>CM074860.1:15285000-16535000 GCA_037501455.1 Lantana camara
TAGCAATTGTTTGGAAAAAAATAAGTGAAAAATAGAAAAATAAAATAAGTGAAAAATAGAAAAATAATCAATTGATTTGTTTGCATAGAAAAGTTAAGAATCACTTTTAATTGTTATTAAGTTATTAATTTACCTCTAAATTTCTTTATATAATTTTGGGCAATTTAATATGATTTAAATAATACATTAATATAAAAATAGTTTAAAAATTATTTACAATAATTATGTATAATAAAGATGATGGGGTCAAAATACGATCGTCCCACGCTAGGACACGTGGCATCACCGAGATGATGACGTCTGTCTCCCCAAGGTTGCACCCATCAGCACCCGAGCGCTAAGCCCAACGAGCGCAATCCTTCTTCAAGAGTTAAGCCCCACGAGCGCTGATACTCTCACGAACGCCATTCATACTGTATGATTGGCACGTCAACAAGCCAAGGGAGCCCTCTTCGAGCGTCACACTCCCTCAGAGTGGCCTCCCCTTCTGGCTCGTTGCTTGAACTGGAGCCTTCGTTCCCCCCAGCGGATATCTTGGCTTCCAGTACTCCAGGTTGTCACGAGCGTGCTCTTAAGCCCTCGTTACCAACCACCCAAATGGCTCTCTGACACATCGTACATGTCCGCGCACCTGCCACTGTTGCCAGCACCAACTTTTGGCCGCTTTTGCAGAAGATCCCTCCTAGGTTTCTCTCTCATGGCGCCACGTGTTAGGGCAACATTCGGCCAGGACCACTTGAGGCAAATGACCAAAGGGCCCTTGACCCTCAACTATAAATAGCTAAAGTCATCTTCTACACTGGTAAGCATTCTTCATCACTGAAACTGTGACTGAACTTGCGTTTCTCCTTCATACCTTGAACTGACTTGAGCGTCGGAGAGCCAAACTGGGCATCACCCCCAGTTCCCCCAGCTTGGCCTTCTGACTTTTATTGTGCTTGTCCCAACAGGTAGAACCCCCTTTCTCATTTCCGGCGAATCTCCGGCGGTTTCCTCCACAACTACAAATTGTAAAGTGATTGGATTCGGACCCTCACATTTCTGAACCCATCATTTTTGGCGCCGTCTGTGGGAAACCGGTCCTCCACCCCTTTCTTTCTTTTTGTTGGTAGAAGAGCAAGCACACTCTTACCCTTTCCAGTCATGGTCGCTACAAGGTCTGGAGCCGTGGAAGGAGGAGATAACGCCTCCCAGGATGCCAATATCATTATTCCCTCCACCGCTACTGGTGGAGCCCCGCCTCCTTCCGTCACCGTTGGTGGAGCACCTCCCGCCGCAGGAGTGACTCCGCAAGCAGAGTCTTCAATACCTCCACCTACACCGCCGGCACTGCCGATTCCCGCTGCCGCTGGAGGAGTCTCTCTCTCTGCTCCTCCACAGCCTGCTCAGAACCCATGGGTCCATCCCCAGGTGAATCTGGGAGTGCAGGGTTACATGATGCCCCCACCCGGATATACCCTCACCCCGGCTGTTATGGTGCCGCCAGTCCAGCCGTATCATGCTGGTCAGATCCAGCTCCCGGTGGTGATCCCCAGGGAGATTGAAGGAGTGGAGTTACCTCCACTAACCACCCAACAGTTGAGGGCTCTCTATGCCCAGTGTGAGGTTCAGGCGGCCCAGGGAGCATGGGAAAGGTTCCATTCCATGTACTTTCCCTCTGGGCAGGCCACTCAAGTTGCTGCCCCTTTGGGCGGACAACAAAATTTTCCCCTCAGAGAAGCCCAGGCTGTCCTGAGGGCACAACCACCGCCACCACCAGCCAGAGAAAGGCCCCAGCAGGAGGGCAACGAGCGTCCCTCCATGGGCAAGAATAAGGAGCCCACGGAACGAGTTAACGAGAATGAAGGGGACTCTCATGTCTCCAGAAGGGGCTCACGAGCCCCCAGGCACGGGGACAGACAAGGGGACGTGAATCCTGACATCCTCGCGGCTGTGCAAGACCAGCTGCAGGGTTTAAAGGATATTGTGGGACAGCTCTCACGAGGGCGATCAACTCAGATCTCCCCTAGTCGGGATGAACGGGTTGACGCCAGAAGCGCCCGTACCAAGGATCCCCCACCAAAGGTCCCCCACCGCAAGGAGCCGTAGGAAAACTTCGGCACGTATGAGTACCACCCGTTGGCGAGGGGCTCGCCCCTCGTGGAGGAAGTTTTAATGGCCCAAGCAGGCATGGCCAAAAGTCCCACTTCCATCAACCGATACGACGGGACGACTGATCCAGCTGAACACTTGGATCATTTTTTGCATCTCATGCACCTCTACGAGCATTCCAGCAATTATTGGGCGAAAGTCTTCGTCACTTCCTTGGTAGGAATGGCTCAGGAGTTGTACAAACGACTACCGCCACGCTCGATTCACTCATATGAAGAGTTGGCTCATGCTTTCCTCAACCACTTTAATTCTTTGAAAGCTCCAGTCACCGCACCTACCGCGCTTTATAACGTGGTGCAAGGCAAGAACGAGTCTCTACGCTCGTTCTTCGCCCGCTTCAACAAGGAAATCCTATAGGTGGAGAGGCCTTCTATGGATTTCTTGATCCCAGTGCTCTTTCAGGCTGTGGATCACAAGCAGTATGTGAGCAAGAAGTTTGCCGATGCCATTGTAGAAAGGAGGCCAGGGACCCTCATGGCCTTAAGGGAGGTAGTCGAGCCGTTCTTCGCGCTCGAAGACATGTATGGGACGAATGGTCCCCGGCATCACAGTCCAGCCAGGAACGAGCGACCCCATCACGAGCGGGGACGGGAGGTGGTAGCCAGGAAGGAGCGCCCTCAAGAGCGCAAAAGGTCGCCACCACCACCTCGTCGGTTCGAGCGAGTCCCGCTCACCAGGCCGAATTCAGAAGTCTACAACCTCTCCGATAAAAAGCTCTTTAAAAGACCCATCAAGATGAGGGAAACGGACTCGCTCAGGCGCTCGAGCAAATACTGTGCATTCCACAAGCAGAAGGGGCACGACACGGATGAGTGTCGCCAATTGGAAGCTGAGATTCAGAGGCTCGTCGCAGGGGGCCACCTGAAAGAATTCGTCCGGGTACTCGAGCGTTACGATGAACGCTGCAACGAGCGCGCTGGAGGAAGAAGGAGGAGTCCGTCCCGATCGAGGAGCCCAAGGGGTAGGGGACCCCCTGAAAGCAGCAGCCGCCGGGGCAGTGAAGGAAAAGCCCCTGAGCAAGAAAACGAACCTTTCGCAGTCATAAATATGATTGCAGGAGGCTCGTCAGGAGGGGATTCCAACGCCCGACGGAGGTATGTCCGGAGCTACAACCAAGGCCCAGCAGTGCCTAAACCCATCTACGCCATCCAGAGTTCAAGCGCTCAAAGGTCAAGAGAGAATGATGTAATAGGCTTCGATGATAGGGATTTAGAGCATATTGTAACACCCCATGGGGAGGGTATAACCTCCGATTGCCCCATGGTGGTTAGTGTAGATGTTCACAATCATGTTGTAAAAAGGGTGTTGGTGGATAGTGGAAGCTCTGTTAATGTTTTGCCTTATTCTACATTTTTAAAGATGAAGGCTGACCTTCCGCTCGAGCCTCTCAAAACAGCCCTCATTGGCTTTGGAGGCTCGGAAGTTGTCCCACGAGGGCAAATTCGCCTAGCTACTTCATTCGGCCGAGCCCCGCAGCGCAAAACACTCTTGGTAACATACGCAGTGGTGGAGATAAACATTCCTTATAACATCATAATTGGGCACCCTGCCCTCGTGGATTTCAAAGCCATCATCTCCACCTACCACCAGAAGATTAAATTCCCTACCTCCGAGGGCGTGGGAGAAGTACTGTGCAATGTGCGAAAGGCTTGGGAATGTTACATGTTGTCCCTTAGAAAGCCAAAAGCGGAGAAAACCTTCCAAATTGGTTCCACCAAGAAATCAGTGGATTTCCCCAATCTAGATGAGGACAGCCCAGCACGGAAAAGGGCGAAGTTGAACAAGAAGAAGAACAAAAAGAAAAAGGGAGACAACGTGGAGAATCCCCTCGAAAGTGCACCACCAGGGACCGTTGGTGGATCGTCCTCGGAAGGAGACGAGCCAGTAGAGGGCGGACCCGCGCTCGATGATCGCTTGACAGGAAAGAAAAGGGCGCTCGAACTTCCTCGCCCTGAGATAAGGATCGAACCCTCGGAGAAGTTCCTTATCATTGAGCTGGAACCCGGAAACAAGGATAAGACTACTCAGATAGGATCTAACCTCTCGGGGCTTTCTCAGATTATGATGATTGACTTCCTCAGGGAAAACAGTGATGTATTTGCGTGGAAAGCCTCCGACCTCACAGGGATTGACCCGAGCGTCATTGTCCATAGGCTTAATGTGGATCCCTCTTTCAAACTCATCAAGCAGAAAAAGAGGGATGTACATGGCTTTCGAAAGAAAGTCATCGAAGAGGAAGTTAATAAACTCCTGGAGGCTCAATATATCGAGCCCATCTTGTACCCGGAATGGTTGTGTAATGTCGTTTTGGTACCCAAGAGCGCGAATAAATGGCACATGTGCAACGATTTCACTGATCTCAACAAGGCCTGCCCTAAAGATCCTTACCCGCTGCCCCGGATTGACCAATTGGTGGATTCGACCGCTGGCTGCGAGCTCATGAGCATGATGGACGCTTTCCAGGGATACTATCAGATCTTTATGGCCCCAGAAGACCGCCCCAAAACCTCGTTTGTTGTCCATCTGGGGGTATATTGCTTCTTAGTCATGCCTTTCGGACTCAAGAACGCCGGAGCTACGTATCAACGGCTCGTCAACAAGATGTTTGAAAAAGAAATTGGAAGGTCCATGGAGGTTTACGTG
This sequence comes from Lantana camara, assembly GCA_037501455.1. Lineage (NCBI taxonomy): Eukaryota > Viridiplantae > Streptophyta > Magnoliopsida > Lamiales > Verbenaceae > Lantana > Lantana camara. The sequence continues at coordinate 15,289,795 of CM074860.1, forward strand.
GATGATATGATTGTCAAAAGCGAGCGCCAGGACTCCCACTTGGAAGATCTCAAGCGCACTTTTTCAATCCTGCGTCAGTATGGGATGAAGTTAAACCCTTCGAAGTGCACCTTTGGAGTACAAGGGGGAAAGTTCTTAGGGTACATGGTCAATCAGAGGGGAATTGAGGCCAATCCGGAGAAGATCAAGGCCATATTGGAAATCCCCTCCCCTCGAAATTTGCGGGAGGTGCAAGTCCTAGTAGGAAAAATCATCTCGTTGAACAGGTTTATTTCGCGCTCGGCGGATAGGAACCTTCCCTTCTTCAAAATTTTGAGGAACGCACGTAACTTTGCTTGGATAGAAGAATGCGAAAGGGCGCTGCAAGATATGAGATCAAGCGCACCACTGCTGACTAAGCCCGTCGAAGGTGAGAGATTATTTATGTATCTTTCCGTTTCTTCCGAGGCCACAAGCGCGGTTCTGATCGCTGTACGGGAGCGGAAACACTTACCTGTCTATTATCTGAGCAAAACATTGCAAGGAGCCGAAAAGAAGTATTTGGAGATTGAGAAATTCGCGTTTGCTCTCATTAACGCCTCAAGAAGGCTGAGACCTTACTTTCAAGCGCACTCCATAACGGTTCTCACCGACCAACCCTTGAAGCAAGTGTTGTCCAAACCAGATGTGTCTGGAAGATTAATCAAATGGGCCATCGAATTGAGCCAGTTCGACTTATGTTTCGAGCCCAGGACCGCAGTACAGGCTCAGGTTGTAGCTGATTTATTGGTCGAACGCTTTGGTTTAGAGCCCACCGTTTTGGAGAATGAGGGGTTATGGGTACTGCACACAGATGGTTCCTCAACCTCTCAAGTGGGAGGAGTAGGAGTGGCCCTCAGAAACCCCGATGGGATTGAGCTGGACTTTGCAATCAAGCTGGATTTCCAAGTCACTAATAACGAAGCAGAATATGAAGCCCTCGTGCAAGGATTGAATATTGCTTTTCAGAATGGAGCCTCCAGAATCACCGCTTATCTGGATTCACAGTTAATTGCGAGCCAGATTGAGGGAACTTATGAGGCTCGAGAAACCACCATGGTACAGTACTTAAGTAAAGCCAGAGAAATCATTGGGAAGTTCAAGGAATTTCATCTACTTCAAGTACCGCGAGGAGAAAACGAGCGTGCGGATGCTTTGTCAAAGTTTGCGTCAGCTTTAGAAGGCACTTCTGAGCGTTCTGTCACGTTCCTTAGAACTGAGGAACCTTTGATCAGGGAAAGGGTCGCCGTTGGAATAATCGCTATGATTAATCCTAGCGAACCCTGTTGGCTTGACGACATCGTCGTTTTCCTTAGGGATGGAATTCCTCCCACTGACAAGGTGGAAGCTAGGAAAGTCCGAAGTAAGGCCCCTCGTTTCGCTTTGGATCGCGAGGGGAGGTTGTTCAAGAAATCATTCCAAGGACCCCCAATGAGATGCCTGAGGCCCTCACAGGCGAAGGAGACGCTTGAACTCATCCACAATGGAAGTTGTGGGAATCATTCCGGAGGGCGTATCCTGGCGAAGAAGGTTCTGAGAAGTGGGTTTTATTGGCCTACAGTTCTCCAAGATGCCATTGAATTCTCGAGGAAGTGCCCTAAATGCCAATTTCATTCAAATCTCCCTCAATTGCCAGCCGCACAGATGATCCCAATAGACGTCTCTTGGTCTTTTGACCAGTGGGGAATAGACATCGTGGGCCCCTTGTCCATGGCTGCGGGACAAAAGAAGTTTGTCATTTTACCCGTCGACTACTTCACCAAGTGGGCCGAGGCCGAAGCCGTTGCAAAAATCACTTTCAGGGTTGTGAGGGACTTCATTTGGAAAAACATCATTTGCAGGTACGGCATACCGAGAGTGCTCATCTCTGACAACGGATCCCAGTTCATAGCAGCTGACACACGAGAATGGTGTTCTGAGTTGGGGATCGAGCAGCGATTTACCTCTGTAGGACACCCTCAAGCCAATGGGCAAGCAGAAGTTACCAATAGGATCATCTTGCAACATCTGAAAACCATGCTTGAGAGCAAGAAAAGTGAATGGGCTGAGGAGCTGCAAGGAGCGCTTTGGGCTTATCGCACCACCCCACGAGCGGCCACTAGAGAAACACCTTACGCGCTCGTTTATGGATCAGAAGCGATGATACCAGCGGAGATAGTAAATGAATCCGCTCGTGTCGGCTATTTCGAGCCTCAGCTCAACGATGACAACAGGAGCTTGGAGTTGGACTTGCTGGATGAAAGGAGAGACAAAGCCTGGGCTAAGATCCACCATTATAAAGCCTCTGTGGCCCAACAGTACAACAAGCGTGTGAGGGAAAGAACTTTCCAGTTAGGAGACTTGGTTTTGAAGAAAGTGGAAGTATCCAAGCACGTGGGGAAATTGGACCCCAATTGGGAAGGCCCATTCAAGGTCGTACAACTCAGAGCTAACAACACTTACACCCTGGAGACACTTCAAGGTGAGCGCTTGCCTCGCCCTTGGAACGCATGTAACCTCCGGCGGTTTTATGTTTAAAAGCTCTTTGCGGAACATAATGTAACAACCCTCTTTGTTGGGTTCCTCTGTACTTCCAATTGTGAGTAAGTTCCCGTATAACTTTTTCTTAATTTGTTCTAGCATTATATTTCTTTGATCGATTGATTGGATGAGACCCATGTCCCTCGTTTTCACGAGCGTGGTTGGCAATCCCCTAATATATATATGCTGATACTTCGCACGGGTTACGCTGGCCAGCACTCTACTCCGCTTGGGGGGACGCCCTCATAAGGATAGACTGGTTACGCTCATAACCAATTAAACGAGATGGGGAAAATCCTAGTAGGCCTTGGCCGTTTCTTACAACGCCTTGCGCTCGAAAGTGGGATCCCTTGCAGACGGAACGCCACAAGTCTTGAACGAGGGCAACCTCTAAGTAAGACCCTCGTAAATATTCAAGACTTAGCATAATTTCCGAGAATAAGAAGAAGGTCCCCAAGTCTTGAACGAGGGCAATCTCACAATAAGACCCTCACGACCGCTCAAGACTTAGACAAATTTTCAAGACTTATAACAAAAACAAAAGTTTATACAAGTCTTGAAAGGGAGGGCAATCTCACAATAAGACCCTCACGACCGCTCAAGACTTAGACAAATTTTCAAGTCTTATAATAGAAACAAAAGTTTATACAAGTCTTGAAAGGGAGGGCAATCTCACAATAAGACCCTCACGACCGCTCAAGACTTAGACAAATTTTCAAGTCTTATAATAGAAGCAAAAGTTTATGCAAGTCTTGAAAGGGAGAAGGGGGCAGTCTCACAATAAGACCCTCACGATCGCTCAGGACTCAGGCAAATTTCCAAGATTTACAGAAGTTAACAAAATTTCTCAAAGTTCTAAAGGCTTATCAGAGAAATAAAACATCCACAGAGTATGCTACACACAGTCTTATTATTACAAGATTTGTTCCAGCAAGCTCTAAGTATGAGTTCTGATTCATAAGTAAGCAAAAGAACAAAGTTACGAAGAATAGAATGTATATTCATTGCCAGAAAATCTTACAAAACAAAGGGCTCAAAGGCCTATGAAGTATTGTTTCAGAAGAAAGAAAAGAGGCATTAAAACAGGAAAGTACATAGAAAAGTCTCAGGCGGCTGGAGCAACGTCTTCATCAACGATCACCAGTATATTCTGAGCCACGGGGCCATAAACTGGGCCCTCAGGCTCTTGCGGTGGGACTTGGGGATCGTCGGACTCATTGGCACCAGGAACGGGGGCGTTAGCACCTTCAGCAACTGGGACAGGGGCATCCTCCACGACGGGCGCTTGTAGTTCATCTTCAGAGTCATCGTTTTGAGCGGATGGAGCCGCACCCCCTTCCCGATGAGCATCCGTGTACTCATCTTGGATCAGCTTAACCAAGAAGTCGTACTCCATCTCAACAATGGCGTCCGCGGGGTCGTTGGGGTCCTCATCCACTTCCTCACAACGCTCGTTGAACATGAGCCCCGTGCCCTCTGCTCCCTTCATAGCCAGGTCAGTTAGCCCCTTGTGGATGCCCTGCTCAACGGCTAAGTTGAAGGTATTCTGGGCCTCATCCAAGCAATGCAACGAGGCTGCAAAGTTGAAGGCCTTCGAATGGCAGAACCTGATAAGGGCCTCCTTGTTCGCACGTTCCAGACTCCGAGGCCACTCGCTCATGGTGTCGTTGAATTTCCTCTCAGCCTCCAGAGCCCTCGTCTTCCAGCTTTCCCGCTCGGTCTCCGCCTTCTTGCAGCGCTCGTTAGCCTGGGCCAACTGGTTGCTCAAGCCGCTTCGAGCGCTCTCCACCACCTGAAAATCCTCCTTCAGTTTTCCCAGCTCCTCCTCCGTTTTATTGTACAAATCCTTGAGGGATTCATACTTTGCAATCTCAGCGTCCAGCTCCGCTTGAATCTGAGCCGGATCGTTGGAGCGGGCCATCTTCTTGTACTTGGCCTTGCCTTCTTGTACTTGGCCTTGCGCTCGGCATAAGTGGAGGCTCGCATTTGCACATTTCGAAGCCGGGAAAGAACTTGCTGCATAAGTTGGAGGAAAGGGAAGTGTTAGCCAAAAAATGCTAACTTACAGAAATTAGCAAAGAAAGCAAGGAGTGATGACTTACGGAGATTAAGGCATGGGCCGCGTCGTAGGTCACTCTCTCCACAGACTCACTGAAGAGATGCCGGTGGTCCACCGAGAATTGTGCCTTGTTGTAGAGATTCTCGGTGACAGCTTGAGCGAGCGTGCTAGGCCTCAGCAGAACTGGCCCACCGTCGGGGGCACCTGTGTAGTCCTTGTCCCCTCGTCGGGAGAACTCCCATAAATGTTCCTCCTCTGAAGAGGAAGTTTCTCCCTCACCCTTGGGGCCCTCGGCCACCTGCTTACCCCTGCCTTTTATTGCCACTGAATCGGGCATCCTCTTCCTCTTGCGGGAAGGCCTACTGGCGCTCGGTGGGGCCTCGGTTATTGCTAGGGTGGTTGTTGACCTCGTTTGTTCTGCAGCCCGAGGGGGTTGAACGTCTCCCGCTCTCCCTGTAGTCAACCGCCCCCTGGTCTCTCTGTTGGCCAGTCTACTCTCCCCTCGGCCACCAGGGGGTTGAACCTCTGGAATAGCGCTCGAACTGGCGCCCTGACTACTACTACGAGCGTCTCCGCGATTGCTGCGATTGCGAGGGCGCTGTTGCTCGCGCTGTTGGTCCCCTTGCTGGGCCTGATTCCTGTTGGCATGAGCAAAGCGAGCGGCTTGTCTGATTCCTCCTGCCATCTCTAATATAGCAACTCCTGCAAGGATGGAAATTTCGAGGGTTAGAAATCCTCAAACCATCTACTCAGATTGCAAGTTACAAGTACAGAAAAGCAGTTAGTATTCATTCCTATCTAAAGGTTAGAGCCCTAAGAATCTAACCATCTCTCTCTATATCACGAGCTGGAGGGTTGTCAAGGAAATAGGGATCGTTAGAAAGGCCACACAGGAACATGAGCTCCTCATCATCTATCCAGTCCTTCGCCTGTATAAGGTGACCCTCGTCCCTTAAGGCCTCAGCCAAAGCCTTTGCCCAATCTTTGGGGAGGGCTGGCTCCAAACGGCTCTTTGCAACCGAGCCCCAATTTGCGGACACCCCAAAGCCCTCTTCTGTGGGGGCCTTAACAAAGATGAACTTCTCCTTCCAATTGGGGCCATATGTGCTTGTGGGAGAGTTGATTAGCTTTGTACGAGCCTTTGCTTGAATGTAGTAGAAGCCCGCCTCAGGAGACGAGCGTGACGAGCTAACTACTTGGAAAAGTGCATGAAAGTTTCGCACAAAGGGCTCGTATCCAACACTCCTCATCAGAATCACGAAGCTTGTCAGCAGAGCCAAGCCGTTGGGCACTATTTGCGAAGGACAGAGGTTTAAGTCATTCAACAGGTGGGCCATTGGGATCGAAATGGGGAACCTCAAACCCCCTGAGCTGACCGAGGCCACGTACACCGCCATTTCCCCAGGAGGCGGATTATTAGCACGCTCGTGGTTTTCTGGGATTCTCCACGTATACCGCTCGTCCCAGTAAATGGGCGCCATCATCGTTTTCACTTCTCCCACGGTAACTGTGCTGGGAGTCTCATCGGGCGTGCGTTCGGTAGCCTGATCCTTCACCCTCGTTAGGCCCTTTGGATTTCTTGCTCTTTTCTTTATTACGGGCTCTTTCTGAAGGCCCTGTTATGGCTTCAGCCACTGGAAGTGGGGTCGCAACGGCCACCGTCACAGTATGGCGGTGAGGGTGAGTGGCACTCTGAGTTATGGGGAGAGTAACCCCTTGCCTTTCTGCCTCCATTACTAGATTCATCTCCTCAAAGAGAGGATCCACTCCACCTGGATTCCTATCCTCCATGGCCATCACTGCCACCCCTAACTCCTCATCTCTGGGGGAATCGGGGGAAGAGGAGCTCTCAGTGGCCATTTCATGGATTTCACGGGCGAATTCCTCAACATGTTGATCAGCCATGGCAGAGGCTGAGATTTGGGAGAGATTTAATCTGGGTTAGAGAATGGGAGTTTTCTGGAAAGAAATTAGGATTCCCTAAAGGAGTAAAACCTAAGAGATTACAAAGTCCTAAAGTCCGAATCTAAAGTTAGCAGAGTTAGAAAATTACGCTGGAAGTTTACCTTGAAAGTTTCTGAGAAAATCTGGGAGAGAGGTTGAAGATGCTCTAAGAACTGGTGTGCGAGAGAATTCTTTTTGCAAAGGATGCTTGGAAGTTCAGAATGCGTAAAGAGTAGCAAGATTTCAGAATCCCGTACTTATAGGGATGGGAGTTGGTACCTTTCTCGGCAATGAATTCAAAATGGTAATCATTTCCCGCCTAGGAAACCGCCCACTTTATGGAACCGTCACATGCTTCCCAATGCTCATGCGCCCCACGCGCACCCGCATTTAATGCTCTGACGTTTCAAATGCTTCAGAATAGTACAACATTTAATGCGGGAGCGTTACGAGCGGTCAGTTGAAAAGACCGCATTAATGGCGCAACCAGAAGAAAAATCGCTCAACACGCCAAGCCTTATGCTAGCGCTACGTGCAAGAGATAGCACGCGTCAAAATTCTACAGTCCTTATCACTAAGGACTACAGAATTGGGGGGCAAAATGATGGGATCAAAATACGATCGTCCCACGCTAGGACACGTGGCATCACCGAGATGATGACGTCTGTCTCCCCAAGGTTGCACCCATCAGCACCCGAGCGCTAAGTCCAACGAGCGCAATCCTTCTTCAAGAGTTAAGCCCCACGAGCGCTGATACTCTCACGAACGCCATTCATACTGTATGATTGGCACGTCCACAAGCCAAGGGAGCCCTCTTCGAGCGTCACACTCCCTCAGAGTGGCCTCCCCTTCTGGCTCGTTGCTTGAACTGGAGCCTTCGTTCCCCCCAGAGGATATCTTGGCTTCCAGTACTCCAGGTTGTCACGAGCGTGCTCTTAAGCCCTCGTTACCAACCACCCAAATGGCTCTCTGACACATCGTACATGCCCGCGCACCTGCCACTGTTGCCAGCACCAACTTTTGGCCGCTTTTGCAGAAGATCCCTCCTAGGTTTCTCTCTCATGGCGCCACGTGTTAGGGCAACATTCGGCCAGGACCACTTGAGGCAAATGACCAAAGGGCCCTTGACCCTCAACTATAAATAGCTAAAGTCATCTTCTACACTGGTAAGCATTCTTCATCACTGAAACTGTGACTGAACTTGCGTTTCTCCTTCATACCTTGAACTGACTTGAGCGTCGGAGAGCCAAACTGGGCATCACCCCCAGTTCCCCCAGCTTGGCCTTCTGACTTTTATTGTGCTTGTCCCAACAGGTAGAACCCCCTTTCTCATTTCCGGCGAATCTCCGGCGGTTTCCTCCACAACTACAAATTGTAAAGCGATTGGATTCGGACCCTCACATTTCTGAACCCATCAAAAGATATGCATGTGAAAAAAAAATAATAAAAAAATAAATAAAACAACATAAAAATAAATAAATTAATAAAAATTAAAAAAAGAGAAAAATAAATTTACATAGTAATCACAAATTTTTTAACAGACTTTTAATTCAAAAAAGAAAAAAAAACTATCATATAAATCCTAGAGTTCTATTCAGATATAAAAAAGTAGTTTAGAAATATTAATATTATAATAAAGATAATATTGTCTAAATAGAATTTCATTTAATTGTTGAAAACTATATATAATCTAACTTTTTACCATAAACACTTATTTTAAGAGTTTAAAAATACTCCAAAATCTATTTATTCATTTTAGGAGTCGAATATAATTTAATTATGGGGTCAAATGATTAATATTTTGTATATTAACAAAATATCACATATTAAATATATAAATAATTAATTAAAATAAACTTTTCAGTGGGTCACCCCACTCACTTTCATGCAGCGTCATCCCTATCCAACACAACATGATAAAATGATGTTCTTAAAAATTTACGTGCATTATAGCTTTGATGTAATAACACCCTTGCTATAAAACTTTGTATATTTTGATAATATTCAAGAATGCTAACACGATTTATGATATATATATGTTGTCGATGAGCAGCATGCACAAGCAATTGCTTATATTCATGTTGTTATTGCATCATACAGAAGATCCCTCCAGTTTGTGAGAAGCGACTGCCCAACACCATCATAGAATATTTGAAGTATTAGTTGAATTAATGATTCGAAATTCTGAATTTATAATGATGTTTATAGGTTTTGAGTTACTAAATTATGGCACTAACTTATTATGATTAATCGCTACATTTGATACACATGAAAAACATTAGTCAAGATATTTGAAATTAATGAAAAATCTTAATTTGTATTACATTTGATCTATGATGCAGAGACACTTATAAAAATATTATTTTGCCGTGTTTTGATATTTTTTACATGGAAAAATCAAGAGAAAATTCGTATCGCCGTATATGTATTCGTGCATTATAGAGGGTATTGGCAAACTCAAATCGATAAGTAGAATTTAAAGTAGAAGCTAAATTCGCAGTAGTAAAAACAGTGAATATTTGAAAAAAAAAAAGTGATAAGTAAGAAAATAATAGTTGATGGTTTGCAGAGAAAAATTGATAATCACTTTTAACTTTCATAAAATTGCTAATTTAGCCTGAAATACTTTTAAACATTTTTTGGTGTTATAATATAATGTAAGTATTATATTAAATATAAATTATTAAAAAAAAAAAATAGTGGAGTGTTTGCATAGAAAAGTTGATAATCACTTTTAACTTTCATAAAATTACTAATTTAGCATGAAATACTTTTAAACATTTTTTTGTGTTATAATATAATGTAAGTATTATCTTAAATATAAATTATTATAATTTTATATAAAATTATTTATGATCAGTCAAACATAAAATTATTTTATATATACCTTTATTTATAAATTTTAAAATTTTAAAAAAAGTGAAAAAATTTACTTGGTAATTTTAGATTTTTTAGCTATGAGATTTTTTAATATTACGAAATTCTCATTGGAGTAGGGGAAAACAAAAAAAGAAATAATGAGTAGAAAAAAAATGTAAAAACATAAAAAGTCTAGAGTTGTACTTGTATTTAAAAGGTTAATCTAGGAATATCAATATTTTAGCAAGGATATTCTTATCAAAATAGAATTTTTTTTTTTGAAGCTAAAAACGAGCATTACACAATAGCAACATCGTCAATCAAACAAGAAATAACAGAATCGGGGAGCTCTAGATCCCCATCACTAGCATTCAGCGCCAAACGCGCTAACGTATGAGCTACTCGGTTCCCTTCACGACTAACGAACTTGAACTCAACTTCTGCAAATTGGGAGACCTTCCTTCTGACATCATCTATCAATGGACCTATTGGCGATAAATCTTGGTCCGCCGAATGGAGTTTATGAACCAAATTTAAGCAGTCAGTCTCGAAAATCACTTTGCTAAAACCTCTCACCATTGCCATATTTGCCGCTTCGATTACCGCCATTGCCTCAACTATCTCTGGGTCAAAGCAGCCTCTTTTATGAACACTCCTCCAATCGAAGCAATTGCCCAAATGATCTATAGCCACAATTCCAATTCCCACGCTATTCTCACTTTCAAAGAGAGCCCCATCACAGTTGAATTTTATGCTTCCCATTGGTGGAGCCATCCAATTTCTTGGCAGCAGTGAATTATTTGATGGAGCTGCTGCTCTATCACGTGTGATTCCTGCATTAAATGTCTGCCTCGCTTCTTCGATAATCCATATTGTTTCAATCTGTTCACTCTCTGCCCATCTCTTGTTACGGTGATACCACAATGTCCAAGCATAGATTACAAATAACGCACCGTCCTCACCTTCTAGCCTCTGTAGAACTCCACGACACCATTGTTCGCTGCATCCCTCCCATTTCGAAACAACATCCCAAGAAAGGTTTGTTAATGCCCAGTACTGCCTTGCCATCGGACATAGAAGGAATGCATGCTCCACGTCTTCATCTTCTTCATTACACCAAGGACATCCAGAAGCTGCATTGCTACGCCTTCGTTTAAGGTTTGTTGGCGTTGGTAGAATATCTCTACAAAGGCGCCACAGGAAGACTTTTATCTTTGGCGCAACATTTAGCTTCCAAATAAACTTCCAATCACGCCCGCTTGATGACTCAGCATGGGACTATTCCGGCAAATTAATCCTCCGAGCCACCTCGTAAGCTGATTTAACAGTAAATCTCCCTGTATTGGAATAATGCCAGACCCTTTTATCCCAGTTATGAGATTCTCCTATTGGAATTGCCGAGATAACCTTCCATCCTGTTCACAAAAATTTTGTTCCAATAAATCCCCATCCCATACTCTATCATGTGTTATTAACTGACTTACATACAGTAGGCCATTTGCTTCTCCAAATCTTTCCAAAGGTTGGAACGAAGTCGGTCGAGGAATCCATTTATCATTCCAAATTTGTATGCAAGAACCGTTTCCCACTCGCCACCTAACTCCTGCTTCGAGTACAGGCCTTGCTTGGATTAGACTTCGCCAAGTCGAGGATGGTCGATATCCAAGGGTGGCATTCAAGAAATTCCCTCCCAGAAAAATCAATAGATAAATGAAAACTGTATAATCTGTAAGTAGAATACAAAAGCACTTATTTTTAAAGTTTGCAAACACTCCTATAATAGTATTTGATATTAGCGATCCGTACAAAAATATATAAGCCCGATACTACATACCAGACAAAATTTGAACGAAAATAAAATAAAATAACTTATTAAAGTAGAAATTATATAAAATGATTTGATTTGACTTTCTTCTTCTTAAGTTATTATCATCTAAATGTCTTTAATTTAATTTGTAAGCAATATATTATTTTTGATGTTTTAATTTTTATATTGATTTGATATATATATATATATATAGTTTTTAGGTACTATAAAGATTTCGACAAGAAATGGAAACATATACTAAAAGCCAAAAAAGATATATATCACCATTTTGGACCACAATAAGTTGCCATGGAAATAGGGAAAAGTAACGAATAGGATGGGCAATAAATTAAAGGGATAATTATCACGGTTTCAATCTCCGGGAAATTAGGGAAAAATCCCCAAATGTGAACTCAATTTTTAGTTAGCTCCCAATTTTCAAATTTATTTTTGTTCACTCCCCAAATGAGATTCATAATTTTAGTTAGCTCCCCATTTTGTACAATGTATACGACATATTGCAAAAATTATACAACATAATACGATTTAGTTACTGCATTCTTGAGTAAAATGGTACAATGTATACGGCATCTTGCGAAAATTATACAACATAATACGATTTACTTACACCATTCTTGAGTAAAATGGGGAGCTAACAAAAATTATGAATCTCATCTGGGGAGTGAACATAAATAAATTTGAAAATGGGGAGCTAACTAAAATTTTTTCAACCCATGGGGAGTTTTTTGAAATTGCCCCTTAAATCTCATAGTTTAATTTTATTTCTGATTTTATTTACTTAGTATATTAACTGAGGATTGAGATTAGGAAAAAAATTTATAATATGAAAAAAAATAGAAATTCTCTCGTCTAAACAAGGTTGGCTACCAGTACATTTGATCATGTGTCGGATGAAACACATCATTAAAACCGAAAATTTGATTTCTAAATATCATATAAAATTATGTATATATTTTAATTTCGTACACTCCATAGTTTTGGGGCCTCCATACGTGTAACATGCTTGTCTTACTGTGACTTTTGTCTTTAAAACTTCATTGATGAAACTAACTCTATTTTGGGAAAGTTGTTGAAGACCTTTTTCTTATTTACAACTTTGTCATTCCATAAATCAATTAAGTATTTATCAAAATTTTTGGTCCACGCCCCAACTTTTTCCCACGCAAAAATTCTAGTTTAAGTCCGATCCTACCAAAATTTACTAATAGTATGAATAATTGTATTATATTTGATATTTCATTAGACACTTTTATAAATTCTATTATAATTACACGACAAATATAAACACTCTCTCACTTAATACATTTGTTTGATAAAAACACTTTTCTCTAGGATTATTAAAACACTTCTTAGTACTAAAAAGAAAAAAAATAAGCAACAACACTTCAAAAATAATATCTTAGCATATTGTGTCCATCAGAGATACGATACTCCTATGAAATTTTCGTGTATCATGTAATAAAATTTTAAAAATTCTGTATGATCTTGTTCATATATCAGTAAATAATAGATACGAAACAAATAATGGTCCTTGTGATTATTATTATTTTATCAAACAATGGCTCGGTTTATTGTATTGTTGCCATAATATTTTTCTCAGCGTAGTAAATCATTTGCAGATACTATATATATATATATTTCTGGATAATTATGAACTCATCAGATATATGACGACGAAAATACAAATTCTTAAATTTAATGGAGAAAATAAGGAATTAAGAAAAAATTCATAATTTTTAAATTTTCAATTGAAAATTTCGTATTTTGACGACATTTCAATTCTCATATGAGTAGCCGAATAGGTGTCGGTAATTATCTCTTTTTTTCTTTTTTCAATTTTCTATTACATATGAGCATTCCATCATACTAGAATGATTACTTTCCTCGTTAGATCACAGATGTAGTTAATGAGCACTTCTTTTGATAAGTGAAACACAATTAGTTTGGAAAATTATTGAAATTATTTATGGTGGAAAAATAAGAGAATATTTATTAGTGCACAACTACCTCATTGATTTAGTGGACACGTATAGCAGTATAGGAAATAAGGCTACTTACCTATCCTATACGTACGCAGTATAACAACCTCAGTTAATTTTATAATGTTGCAGACTGCATACATAAATGTAATAACAGTGTACTTATGTTTGTGTTTATGTGTGCAACTGTACATGGCATACATCGTAAGTAACGAAATAGGTCGAGTTACTCTTCGTACTTCTATACTAATTTATTGTATCTATTGGATAAATAATGATTTTGCTCGTATCTTATAAATGATAATGAATTTTTGAATTGATTGAAATCTTGATGAGATTGATTGATTCCCAATTACGATCTACGGATATGAGACAACGATATGAAATAGATATGGTGATAATTTATTTATTTATTTATTTTTACTTGAAAAGTGTTCGACAACGTGACGAAATAATATTTTTACAAATATTCGTGCATTAAAAATTCCCAACGAAAAAAGGAAAAATTTTGGGTAGCTGTGTAAAAGGATATTAGAAAGTCCAATATCCATTCGCATCTCAATCCGTTCAATGAGGATATTATTCGTACCTCATTATTAATACTCGAATTATAAATGAATAAGCATATAACATGCAGATATCCGATCTGTTTACATATTCATTTTTCGATTTATTACTAATACGTATTCGATAAATAATATTATATATATAATAGTTTAGGAAAATTGTTCAATTCATCCAATTGGTTATTCTAACTTATAATCTTTGGATATAATTTTTCAATTTGCAAGTGTGAGCATATACTTTTCAAAATCATGAAATTACCGAATAATTAATAATTAGAATTTGAAACATTTTGCCATCACTCACGTCTACAAGTCTACTAGAGCGACACTTAGTTTGACATGTAATTTATTATTTTCTACCTGAAAGAACTTTTTCCAACTTAAGAAAATTCCTCGTATTTTAAAACGAAAACAGGGTGGGAAATAACAGATTGCATATCGGTCTACATCTATGTTGCACGGACACGAACACGGCGACACGGACACGACACGACACGGACACGGCGACACGGATTTTTTAAAAATTTTAGGACACGACACGGCTCCGACACGGCTATATTTTATATAAATAAATATATTTTATATATAAATTAAAATATTTTATATAAAAATAAAAATAGTTTATAAGTATAATCTAGATAAAATAAAATATTTTTAAAAAATATGTATAATTAAAAACTAGAATAAGTTTGTTATTTTAGTTTTCACCCCAAAAAATTCTAAAAATATTAAAAAATGCATAAAAAACTTTATTTAATTAGAAAATTTGCCCCGCCGTGTCCGAGCCGTGTCGGACACTTCACCCCGCCGTGTCCGACACCGTGTCCTATTTTTTTTTTAATTTTTTTTATTTCGGACACGTTTCAGCCGTGTCCGAGGCGTGTCCGAGCCGTGTCCGAGGCGTGTCCGTGTCCGACACGTGTCGGACACGGCACGGACACTTTTTTTGCCGTGTCCGTGCTTTCTAGGTCTACATGTTGCACAGAATCCATTGGCTCCGACAAAAATTTTCAAGTTATTGTTACTAATTGTCCAATAAATTTATACTTTTAAAAAGTACACGTACTTACATTTACAAATTATAAAATTTTATCTATAAATTGCAAATTGGAATAACCAATAGGATGAATCAAATATTTTTTCCAAATAGTTTTCTTAGTCGTTGAATAAATTTTAAAATTGATTCATCATACGAAAAGGTTATTTAATTTGAGTTGACAATTCATTAATCCAGATTCCAGGCCCATCACATGCCATACTTATTTCTTCCCAATCAAAATAGGTTTACACTGTTTTGACTTTGGATTTCATGTTTGAATTATTGGTTTCATTTTCTATTTTGCTCAAAGTATATTAATAGATTGTCGAGACTCGAAATTATATGAGTGAAGAACTTTTAATTCTTTTTATATTATTATTATTATTATTATTATTATTATTATTATTTATCTCTCAGAGTTTCCCCTCAAATATATTAATAGACTGTCGAGACTCGAGATTATACGAGAGAAGATCTTTTAATTCTTTCCATATTACAATTATATTTCTTTTTCAATTTTAACTATATATTTATTTGCACACATAACATAACTATATATACAATTAAAATTGGAGAAAAATACAAAATTGAAACAAGAAATCAAAATCCAACTTATTACTCAACCATTAGCATCATATATATTGCATGTTCATCATCAACCAAACGTGTATCTTTTCAGTTCCATCAATCACACACAGTCACAGACAATGCTCTCATTCTGGATAATCCTCGTCTCCTCTCTGGGCTTCCTCTCTCTCCTCAAGAACACCACTCTCCTCCTGCAATGGCTACTCTCCCTCCTCCTCCGGCGGCCGAAGGACCTCACCGCCTACGGCTCATGGGCCCTCATCACCGGCTCCACCGACGGCATCGGAAAAGCCTTCGCCGTCAAACTCGCCGGAAAAGGCATGAACCTCGTCCTCGTCAGCCGCGATTCGAGCAAGCTCGAAAGGGTTTCTGCGGAGATCAGGGGAAAGTATCCCGACACCAAGATCAGGACTTTCCAGCTCGATTTCTCCGCCGCTGACGCCGCCGACCGCCTCGGCGTGATGGCGGAGGAGGTGGTAAAGGGCCTGGAAATCGGGGTGCTGATAAACAACGTCGGCGTGACGTATCCCGGAGCCACGTATTTCCATGAAGTGGATGATCAGATATGGATGAATCTGGTTAGGGTTAATATTGAAGGTACGACGCATGTCACGAGAGCGGTGGTGCCGGGAATGGTGGAGAGGCGGAGAGGCGCCGTGGTTAATATAGGCTCCGGCGCTTCCGTGGTGGTGCCGTCGCATCCGCTCTATGCTGTCTATGCTGCAACCAAAGCGTAAGTCTTCTTCATATATATTATATGTATATGAAAATTTGCAAATTTGATATATCAATCCAATGTAGTCAAAGTTTTTGATATATTTATTTTCTGTATCTTAAAACTAACGTAATTTAATATCCTTTTTTACTAGAATTTGATTTTGCCCGTCGGTATGCTGATCCAATATAATTTACACTTGGACATGTAAATTTATACCAGTAAAATTAATTTTTAGTTAAAAATATGTATGAAATTGCTTAATCTTTCAGATAATTTTAAGATATATTTAAAAACATAAAATGTACAAAAAATATTAAATTAATCGAATTGATACACAAATCTAATTTATATATATATATATATATATATATATATATAATATGAAATCATAAAAGAAGACAAAGATTACTTCTAAGTTCTAAAGTACTATAAATTATTTTAACTTAGAACCTGAATGATCGGTTCTGATTGTATCTTCGTTTATTTTTGTAAAGCTCAAAGTGCTTGTCCCACATCGGAAGAAGAGGAGAACGAAACCTTCCTTATAAGGGGGTGGATACCTCTTCCCTGTTGAGGCCTTTTCCTGGGTGGGCGCCTTCGGGCTTAAATTCCGCCGGGAGAAACAAAACCGTGAGGGTGGTGTCGCTTAGCCCACCAAAGCGGACAATATCGACAGGCGGGTTTTCGGGCTGTTACAAATGGTATCAGAGCTGGGACCCGGTCCGGTGTGCCAGCGAGGACGCTGGGCCCTTATGGGGGGGTGGACTGTAAAGCTCAAAGTGCTTGTCCCACATCGGAAGAAGAGGAGAACGAAGCCTTCCTTATAAGGGGGTGGATACCTCTTCCCTGTTGAGGCCTTTTCCTGGGTGGGCGCCTTCGGGCTTAAATTCCGCCGGGAGAAACAAAACCGTGAGGGTGGTGTCGCTTAGCCCACCAAAGCGGACAATATCGACAGGCGGGTTTTCGGGCTGTTACAATTTTCTTTTGGGAAGGACATATGTCACATATTAATCTATGACTTATGTTTTTTTTTCCCCCCAAAAAAGTGGACAATGATAACAATCTGAATTATTTTATCAAATTTGGGGATAATTTAAAATATTTTATAATTCAAGTTATAAGTTGTAAATTTCTAGATAAGTCAAACTATTTTTAACTGTAAAATTATTATTAGTATATATATATATATATATATATATATATATGTAGATTAGGTGATATTAATTTTTTTTTATTTTATTGTAACAAATGTTATCTAAGAAGTGACTAGCTATTATATTTTCTTGATTATTTCGAAGCTAAATAAAGGGTTTTTTTAATTTCAATTTTTTATATTAATTAATACACTTTCTAGAGCAATCTCTTGCATCCATCAATAATAATTGCAAAAACATATAATTATTATTTATTAAATCATGTGGCCCGGTTTCTCTATTGGTTGCTATAATACTATTTGTGAACTGTCTCTTGCATCAATCAATAATAATTCCAAAATAATTATCAAGTCAAGTGCCCAAGATATTCTAGGGTACGAACACGAAAACATAAATACGATACAAATATTACGATATAATTTTTTTTTAATTTTTTATGATTAAAGTATCGGATAGGGTGTTAAATACGATACTATATTGCAAAATAATAATTTTATAAATGTCCGTGCATTAGAGGACCTAGTATTTATTATATTTTTTCAACACACACCCCCAAGCGACCAAAAAGATTTAAATTTGGGTCATTGCCTTTTAGAACTAACTCTTTAATCAATTGGATCAACTCTTATTGGCCTGTCATTTAATTTGAATCCTCATGTTTAAATCTCTACCAACACAGTTTTACAGAGAGTTTTATATTCTAATAACTATACTATGATACTAAATAAATTAAAATAGAACCTAAAAATGATATTAAATATTAGAATTTCAGGAAAAAGAGAATAGCATGTTACTGGCCAAATTGTCAATTTAGTCTCATAAGATTAACCCCTTGTCAATTTAATTCCGTATTTTTAGAATAATTCAATTTAGTTCTAATCCTAAAATTCTCAACCAATGTGGTCCAAATACTAATGGATGTTAGAAAACTAACAGGACTAAATAGAGTTATTCCAAAAATACGGGATTAAATTGACGAGGGGTCAATCGGGGCTAAATTGGCAATTTGACCATTTTACTTTATTTTAACACCGATAATTTTTACATGTAAGAATACCGTGACACGAAAGTTTTCCTGCAGTGATTTGTACTATGGCAACAGTAATTAAACTTCAGTAGTTATTATTATTATTATTAAAAGTTTGGAAAATGAATTATTTACATTTAAAGTCGGTGCAATAATTACCACATATAAGTGTTTCAGTTCAAGTTAGGTAAATGATTAGAAATCATGCATTCGGCTAACTCTATTTTTCAGCTTTTATGAATTAATAAATACATACACGTGGATATAATAATCTTAATAAATGAATGAGTATTATAAGTCTATCCAATTAAATTATAATATATATAAAATATAAAATATTATAATATATATAATACATGACGTCATTTATTTATTTAGCCAACAAGCATATTGCAATATGTAAATTTCTATTAAAATGAAATACTACGTAAATATAATATTTTTTTTAAGAGGATCAATACTGATTCTCTAACTAGCGAAAAAATTCGAACCATGGCCTACATAAATATAAGGGTAAATTACGATTTTGGTCCTATAGGATTAGGCCTTTTGCAATTTTATTTCCATATTTTTTAAATTCGACACATTTAGTCCCATTATTTTCAAAAAGTTACAATTTTGGTCTCATCTGTTAAATAATCGATAGAAAATGTATTTTTTTTTGCCGTTACGTGCAATTTGAGGAAAATGTTATTGTTCATTAGGTTATTTTTTGTGGGAGTTTGCTTAATAATACCTCATTTTAGCACCACATTACCTTAATGAGAGTGATTTAGAGTAATGCTTCAAAGTTGATTCAATATGCTAAAATGGAGTATTAATAAGCAAATCCCGTAAAAAAACAGCCTAATGAGCAGTATTTTTCCCCCCAAATTACACTTAACAGAAAAAATACATTTACGGATGGGACCAAAGTTGCAACTTTTTAAAAATAATGGAGCTAAATATGCCTAAATTCAAAGATATGGAACTAAAATTGTAAAAGATCTAATCCTATGGGATAAAAAATGTAATTTGATCTAAATATATTAATATAATAATCTTGAGTGAGAAGCAATTCATTCCTGGACTACGAAATTAATCAATTATTTATGCAATAGATGATCTATGCACAAAGAAAATAAATTAAATAACTAATTGCAATATATTATCATTCATAAAATAAATGGACGTGCAGGTACGTCGATCAGTTATCCAGAAGCCTATATGTGGAGTACAAGCACTACGGCATAGATGTTCAGTGTCAGGTATATACTTCCAACCCCTTCATTGTTAAATACAAGTATAAACGAATTACGTTTACTATCTCTGAAATCGGGTGAAATTATGAATTTTTTTTAAATTTTATTTTCTAATAATAAAATAAGATCGTATATTCAAAATCAAGCAATTTAATACGCGTTTTAATTAGAAATTGATTTAGCCCGCCGAAATTTATATATGACAAACAGGGTTTCCGGCAGTTAAAACCGAGTTCCGATGAAAAAGTGTATTAAGTTGCAAGATTTTGAAGATACGGACCTCTTTCATTGCCAAAAGGTAAAATGTACCAAAAACACTAAATTGATCGAGGTGGTATACAAAATTTGTAATTTTTCCGTGAGTTTAGGTTAGGGTTTCGCGTGGGTAATTAGTTGCCGACACATGTCAACAACTTTATAAATTTCAATGCACGCATAATGATCCCTCAAGATCTCCTTAAAAATGAAAATTCAGCTGAGTGTTACGTAATTTCACTCGATCAAGAAATAGTAAATGTAATTCGCCCTGTAAATACTCTATGATTGGCTAATATATATATTCCGAGGGTTCGAATTTCGCGTAATTAACATCAGAAATGTTTAAAAAATCCATATATTGTTTATGATTTAATTAGGTACCATTATACGTATCAACAAAGATGGCATCAAAGGTCGCATTTGTGGAGAAATCATCAGTTTTCATACCATCAGCAGATGACTACGTTGAAGCTGCAGTTAAGTGCATAGGTTATGAAGCAAGATGCACGCCTTATTGGTCTCACTCACTTCAGTGGTTCTTGGCTTCATTGTTGCCTGAGCATGTTCTTGATGCTTGGAGATTGTCTGTTGGAATCAAAAGAATGAAACTAAATTAGTTCTTTCCATTAATAATAGGACCATTTACGTCTCACTAGGTTGTCTTTAGACTTAATTATAACGCAATCATCTAGATCGGGAAATTAAATTTTAGTCCATATGAATCTTGTTTCGTTTGAGTTTCCTAACAGAATTTGTAAAAGTGTACTTATGTCTTTAACGGTTTGTACGAGTGTTACATTAAATATATGATCAAAATAGATCCCTACAAATTATGAATTCAACATAGTCCCTAAAGTTATAAATCAAATTAAAAAGATTGGGGGTATTTTTTGAATGACATAACGGAACTCTAATGAACGTCAGGGATCACAAACGATTCTCAAAAGTTAGGGCTAAAATGTAATTTATTATATAAATAAATTATATTGTAATTATATCTAAATATAGGATAATCAAATATAATTATTTCTTAATATTTATTTCTACGTCAACATATAATTAAATGATGTACTACTATAGTCTATAGTCTCTCAGATTTTTATTTAATTTATTTTGGGGTTAGTTATATATATGGTGTTTCAATTTTATTGGATTTTATATGTAAGTCAGTGGTGGTGTGACACGAATGAAATTAATTAATGGGTATTCTTTTGTTATTAAAAGGACAAAATGTTGGTGAAAATACATTATACAGTTTACAAATGTAATTATATCCGCGTTGGTGTACGAATATCTTTCTTAACGAGATTCAACCGTACCAGCAATTTATTCCACCAATCCAAGAATTGTGTTCTTATATTGTAAAACGTTTATAATTTGTCGTGTTGTTATATCCTAAAAGACATAATCTAAGAACACAATCGAATTATGAGGAAGATTAATTACCAGGAATTCCCTTAGAAAATATTATTTTTCTAGGGGATTCCGAACTAATATCTTATCGAGTTCGAATCTCCACCAATTCACCAAAAGAACACCTTAAGTGAACTAATATCTTGCGCTGGTGCTCTCTCTCCGTGTATGCATTGGCATGATGAATTTTACCGAGCAACAGAGTAACCAACACTGAAAATTATAAAAGTTAATACAATTATTTTTTACTTCCCCACCAACCAAATATAAATAAATATGAACACATCGATGAATACAGCTGATATTAATTTTAATATTATTATATTTCATCAGAAAAAGGTAGTAGTTTTTGTGTCGGCATCTAACATTTTTGTGGTGTGTAATAATTATAACATAGTTGAGAGCCCAATATAAAGACTTGTGCGAACCTGTGACCTAATTAAATGCCAAAAGTTGGACCAAAAATGACAAAATTATAAGCGTAGAGGGGCCAAAATTGGAGAGAATATAAGTAGTGTTATTGTCAGTTTGGGAAGTGCGAAGCTAACAGAAAATTTGTATGCCAAGAATTTAATGCTGTGACAAAGAAAATTAGGGTCTATAGAGACCTCTAACTAGAATTTCATCTTCAAAATTGATCTTCATGGCGAAAACAATTCATTTATAATGCACGGATATAAAAACAACGATATGAATACAGAGAGATACGGATTTTCTTTTGAATTTCTTACCTGAGAAGTGTTGAACAAGAATATCCGGTATAATACTGTAAAATAATATTTTGAGAAGTATTCGTATATCAGAGATTCATCCCTAAAAATCATTTATATTAGGAGATAAGGTATTCTGCCTTTTTTTTTTTGAACAATAAAATTGGGGGTCATGACTTTCTTTTACCTTTATCTTTTTAAGAGGATAAGTTTCTATTGTTTATTATGGGATTATGAATTCATGAGGATTGTTGGAAAGAAAAAATATAAGACTAGTATTTGCATTTATCAAAATAGTAATTAGTTTATATTTTCACAATCAATTATAGAGATTAGAGTCAAATGAGTCAAGTCGAGCTTCGGAAAAATTTTCATGCCCAAGCTCGATATGTTAGCTTGATCATTTGAGAATGAACTTATGTTTTGGGAGCCAAGTTCAACTAGGGTTGGCACTTGGCTCCCTTAAGTTAATAAAACGAATGGTTTTTAATACGATTCACCTTGAACTTAAGTTCGAATTTTTTTTTAAAATTAAATAAACATATAAATAAAGGGGCAATTAATAAAGAGAACCAAATATATTCAAAAGTTATCCTAAACCTCCTAGTTTGAAAAAAGTATGTTTTACATCACCAATACACATCTTATTTTTTGTAAACCCCCCAAAGCCCTAAAAAGTCTGTTTTACCCTTATTTTTTTTACTACAACCACACTATTTTTACTCCTTCCAATCTCAGATCTTTTTATCATCTCCCTTTTTATTTCTCCATTTTCTTTACTCATCGATTTTGGAATCCGACTACCGGCGGCAACCAGCTCACCTCATCGTTGTTGCAAAAGAAGAAGAAGAAGAAATCGATACACTTAAGTTTAATTTCAGGTATTTTTGTAACCTTTCTGATTCGAAATTTTTGGGTTCAAATTTTTAAAATTTCTGTAAAGTTGAGAATTTTACATATATGTGAATAAATTTCTACAAATTTGACTTCTCCATGTATTTTTGTGAATATCCGATGAGATTTTTTGGTAGTTATGAGATTTGAGATTTTTGTATATACCTGTGAAGAATTGTTTTTGATTTGTGAATTTTGCATATATTTGAGATTTTTACGATTTGAAATTTCTGCATATATCGCAATAGACTTGATATGTGCTAATAAATTTGCAATTGTTTTTAGTTGGGTAATCTGATGTTGGATCTAAAGTTATTATCTGTTTTAAGTATTTTAGTTGGTTTGAACAATCACTCCATCCAATTTGAGATTTCTAAAATTTCGGCATATATTTGTATGTATTTCTGCATAATTTGACTTTGAGATTTCTGCATATACGTGAAATCCCACAGTTTATGTAGAGATATATACAAATATATATTTGAGATATATATGCATAAACTGACAGTGAGATTTCTGTATATATCTAAATACATCTCTGCATAAGCTGATTGTGGGATTTCTACATATATCTGAATATATTTGTATATAAATTAACTGATGATTTGTTGTTGTATTTGTTCTCATAAATAAACTATAATCACCTATTGTAATGATTTGTTTTCTTATAGAAAATTGAAGAGTGATCGAGCTTCTGGAGGATGCATGACCATTTTCTGATGATGAACTATATTACACAATCCGTTTTTGAATTACGGTATTCTAGTGCTGTATTTATGTTTTATTTTCTTCGATTCTGGTTGTAATTTACGAATGAGCAAGAAATTTTAATCAATTATATTGCTGATTTGTTGAGCAAGGAATTTAAAATGTTAAACTAAACGTGCAGTTTGTAAAGTAACGAAATAAAAATGGGAAACTAAACGTGTAGTTAGTAGAGTGGTGAATTAAAAATTCTGAATTAAACGGGTAATTTGTAGAGTGATGAATTAAAAATGCGAAACTAAACGTGCAGTTTGTAGAGTGATGAAATAAAAAAGGGGAACTAATAGTGTTGTTTATGTAGTGATGAATTAAAAATTTGGAATTAAAAGTTGGGTTTGTAGAGTTAGGCCATGAAAATGCGTAATTAAAGGCAGACTTTGTCTAGTGAAACGTTAAAAATGAGTAATTAAAGGCAGACTTTGTCCAGTGAAACATTAAAAATGTGTAATTAAAGGCAGGCTTTATCCAGTGAAATGTTAAAAATGCGTAATTAAAGACAGACTTTGTCGAGTGAAACCTTAAAAATGTGTAATTAAAGGAAAACTTTGTCCAATGAAAGGTTAAAAATGCGTAATTAAAGGCAGACTATGTCCAGTGAAATGTTAAAAATGTGTAATTAAATGCAGACTTTATCGAGTGAAACGTTAAAAATGTGTAATTAAAGCAGACTTTGTTTAGTGAAAGGTTAAAAATATGTAATTAAAGGCAGGTTTTGTCCAGTAAAACGTTAAAAATGCGTAATTAAAGACAAATTTTGTCTAGTAAAACATTAAAAATGTGTATTAAAGGCAGACTTTGTCCAGTGAAATGTTAAAAATGCTTAATTAAATGCAGGCTTTGTCCAGTGAAACATTAAAAATGCGTAATTAAAGGCAGACTTTGTCTAGTGAAAGGTTAAAAATGCGTAATTAAAGGCACACTTTGTTCAGTGAAACGTTATAAATGCGTAATTAAATGCAGACTTTGCCCAGTGAAACGTTAAAAATGCGTAATTAAAGACACACTTTGTTCAGTGAAACGTTATAAATGCGTAATTAAATGCAGACTTTGCCCAGTGAAACGTTAAAAATGCGTAATTAAAGGCAGACTTTGTCCAGTGAAATGTTAAAAATGCGTAATTAAATGCAAACTGCAGACTTTGTCCAGTGAGACATTAAAAATGCGTAATTAAAGGCATATTTTGTCCAGTAAAATGTTAAAAATGCGTAATTAGGCAGACTTTGTCCAGTGAAATGCTAACAATGCGTAATTAAACTTTGTTATGATTCAATAAATCTTGAGTATCATTATTGTAATGTTGTGGTTAAAGGCAGACTTTGTCCAGTGAAACGTTAAATCTTCAGTATCATAATGTTATTGAATCTTAACCACAACATTACAACAATGATTCAATAAATCTTGAGTATCATTATTGTAATATTGTGGTCAAGATTCAATAACATTGTGGAATAACGTAAGTGTCCACAACCTGTAACTCAATATTGAGTATCATTAGTTATACGCAATTAAGATTCACAACATGTAATGGTAACTTTTTAACGTTTCACTGGACAAAGTCTGCCTTTAATTACGCATTTTTAATATTTCACTCGACAAAGTCTGCATTTAATTACGCATTTTTAACTTTTCACTGGACAAAGTTTGCCTTTAATTACGCATTTTTAACGTTTCACTCGACAAAGTCTGCATTTAATTACGTATTTTTAATATTTCACTGGACAAATTACGCATTTTTAATGTTTCACTGGACAAAGCCTACCTTTAATTATGCATTTTTAACCTTTCACTGGACAAAGTCTATCTTTAATTACGCATTTTTAACGTTTCACTCGACAAAGTCTGCATTTAATTATGCATTTTTAACGTTTCATTGGACAAAGTCTGCCTTTAGTTACCCATTTTTAACCTTTCACTGGACAAAGTCTTGCCTTTAATTACGCATTTTTAACCTTTCACTGGACAAAGTCTACCTTTAATTACGCATTTAGTTCCCCTTTTTTACTCCATAAACGACATATTAGTTCCATTTTTTTATTTTATCACTCTACAAACTGCATGTTTAGTTCCGTATTTTTAATTCATCACTCTACAAACTGCACGTTTAATTTCGAATTTTTAATTCATCACTCCATAAACAACACTATTAGTTCCTTTTTTTTTGTTTCATCACTCTACAAACTGAACGTTTAGTTCCGTATTTTTATTTCACCACTTTACAAACTGCATGTTTAGTTCCCCATTTTTATTTCATCACTTTACAAACATAAATACCAAACTAGAATACTATAATTCAAAAACGGAATGTGCGACATGGTTTATCATCACAAAATATTCATGCATTCTCCAGAAGTTCGATCACTCTTCAGTTTCTGTGACAAAACAAATCATTACAAAAGGTGATTATAATCTATTTATGAGAACAAATACAACAGCAAATAATCAGTCAGTTTATACAAAAATATATTCAGATAAATGCAAAAATCTCACAGTCAGTTTATGCAAAGATATATTTAGATATATACAGAAATCTAACAGTCAATTTATGCAGAATATGTAGGAATATATACATATCAATTTATACAAAAACATATTCAGATATATGCAGAAATCCCATAGTTAATTTATGCAGAGATATATTTAGATATATGCAGAAATCTCTAAGTTAGTTTACGAAAAAAATATATACAGATATATCGAAATCTTAGAAATCTCAAACAAACATTGTTTTTACAAAAATCTCAAATCTCAAATTTCAAACAGAAATTTCTTTAGAGATTGTTCAAGAAATCAGTTGAAAAACTTTAGAGATTGTTCAAGAAACCAGTTAAAAAAAAAGCCAAAACACAGATCATGAAACCAGCTAAAAAAAGAAAAAACCAAAACATGAATCATGAATAGATATTGTTCAAGAAACCAGCTTAAAAACTCAATATAGTTAATAACTTTTGATTCAAAATCAGATTACCCAACAAAAAATAATTGCAAAATTAGTACCACATATCAAATATATTGAGATATATACAGAAATCCTAAATCGCAAAAATCTCACTGATGTTTGCCAAAAATTTCAACAACCACCAATATAATTTATTTCTGCGGGAAAAGAGATTGCATCAAGCTGCAAAGGAAAATAATCAGAAAAGTGATATTAAATACAAATAATGAAACAGAGTAATAAACAATTGCAATAACGAGATAATAATAAAATATGCAGTGGTGACAGTCTTCTGGTTTTCTGGATTCTGCCTTCAGTCGTACAAGTGATAATTCAATAATAATTCTGGGAAATAATCTAAGATAACTGCGACAAATGATCTAATAAGAATATGGAAAAGATAATAAAAAATGCTGGAGAGAAGTTGCAGTTGCTTGAGGCTCTTTTGCAGAGATAATCTTTGAGAGTACGAAGTCTGTAGGGTTTTTTTAAGTTACGTTCAATGAATCTGCCTTCTCTCTCTTCTGCCCCTTTTATTCTCTTCAAAAGCAGTTGTGACTTCCCAAAAATCTAGGCACGTGACAACTCTTTCCAACTTAACTCCCACGTTCTCCACTTCTGACCCATTCTTCCCCCACTTCTCTCAATCCCCAACTTCTCTTCGTTCAACGATTATAATAATAGTCTCTCATGTTCTTCAATTAATTAAATAAAATAATGTGGAAAATTCGGTCCACATCATCACTCCCCCCTACTCTTACAGTCGAACATTATGGATGATTGTGAGAGTAGTAAAATCTTGAAGAACAACTCTGTATATTGGGCGTCTTGAACCGGTTGATCTTCCTTCTCGGGTACGGTGATTGTCTCGTTAAAAACCTCACTTGGGAAAACCACATGGGAAAAACCCTCATGAGTAAAAAGAGTACAACCGTTACGACCCGTACCCAAGGCATAGTCGGAATTCTACTTCTTGAAACTTGCTGACATTCTGCTTCTTGAGAGGAAACTTGCTGACATTCTGCTTCTTGAAACTTGCTGACGTTCTGCTTATTGAGAGTTATTTGATGTTCCGCTTTCTCCTTTCAGCTTAATTTTTCCTTCACATGTTCTGCTTTCTCCTTTCAGCTTGATTGACTTTTAGTTTAACTGATTTTCGCATGCTCTTTTCTGCTGTTCTCTTCCTGCTCATTCAGTTTCCTTCTGCTTTTCTTTTTTTTCCTCCTGCTCATTCAGTTCCTTTCTGCTTTTCTTTTTCTCCTCCTGCTCATTCAGTTCCCTTCTGCGTTTCTTTCTTTCTGCTTTTCTTTTCCCTTCTGCTCCGCTACACTATCCATGCATGCCACAACTCTGCTTTTATTTTCTTTATACCACTCAATCTTTTTCAGCAGAATTTCTCAGCAGAACTTCAGAATATCTGAAAATATGGTCCTTTCTCCAGAATTTGTATAATCTCTGCAAAATATTTCTCAAGATTCAATTATATCATAAAGCATAAAAATGATTTTTCTAAGTTATTAAAGCAATTCTTTTTGAATTGTCAAGATAATCTACAAAAATCAAAGTTATGAAGGATAACTGATAAGAATTATCAAAATAATTTGCCTAGATTAACTAGATAACTAGAATCAATCAAAATATCTTCCTCGCTTAGCAATTAACTCAAGGTTACCAATATACTCAATTTCTTGGGAGGTGATAAATTTAAAGAAAATTGGAAACGAGTCACCGTGATTTGAAGTGTTGCTTCACATAAGGCTCCTTGTCTTGTCATAATTCAAAAGAGGTCTTCTCTTCCCCTTTTCCTTTGCAAGACGTGAACAACAGAGTAACCACCCCCTTCTCTCTTCAGGTAAGAAAACAGAGATGCTTGCTTCTTTTCCAGCATTCTTCAACGAGCATATGCGCCTGGAATCAGCAGCAGGAGGTTGGGATCAGCCACTCAGCAGCAGGATGTTGAGATCAGCCACTCAGCAGCAGAAGGTTGAGATCAGCAACGCAGCAGCAGGATGTTGAAATCAGCCAATCAGCAGCTGGAGGTTAAGATCAGCAACGCAGCAGCTGGAGGTTGGGGTCACCAGCAGAAACTGCCTCCTGCTGACTGCTGAGCTTCTTGTGAAACTTCCAGCTAATGTTCTAATGTACCCTCCAGGTGGGGCTTTCACGTTCAGCAGCAAGTATTACGGCCAGGTTGGACAACTGCAGGGATAAAGCTGGACAGCTGTAAGCAGAAGGTTTGACTCCCCCGGCTGCTACTATTTCAGCTAGCACTCCTTTCTGTCTGCCAGAGCAGCTAATCTTCCAGCAAAGTCAGCAACGTAATAGAGGTTTAAGCTCCCTTGAACTTCCTGAACCTGCAAAGACTTTAAAAATTTTCCCTTGGGTTTGTTTTTTAATTTAGTTTTCCAAATTGGGGCCCGATTCCATTGGGCTGCACGGTGAACTTTTTGTTTTCACTCATTTTCATCGAGCATTCATGAATGTCTTGGACACTTGATTTCTGTAACATCCCGATCGTCCGACTTATAAGGTACGTCACTTTTTAACCTTTTTCTGTGTTTAATTATGTAATTTTGTGCTTTGCGTGACCCTCTTTTGAACTATTTATGAGTTTAGGGGCTTGTTTGTAATTTTCTCTTTTTAGGGGTTTTTTGGTAATTCCTCGTTCGATCGAGATTTCGACCTTTTTGACCCCTTTAACGCGTTCCGGGCAGCGATACGAGTCCATAAACTCTAAGTTTGCCCAATTCTGACGTCGTTAGCTCCTCCTACCGATCGTTTTGCGCGTGAGGACCCGAGATAAATACCCGGATCCTCGGTTTGCGTGCCATATTCCAGTCTTAGCTTCTCTCTCTCTCTCTCCCTGCGATTTCACGCCATTCACACACACCCAATGTGTGTTTTCACACACAACCCAAACTTGCTCGTTTCTCGACGGATTTCGACGAACCACTAGTCCATTTCGATTATCTCGACGATGGGGTCACAACCATACCAAGAACTCGACCAACCGACGAGCGGTGGCGGAGATATGGCAGATTTTCAGAAGCAGCTGGAGAAGGTAGCGGAGCCGCCACTTTGCCGGTGGTTTCCGGTGGCTTTTCGGCGTCACGCGCCTCGGACCCAGGTAGAGGAGCTCCTGGTGCAGCGAGGGACGTTGGCGGCGCAGCCAATGGCCGCCGGACGGCGGCGCACGCGCCGCCTGAAGCTCCCATCGCCGCGCGTGAACAGTGACACGGCGGCGCTCCGGCGACCTTTTCCGACCAAGGTTAGTGTTTTCCAAGGTTTTCCGACCCCCTGAGTCCATTTCCGGCATAGTTTTCACCCAATTCTGGCCGTAGGTGGTGGTTCCGGGGAGGTATGCGACGGCAGAAACTTCGGAGCTCAACGGGGGCCTTTTCCGGCCATCTTTTGGCCTCGGGCCCTTCACGAAAGTTGTTCGGAACGACGAGAACTAGTGGCCTGTGATCACACGACTTCCAATTTGGCCGTTTGGTAGCGGATCGCGGCGGCGCAGGGGTGGTTCGACGGCGGCACCACCTCTGGGGATTTTTCCGGCAAGATAGCTTAGGGTTTTCGTAAAGCTCGTCACGGGTAAGCCGATGCCTCTTTCGGATCTCATTTTGGTTCACCGGTTTGAAAGTAATTGAAGTTTGAAGATTTTACGGTTTTCGTGTTCTTGGATTTTTAATTGGAGACGTTGGGCTTGGAATTTGCGGAAATTGATCGAGGAATTGGATTGAGCACGCCGAATCATAGCATGGGTGATTTTTCGGGATTTTTCCGGCACGTTCCGGCGGCGGCCGAAAGGCGGCCGGCCACTATTCCGGCAGCTACAGTGGCGGCGATCCGGCGGGCTTCGGACAGAATGTCCGCCTCGTTGTGGTGAGTCCGACACCACTTTCCGTTCATCAATCGGACACTCGGTCTATTTTCTACGAATTTATTTGTGTATTTGAGAATTATTTGATTATTTGTTCTAATTGTAAATTAATTGTCATATGCTTGAATTGCCGATTGAAATGTATTCCGTTATGTATGAAATCATGTATGATATGAAATGTGACAAATATGAACATTGTAATTTGCAATTTGAATCCCGTTTTGGTCTAATTGAGCTAAGTGTCTAATTTGGAAAGGATGTATGTGTAATTTTGGAAATGATATGAATTTATTTGATTTAATTAGGTAGACCTTGTTAATTGAATCCGTTTCTGTGATAAATGAATTGTTGTGTGACAAATGAATTTGATATATGACTTATGTGAAACTTATGAGATTTAATTAGGAACTTTTGTACTTAAAAATAGTCTAATTGTACAAATATGAATTTAGTATGCTCTATTTGGGTTAATATGAAATAATTTGAATTGCTGTGTCTCCCTATCTTTCTGGTTTGTGTTAATTGTGCTCTTTATGATTTAGTTGGAATTTAGGTATGTAATCTTATGATTTTAATTGAATTAGTAGCATGCTATGATATGATTTATTTGGCCTTCCAATATGTGAATTTCCTATGAACTATAATATATGAATGTAATTTGTTTGTTTGGTGAATATGCATCTTATGTATTTCGTTTTGTGTGTCTTCAGCATCTGCCGTGCGTCTCTGTGTGGGAGTTTGAGTCTAAGTTCTGTATTGTGTTTTGTCTGTTCAGTTGTTCAGGGGCACCCGGGGTGGTGACTTTTGGTCGTGCAGGTTCCGGGGTGAACCATTTACTGTGTCTTCGGCTGTGCTTGGTTCCAGGTGAGGGTTAGGATCTTTTCTTTTAGCTAAACGACCTATGACCCTTATGTGCTAATGGTTCTAGCCCGCATGCGACTATATATTATATATATAGTTAAATATGTGCTAAGTATGATATGTTATGATCTTGTTAACACCTTTGGGATTTTGAAAGTATGTATACGAGCGTATGTAAGCTTAAGTTTTGAAACCCTTATGATATGATATGATATGCTACGCTATGATATAATATGATATGATATGTTATGTAAGCGAGATCAGCCATGAAAGATTGGCATATGTATGTTCTGTTCCGTATGATTGGGCCCCGGAGCTATGAGCGAGGACACCCGGGACGGTATCGGGCCGTCGGGATTATCACTTCTTAACATAGTTCCATATGATCCGAAGTGTCACGCACGACCCTGGGAGTTTGGGGAAGGCGTACTCTTCGAGCTCGCGGTGTAAAAACCGGGAAAGACTCGCAATGGGATCGCTACCCCTCGAGGTTATGTATGTATGGATAGTTTGGGTTTACGTGGCCCTTCTATCTCGGAGTTGGTGGATTGGTATGTATGATTTCAGTTTTCTTATGTTAAATATGGAAGTAAGGTTGGAAACCCGTACTCGCCGGGTATATGAATATGATCTGTTATGTTAATTATGAAACGGGATAGGAGCTTTCTCTTTTGATATGTTATGATTAAGCTCAGTATGTTTTGGTTTGAATAAAATAAGATATGTATAAGTTTGATTTGAAAATGGTTTTTGGTATGCAAAACCCTAGTCCCGGTTCATAAACTTTCTTTTGATACGTGCTCTGCTCTTTATTATGTATAGTATGTGTGAGTTCAGCCCCCCCTCACTCAGTCAGTGGACTGACCCTCGCCCCACCTATGTTTTCAGTTTACAGGTTCAGGTTCTTGGAGTTCGTGCTAGGCGGATGTCAGTCGTGTCCTTCGAGTCTGTTGTCCGTCTGTCTGAGTTTGTTAAGCTGTTGTTTCGGATTATGGTTACAATTATATATGATATATTCTGTACGGGTTTATGATTATGATTTAAATGTATGGAATTCGGGACAGGTTAGGACAGGTTTTCTGATTAGTTGAACCCGTTGATTTATGATTTCTGTTTGATTTCGGGATTAGGTATCTATGCTAGTCGAACCCGTCAACTGTTCTTGTATGACCTAATTTGATTTGAATGCTTCCGCTTCCGCACTCATTTCATGTTTTGATTTTGAAGTTCAGGGTCTACGTTCCGCCTAGCGTAGGTTGGATTTTTGGTTTGTCACCCGTTCGCTGTGACTTGTTGCGTGTGCGGACTTTTCATTTCGTACACGTGTCGGGTCATAGTGCGGGGGTGTGGTGCCCCACCGCTTGGGGTGCTACAATTTCTCTCTTTTGGCACATGTTTTTCATATTGCAAGGGTATCTGCTTTGATGCAATCTTTGTAGTAAAAGATTGCCAGATCCCGCTCTGATGAGGACATTCTCTCCGGCCCTAGCATCAACTGCTTTCTTCCAGCTAGGTGGCCAACCCGTCTGGTAGGAGCAGGGGAAGAATCACTCCCAAGAGCTTTTCTTCTAGCTCTTCCCAAGACATTTGCGTAATCAACGCGCCTTCCCAAGAGGGACTTATTTGTGTGCCCCCTTCAACCCGAGTAATCAATCATTGCAAATGTTCAAATTTTCAGTAGTATAGCCGCGAAGGCTTAGCATGTGCCTGTCTCAAGTGTCACCTCAACAATAATATGATGCATTCAGAGCATAATACAAAATGGTTCTTTTTTCATCATAATGCATTTCTCACGAATCTCATGGATTTAAGTCATTCTAATAAAGCATCAACATAAAACATAATCTCATTCCTTCTCATGAATCAAAATATCAAAAAGTTTATGTAACCATTATCAATGTTCAAACAAGAACTTTGGAACCTGGAAGTTCGGATGATACGTTCCTCCTTCTGCCCTCCTTCCAGGTGTGCAGGTCGCATGCCTGGGAGTTCTGATGATGCGTTCCTCCTTCTGCTCTCCTTCCAGGTGTGCGGGCCTCGTGCCTGCTTAACAGAAAACCCTTTCAGGTTTTGAGCCCTTCAAGGTTGAGGTAACCTTATTCCGCCAGTGTTTTCCAGTTCGTGGGCTTTTCGTCCTGCATTTTTCACAACTTTGAGGGGCCCTTCCTAGCTGCGGCCCAGCTTTCCTACAGGTTTCAGCGTTTCTACTCTCATAGGGATCCTCCTCCAGCTCACTTTCTCCTGCACTTCTTGGTTCTGCAAGAGTCGCTTGAATCTTCCTGGTGAGAGATATCTTCTCTACTCCTTCACCCTTGGCAGCTGGTCCTTCCGGCCGTACTTCTGTCTGGGGGCATTCCTTCCTGGTGATCTTCTTTCCGGCAGGTTTCTTCCTGGTCCTGGTGCATTCTTTCCTGATGGTCTTCTTCCCGACAGGTTTCTTCCTGGTCCTGGTGCATTCCTTCCTGGTATGTGACTACCCTGCAACGAAGCTGCCTCCTAGCCTTAGCCCTCCGAACATATCAGCGGTCCTGGTAACCTGCTGGGAGTAGGGTGTTCGAGTTGGCAGCCCTTCCAACCTTCCAGCAGAGGGTTGATCATTCTCTTGACTGCCTGCCGGGACAGGTAGGTATAGCCCTTCAGGTAGGGGTCCCTACCAGGCAGGGAGTCTCCCGGTTGATGGCCCGACTCCCCCAAGGGTGGAGTCGGTTAGTGTGGGATTTTCTCGTCCATGACCCTCTGACTGAAAAGCACGCCCCTTTTGATCATTTTAGAAGGAGCGTTGTTCCTTTATCTTCTCTCCATATTCTCCAGCCTTTGTTGCAGCCTGACTGCCCAATCTGGCTGGTTTGGCGCT
This sequence comes from Lantana camara, assembly GCA_037501455.1. Classification (NCBI taxonomy): domain Eukaryota; kingdom Viridiplantae; phylum Streptophyta; class Magnoliopsida; order Lamiales; family Verbenaceae; genus Lantana; species Lantana camara. Next base: position 15,323,908 of record CM074860.1, read on the forward strand.
TCAGGTCCTCCTCTAACTGGCTGGTAATTAGCAGCCAGGGTTGGTGCTACTTGCTACGTCCTGCTCCGAGTGCTCCAATTCCTCCTGCTCCCTGCCCGTTTACGTTCAAGTTAACGTTGATTTCATTAGCAGAAAAGCATATCCAGGTCCACGTGAACCGTCGGGGGGGTTCACACCTGGAGGGAGGCCTCCGCCAGCTGGAGGCGGGGCTGTTTCCCTAGTAGTTGGCTCCGTAGTATGGGGAGGTAAGGTCGTTTCCCGTCTCGGGGCTGGCGGTTCGTCACGGCCGGCCATAACTGCTGCGACAACCTTCTTAATCCATTGATGTACCTCGTCTATTGTGAGGTGTAGTGTACCAGCAGGGCGCAGCGCCCTGCTTCCAGGTCCTCTAGATCCATCAGTCCTGGTAACCTGTTGGGGGAGGGGCAATGGAGTTTGCAGCCCTCCCAGCCTTCCAGTGGCTTACTGGTCATCCTCCTGATTTCCAGTTCCTTCAGCTGCACTCTTGGTCTGGAACTGTATGGCAGCGGTGCTGCTTCATGCTGATGCCCCTCCAGATATATCAGTCATTCATTCTGGTAGTCTGCTGGGGGTTGAAGGTTTGGCTCAGCAATACTTCCAGCTCTTCAGCAGACGACTGGTAATCCCCCTGCCTGCATGTTCCAGCGGGCAGGTCCAGTCTTTCAGGCAGGGACGTCCTTCCAAGTGGGAAGCCTCCCGCACGTGGAGTGGACAGCAAGCCTCCATCCTCGGTTCCGAGATTTTGACTTCGTGAATTCCTCAGCCCCCCCATTGTGCTAGTTTCTGGGGTGTTTTCGCTGTCCTTGGTTGGCGGAATAGCTCCCGTCACCGTAACAACGGTTGAATCAGTCAACACGGGATACTTCCGATGGGAAGCGGATTTGAAGCACTACCCATCATTTTCTCAACACGGGTTAACTGAAGAAGCTACGTCGCTAGATCCAGTCTTGGATGTCATGGAAATTGCTAAAATCTCACGCCTTTTGCTCGATTTAATCGCTTTCCCACAGACGGCGCCAAATGATGTTTGCCAAAAATTTCGACAACCACCAATATAATTTATTTCTTCGGGAAAAGAGATTGCATCAAGCTGCAAAGGAAAATAATCAGAAAAGTGATATTAAATACAAATAATGAAACGGAGTAATAAACAATTGCAATAACGAGATAATAATAAAATATGCAGTGGTGACAGTCTTCTGGTTTTCTGGATTCTGCCTTCAATCGTATAAGTGATAATTCAATAATAATTCTGGAAATTTAAGATAACTGCGACAAATGATCTAATAAGAATATGGAAAAGATAATAAAAAATGCTGGAGAGAAGTTGCAGTTGCTTGAGGCTCTTCTATAGAGATAATCTTTGAGAGTACGAAGTCTGTAGGGTTTTTCTAAGTTACGTTCAATGAATCTTCCTTCTCTCTCTTCTGCCCCTTTTATTCTCTTCAAAAGCAGTTGTGACTTCCCAAAAATCCAGGCACGTGCCAACTCTTTCCAACTTAACTCCCACGTTCTCCACTTCTGACCCATTCTTCCCCTACTTCTCTCAATCCCCAACTTCTCTTCCTTCAACGATTATAATAATAGTCTCTCATGTTCTTCAATTAATTAAATAAAATAATGTGGAAAATTCGGTCCACATCACTCACGTATAAGTAAAACAAATCGCAAGAATTTCTTCACATATATACAAAAATCTCAAATCTCTCATAGATCCCAAAAAAATCTCTTTAGATATTAACAAAAATATATAGAGAAATCTCAAATCTTATAGCATACAAAAATCTTTTAAATATATATAAAAATTTCAAATCACATATATGTAAAAATCTCAAATTTGCAAAAAATTATTCACATATATATAGAATTCTCAATTTTGCTAATTTTTCACAGATTTGATCCTAAAAATGACGAATCAGAAGGGTTACAGAAAATACCTGAAATTAAACTTTGGTGTGGTGGAAGACGCAATGACTTCTTCTTCTTCTTCTTCAACAATGGTGAGATGCGTTCGTCGGCGCAACGAATTCTTCCTCTTCTCTCATCATCATCTTCTTCAACATCAGATTTCGAAACTCAGTGCAATGACTTCTTCCTCTTCTCTGATCTTCTTCTTCTTCAAGATTAGATTTTGGAACTCCATCGGTACAGAGAATGGGGAAGTAAGAGAGAACGATGAAGAAGAGATATGACTTGTCATTTTTCTAATTTATCATGGGCATTATGGTAATTTTACACATTTTAGGGGGTTTAGGAAAAATATGTTGTGTATTGAGGATCTAAAATAGACGAATTTCGCACCAGGGGGTTTAGCAAAAGTCTTGAGCCTTATTGGGGAGTGTTTATTAATTCTCCGATAAATAAATTAAGATTCATTTTTATTAGATATGGTTATATTATTATTATAATAAATGGTAATTAGATTATTTTAATTATTTAATTGATGTATAATTTAATAAATTTACAATAACTTCGAAGATAAATTCATGGACCACACTAGGGTCACGACGTCACGTTAGGGTTGGGTAGGATGTATAGATATACATGAAGCCTTGGTGGTTTGGACCATTCATTTAGGAATGGGCTGGTAAATTAATATGCGAACTTTTTTGGTAGCAGTCAAGATTTTGAGGACCACTATATTGATTCCACAAAAACTATTTAAAATAAGAGCAAATTACATTTTTGGTCCCATAGGATTGGGCGATTTGCAATTTTGGTCCCATTGTTTTAAAAAGTGACAATTTTGGTCCCGTAGGTTTCAATTTGTGACAATTTTAGTCTCACCGTCAAATTTTGGATGGAAACTGTTAAATCCGTTTCGGCAGCAAACAGTCAAATATAATTTGTTGACATAGAAAAACCGAAGATGCTGGTATCCCAGTTGGTAGAGTGCCTACTTGCACAATTGAGGGCTTGGGTTCGAACCCAGGCCTTACGCTTTTTTTCCTTATATTTTTCCTTACATTTTTATTGTTCAAAAATAATATTATTATGTTAAAATATAAATTAATTATAGTAATATATATATATATATTATATTATACACATTATTACATTATTATTACAATTAATTTATTTTAACATTATTACATTATTATTACAATTAATTTACTTATATATATATATATATATATATATATATATATATATATATATATATATATATTATTTAAAATATAATATATCTACGTGTAATATTTTTATTTTAACATATATTATATATTTATATTATATTACAACTATAATAACATAATAATGTGTATAATATATGATATAATATATATATTAAAATAAATTAACAATTAATAATGTGTATAATATATAATATATATATTTAATATTAATATATAATATATCTACGTGTAATATATTTATTTTAACATATATTATATATTTATATTATATTATTACTACAATTAATTTATATTTTAACATAGTAATATTATTTGAACAAAAAATATATAATATATAATTTATATATATATATTTATATATATATATTTATTTTAAAATGTATTATATATTTATAATAATGTGTATAATATAATATATATATAGTATTTAATTTATATTTTAAATAATATATACATATATATATATATATATATATATATGTTAAATAATAATGTATAATACATTTTAAAATAAATATTATATAATATAAATATTTAATATAATATTATATAACATTATTTAATTTATATTATATAAATATTAGATAATATAAATATTATATATAAATATTATATAGTATATATATAAATATTATATATATACATAATATATATATATATATATATATATATATATATATATATATATATATATATTATTTAATTTATATTTATAATAATGTATTAATTTATATTTTAAATAATATATATATTATATTATACACATTATTATAAATATATAATTCATTTTAAAATAAATATATATATATATAAATTATATATTATATATTTTTTGTTCAAATAATATTACTATGTTAAAATATAAATTAGGTGTAATAATAATATAATATAAATATATATTAAAATAAATATGTATATCACGCAAATATAAAATATATTAATATTAAATATATATATATATATATATATATATATATATATATATATATATTGTTCAAACAATATTACTATGTTCAAATATAAATTAATTGTAACAATAATATAATATAAATATATATATTATATTATATATTATACACATTATTATATATTAATTTATTTTTTAAATAATATATATATATATATTATACACATTATTATATCATTATTACAATTAATTTATTTTAATATATATAAATTATATTATATATTATACACATTATTATGTTATTATAGTAGTAATATAATATAAATATATAATATATGTTAAAATAAAAATATTACACGTAGATAATATATATATATATTACTATAATTAATTTATATTTTAACATAATAATATTATTTTTGAACAAAAAAATGTAAGGGTAAAAAAAAGTATTATGGCCTGGGTTCGAACTCAGGCCCTCAATTGTGCAAGTAGGCACTCTACCAACTGGGATACCAGCAATTTCGGCTTTTTTATGTCAACAAATTATATTTGACTGTTTGTTGCCGAAACGGATTTAACGGTTTCCATCCAAAATTTGACGGTGGGACTAAAATTGTCACAAATTGAAACCTACGGGACCAAAATTGTTACTTTTTAAAACAATGGGACCAAAATTGCAAATCGCCCAATCCTATGGGACCAAAAATGTAATTTGCTCTTAAAATAAATTGTATGTAAACATTCATACAAATAAACAAACAAAGGAAGGTGAGTTCTAATCCAAACCCGAGAGTAAATATGTTATATTTATCATATATATGAGTTGAGATTTGACCAATTCAGGTTTTAATTAAAATTCTTCGACAGATGTGTTATTTATTTGTTAGAAAAAGATAAATAAAAAAATCTTACTTAAGTTATGTGTGAATTTGATGATACAGGAGGAAAATACACTTATGTGGCCTGGTGATATAATGATAGTCTAGCCCATTCAATTGGAGGTTCGGGTCCATTTACAGTTGTAGGATCGCAAGAGGTTTCGATCCATTGGGTAGACGTGCTGCTAGGTAAATTGTTAGGCCAATCGGAAGAGTCAAATAGGTCAGACGTAGCTCTTACAACTTCTCTATGATTTTGGGGATCTTTCGAGTCAAAGGGAATATGGTCAACTCTAAAGCACGGACACGCCTAAAAAATGGCCCGTGCAGTGTCCGACACGTGTCGGACACGGACACGGCTCGGACACGTGTCGGACACGGCTGAAAGAGTGTCCGAAAAAAAAAAAAAAAAAAAATTGGGACACGGTGTCGGACACGGCGAGGTGGAGTGTCCGACACGGCTCGGACACGGCGGAGCAAATTTGATCATTTTTTTATGCTTTTTTTAATATTTTTTGAATTTTTTGGAGAGAAAATTAAAATAACAAAACTTATTTTAGTTTTTAATATTATATATTTATATAAATATTTTATGTTACATAGATTATACTTATAAAATATTTTTATTTTTATATAAAATATCTTTATTTATATATAAAATATATTTATTTATATAAAATATAGCCGTATCGGAGCCGTGTCGTGTCTTAAGATTTTGAAAAAATCCGTGTCGCCGTGTCCGTGTCGTGTCGTGTCCGTGTCGCCGTGTCCGTGTCCGTGTAACATAGATGGTCAAACAAGAGGAAAACTGTTGGAATTTCAAATGACTCAATCTCCCCATAAGTGGACACTTTTTGCCTAATATATCTTTTCTACTCTCTTGGCCACTGGCCAGTAGTCACCTCCACTGGTTCGCGGTTTCCTAATCCCTCAGTTATAAATGAGCTCCCAGTAGCTCCATTCACATACTTTTGACATACTACGATTTTATATACACTTGCAGTGATTTTCTACCACTTTCAGCCCCCTTTTGTCGTTACTAATGCTTATTTCATTATTTTTACTACTTTTCTTATCATCCTCATTGGATCGATTAGATTCAGGGACAGATTAACTTGTATTCTGCAGGTCCCCCATTTATCCCACAGATTTTACGATCAAATAAACCGATTTTGGAGTCTATAACTCATCAATCCATCCAACGGTCAGAAGTGCTAAAAATCGATAAGCATCATAATCAATAAAAATCTAAAATAAATTACATATACATCATTTATATATATAGAATAAATATTTATTATGTGGGTACTTGGAAAAATAAAGAATTATTTACATATATGTAACCTAAAAATTCAAAATTAGACTTAAGAAATTTACAGGTGTACGCCCGAGACCAGATTTATATTGGGCCAATCTCTAATTCAAGACCAATCCTAAGCCCAAGCCCATGATCCATCTTATTTAACAACATTTCTTTGTCCGATTTAAGCAAGTTTGTTCGACTGTTTATTGTTAGAACCTCCCAAAACCCAAAACCCTGACTTGGCCGCAGCTTCATCGGCGGCTCAGTAGTGGAATCCTCCGATCGTCAATGGCGAAACGCCGTCGTGATTCCGATGCCGATGATTTCGATGCTATAGCTGCAACGACGCCGGAGTACAACACGGTGTTCCTCGACACTAGCCTCGACACCCGCCTCGCCATGCTTGTCTGCAACTCCGATACAGTATCGGATTTGAAAAGTATTCATTCTATTTCAGTATCGCGTGTATTTACTTTTCAGTTTGTAGGAATTTTTTTTTTTTTCAGCGTGAATTTGTTGTATATGTGCGCTTGAATCAACATGCAATGGTGAATTGTGGTTATTTGTTCGAAGTATGATTGGGAGGATCGTGTATCTGAGTATATCGTAATCGCAAGGAAAGTGAAATTTCTCGGAGTTGTGATTAAATGGTTTTACAGAGTTTGGTTGGGGGAGATTTTTGTCTGTGCTGAAGTTTATTTCCGAATGTTGTGAATTTTCTCAGGTGGAAGTGTTTCAGTTCTTACTTTTATGGTATTTTGTGCGTGCAGAGAGGATTGCTTTGGAGCATATGCAGTGCTTTCCGGAGATTGGGGAGATAAGAATCCATTCTCTGAAGGTGCATATATTGTTTCGGATTCAGAGATGTACTTGTAGAGTTAAATATTGCATGCTGATGATGTTTGTAACTTTTGTAGGTAAAACGTAGAGGAAACTTTTATCATCTGTCGGATGGTATGCTTGTTTGGAGTGTGTTTCACAATGTAAAAGGGAGTTGGTTTCTTTCAGTCGATGCTTCCAGCACTTCTGTTGGTCAGCTAAGCCAAAATTCCTCTGAGCTTGGCACCGGCAATGGTGTGAAGATGGACACCATGAACGTTGATGATAATTCCAGACTTTTATTGCCTGGCGTAAACCAGATACAAGCCCTTCCGATGTCCTTGGATCATGGTGTTATTGAAAAGAATATTGTTCCGGAAATTGTTGTTGGGTTTAAGGATGAGAAATCTATGGAACAGACTGTGTATCTCCAAAGCAATAATCATGAAAATGATTTGGAAACTGATATTCGTGCCAAGAAGAAGAGAAAGTTGAGGCACACGGGAGATGGCCATGCCCTAATACATGCATCTGGAGAGGATGAATCAATACCTGAGGTTATAGGTGCAGTAAAAGAAGGACCAGAAGGTACAGTTCTAGACGAGCAACAAGGAAAACATATGCCTGAGGTAGCTGCTAAAGTATCAGGTATGGCGAACGATACATCTGATATTGGCAACAGGGTGGCAATTGAGCAAACATCTGCACCTGCTACAGGGGAAAAGAGTATTATAGGAATTGTTGGGAATTCTGAAAGCTCTGAGAGAAAGGAAGAGGAAACCATTGTTGAAAATATGGTTCCTGAAATCCAAGTTGCCAGCAAAATGGAATCTAATGTTCCAAGCGAAAATTCAGGGAGGGTTTCTGTTAAAATACCAGATCTTTCTTCCCAATTGATGGATGCCAGTGGTGCAACAATAGATGCCAATTCTGATGGAAATAAGAAAAAGAAAAGGAGAAAGCCGAAGACACCTGCCAAAATCCAGGATACAATGGAAATGGAGCAAAGTGGAAAAGTTGAAAGCATTAAGCACAGTACTAAATCTCATAAATCTGAAGAAAAAGATGTGGGCATAGGATTGTCCGAAAACCATGATCATGAAGTTATAAAGCCATCAAACAACAAAGAGTTGGATCATGCTGATCCAGATTTAGCAAAGAAAGAGACAAGTAATCTGCTAAACTTTCTGGATGCAAATGCTGTTACTGAACCTGAAATCTCTAGTGTCAGTAAGAAGAAGGAGAAGGAGACAGAGAAGAAGAGGAAGAAAGAGAAGACACGGAAGAAGCCTGCCAATACTAATCTGGAGAAGTCTGGCATTAAACGAACTGAACACGGCGTCAGTCACACGTCTGGCTTGCTTGGTCCATCAACTAATCATATCCTAGAAGAAACTGACAAGGAAGAAAACATCCATACAGAAAAGGAAGTTCGGACTAAATTGTTGGATATTTCCGCTGTAGATGCTAGTGAGAAGACCCAGACTGCTAATAGAAATGAGGAAGATTTGGTCAAATTACCTCAAAGTTCTGCTGGTAATGGCGATGCAGATTTTCCATCTGCTGAGAATGAGAAGCAGATCGTGGAGTTGAATAAGGTGGCAAAGGATGGCAGGAGCACAGAGGATAAAAATAAAAAAGATAAAAAGAAAAAGAAGAAGAAGCACCCCTCTGCATCAGATATCCAAGAAAATATGCTAGTCAAGGATCAAAATGTTGGTATTGAAGTAATAACAACAGTGCCAAATTCAGCCTCTTCAGTAAATCCTGATCAGGAGGGGAGAAAAATATTAACATCTCTAGTTATGACTCGTGAAGATGAAGAAAAGACTGACGAGATGCATGAGAATGCTGTGAGTACTAATGATCCAGCAAAAACTTGTGAAAATAAAGGCGAAGGAATTAACTTCATGCAGTACTTTTTGCCTGACCAGCACCAAGAAATTGTTGATTCTAGTGACAAGGTAAAAACTGCAACCAAGTCAAATAAAGAGAAAAAAGTTCGGAAAAAAGCCAAAGAGGATGGATTACCGTCTATAAGCATCTCAACTGAATTACAAAACCCAGTCAAGTCATATGAAAATAATGAAACTCCGAAAAAACCTCGTGTTAGAAAGGATGTTGCCAACAAACAGGGAGACTCGGTTCAAAATTCTGACTGGGACGAAATAATTCCTAATGCATTCAATAAACATTCAAGAGTTTCAGTAAATGGGGTGAAAGATGCTAGTCCTAATGACATGGCAGGGACAGCTATTCAGAAAACCAAAGAGAATTTTCCTGGAAAGAGAGGAAATAAATGGTCACAATCAGGTTTGAATTCAACTAATAAGATGGAGACAAGGACTCCACAAACGAAGAGCTTGCTCTCGAAATCTGGATCAATTTTTCTTGAGAGCAGTGATGAAAGTTCTGGTGAGGAAAATGGAACTGTACATTCTGGTGCAAAAACACGCACTCCTTCAGATAGTTCAGAAGGGGAGAGTGACTTGAGCGAGGACTCAAGTAGAAATGGTATGCTCTAGTTATTTCATCGACTCCCAAGAATTTATTTAGTGTCGAATCCTGCATATAAGTTCTGGGAATTTCGTTATTGAATATTTCGTTTTCTTGATTTCTGCTAGTAATATCTGTATGTTTATTTTAATTACAGGATCCAGTGATGCGAAAGGAAGATCTGCTGGAGGGAAAAACGTGTCAAAATTGGAGTAAGTTCATCATCTCTTTCCTACATTTTTAATCCTACAACTCATCAATATATATTATTCAATGAAAATTACGACCGCGTAACTGTCATTACACAACAGCAGTCTTTCTGGCTCGAGGGATATGACGATGGACATGATTCTGAGAAGCTCAAAGCGGTTCCAGAAAGCCAAGCTCCAAGCATCTCAGAACGAAGCCGAGCTCGAGCCTGTTGAATTCGTTCCCGAGAGTGAGCCTGTTTAAACCTTAGCATTTTCATCTCGTCTTTTGCCCAAATTTTGAGATCAACGATATGCCTTCGGTGTCCCTATCTGCTTTCTTTTTATCAATAGTGCTGCCTCAGAATGAAATCTTTCATTGTTCCAAGAGATTGATGCAACAGTGATATAATAGAACTCAAAAAAAGTTTTGTAGAATGATTATGATGATGGTCTAAGTTGGTCACCATGACCAAGTTTCTATTTATTTTGAACAAAATCTTGTTGTTTGGCTATACAAGTGAAATGTGAACATGCCAGCCTAAAGAGGAGGCATAATTTTGTATGAATTCGAGTGTTATTTAATTGAGTTACCATTGAGAATTCGTGTAATATTTTTGTTTGAATACAGGTTTGGAGTTCACTTATGTATCAAATGTCTCTTATGAGCTTCTTAGACATTAAACAATTAAAATGATGGCCTAGAAAGAAATGCAGCGATATCAAATTAAACTGAAAAAATATGATCTATTTAGAAAGCGTTATTTATGCAATATTATTTGTTGGGAGCAATAACTAACGCCTTCTTACATGTTAGATAATAAAAACTATATTTATAAATACGTAGACAAGGCACAAAAAACCCGACAGTTTCGCCCATTTTTGACCAAAAGAGTATGCTGATATAACAATTTGTGTCGTATGATATAAGGTCTGATGAAGTACCCGAAAGAGGTATCCTGATGAAATATTACCCTGATATTGAAGTACACCCTGAAGAGGTACCCTGTATATATATCCTGGAAAGGTGAAGACAAGACAATGTTTGAGAAGAATCAAGTCTCTTATATTAAAGTACATCCTGAAGAGGTAACCTGTATATCCTGGAGAGGTGGTCGTAAGAAGTCGATTAGCTTAGAGCTGGGCACACAAAGACTAAGACAAATGAACATGTCTGAGGGCCAATAGTGGTTCAGGTTGTTAAAGGTTCTTGTTCCGAAATAGTTTGAATCCCTTTGTCCATTTTAGGAATGTGTGTTCTGAAAAATAAAAAATGGACATGTCCGGGGGTTCTCATATGGTTAGTTCAAACTTCAAACTATGTAAGAAACTCTTATGAAAAATATAAGAGACAAAAATAAAAAATAAAAGACATAGACACCGAAAATCCTACAATGCAACCCCTTTTTTTCTTCTAATTAGAAGAGTACACAACAATAATATAAGCCGTGGAACATAATTAAAACACGAGAAAATTATTAAAATCATCCCATAAAGTGAGCCATTTTTAGGTTTGGTCTCAACAGTTACCACTTTCTCACTTTTAGTCCTGTGACATCTTTCTTAATTTTGGTCTCATTGATCACTTTCTATCCAAGATTAACGTTTGACCGTTAAAAACGTTACTTTTTCTCCCTTTTGATTCCTTTATATTTTCAAAACTACCCCAAATTATTTAAATTCCATATTTTCACCCCCCAAACTATTTAAATTGTATATTTTCACCCCAAACAAAATATAATATATATGTGTTATATATTACAGTACGTATATACACATATATAATATATGTATATATAATATTTTATAATATTTTACATGTATATATATATATATATACATGTAATACATATATATACGTATATATACATATATATATATTATATTATATGTATACAATACATATAATATATTGAGACCAAACCTAAAAGTGGCTCACTTTACGAAACGATTTTAATAATTTTCTCTTAAAATACGAAGAAAATAAAATCAAGACCCATATCTAGAGTGAGAGGGAGTGGAGTTTAGTCTTCCCCTTGATTTTTCCCGAAAAACAAACTCCGTATCCAACCGAACCCATCAACGGCCCAACCACGAACCAACTCGGATCCCCTAAATGTCTCCCTAAGCGGCTCGATACTTGATACGTCATTAGCCGAGTACTTATCCGACGGTGTCGAGATCGCCACGTGTAAAACACTCAGCCCACCCTGCCTCATTGTCCGTTCGATCTCCCCCCCAAGTTGGAAGTCCCCTCTGCCACCACCATCGGCGGCAGCGACACGAGATCCATGCCCACCAAGTTGGATATTCTGACCCGTTCTCGGGCCTCCACTTCTTGACCCAGTCTCGGCCCGATGCATAGGGCTTTAGACCCGTTTGACAAAAGGTTTTCCTTCTTGAGGTCCTCGAAGAAACGGGTAAAGATCCGTATTTTCGAACCCAGTCTCGGGTCTTCCATATTTCTCGGAGTTTAGTGTTTAGGGTTTTGTTCAGCTGGTGTTTGAGGTAGGTATCGTAGGAGAAGAATCCGGGTCGGATCTTGAGGTCCCCATGGAGTCTTAGTGGTGGGTTTTTAACCACCGCTGCGCCGGAGGTGGCGGTGAGAGCGGCTCTGTGGGAAATAAAGAGGAAACGAATCAACGTGGCTCTATTAAGAAGGTGATGAAGTATGTGGATTTGATGTTGGGAGGATTCATTTCTGTTGTTGCATGGATTCTTTGTGTGTATGTTTTGTGGAGAGGAAAGAAGAAAGAATGCATGTCTTGCATGTGTGAGACTGTGAGTAGAATACTGATATTGGCATTATACTGAAGTTTGATAACAATGGATGGTTTTTTTATATTAAAGGATTTAATTTGGGACCTAATAATAATGCTTTTAATTTAGTTAAATTTTTTTGACCATGCATCTTGAATTATTTCGTTTTTTTAGTTTGCAATTTAAGTTTAACGGTTGTTTTTTTTTAACAAAGTATAATCTGATTCCACTCATCGCGTGACACGTTAAAGAAATTTCTTTACGTGTCACACCATGAGCGAAATCATGTTACAATATTTTGTTAAAAAATAATATTAAAATTGCAAATTTAAATATTTTATAATTCGAGTTCCAACTTAAAAAAGAAAAATACAATAACTTAGGATATTATAAATATTTATTTTTTAATTTATTGTAGAATAATGTTACAAAAACTAGCTTCCCCTATAAATATATGGGTTGGTGAAAAAAGATTTAAAGTGGACATTATAGACATTGTTATGGTTCTCCATTGCCACTTTAGCTAAGGTACCTAGCTAGCTAAATTATGGATGTAGGGTGAAATTGACTCTTACGGCTTCTCCAACTACTAATTTATCAATCATATACTATAATGATACATGCTTTACGTTTTATGTTGCTAATATTTTAATATTAGACTTTGATAATTCAAAGCTAGCTTCTTAGTAAATTTCTTTCGATGATAAACTTAGCAAGAGAGAGAGACTTAGATATTTTCAATTTTGTTATTTTTGCGTTTTATTCACTAAATAAGTGTTTAAGAATAAAGATTTTTGTCCTTGTCGCAAAAGGTTGAATTCCCAACCCTAAGGGTCTCCCCACACCCCGGCCGACGAAGTAAGTGGGAGGAGGTAAATCAGGTACTCAGCGGTCTGTCAAGGGGGAGGTGTGCTCCTTACTAGGTTTACAAGGAGCCTACCCTCAAAGTCCAAATTGGACTCAAGAATAAAGCTCCCACACTACAGTCTGTAGGAATCAAACCTTGCACCTTGACCAAATTTGCCCCTCCGGAACCAACTGAGCTACGCCCTGCGGGCATAAAGATTTTTGTCCTCTGAAGACTTCACGTGTAAACTACGTGTTATAGAATGGACATTATAAATTTCAGTATTCCACTAAAAATTAGAATAGGTTCAAAAGTGAAATCTTACGGAGCATTGGATTCTGATCTTGTGGAAAATTAGTCGAGTTGATTTTGTCGAACCGATAACTAGTCTCCGTGCGATTTGTCAAGTATTTAATTGGGTTCTCACGCGACCTGCAGTAAGAAAGACATGAAAGGGGTGAACTAATCATGTCTTTTACTTAAGATCCGAGTTATGACTTTCCACAAACATTGCTAAATTGATCGTGTTGAGAATTGGGGGTCGATCTGATGACTTGTCAACATCTGATCTGTCAAGTATTTGTAACGTGGAATCTTGCTCGACTTGGAAAACTTAAACAAGGAAGAAGTGAACTAATCGAGGGTTTAACAGGAGACGTCCCTCCGACGTTCAAGTCAGTGCTGATCTATGAGGTGGAAAATAATTAGGGAATTTGAATGCAATTAAAATGCATGAACTGTTCATGGTGGAGATATTTATAGTAGAGGCTGAAACACGCATTGAACACACACTGAACACACACTGAGCATGTTTTATTTAATACGTACGTTCTCGACCTGACTATTTGCTATTTTTGACCTAACCCGAACTACACCCGTCGTACCTCCTTTCCTGTTTCCAATTCAGTACTTTGGGTCATTAATTGCTCTCTCGTACATTGACTCAAGGAATCAAATGATTACAAGTACCCCATCTGGGACTCCGACTGTGTACAGGCTTGTTTGTACCCTCAATATATCAAACTAGAGTTCTATGTGCATGGTGCTTTGTCCATAACTGTTGAGGATCAATCTGAGCTCCACAAGATCGACCCCTAGGTTTGGCCAGTCACACCTTAGCTTATAAGGGCTTCTCGCAAATCGATCTCCTAGGAAGACTTTACCTCCTAGGCAGTATAAGGCTAGGTCTGATCGACCTGTGCTAATAACTCGACCTAGGACCAACAGTGTTGCCACATCCAAGTGGCATCCACATAGGGCCCAACTTTATTGTTTGGCCTGATAGTCCATTAATTGAGTCAACCTCTTGGCTTGGTTGACCTCAGGGCCTATTGGCTCAAATTGACTGCTTATTAGCACACAATGGTCCCTTGACCTGGTCGACCTAGTGTCGAACTTGAGTTGGTTGCTACGTCTTAAGCCGATTAGTTTCATGACCTCATGACATCAACTTCATAGGCTATCGAACCGATCAACCTCTTTGGGCTTGAGAGCTACTGACCTTAGGATATCTAGGTTCGACCGTCGGGCCATGACTTAAGAAGATCATTCGACCTCTCGACCTTTGATCGAATGCTCGACCTGAAGGTTAAAATGTACCGACCCTAGTTAGTTTGACCTCATGACCTCTGGGTCTGGATGGTTGGGGCTCGCCCTAAGAAGTTCATTCAACCTCTTGACTTGGAGTTAGGTGACAAGTGTCGAAATTATCAAAATAAACAATAATCCGATTCACAACTAACTGAGTATAGCGCAAACGAGTCGAATCCTCAGAGATTGGGTGAATATAATTCTAATTAATCACAAAAGAAAATTGGGCCCTAATTAGCTAAACAAATAAATCACAATAACACGACACACGGAGAATTAATAAATACTTGAACTTAAATTGAATTATAAAAGCAAATTAGGTCTCATGATGTCAAAAACTGAATTGTAAAATCCTAGTTAAGTACTAAAGATTTAGCTACTCATAGCCATATTTTTCGAAAGCAAGAAACAAAGTAAAAAAAATATGCTAACTATGCTAAAGGGAAATTGAAGAGGAAGGATTTTGCTCTTGGAAGAATCTTCGAGCTTGCTCCGACTTCAAGTCTCTCGCCCAGCCTGCTGCATGAAAATTGAGTATGAAAAAGTGTCCCCCAACTGCTGTCTCAAGACGTCATTATATAGGCCTCATGCATGCAAACCTAGTCCAATTCGGACTCAACTTCTCTCACCAAACTTAATGCCCAAGACAGCTCCAAAATCAGCAGTCTAATACTAATGTGCAACTGGGTCGACACGCCAAGCCCAATCTCAACTTAATCACTAAAGTCCACGCTTAATTACCCCCAACTCTTCCGACAAACTAGTACAATGTCTTGTCACCAATTAATTCTTCCAAAATCAGCACATGCGAGGTCCACCAAGCTTGGTGTTGTAAGGTTTTACTAAATTTAAAAACCAATCGTGCAAGTGTACACTAACATACGCGTAGCATAATAGGATCGAACCCACAGGGAAGGGAAATCAATCATTACTCTATATTCCTCTCTAATCTAGAGACTTAATGGAAGCAATGGTTGTTTCTATTAATCTACTAAAGCAGAAATTAACAAGTAACTAGAATAAAATTGCGAATAACAACTTAAACACACGAATTAAATTCAGTGAACTAAATAGGCAGGGAAAAAGTAATGAATCATACAATCAAGAGCTGACGTGATACTCGTTTGACAAGTGTAATCCTACAACCTAGTCACTTATATTTGAATTACCCTCTCTCGAGGTGTAATCAAGTGCTCAATTAGTGTTCAATGTTGCTCTCGCAATCACCAATAGTTAACTAAACCATAGGAACAAGACTAGTGTAATTCAATATTCTAGTAGCTCGGCATGGAATAAGATTACAATTGTGTAAGCTAGGACCAAATCTCTTTGTACCCTACAACTTACAAGTTCTGAAAACCATCTAAATTACCATCACTCTTTCGATCTATAGGCAATTATGACACATGCTAAGGGCGATCAGGCCATCGCAAGTCAGTTCAAACCTGTTTTCAAACTAAGAATTAACACAAGTTATTCAAGCATCTCATCAAGCATCCATCATGCAATCATCATCACTCCCCCTAGCTCAAGAGAATTAACTACTCATAATTAAAGCAGAACTCATAAAACTAAAGAAAATTACATTAAAATAAATCATCGTCAACGAATCTAAACAAGGTCTAACAATTAAACTCATAAGCATTCAGCAGTATCTAAAAACAAATCTAGCATACGAAACTAAAACTAAACTCAAAGGAATTAGTTTGTAAATTAAAGCAACAATAAAAACAAAGATCATTCTTGGAATTCAATCCTGTCGTCTTCTTGAATTCTCTGAAAACCTCTGAAAACTCCTGAGTCATCTTCCAAACCCTAGGTCTTGACCTGGAAGGAAAACTATTTCTCTCTCTGTGTCTCCTTCTGTCTATCTGCGTCTCTCTGTCAAAAGACTCCAAAACGCACTAATATAGCAGCCCTAGGATAATTCTCGCTGCCCTAGGTAACGGGCGTTACCTATTCTTGCCTTACTTCTGTTAACGCCCGTTACTGCCTTAAAATCTCTATAACGCTTTAACAGTGGTAACGGGCGTTACCACTTTCCTTTTGCATAGGGGTAACGGGCGTTACCCCTCTCTTCTAGCCAAAACTCCCCTCCTGTGGCCAGTAACGGGAGTTACTTCTTTTATACAACTTAAGTGGTAAAGGGAGTTACCACTTTATCTCCCAAAAATGCGTGAAATCGCTCTGCTGCGCCGTTTCGTAACTAGGGATGTAAACGAGACGAGCCAGCTCGCGAGCCTGACAAGCTGGCTCGTGTTTTGCTCGCGCTTGGGTTCGGGAATACCGAGCCGAGCCAAGGCTCGGCTCGGCTCGCGGAGAGTCGAATCCGAACCCGAGCCAGCAATTTCTCAGCTCGTTGCTCGTGAGCCGGCTCACGAGCCACACTATAAATTAAAAAAAAAAAAAAAAAAAAATATATATATATATATATATATTATCAATTCATATATAAATATATTATATCACTTTATCAGCCTTAAAACAATATACTAATATATACATTAATACAAAAACATTCACGTTTGACTCCAACTTCAACCCTAACATTTCATTTTTCCCCATTTCTTTCAGCCGCCAACTCTCAACCTTGAAGCCACAACCCTAGATCTCACCTCCTCCGTAGCTCCGGCGACTACGACACCACCTCCTCCGCAGCTCCGGCGACGATGCCACCATCTCCTCTGCAGCTTCAACGGGCAGCGACCATGGCACCACCGCCATTTCTCTGACAGCGCTGCTCAAGTAAGCTCCAGCGACTCCGTTGCTCCATCGACGCCGACCACCATGGAACCTCCAGCAGCTCCAAATTCCAGCGCAGGTATTTCCAACATTCTTCATTTCTTTAGCTACATTTTAATTTTATCTTAGCATTGAGTGTAATAAAGATTCAATGGAGGAATTGAAGTGTTCTTTCTTGAATTCTTAGATTCTTGTGGTTCTGCATCTGTAATCTGTATGTTGAAATTGGAAATGAAACTTTGTTTCTTGAATTATTTTTTTTTCAATTATGCATCTGTAGTCTCTGTTGTTAGCCTGAGAATGGAGTTTGACACATTTTTTCTTTATTATTTTTAAGGCCTACAAGAAATGTCAACTTCTGCATCAAGAAATGAGTCACAAGCAGAGTCGACCCCTGTAACTCCTCTGACTCCGACAACTCCTGTAACTCCCATAACATTCTCTGGAGAAGAAATTAATTTGAATGATGAAGATGAGGTACGTTTCACAAACACTCAAATGGGGATGAGAGAGGATCCAACAATTGTGGTGGATTTCGAAAAGGCTGCAAAGAGACAGCTAACGTCACCAGTGTGGGTCGTGATGGACAAAATTTTGGATAGTAAAGGGCAAGTGTTGAGATATGAGTGCAAGTTTTGTCATAAAAGCTTTGCAAAGACTAAATCAGGTGCTACATCTCATATGATCCGGCATATCAAAAGTTGTCCTAAGTACTTGGAGGCAGAACGAAGGAAGAGTGCTGAAAATGCTAAACAAATGAAGTTGGGGTTCGGGCCTACAAGTTGTTGTTCACTACCCCCGTTACATGATGGGAAGTTCGATATGGAGAAAATGAAAGAAGCTGCTGCAATTTGGACGATGATGCATAATCATCCATTTACGATTGTTGAGGAAGAGGGATTTAATTTGTTCTGTAAGCGTGGGATGCCAGAGTGGAAGACTATGTCTCGAGCTACATTGAAAAAGAACTGTTTCATGGTGTTTGAAATGGAACAAAAAAGGGTGAAACAGGCATTGAAGTCCATTGAGAAGATCTGTTTGACAACGGATTTGTGGAAGTCTAAGAGTCAAAAGATTGAATATATGACAATTACCGGGCATTGGGTTGATTCAAGTTGGAACTTGAACAAGCGCGTTCTTAACTTCATTCGGCTTCCACCTCCTCACAATGGCATATCGATTGCAGATGCGGTTATTAAGTGCACGAACGAGTGGGAGATTGACAGCAAAATCTTAAGTGTTTCGGTCGATAATGCTAGTGCAAATGATGTAGCAATCGGGGCTATGCGCGATTCATTCAACCGGACAAGTCGAGTGTGTGACGGCAAGTTATTTCATGTCAGGTGTGTTTTATAAGTATTTATAGATCTGTTTTACACCTCTCGATTTATATAATATGTGTATAAATGTCTGTAATCTGTATAAAAGCTATTTCATATATTCAGTTTTATATAACCGGACAGTTGTTTAGTTTTATAATCTGTTTTATAAATGCTAATACATGTTTAGTTTTATAAAAACTAGTCAAATTAACTAGTCAATCACAAGAACAGAACTCTCCATAGTATGTACAATTGTAATAAAAAAAATAGAAAATAATGAATATGTTCGATAGAAGCTTGTAAATGTCTTAGTAATCTATGTAAAAGTAATTTCATATATTCAATTTTATAGAAGCTAATACATAAAAAGCTATTTTACATATTTGGTTTTATAAAACTATTTTATATATTCAGTTTTATAAAATCTGCTTTATAAATTCTATTTTATAAATCTTTTTTATATAATCAGTTTTATTTGTCCACCAGGTGTACAGCCCACATCTTGAATCTCATAGCGCAAGATGGTCTTAGCGAGATTAGTGATGTAATTTCAATCATTCGCGAAAGTATCGATTTCGTTAAAAAATCTGAATCGAGAGTGATGATATTTGCTGAGGTGGCTAAACAGCTGAAATTGTCAGATAAACAACTTATTTATGATTGCAAGACGAGATGGAATTCTACATATGAGATGCTTGAATGTGCATATGCTTTCAAAGAAGTGTTTCCACGATTTCAAGTTCGACAGTCAAATTACTTCAGCTGCCCAACTGATGAGGATTGGAAGAATACGGAAAAGGTAATCAGGATTTTGAAAACCTTTTACAATGCCACACACATTATCTCTGGGAGTGATTATCCGACTTCGAACTTGTTCTTGAATGAAGTGTTGGTGGTGAAAAGTGTGTTGGATAAAGGGGCGTACGATGAAGATGAATTTGTAAGGGCTATGGTTGGTAAAATGAAGACAAAGTTTGACAAGTATTGGGGTGAAACAAATGTTTTGATGGCTATTGGTGCTATTATGGACCCTAGGTGCAAATTAAAAAACTTGGAAGTTTTTTTCCCACAATTTTATCCCGAGGAGGAGGCTCGAGAAAGGTGTGCAGAAATCAAAAGAAACTTAACCAAACTCTTCTCGGATTATTGTGAGGTGGAAAATGCTAAGAAGTCGGAACTTTCGGGATCTAAAAGAAAGCACGACTCAATTGAAGTAAGTGGAGGGAGTAGTGAAACATCTTCTAATTCGTTTCGTGGATGGAGTCTATTCAATACCGTGGTTCGGACTAACGAGACGATTACCCCAATGAAGAGTGAGTTGGAGGTTTATCTTGAAGAGAGATGCCATGAGTACGATCCAAGTTTGGCTCCAAGTGCATTTGATGCATTGGCATGGTGGCACCAAAACACATACAAATTCCCTATATTATCCATAATGGCTAAGGATATTCTATCCATTCCGGTTACAACCGTGGCATCCGAGGCTACATTCAGCGCCGGTAGTCGAGTGATTGATAAATATCGTGCCCGATTAAAGCCAGAGACTGTGGAGATGTTGCTATGTGGTGGAGATTGGTTGAGAAAACGTTACGGTGTCAAGGCTAAAATTGAAGTAAGTAGTTTCTTATTAAAATTTTTCATTTGTAATTCAATGTTAGTTATGATACTAATGATCTCTATGAATTTTTAGGAGGAACGAGGCCCATTAATAATCAAGTTACCGGACATTTGAAGTTTAATAAATGACAAGTGATTCTCATGAGGTATTTTTACAAATTGAGACTTTAGAAATTGAAAGCTGTTGTTTTCTCTAATTTTTAAACTTTAGCATGGTTATTGGATACACAGGTTGTTTGATGAAAGTTTCTCAAGTTGCATGGACTACGGAGCCTTTCCAAATTCAGCATATCCTTGAAGTTATATGGAATATGGAGCCTTTGAAGTTGATTAATGTTATGGGAGTTGTTTTTAAACTTTAATGTTGTATGATTATGGCTACTGTAATAGTGTAATATTGTTGTTTGACATTTTTATATTCGTTTTATGGTTGGAATTTGGACTACTAAAATTGAGAAATCCTATGAACATTTATATTTTTATTTTGGGCTGTTATAATCCTACAAATACATATTCAGATTCTAAAAAAAAAAAAAAAAGGGAAAAGAATATCCTGGCTTGCGAGCTGCTCGAGCCAAGCCCGAGCCACGGCCGAGCCAAGCCCGAGCCAGGTTTTGGGGGGCTCGCTGGCTCGCAAGCCAAGCCCGAGCCACCTCCATTAAGCCCGAGCCCGAGCCCGAACTGGCAAAAAAAGCCTAGGCTCGGCTTGATTACATCCCTATTCGTAACTCCAACTCCATAATCACCTGAACGGAGCAAAATAAACACATAAACGCATCAAACGACACCAGAATATAATCTAATTAACGCTTAAAATCATGCAATTTCTACAAACAACAAAATCTCCCACACTTGAATATTGCTCGTCCCCGAGTAATACGGAAATTAAGAAAACACATCCTCATCAAACCCTCTCCTCTAAGCAATCATCAAACCTTCGCCTAAACAAGTCTAGCTAATCAAATCAAATACTCATAAACATGAAATCCTCAAAATTTAGTATGAAAAGTAAACCCTTGTGCAGTGTGTGAGTCAAACGATACAATGTACAAAAATTAGAATGACAACCTCACAATTTCCTCCTAAGCTCTAATCATCAACTTTGAAACACACTCTTCGCACCTATCTTCACTCATGGAATTAAATCAAAACTTCGAATCGGTAGGTCTTTCGAGCTTGTAATGTAGGCTTAGGGTAAGGTTATGGAAATTTGGATCAAGTGACCACTCACCAAGCTTACATCATTCAATCTATTCAAAACACGAAACACTTCCATTCACCATTAACACGAAAATCGCCCCAACTCTTCAATTGAATCCCACACTTTCAAATTCACACTTTGCATAATCTTATTTTTTCTCTTCTTTGTTCTTTCTCTTTTCATATCTTTTCTTTTTCACTCTTTTTTTTTTCATTCTTTTTTTCTTTCTCGTACAATAACCTCTCACTTTCAATCACAAGAACAAATAAAAAGGGGTCCAAGAATAGATAATTACCATACAAATTCAAATGAGCAAGCCTTAGTGAACAAAATTATCAAGGTAGGTATTTCTATGTTGTGCATTGGCTTATAATGTGGCTACAAAAATCTTTGCACAACAATTAGGCTCAGCGGGTCAATAAGATTACGTTATTTAGTGAAAAACGGCTAAATAGAAAAGCTTAAAATCCTCCGACAACGACTGCCTACTTCACTTCCTTAGTCTTTCATTAACTCAAAATTTCGCCTCGATAGGACTAAAGTGCATCCTAATCAAATCTTAGACTCATTCGGAAATTATCAACTCATCTCTCTAAGCTAAGTACATTATTTCGTTCAAAAGTGCTCAAAATATAAGGGCATACTAAAACACTAAATCATCAAATCTCATGCAATTTTCCTCAATTCAAAAAGCCTAACTTACTCTAGCAAAAGCTCAACAATCAAACTTCAAAGAAAAAGTTCAAAATGAGGGAAAATTTTCAAAAAATTTCAAAATTACTCGAATTTTAGCAAATCACAAGTGAAACTACATCTAACCACGTAAATATTCAATAAAGCTCATAGCAAACATGCACATTCTTCCCCCACACTTAAACTTTGCAATGTCCTCATGCAAATGAAAGAATTCAAGGCCTAGAAAACTCCCTGATTAACTGAAGAACCGACAATGTGCTTGCAAAGCTTCCGAAACCTGAACAAGTTACTAGAAAACACGGATCAAGTGCACAGGCAATTGACAATGAACATGTATCCAACAAGTACAATACAAGTCACAAATTCATGAAAAGAAAAGCACCATTACATAAACCAAATCAGGAAACCAAACATAGCAAACACTTAAGTGTAGACAAATATCCAAACATAGTAATGCATAAACGAAACAAAATGTCTAGAAATCTGGGGGAAAAATCAAGGTAGCAGAATCAGGGTGATGGGGGTCCTCCAAAATACTGATCCAAGCGAGCATTGAACCCGTCAAACTTGGCCTCCAACTTGGCCTCCCACGCGCCGAATCGCTCATCCACATAATGTGTCAAATCTTAATCTCTGGCGATTACGGTGGTCAAATCAGCCCTCAATCCTGCTAGCTCTGCTCGTACGTCTCTCAAAATCACAGGAGCATCGTCACTGGCCTCAGCAACAACAGGCGCGGCACTGCGAAGAATCGCAAACTCATCATCTGGCCGGTCAGGTATCCGAGCTAAGAGCTCCTTCTACCTCTCAGAAAGCTCATCAAACCGGGCTTTACCCCAACTGTACATCTGCCAGAGATTATCTCTCTCACGGATAGGCCACCATGGAAAATTCCAATTCTTCATCTCCCTAATCCCCCAAGATATAGCTAAGCCCACAGTCTCCAAGTATTCCGGACCAATATGTCCAAAGCTAATAGGCAAAGCCCCTCTCAGTCTTGGAGGGGAAGTTTCTTGCTTGTAAATTGATGATGATTGGCCCAAGGGAACAATTGAATCTCTTGTAAGGTATAATAAGTGGGTGTAAGTGTATTTATAGGTTTGGGAAAAAAAACCAAAATTGGGTAGGACAAGACTTAAATTAACCCTAAAAACATGTTCCCTAAACCCAATCTATGCCAGTCGGACCGGTAACGGGCGTTACCGGTTTTCCTCTTGAGAGGGGTAACGGGCGTTACCCTTTTTGGCCAAGATGCATGTATCCGTTAACGGGCATTACCTAAGAATAACTAAGAATGTGTAATGCCCGTTAATCACTATTCTGCCCAAAACATACTTAAAACACAAACACACAGGAAATGAAATACCCTTCATTGGTTTTGACTAGCATGCCCATTTTATCTAAACCAAACAAGTCAAGACGAGACATGCTACATGCAACAGTTAAATCAGGCATATCACGATCAATTAAGTCTAGGCAACGTGCAATGTGAGTGATAACATGCCCTAGACTTAAATCCCGACATCCTCGTCTAACATCTCTAAAAGCAATAGCTAACCAAAGATCCAAATTTACTTTTCTCTTTTGCATCATACCCCACAAAAAGAACAACTCAGTTTTAGTTATCACCCCTAGGCCACTAGTACGGAGGGAAAAGTAGAGGAAATAAATCTATGCAAATATCGCAAGGTGGGGTCAATTAAATCAAAGTCTTTGGAAGTTTTGGAATTATACACAGGTGCACCCCTAACAGAAAGTTCCTTAAAAACATCACTATCAACAAAGTCAGGTGCACTTTTTAAATCAGACACCATGTGCAAATATTACTCACTACTCAAATCTGTGGCAGGCACAAAAGGGATGGCTATATTAAATTCATTAATAGACATGTGAAAGTGAGCACCCATTAAAGAAAAGCTGATACAAGGCACATCCAAATTAAAATCCTTGGGGGTCCGAAAACGAAAAGTATGATAAAATTCTCTGACTAACTCCACGTAAAAAGGGTCATCCAATACAAAAAAAATCATACCACCCAATAGAACGCATATAGTCACAGGCATCTTCGTATAATCCCAGCGTATGTAAAACATCAAAATCAGGGAGTTTACCTACAACAATGGTGGCTGTGTGGGTATTAAACTTTAGCTTCCTTCGTCTAGTTGGAGCTTCCTCTTTCAAATCCTCCGAATCATCAGGGGGAGGGATAGTGTGTTGGATCGGACAACCCAAGCGAGAACGATTAGACACTCATCTCAGGGGTTCAGGACATGGTATAACTTCTCCTTCGAATGTGAATTTCGGATCAAAGCCGAAATTGAGGGAATCTGTACTACTTGGAGAGCTAGAAGAAGGGGAAATACACCGGGACGGACCTGCTTCGTTCTCTGGTGGTGATGAAACGGTCTCATCTCTGTCAATAGATTCTCCGGCAGTCACGGTAAGGGGAGGAAAGAGACCGATCGGCTGTGGAAGCGGAAAATGGACCTTAGGTGGCTGACAGGAGGCGAGGGTATCCCTGACCTCTCGCGAATCGGGCGGAGACGATGCTGCACGCGGCGGAGACACTATAGGAGGCGGGGGCGCTACAGCCGGCGTAGGAGCAAATGGTGGTTGCCGGCGGGGCTTCTTAGAGGGAAGATGACTCAGATCTATCATTACTGCCGGTGCTGGTGACGCATGGCCTACGTCGGCGTCATAGATCCTGTAGGAACGGTGGATCTCATATTCCGGAAGCTCAAGCTTAGGGGGAACCAGAACTGGAATGACTGTGAAGGCGGCGACGAGGTTATCTTACCTGCATTTGGCCCGTCTTTCAGCGGCGGTGGGTGGTGGCACTATGGGAATCACGGCCGTAGGTACAGCGGAGACTTGGCGGCGTTTATGGCTCTCATCAAGGAAACGGTGGAGGTCCACCGGTGTACGGATGATGGGAAAATCGGCGGAGGCTGGATGAGATGGAGATGCAGGCGGCGGATCTATGGTTTTAGGTGGTGGTGAAGGGGATTCCGCCGCAAGTGGTGGTGCAGAGGATGTAACTTCTCGTTCTCTGGCCAGTGCTTCGTGATATAGGCGAAGATCTTCCTCCGTTTCAATAATATGGAAGTCACCGGCCGGATGACCTCGTGGTGGTTTGCGGCGTTTTGGTGGTTGTGATTTTGCTGTGGAGGGAGGTTTAGGGATGGAGTGCTTTCGCCTTTTAGCCATGGTGATGGGGTTCCGGGGGGATGACGGTGGCTATACGGTGGTGTAGGGTGGCGATTCTTGGCCGCAGTAAAGATGGTTGGGACTCTGTAAATTAGGGAAGGGTGAAAGTGAAAGTGAATTAGGGTTAGGGTTTGGGTAAGGTAAATGGGGGATGAGGCGGTTTGTTTCCCGAAGCAGGTTGTCGGGTCAGGGTGGCGGTTTGATTTAGGTGGGTCTTTTATTTTAAAAGTGACGTGTTTTTCACCTAAAATAAATATTGTACAGTTTCTGGGTATGACCAAACCTCCACTCACCTTACTGTATAAACCTGAGTTCTGGGCAATGAGACCTATTCTTGCAGAATACGAGAGCTCAAAATCAACACGAGAGCATAACAAAGAAATAAAGAAAATGAAAAAATAAACAAAAGAAAAATGGGACTAATGTGACACTTGAATTGTCACGATTTGGGTTGCCTCCCAAGAGTGCCCTTGTTTATTGTCTCGGACTCGACGAGGTATTTCAAAAGTGATTAAGCAGCTGGAGGTGGGGCCTCCAGACGAAATTTCTCAATGTCAGACAGCTGAGAAAACTCATTGGAAGGTTTCAGTTGATGCTCGTTTACTTTTAAAATATTTCCATTCTTCATATCTTTGATTTCAATTACCCCATATGCAGCGATGTTCGTGACCACGAAGGGACCTGTCCACCGTGACTTCAACTTACCTGGAAAGAGACGCAAACGAGAATTAAAAAGTAAGACTTTTTGACCCACCAAGAAATTTTTTCTAGAAATTTTCATATCATGAAATTGCTTAGTCTTAGATTTATCAATCACTGAATTCTCATATGCGTCATTCTCCTCCGACTCTTGAAGTTGGAGTTTTCTTTTCTCTCCTGTTGTATCCATTTGCATATTACAAGCTTTGATAGCCCAAAAGGCCCTATGCTCCAACTCTACGGGGAGATAGCAAGCCTTGCCATAGACAACTCGAAAGGGAGACATCCCCAATGGCATCTTATACGCTGTTCGATTTGCCCATAAGGCGTCATTTAATCTCTAACTCCAATCCTTCCTGTTCGGGTTTACCGTCTTCTCCAGGATAGACTTAATCTCCCTATTAGATGTCTCCACTTGTCCATTCGTCTAAGGGCGATAAGCCGTGGAAGTCTTTTGTGTGACATGATACTTAGCTAAAAGTGACTCCACTAACCGATTGTAAAAGTGTGTACCTTGATTGCTAATGATAGCACGAGGTGTTCCAAACCTAGAGAAAATGTTAGACCTGACAAATTCTACAACCACTTTTGAATTGTTAGTCCGGGTGGCCTTAGCTTCCACCCATTTAGAAACATAGTTGACAACTAAAAGTATATAAGTATTACCAAAAGACGTAGGGAACGGACCCATAAAATCAATGCCCCAAACATCGAAAATTTTGCAAGGTTGAATAGGGTTTAATGACATTTGATTTTTAGGGCCTATATTACCCATTTTCTGACAATTCTCGAAACTTCTACAAAACAAGTACATGTCACGAAATAAGGTAGGCCAATATAAACCACATTCAAGAACTTTTAAAGCCGTTCGTTTTGAACCAAAATGACCTCCACAAGCATAAGAGTGACTAAATTTTAAAATTGACTCAAATTCACTCTCAGAAACACAACGCCTAATGATTTGGTCTGAACAAATTTTCCACAAAAAGGGGTCGTCCCAAATAAAATACTTTGCATCACTTTTTATCTTATCTTTGTCAGCCCGAGACAGAGTGTTAGGTAGTATACCTGATGCTAAGTAATTAGAGATGTCCGCATACCTGGATGAGGGTCTAAGGTGTGATCGTACCTTACGGTCATACGCCGCAAAAAGCTGTTCGTCCGGAAACTCGTCACGTATTGGCCTTGAACCTATAATTTCTCATGGAATTCTGCTCAGATGGTCAGCGACGAGATTTTTAGAACCTCTTTATCGCAAATTTATAGATTAAACTCTGGAAGGAGTAAAATCCAACGGATCAGCCTTGGCTTCACATCCTTCTTCGTCAATAGGAACTTCCACGCTGCATGATCAGAGAAAACAACCACTTTAGTGCCCAAAAGATATGATCTAAACTTATCTAAAGCAAAGACAACGGATAAGAGTTCTTTTTCCGTAGTGGTGTAGTTGATATGCGCGTTATCAAGCATCTTAGATGCATAATAAATGACATGGGGGTTTTTGTCGATTCGTTGACCCAAAACAGCCCAACCGCATAGTCACTTGCGTCACACATGATCTCGAAGGGGTAGTTCCAATTCGGTGGTTGCATAATTAATGTGGAAACCAATTTTTCCTTCAATACATCGAAAGCTTCCTTACATTCTTCATTGAAATCGAACTCCACATCCTCTTGCAAGAGCTTACAGAGAGGTCTAGTGATCTTAGAGAAATCCTGTATAAAACGCCTATAGAAACCTGCATGGCCAAGGAAAGATCGAATCTCCCCGTACACTTACGGGGTAAGGCAAGGATTTCACAACATCTATTTTCGATTTATCAACCTCAATTCCCTTATTAGAAACAACATGACCAAGAATATTCCCTTATCCACCATAAAATGGCATTTTTCAAAGTTTAAAACTAAATCATGTTCAGAACATCTTTTCAAAACCTTAGCCAAATTTCCGAGACATTCATCAAAGGAATTACCGTAAACAGTAAAGTCGTCCATGAGAACCTCAATTATGTGCTCGACAAAATCAGAGAATATGCTCACTATACATCGCTGAAAAGTTGTTGGAGCATTGCAGAGTCCAATCGGCATCTTCCTGAATGCGAAGGTTCCAAATTGGCAAGTGAAAGTAGTTTTACTTTGATCCTCGGGAGCCACGAGAATTTAGTTGAAACCTGAATAGTCATCAAGACAACAATAGTGAGATTTACCAGCTAAATGTTCTAACATTTGGTCAATAAAAGGGAGGGGAAAGTGATTCTTTTTAGTTAAAGAATTTAAGCCTCTATAGTCCATGCAAACCCTCCACCCGTTTTGAATACGGGTGGGTACCATATCACCTTCGTCGTTTTCAATAACCGTGATGCCCGTTTTCTTTGGAACTACCTGAACCGGGCTTACCAACTTGCTATCTGAAGCGGGAAATATCACCCCTGCATCTAAAAGTTTTAATATTTCCTTTTTAACGACTTCCATCATTGGTAGGTTAAGTCGGCGCTGACCTTGTCGTTTGGGCTTTGCATCATCGACTAGGATTATCTTGTGCATGCATGTTGATGGACTTATCCCCTTGATGTCGGCTATGGTCCAACCGATTGCCTCCTTGAACTCTCTAAGCACCCTAATTAATTTTTCCTCTTCCAAATGGCTTATTGTACCTTCGTGCCTAGGAAGGCGTACTTAAGATGATCCGGTAACTTCTTGAGTTCCAATTTGGGGGCCTGCACAATTGAAGGAAGCAATTTAGTTTGCGAAATAGGTAACTCCAATCTAGCAACAGTCCTATCAACAGGTTTCAAGATTTCCAATTCATGTACCATATCAAGAAGTTCACTAGGTAACTCAAACAATTTCTCTAAATCAGTTATGTTACTAGCATGCAGGTTATTACAAAGTGCATAATGTAACACCTCAAAATTAGTAACTCAAAAACTCTATCAGTTAAGTCATGAACAATATCAATGCTAAACACACTAGAAAGTTCATCGAGCCTTTTCATCGCATCGTAGACATTGAATTTAACCACATCGCCATCAAATTCAAGAGTTAGTAAACCATCGTGAACATCCATCTTGGCCCTAGCAGTGCTAAAAAATGGGCGACCCAAAAGGATATCAGAAGATTTTTCAGAATTCTTGTTCACCATGTCTAATACGAAGAAATCAGTTGGAAAATCTAATTCATTGATTTGAACAAGGACATCTTCTAAAACACCCTCCGGATATACGATGGAACGGTCCGCCAATTGTATGATGACATCTGTACCTTTTAAGGGGCCAAGATTAAGTGCATTATATACAGATAATGTCATAACATTAATAGATGCACCTAAATCACACATAGCTTTTTTGATTCCCAAATTGCCAATTTTGCATGGTATTGAAAACATACCTTGATCACGACACTTAGGGGGAAGTTTCTTTTGTAAAACAGCAGACACGTTTTCCCCCACACTTACCTTTTCGTTACCTAACAATTTCCTCTTGTTTGTGCAGAGCTCCTTGAGGAATTTGGCATATCTAGGAATTTGTTGGATTGCATCCAACAAGGGAATATTCACCTCAACTTTACGAAACGTCTCTAGAATGTTCGTTTCTTCATTTTGTTTCTTTGTTTCTTCTAGACGTTGAGGGAATGGAGGTGGTATCACCAGGGGTTTAGGCTGTACGACAATCTCTGTCTATCTATTGAGGTTTGGGTTTAAGGTATGGTCATTCTTTTAAATAGTACCTTCTTTCCGATTATCAACAGACCCCGTTTTTCATCCCTGTTCCCTCTCCAGTAATGGCAGAAGCTCCTTGCCACTTTTGAGCGTAATTGCACTAACATCTGCCTAGGATCCTCAGTTTGCAAAGGCAGCTTCCCTTGATTCTCTATCCTACTCAATGCAGCAGCAATCTGACCCAATTGAGTCTCCAAATTCTTAATCGAGGAACCCAAATTCTGGACGGTTGATTCCAAGTTATTAAATCTGATTGCTTGTAGTTTGAGAGGTGGGTTTTGTTGTTGGTTGTGTTGTTGGGGTTGTGGAGGGCTAGGCACGAAGTTTTAGAAGTTTGGTGGTTGAGGTTTTGGGCATAGCTAAGACTAGGATGATTTTTCCACCCGGGGTTGTATGCGTTGGAGTAGGGGTTGTAATTCTATTGTTGGTAACCTATCGTACTAGCGTTCTCCACAGTTTCCTCTTGGAGAGTCGGGTAGGCATCAGTGGGATGCATTGCGCTTGCGCAAAGTTGATAAACCTTGACAACTTGAGGGTTACCTGCACCAAGATTAGAAACCAAAACATTCAACATATTTTTAATTTCATCTAGGGAGGAAGAATTGACCGCATTAGTATTCCGAGAGGTGGACTCGGTGGCATAGAACTTGTTAGGAATAGTGCCCTAGAAAGCCGATTGTATATCCGCTTTGTGCTTTTCCTTATTGTAATCACAGACAATCTTTGAATGAAATAACGAATTGAGGCAACACTTCTTTATATGCTCTTGTTTGGTATGCGTTTACTTTATCTGTGCATGTATTAGAACTCCCCTAATCCTGATGACTTTAGAACTCTACCATTTAGGTGAAATGGTTCATGAAACGAGCCCTATATCACATAAGTCATGATTAGTAAAATGCTCCAAGCCGATGAGTTCTACAGACAGTGGGAGTGTCAACCTAACTCCTCTAAGGCTTGCTTGTGGGATCACGCCCTTAAGAAGGACCACCTTGTTTCATGGAGGTGCAAAGTGTATAGTTGATACGTGCGTGATACATGAGGGTGCTTACTTTAATAAGTAAGTTCACTGAGGTGCCCCGTGTGAGAACATTCCTAAATGGGAAATGAATTTTCTATTTCAGGAAATGGAAACTTCCAGATTAGGAAATATCTCACGAGTCATTGATGTGATTAATTGATCCTTAGACTTGAGGTTCCTTATCACTTTATGAGTTAACTCTGTAGGCTTAGGTATAAGCTTTAAAGGGTGTCGCCTTAGACAACTGATTCAAGGCTTATGCTGGGGCTACACAAGTGATTCATGAAAGTGAATGAGAATCAAGAAAGGACCTACAATTGCATTTGCAAGGTGATCTCTTATTGTGTAAGTCATTCATATGCCATATGGAGTCCTTGGCCAAGACAGTAGATCAAGACATCAAGAAAGGGTTTCTTGGATTGAGATCAAATGGATATGAAATGCACTTAGCTTTAAGACCGGATTATTAGGGTTCTGATTATTCCCTTACCCTAGATCTTGGTTGAGAGATAGTAAGTAGGAGGATTGTATCTCACATGAATCAATGACTTAAAGGTTCTGTCGAATCCGAACATTCCAATTCAGCTAGGGGTTAAACACCTGTTGCTAGACTATGGTCGTTTAATCTGTAGACTGATTAATTAATTAGTGAATTAATTAATTAGGGTCACTGCTAATTGAATTGAGAACCTAGAGGGTCATACACAACAACTTAGTTACATGAGTTAAGGCTTTAAAATGATTAAACGAGTTAATCGGGCCTAGAAGGTTCCACATGTGTGAAACCACACGTGTGGGTGACGTGACTGGACACGTGTCATTGTGACACGTGTGCCACACGTGGCTATTTAATTGAATATTAAATAATTAAGTTGTTAATTATTTAATAGACTTTGGTTTAATTTTGAATTAAAAAGAAAGTCTTATTTTGGAGAAAATAATCTAGTTAATTAATTTCGAATTAATTAATTAGATAAAATAAGTTATTTATTGTAAATAAATAAAGTATAAAATAATCCAAAAATAGTTTGGATATTTTTAGCTCTCTTGAAAGTTGATTTGAATTAAAATTCAAAGTCAAAGTCAAAATTACTTGATGATCAAGTAATAGGATAGAGAGAGACCAAAATCCTAGCCCATTAAGGACTAGGAATTTCGGCACTCCCCCTCTTATAAATAGGGGAGCTCGAGCTCCTCTAGGAGATAATTGACAATTGTTTTGGTTCATGTGTTGAACACTTTCCTTTCTCCAAGATTAAATAAAACCCTAGGTTAAGCCTAAACACTAACTAGAGAACTAGCATCCTTACTAGTTAGATTGTGATCAAGTTGGTGGACTATCTCTAGAGAGCTTCAAGTTAGAAGTTTGAAGATTCGAGCTTTACCAAGGAGAGGGGATCAAGCCGCGAGAAGAGCGTTCTTGGGTGGCTTGAAACGCTTCAAGAAAGAATAAAAGAAAAGTAAGTTTTCTATCTTTACGAATTTGGATACACGATTGCGAGTCCAAGATCCTTTTGTTGGGAAATTTTTTTTTAAATTCCGCTGCTTTCTGATTCGTGTTTTCCAACAGAACTTTGAAGAATGAGCCGAGTCTTTTTTGATCATATCCTTAAATTCTGCTGGAGTCATGTCCATAATGGTTCCCCCACTCGTAGCATCCAACATTTTCCTGTCTGCCGGCATCAATCCTCAATAAAAGTAGTGGATGATAGTATTCTCCGGGAAACCATGGTGTGGGCAAAGTGCAAGCAATTTCTTGTAACGTTCCCAATACTCATGAAGACCCTCACGCTCCTTCTACTTGATTGCAACAATCTCCCGATGTAGGTCAAGTTCCCGTGAAGCTGGAAAGTACTTATCCAAGAATTTCTCCCGTATTTGTGCCCAAGTGGTGATGGTTCCGGGTGGAAGAAAATAAAGCTAAATTTAGGCTGCATCTTGCAAGGAGAATGGGAAGGCTCGCAGCTTGATTTGGTCTTCAATGACCCCATGAGGCTTGGTAGAGCAGCAAACTGTGTGGAATTTACTCAGATGTTGGTGGGGGTTTTCGTTTTCCAGACCGCGAAAGACAGGAAATAGATGAATTGTGCCCGTCTCCAGCTTAAAACCAGCACCCATCTCTGGAAAAGTGATACAGAAGGGTTGTTGTGCATTAGCAGGGCTTGCTAGATCGTGCATGGTTATGCGGGCCGGTTGTACTGCCATCGTTAAGGTATGGTCGTACCTTACGGTCAAACCTATCTGTTCGTCTTCTGAATGTTCCGACTCAGTGCTGGACTCTTCAAATTTGATTAGATTGGAACTCTCCGCCAGGTTCTTGCGTGTCTTAGTTTGTTTTCTGAACGATCTTGCAGTTTTCTCAATCTTAGGATAAAAAATTGGCTCGTCAACTCTGCGAATACTCCTGTTTATAAAAAAGAATTAAATTCGATTAGTACCAATCCCCGGCAACGGCGTCAAAATTTGACAAGTGTCAAAATTGTCAAAATAAATAGTAATCCGATTCACAACTAACTTAGTATAATGCAAAAGGGTCGAATCCTCAGAGATTGGGTGAATATAATTCTAATTAATTACAAAAGAACTCACTAAAATTAACGAGTAAAAATCCGGGGGAGGAGGTTGAGATTTACTAAACTAATTAACTAATTAAAAATTAAATAAGCTAGAGGAAAAACAATAAGTCACTTAGAAGTTGGGTTTTGATAAATCAAAGGGAAGACAATACCTAGCTAGGAATTACAATTCAATTTTAGGACATCAATCACAGACTCAAAGATAAACCCAATTCATTCAAGTAGATTAGCTATAGCGGATAGAGACACTCGACTCCACCTCGTTTTCTCTTAAATTTTAGAATAATCTAGAGACACTCGACAATTATTCCCTAATCAACTCACAACCCCTAGAGACACTCGACAGGATTTAATGAGTCAATAGCATTAAAAATCAAGAAAACACTAACCCAAATCAACTTAGTCACGACACGTGTTAAATTTAAATTTGATTATTAATTCCCTTCCAATCCTTCTTATTAATGTACCAAAATTATCAATCATGCATTACGTATACTTCATGCAATCAAGAATGACGATATGCAATAAACTTACTTAGAAAATTGGGCCCTAATTAGCTAAGTAAATAAATCACAATAATACGACACATGGAGAATTAATAAATACTTGAACTTAAGTTGAATTATAAAAGCAAATTAGGTCTCATGATGTCAAAAATCAAATTGTAAAATCCTAACTAAGTACTAAAGATTTAGTTACTCATAACCATATTGTTCGAAAGCAAGAAATAAAGTAAAAACATATGCTGACTATGCTAAAGGGGGATTGAAGAGGAAGGATTTTGCTCTCGGAAGAATCTTCGAGCTCGCTCCGACTTCAAGTCTCTCGCCCAGCCTGCTGCGTGAAAATTGAGTATGAAAAGTGTCCCCCAACTGCTGTCTCAAGACGTCATTATATAGGCCTCATGCATGCAAACCTAGTCCAATTCGGACTCAACTTCTCTCACCAAACTTAGCGCCCAAGACAGCTCCAAATCAGTAGTCTAATACTAATGTGCAACTGGGCCGACAGGCCAAACCCATTCTCAACTTATTCACTAAAGTCCACGCTTAATTAGCCCAACTCTTCCGACAAACTAGCACAATGTCTTGTCACCAATTAATTCTTCCAAAATCAGCACACGCGAGGCCCACCAAGCTTGGCCCAGAATCAAGGCAACTATACATCTCATATTAAGCTTCATCACGATGAGTTCTCTCTTCCCATGCATGCATACGTGAATATCATCAGTTTCGGGACTCCCAATTTTTATTCTTGCCCTATTCAACCGCATTTAGTCCAAAAATATCACCAAGTCTTTGTACCACTGAGACATGAAACTCATTAAAAGCACCAATATATATACAAATCAGGCTCTAAAGTGCAATTCCAAGTATACGAAAAATAGGAAATTCAGCGCGTTATCATTAGACGGGTCTACCCTAATTGATTCAACCTGACTGGGTGACCCGACTTCTGAGGTCATTAACCTAGGTTCTCTTTGAAACCTTTTAGGGTATCCATATGACCCCTTCGATATCGATTGTATATATAATTTGATCTATGTGAAACCACTCTAGATTTATCACGTGACATATTCAAATTATACCAGGTCAAATTCCATATAAGTGTCAAAGAATGAATTGATGCTAATACGCAACGTATTAACACATAATTTTAACCCACCGATTGAATATTATATGAACGCACTAATCATGAAAAAATTCGCAATCGTTGGGATGTTTTACACATTGCCCCAACCTAATAATTTGTGTGGTTGACTGGTTGTGCTCCTCTCTCTTTTTAATTTGTGCCTCTACATCCCCTTTTCCTCATACATTTTTTCGACATAAGCAGAGAAATATTTTGTCCAAATTGTTTTTATAATTCTCATTAATGTCTTTCACGATTTTCGAATTCTTTGCACTCATTAATTATTTAAGCGTACTTTATAAGTTCCCTAACATAATTTTCACAATTCGAATATATATATATGTGCCATAATCGAGAAGTCTCACCTATGCTCACAAAATTCTCTTTTGAGACTGGACTCAGTTCAACATTCGCAATAATTTTATAAGGAATCTTGTAAAGTATGAACTATGAAGTAGGCGTAGTTTGTTAGTCGAACAATTTAAAAATCAGATAGAAGAATCATATATCAAAAATTGAAGAAATAAATTGGTGCAAGAATAATTTAGATGAAATATTTCTTTGATTGAACCAGAAAATGCTTATTAGGAGATAAAAAATAAATTTAAGGTTGAATGGTAAAGTGTAAATTATTAACTCCGGGAATTACTTAGGGTATATATGGTATATTAAATGTTTAATTTGTAAGTTAATTATAACAGCTACAAGTGGTTCTCATTAGCTAAGATAAATTTGCTAAATTACACATACACCCCTGCGGTATGTGTTGACCTATTTATATGTAAAGTTGTAAAGTGTATAAGTCTTGGGGCTATGCTAATAGATTTCAACATTCTCTTTCATTTCGTTCCTTCTTCGAACTCTCTAAAGAAATTTTATTTCCTTCATAAATCTTCGAACAAGAAATTACATGTGATTGCTGTGGGATTTTCTATTTAGTGGTCTCACATATTTAATTAAATTGTACATAGGCTATCTCATTAATACGAGCCCAATTGAGTAGTCCAATTGAGTGATCACTTAAGATTTATTTAATTATATGGGCTTATAGGAATATTTGTTGAAGTATGAGTCTTTTATGTGTAAAAACCCGTGGACACTTAATTATCATTGATGGACCCATAATTAAGTAGCCCTACTTTTGGTTATATATTAAGGTTGTGGTTCCTAAA
This sequence comes from Lantana camara, assembly GCA_037501455.1. Lineage (NCBI taxonomy): Eukaryota > Viridiplantae > Streptophyta > Magnoliopsida > Lamiales > Verbenaceae > Lantana > Lantana camara. The sequence goes on from CM074860.1 coordinate 15,360,459, forward strand.
CCAGATACGTTCTTTGTATTCTTTTCTGCCCCATCCAGAGAGAATTGAATTGACGGCGTATCAAGACTTAGAAGATTGGATTACCGATTCAACTACGGATTACTATGGATCAATGTACGCTTCCGTTTGTGTATTCTCGATGATTTCGACATGTTTGTTACGGATTAGGGATTTTCCCTACAAGTGGCATCAAAGTTACTCTCATATCGAATGATTGAAATTTATTTTCGATTGATAACAAATAGATCGAAATTATATGATTATCGATAGATCGAGATTTATTCCTTGATATGCAGTTCGGTGATGTTTTTATATTAAACCCTGAAATTTCGGTGAGAATATGGATTGATCGACTGTGCTGGTATTTATTAATTGTTGCTGCAAAATTTTAATTGCATATGAAATGCCTAATTATTGTTCCACGTATATGGATCAATGCTTTGCTTTATGTTATTTTGTAAATGCAATTCCTCGATCTACGCGAAACTCTATTTGTATGCAATTTATGGCCAACATCATGATTGGAATTTGGATTAAGGCATACTGTACTGCTACCTGTACATGGCATTATAATTAATATATCAATATGCATATGTTAGTTATACATGTTGATAGGAACAAATTATTGTTCTGTATATACGTCCATTATGATTTGTTTGAGATTTGTAATCTCATATTACTGTATGATAGATTTCTCTCGTTTTGCGTGCGGAATTGAGTTTACTGAACAATATTAGTTATTAAAGTTTATGTTGCATTGTTTTGGGATTAATAGATGCCCCTGTACGCCTCATTTTTTGGGCAATTTATATGGTATTGATACACATGTTCAGGTTCAGAACATATGCAATTTTATGTTTCAGTAAATTAATTTGAAAGTTAATTAGATTGAACTAATATGTTACCAAAGTAACCCCTATTAGGTCAGATTTAATTAATTTTCATGAATTAAGTTATTTTTGTTATCTATGCGAAATAATCGGCTCAAAGGAATATTGTTTTGGCCAGATAATGATATTCATGAATATGTGATATATTTGGTGTTAACATGCTTACAATGTGTCGGTCCAAAGAAAGGTATATTGTGAGGCCGTTTTTAGATATCAATATTCTTGACTATGTTTGAGAGTACCACTTACAAATTGTTATTTCTGTCCAAAGACTAAATAATAATGTTGTGCTAGGTATCTTGAGATGGGTCAACCAGTGCATATATATTGTGATATTTGGTTTTATCTTTGTATATGCATGTTTCGATGTTAAATTAATTATGAACATATTATTTTCTTTTATACTGTCTTCTTTATCTACCAACTTGAATAACATCCCTGAGCTTAACGGTTCTAACTTCACGCAATGGAAAGAGCATGCTATGATTATGCTTGGTTGTGCGGATCTCGATCATGCATTAAGGTTTGATCGCCCCGCGGATCTCACTGATACTAGCACTGCTATACAAAGATTTGCATAAGAGAAGTGGGAGCGATCAAATCGCATGAGTTTGATGATCATGAGGCGCTCAATTCCGGAAGCCATAAGGGGTGGTATTCCTGATGAAGAAAATGGCAAAAGATTCCTTGACCAAATAGCAAACCGATTCAAAACTAATGAAAAGGTTGAGACCAGCACTACTCTTAATAAGCTGGTTTCTATGCGGTATAAAGGTAAGGGAAACATAAGGGAGTACATCATGGAGATGTCTAATCTTGTGACAAGACTTAAGGGCTTAAAGCTTGAGGTGTTGGATGACATACTTGTGCACTTAGTCTTGATCTCACTTCCTGCATAATTTAATCCATTTAAAATCTCCTATAATACTCAAAAGGAGAAATGGACTCTAAATGAGCTCATAGCTCAATGTGTGCAAGAAGAGGAGAGACTGAAACAAGATAGGACTGAAAGTGCTCATTTGGCTATGACTTCTAAGGCTAGGGCTACCACCAATAAGAGGAAAAGGAATAAGGATAAGGAAACTGCAGAATTTGGGGCAAGCCAACCTAAGCTGCAAAACAAACAGAATTCGATTATTTCCTGTTACTTTTGCAAGAAACCTGATCACATAAAGAAGGATTGTCCCAAATACGCCGCCTGACGTGAAAAGAAAGGTAGACTTCGCAACTTTGTTTGTTCAGAAGTTAATTTGGCTTTAGTACCGAGTGACACTTGGTGGATAAATACGGGTGTAACTACTCACATAAGTGTCACAATGCAGGATTGCCTAAGGTGCCGAGTACCAACTGATGCTGAAAAATACATCTATGTGGGGAATGGCAATAAAGTTTTAGTAGAAGCCGTTGGTGTTTTTAGAATTCATTTAGATACTGGAGTTTATTTGAATTTGGAAGAAACTTTCGTTGTACCGTTATTTAGACGGAACTTGATTTCTATTTCTTGTTTGGACAAATCTGGATATTCTTGTTCATTTGGGAATGGAAGTTGTGTTTTTTCTTTAAATTCAAATGTTATTGGTACTGGTACTCTAATTGATAATTTGTATAAATTGAACACTAAAGCTTCAACTGATATTAAAAATCTGCATTCAAGTAACTTTGGTACTAAACGTAAGTTAACAAATAAGAATTCATCAATGTTGTGGCATAAGCGTTTAGGACATATCTCTGAAAAGAGAATATAGAGGCTTATATCACAAGGAATTCTTGATTCCCTTGATTTTACAGACTTTAAATCTGTATAGAATGTATAAAACAAACAAATATGAGGAAATTGGGTGCCAATAGGAGTAAAGAACCTTTAGAGTTGATACATATAGACATTTGTGGTCCATTCCCTACAGCTTCTTGGAATGAACAACGATACTTTATCAACTTTATTGATGATTACTCTCGTTATGGAGATATGTACCTAATTCATGAGAAGCTACAGTTTTTGGACGTGTTTAAGGCTTTCAAAGCCGAAGTTGAGGATCAACTAGGCAAGAAAATTAAAGCTGTCAGATCTGACTGTGGTGGAGAATACTATAGCAGATATGAAGGATCCGGTGAACAACGTCCAGGGCCCTTCGCCAAATACTTAAGCTAGTGCGAAATCGTACCTCAATGCACCATGCCGGGGAGTCCAAACCAAAATGGTGCATCTGATAGACGAAACTGAACTCTTAAGGATATAGTGAGAAGTATGATTAATCATTCTTCATTGCCATAATCACTTTGGGGCGAAGTACTAAAGACTGCGGTTTATATTTTAAATAGAGTTCCAAGCAAATTAGTAGATAAAACCCCGTACGAGTTGTGGACAGGCAAGAAGCCTAGTATTAGGCACTTGCATGTCTGGGGATATCCAGCTGAAGCTAGGCCCTATAAGCCTAATGAAAGGAAATTGGATTCAAGAACAATTAGCTGCTACTTTGTAGGTTATTCGGAAAGGTCGGGGGGATTTAAGTTTTATGACCCCTCAAACAAGTCCTTTTTCGAAAAGGGAAATGCCAAATTCATTGAGGATGTTGATTACTGTTGGGATAAATGCCCTGAAAATCCAATTATATTGTAAATATTTTGGATTAATAAAACTGAAATTACAGCAAGTTATGAGTATTTTACAAATTTAATAATTAATGACGTGTGATGGTATTTTTATATGAAATGTGTTTCATAGGAAAAGACTTTAAATACCAAGAATTACGTGTCATTAAAGTTCTAGTCAGTATGATAAGAAGATGTTCTTATCAAGACTATAATGTGTTATTTAAGATGATTAGTCTTTCGTCATAGGGAAATGGAGTTTCCAATTATAACACATTGATGACTTTCAATGAGATTGGAAACATCGAACTGGACCACTGAGATTGTTCATTTTATACTGCTATCTAAAATGAATAAAATCTCGGAAGCATTAGACTCTTAATCCTGGCTGTGTTTCTACTTTAGGCATGTAGTGTTAATCACTGTGATGTACTCAGAAGTGAGGCCTCGGTAACGGGTGGCCAAAATACTTTGTACGTTCGGTGATTACATGAAATGTGCTAGAGAGAAATATTGATCAAGGAATCTGTAGCCTTGCTGGAAGGTTAAAGATATCCCTGAAATAGATTTGCAAAAGTTCGAATTAAATCTTTGGCCAAAGTACTTCGTGTGTTCGTCACCGAAGTTGTATGTTGAATGTGTTTCACATACAGGGAATTTGGACTTAAGGCTAATCAAGAAATTTCAGATTGAAAGTGAAAAATAAATGATAGTAGTATTGATTTATTTTTCGTGGATATCTGTACAGAGGAGTAAAATGCAAAATTATTCTAGATCGAGAAATTCGTGAATAATTTAATTAATTTTAGAGTTCAACAATATTTATTTAGTGGAATTAAATATTGTTAAAACGGTAATCAATTATTGTCATGGGATGATAATATATTGACCCGTCTGGAGCTAAGATTAATTAGTCCTGCAGGTCCCCCCGCAAGCCCCAACGAAGATCAAAGAGAAAATATTAAAAGGAGAGAGAGAAATGATTTTTCAAAGTGTTTGAAAATAGCCAAGTAATTTATTTTGAGAAAATAAATTAAATTCCAAAGAGTTTGAAATGCCCGAAATTTTATTTTGGAGAAAATAAAATTTAAAAAAAAAAAAATTTTTTTTTTTGATGACGTGGCATGCCACGTCAGCGGGTCAGCGCCAGGGCGCCAAGTGCCACGCCGCGTGGACGGCCAGTGTGACACCCCGACTTTCAGACCGTACATGTATGACGTATGTGCGCATTTAAAATTATTATTTACGCATCTTATATTTATTCTAATTGTTTATTTGAATTATTTAATTTTAATTCTTATGTGAATTATTTGAATGAATGTGCATGTGATTTATTCGTTTTATTTGAGTTGGCCTTATTTGAACCCGTATTTGTTAAACCGAACCAACTTGAACCGGGAACCTTGAACCGAACCCGTGAACCGAACCGGCTCAGCCTTAAAGGCTGAACCATTTCTCTTCTCCCTCATTCCTCACGTTATTTTCAGCTCAAGCCAAGCAAGAGAGCCAAAAACCCCAAGGTTTGATCATCCAACTTCACAAGCCAATATCTCTCTCGTTTCTTCGCCTTTTCTCGAACTTAGGTAGGTTTCGGAATCCCCTCGTCATGCTCTTCGATTCCATGGTTTAACTTCTGAGTTTGGTATGAGTTTGCTTTGCCTTTGCTCCCCTAAGTGAATAGTAAGGGTTTAGCTATTATAGTGATTTCTTGCTCTTTGCTTGAGATGATTGATTCCTAGCTTCTTGTATAAGTGGTATAGGTTATATGTGTTGCATTTATTGCATTTTATCTTTGGTTGGGTGAGCATTCATTGAGGTTCTTGATTCTAGCTTGAATTTTTCATTCATGTGATCATGGCTTTTAATTCCATTTTCTTGAGCTATTTGAGTGACAACATGTTAAGTATGATTTAGTTGAATTGTGTGTGCATTTTGAGAAGTGATGGCAACTTTAAAGGTTGGATTTTGGCCATTTTGGCATATTTTCGAGCTTCCCCTGTTTCTGTGTTAAACTCTGCTCCAGAATTTCGAACCAGGCCGGAACGGCCGTTCCCGCCCAGTTTTAAACTGGGAACGACCGTTCCCAGGCCATACTGTTCATGACCGAGAGTGGGAACGACCGTTCCCAGTTGTACTGGGAACGGGAACGGCCGTTCCCATTGCCGGAAACCCTTCTTTTGAAAAGAAATCCGTGGGGGTGGATTTGAGGCAGTAGCTTCTGAAAAATCCATGAGGGTGGATTTTCCCCTTTGGAAAAATCCATGGGGGTGGATTTTCCCCTTTGAAGAATTCAAAACCTGAAAGCTGCCAATGCTTCTCTTTGCTTTATTTATGCATTTTTATGACTTTAATTGCTTCTCTTTTGCATGATTAATTGTTATATGACTTAATTGTAATATTTTGTTGTGAACATGATCCATGCATTTTGCCGGGCGTCTTCTTTGGTACATTATTGAGTCTAAGTCTCGGGTCTTGTCTTCTTTTGTTTCAGAGCCTCTTCCGGAAGTTCGTGAGCCCGAGGTTTAAGTGTTCGTTCGCCCGTTTTGCCTTCCTTCTACTTTTGCAAAGGTGAGGTTAGGATCCTTTATATTAGATAAGCGACCTAAGACCTATTACGTGTTGTTTTCTTACCCTGTATGCGAATATATATATATTTATATATATGTATTAAATACGAATGCTTAAGGTATGTTATGATCTTGTGAAATAAGCTTTACGTTTTCGAAATTGGTATAAGTATTGGCATAAGTAAGCTATATTTTGAAATTTCGTATCCGTATGTGGTATGTTTGAGCGAGTTGTACCCTGAAAGATGGGAGTTTGGTTTGATTTGGTTTGATGGGCCCGGAGACGTGGGTAAGGGAGACCCGGGACGACCACGGGGTCGCCGGTTATGACCCCTGTGCACGTTCTCATTTGAGGTATTCACGTACGACCTATGGAGGTTGGGAAGGCGTGGTATCTTGAGCCCTCGGTGGATAACCGGGGAAGGCATATCGTGGGTTAGCTGCCCCGTATGTGTTTGGTAATGTAGGTGTTAGGGTTTGATTCCCGATACACCATGGATGTGGGGTGGATGTGATTTGAATTCGATTTTATGTTATGTTTGATGGAGTAAGGGATAGTCCGTTCTCGCCGGACTTCTGTTTATGTTATGTTTGATAGATTATGGATCGAGATAGGTTTTCCTTTATATTATATGCTATCTTTGGAAAATGATTTGGTATGAAAAAACCCTAGCCTCGATTCATGACTATCACCTTTGTAATATGCTCTGCTTTATATGTATTTAGGTGTGGGTGTGCGTTTAAGCCCCCTCACTCAGTCGAGTTTTGACTGACCCCTCTCTTTTCCCTCCTTCAGTGCAGGTTGTTTCGAGCTAGGCGGGGAAGTGCGAGTCTTGGTCTTGTACTTGTGTGTCTAGGTCGAGTTGCATCCATACTTCTTGCATTTTGGTTACTCTTATGATGTATTTGATGTTAGAATTATATTGTGCTGAATTAGGGGCTTTTGATGTATATACTCGATCTTTCGGGCCGTGAGGCCATGGTTTATGATGTAAATGTTAATTATAGAGCTCTTTTCGATCCTTATGTTATGGCTTCCGCATTTATGTGTTTATTTTTGCGCGCTCTGTCCGAGTTTTAGCCCCGCTTAGCCTAAGGAGTGAGTGTAGGTTCCGTTCGCTTAGACTTGGACTCATGTATGGAAATCCATTTCATATGTGGGTTCGGGTTTAAGTGCGGGGGATGTGGTGGCCCACCGCTCCGGGCGTCACATCCAGGATCGCGCCAAGTCGCGCGGGTCAACGGTCCGGATCAAGGGTTGAAACGGACCGGGTCAGGACGCGGGTCCGGGTTCGGGTCGGATAGGGTCGGTCAAGGTTTGACCGACCCGGACACGTGGACGAATGGGATTTGGACACGTGGCGCTGCTGGAGTCCAGCTTGAACCGACCGGTTCATCCCTGAACCGGTCTGAACCGCGAACCGCCGGTCGGACCGGACCGGTTCGCCACGTGGCAGCTGCTCGCGCTGGTGTGCCTCTCACACGCGCCAAACGCACAGCCGCCACACGGGCGGCGCGTGGGGGCACGTGCGGGCTTCATTCCGCGCGTGCCAGGCGGCGTTGGCCTCGTGACGGCGTGGGCTGCTGGGTGGCGTCCTCGGATTTGCTGAACTGGGCGGCTAAGGACGCGTGGCAGCCGTTTTTCCTGCGCTTAGACGATTTTACCCTCAAATCATGGCTATAAATAGGGCTGCCATTTTTTGTTCAAAAATCAAAATTTTGGCAATTCTTTTTCCAGCTTACAAAGCCTCTCGGCTCTCTCTCTCATCTTGATTAATTAATCTTTAATTAGATTAATTAATTACTTAATTAGGTGGTTATATAATTAATATATAATCCACTTAATTATTAGAAAATAGGGATTTTCAGGTTTTAGAAAAAAGGGTTTTTCTGCAAAATATTTTCTCAAAGTATTTAGGGAAATACTGCCGGAGCCCACACTCCAATTTCTTAATCGGGGATATTGCGGGGAAGCTCTGCCGGTTTCACGAGAAGATATCGAGGTGCTGGAAAAGTGTCGTTGATAGCCATTTGTGCAGTACGGTAATACTGTTATGCTACCCAAATTATTATTTGCATATTGTGATCATATGCTAGATGATTTAAAATTATGTTATCGATGCCTGTATATAATAGAGTTATGCTGCCCGATTTATTCCGCCGCTTTATTAAAATGTTTTGGAAATATTTTGATAACGAGGTTATGGCGAAATTTTTTTGAAATATTCCGCTGTACCGTCACTCTGCTTCGGGCCCGCCGCAACCCAACAACTGGTATCAGAGCTAGTTTGAGTAACCTGTAAGGGGCTCTATCGTAGAGGGGGTTCTCGCAGTATGACCTGTGACGAAGTATTGACTCTTACCCCTCGCGGTCCCGCTGGTAAGGTTGGTTGTGTGGTGACGCATACCGTAAAACTAGTTTGTGAGGTATCTTTGTTGGTCACCCTATGAGATAGGAACGACAACAACTGGTATCAGAGCGGGGCTCTGATTATATACTCGCATTGATAAAGCATAAGATGCATAATTTTAAATCTGATACTGTGCACGTAAATTCTGTCTAAGAAGGCTGGGTTTTAAGTGGGACCGTTGTGACCCCTCCAGTGTTTTTGGGAGTTTGCGTGGAATGGTAATTTTCTGGGAATTGATTTCAATAATCTTCCTGGTTAATTACCGAATCAGTAAATATGATTTAAATTATGTGATAATTTAAAACATATTTATTTAAGAGACCATTAAAAATTTAAAGCGTGATAATTATGTGATAATTATTTGCAAGCATGCTTTTAATTTTAAAATGGCATGATAATATGTGATATTATGCTGCTTTAATTATGCATGATTTATTTAATGTGATTAGATAAATAATATTTAATAGAGATTAAATATGATGCATAATTGGATTAATATTTTTTGGCCTAAATTAATAAAGAGTTATTAAAGCCTTAAAATATTATTAGGATTATTTAATAATCCTAGTGGGAGCATATTAATTAGATTAATTACTTCCAAAATTAATAAGACGCCAAAAGTGATTATTTAATAATCAAAGATAATCCACAAATTTTATAAAATTCAAGTGGGAGCGAGATGAAGAGAGTTGGATTCTCACGGCCTCCATTACCCGTCTCTAGTATAGTGGATATATACTACTCCCTTCGGCGGGTATGTATTCGCGGTATACAAGATTAGACTTCTTCGGATAGAATGAAATACGGGGAAAGTCAGCTCAACCACGCCTCCGTGGAGTGTTTGATCTACTCGTACGAATTTCTAGGTAATGGTATACGCTTGACTGAGTAATGTATTAACCTCCCTTCGGAGCTATGTTACATTCACTTAGAGGCCAAAGGTAAACGTGGTGGATTAACATAGTTTGGTAAGAGTTACCTAGATGGCATGTTAATTAAGATTAATACTTGCTTTTCTAAGCGGTTTTCGACCCCGCTTCCGGGGAGTCAACTGCGGTTAGATAAGTCACCATTGTGTAAACCAAAAATGCTTACGTGGATTTCATTTATTGGTTAGACGCAAAAGAAGTAAAATACAGAATTATAACTTGCACCTTTTTTTAAATATTTCAGTTTTAAAGCAATGACGACCGCTAGCCCGCTTCAATCGATCCTAAAGGAAAATAGGCTTGAAGGGTCTAATTATGCTGACTGGAAGATGAATCTTGACATCGTGTTTGGTCACGAGAATCTGAAATAAGTGCTCACTGAACCTTGTCCGGGGGTACCGGAAACTACAGCCAATCAGGATATGAGAAATGCTTACGCCAATTGGATCAAGTCCAATGATTTGGCTAGGTCTTATATCCTGGCATCTGTCTCCAATGTTCTCAAGCATCAAATGCATGAGATGCCAACTGCTAGGAACATGATGGATCATCTCCATCAAATGTTTGAAGGACAGAATCGAGCCAAGAGGCTCGAATTGATGCGAAGGCTGTTAGTTACCAAGATGTCTGAGGGATCACCTGTTCAGGATCATGTTATGAACATGATGGCTTGCCTGAATGAAATTGAAAGCCTTGGTGCTAAATTTGATGATCTCAGCAAACAGGATATGATCCTATGCTCTCTGCCAAAGTCGTTCGACACATTCAGGCAAAATTATTCTATGAACAAATTGGATTTTTCTCTGCCTGAATTGATGAACGAACTTAAAGTGGCAGAGGGAGTGATGAAAGCTAAGGGAACTGTTCTCCTGGCTCAGGCATCGACTTCCACGGCTCCAAAGGCCAACAAGTGGAAAAAGGGAAAGGGAAAGATTCCCAATCCCAAGAAAAAGGTTCAGAAGAAGAAAGGCAAACCCAGCAAGGGAAAATGTTTCCACTGCGGAGAGAATGGGCACTGGAAGAGGAATTGTCCAAAATACTTAGCAAGTCTTCCTGCTAAGCCATCTGGACAAGGTATATCGATATCTTGTTTAATTGAATTATGTTTAGTTGGAAGTCCACCAGATTCCTGGTGTGTGGACTCGGGTTCAACTAATCATATTTGCAATTCGTTGCAGGGGTTCAAGCTAACCAGAAAGCTTGAAGATGGCGAGATGCAGCTGCTGCTCGGGGATAATACAAGTATATCTGTATTAGCAGTAGGGACTGTAAATTTGTATTTTGGTGATAGGGTTTTGGTACTAAAAGACATTCTGTATATACCTTGTGTTCGCAGAAATCTGGTTTCTGTGAGTTGTTTAATAAATAATGGTTTCAATGTTTGTTTTGAACAAAATTTTACCATTAAGCAAAACAAAAGGTTTATTTGCTCTGGCACAGTAAAAGATGGTCTTTTCTTATTATACCCCGATAAAAACCCTAATTCCGAACTTAACACTGCTAAGCTTGACTTACCAACCAAAAGAAAAATTCCTATGCCTAACGAGGCGTACAAGTGGCATTTACGTCTTGGTCATATTAATCCAAAAAGGATCCAAAGACTAATTTCAGACGACTTGTTGAGTCCCTTGGACTTAACAGAACTACCAGTCTGTGAATCCTGCTTGGAAGGTAAAATGACCAAGAGATCTTTTAAATCTAAAGGTAATCGAGCCACAGAATTGCTTGAGTTAATTCATACGGATGTGTGTGGTCCTATGAGTATTCAAGCAAGAGGAGGTTTTGAGTACTTCATCACTTTTACGGATGATTACTGTAACGCCCCAGTTTTTATTTATTAATATCTTATGTCTAAAATACCTTTATAAATTATATTTTATAATACTTTCATGAGATTTTATCAATTTATATCAAATTGAGAATTCCTTTCAAGACGTGAAAATATTTATTTCGTGAAGTAATTACCGAAAATGATTTAATTGTCAAATTTGGCCTATATGTTCATTCTTTTAAATTTCGGGACCAAATTGTATAACATTTTCAAGGACTCAATTGATCAATTCCCAAAGCTTTCCATCCTTAGTTGCATGACTTAGATATTGAGGGACTAAAGTGCAAATTATACATTTCCCAACTTGATTGATCGGTATATCATCTCCTAGCTTCCAAAATCATTTCATTCTTGATCTTTCATCATATTTGCTTCCTTTGTTTTACCGAACCAAAAACCTCAAGCATGGAAGGGGAGAATTAATCATCTCACCAAGATTTCCCCAAGAAATATTCAAGAAGTGAAGCTTCATCATCCCTCCTCATCTTCTTCATCCACTTCTTTCATTCAAGGTTGGTTTTCCATGAATTGGTGATTCTTGGGCATATTTAATTGAGCTAGGGTTTGAGGATTGCATGCTAGATGAACTCCTTGTTGTGCAAAGCATGATTAATTGATCATATCTTGAATTATGGCATGAGCAATTCATGAGATTCTTGAATAATTGATATGAATGATCAAGTATGATCATGGGAGTGAAATCTTGAATTCTTGATGATCTTGTGTGTTTTGAGTGTTTAAGTGGTAGAATATCATTTCTTGAACCTATATACATCATATTACCAGAAAATCATGACATGGTTTATTGAAAATGGATTTTTGGTTGGCTTGTTATGCATTCCCGTAGCTTTCCCCTGTTTTTCCTCTGTTCTTCACATTTGCAGAAACAGGGAACGGCCGTTCCCAGCCTCAAGGCATTGTGGGAACGGGCGTTCCCACCTTTTTAAATGATTTGGGCGGCCGAGCCTGGGAACGGCCGTTCCCATTTTGGCCTTGAGCCGGAAGGGCCGTTCCCAGCTTGCGCGCGTTTTAAAAGGGGAAAACGCTGGAACGTTTTTGGGGGTTATGGGAACGACCGTTCCCATTTTACAAAGGGGTCCGGAACGGCCGTTCCCAGCACGCTGACAGAACAAAAATGACTGCATAAAATTACATTTTTAGCCCCTCGATCCAACGATTTCTTTGACCCCGAATTGCTGTAATATGTGCTAATATGATGTGAAACAACATGTTATCTTACCACATTGCATTTTCGTGGTCATCTCGATACATTTCCGCCGTTCGTCACTTTTTGGACATTTTAGGTCATGTCTCATGTATAAGTGTCGTGTTTGCACAGGTCACGAGGGTAGGGACGAGGAGCAAGCCCCGTAGGACGTGCCTACTTGTCTTTGTCGGTATAGGTGAGGTTTTGTTTTGGTAAAGCGAACCCTATAACCCTTATGTGCTAGTTTTCGGCCAAAATAGTATTTACATTATACTTTCTATAAGTCATTGATCATTTCAAGCCAGGTTCAAGCAAGCAAGCAAGCAAGCAAGTCAGGTATTGTTTCATGCATGTTTAGGCGAGTAGCATGACGGTTTGGGCCCGAGGGTAGTGACTAGAGCCAACCGGGAAAGCAAGGGCTGACGGGTAACTCTGGCGCTATCCTCACCACACTAGGGGTCACCCCTGAATCCACTAGGAGATTAGTGGAGGAAGGAGCTCCGGGCTTAGGGATTCATGTACCCTATGCTCAATGAGACTGGATGTTGGGGCCTTGCAATCCCTTCATCAAACCGGAGGGAAAAGGAGACTGGGGACGAGTCCGGCACCACGGATGCGCCTCGGGTTATTGCATGATTGTCAAGTCATGAACGTGCTATATGATTACACTATCGCACGATTGCACGTTAAATGAATTGCATGATCACATATTGAATATTAAACAAGCAAGCATGTTCATGTTCATTGGGAGATCGGTTGGAGACCGCCCTTACTCGCCGGGGCCATGTATTGATTGATTGCATGAAAACGAACAAGTAATTAATACTGGTAGTTGTAATCTCGGGCGAGTTATGTTATTATGAACTTATATTACTTTGAATTATAAAACCTTACCCGAGGTTATAACTTGCATGTGATTGCGCTATATATATTTATGCCCCTCACTCAGTCTTCGGTAGACTGATACTTCACTTTTCAGGTGCTCGAGAGCCGGTCGTGCTAGGCGGGAGTCCGGTCCAGTCTTGCATTGTCGAGTCTAGCAGTGCACCATCATGTATATACTTTACTACTTCTCATGTCATGTCTATTGTTATCACATTTTGAATACTGGATCATGTATAAGAGATGATAATGTATTGATAATTAGATGGTATCTATACGTATCTATCTGATAAATATGGTACCTATATGTATATATATGAATTAATGCTTCCGCTTTTAATTGTTGTGCATTGGTTTTGTATTGTTTTGGGGTTTAGTCCCGCCTAGCTCGTCTTTTCTTTTATTTGTCACCCGTTCGCTATGGACTAGTTCATGTACGGAGTGTCCATTTCGTATGTGAATCGGTCTATAGTGCGGGGGTGTGACATCCCTACGTATAGGGGTGTTACATCTGAGGTGGTATCAGAGCCCGGTTGCAAAACCGAGGTTCTCGTGTCGTGTCGTGTCAAGTCTAGGTCGAACGGCATAGGATTAATTGTTGATTGAGAGTCTTGCATATTATTTGAGTTCTTTGAACTAATTAGATTACTTGACAACCTGTGCTTTGCATTGATTATTGCAATTTATTGTTACTTATCTGATCTTGAATTCTTTGAAATTATGTGCTTAATGTGTTTTATTTTGAACTTTGATACATTACTTGCTGCATTTATATTAAATCTTAGTTGTGAGCATTACTTATGTGATCCTTATGTGACATAAGCATGCCTTACCCACATGCATTTATTTCAAAGAAAGTTGTGAGTTACAGGTTGTAGAAAGAATATCAAACCACGGCCAATTGCTCGATAACTTTGGGCTACTACAGGATTTGAGAAGGAGTTGCAAGTTGAGGCTAAAATCAGGGAGTGGAAGGAAAGTCAATTAAGTTTTTGGCGCGAAATATATGTTTGGGAATTATCTTTGGATTTAAATTACTAACACGACGGCCAGAAAGATTCGAACAATCAGTTATGGAAAACTACCAGGTTTGGGGGTTCTACATTGGGTAAGACAGGGTTATTTTCTGATGCAAGATAAATTGTCGTGTCGAGGAAATACATCGACAGATAGGGAACGGTAAAGGAAAGTACTCAAGAGAGGTAAAGTGTTAATTAGAGGGAGAATAACCAGATTGCTGCTAGTGAGTGATTCAAGGGTTGTAAGAAGAGAATTTCGAAGATGTTTGAATCGGAAGTCCTAATATTAAGGAAGAGATAATCTAGGGGTACTGGCTCTAAAGATTTCCAACCAGGATGTGGTTGAGTGGAAGATATGGAGCAACACGTCGATGCATTCAAACTTCGGAATCTCCCACTCGGATTATCAATTCACAGAAAGTGCTACCAAGGAATGTTGGGCTAAGGATTAAGTACGGAAAGAGGTTGAGGACAAGTTTATTAAGTTAGGCTTCAAAGGATGGAATCCGAAATAAAAGAATTCATTAAGGGAAATTTGTACTACCAGAAATAACGCGCCTACCGGGCAAGGAAGTCTATTTCATTCGAGGATAAGGTGAAGGAGATTGGGACATTAATTATTCAAGGTTCAAGGTGTAGTTAAATTGAGGCTTAGTTAATTGGGAAGTAAATTCAAGTAGGAGAAGAAGATCATTTCAATCAAGCTAGTAGGTTGGGTTCACGAAAAGTAAAGAGCTTAGGATTCGATAATCGGGAGGAATGAGTTTATTTCCCGGATTCAAATTGAAGGGTTGTGTAAGAGTGCGAATTGAGGAATTTGGAAGGAAATTATATACTCACAAGTAGGCGAGTAAGAAGAGGAGTTCTACAACCGATTCAGAGTGAAATAGTAGACTTGAAGGGTTTCAATCACGGTGGCAGCTTGGTGAATTGGAAAATAACTGGAGAATTTTGGGTTGAGAGGGGTCAGGGAATTGATTTCATAAGTGGAACATAAAGAGAATTCAAGAGTTCTTGTTTAGGGATTATATAGTTATCCCAGTTAACGCAAAGACAATTTTGGGATTTCAATTAAGGAAGGGATAAAGGAAGCCCGGTACCTCCGTGAATATGAAACTGAAAGACAATCATGTTGAGGATTTCGGTAATTGGGTAATTCAGATCCAAGCTGAATTGTCGTGTTGCGAGGTTACGTTAAAAGAAATGAAGCAACAAATGGAAATGGTAAAGAAAGGCAAAGAGTTGCTGGGAGGTTGTCAACCGATCAATTATAGACCAGTGGAGGGAGAGTCGGTTAACTAATCGAATTCATAGTGAATAGACGAGGGAGTTTGGATCAAGCGACAACCATGAAGAGGATTCGGGCACTGATTTGGGGAGTAGCTATTAAAGGATAAGCTAGATGTTAACTCCGTGAGTATAAAAGACTTCGGGTTTCAGAAATCATAATACTGAGCCGTGGGAATGTTCAAGTGAAGGTTAGATAAATTTGAGGAATAAAAGACCGGGGGAAAACAAGAAATGATTACCAAGTTCAAGACAAGCTTAAGATTCAACCAACAAGGAATTTCACGTCGAGATAAATTTTCCATTACTCCGGTGACAGGTTCCATGCATCCATAAGCACGTGCATCATACGCTACTTTAATTTTTTTTAATTTCTTTACATATATGTAATTTCCCTGATTGAACTTAATTGCTCCAATGTGCTGAATTATTATTATTTCTGAGTGTACTACCTGCATTAGCATATTAATTCAACATGCATATTCAGTGTCTTGAATTACAGGATGTCTCAAGACCACTCTCCTCAGGAACAGGCACCTAGGGTTTCTCAGCGTTTACCCCCTCCGGCTCAGCCTCAGGAGTTTTTCGAGTCTTTAGTCCGTTTAGTGGATCAGAAGATAAAGGAGTATGTTTCCTCAGCGCCACAAGTTTTATCAACACAGCCGGGCCAAATTTCGATCGCATTTAGGGAATTTCAAAACCAACCATCCTCAAGACCCTTTGAAGGAAACAAAGATTCCACCGGATCCCAACTCAAGAAAATCAAAAGAGTGTGAGAACTAACTCCGAGTGACTCCCAAGAAAAGAACCGAAGCACCACCTTGTTGGAGGCAAGAAGGTCTAATCCTCACCCTGGACAGGCTTCAGGTTCGAAGTCGGGACAACTTTCTAGCAAAGGAAAGCGGCCTATCTCTTATCATACCCCGACACCTCAGGAAAGGTCTCGCAAGAAAAAGAAGCAACCACTTGGATCGAATTCGGGAACTTCGCGTAATCCAGTTTCAACAACATCTTCCGGGAAACTTCTTTGCAGTTATTGTGGATGGGATAACCACACTTATGACGGCTGTAGGAGACGGTTGGGATTATGTCTCTACTGCGGGAGTGACGAGCATCACATCGACACTTGCTCAAGGCTACGAGGGAAATCTCCCGGGGTTGGAAGATTACCAGTGAGAGCAAGGAAAGGTACCAATTATATACATGATACACCCAACGGTGAACGGTACCTTTAACCATGCATACCACGTGCATTACTGATCTTATTGCTAGTATATTTAAATTCTTGTGTATTGCAAACTAGTTAATTATGAGTGATAAGTACGTGATTAAATGATTTTTAATTGTTTATGTGACATTCATGCCATTATTCTCGCCACCTACTCCTTGAACTACTTCAGTGCTTGTGAGAGACGGGGCTCTCTCATTTTCTATTGAGAGACGGGGCTCTCTCTCACTCATTGCTGAGAAACGGGGTTTCTCACTTCTTATGAAAGACGGGGTTCTTTCATTCTTGATCAAGAGACGGGGTTCTCTTATGACTTGAGCATCGTTTCAAAACTTGACAGTGGACCTGGGGACCAGGTCCTTTTAAGGGGGGGAGAGTTGTAACGCCCCAGTTTTTATTTATTAATATCTTATGTCTAAAATACCTTTATAAATTATATTTTATAATACTTTCATGAGATTTTATCAATTTATATCAAATTGAGAATTCCTTTCAAGACGTGAAAATATTTATTTCGTGAAGTAATTACCGAAAATGATTTAATTGTCAAATTTGGCCTATATGTTCATTCTTTTAAATTTCGGGACCAAATTGTATAACATTTTCAAGGACTCAATTGATCAATTCCCAAAGCTTTCCATCCTTAGTTGCATGACTTAGATATTGAGGGACTAAAGTGCAAATTATACATTTCCCAACTTGATTGATCGGTATATCATCTCCTAGCTTCCAAAATCATTTCATTCTTGATCTTTCATCATATTTGCTTCCTTTGTTTTACCGAACCAAAAACCTCAAGCATGGAAGGGGAGAATTAATCATCTCACCAAGATTTCCCCAAGAAATATTCAAGAAGTGAAGCTTCATCATCCCTCCTCATCTTCTTCATCCACTTCTTTCATTCAAGGTTGGTTTTCCATGAATTGGTGATTCTTGGGCATATTTAATTGAGCTAGGGTTTGAGGATTGCATGCTAGATGAACTCCTTGTTGTGCAAAGCATGATTAATTGATCATATCTTGAATTATGGCATGAGCAATTCATGAGATTCTTGAATAATTGATATGAATGATCAAGTATGATCATGGGAGTGAAATCTTGAATTCTTGATGATCTTGTGTGTTTTGAGTGTTTAAGTGGTAGAATATCATTTCTTGAACCTATATACATCATATTACCAGAAAATCATGACATGGTTTATTGAAAATGGATTTTTGGTTGGTTTGTTATGCATTCCCGTAGCTTTCCCCTGTTTTTCCTCTGTTCTTCACATTTGCAGAAACAGGGAACGGCCGTTCCCAGCCTCAAGGCATTGTGGGAACGGGCGTTCCCACCTTTTTAAATGATTTGGGCGGCCGAGCCTGGGAACGGCCGTTCCCATTTTGGCCTTGAGCCGGAAGGGCCGTTCCCAGCTTGCGCGCGTTTTAAAAGGGGAAAACGCTGGAACGTTTTTGGGGGTTATGGGAACGACCGTTCCCATTTTACAAAGGGGTCCGGAACGGCCGTTCCCAGCACGCTGACAGAACAAAAATGACTGCATAAAATTACATTTTTAGCCCCTCGATCCAACGATTTCTTTGACCCCGAATTGCTGTAATATGTGCTAATATGATGTGAAACAACATGTTATCTTACCACATTGCATTTTCGTGGTCATCTCGATACATTTCCGCCGTTCGTCACTTTTTGGACATTTTAGGTCATGTCTCATGTATAAGTGTCGTGTTTGCACAGGTCACGAGGGTAGGGACGAGGAGCAAGCCCCGTAGGACGTGCCTACTTGTCTTTGTCGGTATAGGTGAGGTTTTGTTTTGGTAAAGCGAACCCTATAACCCTTATGTGCTAGTTTTCGGCCAAAATAGTATTTACATTATACTTTCTATAAGTCATTGATCATTTCAAGCCAGGTTCAAGCAAGCAAGCAAGCAAGCAAGTCAGGTATTGTTTCATGCATGTTTAGGCGAGTAGCATGACGGTTTGGGCCCGAGGGTAGTGACTAGAGCCAACCGGGAAAGCAAGGGCTGACGGGTAACTCTGGCGCTATCCTCACCACACTAGGGGTCACCCCTGAATCCACTAGGAGATTAGTGGAGGAAGGAGCTCCGGGCTTAGGGATTCATGTACCCTATGCTCAATGAGACTGGATGTTGGGGCCTTGCAATCCCTTCATCAAACCGGAGGGAAAAGGAGACTGGGGACGAGTCCGGCACCACGGATGCGCCTCGGGTTATTGCATGATTGTCAAGTCATGAACGTGCTATATGATTACACTATCGCACGATTGCACGTTAAATGAATTGCATGATCACATATTGAATATTAAACAAGCAAGCATGTTCATGTTCATTGGGAGATCGGTTGGAGACCGCCCTTACTCGCCGGGGCCATGTATTGATTGATTGCATGAAAACGAACAAGTAATTAATACTGGTAGTTGTAATCTCGGGCGAGTTATGTTATTATGAACTTATATTACTTTGAATTATAAAACCTTACCCGAGGTTATAACTTGCATGTGATTGCGCTATATATATTTATGCCCCTCACTCAGTCTTCGGTAGACTGATACTTCACTTTTCAGGTGCTCGAGAGCCGGTCGTGCTAGGCGGGAGTCCGGTCCAGTCTTGCATTGTCGAGTCTAGCAGTGCACCATCATGTATATACTTTACTACTTCTCATGTCATGTCTATTGTTATCACATTTTGAATACTGGATCATGTATAAGAGATGATAATGTATTGATAATTAGATGGTATCTATACGTATCTATCTGATAAATATGGTACCTATATGTATATATATGAATTAATGCTTCCGCTTTTAATTGTTGTGCATTGGTTTTGTATTGTTTTGGGGTTTAGTCCCGCCTAGCTCGTCTTTTCTTTTATTTGTCACCCGTTCGCTATGGACTAGTTCATGTACGGAGTGTCCATTTCGTATGTTAATCGGTCTATAGTGCGGGGGTGTGACATCCCTACGTATAGGGGTGTTACAATTACTCCAGATACGGATACGTTTATTTGATGAGATATAAGTCTGAATCTTTTGAAAAGTTCAAAGAATTCAAGGCTGAAGTTGAAAATCAAACTGGAAAACGTATCAAGGCACTTCGATCAGATCGTGGTGGTGAGTATCTGTCGACAGAGTTTCTAGAATTTCTCACTGCAAGTGGGATTAAATCCCAATTATCTGCACCGGGTACACCCCAGCAGAACGGTGTTGCAGAAAGGAGAAATAGAACTCTGATGAAAATGGTAAGATCTATGATGAGTCATGCTACCCTACCAAGTTCGTTTTGGGGCTTTGCACTCGAAACGGCGGCACACATATTAAAACTTGTTCCATCCAAGTCGGTTCCTAAAACACCAATGGAACTGTGGCGAGGGCGAAAGCCCACTGTCTCCTATCTTCGGATATGGGGAACCCCAGCTCATGTGTTAAGAAAGGATCCTGACAAGTTGGAATCAAGAACAGAGGTTTGCTTGTTCATAGGTTATCCTAAAGGAACAAGAGGTGGTACATTTTACGATCCGAGCGATCACAAAGTGTTTGTGAGCACTAATGCCAAATATCTTGAAGATGATTTCGTAAATGACCACAAGGGTAGAAGCAAAATTGTGTTAGAAGAAATGACAACATCAGATTCTGAATTCCAAGAACCCGTAGTAACTGAAAATGTGTTAGATACATATGATGTACCAGATACAACATATGATGTAGGGACGAGTACACAGCAGCCTCGTCGTAGTGGGAGGATTGTCAGGGCACCTGACAGATACCTAGGATTAACCCAAGTGGTTGAATCTGACGTATCTGATCCTATCACATATGATGAAGCTTTAAAGGATATAGACGCTGACCATTGGGTCAGAGCCATGGAATCTGAATTAGATTCAATGTATTCTAATAAAGTCTGGGAACTTGTAGAGGCGCCTGAGGGCATTAAACCTATTGGATGCAAATGGGTCTACAAGAGAAAAAGGGGAATGGATGGAAAGGTTGAGACCTTTAAAGCAAGGCTTGTGGCAAAGGGTTATACCCAGAAAGAAGGTATCGATTATGATGAAACCTTCTCGCCTGTAGCAATGCTTAAGTCCATAAGAATTCTCCTATCCATTGCTGCTCATTGTGATTATGAGATTTGGCAAATGGATGTAAAGACTGTCTTCTTGAACGGGCACCTTCAAGAAGAAATATATATGGCTCAACCTGAAGGCTTTATAGCCAGAAATCAGGAGCATATGGTATGCAAGCTTGATAGATCTATTTATGGTCTTAAGCAAGCGTCTAGATCATGGAACATCAGATTTAATGAGGCAATTAAATCCTTTGGATTTATGCAATTGCCTGATGAACCATGTGTGTACAATAGACATCATGATAGTGTTGTAACATTTTTAGTTTTATATGTTGACGACATCCTGCTCATTGGGAATGACACAGGAATATTGTCAGTAGTTAAGATTTGGTTGTCAAACCAGTTTGACATGAAAGACCTAGGTGAAGCCAGCTATATTCTAGGGATCAGACTTTGTCGTGATCGTAAGAATAAGATGATTGGTTTATCACAAGCAGCATACATAGATAAGATGCTGGCAAGATATAATATGGCGAATTCCAAGAAAGGTTCATTACCTTTCAGACATGGAGTTCATCTGTCTCGGGATCAGTGTCCTAAGAACCCAGAAGAGACAGAAGAAATGAAAGATGTTCCGTATGCTTCGGCAGTCGGAAGCCTCATGTATGCCATGTTATGTACAAGGC
Source organism: Lantana camara (assembly GCA_037501455.1). Classification (NCBI taxonomy): domain Eukaryota; kingdom Viridiplantae; phylum Streptophyta; class Magnoliopsida; order Lamiales; family Verbenaceae; genus Lantana; species Lantana camara. Next base: position 15,382,063 of record CM074860.1, read on the forward strand.
CAGATATCTGTTATGATGTAGGTCTAGTCAGCAGATATCAGTCAAACCCTGGACCCCAACACTGGATAGCTGTAAAGCATATATTAAAGTACTTGAGAAGGACTCGGGATTATATGCTTGTCTATCGCAGTGATGAGCTCATTCCTATTGGGTACACAGACTCGGATTTTCAATCCGATTTGGATTCTAGGCGTTCGACGTCTAGATATGTGTTTACTCTAGGAGGAGCAGCCGTAAGTTGGAGGAGCATTAAGCAATCTTGCATTGCTGACTCCACCATGGAAGCCGAACACGTGGCAGCTTCGGAAGCAGCCAAAGAAGCATATTGGTTCCGGAATTTCCTAATGGATCTAGAAGTCGTCAAGGACGGACTTACGCCGATCACATTGTACTGTGACAATGTTGGGGCGGTGGCCAACTCCAAGGAACCTCGAAGTCATAAACGTGCCAAACACATCGAGAGGAAGTTTCACATTATACGTGATTATGTGGAACGTGGAGAAGTGGCAGTGGTGAAAATTGGCTCAGTAAATAATCTGGCAGATCCCTTCACTAAAACTTTGGAAGTTTTGATACTCATGTAGAAGGGATGGGTCTTAGATATGTAGCCAATTGGATTTAGGGCAAGTGGGAGATTGTTGGGATAAATGCCCTGAAAATCCAATTATATTGTAAATATTTTGGATTAATAAAACTGAAATTACAGCAAGTTATGAGTATTTTACAAATTTAATAATTAATGACGTGTGATGGTATTTTTATATGAAATGTGTTTCATAGGAAAAGACTTTAAATACCAAGAATTACGTGTCATTAAAGTTCTAGTCAGTATGATAAGAAGATGTTCTTATCAAGACTATAATGTGTTATTTAAGATGATTAGTCTTTCGTCATAGGGAAATGGAGTTTCCAATTATAACACATTGATGACTTTCAATGAGATTGGAAACATCGAACTGGACCACTGAGATTGTTCATTTTATACTGCTATCTAAAATGAATAAAATCTCGGAAGCATTAGACTCTTAATCCTGGTTGTGTTTCTACTTTAGGCATGTAGTGTTAATCACTGTGATGTACTCAGAAGTGAGGTCTCGGTAACGGGTGGCCAAAATACTTTGTACGTTCGGTGATTACATGAAATGTACTAGAGAGAAATATTGATCAAGGAATCTGTAGCCTTGCTGGAAGGTTAAAGATATCCCTGAAATAGATTTGCAAAAGTTCGAATTAAATCTTTGGCCAAAGTACTTCGTGTGTTCGTCACCGAAGTTGTATGTTGAATGTGTTTCACATACAGGGAATTTGGACTTAAGGCTAATCAAGAAATTTCAGATTGAAAGTGAAAAATAAATGATAGTAGTATTGATTTATTTTTCGTGGATATCTGTACAGAGGAGTAAAATGCAAAATTATTCTAGATCGAGAAATTCGTGAATAATTTAATTAATTTTAGAGTTCAACAATATTTATTTAGTGGAATTAAATATTGTTAAAACGGTAATCAATTATTGTCATGGGATGATAATAGATTGACCCGTCTGGAGCTAAGATTAATTAGTCCTGCAGGTTCCCCCCGCAAGCCCCAACGAAGATCAAAGAGAAAATATTAAAAGGAGAGAGAGAAATGATTTTTCAAAGTGTTTGAAAATAGCCAAGTAATTTATTTTGAGAAAATAAATTAAATTCCAAAGAGTTGGAAATGCCCGAAATTTTATTTTGGAGAAAATAAATTTTTTCAAAAAAAAAAAAAGAAAAAAATTTTTTTTGATGACGTGGCAGCTGACGTGGCACGCCGCGTGGTGCTGACTGGGCGCCAAGTGGCACGCCGCGTGGACGGCCAGGATCGCGCCAAGTCGCGCGGGTCAACGGTCCGGATCAAGGGTTGAAACGGACCGGGTCAGGACGTGGGTCCGGGTTCGGGTCGGATAGGGTCGGTCAAGGTTTGACCGACCCGAACACGTGGACGAATGGGATTTGGACACGTGGCGCTACTGGAGTCTAGCTTGAACCGACCGGTTCATCCCTGAACCGGTCTGAACTGCGAACCGCCGGTCGGACCGAACCGGTTCGCCACGTGGCAGCTGCTCGCGCTGGTGTGCCTCTCACACGCGCCAAACGCACAGCCGCCACACGGGCGGCGCGTGGGGGCACGTGCGGGCTCCGTTCCGCGCGTGCCAGGCGGCGTTGGCCTCGTGACGGCATGGGCTGCTGCGTGGCGTCCTCGGATTTGCTGAACTGGGCTGCTAAGGACGCGTGGCAGCCGTTTTTCCTGCGCTTGGATGATTTTACCCTCAAATCATGGCTATAAATAGGGCTGCCATTTTTTATTCAAAAATCAGAATTTTGGCAATTCTTTTTCCAGCTTACAAAGCCTCTCGGCTCTCTCTCTCATCTTGATTAATTAATCTTTAATTAGATTAATTAATTACTTAATTAGGTGGTTATATAATTAATATATAATCCACTTAATTATTAGAAAATAGGGATTTTCAGGTTTTAGAAAAAAGGGTTTTTCTGAAAAATATTTTCTCAAAGTATTTAGGGAAATACTGCCGGAGCCCACACTCCAATTTCTTAATCGGGGATATTGCGGGGAAGCTCTGCCGGTTTCACGAGAAGATATCGAGGTGCTGGAAAAGTGTCGTTGATAGCCATTTGTGCAGTACGGTAATACCGTTATGCTGCTCAAATTATTATTTGCATATTGTGATCATATGCTAGATGATTTAAAATTATGTTATCGATGCCTGTATATAATAGAGTTATGCTGCCCGATTTATTCCGCTGCTTTATTAAAATGTTTTGGAAATATTTTGATAACGAGGTTATGGCAAAATTTTTTTGAAATATTCCGCTGTACCGTCACTCTGCTTCGGGCCCGCCGCAACCCAACAACTACAGTGGGAGGGATCAAATTGGAAAGATTGTATTTGATGAGGAATGTGTTAACATTCCTACTATAGTTGCAGCTGAGAATGATTGGGTAAATATTCCTATCACTCCTCAGCTTACGAATCAAGAAAATTCGAAAAACACAATCACATTTGGGATTCCTATTGAATCAGTTCCGGGTCCATTCACTACAAGAAAACTGCCAATTTCCGACGGAAATTTCCGACGGAATCAAGTCCGTCGGAAAATTATTATTTTCCGACGGAATACCGACGGTTTTCCGACGGAATTTGTTCAAAGATATAAAAATAAAAATAAATATTTTCCGACGGAAATTCCGTCGGAAACATTTCCAACGGACAATTCCGTCGGTAATCCGTCGGAAAATATAAAAATATAAAAATAAAAATAAAAATAAATATTTTCCGACGGAATACCGACGGTTTTCCGACGGAATTTGTTGGAAAATATAAAAACAAAAATAAATATTTTCCGACGGAAATTCCGTCGGTAATCCTTCGGAAACTATAAAAATATAAAGATATAAAAATAAAAATAAATATTTTCCGACGGAAATTCCGTCGGTAATCCGTCGGAAAATATAAAAATATGAAAATAAAAATAAATATTTTCCGACGGAAATTCCGTCGGTAATCCGTCGGAAACTATAAAAATATAAAGATATAAAAATAAAAATAAATATTTTCCGACGGAAATTCCGTCGGTAATCCGTCGGAACATATAAAAATATGAAAATAAAAATAAATATTTTCCGACGAAAATTCCGTCGGTAATCCGTCGGAAACTATAAAAATATAAAAATAAAAATAAATATTTCCGACGGAAATTCCGTCGGTAATCCGTCGGAAACTATTAAATTTAATTAAATAATTTTTTTTCTAATTACTAATTTTATTTTTAAATGTACAAATATCTTATAATGTAACTTATAATTAATATATTAATTTTAGAAAAAATTCTTATTATCATACTCTATATATTTTCAATAGATCGGAGAACTCTTAATTCTAATGAGTTTTATTTTCATTTGAATAAGTGCTTTTAAAAAATTCCAATAAATATGATTATATTTAATTCATATAATCATATATTTAAAATTTTATATTTTAAATTAATAACAAAACGTATTTAAATAATTATTTGAAATAAGTATATAAATATATTTAAAGACAAAATATTAACAATAAGCAAGTTAGCCAAGTTGGTAAGGGGGTCACCATTCTCTCTTGGAGACCCGAGTTTGAATCCCCGCGAGCGCAATAATCGTGGGAATTAATTCTCGCATTGGGTTGGCTCGCCGAGCTCAAGCTCGGCTCGTGGCTCGTCTGAGGTGTTAGTGTGGCTTGTTTCGGGGGTGGTTCGGGTCTCACAAATAATTTTTTTATTTTTTTTAGATTATTTACTTTTATTCTATTTTCCGACGGATTTCCGACGGATTTTCCGTCGGAAAAGTCGTTTATTATTTTTAACATTTCGTTAAAATTTCCGTCGGAAATCCGTCGGTAATCCGTCGGAAATGTTTCCGACGGATAATTCCGTCGGTAATCCGTCGGTAAATGTTTCCGAGGACTAGTTATGCGACAACAATCATCCGTCGAAAATTCGTCGGAAATTCGTCGGTATTTGATGTTTCCGACGGATTTCCGACGGAATTCCGACGAACAGTGCCGTCGGAATTCCGCTGTTTTCTTGTAGTGATTATTTGTTTAAAATAATGAGTTAGGACCTAATGAGTCATATCCAGAACCATCATCGATTCAAGATGATGCACCGCAACAACCTCAAAATGAAGTGCCTATGAGGAGGTCCACTAGAGAAAAGAGGAAAGCGATTTCAAATGAATATTTCGTTTACCTCCATGAACATGAATTTGATATGGGATTGCGAGATGATCCTACGTCTTTCAATCAAGTATAATTATGTTCAAACTCTAATGAATGGATCAAAGCCATGAATGAAGAGATGAAATCCATGATGGATAATGACGTTTGGGATCTTGTCGAGTTACCACAAGGAGTAAAACCAATTGGTTGTAAATGGATTTTTAAAACCAAATGGGACTCAAATGGTAACATCGAAAGATATAAAGCACATCTTGTTGCCAAGGGTTTACTCAAAGGGAAGGCATTGATTTTAAGGAGACTTTCTCTCCAGTTTCAACGAAAGACTCTTTTAGAATTATTATGGCACTTGTAGCTCATTATGATTTAGAGCTCCATCAAATGGACGGAAAGACAGTGTTTCTCAATGGAGACATTGAAGAAACTATATACATGGTGCAACCGGAGAATTTGGAGTCCAAAGATTCAAAGCACCTAGTATGTAAACTCAAGAAGTCCATTTATGGTCTAAAGCAGGCATCCCGTCAGTGGTACCAGAAATTTGATAAGATGATTTCCTCTTTTGGTTTTAAGGAAAACACTGTTGACCAATGTATATATCTCAAAGTCAGTGGGAGAAAATTTATTATTCTGGTGTTGTATGTAGATGATATTCTACTAGCAAGCAGCGATATAAGCCTATTGCGTGAAACCAAGAAATTTCTATCAAGTAAATTTGAGATGAAAGATCTTGGGGAGGCGTCATATGTTCTGGGTATACAGATCCATCGGGATCATTTCAAAGGTATACTCGGCTTGTCACAAAATGCCTATATCGATAAAGTGTTGAGCCGTTTTGACATGCAGAATTGTGTACCAGGGGACACACCTGTGTCAAAAGGGGATAAATTTAGCTTGCTCCAATGTCCTAAGACGGACCTTGAGAAGAAAGAGATGGAGGAAATCCCTTATGCATCTGTAGTAGGGAGTCTCATGTATGCTCAAGTGTGTACGCATCCGGATTTAGCGTACATAGTGGGGATGTTAGACAGATATCTAAGTAACCCGGGAATAGATCATTGGAGGGTAACAAAACGGGTTATGAGGTATCTACAAAAGGACTAAGGATTACATGCTCATCTATCGGAGATCGGATCATTTAGAGATCATTGGATACTCCGATTCAGACTATGCTGGATGCCTTGACAGTAGAAGATCCACATCAGGTTATGTCTTCGTGATGGCTGAAGGAGCTGTCTCTTGGAAAAGTGTCAAACAGACACTGATAGCTTCTTCCACTATGGAGGCTGAATTTGTAGCATGCTTTGAGGCATCGAATCAGGGGATATGGCTCCGAAATTTTATCACTGGGCTGCAAATTGTTAATGGCATTGAAAGACCATTGAGAATTAATTGAGATAATAAGGCTGCAGAGTTATACTCAAAGAACAACCGAAGTTCATCTAAATCTAAGCATATAGATATTAAGTATCTGGTTGTGAAAGAAAGAGTTCAGAGTCTTCAAGTGTCAATAGAGCATATAAGTACAAACTCGATGCTAGCAGATCCACTCACTAAGGGATTACCACCTAAAGTGTTTCATGAACATGTGGCTCATATGGGTGTCATCAAGCTAGATGACATGTCTTAGTGGTGTGAGTTTGTGAATTTTTTGTTTTGCTTATTGACATGTTTTATGTTATGTACAGATTGAGGTCTATGAGACAAATAAAGTTTTATTTGATTGGATACTCTGACAATAAGGATTTTGGTTTTCTATTGCGGTTTTGCATTAAGTATTTGAAGGTGCTTTGGGACTCTTTGAGTCATAAGGTAGGACCAGTTGGAAATAGGCATGACTAAGATCACATTACATGTAATTTCCATGCTACATGCTATGCTTTTGATCTATGTCATTGTTTGTGTTAGTATTATGACCATTGTTCGGTTTAGTTACGAATTGTGTAACGAAAGCTGCTTTGATCCTATAATAACATAATTGATGGGCCAGATTGTTTGGAAATATTTCGAAAGTAGAGATAGCATAAGGTTGCGCGCATTAAGGTTTAAAACTATGTACAATTATTTGGAACCATATGTGGACCAAGTGGGAGACTGTTGGATTTTCTATTTAGTGGTCTCACATATTTAATTAAATTGTACATAGCCCATCTCATAATACAAGCCCAATTGAATGATCACTTAAGATTTATTTAATTATATGGGCTTATAGGAATATTTGTTGAAGTATGAGTCTTTTATATGTAGAAACTCGTGGACACTTAATTATGATTGATGGGCCCATAATTAAGGTGCCCTACTTTTTGTTATATATTAGGGTTGTGGTCCCTAAGCCAGATACGTACTTTATCTTCTTTTCTGCCCCATCCCAGAGAGAATTGAACTGACGGCGTATCAAGGCTTAGAAGATCACAACCTTGGATTGCCGATTCAACTACGGATTGCTATGGATCAAGGTACGCTTCCGTTTGTGTGTTCTCATTGATTTCGACATGTTTGTTACGGATTAGGGATTTTCCCTACAATTGCCCCTATATGAAAATATACTTGTTAGTTTTTTACATTAAAAGTATATAATGAAACAATTAGAATGCCTATTTCAACACAACTATAATAGATAACACAATTTGCCATCGAATTTGAGAATTCAAGAATCAAGATTGTTCTCTTATCTTTATGGGTAGGTGTGAATACTATTTGGCGAATATAAATGAGAGGCCATGAGATCCAAATCACCTAGGCCCGAGTAACCTACGAAAATTCTATCTCAAATTCGATTCGATCAAACCCAACCAATTAAAAAAGCAAATGTGTTACACTTGTCATTTGATTTGTTACTCCCCTTAAATCTTCCACAACAAGTGAATGTAGGGAAAATCCCTAAACCGTAACAAACATGTCGAAATCATCGAGAACACACAAACGGAAGCGTACCTTGATCCATAGCGATTTGAAGTTGATTCGGTGATCCAAGGTTGTGACCTTCTAAGCCTTGAAACGCCGTCCATTCGATTCTTTCTGGGATGGGGTAGAAAAGAAGACAAGGAACGTATCTGACTTAGGGACCACAACCCTAATTTATAACCAAAAGTAGGGCACTCCAATTAATCATAATTAAGTGTCCACGGGTTTCTACACATAAAGACCCATACTTCAACAAATATTTCCATAAGCCCATATAATTAAATAAATCTTAAGTAGATCAGTCAATTGGGCTCGTATTATGAGATAACCTACGTACAATTTATTAAATATGTGAGACTACTAAATAGAAAATCTAACAGTTAAAACACTCACCCTCTTATTACACTAACTTAACCGAACCAGGCTCGAGGTAGAATTTCCCACGTATAGCACCCGGAATGCTGAGATGCCACACCCCCGCACCATAAGTCTAGCTCACACATGAAATGGGTAGTCCATATATGAACCGGACTCATGGCGAACGGGTGATAATAAAAAACTCACTAGCTAGGCGGGACTAACCCTCAAACCATTCAAGTCCAAGTCTAGGAATTTAAAGCGGAAGCATAATAATTTCATTAACACATATCAAATATCCCAAAAGAGTTGACTTCCAACTTCATATCAATACATTATCATCTCTAACAATTGTCTATATAACAACAACATAATTGATCCATAAATGTCCATAACATGAAAATGCAATGCTAGACTCATCTCGACAACTGGACACAACTCGGACTCCCGCCTAGCACACCACTGAAAGTACCTGAAAAGTGTGAGGTGTCAGTCTACCACAGACTGAGTGAGGGGTTTAAATAAATATTAGCGCACGTATCATGCCAGCTATAATCTCGGGTAAAGTCTTTTACAGTTGAAACAATATAAATTAATAGAAGAAATAATCTTCGCCCGAGATTACAACTATCCAATTTAACAATACAATCAATTACAATTCATTTCAATCAGTGGCCCGGCGAGTGAGGGCAATTCTCCAACCTTACTCCGACTGTGTACAATTCGTGCTTGCTTTATTAATCAATAGGTGATCATGCAGTTCAATTATTGTACATTCGTGTATATTGTATTTAAGCAAGACAATCAATAAGTGCAATCATGACAATAACCCGAGGACAATCCGTGGTGCCGGACCCGTCCCCAGTCTCCTTCTTCCTCCGGTTGATGGGCGATTGCAAGGCCCCGCCATCCATGCTCATTGAGTATAGGGTTCATGATTCCCTATACCCGGAACTCCTTCCTCCACTAATCTCCTAGTGGATTCAGGGGGCATCCCAAAGTCGTGAGGATAGTGTAAGAGTTACCCGTCAGCCCTTGCTTCCTCGGTTGGCTCAGTACACTACCCTCGGGCCCAATGTGAACATGCTTTACTCGCCAAAACAATTAATCAATTCAATACGATAACAATCAGTCAATACAATAACAATTACAATCAATCAATTTTGAGGTAATTAAAGTTTGGGAAAACTATAGATATATATAAATACATTTTGGCTGAAACATCAAGTCGGGTTTTAGGGTTTCATATATCTAGAAATTAAACCTCACTTGTGATGATCAAAACAAGGATATAACTATGGTACGTGTCCCACGTCTCCCAGACCGTGATCTGTGTAACAAAGGTACAAGTGTACATAAGACTCTACCCTTATGAACCAACAAAGACGAACGGCATGATCCAATAATGTCACTTATGCAATTTCAATTAATAACGATCATGACATGTTCAATTTAGCAATTTTAAGATAACAATGATCAAATAGGGCATAAAAGTCATATAATTCACATACGGGAGCCAAGAAAGTGAAAGGAATGCAATATGAAAGATTTTGGTGAAGTTTAGGAAGACTTGACAATTTTGGAAAAATGCACATGTTGTGGGAAAACTGTAATATCTTAAATTCTAGAAGTGGGATTTGAGTTTTGCTTATTGGGTATGAAAGTAGACATATAGACCTTTCCAACGCTATATGGCACGTTTTCTAATTCAAAGCGAGGTGAAAATGGCGTAAGTTCGAAGTTGGATGAAATGCAGTTTCTGGAGGGTGGTCGCGGCCGCGACCAAGTATTTTTCCGAATTTTTGTCCAATTTTTTCAAATCTCGAAACTGGGCCAAAAATGGGTAGCGGCCGCGACCACATGCGTAACAGCAGAAACAGGGGAGAAAACAGGGGAGAAAACAGGGGATTTTAATGCAAAACCAACCCAAATCAATATATCTCCAAATTCCAACCATAACAAATGTTGAAACTCATCCAATAAACATCATACTTCAAGTATTCATCAAACTAACCAAGAAATAAACATTAAAGTGGCAAAGATCAAGCTTGAAACCCCCATATTTGATCATGCTTCTAATCTCCATGAAATCCCATGTTTTCATGCAATCCTTACTCCAAAAGATTAATATCATACTTTCTACTCTAATCATGCAAGAATTCATCAACAAATTCATAAATCCATGCTTGATCAAATATTCAAGAATTTCTCAAATTTTCCAATATCTACGTTGAATTAAAGAGGTGGTGGATGAGATGATGATATGAGGTTAATGATGCTTCTATCTCACAATTCCTTCAATTCTAGCTTGAATTATGGAGAAATCTTCCTTTCCTCTTCTTATGGTGTAAAAACCGACATTTTCTAGGTGTATGTGTGTGTGAGTTTTTGCTCTTGGATCATATGGAACATAATGGAAGAAATGAGAGAAAATTCAAGATATATCCTAAGTTTGGGCATGAAAATGTGTGACTCATCCTTATTTGCATAAAAGTCCCTTCACTTATTTAAGTTAATGCACTTAAGGATAATCTCTAACAATTAATTCATTTAGCTCCAAGTCATGATATACAATTAAATCCAAGAATTCACACGAGAGAGCAATTAAGGACATTTGATTCAATTAGATCACTTAATTCATACAATTACGCACATTATCAATTAATTCATGTAATTCCATGTTAATGATAATTCATATAAGTTTATATAAACTTAATGCATATAATATTATAAAATTATAAAGTAACATAATATCACATAATGATTGTATGGAAAAATCGGGGTGTTACACCACGTGCCTAGGAGGTTTGGCCATTTGTGGGCCAAGAAATAGTGTGGTGAATATAAATAACCTCTTATTTTCTTCAAATTTAGCAAGCATGTTCTTAGACTTGTTCTTCGAGCGATGCTTCTCCCTTCCCCCTATTCCCGCTCGTAGAGCCTAAGACTCTATGAATTATAACCAAATGGTAAGGTAACATTTTGTGGTATTGATATGGAAATGTTTTGTTGGGAAGCAAATTCATGCATCATCGAAAGATTTGAGAAAGTTTGTCAAATATATAAATACTCATACAATTCCATTAGTATGAAGGTTTTTTGGAGGTACCCAAAAACAAATTCATAAGGATTTGATTCGAACGGATAATATCATATTAATGCATACAGAGTTAAAGTGAGGATGCGTGTGTACAATATCATACTAATTTGCGGCCCAGGAGCCTTGTATCCCGATTATGAACACGATTTCAAATTTATGCCTAAACATTTTGTCCCTAATTTATGGTCCTTTTCACACCATATTAATAATAATACTTTGACGGTATAATTGATTACCGAAAATCGATATTCTGAGATTTTTAGTGAAAATGTCAAGATAAATATCAGATGAATCTGTTTGGTTGCTCTAAAACGACATTCCACACGAGCCACAATAATAAAATAATTTCCCTAAGTTTAAAAGTACATTATGTGCAAAGTCAAAGTAGAGCGAAATATAATTTGATGATTAAATATAAAAATGATCACTTTTTCGGGACAAAACTCTTTTAATCCGGATATATTTTTAAAATTGTTTTTATATATCGAGTTATGGAAAATAAGTTTAAAATACTTTTTTTTTTTGGTCTAGATTTAAAATACTATTTTGTTCCATTTTGCATGATGAATTCAAATCGTCATTATTAAGAACTTCAAAATTAGCTAATATAAAATCATTTGAAATTCTTAAAGTTTCTAATGTTTGTTGCATGCTCCATTATAAGGTCCTAAGTTTGGCAAATAGTTTAAAGGAAACATTCAAGTTTGAGTACGTTCTAATTGTGGCAAACTGTGGTCAAATGCCGATAATAGAGTTTAAGACGAGCAATTAACTTAAGTGGTGAGTTTCTGCATAGATGAATTGATAGGTTACGAGTTCAAATTTTATTGGAAGTAATTGGAGTAAATTACAGATTCGAATCTTATTGGAAATAGTTGTGGAACAAGCATCGATCATCTTTTAAAAAATGCCAATAATAAAGTACAAAAATTAATATTTTATTAATAGCAACTTTGTTATCTAGTGCATTTTTAACATATTAAACAAAGAGTAGTGGACAAAATGGAGTAGAGTTGGTTGAGATGGGATTTCTAAGTTTCTAACACTTAATTATGAGATAGGGTTAATTATATATGTACCCTAAGGACTTAATAGAAAATTACAATTTGAATTCGATTAGTCAAATAATTATATCTAAAATTTAAATTTAATAATTACATTATATATCCAACCGTTACAAAATTTACTGAATATTCCCCCAAAATGTCAATTTTGGAGAATATTCTGTGAATTTTGAGGAATAATCTGTGATTATTTTAATGGAAATATAAATATTGTATAAGTAATGTAATTATTAAATTTATGAAAAAATATAAATTGTAGTTTTCTATACTCTTTCAGGTCCACATGTAATTACTTTTATGAAATAATTACCAATATCTCCAATTAAGTAAAAATATTAATTGAAAATTATAAAAATACGCCGTAATCTCCCAATGTTTTTATAATCCTCGTTCAAATTTCAAAGTGTTTTTCATAATTTCTCAATATTAGATTTTTTTTTCCATAATTTGATCAAATGTCATGGTGTTGTTAATTATCACATTAATCATTGTAATGACAACAAATTATAGGTTGTATATAAATATTTATAAGATCCACCAAGAAAAAAGATAAATATTTATAAGGGTAATATAAATTTCACGGGAAAAAAGATGTCAACCCATAAAAGCAAAAGTATGAAGTATACTTCAATTTATTAAAAAAAAAATGTATTTGATTAACCTATATATTAAATGGGAATTCTTATACTTCTTACCAATTTACTAAATATAAAAATTAATGAATGAAATATTGGCCGATTTAATACTTCAACATTGAATTCAAAGATTATATTAAAAATATATTTACTCCAATTTATTAAAATAACTCATATTAAACATTCAATAGTATCGGCTCTTATTAAAAATAAAATGAGGAAACTACAACTATTGAAATATATATACATATCTAACTACATTAATTCAATGTTTTCAGAATCAAATCGAGCTAACCAAAAAATTACCTGGATCAAGGGTTATTGGTTCAACGGTTCAACTATTTGATCAATTGTGGTCGAATCAATGACGTTATAATTATGTCATAAATAATATTAAATATTAAAAATAATAATAAAATAAGAATATATTTAGAATTTCACATGTGGTAACGTCTTGCTCCAATTAAAATTTATATTTTCAAAAATAAATAAAGAAAATATCAACTCTAATTAAGTCACCACAAATTTTATCAACATTAAAATAAGAAGAAACAAAGCAATTGCCTTGAATTCAATAAAAAAAATCAACCATGAAATCATGAATTATGAAGTGAATAATTAAATTATGGAGAGAAGAATTACTTAAAATTGTATTGGAAGGTAAGATAAGTTGGCAAATAATGGAAGGCCTAGCGAGTCAAAGCTTTAACATTAGGCCTTCCATTATTTGCTAAATATGGGTCAATTGATTCTTGGTATTTGATAAAAAAGTGTAGGAAATTAGACAAATTAACTTTTAATTTTTAAAATTTGTAAGTCTATTCAAATCGAGCTGTTCAATTGATTCGGAGGCGGTCCGAACAGCTTATCGCTTAAACCACGATTTTTATCAATTTTCGTAAAATATAACGATTTTGAGCATGTTCGATTTTAAGAGCTTAATCGGATTGTTTCTTGAATTGATTGATGGTTCTGGCGGTCGGACTATTCGGTCCGATCTGATCCACAAAATACTACTTTAATCAGGAATGGAGCCAAGATTTAATATTGTGGGAGCGAAAATTTAAAATATCGAAAATAAAAGGGTGAAATTTTAATTAGGGGGACGAAAAATCAAAATATCAAAAAATTAAACGGATAATTAATGTTTCATCCCTGATAAGGGTAATGACTTATCCCAAACACCCCAGTTTGAAAATAACCAATTTTACATCCCCAATACACAACATATTTTTTGTAAACCCCCCAAAACGTGTGAAAAGGTCGTTTTGCCCTCCTTGAATGTCAGTGAAACCCGAAGCTTCATCTTTGAGAACCCGATATCCGCCGCCGCAGACGAGCACTCCGGCGTCCATACTTCCGCCCCCACATCCGGTAATTGTAACAACCCTGATACTGCAATTTAAGTTTTTAATTCCGGATTTGAGGGTATTAATCGGCATTTAGGGATTCCAATTCCGCGTTTAGGGCTTGCAATTAATTGGACAGTTTTCGTTCTCAATTAGTTCCGATGGCTAAATTGAAGCAAATCTCAAATAGGTCCAGCAGTAAAACTACGCGGCGCGACGAAATACAATGTCGTTGCTCGCCAACATATTTTACTGAAAAAATGGCCGAAATTGGTGTGCTAACTGATGCCCAAAGGCAGAGGATATTGGCGACTCTTTTGGGTCATTCCTTCAAATGCATGGAGTTCAAGGTACAAACAAACGTGTTGGGGCGCTGCTGGAACGTTATAACGTGGATCTACGGACATTCAACTTTGGGCAAGTCATTGTACCCTTTACTGACACAGAGCTCTCAATTGTCTTAGGGCTACAATGTGAGGGTAACCCTGTTGATCCTTATGTTAGAGTGAAATCACGATTCCGGCAACTGTATTTTGACAACAAAAACGGTAGGGTGACATGTGCTAACATATTGGCCAGGTTACAGGACTTGGCTCGTAGGAGTGATGCCGAAGGCGTCGATGATTTTGCAAGAATGTTCATATTGTTTGTTTTTTCTACATTGCTTTTTCCACGCAGCAGCCTTAAGCTGCCAATTGGTCTGATATGCTATGTAGATGACTTAACGTATATTGACCGATTCGCTTGGGGTGCTACTGTTTATAATTTTTTGGTTTTGTCAATTGAGAAGTTCAAAGTTGATTCCAAACAGTTTCTTGGCTGTTGTACCATGGGGCTGATGGTAAGAATATATATATTGTTATCTTGGTTTTTATATTTACGCGGTTGGGTTTGTCTTTTTGATGCCCCTAGTCTGTTTTAAATCCAGGCTTGGTTCATTGAGCATTTTTCCTCCTGTGGGCATGCCGTGTTGGTGCAGGCCTTCCCACGGTTTTTGAAGTGGGGGAAGTGTAATTTGCCTGCACAAAAGAAGGAAATTGTTAAGCATTTCAGCAAGCTGACCTTCTCCGACGTAAGTAAACATTATGATTAAAAATGTTATGTATACATGAATTATGATGGGCTATACGCTTATTTTATACAATTTAATCGTTTGCTTGCAGCTATATCAAATAAAACCTGCTAATAAAAAGGAGCTTAAGTTGATTGATTGTGTAGAGGATCTACCAGAGTCTGCCTTTCAAAATGAGGTTGATGATGATGATGATGATGACGTGGACGAGGAGAAGAAAGACATTAAGAGGAAAAAATCTAATAAGCGTGCAAAGTCTAACAAAAGAAGGAAGGCAGTTGCTAAGAACTCTGTTGTACAAGGGGTTGAAGGGGATGTTGCTGAGGGGAAGGATGAAACTGAGGAGCAGGATAAGGGTGAGGAGAATGTTGTAGAGGATGAGAATGATGTAGGGGAGAAGGTTGAAGATGTGTAGAAGCTTGCGAGGCGTGATTCTGTAGCCATTATTGTTTCTGATGTCATGTGTGATTTGAAGAGTCAATTGGGGAAATCTGAGGATGAAGTTGAGGGGGCTACTGTTGATGAGGTTGAGCGAGGTGCCGCTGAGTTCCCTCATGAAGCAGTTCATGTTGTTGAGGAGGCTGATGATGTAGCACCCGCACAGTGGGTCACCACATCCCCCGTACCAAAGTCCGATCCACGTACGAAATGGAGGGTCCATACACGAACCAAACAGTGGCGAACGGGAGACTGACAGACTCACACCTAAGCTAGGCGGAACTTAGACCCTGAACAAACAAGACCAAGCTACGAACATGCGGAAGCAGGAAAGTAAGCCATGCAAAAATCAAACATTCAAAAGCAGTTGACGGGCTCAACTAGCATAAATACCTAATCCCGAATCAAACAATAATCATAAATCCAACGGGTTCAACTAAACAGAGCAAACCTGTCCTAACCTGTCCCGAAATATTCATATCAATCCTTATCATAATTCAAATTCAACATATACATAATTTATACAAAAATCATAAGTACTGAAATGCAGATGTAAGACAACCTAAAACAAAACAAAGACTCGAAAACAGACTCCAACTGACTGACATACTCCGCCTAGCACGAACCCCAAGCAAAACCTGCAAACTAAACAAAAGAGGGGAGGGGTCAGTCTTAACTCGACCATGTGAGGGGTTAACACACGCACACTATATATATAGGAGAGCAAAGCAGATACAAAAATCATAATGTTCATGAACTCAGGGACAGGTTTTTCATACCAAAGCATTTTCCCGTGATATATACATATAGGATAATTGAACAACTTTAATCAAAACACAGCAACTTATAAAACCCTCAACTTTTAGCTTAATTTAGAATCTATCCCTGTTTCACGAACTTTAACCGAACATATACATAATAGAGAACTCGGCGAGTACGAGCTCGGACACTCCCAAACTCCTCAGAACATATCATATCAGAAACAAAGCAGAAAACTTACATACATATCATAACATATCATCCTCAACTCCGGTGATGGAAGGGTGTATACGCCCAAACTATCCATAACAGACTCACGCGGGGTAGCGAACCCCAACGTGCCCTCCCCGGCTGGTACACCGAAGGCATCGGAATATCACTCCTTCCCTAGCTCCCGAGGTCGCGCGGGATACTCCGGATAGAGACTATGCACAGGCCAAACCTCGACGGCCCTATACCGTCCCGAGGGTTCCTTACCCATAGCTCCGGGGCCCAACATACATATCATATCTTAACCCGCTACAACAGAGACAGACAGACCGAACTTATACATATATACATACCACTTTCCGTTTCAATCAAACTCAGTCCTTGCCAAAATTGGCTCATGAGAAGTATACGGTTAGAAGCATAGCTTCACGTGGCAAAACATAGCAAATCAAACCAAAACAAGCATACATAGGCTTGTACATTGCTTAACATACTTGCAAATCTTTGACGTATCAAACAAATACGTATCCCACACCTATTTACATACATATCAGGCTTTATTAAATCACATGCATTAAAACCGAGCACATTTTATTAAGGAATAACTATATCCTAACCTCACCTTACACCGAAGAGGCCGAATGATAACTCGTTAATTCGTCGTCGTTAAGATTGAATTATTTCCTGAATTGTGCTTGAATTGATATTATCTTGAAAGAAATTGATGCTTTATTGTTTATATTGTAGATTTGAAACTCGAATGCGTAATTGATGTGAATTTGATCATTTTATGAAGATATTTTCGTGAAAGTAGCGAGCCACGGTTGAACTTTTTGTTATTGCTGAGTTGCAGTATGCGGAATTTAGACAATTATTGGGAAAGGATGGGAATTGCATTTATGCAAATGGCTTTGATTTTGGGTTGAACGTGTATAATTGAAATAAGTAAAAGTGGGTCAGATGGATGAATTGGAAGAATGCTAAGTTGTGCTTGGAATTGTAGTAGGCCTGCGTGGCTATCAAAGAATCAATTAATGAAGTCCAATTTGTTTTGTTGGGCCATGGACTCAATTAATTGGATAGGCCCATATTGTTTTGTTGGGGCTGCATATATGTAGGGCTGTCAATGGGTAGGATTTTAATCCGAATCCGGTCCGAATTCGATCCGAATTTTAGCATATTCGTCCGATAAAAATGTCCGATGGATCATATCCGATTATAAATATTCGTTATCCGAAATAAATGGAGTGAATATGGATTTAAGGAATCCGATCCGTTAAGAATCCGAATCCGATAATATATATAATATTTAATTAAGTAAATTATTTACTAGTACATAATATTTAGTGAAATGGTTAAAATTAAAATTTTCTCATATTTATCACTTTAAGCAATAATAAAATTTAAATTTTTTACTCTAAAAGTATATATTATCTTCTATTAATAAGTTTAAATTAACCTATTTTAAATAAATATAAACAAAATTATCAAATAATCCATTAAAATAATAATTATGTATTTAATATTATGTAAATATATTTATTTTTTATATCAAATTCATTATTAAAAAAAATAAAATTTATTGCTAATCGGGTCGGATCCTTTATCGGATCTGATCTGACCCGATTATGTATGGATTCAAAAACAATGAATCCAAATCCTATAGGATTCGGATTCGGATCCGGTAGTCGAATTTTCTTATCGGATTCGGATCCGGAATCTCCTGATCCGGTCCGAATCCGACCCGTTGACAGCCCTACATATATGTGGTTAATTGCTAGTGGGCTGCACGTCAAGTTGATTGGAAATTGTTGCAATGTGGAATTAGTGGAGCTGGAGTGGGCCGTGCGTTTTGGAGAAGCCCAATTTGTTTGGCTTGATTTGTGGGCTGCACTTATGATTGTGAATTCATTGTGAAGGCCTAATTGTGGGTTATTTTCTGAATTTGGACGACAAGTTACGTATCCAATTTGCATGAGAATTAGGAATCCAATTAGAAGGCAACTTCTGGGTCTATTTATTAGAGACTTTGGTTTATTATAGAGGGAGGAATCACGTAACAACTAGAGCAACATTGGGCGAGTCTTGGGAGCAGCTTGGAGCAGGATTCGGCCGTCACATCTCTTCTTCTTTATTTCTTTCGCAATTTAGTTTATTTATGTTAAAGAATTCCTCTATTGTTTTTATGTATTTTAGTAGTTAAGTTCTTAATTATCTAGCTAGGGATTAAGATTCGATATTGGATATTGTGAGACCTAAACGTTTTTATCAATTCATGTTTATTTAGGCATTTATCTTATCTCCGTGTTTCGTGTTTATTGTGATTAGACAATTTCGGGATAGTGCACGATCTCTAGGTTGTTTAATTTGCACATAGTCATTCATGATGCTTGAAGTGTATGTAGAGTTGATTGATAAATTGTGGTAAATTAGTGACAGGGTTTTAGCGATAAAATTCCTCGTTCACTAAGGTATTTGATAATCTAATTTAAATCTTGCGTGTGTCACGACTTGGTTAATTAGGGTTGGTGTTTTTATGGTTCTTAATGCTGCGAATTCATTAAATCCTGTCGAGTGTCTCTAGGGGTTGTGAATTTGTTAGGGAAGATAACTGTCGAGTGTCTCTAGGTTATCCGATAAATTAAGTAAAAACGAGGTTGAGTCGAGTGTCTCTATCAACTATAGCCAATCTGTCTGAATAACTTGAATTTATCCTTGAATCAATGATCAATATAACAATTCGAATCGAATATCCCTGGCTAGGTAATTTTCCCTCTGATTGATTTAATCCTACGTGATCTTACTTGTTTAGTTTTAGTTAGCTTTTTAATTCTTGTTATTTATTTTAATCGCATACTTAGGTTAGAATAACTCAAAAACCCCTCTTTTAATTATTGCTTTTCGTGAATTCTTTGCAATTGTTAGAAATAAATCAACCAGTCTCTGTGGATCGACCCTGTTTGCACTATACTCTGTGTTTAGTCGTTAAATAGGTATTTTAATTATTTTTGATGGATTCGACACCTGTCAAATTTTGGCGCCGTTGCCGGGGACTGTGTTTTAATCGATTTTATTTCTTTTCAAGAACAGGAGCATTCACGGAAAGGACAATCATCCAACAATGTTTGCGAATGCACAACAGTTCAACAATTATGCAAACATTCCACAACAGGTTAACGAGGTCAACTCTTCACCTTTTGATGAACTTAAGAACATGATAAGTGTTTTGGCTTCTAACCTTGGTGCAGGTGTACCCCAAGTAGCGAAGGTCTGTCAATTGTGTGCGAGCACGTTGCATCCCACCGACGCGTGTCTATCCCTTCAAGAATCCCCTTTCGAAAATGTGGACCCATTCAGATATCAACCTCCGATGTACAATCCATACTCCAACATGTACAATACCGGATGGTATGATCACCCCACTATGAGTTATGCACCGAATCCACCAAACTTCCAAAACTTCGTACCTACACCTCCACAAACCCAACAACCAATCCCTCAACCGTACCCACCTTTCAACCCACAAGCTGATCAGATTGAAAACTTGGAGACCTCAGTTAAGAACTTGGAGACCCAATTGTGTCAAATTGCAGCCTCATTGAGCAGATTAGAGAATCAACGGAAACTTCAATCACAAATGGAGGATCAGAGGCAAAACATGAGTGCAATCACGATCCTAAGTGATGAGGAACTGTCTCCCCCAGTGGAGAAGACCAAAACTCGCCAGAACAGAGCAGAAACTGATCAGACAAGCGACTTGACCGTTAAGCGTGACCACGCCTTAGGCTCCAGTCAGAACACAGAGTCAGAAATTAAAGTTCAGCCTAAGCCATGGGTGGAACCACCACCGTTTCCAGAGCGCCTGATCCAAGCAAGAAAAGAGAAGGAGGAGCAAAGTATATTTGAGACATTTCGAAAGGTTGAAGCCAATATTCCTTTGTTGGATGCAATCCAACGACTCCCACGACATGCGAAATATCTTGAGGAACTCTGCACCAACAAAAGGAAGCTAAAAGGTAATGAAATTCTGAGTGTTGGAGAGAATGTCTCCGCCGTTTTGCAAAAGAAATTACCTCCTAAGTGCGGAGACCAAGGTATGTTTTCCATTACATGTAAAATTGGCAAGGCTGAGATTAAGCAAGCAATGTGTGATTTGAGTGCGCCCATTAATATTATGCCTCTATCTATTTATTCATCACTGAATCTTGGTCCTTTGAAAGATACAGGTATCATAATTCAGATGGTTGATCAATCTATTGTGTATCCAGATGGAGTATTAGAGGACGTACTCGTGCAAGTTGATAGATTAGTCTTTCCTGCTGATTTTTATGTGATCTATATGAAGGATGAAAGTTCTTTGAGTACTTCTGATATTTTACTTGGGCGACCTTTTCTCAGTACTACTAATGCTAAAATAGATGTTCAAGAAGGCTTATTGACTCTAGAATTTGATAG
The DNA here is from genome assembly GCA_037501455.1 of Lantana camara. Taxonomy (NCBI): domain Eukaryota; kingdom Viridiplantae; phylum Streptophyta; class Magnoliopsida; order Lamiales; family Verbenaceae; genus Lantana; species Lantana camara. The sequence goes on from CM074860.1 coordinate 15,403,163, forward strand.
TGATATTGCAAAATTTAATATTTATGAGTCAATTAAAGATCCTAATGAATCATCTAATATTTTTAGTGGTGATGTGATTGAAAACTCAAGTAATGAAATTTTTGAGCCTAATAATGTGGAAAAGCTAAGTTTTGAATCCCTTCAAAATTTGGTAGTTGAAATTTTGAGAGTAAGCCTAAACATGTTAGTTTGCATGATGATATCTTTGATATGGTGATACTATTAGAGCATGTTAGACCTCTCAATATAAAGGCTTCAAATTTGAAATTACTCGATGACTTGGCTAATTTAAATTCTTTCATTTTGCAGGCACCTATTGTGGAACTCAAAGAGTTTTTGGATAATCTGAGATATACCCTCAAGGGAGGAGGAAAATTTGCACATTCAATGCCTACACGAGCTAAATTTCTGGATGAGCAGTTTTTCGAGCCACGTGACCATAAGACGTGGCCACGCTCAATGGTCACGCACTGGTATGCTGATATTATTGATTATTTGACTACTACTTTCCTCAGATCTCATATCTTTTTCGAGTTCAGGAATCTCAGAGCCATCATTAGTGATCTTGGTGAACATTGCTACAAACGGTTGATGGAGCCTTTGATGAAAAAGTATCAAGCCACGTTGCGAGTCTCTTCAAGTTACCATCCCCAATCTAGAGGCCGCAATGGACTAGAAGATTCATCTCCACACAGTCGAGGGGATTTGTATGGAGGGTGTACCTCCATTTGAGTAGCACTTTAACAAGTCTTGTCGAGCCTAGGACATAAAACAAGGGCGCTATTGGGAGGCAACCCAAGTTTTGGCGGTTTAGGCGTTTTTTTCATCCCTCAGTTTCTTTTTCTTTTGTTTTGTTTTTTTTTTTCGGTTCTCGTGGTGTTTGTGTTGATTTTCTACCCTTTTCTGTCTTTCAGGAGTGCGTAACTTGGCCCAGATAGTGCTGATGTGCTGCTGATAACTGCTGTCAATTTTCTCCTAACGTGACCCTTTAGCATGGTCACGCCTAACAGCCACGCCGCTTCCAAAATTTCAAATTAAATGGGAAATTTACATGTCCAGATGCCCTACCTCCCCAGCCTGAACTTCAGGGAAGTCCTCTTTACTCTAGATCTTGATTTTTCTTATGCCTTGAGGACAATGCATGATTTAAGTGTGGGGGGATTAGGTCTACTAGTGCTAGAACTGAAATTTTTTCTGAAAATTTTGTTTTGTGGCTGAACTTGTGATATTGCTTAGAACTTGAGGATGCTGATAATTGTGGATATTTACCCCTGTTTTGAATGCTTTCTATTAGGTTTGATTGTTGAATTTTGCTAGAATGAGTTAGGGTTGTTAAATGCATGAAATTTGTGTGAAATTTGATGAATTAGTATAATCTTATACCCTTATTTCTTGCATACCATTGAACGAATTAATGTGCTTTGCTTAGATAGAAAAGTATATATTTTTCAATTAAGTCTAAAAGTTGATTAGAATGCATCTTAGCTCCCTTCGAGGAGAAATTTTTAGTTAACGATTGATTTGGGAAGTGACTTAGGCGATCGTTGTCGGTGGTAAGCCTTTTCTTGATCTTTTCACAAATAAAATTATCCTGTTTGACCCCGCTGAGCCTGAATGTTGTGCAAAATTTCTTCTTAGCCACGTTACAAGCCGAAGGACAACATCATTATCTCTACCCTACTTTAAATCACACCTTGCTTGCTCATTTTGGGTACGAATTTTTAGATGTCTTTAGACTCCCTTTATCCTTGGTGCTGAAAAAAAAGTTGAGAGATTGAGCAATGTTGAAAATAAAGAAAAAGAGTGATGAAAGGAAAAGAAGTCAAAAGAAAGAAAAAAATGAGCAGAGGAAAAAAAAAGAAGTCAAGAAAGAAAAAAAAGTAAGAGTGTGTTCGAGTTATAAAAAGTTCGATGAGTAAAGGGGGGAATTTAGTTGTATAAGACAAAGTAAGGGAGTCCGGTAGATGAAAAGGGAATTACTACGGGTTTTATTATAAAGTGTGTAAGCTTGGTGTGTTAGCCACTAAATTCCAAATTTTCCTAACCTTTACCCCGAGCCTCACAATACAAGCTCGAAAGACCTATCGATCTCGAGTCATGAGTTAACTACATTAGTGGAGATTGGAGTAAAGGATGCATTCGAAGTTAATAATTAGAGCTTAGGCGAAAATCATAGACTAATCAATCTAGTCTTTGCACATTCTTGCGTTCAATTCACACTACATTACACGAGGGTATGCTATTATTACTAATTTATTGAATTTTCCGCAATTGAGTAGTGTGTTGATGAGCTAGACTTGTTTAGGCGAGAATTCGATGATTGCCTTTGTGATTGTGTTTGATAGGTGGTATTGCTTCCATTTAATTTTCATGATTCCTCGAGGACGAGTAATGGGCAAGTGTGGGGGGATTTGATAACTCGTTAATTCGTCGTCGTTAAGATTGAATTATTTCCTGAATTGTGCTTGAATTGATATTATCTTGAAAGATATTGATGCTTTATTGTTTATATTGTAGATTTGGAACTCGAATGCGTAATTGATGTGAATTTGATCATTTTATGAAGATATTTTCGTGAAAGTAGCGAGCCACGGTTGAACTTTTTGTTATTGCTGAGTTGCAGCATGCGGAATTTAGACAATTATTGGGAAAGGATGGGAATTGCATTTATACAAATGGCTTTGATTTTGGGTTGAACGTGTATAATTGAAATAAGTAAAAGTGGGTCAGATGGATGAATTGGAAGAATGCTAAGTTGTGCTTGGAATTGTAGTAGGCCTGCGTGGCTATCAAAGAATCACTTAATGAAGTCCAATTTGTTTTGTTGGGCCATGGACTCAATTAATTGGATAGGCCCATATTGTTTTGTTGGGGCTGCATATATGTGGTTAATTGCTAGTGGGCTGCACGTCAAGTTGATTGGAAATTGTTGCAATGTGGAATTGGTGGAGCTGGAGTGGGCCGTGCGTTTTGGAGAAGCCCAATTTGTTTGGCTTGATTTGTGGGCTGCACTTATGATTGTGAATTCATTGTGAAGGCCTAATTGTGGGTTATTTTCTGAATTTGGACGATAAGTTACGTATCCAATTTGCATGAGAATTAGGAATCCAATTAGAAGGCAACTTCTGGGTCTATTTATTAGAGACTTTGGTTTATTATAGAGGGAGGAATCACGTAACAACTAGAGCAGCATTGGGCGAGTCTTGGGAGCAGCTTGGAGCAGGATTCGGCCGTCACATCTCTTCTTCTTTATTTCTTTCGCAATTTAGTTTATTTATGTTAAAGAATTCCTCTATTGTTTTTATGTATTTTAGTAGTTAAGTTCTTAATTATCTAGCTAGGGATTAAGATTCGATATTGGATATTGTGAGACCTAAACGTTTTTATCAATTCATGTTTATTTAGGCATTTATCTTATCTCCGTGTTTCGTGTTTATTGTGATTAGACAATTTCGGGATAGTGCACGATCTCTAGGTTGTTTAATTTGCACATAGTCATTCATGATGCTTGAAGTGTATGTAGAGTTGATTGATAAATTGTGGTAAATTAGTGACAGGGTTTTAGCGATAAAATTCCTCGTTCACTAAGGGATTTGATAATCTAATTTAAATCTTGCGTGTGTCACGACTTGGTTAATTAGGGTTGGTGTTTTTATGGTTCTTAATGCTGCGAATTCATTAAATCCTGTCGAGTGTCTCTAGGGGTTGTGAATTTGTTAGGGAAGATAACTGTCGAGTGTCTCTAGGTTATCCGATAAATTAAGTAAAAACGAGGTTGAGTCGAGTGTCTCTATCAACTATAGCCAATCTGTCTGAATAACTTGAATTTATCCTTGAGTCAATGATCAATATAACAATTCGAATCGAATATCCCTGGCTAGGTAATTTTCCCTCTGATTGATTTAATCCTACGTGATCTTACTTGTTTAGTTTTAGTTAGCTTTTTAATTCTTGTTATTTATTTTAATCGCATACTTAGGTTAGAATAACTCAAAAACCCCTCTTTTAATTATTGCTTTTCGTGAATTCTTTGCAATTGTTAGAAATAAATCAACCAGTCTCTGTGGATCGACCCTGTTTGCACTATACTCTGTGTTTAGTCGTTAAATAGGTATTTTAATTATTTTTGACGGATTCGACACCTGTCACCGAAGACAAGACATTTGATCCACCCCGAAATCAACACGGCCGACAAAACACCACCCCGGGTGTACCTGGACAAACTGAACACCGAAACAAGACTTAGACACATGAATGAACCACATAGACGCACGACAATGCTCAAGCACTTAAAGGATGCAATCACATAAGCAGGATTCAAATTCATATCAATTACATGCAAAAGAAAACATTATATAGCTCAATCAAGTCATATTATTTCATATCAATTCATCTAGCACATACCAAATTCCAACTAAGCTATTTAACTATTCAATTCTTGCAAAAATCATAAATTGCATAACAAATTCTTATATTGTATAATAAGTTCCAATTCAATCGACAATTATTAATTAATTGAAGTCATACAATTTATAGGTTTAGGGAAATTACACATACACCCCTTCAAGTTAGCTAAATAGCTCAAATTCGGCATATCGGAATTCAAATTGAAAATCAAAGGATCAATACATTTCATAATTCATTTAATACATGATTTCGTACACATTGGAATACAATTCGATCGACAAATCAAGCAATTAGCAATTAAAACAATTAATTCAAATATGTCTCAAATACACAAATAAATTCATAGAAAATAAACCGAGTGTCCGATTGACGAACGGAAAGTGGTGCTGGACTCACCATGACGAAGCGGACAAGCTGTCCGAAGGTCGCCGGAGCGTCGCCGCCGGAGCCACCGGAATAGTGGTCGGCCGCCGTTCGGCCGCCGCCGGAACATGCCGGAAAAATCCCGAAAAAACATCCGTGCAAATACTCCTCGTGCTCATTCCAATTCCTCGATCAATTTCTGGAAAATCCAAACCAATCGTCTCCAATTTCAGATCCAACAATACGAAAACCCTAAAATCTTCAAACTTCAATTACTTTCAAACCGGTGAACCAAAATGAGATCCGAAAGAGGCATCGGCTTACCCGTGACAAGCTTTACGAAAGCCCTAAGCTTTCTCGCCGGAAAAATCCCCGGAGGTGGCGCCACCGTCGAACCGCCACTGCGCCACCGCGATCCACCTCCAAACGGCCAAATCGGAAGTCGCATGATCAGAGGCCACTAGTTCTCGTCGTTCCGAACAACTTTCGTGAAGGGCCCGAGGCCAAAAGATGACCGGAAGAGGCCCCCGTTGGGCTCTGAAGTTTCTACCGCCGCACGCCTCCCCGGAACCACAACCTACGGCCAAAATTGGGTGAAATCGATGCCGGAAATGGACTCAGGGGGTCGGAAAACCTTGGAAAACACTAACCTCCGTCGGAAAAAGCCACCGAAATGGCGGAAACCGCCATTGCTACAGTAGCGCCGCCGCCTGCCGCCCGCTTCAGGTGGCGCGTGCGCGTTCCTCGCCGCCCCAATGGCGGTGCCGCCTACACAGAAAATTACGCCGAGGAGCCATCTTGCCATCCTTGGGGCACGTGTCAACCAAATCCCGCCGGAAACCGCCGCGAGGAGGCGGCGAAGTGGCGGTGGTCCGCCCCTCCTCCAGCCGCGTCTGAAAATGGCAGAAAAAGTCCTCCATCACTCATCGGTTGGTCGAGTTCTTGGTACGGTTGTGACCGCGTCGTCGAGCTCATCGAAAAACACTATTGGATCGTCGAATTCCGTCGAGAAACGAGCGAGTTTGGTGATGTGTGTAAAATCATACCTCGGGTGTGTGTGTACAGTGAAAATCGAGGGAGAGAGGAAGAGAGTTGAAGTCTGCTACGTTATGGCACGCTAAACGAGGATCCGGGGTATTATATCTCGGGTCCTCGTATGCGAAAACGCTCGGAAGAAGGGGTTAACGACGTCAGAATTGGGCAAACTCAGAGTCTACGGACTCGTCTCGATGCCCCGAACGCGTAGCAAGGGTCAAAGAGGTCGAAATCTCGATCGAATGAGAAATGACCGAAAAACCCCTAAAGAGAGAAAATTGCAAACAAGCCCCTAAACTCTTAAAGAGTTGAAATAGGGCCACGCAAAACACAAAATCACATACTTAAACACACAAGGAAGTTGAAACGTGGCGTACCTTATTTGTAGGACGAGCGGGTTGTTACAATCTCCCCTCCTTCAAAAGGACCTGTCCTCAGGTCCAGAAACAGGATCTTGAACGACTCTGAAACGAATTCCACTTCAAGCTTCCGCTGCGCAACTCTGATCTAGGCGAACTGCAAACTCCTCAGGATACCTCTCCCTTAGTTGGCATCAACTCTTTTCATAGTGTCTCATTGTCAGTGAGGTCCACTGAGCACTTGATCGTGGGTTACTTCAAACTCATTTGATCACCACTAAGCCACGGCACCCAAAGCTCGATACTGTCGCATCTTCGTCGCTTGCAAACTGTCGTCTGGCCAGGCGTACCCCACTGCAACAAACAAGAGAGAATCCCATCTCTCAACACACAAGTGAGAGAACCCCGTCCCTCAGCACACACAAAAGAGAGAAACCCCGTCTCTCAGGCACATAATTGAGAGAGCCCCGTCTCTCAAGCACAGAATTGAGAGAACCCCGTCTCTCAACCTAAGTCTGACAGATTCCACACCTCCCAAACATTCTAGTTTGAGAAAATCCGACATTTCTCAAACCCCTAAATCCAGGGAATCCAGCATCCCTCGAATACCTAAGTACAAGAGAATCCAACATCTCTCATGCACAAAACTTAGAAAGAATCCAGCATCTTTCTATCACATAAATAGGGAGAATCCCACATCTCCCCAACACATAAATAGAGAGTCTCAACAACTCTCTAGCATACAAGTTAACTTACTCAGCATTCATACATACACTCATTAAAGTAGCACCGGATGCAAAACATGGGATGCATGTGTAGTGTACCTTTACACGACTGATATCGGTGTCCCTAGAGTATAACTTCATCATTCATGTCCAACTCAAGGGGGATATCACGATGGACTCTCTGAAAAATAAAATTGCAATATACTTGTATATGGATGAAGGGTTAGTGAGCCATTAAGTAAATTATAAACACTGAAGCACGAACAATTCACACAAGCATGTAATCCATTCAGTTCACAAGAATTCACAACAATAATAATTCTCAAGTTATGGAAATTAAATCAATTAGTCATGTTATTACAATCAGGACAACATCAAATAATACACGTCGTCATGCACTCCAAGCAGAATAAAATGTAATTACTTATGAAATGCATGTATACAAATGACAAGAATGCTCAATGTACCGTTCACCGTAGTAGTGGAGTCGAGGCTGACAATTATTTGAATTGAGGGGATAATCAAATCCTTATTTGGTCGTAGTTCCAAATCGTTGTTTAAGGTTGCATTCTATGGTATTTTCCTCGAATCCTCTGGGTTCAAAAGGGTCTCGAACCGTTTCAGTTGGTTCTCGAAACAAAGTGATCCGTAGGGTCTCCTGAAATCCAGATACAATTCTCGAGAATCGGAATTTGCTATCTCTATCAATGGTAAGGTCTCTTAGAACGTTTGTGAAGGGATCAATGGAGAATCTTTAATCAATCCCACTTTGCTACCGTCGTTTTAACTGCTGCTCTCATCCTCATCATTTAGTGGAGTTAGCCTTCAAAAACATTGCCACGGAATTCCTTAGTTATATAGTTTTCCCTTTTTCCTTAGTATAAGTGTAACCATTCTTGTTGACGTCTTTAAAATAGTCTGACCCTCACTTGAATGACTCTGAATGGTACAAGTGCCTCGATTTCTCCATTGCTACCTCCCGTTATCCAGAGTTAGAAGTTTTGATGTCTTCATAAAGCATGTTACTCTTGAGCACCTCCAAGTATGTAGAGTATATACATATCCTGAAGGCACCTTGATAACTAAAAGATCACTTGTCTCCCTCGTATACAAATATCTTTCTTTTATCCACCCAATACCCTGACTTTGTTAGCTCAACCATACATCTTCTGGTCAACCCCTGTTCGAATTCCAATGTTACTTCGATCAAGACAGCACTTAGTGGATCAGATAGGGGAACACCTAAATTACAACCACAAAGCTAATGCATGTGGGGTTAGGGATGTGAATGGTATGCACTCATCAATCAGCACGGAAGACAATCAAGCACATAAAGCAAATGTTCGAAATAATTATAATTTAATCCAATGCATGATGCACGTGCTATGAATGCAAGATACCTGTTTCCATAATATTAGCATCTCGCTATCGTCGAATTCTTTCAGAAATCCATTTGTCCTTTATTCAAGCAATCAGGGCATGGTAGTTTTAAATCATCTATCATCAATTTGTTGAAGCCGAAAGTGTTTGTCACAATCAATTACTCTTTTGTCATCGAGCCAACGCCCTGCAATTCACCAATGGATCAGAATCTATGCATGTGGGTTAGTACGTGGGTATGTCAAGTAATGAAAGCAATTAAGAGCACCTAATTAATGAAGATGCAACACCTAACCTACTAAAATTTAAAGCATAAAATGTTAATTTTGCCAAAAATCATAATCATAGTTTGCACACAATCACATAAGCTCAGATAAATTCACGCAGAGGAGTCGAAATTTCGCGTCTGACAAATGCAATGCACAAGTATTCCTATGTCGTACGACTTAAACTGACACGACACGACTCCAGAGCACCGGTTCTGAACCTGGTAGCTCTGATACCACTTAAAGATGTAGCACCCGCACGGTGGGTCACCACATCCCCCGCACCAAAGTCCGATCCACGTACGAAATGGAGGGTCCATACATGAACCAAACAGTGGCGAACGGGAGACTGACAGACTCACACCTAAGCTAGGCGGAACTTAGACCCTGAACAAACAAAACCAAGCTACGAGCATGCGGAAGCAGGAAAGTAAGCCATGCAAAAATCAAACATTCAAAAGCAGTTGACGGGCTCAACTAGCATAAATACCTAATCCCGAATCAAACAATAATCATAAATCCAACGGGTTCAACTAAACAGAGCAAACCTGTCCTAACCTGTCCCGAAATATTCATATCAATCCTTATCATAATTCAAATTCAACATATACATAATTTATACAAAAATCATAAGTACTGAAATGCAGATGTAAGACAACCTAAAACAAAATAAAGACTCGAAAACAGACTCTAACTGACTGACATACTCCGCCTAGCACGAACCCCAAGCAAAACCTGCAAACTAAACAAAAGAGGGGAGGGGTCAGTCTTAACTCGACTGTGTGAGGGGTTAACACACGCACACTATATATATAGGAGAGCAAAGCAGATACAAAAATCATAATGTTCATGAACTCAGGGACAGGTTTTTCATACCAAAGCATTTTCCCGTGATATATACATATAGGATAATTGAACAACTTTAATCAAAACACAGCAAATTATAAAACCCTCAACTTTTAGCTTAATTTAGAATCTATCCCTGTTTCACGAACTTTAACCGAACATATACATAATAGAGAACTCGGCGGGTACGAGCTCGGACACTCCCAAACTCCTCAGAACATATCATATCAGAAACAAAGCAGAAAACTTACATACATATCATAACATATCATCCTCAACTCCGGTGATGGAAGGGTGTATACGCCCAAACTATCCATAACAGACTCACACGGGGTAGCGAACCCCAACGTGCCCTCCCCGGCTGGTACACCGAAGGCATCGGAATATCACGCCTTCCCTAGCTCCCGAGGTCCGCGGGATACTCCGGATGGAGACTATGCACAGGCCGAACCTCGACGGCCCTATACCGTCCCGAGGGTTCCTTACCCATAGCTCCGGGGCCCAACATACATATCATATCATAACCCGCTACAACAGAGACAGACAGACCGAACTTATACATATATACATACCACTTTCCGTTTCAATCAAACTCGGTCCTTGCCAAACTTGGCTCATGAAAAGTATACGGTTAGAAGCATAGCTTCACGTGGCAAAACATAGCAAATCAAACCAAAACAAGCATACATAGGCTTGTACATTGCTTAACATACTTGCAAATCTTTGACGTATCAAACAAATACGTATCCCACACCTATTTACATACATATCAGGCTTTATTAAATCACATGCATTAAAACCGAGCATATTTTATTAAGGAATAACTATATCCTAACCTCACCTTACACCGAAGAGGCCGAAGACAAGACGTTTGATCCACCCCGAAATTAACACGGCCGACAAAACACCACCCCTGGTGTACCTGGACAAACTGAACACCGGAACAAGACTTAGACACGTGAATGAACCACATAGACGCACGGCAATGCTCAAGCACTTAAAGGATGCAATCACATAAGCAGGATTCAAATTCATATCAATTACATGCAAAAGAAAACATTATATAGCTCAATCAAGTCATATTATTTCATATCAATTCATCTAGCACATACCAAATTCCAACTAAGCAATTTAACTATTCAATTCTTGCAAAAATCATAAATTGCATAACAAATTCTTATATTGTATAATAAGTTCCAATTCAATCGACAATTATTAATTAATTGAAGTCATACAATTTATAGGTTTAGGAAAATTACACATACACCCCTTCAAGTTAGCCAAATAGCTCAAATTCGGCATATCGGAATTCAAATTGCAAATCAAAGCATCAATACATTTCATAATTCATTTAATACATGATTTCGTACACATTGGAATACAATTCGATCGACAAATCAAGCAATTAGCAATTAAAACAATTAATTCAAATATGTCTCAAATACACAAATAAATTCATAGAAAATAAACGAGTGTCCGATTGACGAACGGAAAGTGGTGTTGGACTAACCACGACGAAGCGGACAAGCTGTCCGAAGGTCGCCGGAGCGTCGCCGCCGGAGCCACCGGAATAGTGGCCGACCGTCGTTCGGCCGCCGCCGGAACGTGTTGGAAAAATCCCGAAAAAACATCCGTGCAAATACTCCTCGTGCTCATTCCAATTCCTCGATCAATTTCTGGAAAATCCAAACCAATCGTCTCCAATTTCAGATCCAACAATACGAAAACCCTAAAATCTTCAAACTTCAATTACTTTCAAACCGGTGAACCAAAATGAGATCCGAAAGAGGCATCGGCTTACCCATGACAAGCTTTACGAAAGCCCTAAGCTTTCTTGCCGAAAAAATCCCCGGAGGTGGCGCCACCGTCGAACCGCTACTGTGCCACCGTGATCCACCTCCAAACGGCCAAATCGGAAGTCGCGTGATCAGAAGCCACTAGTTCTCGTCGTTCCGAATAACTTTCGTGAAGGGCCCGAGGCCAAAAGATGACCAGAAGAGGCCCCCGTTGGGCTCCGAAGTTTCTGCCACCGCACGCCTCCCCGGAACCACCACCTACGGCTAAAATTGGGTGAAATCGATGCCGGAAATGGACTCAGGGGGTCGGAAAACCTTGGAAAACACTAACCTCCGCCGGAAAAAGCCACCGAAACGGCGGAAACCGCCACTGCTATAGTAGCGCCGCCGTCTGCCGCCCGCTTCAGGTGGCGCGTGCGCCTTCCTCGCCGCCCCAATGGCGGTGCCGCCTACACAGAAAATTATGCCAAGGAGCCCTCTTGCCATCCTTGGGGCGCGTGTCAACTAAATCCCGCCGGAAACCACCGCGAGAAGGCGGCGAAGTGGCGGTGGTCCGCCCCTCCTCCAGCTGCGTCTGAAAATGGCAGAAAAAGTCCTCCATCGCTCGTCGGTTGGTCGAGTTCTTGGTACGGTTGTGACCGCGTCATCGAGCTCATCGAAAAGCACTATTGGATCGTCGAATTCCGTCGAGAAGCGAGCGAGTTTGGTGATGTGTGTGAAATCACACCTCGGGTGTGTGTGTACAGTGAAAATCGCGGGAGAGAGGAAGAGAGCTGAAGTCTGCTGCGTTATGGCACGCTAAACGAGGATCCGGGGTATTATATCTCAGGTCCTCGTACGCGAAAACGCTCGGAAGAAGGGGTTAACGACGTCAGAATTGGACAAACTCAGAGTCTACGGACTCGTCTCGATGCCCCGAACGCGTAGCAAGGGTCAAAGAGGTCGAAATCTCGATCGAATGAGAAATGACCGAAAAACCCCTAAAGAGAGAAAATTGCAAACAAGCCCCTAAACTCTTAAAGAGTTGAAATAGGGCCACGCAAAACACAAAATCACATACTTAAACACACAAGGAAGTTGAAACGTGGCGTACCTTATTTGTAGGATGAGCGGGTTGTTACAGATGATGATGATGTTGATGCCCCAGTTTATTCTGTTGCTGATGATTTGAAGTCCTTTGTAGGTAGAAAGGATTTTGACAGGCGTGCATCTTTGAACGATGAAGCCCTTGAGGTGATCGAAGGGATCATTGATGACTACGGTAGCACGTTCAAGTAAGTTGATTTTTTATGCGTAATTAGTAATTTCAAAATCAAATCTGTATCAATGTGTAATTGTCTTTTATTTTATTCCCAGTGATAAGGTGGTATATGTGTGTGGCGATGAAACACAGGTGTTGGTGAGTGATATTCTGAGACTGATATGGGGTCAGTCAATGAATCAAAGGGTTTTCGAGGCCTATTTTCATATACTGATGGATAGTGAGTACATTCCCACAAAATCCCACAAAATCTATTGCGTTTCTTCATTTCTCACACAACATATAATAGATTTGGTTAAGGGATACACGAAAACCCACTATCTCTCAGCGAAAAAGATGGGTAAATTTCTTGAAGAGCCCAAATTGATGAAGTATGCGATGCTGCAGCTAGAAGGGCTCAACAGCGGTGTCCTTGACCAATGCCGGTACGTTATATTCCCATTGAACACTACCAATCATTGGCATTTGGTAGTGTACAACACAGTGGAGAATAAGTTCTTGGCGTATAACTCCATGAGCTCGCCTAGAACACGCAGCGCAAAGAAGGTATGGGGTTGTTTCATAAAAGGATACTGGGAATACAAGGGCATGGCCACAGTTGCTGCATCTGAAAGGCACCCAGAAGCCACATGCAGCCGTACTCAAGCACCAGGAAGCTTGGACTGTGGGGCGTTTATTTGCCTCTTCGTGGAGTCGCTTGCAAAGGACACCGCGGAGTACAACCAGTTTGCAAAAGAGGTCCCCATTGCTGATTACCGTGTTCACATCGCCCACTTGCTTCTAAAATTTGGTCTTCAACAGCTTGTATGAAAGAATTACTATTTTTTTTTATAATTTTGTATGTATAAAGTTTCTTTGTAATTTGGTAAATAAAAGTTGGGTTTGTCAAGTAAAAGGTAAAAATTGCATAATTGAAAGTTGGGTGTGTCCAGTTAAACATTAAAAATGCGTAATTGGATGGGGACTTTGTCAAGTGAAACGGTAATAATGCGTAATTGGATGGAGACTTTGTCAAGTATGGGGACTTTGTCAAGTAAAACGGTAATAATGCATAATTGGATGGGGACTTTGTCCAGTGAACTGGAATAATGCGTAATTGGATGGGGACTTTGTCGAGTGAAACTGGAATAATGTGTAATTGGATGAGAACTTTGTCCAGTGAAACTGGAATAATGCGTAATTGGATGTTGGACTTGTCAAGTGAAACTGTAATAATGCGTAATTGGATGGGTGAAGTGTCAAGTGAAACTGTAATAATGCATAATTGGATGGGGACTTTGTCCAGTGAAACTTGAATAATGCGTGATTGGATGGGGACTTTGTCAAGTGAAACTGGAATAATGCGTAATTAGATGGGTGAAGTGTCAAGTGAAACTATAATAATGGGTAATTGGATGGGGACTTTGTCCAGTGAAACTGGAATAATGCGTAATTGGATGGGGACTTTGTCCAGTGAAACTGGAATAATGCGTAATTGGATGGGGACTTTCTCAAGTGAAACTGGAATCAATCTTGTTAATGTTGCAATGTTTTAACCACAATCTTGTTCATAACTGTATTGTTGTAATGATATGATCATCATTCAATCAATCTTGTAAATGTTTCAATGTTTTAATCACAATCTTGTTCATAACTGTATTGTTGTAATGAAGTGATCATTATTCAATCAATCTTGTTAATGTTGCAATGTTTTAACCACAATCTTGTTCATAACTGTATTGTTGTAATGATGTGATCACCATTCAATCAATCTTGTAAATGTTGCAATGTTTTAATCACAATCTTGTTCATAACTGTATTGTTGTAATGATGTGATCATCATTCAATCAATCTTGTAAATGTTGCAATGTTTTAATCACAATCTTTTTAATTGGACAAAGTCCCCATCCAATTACACATTATTCCAGTTTCACTCGACAAAGTCCCCATCCAATTACGCATTATTCCAGTTCACTGGATAAAGTCCCCATCCAATTACGCATTATTACCGTTTCACTTGACAAAGTCCCTATCCAATTACGCATTATTCCAGTTTCACTCGACAAAGTCCCCATCGAGTTACGTATTATTCCAATTTCACTTGACAAAGTCCCCATCCAATTACGCATTATTCCAGTTTCACTGGACAAAGTCCCCATCCAATTACGCATTATTCCAGTTTCACTTGACAAGTCCAACATCCAATTACGCATTATTCCAATTTCACTTGACACTTCACCCATCCAATTACGCATTATTACAGTTTCACTTGACAAGTCCAACATCTAATTACGCATTATTCCAGTTTCACTGGACAAAGTCCCCATCCAATTACTCATTATTCCAGTTTCACTCGACAAAATCCCCATCCAATTACGTATTATTCCAGTTCACTGGATAAAGTCCCCATCCAATTACGCATTATTGTCGTTTCACTTGACAAAGTCCCTATCCAATTACGCATTATTCCAGTTTCACTCGACAAAGTCCCCATCCAATTACGCATTTTTAATGTTTAACTGGACACACCCAACTTTCAATTACGCATTATTACAATTTAACTTGACAAGTCCAACATCCAATTACGCATTATTCCAGTTTCACTTGACCTTTCACCCATCCAATTATGCATTATTACAGTTTCACTTGGCAAGTCCAACATCCAATTATGCATTATTCCAGTTTCACTCGACAAAGTCCCCATCCAATTACACATTATTCCAGTTTCACTCGACAAAGTCCCCATCCAATTACGCATTATTCCAGTTCACTGGATAAAGTCCCCATCCAATTACGCATTATTACCGTTTCACTTGACAAAGTCCCCATCAAATTACGTATTATTCTAGTTTCACTGGACAAAGTCCCCATCCAATTACGCATTATTCCAGTTTCACTGGACAAAGTCCCCATCCAATTACGCATTATTACAATTTCACTGGACAAGTCCAACATCCAATTACGCATTATTCCAGTTTCACTGGACAAAGTCCCCATCCAATTACGCATTATTCCAGTTCACCGGATAAAGTCCCCATCCAATTACGCATTATTACCGTTTCACTTGACAAAGTCCCTATCCAATTACGCATTATTCCAGTTTCACTCGACAAAGTTCCCATCCAATTACACATTATTCCAGTTTCACTTGACAAAGTCCCCATCCAATTACGCATTATTCCAGTTTCACTGGACAAAGTCCCCATCCAATTACGCGTTATTACAGTTTCACTTGACAAGTCCAACATCCAATTACGCATTATTCCAGTTTCACTGGACAAAGTACCCATCCAATCACGCATTATTCCAGTTTCACTGGACAAAGTCCCCATCTAATTACACATTATTACAGTTTCACTTGACAAGTTCAACATCCAATTACGCATTATTCCAGTTTCACTGGACAAAGTCCCCATCCAATTACGCATTATTCCAGTTTCACTGGACAAAGTCCCCATCCAATTACGCATTATTACAGTTTCACTTGACACTTCACCCATCTAGTTACGCATTATTACCGTTTCACTTAACAAAGTCCAACATCCAATTACGCATTATTCCAGTTTCACTGGACAAAGTCCCCATCCAATTACGCATTATTACAGTTTCTCTGGACAAACCATGACTTCAATTACGCATTTTTAACCCTGCTTTTAGTCTTCCAAGGCGGAACTCTCCAACTCCCGGCATTTAATTCCCCCATTACCCAAGGCGATGTGATAACAGATGGTCTCCTTTATATTCAACACCAACTCCCCACTTCTTCAGATCTCTTATGCTAAATCATCTATGTATTTGTTTAGCTCTCACCGATCTGTGTATAGATGCTCCTTTTTTTCCATCTGCAACAAATTCAGATGGGTAAGAAAATAAACATGGGAGCATCTATACACAATCGGTGACAGCTAAACCAATAAGGGGGTGAACTTACTGCTTTTAAAGGTGACAGTGGGCTACCAGGCATCAAATCCCCACTTCTACAGATCTGTAATGGTCGATCATCTGTGAACGATTTAGATCTCACCGATCTGTGTAAAGATGCTCCCCATTTTTTTCCCATTTTTTCCCCATTTTCTGTAATGGTCGATCATCAAATCCCCATTTTTTTCCCATTTTTTAGATCTCACCGATCTCTACAAATTCACCTTTTAATTACGATTCTCATAGCCTAACTAGACAAACCCAGATTTTAATTTCGAATATTCATGGCCTAACTCTACAAACCCAGCTTTTAATTAAAACTTTTTCATAGCCTAACTCGACAAACCCAACTTTTAATTAAGAGTTTTCATCTTTTAATTCGACAAGCACAGGTTCTCCCCATTCGCCAAAGCAGAAAATAAACAACCGAATATACACTGCAAAATATTTATGTAGCACCCGGAACGTTAGGCGCCACATCCCCCACACTATAGCCTCATCCACATATGAAACGACAATTCATACATGAACCAAAACTATAGCGAACGGGAGACAATAAAACTCAAAAGCCAGGTGGGTACCCTCAATTAATACCACTAAGCAATTATATCAATAAAGCGGAAGCAATAACATTCAATACTTATAGGTACCATATTTACATATTTATTAATAGATACCAACATTTTATACAATACAATATCACCTCCAATATTAGGTAAGACATAATACAAAATGTAATAAGTATCAATATATGAGCTACAAAATGAAGGTGAAGTGCTAGACCCGAATAAAAGACAGGCTAGACTCTAATTCCCACCTAGCACGAACCTGCAAAAGCTGAAAAGTTGAGGTGTCAATCCAACACGGACTGAGCGAGGGGGTATAAATAAATATTTGCGCACATACATACAAGTTATAATCTCGGGTAATAATTTTGGAAGATAACAACACGATTTAGAAAAGAAGAGATAATATCGCCCGAGGTTACAACTAATCCATTTTATCAATTCAATACAATCAATTTGTGGCCCGGCGAGTGAGGACAAATCTCCAACTTTTCACCGACTGTGTATAATACTTCAATTTATTAGTGGATTAGGTGATCACACAACAATTCCGTGCACAATTAGCAATTTCAATCAATAAATCCTTCTTCCTCCGGGTGATGGCGGGCTTGCAAGACCCAGCCATCCAATCATGGTGTACGTCGGGAACATGACTCCCACGCACGGGATTTCTTCCTCCACCAAACCTCCTGGTGGATTCAGAGGTGAACCCATAATGGTGAGAATAGTGCAAGAGTTACCCGTCAGCCCTTGCTTTCCCGGTTGGCTCAATACACTACCCTCGGGCCCAACGTGAACAATAGTTACTCGCCAAAACAATCAATGCGTCAATCAATCAATCAATCAATCCATTTTCGTGAAATCAATTGAAAATCATAAGGTTCGAAAACTATAGATATATAGATACGTTTTGGCCGAAAATCACATAAGGGTTGTAAGGTTCTATATATCTAGAATTTAAACCTCACCTGAACGACCCAAAATAACCAAGGAATCAGCTCACGGAGCCTGCTCCTCGTCACTAGGAAGCTGGTCTGTGCAAGAAAGACAACTGCCCGTGAAACACGACTCAAAATGAACCAAATAGGACGAACGGCAAAAATGCAATGATCATGATATGCATATGTAAAAGATAAGATTATGTTCATGTGTACTATTAGGAAATTAACTCATATAATCAATTAACCCAAATAACAATTAATACGTAACCAATATATCTAACCCATGCACGTACAGTAGCATGCAACCAAAATATGCATGAAAACAGAAGGTGACACGCCCGTGTCACCAATATACACTAAGTCATGACACCCCCGTGTCTGGGTACAGCGGACAATATGCGTGAAAAGAAGGTGACACGCCCGTGTCACCAACACAAGGCAAACCATGACACCCCCGTGTCACGGTACAGAAAAACCAACCCATCATGCACCCCCGTGTCACACAGAACAGGGCAAAGCTGACACGCCCGTGTCAGCTGTGCGTAACAGAAAAACAGGGGTTTTCCATGCAAAACCAACCCAAACAATTATATTTCCAAATTCCATCCACAACAAATGTTGAAACACCTCATATATGCATCATACTTCAAGTATTCATCAATTCAATCAAGAAATAAACATCAAAGTGGTAAAATCCAACTTGAAACCCTCATTTATGAACATGCTTCTAATCTTCATGAACTTCAGTATATCCATGCAATTTCCACTTCTCATGATCCTAACATGCTTCTAACTCCAAATATTGCAAGAATTCATTACATAATTCATGAACCCTATTTCCATGTCAAACAAGAAATTCATCCAAGTTCATGCCATACCTTAAATTCAAGCAAGAAATAAGATGAAGTGGAGAAATGATGATGAGGATGCTCCTAGCTTCAATGATCCTTCAAGAATTTAGCTTGAAATGAGATAAAATTTCCTCCTTCTCCTTGGTGTTGTAATCGGTATTTTGTGTGTGTGTGTGTGTGGAAATTGGATGAAAATGGAATGAAGTAGAATGCAATGGAAGAAGAGATGATATAATCCAAAGTCTTGAAAGAATAGACATGAGTCATCATATTTTGCACATAAGTCCTTCTAATATTTGAATTCATTCAATCAAATTTCCTCTCTACACAACAGATCAAGTAGCTCCAATTTCCTTAATGCAATTAGGTCCATAAATTTATACAAAGGGTCAATCAAGGACATTTAGTGCAATTAGGTCACATATAGCAATTAGTTCATATAATTCACGTAAATGACAATTTATATAAATGCATAGAGATGTAATGTAGATAATATGATGAAGGTTGTAAATAATTGAATGAAATGATTAAATTAAATTCCCCAAACTCCCGAAGACCCGCTCGTGGAGTGCTTACCTGAACTTCTGGAAATTGGGGCGTTACAATTTACATGCTTGTTTAAATGTAGGATTACAACCGAGGGTGACCATACTACCAAAAATGAAGAATCACCCATAATCTTACACCAAGGGGAATCATCAAATAAATGATCGTACTAGGAAGGCTATCCATGAGACAAGAAGAAGAGCTGCCATAAATTTTAACTTCAACTTCAGAAGTCTGATTTCAGCATCCCGGACAGCGATCTTCTTGTCGTAGCTGGCGAAAAATGCTCTCATTTCAGGGGTGGGTTCTGGATCGATCCACACCCACAAGCGACAAGTTCCCTTGCAACATTTAGCAAACCTCCGATGAGGATTTCTGGAAGTCTTAGAAGTGAAAACACGGGCTGGGACACCACAATAACAGAACAACCTCGACTCATTCTGCACCGACGATGTTGAATTAAACATCTTAACAAGATAATTTGCCCATTAACAACCATTGAAGTGTTAGTTGGCATCAATACCATTTCCAGCTAAACATTGCAGATATAAACCAAAATGGAAATGAAATGCAAATAGAACAGGAAAGAATACAACATCAAAGATTCAAATCTAGAACGACACACTTCCTTGATATGCTTTACTGTCCTGGTCTCCGTCGCCAGATGGAAATTACGGCACCAATCGCGCAAAGTAAGCTTGCAAAAGAAGACTCCGATGGGGGCTGGTGAGACATAGTAAAGCAGAGGTTTGGAGGAAGCAAATTTGGACTGGCGCTAGGAAAAACGTAAGGGCAACCCAGTCTTTTTAGATGATTAGGGGGTTTAGGAAAAATATATTGTGTATTGTTGACCTCAAACATAGATTTTTCAAACTAGGGTGTTTAGGATAACTTTTGACCATTATTGGTCCTGTTTAATAACTCCCCCAAAATTAAAAGGACAAAAATATAAATACATAAAAAAAATAGATAAAAAATTAAAAAAAAAATCAAAATTCTGGGCTCCGTCATTGACTTTAATTATGAGATGATCCATGTGCTACACGTTCAAATCTTAACTCAAAACAGTTTTATAACGGATATTTTTAATCTAGTAACAATTCACAAAGGATGAAGATATAATTTCTAGAATTAAAAAGTAGTTCAAGTCTAAATAAATAAATAGTTCATATATAATTTTAAGAAAATGCACTAAAAAAAAAATTGCCTCTAACAATATTTGACATTTACACATGCCAATCTCCTTGTATATATATATACACGGTGTCTATCTGACTATCTTGCATTTAGTTCTAATTATAATATAATCTATTATTATTGGAAAATTACAATTTAGTTCTTATAAATCTTGTTTGGATTGAGGTCCTTAACGGAATTTATAAAAGTATACTTATGCTCCTGATGATTTTATGAGTGTTATACTGAATATATGACTAAAATTACAAAATCATCCCTAAAATTTATAAATATAAACAAAAAGTCCCTACAAATTATGAATTTAATAATAAATGAGGGGTATTTTTGGAATGTCATAATAGAACTCAGGGACCACAAAAGGTTCTTAAAAGTTAACGATTAAAATATAATTTCTCGATAATAATGAATTACGTTATAATTGGGTCTAAATATATGATAGTCAGATGTAATTTTTTCTATATATATATTCTACCTTTAAAAAAAAAAGAATATTTATAAATTCTCTAATAGAAAGGATCTCCTCATTTTTATCACATTTTAAATAACAAAATCTAGATTATTTGTTTAGACATCATTTGGTCAGCAGATATTTCAACAAGTTAACCCAGCCCTTCCTTTTCTTCTTCCCCATCTTATAAACCCCCCAAAATCTACAAAATACCTAAAACCTTCTGACCTCCACTTCAATTTTGCATATATCTTCACAGATTCCTTGCTCTACGTCAGTTTCTTGGCAATTTATTGATACCCAATTGAAAATTCTATTCTAAAAATGTCCACTTTCTGCTACTCAGTTAGTCCAAATTTAGTATTGTCTCCTTCTCCAGTCAGAACAAGAACTCTGAACCCGTTTCCGCACAGAACCCACTTCAGAAATTTCACAATTCAGAGACCATTTTTGAGGGGAAGTTTTGGTGTGGCCCGGTTTGGGTTGGGTCAGGTTCCAATTCCTGCCCCGGATAGCGCTGAGCTGATACTTAAGGATTTGATTGGGAGGATTGAGGGGTTTATTTACACTGTTGCTGATGCTGCAGTTACTTCTTCGGATACAGTTGATGCAGTTGGTACGATGAAGCAGAATAGTGATTGGCTTTCTGGGATTACATCCGCCATGGAAGTTGTTTTGAAGGTTTGTTGAAGATTTGATTTTCAGTTTGCATTTGTGAATGGAGAAATGAGAGCTTTGATGTTTGTTTGTTCGGGTTTTCTAATATCTGGATATCGTTTGTGGAATTGCTTCTGTGGATGCAAGTGAATTTTATTGGGAATTATTGGAAAGGGTGTTTTGTTTTGACTTCTTTCTTTCTAAATGTGTTGGCTTTTTTGTTGTTTGCATGTTATTTCTTATCTTGGAATAGTGTAATTTGTTGAGTTAGAGATGATGCATTGTTATGGAACTTCACAAGCTAACTATCCCGAAATTTTTAGTTGTGATTCGGAAAGAAAGTCATTTTGGTGAAGATGAGAGTGATCTTTATTGTCAATCATGTATTTAATTGTTTACATGAATTGTTTATTGAGGCTAAATTGAGAATAATATCATTTCGGCTTCATAGTTTATATCTATTTCATTGATATAAACGTGATAAAGCTTGTGCTGTTTTTCAGGTTCTTAAAGACGGACTTACCACTCTACATGTTCCCTATGCTTATGGTTTCGCAATCATACTACTGACTGTACTTGTTAAGGCTGTAACATTTCCTTTGTCAAAGAAACAGGTTATTTCCTAAAATCTCGTGTTATTTGCCAACTAATTATTTATCCATATAGTTAAAGTTTTCTCAAGAATCTTCGTTGTTCAGGTGGAATCAGCAATGGCGGTGCAATCTTTAGCACCTCAACTAAAGGCTATTCAGGAACGGTATGCTGGTGATAAGGTTACTCTTTGTCCTCTTTTAGGATTTTTTTTGAAGTAGTTTTTGTCTTGATTTTGCGAGATTTTATTTGTTATATTTATTTGTTTCACTTTATGGCTAGTTTGTGATAAAATTATATGTGGCTGTCTTGTAGGAGAGACTTCAGCGTGAAACAGCTCGTTTGTATAAACTAGCTGGTGTAAATCCTCTAGCAGGTGTTGAAACTTATTAAATTTTTTTTTTCTCATGTTAATATTTGAATTCTATCTTATGAATCTTTTTCATCCATATCTTTGTTTGCACCAGGTTGTCTTCCTACACTTGCCACTATTCCAATTTGGATTGGCCTTTATCGAGCTCTTTCTAATGTCGCTGATGAGGTATAAAAAGAAAAAGAAACTAAAAAAAAAAAAAAAAAAAAGAATAAAAATTTGTTTATTTTTTATTTCTTTCTCAAGATTTGGATTTTTATGCCTAATTTGGTTTTCGGCTTTTGGCTTTTGATATCAAGGGACTTTTAACCGAAGGTTTCTTCTGGATACCTTCGTTATCTGGTCCAACTACGGTTGCTGCTCGACAAACTGGCAGTGGTACAACATGGCTATTTCCATTTGTTGTAAGAATTTTTATGAGTTCATCAAAGTTATTTATAATATAAATTGTAATATTAAATCTTACCATTTTGCTAAACCAAATTGCTATTATTCTGATTTCCTTTTTCCTTTTCCTTTTTGGTCCTCATAGGATGGCCATCCACCCCTTGGATGGCCAGATACTTTAGCATACCTTGTCTTGCCGGTGCTTCTGGTCCTCTCACAGTATATATCTATACAGATAATGCAACCCCCACAGGTTCGTCTCCTACAATATATATATATATATATGTATATATATGTATTCGTGTGTGTGTGCTCGCCCTCGCGCACAAGCTATAATATTAAGTCAAAGGCCCATAGTGGAACTAACCTATTTTTTTCTTGGGTGTGTGAGATATGTTATGTTTTCTTCTGTCCCCTCTCCTTTCCACATCCTCTTCCATTACTCAAATTTACTTTTTCTTTATCATTTTCCATATATCATTTTTTGTCTTATTCGAAATCCTTCTTTACGTATCATTAATGTAACAAATAAAAAATTTTGAATCCGTTTTACAGTTTCTTCTCGAAATTAGGTTATTGAAATTTAATATATAACTAAACTGCAGTTTATTTTCCTTAGCAAATGCATTGAGTGTGTGCCAAACTGCTAATATATATATATATATATATATATATGGAAACCGGCACATAGCCGTGGGGTTTTAGAGAGTAACTGCTAATATATATATAAATGTATATATTATTATTTATTTGTTTGTATAATCTGACGATTTTTCTCTTAATCAATTTCAGAGTAATGATCCAAATGTAAAGAGTTCCCAAGCCGTCGCCAAATTCTTACCTTTAATGATTGGGTATTTTTCGCTATCGGTTCCTTCTGGTTTAAGCCTTTATTGGTAAGACCCTCAATTGTTTGAATTCAACTTGATTTTTTGCATTCGAACCAATTCATAATTGAACTTGGTATTTTATGCAGGCTTACAAACAACATTCTTAGTACAGCCCAACAAGTATGGCTGAGGAAATTGGGTGGGGCAAAAAATCCCGTCAACAAATTGAGCGATGATGGAATATTGAAAGAGCAATTTGATGTTTTGAAATCCGTTTCGGAAGCACCATCAGCCACTAATGTGGCCAAGAAAGAGGAGAAACCAACATCGAAAGGGCCTCGCCCGGGTGAAAGGTTTGAAAGTTGGCAATTTATTTAATTCCTGTCTAAAACATTAATATTGATATAATATTATTATAGAAAGTGAGAGGCCATGGCAGTAATTGCTTTATATTAGCCTCACACACCCCCCCCCCCCCCCCCCCCCCCCCCCACCCCCGAGCACGTCGTCTACTTTCCTTTTAATGATCACATTTTTATTTTTCTGAATTAAAATATTTTAAGTATTTTAATAAGTATATTAGAAAATAATAGTTAACAAATTGTTTCCGCATGGAAATTTCGATAATATTTTATTTGACATTGTTTAAAAATTAAGGGATGGTTAGGTTGTATTTTATTTATTATGTATGCACATCGAGTGTGCCCAATTTAATAGTTTAATATTTAACGTATGTCCTCTCTAACAGCTTAAGCATTTAGATGTTACCGTCATTCAACATGGCATCAGGACATAAAACGACCTAAATAAAAAAAGAATAATAATTTCATGTCCCCAGAACGAGTGAGTGTATGAGAGATATTAGATATTTAATCTCTCCTTTCTAAAAACATAAATAAATAAATCTTAATTTATTTCTGTTTGATTCATTATGTCCAGGTTTAGACAACTAAAGGAGCAAGAGGCCCGAAGGAAAAAGCAAAGAGAGGAAGAGAGAACGAAAGCTGAGGAGACCGCAGAAGCCAAAGGAATTCAAAGAACGCACGACGAAGTAAAGAATGAAATGAGTCCCCGTGGGAAGGAGAATCAAGAAAGTAATGGTACAGCTAATTCTGTGATTAGTGGTGGCAGTGGCTTTGGTGTGAATGGTAATAATTCCAATTCAGAAGCAAATGACGGGGAAAGTAAATCTGTTCATAAGGATTCTGAAAAATCAGATGATCACAAGAATGAAAGAAGTAATCTACATTTGGACAAAAATATCGACAAGGTACTATCTTTGTATTCCTATGCTTGAACTGTTTGCTTTTGCTATCAGTTTGAATAGAGTAAGCATACTTGCATTTATTCGTTGGATGCAGGTATTATTTTTTATTTTTTAATTGATGAGTCTTTGGAATGTTTGCAAAAATTTAAAATTTTCTTTTCGAGAAATCAAACTACGAACTGAAGTTGTGAAAAGTTGATTCAAAGTGTTTTTTTTTTTTTTTTTTTGATGGGGACGTGGGGGACTTTTGAGTAATGGAAACAGGAACCTTGAAGAAAAACACTCTCTTTTATGTATCAAAATGTTTTATATGAAGGAGAAATTGCATCAGTGTTTGCATTAAAAAGCGCATTTGTGTCCACACGTCTGTGTTTTGAGCCTTTTCTCAGCCAGTGATTCCTCTGTTTTATGTTTCAAATCTCCAGGATTAAGGCCACCGCTAACATTACTGAGCGAAGATAGTTTCCAGGAAGACAGCATGAAGTCACAAATACTTTAGTTGTAAGAAAAGAATAGATGGTTCGTTTCTCCCCTGTTACTGAGAAGCATAGCTAACACATGACCACGGCCACGACATTGTTGCTGATTGCTGAGTTAAGCTGTTTTCTTGCACGTATGCAAATGGGTTTCCCCATGCCTGGCTACGTTTAAGGGTGAATATGATGTCAATTATCGTTGCGGGAAAGAACAGAAAGCGAGTGTTGGTAATTGATGTTTGTAGCAAAATTCTGCAGCAATAGTTGGAGCAGTGTTGGGGTGGGAGAGTTTTGTACGTGTGATTTGTTCTTCCCATTTGTTGGTATGGTCTGGAAATTTATATATCTGTCCCGAGTCATAAAGGGAGTGTTGAGACGTATCCATTATAATGATTTATATACATTTTTTTTTGAGGTTATAGTTTTGAATTGAATTATCATGCAAGATATTTGTAAAGATATCATTTTTATGGTATCATGTCGTGTTGGATATTTATATCTAATATCATGCCGGACATACTTCACGTGGAAAACTTAAAAAAAAATTAATCTGTGTCATCGCATTCGTTTTGTGTTTGGTTCGTCAAATTTGTATTAGTACATTAAGTAATAATAATGATAATACTCAGGTCTGTTTCAGTCCAATTTGTACAACAATAATACTCAGGTATGTTTCAGTCAAATTAGTACAACTAGATGGAGAATGTTTTAAATTTATTATGCAGTTAGATATAAAATTTGGAAAAAATGATCAAATAATTTATTCATTTGGAGGTGATTTACTTTGTTATATAGTAAATGATTAAAAAAAAAAAAAAAGAAGGTTGTCCAATTAGTTTGTGTTATAAAATATATATAAACTTATTAAATAGTTTAATATTCAATTTTGAACTTATATAATTTAATATATTTAGACTTTTCTAATTATTCCATCCAACTTAGTAGCTTATTTCAGTGTGTTGAAATTTTTTAATTCGAAACAGTCATTACTACTCTTTGTTGGGTTCATTAGAGCAATAAAACCTAATAAAAATATATATATATTGGAGCAACGATGTAAATTAATTACATTGCTGAATGCTCGGTAACAATATTAATAATTAGGGCAAATTACATCCAGGTCCCCTGAGGTTTGCCATAATTATAATTTACTCCCTGTTTTTTCATTTATTACAAATAAACCCTTATGAACATTGTTTCAGTTGAGGTCCCTGACGGAATAGTGGAAAAGTCAGGCATACACTTTTTCGTTTATTATAAATAAACCCCTAGGAACAGTGTTTATAGGGGTTTATTTGTAATAAATGAAAAAACAGGGAGTAAATTGTAATTATGATAAATCTCAGGGGATTTGGATGTAATTTGTCCTAATAATTATGTTGGAAATTCCTTGGATATGTAGATAAAAAGGAGTGAAAGAGAATAATCTGTATAGGAAAATTCTTTTCTAACGTCCGGTAAGAAATAGATTTTTATACAGACAAATCACAACAATCAAAATTAGATTAGTACTATTAGATTCCATTAGTTTAAAAAAAAAAAAAAAAAAAAAAAAAAAAAAAAAAAAAAAGCAAACCCCTAAGGAGAAATTTACTAAATCAAACAGAATCAAAACATACAAAGGACAATCGAACGCAGGCTCAAGGCCGCAATTTTAACAATTTTTTTTTAACAAATTTGTGGACAATTATAGACGTAACAAAACCTAACATTCTCAAATAATCAAACTTAATTTCACCACTACCACCGGAATCTCGTAGATTATTTAACAGTTAAAGCCCGAGTCGACGTGTTTCCGTCTGGTTTGGTTTTCAAGTAGATGTAGTTATCCATTAGATTAGTGATTATTAGTTTAGCCGCAATATTTGGCTACGTATTCTTCTATTTATAGTTTTTTTTTTTTTTTTTTACTTAATTCTTTTATGGTTGATCCTTAAATGATCAAAAATTATGTTCTTACAACTTAATCTTTTAAAACCATGTCGTCCATCTCCAATCTCCATGATTTACCATTTGAAGGTACATCTACCATCTGAAAAATTAACTAAAAAAACCAAAAATTTCAAATCTTCATGATTTTACTATTTGAAGATACATCTCCCATCTGAAAAATTAACTAAAGAAAACTAAAAATTTCAAATAGTGTAAATATGTGTGTATGAGAAAATATAAATATTTTATAAATTTAGTTTTAAAATATAAATATTTTATAAATTTAGTTTTCCAAGTAATACCTGTTCACAAACACGTTGGTTCTTCTTTTTAAGTACGAAATTTATAGAGAGAAAAAGAAAAAAAGAAAGGAAAAGAAAAGAGGAACAAGAAGTTTAAAAGCAAATAAAAACACAGAAACATATGATATGATTTATAGATGTATATTTGGTGTGAATTCTTGATTTAGTTTTGATTTTGCTATAAATTCTTGATTTATTTTGGATTTCATGGATTCTTCTATAACAAAAATTAGTGATTATATTTTTCTTTTTATGATTTTCCTGACAAGTTTGATAAGTTTTACTAAAATTCTAAACTCTATCATTAGTTATTTTCTTATGTTTTCAAAGTTTTTGGGGTTTTTATTATAATATCAATAATTAAAGTTCTACTTTATATAAATTATTATTTATGAGAGATGATAATTGTGAGAAAAAAATGATAATTAATTGTCTGTGTGAAAAAATCTCTCTGTAGAGTCTAATCTGTATATTCTGTATTCTCTATAATTTGTAAGATACAAACTATACACATATATATAGTATTCTCTATAATTTGTAAGATACAAACTATACACATATATATAATATATCTACGGTGGAAGTTATATTATATAAACGATTCTTTTTTTCTTCAAAATCTACACTACAAACGATTTTTTTCCCCTTCAAAATCTAAAGTAGAATTCATCGGAAATGTATCACATTAGTGAGTATGCTAAGTGAAAATCTAAAGTGGATTTTATCCAAAATATATCACACCAATCTCTAAAATGTATCACACCAACCTATGATGAAATCAATTTAGTGAGTATGCTATCACATTAGTGAGTATGCTAAGTGAAAATCTAAAGTGGAATTCATCTAAAATGTATGACACCAACCTCTAAAATGTATCACACCAACTTATGATGAAATCAATTTAGTAAGTATGCTAGATTATGACACCAACCTCTAAAATGTATCACACCAACTTATGATGAAATCAATTTAATGAGTATGCTAGACTTTACTTGTACTATATATTGTATATTGGAATAAACGAGAAATAAAGAGAGCAAGAAATTTTCCTTTTCCTTAGCACCAGTTTGATGCGTGACGCATAAGTCCCAAAGGAAACGTCCCATCCATTTTATAAGACTAGTGAAACGAACGTGCGTTGCACGTTTAACCTTTAGTTTATTTAAATAAGGTTGGTTATTATATTTATTAAATAAATTAAGGTACTAAAAGTATTCACATCATGTTTTTTTTTTCTCCTGATACGTGTTTAATCCAAGTTTTCCAAAGTTCGTGGAGTATATTTCACTAATAAAAAATTAAAATTTTCATGGGTGTTTTTCAATATCCTCCGTCATCCATTTCACCACCATGTTCGAATCAATCTCCACATTATTCTTTGATAAGTGCCCTCTTCCAAGCTAATGTCAAATCCCTCATGTAAACCCAATAACTCTGCAACATTTATTGAATCTTTACGAAGATTCATAGTGTATCCTAGTACTCATCTTTCGTTGTCATCTTGAATGACCTCCCTAACCGAATCCCTTATCAAATTTATTCCACGACTACTCAATGAATATTTTATTTTATTTTATTTTAGTATTGAGGCATCAGATAACTCTTTTATGTGGTGAAAAATGATGCTCTTAGACTTCATAATATTCTGATAGCTCCACCAGTTTCGTGCTTTCTAAAAATTTCAAAGCGTCAAAATCAAGACAACTCACTCTGAACATTCTGGTAATACGCCGCTTTGAATTTTGCTATTAAAACTATCTTTGAGCTCGTTCGACCCTCACAATCCACGAAGATCAGTCTATTTATTAACAATCTTTTCCCACACCCAGAGTGCCAACAGATGACTTCTCAACACGCGGTCCAGATCTTCACATCCTGTGCAACATGTACATACATTACATCCCCCAAAATTCCAGTCATACTTCAGTACATTTATGAGCAAGCTATTATGTTGGCAAAGCCTCAAGAATATTTTGAACTTCTGGGCCAAGGTGATTTTCAAGTCCATCTCCGATTTTCACATATTCCTCATCCTCCATAAACAGACTATAGACCGTTTTATAGGAAAATTTATTGTTAACCGACCCAATACAGAGTTTCTAATCTCCATTATCATGCAGCGCAATTGGGACGCTAAGAATCTTAGTCATCTCTTTCTTGGGTAGTACTATTTTCAGCTTATTAAGGTTCTAGTTTTTATCCGTGTCAATGAAATTACATACCATAATTAAGTTCTTTATCCTTCTCATTAATTTTATCTGCAATGATTTTGGTGAGTTTTCCTTGTGAGAATCATCTATCATTCCATAAAGACACCTATTCCATAAATGGTTAACCATCTGAGTGCTTCTATCAATCCCTTTCCATGTTCGAGAAGCTATAAGTTGAGGCTCGTGTCCAATGACACATAAGGTGCGAACAATACATGTGATTTGCTGAAGTTCAATTTGAGGCCTGATGTCTTGCAAAACACCTCAACCACACAACGGATGCACATGGCTCCATCCATAGTAGATTTTCAAATCAAGTGAGAGATGTGAGGGTCTTTCTGACATACCATAATTGACTTTCAATGTCCGATTGAAATAGCCTTCTCAATCATATATGAAATGCCCCAACCACACTTTAAATACATTTTGTTCCATCTACAGTAGTTTTAGCTCCTAATATTATATTGTTCGTAAAAAGCAAGTGTGAGATGTGATTTCTGACATACCTTAATTAGCTTCTAGTGTCCGGCTAAAATATCCTCCTAAATCATATACGTAAGTTGTTCCATGTAGAGTACAAATAAATAAGGCAAGAGTGATTACCTTATCTAATGCCACACATCCATAGATCCTCGGTCGGTTTACTATTCCACAAAATCTCCGGTTGTATCCCCTCCATTTTGCTCTACTGATATTGAAGATTTTTGTATGGAATTTGAAGAAAGTTAGATTTTCTTTAGAACATTTCACTGAGCTTTGTTGTATCCTTTTCAAGATTAATTTTCAGCACTATCCCCTTTTTTTTCTTTCTTTGAAGTGATGCATCATTCATAACACTTTTTGAAGCATCAAGATATTGTAATGGGTGTCTCGATCGAGAAAATCACTATTCTGGTTTGGGCTCACAATTTCTTTGATATACGGCTTAAACGGGGTATAATCATATTCGTGATCATTTTGAGCAATACGTTACACAACGTAATGGACCGAATCTTGTTAAAATTTTTGGAGCATTAACTTTCAAAATCAGATAAATAAACGTCTGATAAGCCTTCTTGGGAATTGATATCTCTCTATGCAATTATTGATGAATTTCACCACCGCGTCTCTTACTATATCCTAATAGGTTTGAAAAAAGTAGGCTCGAAATAATAGGTGATGTGGGGATTATAATGGATAGCGCTTTGTACAGGTGCATGCCACCTTATCGTTGGTGCAAGCTAATACCAACACTTATCACCTTTTCGATAGTATATCCACTGAATAGTTTGGTGTAGTACTCCCAAATGTGTGCTTTAGTTGGTCATTATTGGTTACTCATTCATCTTCTCGTTATGGTTGAGTGAAACCTCTTTCTTCTCGTTAGGGTTGAGAAATGAAAGAAACGTTTATATTTATCCCTAAATTGGAGTCAATTAATTCTCAAGTCTTAAAACTAAATAATCTCTTCTTCTTGTAATAGTTAGTTATATCCTGTCATCAATTATTTCTCCAAATCTTTCGAATATTTACATTAATTTCTCATACATAATGCTCTAGAAATTTTTTATAAATTTATTTATTTTTTCGCACATTGAAAACTATTCAATGATCATTTCTAGAGCAAAGACCCAAAGTCCTATATTTAACACTTTGTTATGTTCTTTATAAATATATTTGTAAATTTCACAATTGTCACTCTAAGAAAATCCCGATGTTAATGTGAGAATTATAACTTAATAAGAGATATGGATTATAAGGTACTACAAATTGGTTATAAAGTTGTTTATTGCGAACTTGGACCATCAGTGCGATTCTTCTCCTTCGACAGATCGGATATCCATCTTTACCTTGCGTTCTGTTTTCACTTTTCATAATATGAACATGAGTAACGATATTTACATTCTCCATCCATCATACAAAAATTATTTAAGTTATTTCATCTACATGATTTATGCACCATGCGTTTTATAACTCACTCATAAAGTTGGGGATTCTTTTCCTAATAAAAAAATTTTACACAAAAAATTGATCAAGTTGATTGTGTGCTATAATTTTATATTTTAACCCCAAAACTATCAAAATATGAGCATATGACAACCATTTCTTTTGAAACTTGATTGTATGAATATGTCTAACCACATTTTCAGAAATCTCCTTACTGAATAAGTGATATTTTAAATTTTGTAACTTTTCTCAAAAAATTTGTGACGTCTTTCAAATCATGATCACTAAATGATACAATTAACAACCGATCATTGAGTGACATCATTATTGAATCAAAATATTATTTGGGTTTGTCCTTAATTTGGTATGTGCGTCAATATACATCAAAATCAACAATTCTTTCTTTTAACTAACTATGTTTTATCTCTTTTTAATTCTCTATTTGCTATTGATCTTGCATTCCATTTTTTATTTATATTTCTCTAACGAACATTATTTAAGATTTATATTAATATTTTACTATTTATTTTATATATATAGTAGAAATAATTAAAAGAGTAAATTAATATAAAAAACTCAAGGAATGTTGAATTGAACACAATAAAAATAATTTATAAAATTAAATTATATCTTAATTTTACATGCACACATATTAAGTTTCCTTAGAATTCTTAATTTAAAGTAACTTTGGTCTGACGATCTGCAATTCTAAATTGTGGTATATATTAAATGTAAGAAATCAGAAACCCTATTTATCCTATTTAATATATATAGACTATGTTAATTATCCTACCTAAATAACATTTACACATTTAATTTATATTTTATTATATAAACTAATAAAATATTATATTGTTAATTATATTTAGATAATTATAATTATATTAATATTAGTTAATTGAAAATTATTTTATATAATATTTAATTATATTATTTTGATAATTAGATATGTGATGAGGCATAAAACTACGTTCGAATCAGAGCCGTCCACGTGTCAACACCCGGCGATAGAGGAGTTGGACGCTCGCATTGATAGGCTCGCGGGTCACCCCAGCCTACTCCCTCGTTTACTAGTACAGGCCCTTGACCCTCGGCCAACCATTCCGATAAAGGGTTCAAGCTGGCGGGCTTGAAGCTCACATCCCGACCCTCAGGGTCACCCTTCATGGGGAAGCACCCACACGAGGGCCCATCTTTGGTGCTCGGGATTTTGGCGCTCAAGGGTCGTCTGCCGTGGGGGCCCTCCGTACACCCTCCGACGTCACCAGCGCTCGTGCATGATCCTGCCCCACTGCTATGGATCCGAACCTTAGCAAAGAGGATCTTGGTCCTTCCCCCCCACGTGACCCTCGCCAACAACCTCTGACACAGAGGTGGTGTGCACCTTACACCTGACACGCCGCCTCCTTTTCAGAGGTGTCGTTCTCACGCCCCCATGGGCTGCCACGTGTTAGGACAACACAGGTTTGGGACCACACGGTCAGTTTACCCGATTTACCCTCACCCCTAACATATAAATAGGGGAGAACACATGCTCTCTTCCCCAAGTCATCTCATTTACAAAGTACACACTCACTCACTGTTCTGGGCATATTTTTCCTCTGTTTCTCTTCATCAAGCTTGGCATTATTTTCACCATTGTCGCATCTCCACTGCACTGAACCCTTTGGTGTTATCCTAGCTGGAAGAACCCACGCTCAAAAGGAAACCCAGATCCTGAGGCTCCTTCGACTGTGATGGTCTTTCCCTTTCCACATAAATATAGAAAGTGTTGTTGTATTTAGGAAATTCAGATTCCTGCACCATCATTTTTGGCGCCGTCTGTGGGAAATCCATCACCACCGTCTTCATCATCATCAGTTTCTTCCCTAAAAGCTAGTTGAAAAGTGACACCAGCGACTCTCAACATGGTAACTGCAACGAGGTCAGGAGCGGTAGGAAGTAAGGGTGCTCTTCCCCCTGTCAGTGAAGAGAATGCAGGAAACAACGCTCCTGCCGGAGGTACGCCCCCGCCCACTGCTGGAGATGGGGCTGGGAATACGAAAACTGTCGCTGCAACTCCCCCCCAGAGGAAATGAAGCAGGAGGATCTGGCTCCAATCCTCCTCCCCCAACCTTCGCCCAAAACGTTCCAGCCTCTCATCCCGGCATGTACTCCATGGCCGTTCCACCGCCAGGGTATGCGTACATGCCAGCCGGGGTGATGCCCATGGCTCAGCCCTACCAGGTAGGAATGCTAAATCTCCCTTTGTCACTACGTAGGGAGATACAGGGAGTGCAAATGCCCCAGATAACTACTTAGCAACTTCAGGCACTTTACGCGCAATGTGAGGGTCAGGTGGTCCAGAACGCTTGGGAACACTTCACCACGGCCTATTTCCCATCACTGGCAGGTGCTCGAACGGCCCCACCCCTCGGAGGGCTCCCGGCTCACCCGTTGTCAATGGAGCAAAACGCGTTGAGGGCCCAGCAACCTCCCCCACCACCGATTCAAGAAAATGAGGCCCCACCAAGGTTCCAGCAAGGGCAGCAACCTGCTGGAGATGAGAGGGCCCCGTAAAATGGGGGGTCGGAAACAACGAAGAGGTCCAATCAAGCGCCACAGGAAGGGCAAACCGTAGAAATGTCGGTGACCCTCAGCTTGCCGCAGTGCAAGATCAGCTTAAGGGGCTCCAGAATGTGGTGGAGCAGCTCTCTCGAGCAAGGTCTCAAGTCCCCCGTGATGGGGACGAGAGGTCCAGGGCCAGAGACACTCGCCGACCACGTAGCCCAATTTCTCACCGTCGAAGGTAGGCCAGCTATGAGGATCCCGAGGATAGGGATTACCGAATCATGACGGGCGACTCCCCCCTCGTCGAGGAGGTACTGATGACCCGCGCGGGGAAGGGCAAGATCCCCACATCCGTCAACAGATACGATGGGACCACTGATCCAGTTGAGCATCTGGATCACTTTGTGCACCTGATGCATTTGTATGACCATCCGAGCAACTATTGGGCCAAGGTATTTGTCACTTCCCTCACTGGAATGGCCCAAGAATGGTACAAAAAGCTTCCCCCGCGCTCAATCCGAGGGTACTATGACCTGACAGACGCTTTCATAAGCCACTTTAACTCCTTGAAGGCACCAGCCCCAGCCGCGACTGCTCTCTACAGCTTGGTCCAGGGGCCAAATGAGACGCTCAGATCCTTCATGGGGAGGTTCAACAAAGAAATGTTATTGGTGGAAAAGCCCTCGATGGATTTCCTGAGGCACGTTCTTTTTGGAGCTATCAACATGAAGCACTACGTCAGCAAAGAGTTTGTGGAGGAGGTAGCCAAGAAAAAGCCACGTTCATTGATGGAGATTAGGGAGATAGCGGACTATTTCTTCACCCTTGAGGATATATACATCGCGAGGGACCAGAAAATGGCGAACGCCCCTCGCCCCAGCAAAGTCCCCGAGGACAGAGGAGATTCTAACAGGGGTCGCCACCGCAGCCCTATTCCCGATCGTCGTAATTCCTCACCTCCGCGTAAGTTTGAGTGCATTCCCCTCAATCGTCCAATCGCCGAAGTGTATTCCATGGCAGACAAAAAACTGTTCAAGCGACCGCCCAAGCTGAGGGAGACTGAGGCTCAGAAGCGCTCGGGAAAGTACTGCGCTTTTCACAAGCAGAAGGGGCATGATACCAACGAGTGCCGCCAGCTTGAGAGTGAGATTCAGAGGCTTATCGCTGGGGGGCACCTCAAGGAGTTTGTGAGGGTGCTGGAAAGATACGATGAACACTGCGCTGAGCGAGCGCGAGGTAGAGGAAGGAGCCGTTCGCGCTCCCGCAGCCCTCGTCGTCACCACCACACCGAATCAAGCGACCGTGGTAAGGGAAAAGCTGTGGATGTCGAAAATCAACCTTTTACAGTCATCCATATGATCGCCGGCGGACCTTCGGGGGGCGATTCTAATACTTCCCGTCGTCGCCACATTCGGAGTTACGACCAACGTTCATCCCTGCCCAAGCCTGTGCTCTCTGTCGACAGCTCTCCACGTTCGAAAGAAGATGAAGTTGTAGGGTTTACGGAGAAAGATTTGGAACACATTGTAACACCCCATGGGATCGGTGAAACCTCTGACTGTCCCATGGTGGTTAGTTTAGACGTTCATAACCATGTTGTAAAGAGGGTTCTGGTTGATAGTGGAAGCTCTGTGAACGTTCTCCCGTACTCAACGTTTCAAAAAATGAACATAACGAATATTCCTCTCGAACCCCTCAGAACAGCCCTCGTTGGCTTTGGGGGTTTGGAGATTGTCCCTCGCGGACAGATTCGTTTGGCCACCTCTTTCGGTCGCGCCCCACAGTGAAAAACTTTGAGCGTACTTTACACCGTCGTTGAGGTGGACCTCCCCTACAACATCATCATTGGGCGCCCAGCCCTCGTGGATTTCAAAGCTATGATCTCCACTTATCATCAGAAAGTCAAGTTCCCCACTCCCGAGGGCACGGGCGAAGTTCTGTGCAATGTCAAAGAAGCTTGGGAATGTTACGTCCTTTCTCTTCGAAGCCATAAGCCCAAACAGACCATTCAAACGGGATCCACCAAAAAGTCGGTTGACTTCCCCAAATTGGACGTGGATGGTCCAGAACGTAAAAGGGCCAAGTTGTACAAAAAGAAGAACAAAAAGAAGACCCCCAGTGGGCCCCAACGCTCAGATGACGGGCTGCTCCGGGCCGTCGAAGGATCCTTCTCCGAGAGCCAGGGTGCCGGGCCCTCGGGTGAGGAAGGAAGCAGGTTTACTGGAAAAAAGAGAGCGCTCGAGGCTCCGAGGCCTGAGGTTCGTATTGAGCCCCCCGAAAAGTTTTTGACCATAGAGTTAGAGTCGGGGAATCCAGATAAGACCACCCAGATTGGCTCGAACCTCGACAGCCCCTCCCAGGTTTTGATGATTGATTTTCTTCGAGAGAACCTCGATGTATTTGCTTGGAAAGCTTCTGATCTCACCGGAATAGATCCGAACGTTATAGTCCATAGGCTGAACGTGGACCCGACCTTCAAGCCTGTTAAACAGAAGAAAAGGGACGTTCACGGCTTCAGAAGACGGGTTATTGAAGAGGAAGTAGGTAAACTCCTTGACGCCCAGTACATTGAAGAAATTCTATATCCAGAATGGCTTTGTAACGTGGTGCTCGTTCCCAAGAGCGCCAACAAGTGGCACATGTGTAATGACTTCACAGACCTCAACAAGGCATGCCCCAAAGATCCTTATCCCCTGCCAAGGATTGACCAGTTGGTAGATTTGACAGCAGGGTGCGAACTCATGAACATGATGGACGCCTTTCAGGGATACTATCAAATATTCATGGCGACCGAGGATCGCCCCAAAATTTCGTTCGTTGTGCATTTAGGGGTTTATTGTTTCAAGGTCATGCCATTTGGGCTAAAAAACGCGGGGGCAACTTACCAGCGCCTAGTCAACAGGATGTTCGAGTGTGAAATTGGAAAATATATGGAAGTCTATGTGGACGATATGATAGTAAAAAGTGAACGTCAGCATTTCCATTTGGAGGATCTCAAACAGACCTTCAACGTTCTGTGCCGTTATGGAATGAAGTTGAACCCCTCGAAGTGCACATTCTGTGTTCGGGGTGGTAAGTTCTTAGGGTATATGGTCAGTCAGCGTGGCATAGAGGCGAACCCTGAGAAGATAAAGGCGATTGTGGATATTCCTTCCCCTCGAAATGTGAGGGAAGTACAAGTGTTGGTGGGCAAGATCATCTCGTTGAACAGGTTCATCTCTCGCTCAGCAGACAGGAATTTACCTTTTTTCAGAATTTTGCGTAATGCTCGCAACTTTGCTTGGAGTGAGGAATGTGAGAAGGCCTTGAAAGATATGAAGCAATACCTCGCGACCGCACCGCTGTTGACCAAGCCTAACCCCGGAGAAAACTTATTTGTTTACCTCTCAGTTTTCGCTGAGGCTACGAGCGCTGTCTTGATGGCTGTGTGTGTAACGCCCCGATTTTCAATTATTAATATCTTATGTCTAAAATAATTTTATAAATTATATTTTATAATACTTTCATGAGATTTTATCAATTTGTATCAATTGAGGATTCCTTTCAAGACTTGAAAGTATTTATTTCGTGAAATATTTACCGAAAATGTTTTAATTGTCAACTTGCCCATATATGTTCATTCTTTTAAATTTAGGGACCAAATTGCATAAACATTTTCAAGGACTCAATTGATCAATTCCCAAAGCTTTCCATCCTTAATTGCATGACTTAATTATTTGAGGGATTAAATAGCAATTTGGGCATTTCATCAATTTCAAGGGGGGATGAATCATGGTATTAATCCATCTCCAAGCTTCCTAGCTCATTTCATCCCAAATTCACCAACATATCCATCTTTCTTGCTTTCGGTTCTTCACGTAGAAAAGGGGAGGAGAGATTTCATCAAAATCATCCAAGTTTATTCAAGAAATTCCAAGCTTTGAAGCTTCATCATCTTCTCCATCCATTTCTTTGCCTTTAAGAGCATAAATCATGACTTGGTTGATTGGAAATGGAATTTTGGTTGCTTTGTTGTTCATTCCCGTAGCCCTCCCCTGTTTTGCTCTGCTTATGTAAATTGCAGAAACAGGGAACGACCGTTCCCAGCCTCAAGGCATTGTGGGAACGGGCGTTCCCACCTTTTCAAATATACAAGGCGGCCGAGACTGGGAACGGCCGTTCCCATTTTGGCCTTGCGCCGGAAGGGCCGTTCCCAGCTATGGCGCATTTCTAAAACTGGAAATCGTTGGCGCGCTTTTGGGATTATGGGAACGACCGTTCCCATTTTACAAAGGGGTCCGGAAAGGCTGTTCCCACCTCGCTGACAGAACAAATGTGACTGCATAAAATTACATTTTTAGCCCCTCGATCCAACGACTTCATTGACCCCGATTTGCTATTATATATACTAATATGATGTGAAACAACAAGTTATCATGCCACATTGCTTTTTCCTCGTCATCTCATTGCATTTACGTCGTTCGTCATATTTGGTCCATTTTAGAGTCAAGTCTCACGTGTACACGTCTATTTTGCATAGACCAGCTTCGTAGGGACGAGGAGCAAGCCCCGTAGGCCGTGCCTACTTGTCTTTTGTCGGTTAAGGTGAGGTTTAATTGTTAGTTACATAGAACCTGTATACCCCTTATGTGATATTTCGGCCAAAAAGGTATCTATAGTTATACTTTCTATAAATCATTGATCATTTCAAGTCATGTTCAAGCAAGCAAGCAAGCAAGCAAGTCAGGTATTGTTTCATGCATGTTTAGGAGAGTAGCATGACGGTTACGTTTGGGCCCGAGGGTAGCGACTAGAGCCAACCGGGAAAGCAAGGGCTGACGGGTAACTCTAGCGCTATCCTCACCACACTAGGGGTCACCCCTGAATCCACTAGGAGGTTAGTGGAGGAAGGAGCTCCGGGCTTAGGGATTCATGTACCCTCTGCTCAATGAGATTGGATGTTGGGGCCTTGCAATCCCTTCATCAAACCGGAGGAAAAAGGAGACTGGGGACGAGTCCGGCACCACGGATGCGCCTCGGGTTATTGCATGATTGCCATTTCATGAACGTGTTATATGAGTACACTATCGCACGATTGCACGATAAATGAATTGCATGATCACCTATTGAATATTAAACAAGCAAGCATGTTCATGTACATTTGGAGTTCGGTTGGAGACCGCCCTTACTCACCGGGGCCATGTATTGATTGATTGCATGAAAATAAACAAGTATTTAATATTGATGATTGTATTCTCGGGCGAGTTTATGTTATTATGAACTTATATTACTTTGAGTTATAAAACCTTACCCGAGAATATAATTTTCATGTGATTGCGCTATTAGATAGTTATGCCCCTCACTCAGTCTTCGGTAGACTGATACTTCACTTTTCAGATACTTGAGAGCCGGTCGTGCTAGGCGGGAGTCTGGTCCAGTCTTGCATTGTCACGAGTCTAGCAGTGTACCATCATGTATATGTTTTGTTACTTCTCATGTCATGTCCGTTGTTCTCACATTCTGAATACTTTATCTTGTATAAGTTAGTAAGAGATGATAATGTATTGATAGTTAGTTTGGTATCTATACGTATCTATCTGGTAAATATGGTACCTATATGTATATATGAAATAATGCTTCCGCTTTTAACTATTATGCATTGGTTTTGTATTGCTTTGGGGTTTAGTCCGGCCTAGCTCGTCTTTTCTTTTCTTTGTCACCCTTTCGCTATAGGTTAGTTCATGTACGGATTGTCCATTTCGTATGTGGATCAGCCTATAGTGCGGGGGTGTGGTACTTCCACGTGTCCGGGGTGCTACATCTGAGGTGGTATCAGAGCCCGGTTGCAAAACCGAGGTTCTAGTGTCGTGTCGTGTCAAGTCTAGGTCGAACGGCATAGGATTAATTATTGATTGAGAGTCTTGCATATTATCTGAAGCTAATTGAATTCTTTAAATTAATTAGATTACTTGATGACTTGTGCTTTGCATCGATTTCTGCTATTTATTGCTAATTAACTGATCTTGAATTATTTGAAATTCTGTGCTTAATGTGTTCTATTTTAAACATTGATACATTACCTGCCGCATTTATATTAAATTTTCATCGTGAGCATTAATTATGTGACTATTATGTGACATAAGCATGCCTTACTCACATGCATTTATTTCAAAGGAAGTTGTGAGTTACAGGTTGTAGAAAGAATGTCAAACCACGGCCATTTGCTCGATAATTTTGGGCTACTACAGAATTTGAGAAGGGTGCGCAAGTTGAGGCTAAAATCAAGGCGTGGAAGGAAAGTCAATTAAGTATTACCGACCGAAGTACAAGTTGGGAATTACATTGGGTACAAATCGGTTGGATTCAAATTTCTAACACGACGGCCAGAAAGATCAAACAACCAGTTATGGAAAATCAACATGTTCGGGATTCTACATTTGGGTAAGGCGAGTTTATTTTCTGATTCAAGATAAATTGTCGTGTTGAGGGTATACATCGACGGATTGGGAACTGTAAGCGAAAGTACTCAAGAGAGGCAAAGTATTAATCAGAGGGAGATTAACCGGATTGCCGTTAGCGAGTGATTCAAGGGGTTGGAAGGAAAAGGAGTTTCGAAGCATTCAAACCTCAAAATTACCAACTCGGATCATCAATTCACAGAAGGTGCTACCCCGGGGAATTTTAGACTAAGGATCAAATATGGAAAAGTTCGGAGACAAGTTCATTAAGTTATGATTC
Source organism: Lantana camara (assembly GCA_037501455.1). Classification (NCBI taxonomy): domain Eukaryota; kingdom Viridiplantae; phylum Streptophyta; class Magnoliopsida; order Lamiales; family Verbenaceae; genus Lantana; species Lantana camara. The sequence continues at coordinate 15,444,268 of CM074860.1, forward strand.
AAAGGATGAGATCTGGAATAAAAGAATTCACTGTGGGAAATTTGTACTACCAAAGATGACGCGTCTACCGGGCAAGGAAGTCTATTTCATGTGAGGATAAGGTGAAGGAGATCGGGGTACTAATTACTCAAGATTCAGGTGTGTTGTTAATTTGAGACTTAGTTAATTGGGAAGCAAATTCAAGTAGGAGAAGAAGATCATTTCAATCGAGCTAGTAGATTTGGATTCATGAAAGGTAAAGATCCTAGGACTCGATAATCGAGTGGAATGAGTTTATTTTCCGGACTCAATTTGGGTGGTTATGCAAGAGTGCAAATTGGGAGACTTGGAGCAATAAATGAAAATGGCAATGGATGATAAAGAATTTTGGAGGGAAATTATATGCTCAAGTAGGTAAGTAAGAAGAGGAGTTCTATAACCGATTCAGATTGAAAGAGTAGACTTGAAGGGTTTCAATCACGATGGCAAGTTGGTGAGTCGGGAGAATAACTGGAGACTTAAGGTTCAAGAGGGGTCAGGAAGGCAATTCTAAAAGTGGAACAGAAATTGAATTCAAGAGTCTGGTTTGGGGATCATATAGTTACCCCAATTAACGCAAGGACAATTTTTGGATTTCAATTAAGAAAGGGATAAAGGAAGCTCAGCACTCCAGTGAATATGAAACTGAAAGATAATCATGTTAAAGATTCCGGTTTAGTTGGGTAATTCAGATCCAAGCTGAATTGCCGTGTTGTGAGATTACGTTAAAAGATAAGAAGCAACAAATGGAAACGATAAAGAAGGCAACGAATTGCTAGGTAAAGATTGGAGGATGGAGTGCAAACAATGAAAAAAGGGAATTCATTCAATTATTCAAACTCTTAAAGAGTAATCAAGGGAGTTGGATCAAAGTGGCAACCATGAAGAGGATTCAGGCAACAATTGGGGAGCAGCTATTAAAGAGTAAGCTAGATGTTAATTCCGTGGGCATAGAAGACTTCGGGTTTCAGAAATCATAATACTGAGCCGTGGGAATGTTCAAGTGAATGTTAGACAGATTTGAAGAATAGAAGACCGTGGGAAAACAAGAAATGATTACCAGTTCAAGATAGGCTTATGATTCAACAAACAAGGAATTTCATGTCGAGATAAAAATTTCCATTACTCCGGTGACAGGTTCAATGCATCCATAAGCACGTGCATCATACGCTACTTTAATTTTAAATTTCTTTACATATATGTAATTTCCCTGAGTGAACTTAATTGCTCCAATGTGCTGAATTATTATTTCTGAGTGTGTTACGTGCATTGGCATATTAATTCAACATGCATATTCAGTGTCTTGATTAACAGGATGTCTCAAGATCGCCCTTATAGGGAAGGAGTGCCTAGAGTTTCTCCGTATTTACCCCCTCCGGTTCAGCCTCAGGAGTTCTTCGAGTCCTTGGTGCGTTTAGTGGATCAGAGGATAAAAGAGTATGTTTCCTCCGAGTCGCAAGTCTTATCATCACAGCCGGGCCAAATTTCGATAGCATTTAGGGAATTTCAGAACCAACCATCCTCAAGACCCTTCGAAGGAAACAAGGATTCCACCGGGTCACAACTTAAGAAAATCAAAAGAGTGTGGGAACTAACTCCAAGTGGCTCCCAAGAAAAGGTCCGAGGCACCACCTCGTTGGAGGCAAGAAGGTCTAATCCTCAACCTGGGCAGACCTTAAGTTCAAAATCAGGACAAACTCTCAACAAAGGAAAGCGGCCTACCTCTTCTCCTAACCCGGCACTTTAGGAAAAATCTCACAAGAAAAAGAAACAATCACGTGGATCGAGTTCGGGAACTTCGCGTATCCCAGCTTCAACAACATCTTCCGGGAGACTTCTTTGCAGTTATTGTGGACGTGATAACCACACTTATGATGGCTGTAGGAGACGGTTGGGATTATATCTCTACTGTGGGAGTGACGAGCTTCACATAGACACTTGCTCAAGGCTACGAGGGACATTGACCGGGGGTGGAAGATTACCAGTGCGAGCACGAGAAGGTGTTCATGAGAGGGGAGTGCAAAATGTACATGTGAATCTGGTCCGGGAAGAAGAAGGTACCAACTATATACATGATACAACCAACGGTGAACGGTACCTTTAACCATGCATACCACGTGCATTATTGATCTTAATGTTATTGTATTTAATTTCTTGTAAATCGCTAACCAATTAATTATGAGTGATAAGTATGTGATTAAGTGGTTTAACTGTTTATATGATTCTGATTGTCTATGCAACATTCATACCATTATTTTTCGCCATCTACTCCTTGAACTATTTTCGTGCATGTTGAGAGACGGGGTTCTCTCATTTCCTGTGAGAGACAGGGTTCTCTCTCCTTTTCTGTTGAGAGACGGGGTTCTTTCACTTATTGTTGAGAAATGGGGTTTTCTCACTTCTTGTGAAAGACGGGGTTCTTTCATTCCTTGTTCAAGAGACGGGGTTCTCTTGTAAATTGTGCATTGTTTCAAAAACTTGGCAGTGGACCTGGGGACCAGGTCCTTTTAAGGGGGGGAGAGTTGTAACGCCCCGATTTTCAATTATTAATATCTTATATCTAAAATAATTTTATAATTATATTTTATAATACTTTCATGAGATTTTATCAATTTGTATCAATTGAGGATTCCTTTCAAGACTTGAAAGTATTTATTTCGTGAAATATTTACCGAAAATGTTTTAATTGTCAACTTGCCCATATATGTTCATTCTTTTAAATTTAGGGACCAAATTGCATAAACATTTTCAAGGACTCAATTGATCAATTCCCAAAGCTTTCCATCCTTAATTGCATGACTTAATTATTTGAGGGATTAAATAGCAATTTGGGCATTTCATCAATTTCAAGGGGGGATGAATCACGGTATTAATCCATCTCCAAGCTTCCTAGCTCATTTCATCCCAAATTCACCAACATATCCATCTTTCTTGCTTTCGGTTCTTCACGTAGAAAAGGGGAGGAGAGATTTCATCAAAATCATCCAAGTTTATTCAAGAAATTCCAAGCTTTGAAGCTTCATCATCTTCTCCATCCATTTCTTTGCCTTCAAGAGCATAAATCATGACTTGGTTGATTGGAAATGGAATTTTGGTTGCTTTGTTGTTCATTCCCGTAGCCCTCCCCTGTTTTGCTCTGCTTATGTAAATTGCAGAAACAGGGAACGGCCGTTCCCAGCCTCAAGGCATTATGGGAACGGGCGTTCTCACCTTTTCAAATATACAAGGCGGCCGAGACTGGGAACGGCCGTTCCCATTTTGGCCTTGCGCCGGAAGGGCCGTTCCCAGCTATGGCGCATTTCTAAAACTGGAAATCGTTGGCGCACTTTTGGGATTATGGGAACGACCGTTCCCATTTTACAAAGGGGTCCGGAACGGCCGTTCCCACCTCGCTGACAGAACAAATGTGACTGCATAAAATTACATTTTTAGCCCCTCGATCCAACGACTTCCTTGACCCCGATTTGCTATTATATGTGCTAATATGATGTGAAACAACAAGTTATCATGCCACATTGCTTTTTCCTCGTCATCTCGTTGCATTTACGCCGTTCGTCATATTTGGTCCATTTTAGAGTCAAGTCTCACGTGTACACGTCTATTTTGCACAGACCAGCTTCGTAGGGACGAGGAGCAAGCCCCGTAGGCCGTGCCTACTTGTCTTTTGTCGGTTAAGGTGAGGTTTAATTGTTAGTTACATAGAACCTGTATACCCCTTATGTGATATTTCGGCCAAAAAGGTATCTATAGTTATACTTTCTATAAATCATTGATCATTTCAAGTCATGTTCAAGCAAGCAAGCAAGCAAGTCAGGTATTGTTTCATGCATGTTTAGGCGAGTAGCATGACGGTTACGTTTGGGCCCGAGGGTAGCGACTAGAGCCAACCGGGAAAGCAAGGGCTGACGGGTAACTCTAGCGCTATCCTCACCACACTAGGGGTCACCCCTGAATCCACTGGGAGGTTAGTGGAGGAAGGAGCTCCGGGCTTAGGGATTCATGTACCCTCTGCTCAATGAGATTGGATGTTGGGGCCTTGCAATCCCTTCATCAAACCGGAGGAAAAAGGAGACTGGGGACGAGTCCGGCACCACGGATGCGCCTCGGGTTATTGCATGATTGCCATTTCATGAACGTGTTATATGAGTACACTATCGCACGATTGCACGATAAATGAATTGCATGATCACCTATTGAATATTAAACAAGCAAGCATGGTCATGTACATTTGGAGTTCGGTTGGAGACCGCCCTTACTCGCCGGGGCCATGTATTGATTGATTGCATGAAAATAAACAAGTATTTAATATTGATGATTGTATTCTCAGGCGAGTTTATGTTATTATGAACTTATATTACTTTGAGTTATAAAACCTTACCCGAGAATATAATTTGCATGTGATTGCGCTATTAGATAGTTATGCCCCTCACTCAGTCTTCGGTAGACTGATACTTCACTTTTCAGGTACTTGAGAGCCGGTCGTGCTAGGTGGGAGTCTGGTCCAGTCTTGCATTGTCACGAGTCTAGCAGTGTACCATCATGTATATGTTTTGTTACTTCTCATGTCATGTCCGTTGTTATCACATTCTGAATACTTGATCTTGTATAAGTTAGTAAGAGATGATAATGTATTGATAGTTAGTTTGGTATCTATACGTATCTATCTGGTAAATATGGTACCTATATGTATATATGAAATAATGCTTCCGCTTTTAACTGTTATGCATTGGTTTTGTATTGCTTTGGGGTTTAGTCCCGCCTAGCTCGTCTTTTCTTTTCTTTGTCACCCGTTCGCTATAGGTTAGTTCATGTACGGATTGTCCATTTCGTATGTGGATCGGCCTATAGTGCGGGGGTGTGGTACCTCCACGTGTCCGGGGTGCTACAGTCTGCGAGCGTAAGCATACGCTGGTCTACTATTTGAGCAAAACTTTGCAAGGGGCGGAGAAGAGATACATGGAAATAGAGAAGTTCGCTTTTGCACTCGTTAATGCATCTCGAAGGTTAAGGCCTTATTTTCAGGCCCATTCTATCACAGTGCTCACAGATCAACCCCTCAAGCAAGTACTATCCAAGCCAGACGTGTCAGGAAGGTTAATCAAATGGTCCATTGAACTCAGCCAATTTGACATCACATTCGAGCCTCGTACGGCGATACAGGCTCAGGCAGTAGCGGACTTATTAGTGGAGCGATTCAATTTGGACGCCGAGGCCCCAGTAGAAGAAGGGCTATGGTTCCTGCACACAGATGGCTCCTCGACCACACAAGGGGGGGAGCCGGGGTGTCCCTTAGAGTCCCTCGCAGTATGGAAGTGGATTACGCTATTAAGCTGGCGTTCCTGGTTACCAACAACGAGGCTGAGTATGAGGCTCTAATCCAAGGGTTATGGATAGCCCTCCAGAATGGTGCCGCTCGAGTAACAGCTTATGTGGACTCTCAATTGATTGCGAGTCAAGTTGATGGCACTTATGAAGCTCGAGAAGCCACTATGGTGCAGTATTTAGCAAGGGCTAAGGAGGTGATCGCCAAGTTCAAAGAGTTTCACTTGTTGCAGATCCCCCGAGCAAAAAACGAACGTGCTGACGCTCTTTCCAAGTTTGCGTCAGCCCTGGACGTCTCGTGTAAGCGTTCAGTAACGTTCCTCAGGACAGAGAGACCACTGATTAGGGAGGTAGAACCCTCGAGCGAGGTGAGCATGATAGACCCCGCTGAACCTTGTTGGTTGGATGATATTGTTAAGTTTATCAAGGAGGGGACTTGTCCGAGCGATAAGGTGGAAGCTCGGAAGGTTAGGAGTAAAGTCCCTCGCTTTTCTCTTGATAATGACGGTCGGCTATTCAAACGATCTTTCCAAGGCCCACCGTTGAGATGCCTACGACCCTCGCAGGCTAAGGAAGTGTTGGAACATGTGCACAGCGGAAGTTGCGGGAATCATTCGGGAGGTCGAATATTGGCCAAGAAAGTCTTGAGGAGTGGGTTTTATTTGCCCTCGTTATTACAAGATGCTATCAGTTACTCCAAAAAGTGTCCTAAGTGGCAATTTCACTCTAACACACCCCAATTGCCGACGGCTCAGAATCCGCACGCGTTGCCTACTTCGAGCCTGCCGCTAACGAAGCCAACCGAACATTCGAATTGGACTTATTAGATGAGAGGAGGAACTTAGCTTGGGCTCGCATCCACAAATACAAGGCGACCGTAGCCCACCAGTATAACAAGCGTGCCAAAGAAAGGACTTTCCAACTAGGGGACTTAGTCCTCAAAAAAGTTGAAGTTTCTAAACACGTGGGTAAGTTGAATCCCAATTGGGAAGGCCCCTTCAAAGTTGTCCAAGTACGAGCAAACAATACCTACTTGCTAGAGACTTTGCAAGGCGAGCGTCTCCCAAGACCATGGAACGCGTGCAACCTCAGAAGGTTCTACGTATGAACGTCAGTCTTTGTAATTGCCCGCTTGTGGCATGGTGTACTTTATTTCGACAGAAAGCATAGTGTAATCATTTCAAAAGTTGCAAGTATAACAGTAAGTATTTGATCCATTGTTATGTCATTTACTTGTTCTCTTTTTGAGTAACGACTCGGGCAACAGAAAGCCTACTCCGTGTCGAGCATCCTCCACGTCGAACGGCTTAAGTAATACCCTCAATCGTTTCGAAGCAACACCATCTGTGTGTTGAGAACCCTCCACACTGAATGGTTTGACAATTCATAAGTGTAAAAGTCCTAAGAATGAGCGTGTCAAATGACGGGATGCAAAACGCTTAATTTACGCCAACTGGGTGCTCACCGCGCCAGTTCGTGTTCGTAAACCCCCGATGACCCTCAACCCCTTAGGTAAGAGCGCGATCATAAAATAGTGGATCCTAGACCAATCTTTTCATGGGTCCCTCACAATGACGCTAACCCAACGGTTACGCTTGCTTTGATCCCATACTTAGCAAATCCTACTGGTGGTTTCTAAGTACGCACAATTCATTGGGACGTTCAAGATGAAGGTGCACGTCGTTTGGCCAGTACTTAGTCAAATCCTCAGAGGTTTCCTAAGTTCAAATTCGAGCCTCATTACGAATACGGCCAAGGTACCCCCATAGAGAACACCCTCGCGCCCATACTTGCATCTCTCAGGTCACTAGAGGCTACCAAATTCTAAATCGATGGCACATTGTGATAAACGCCAGGGAACCCTCAAAGGAAACGCCCTCGTGCGCACATACACCCATCGTAAACACTCAAGCAAGAAAGACAAATGTACAAACAACGAGCGCGATGAAACAACAGGAAATCCAATCCATATTCAAGAACAAAGGAAAGCGCGCAAACATTCAGGCAGTAAAAGAAGTGTTCGAATACATGGGAAGAAGCATAAAAAAAATTTCAAAACATTCAGAAGAAAGTCGGCAGATTAAATACAGACATTAATTGTTCATGAATAGGAAAAGAAAATTAAACTGGCAAAGACAGGGAATCAACAACTAAGGGATTATCACTGGGCTTGAGTGTCAGGCTCCGGAGGGGCGGTAGCGAGAGGAACTGGGGCCAATACGTTGGCGTCAGAAGTTTGGGCCTCACCTGGTTCCTCGATGTCCGCTGCATCCATGAAGGTGTCCTCGTCATCTATTGGGATAGGCTCGGGGCCTATGGGATGGGCCGCCATGAATTCCTTCTGGAGAGTCGACACCAGCCCTTGGTACTCTGGCTCCGCCAGACTGTCCGAGGGATCCTCATCCTGGACCATGGGCTCGCAGTTGTCGTCTAGTTCCATGCGTAGGTGGTCATCAGTTCGAGCGCTCTCCGGGGCCAGCCCCAACCTCACCATTTGCCCAATCGCCTTGTAAAAGAAACGACGAACGTTGTCAAAACAGTGCATATTGGCGGCAAAGGCGAAGGCCTTCGAATGCACGAACTTCAGCACGGTATCCCATGCCACTCTTTCCTCCAGGCCCGCTACTTTCTCTTGCAGTTCAGCGAGGGTCTTCTTGGCCTCTTCGCTTTAGCGTGTACTCTCGGCCAATTGACGCCCTAACTCCCCATTTTGATCCCTCAACTGGTCGCGCTCTTATTTTAGCTTCTTGTGGCGATCGTCGAGGACCAAGTACGCGTCGTCAGACAGCTTCAAATCCTCCTTCAGCCTATCCTTCTCAAGGTTGGCGTCAGTCAGTTGAGCGCTGACATGGTTATAATCCTCCTGCAACTGACCGGGGTCCGAGATGTGCAGCAACTTCTTATATTTGGCCTTATGTTCAGAATAGGCCTGCGCCCGACCCGGCAAGTTTTTGAGCCTGGGGATTACCTCCTGGAAAGACAGATTCGAGGGTCAATATCAGAATTAGAGAAGAAAAAGTTAAAATCCCACGAAGGGCACTAAAGACTAACCGTCAGGAGAACGTGGCAAGCGTCGTCGGCGACCCGAGCAGCATCATGCTCGTTCAGCTTGTCGTGATCGCCAGAAAACTGAAGCTTCCCGACGATGTCTGAAACAAGGTTCACGGAGTACGCGCTCTTCTTCAGTAATACAGGACCTTCGGTCCGTTGACGTTTATAGCGAGCGCCACCTTTGCAGCCTATTTTCCAGAAGTCCTCATCCTCTGATGAGGAAGTATCGCCGCCCTCGCCACGGTGGCCCACTACCACCTCCTTGCCTTTGCCAGAGATGGGGACGGAGTCCGGCAATCTTTTTCTCTTTCCCTGGCGGTCGGCCCGGGCTGCATCATGGAAGCGGACCGCATCTCCCGAGCGGTTGCGGGAGCCACTAGAGCTCAATGCGATGGGACCTTCGGGGGCAGCCGACGGAGGAGTAGCCTCACTATTGCGGTCGACTGTCAGATCCTCGATGGGCCCCGTGGGCTGAGCCACGTTCCCGGTGCCGCCTCGGGCGCCATCATTGCCCCGGCGGGCCCCTCGCCGGATTCCTCTCCCCCTTGAGGCCGGGGGAGGGTGTGCATGTTGCTGCTGTTGTTGCTGGGGGTTGTCGCCAGCCCTTTGAGCGTTCATCATGCGAGCGAGAGCCTCAGCATTCATCCCTAATGATAGTACCTGGACGCCTGCAAATAAGAGAACACGAGCGTCAGAAGGTGGCTATTTGGATCACAAGTACAAGAATATAACAATCAGACCAAGTTAGAAGACTATTCTAAAAGTTAGAGCAGTTAGTTCTTAGAATCTAACCATCGAGGGCCATAATGTCAGCTGGAGGGTTGATTATCATATCTGGGGGGCAAGACAAGCCATAACGGAACAACACTCCCTCGTTCTTCATCAAGACCTCAGCCTTGATCCACTTCTTCTCACTCCTCATTTCGAGGGCTAACCCCTTTGCCCAGTCCTTAAAAACCTTATTCCTTACCCTGTCCCTAATCAATGGCCCCTCGCCATGTATCAACCACTGTCGGTGAACCCCAAAAATTCCCCCTGGAGCCCCCACGAAAAAGTATTTCTCTTTCCAATGCTCGCCGTAGGAGGTGGAGGGAGAATCTATCATCTTAAAGCCCGATTTGGCCTGGGCGTAGTAGAACCCGTCTGGAGGGGATGAGCGTGTTGAGCGGGCCACTTGTATTAAACTGTCAAAATTTGCGATCGAGGGTTCGTGGCCCAGAGCTCTCATCATAATTACAAAAGTGTTGACTAGGGCTATGCCGTTCGGCAAAATTTGTGAAGGGCAAAGCGCAAGGTGGTGACAGATGGTGGCGACGGCGTAGGGGATGGGAAACCTCAGGCCCCCGGCAAGGACCGCGTCCCAGTAGACCGTTAACATCCCAAGCGGCGGTCGGTTGGCCCTCTCTCCCTCCCCGGGAAGTCTCATAGGGAATACCGCTTCGTCCCAATACACTTTTGCCCTCAACTCCTCCAAATCATCGAGCGTCAGAATGCTCTCAATCTCGTCCGGAGATCTGTCGGTTTGTTGGGGGTTATTTTGCCTCACTCGAGTTGCAGGCTCTTTTCCCTTTCTTTGACGTTTTCTGGGAGGTTCAGCCTCAACATGACGCCGGACGGCCCTGCACCGCCCTCAGGGGCCTCTACTGCCACTGTGATTCTATAATCCTGAGGCCGCACGACACTGTTAAGCACAGGGAACACCCTCTCTCCCTGTCTCTGCATCTCCATGACGTTTCCCATCTCCTCAAATAGATCATCCATACCCACGGGAGCACGCTCATTCATTCCTTGAACGGCGGCATCAACATCTTCGTCCCTGGTGTCAGCCGGAACCCTGGCCACTGGGATGGCGATTGGGATCTCGCCTCCAGGAGAGGCTCTGGCCAGCGGGACGGCCATGGGCACGTCACCGCGAGGGGAAGAGCTCCCCACTGACATCTCATCTATTTCCCTCACGTAAGCTTCTGCGTTGCTATCCGCCATATTTGGGGTTTCTATTGGTTCTTGAGATTGGAATTTCTCTCAGAAAGATTGACGGAGAAAGATTTACGGGATTTTTACCTAAAGATTGAAGAGAGACTTGCCGAAAATCACAGAAAATGGTAGAAAGTTCTTGCTGCCTGATTTGCTTGAGGAATTGCGAATGCGTGAAAAAGGGGATAAAGCCTTGCAGATCCCTATTTATAGGGGTAAAGGCTGGCATTAATTAGGGCTTGGGATTTCAAATGGTAATCATTTCCCGCCTAGGAAATCCCCCCACTTTTGGTAACCGCCTCACGTCTCCCGGAGTGCACGCGCCCACGTTCCCACTCAGCATTAAATGCGGATACGACTTCAATTAATGCGGTGTCAGACTATGTCCGTTACAGAAGCCAAGCGGTCACTTCTCTAGCAGGGGCTTGACCCTCGGATATTCAAAAATTCAAGGCTCCATTATCTTAAAAATTCTACAGTATGCTCGGGCGATACTACAGAATTTGGGGGGCAAAATGATGAGGCATAAAACTACGTTCGAATCAGAGCCGTCCACGTGTCAACACCCGGCGATAGAGGAGTTGGACGCTCGCATTGATAGGCTCGCGGGTCACCCCAGCCTACTCCCTCGTTTAGTAGTGCAGGCCCTTGAGCCTCGGCCAACCATTCCGATAAAGGGTTCAAGCTGGCGGGCTTGAAGCTCACATCCCGACCCTCAGGGTCACCCTTCATGGGGAAGCACCCACACGAGGGCCCATCCTTGGTGCTCGGGATTTTGGCGCTCAAGGGTCGTCTGCCGTGGGGGCCCTCCGTACACCCTCCGAGCATCACCAGCGCTCGTGCATGATCCTGCCCCACTGCTATGGATCCGAACCTTAGCAAAGAGGATCTTGGTCCTTCCCCCCACGTGACCCTCGCCAACAACCTCTGACACAGAGGTGGTGCGCACCTTACACCTGACACGTCGCCTCCTTTTCAGAGGTGTCGTTCTCACGCCCCCATGGGCTGCCACGTGTTAGGACAACACAGGTTTGGGACCACACTGTCAGTTTACCTGATTTACCCTCACCCCTAACATATAAATAGGGGAGAACACATGCTCTCTTCCCCAAGTCATCTCATTTACAAAGTACACACTCACTCACTGTTCTGGGCATATTTTTCCTTTGTTTCTCTTCATCAAGCTTGGCATTATTTTCACCATTGTTGCATCTCCACTGCACTGAACCCTTTGGTGTTATCCTAGCTGGAAGAACCCACGCTCAAAAGGAAACCCAGATCCTGAGGCTCCTTCGCCTGTGATGGTCTTTCCCTTTTCACATAAATATAGAAAGTGTTGTTGTATTTAGGAAATTCAGATTCCTGCACCATCAATATGTTTATAAAATTATAATATGACTATAATTAAAGAAAGTTTATGAACTTAGATAATTAGAATTATGGAGTTATATAATTAGAATTATATTAGGATTGATTTATTGAAACTTATCTTATTTAACTCATTCAATTTAGATCATATTTTATTTTAATTAATTATCAAATTTTATTAAAATTATAAAGTGAATTAATTTAATGTTTTCCAATTCGTTAGATATATCTTATTATAACATTTTAAATTGTAGAGTTTTAAATTAAAAAATAGACAACTTATATTATAAGCTTTGAATACAATTAACTAATATATTAATAGGGTAATTACAGATAGCTCCCACGGGAGTATTAGAAACTATAACTTGTGATCCTCTTAGTCAAACAATTACATATACACCCATTAAGGAGTTTGAAAATTACACGAAACACCCATGAATTAAGGTTCTTTTAAATATTTTATGACATCATCAAAATTTTAACTTGATTTCCCTATTTTGACCCTTCATTTAGTCTATATTTGAATTAGTATTGAAAATTTAAATTTAATAAATTAAATCATTAATTAATATAAAATAATATGATTTTGTCATTTTAAATATTAAATTATATATATAGAAAATCTAAATTTAATGGGTTAAATATAATATTAGAAAACGTCATATATATATATATATATATATATATATATATATAAAGTGACAATATATAATTAATATATATATAATAATGTAATATTTATCACTACAAAAAATCCTGCAAATTCTGACGGAAAATTCCGAGGGAATTCCGACGGAAATAGTAAATTCCGACGGAATTCCGAGGGAATTCCGACGGGACACATGCCGTAGGAAAACCCTCCCTCGGAATTCAAAACCGACGGAATTCGGAGGGACAAAAATCATAAAAAAAAAATTAAATTTAAAAAATTCCGACGGAATTCCGAGGGAAATTCCGTCGGAATTTGCTTTAAAAAAAATTTTTAATTAATTATTTCCGTGAGTTCTAAGAAAATATTAATTATAACTACAAATATTATAATACGTCATAAGAATTCAATTTAAGCATAGATAAAACCGACGGAATTCCCGTCGGAATTATTTAATATTATTTTTAATTTTTATTTTTAAAAAATCCGATGGAATTCCGACGGAAAATTCCGTCGGAATTATTTAATATTATTTTTAATTTTTATTTTTAAAAAATCCGAGGGAATTCCGATGGAAAGTTCCGTCGGAATGATTTAATATTATTTTTAATTTTTATTTTTAAAAAATCCGACGGAATTCCGACGGAAAGTTCCGTCGGAATTATTTAATATTATTTTTAATTTTTATTTTTAAAAAATCCGACGGAATTCCGATGGAATGCCCGTCGGAATTATTTAATTTCTATTTTTATAATTTATATTTAAAAAAACCGACGGGAATCCCATCGGAATTCCGTCGGAATTATTTAATATTATTTTTAAATTTTATTTTTAAAAAAATCCGATGGAATTCCGTCGGATTCGGCGAATTCGGCCTGTTTCCCTCGGAATTTTCCGTCGGATTTCGGCGAATTTCTTGTAGTGTATATATGTTATATATCGTACATATTACATATCAGTATGTATGAATATATATGTATATTGGTGTGCTATATATATATACGTATGAATGAATATATGTATTGTCGTGCGGTGGTGGTGTAATTAATATATGGGTAAATTACGGCAACCCCCCTGTCCTTTGGCACGTTTTGCACTTTCCCCCTTAACCTTTGATTTTGCGTGATTTTCCCCCTCACCTTTGATTTTTTTTGCACGTTACTCCTTTTGCAAGATTCCGGCGGAATATTCCCAGAATATTCAGTTCGAATTTATACAAGGTGAACTTTGACTGTCGATTTCTCCTCTGTCACGATGTCCTAAGAGTCAAGACCACCGCCATCGTGTCCGTCTCTCTAAGACGAAGAAAACCCCTACACCATTCGAACCTATTGATCGTCGGAAGATGCCGCAATTCGTCTGCAACGCTCTGTCACCCGTGTGCCATCTTTGACTGGTAATTCCTCTTTCTCCGGTTGTCGGATTTTGGTTTCAAGGCCACCATTGTGTTCCTTGCGTCGAGATCTTTGATTTTATGTATAATATTAACACATTTGATATCTGATTTGAATAGATTTGACCTTAGAAATCACACCAAAATTTTTTTCAAAAAATTTAACGGAATATTCCCCAAGATTCCGTTCAAAAGGGGGACAATGATACGTTTTACAAAGGTGAGGGGGGAAATTGCGCAAAATCAAAGGTTAAGGGGGAAAGTGCAAAACGTGCCGAAGGACAGGGGGTTGCCGTAATTTACCCTTAATATATATATACATAAATATTACTTTATTATATATATTTATTATATATTATAACTCTATATAACATCATTTTCTAAATATTATATTTAACCCATTAAATTCATATTTATTATATATAATTTAATAATTGAAATGATAAATCATATCATCTCATATTAATTAATGATTTAATTTATTAAATTTTTAGATTTATAATACCAATCTAGATATAGTTAGGAATAATTATTAAAATAAAAATTGTTATACTAAATGAATGGGTAAAATAGGAAAATCAAGTAAAAATTTGATGATGTCATCAAAAATTTAAAAGAATCCTAATTTATGGGTGTTTTGTGTAACTTTCAAACTCCTCAAGGGTATATATGTAATTGTTTGACTAAGAGGGTCACAAGTTGTAATTTCTAATATTCCCATGGGGTCTATATGTAATTAACCCTATATTAATATTAAAACAGTCCTTGTTAAACTATATATATATTTTTTTAAGTTAAAAAAGTTTTAATTCTACCAAGAGTCCTATTATAAGTTAATAAGTATTTTTTAAATATAGTTAAATTAATAATTTATAATATGTAATTACATAGTTATCCCTAACTAATAGTTATTCATATAATTATTATGAGGGTATTTTAGGCGATCCGTATTTTGTAAAAAACAACTCGCACTTTTATAATATATAATAATAATAAATAGATAGATTAGGTTCAGATTTCTTTTTTAGTTAGGATAAGAATTTTCAATCCTATCATATTTTCTCTTCTTCCTATCCAAGTAACCTATTCATTATCTTAGAATCTTATCCTTTTGGCAAAAATTTCCTAATTAAATTCGAATTATTAATTAATTAATCAATTAATTAACTGACTAATTAATTTATTTATTATTTACATAGAAAATATTTTTAGAATTATTTTTTAAATTAGTTCTAATTTTGGATTTAGAATTAATTATTTTTCTAATTAATTAATACTTGCTATATGTGTGGTTTCATTTCGATTAAATGTTTAATCTTTCTAGCAATACCGTTTCATCCCGAAATTTGTAGGTTCATTATTCGACTAGTAGTATTACACGATCGCAGTCTAACAACAATTGTATTACCCCTAAGCGAATTACGAATTAAATCGAAAAAACTTTCTAATCAATAACATCCCGTGAAATAAAGACCTCCTAGCATCCTATCTCCCATTTATTTGGTAATTCTAAATGGCGGCCCAATGAAAGAGAGAAAGAATGTATTTTATCCCTTGTAATTAACAAAGAACCACTTATGAAAAAAGAATTAGCTGAGAATGTCTGCGTGTGTCTAAAAAAGGAGCATTTTAATTCCACAAGGACGGAGTGTCGCACGCTCGCTGAGTTGTGATCGATTTAGAGACGTCGGGGACCACAAACATTTCTCAAGAGTTAGGAACTAAAACGTAATTTCTCGATCTTGATAAACTGTATTGTAATTATGTCTAAACGTAGGGTAATCAGATGTAATTATTTTATTTTTTTTTACCCTGCAAAATCATTTTTTATCCATTACTAATTACACAGGTCATCAACAATTAATTTTCACAAATATTTCTTCCCTTCCCTATTCTCGCTACTCACTAGCTATCCACAAAAAAATAAAATAAAATAAAATAAAATAAATTCCCTATTTAGAAATGCAAACCGAATAACTAACATCCATCACTTGATCATCGAAAATCCTGCATTTCCACAGAACGCACTACATATATCTATCTCCATACTAAGAACTGAATTGTACATTACATTTTTAATCAAGAAATTGAATATCCTTAATAATCTTAGGCGATGGCATACTGTAATAGTAATAATTACGTGCGGGAGGTTATGCTGTTGGTGTTTGCAGTATTAGTGATGATCTCAAGCAGCACTACTAATGCAATGCCAACACCAACACCGGTGAGAAAGTGGTGTGTGGCCAACCCAAAGGCGACTGAGGCGGCGCTGCAAAATGCGAAAAAATTGGCCTGCGGACATGTCGACTGACCCGATAGAAGCGGGCGGAAAATGTTTCGTTCCCAATACCTTGATTAGCCACGCTTCCTATGCCATGACTAAGTACTATAACAGAACCGGGGACTGTGAATTCGCTGGAGCTAGCATCGAAGTCACCAAAAATCCTAGTATGTATATATGTTCTCATTTATCATTTCCTAATTAATTAAATACATTCTCATAATCTAATTAATCAATAATTTCTTCCTCATATTTATTTTAGGTCCTAATGATGATTGTCGCTTCCCTTTTCACACCGCCATGGTACGTATGTTGTTTTTGAACGCCATATATATATATATATATGCATATAGAGCTTGAATCTTGTCAAGAAATATGAATAGAAATGGCTTGAAATTCAAATTAAAATCCACACCTGTTAAAGCTTAATTGTAGTAAGAAATACCTACTTATTTTACTGTGATTTGATGAAATATCATATTATTACGGGAAAAATGTAAAATTCGGATATTAACTATTTTGGGACATATTTTTTTTCGATGAAAATTTTGGGACTATAACTGAAAAAATGTTGCAATTTACGGATTTTGGTCACCGGAACCGGTTTTAGGCACCGGAGAAACGAAATAACTGCTTACTAAAAATATCATACATGTCACGAATGCTTGAAGAGTTTAAAATTACATGGCATTCCACATGTCTCATTTTTTACGGGTTTTCAATGTGGTCAAGTACACATCAAATATTTGTGACACGTATGACTATTTTTAGTAAGCACATATTTCAAATCCGTTGTTTTCGGCACATAAAACCGGTTCCGGTGATCAAATCAGTAATTTGTAATTGTATAGTTGGTATCCCAATTTTTATTTATATTCCGAAAATATTTATCAAAAAAAAAAAAAATATATATATATATCCCAAAATTGTAATTGTATAGTTGGTATCCCAATTTTATATTTTCTCTATTA
Source organism: Lantana camara (assembly GCA_037501455.1). NCBI lineage: Eukaryota > Viridiplantae > Streptophyta > Magnoliopsida > Lamiales > Verbenaceae > Lantana > Lantana camara. The sequence goes on from CM074860.1 coordinate 15,461,295, forward strand.
TTACTTTATGCCGTTAATGGGAGATATATATCAAGGGTCATAATTAATAACTATTTTGGTATAAATGCAGCCCAATGCAGCAACAACGCCAAGTCAGTCTGCACCTATGATGCACGGACACTTCTAAAAATATCATTTTGCCGTGTCGTGTCATGCCGTGTCGTGTCGAACACTCGTGTCGGACACCGTGTCCGACACTCCTTACGTGAAAAATTCAAGAAAAAATCCGTGTCGCCGTATCCGTGTCGTGTCGTATCCGTGTCGCCATGTCCGTGTCTGTGCATCATAGGTCTGCACCAACTAAGCCAAAGAAAACTGCAACATCCCCCGAACTCTAGGTTGAAAAAGTTCATGTTCAAATTTTAGTCATAGTGAAGACTAGTAAAAATATAGGTACTGCAATCCTATTATTCTGTAGAAGACCATATTGGACGTAATAGCATAGTTATTCTACACTTTATACCGTACAAATAAATATTAAAATAAGATCATCCGGCTTCCGTTTCTTTTCTTTTCTTTTTTTTTTTGTTTATGCGAGTTTCCCGTATTTTTGGAAATTGATAATACCCCGTGCTTTGAATATGAGTTATTCAAAATTTTCCTTTTCCTTAACATACGATGATTAAGAATCTATTTCCGTCCTATTTTTATTCTTTTCAAACGAACTAAGTACGAACTAACAAAAGGAAAGAATAGTTTTGATTTGTACAAACATATTTGTAGATCAATAATCGAAGAATATATATATATATATATCAATCATAATCATATATATGACTAGTGCGGGCGAGTTCTCAAATCAAAAATATGATTTTACTGTGTTGAGTCGTATCGTATGGGACGCTTGTGTTGAATACCATATTGAACACTTTTTACGTAAAAGATTCTGCATTTGGTTTGTTGCCCGTAGGCTTGTTTTCAAATGTAGGTGGCTTCTATCCTCAAACTTCTAGTGATTGTTTTAGGTGTAGAGGTGGATCTCTACTTCTCATTACTCTTTGATGAAGTCACTCGTGCTTGAGAACTGAGGCGACTCTAATATTGTCATACAATGAGGTAAAAAAAGTCTATCTCTTAATACAAAATATATTATTCAAAAGAAAAAGATTTATTTGAAACTATAATTTTCTTTTATGATTATCCTCTACAATTTTTATATTTAATTGACTTTTTACTTTTGGGCAATGAAGTACGTTTAGTTTTATCCACTATTTAATGAACTTTTATTGAATTTCACCCGCTACTTAAAAATTAGAAGGATCGATACAATTTGTTTTGAACTTGGAGCCAAAACGGAGTAATTCTATAGAATTAAGTACAAAATACATAAGCCAATAGGGGTTGGGTTGGCCAAGTGGCTTGAGGGTTGATTCTCGAAGGCAAAGACCCGAGTTCAAATCCCTCTGGCCACTTGGGGGGTGTGTGTCAAAAAAACAAAAAAAAAAAAATACAAAATACATAAGCCAACAGGGGGTTGGTCAAATGGTCTAAGAGTTCTTTCTCGAAGGCAAGGTCCCGGGTTCGAATCCCTTCGGCCACTTGGGAGGGTGTGTGTGTTAAAAAAAAAATATATATGTACAAAATACATAAAAAACCCTATAGACATATGGCGAGATAAAATTGAGCCAAGTCAAAACCCCACATTGGTGTTACAAGGGTCTCCCTATGATTCTCCACTTATGATTAAATAATTTAAATTTGAAAAAAAGAATTCCACTCTCCTCATTCGACCCCCTCAAACTCTGAAAATCATCACGATCTTCTGACTCTCGTTAAGTCACTGCCTCTAAGCTCGCCATATCCTCTCTAGTTACAAAGTAATTGTTTTTATTATTTTTGGTTCTTCCTCATACCCATAAATTATTCAGCATCATTCTCCACATATTTAGCATATATATTCCATGGTCATCCTCAGCGATCACTATTAATGCGATCACCAATAGGCCCATCAACAAAATCATAACGAATCTTGCAAAAATAAAAACGAAATCTTCATCAAGAAATGAAAAGTTAATCAATCTCAAATTTAAAAAATATTGTAATAATTCTGGAAATGAGGTATTGATACGGGGATGATGCATGTTTTCAGTTTGAGGATCTGTATCACGATGACTTGGTGCAAGGAGTCGAATTTGACTCGACAACAATTTAGGCTCAGGTATAGGATTTTGAAAGCCGAAGTGCTCAACATACTATACATATATATATATATTGAGTTCATAAAATACGCAATGCAAAAAATAAATTAATTAACTGAAATTGTAAAGGGTTTTTTTATATATTTAACCTCTGTGTTAGGCGAAATGGGAAAAAAATCCTGTGTTACAAAAATTAATACAAAAAACCCTATGTTTTCAAAATATTTGCATGGCGAACCCTGAAAGTTTCTGGTGTTGGACAAGCGCTAAGAGCGCGCCTAAAACACTAATTTTCTCTATTTATTAAATGCGAAATGACTAATTTACCCTATTATATTTTGATATATATATATCACATCACATCTCTTTATATTGTTCAATACTTTTTTATATGCACCAAGACTTAGTACAAAACAAAAATTGCATGAAGAACCCTGTAAACAAGTATATGTTTGTAGGGGTTAATCGGACTAACCAATAAGGTCAAGAAATTTACAAGATAGATCCCACACGTGCGAATGACAAGTGTGGGATGTGTGGCACGAGCCACATGTGTTATGCGTGTGAGTGCTTGTATTTAATTGTATTATACAATTACATTTTAGGGCTTTATATTAATTAGGAAGAATTACATACAGGTCCCTGAGGTTTGGCCTAATTACAGAGAGGTCCACGTAACTTTGAAAATTACGTGATAGTCCCTAAGGTTTGATTCTGTTAGAAGTCCATAACGGCCGTTAGAATTTTGACCTGTTCCTCCAAAAATACCCCCTGAATATTTTATTATTATTTATAAAATGACCAAAATGTCCTAAGGATTATATTGTAAAATTCCTAAAAGTAAGGGATCGTTTGTTAGATCTATCAAACTTGAGGGACTTATTTGTTGGCCAATAGTCTTATTCCTCTCGCTGCGACAATTTTGGCTAGTTTAAATATTTTAAATTTTAGAACTTGTGATTTTCGATTTTAAGTGTATGCAGTATGCATTTTGAAAATAATTTATATTTAAATTAATTAAAAGTATTTATATAATATTAGTATTATTAGTATTTAATAAATTATCGTAGAGATAATATTAATAAGATGAGCATTTAAGGACTAGTTGAATTATTTATGTAATAATTAACAATATTAGTATATATTAAATTAATAGTAATTTATATTTAATGATTAATTGAAAATATTTATATAATATTAGCAAGATTAGTATTTACTAAATCATTGCAAAATGGATCAAAATTTTCAAAACTAAAATATATATATTATAACAAACAAGAATAAAAATTATTAATTATATATATTAATTATAAATGCTAATTTTTTAATATAACTTAAACAAAAAAATACTTATAATAGTCCCTGATGTTTTATTTTTATAATAAGACGATCCCTTACTTTTAGGAATTTTACAATACAGTCCTTGGGGCATTTTGATCATTTTACAAATAATAATAAAATATTCAGGGGGTATTTTTGGAGGAATCGGTCAAAATTCTAACGGCCGTTATGGACTTCTAACGGAATCAAACCTTAGGGACTATCACGTAATTTTCAAAGTTACGTGGACCACTCTGTAATTAGGTCAAACCTTAGGGACCTGTATGTAATTCTCCCTATTAATTAAGAATTAATAAAAGGCCTATTCCAGAAATGTGATCGATAAATAATTAATTATGAAATAATTATTAATTGAAGTATTAGTTTATTTATTTATGAAATAAATAAATAATAATATCCTAGTTTATAAAATAAATAAAGGATAATATTCTAACTAATTTATTTATGAAATAAATGAGTAAAGGATAATATCCTATTTTATTTATTAACGAAATAATAAAGGATAATATCTTAGCTGAAATAAATTAATCAAAGATAATATTTGATGGTGCTGGAAATCGGGTTTCCAAGAATGCAACAACACTTTAATATTTGTATGGAAAGGGAAGGACCATCACAGGCGTGAGGGCCTCAGGATCTGGGTTTCCTCTTAAGCGTGGGTTCTTCCCGCTAGGATAACACCAAAGATGCAAGTTGCAGTGATGATGATATTGTGGAGAAAATGGTGAGAAGCTTGAGAAGATCCGTGGAAACGCCCAGAACAATGTGTGCAATTTGTATGCCGATGATGACTTGGGGGAGAATGCATGGGTTCCCCACTACTTATATGTTAGGGATGGGGGTAAATGGGTAAATTGACCGTGTGGTCCCAAACCTGTGTTGCCCTAACACGTGGCAGCCTGTGAGGGTGTGAAAATGACGTTTCTGAAAAGGAGGCGGCGTGTCAGGTACAAGGTGCGCACCACCTTTGTGTCAGAGGTTATTGGCGAGGGTCGCGTGAGAGGAAGGCCTAAAATCCCCTCGTGAAGGTTAGGATCCGTCGCATGAGGAGTAGGATCATTCACGAGCGATGGTGACGCTCGAAGAATGTAAGGATGGGCTCCCCACGGTAGATGACCCTTGAGCGCCAAAATCCCGAGCATCATGAATGGGGTCCCCCGTGTGGGTGCTTCCCTGAGGAGGGTAACCCTGAGGGCCGAGATGCGAGCGCCAAGCCTGTCGGCTTCGGCCCTTTACCCGAATAGTTGTCCGAGGCTCAACGGTCTGTATTAGCTGGCAAATGAGTGGGCTGGGAAGGCCCGCGAGCCCATTAATGCGAGCGTCCTGGCCCTCAGTCAATGAAGCATTAACACGTGGACGGCTCTGATTCGAATGCGATTTTAGGTCTCATCATTTTGCCCCCCGAATTATGTAGTATCGCCTCGAGCGTACTGTAGAATTCATAAAGAAAGGAGCTATGAATTTTGAACATCCGAGGGTCAGGCCATTGCTAGAGAAGTGACCGCTTGCCTTCTGTAACGGACACAAACTGAAACCGCATTTAATGCTGTCACGTCCGCATTTAATGCTGAGTGGGAACGTGGGAGCGTGCACTCCGGGAGACGTGAAGCGGTTACCAAAAGTGGGGGGGTTTCCTAGGCGGGAAATGATTGCCATTTGAAATATTAAACCCTAATTAATGCCAGCTTCTCCTCCTATAAATAGGGTTCCAGAAGGCTCTTTGGCCCTTTTCACACTTCCAACTCTTTCAAGTGTACGCAGCAAGAATTTCCTCCACTTTCACAGATTTCGGCGAATTTCTTCTTAAATCTTTAGGTAAAAATCCACAACATCTTTCTTATTTATCTCGCGCTAACATTAGATTTAGGTTGAGCGAGTGAAATCCTTGAGTGCAGAGCCATTTTCTACCATTGGATTTGTTTCAGAAATTTCTCCCCTCCTTGATCGAGTTTTCTGCGAATAACTCCATCTTCAGAAATCGAAAAGCAACTATGGCCGGACACCCAGTTGAGGATTATGTAAGGGAGATTGAGGAGATGTCGGTGGGGAGCTCTTCCCCTCATGGCGATGTCCCCACAGCTGTTCCTCTGGCTAGGGCGCACCCAGATGAGGGAATTCCCATGGCGATCTCGGTGGCCCAGGTTCCGGCTGATACCGGGGAAGAAGAGGTGGACGCCGCCGTTCAAGGGATGAACAAGCGTGCTCCCGGAGGGGTGAACGACCTCTTTGAAGAGATGCACAATGTGATGGAAATGCAAAGACAGGGGGAGAGAATATTCCCAGTGTTGAATAGCGCTGTGAGGCCCCAAGATCATAGGATCACAGTGGCTATGATGGCTCCCGAGGGTGAAGCGGGGCCATCCGGGCGCCCATTTGAGGCTGAACCTTCCAGAAGGCGCCAGAGGAGAGGAAAGGAACCTGCCACTCGAGTGAGGCAGGATAATCGTCATCAGACTGACAGACCTCCGGACGAGATTGCGAGTATTCTGACGCTCGACAATTTGGAGGACCTGAGGGCGAAGGCTTATTGGGGCGAAACTGTATTTCCCATGCAACTTCCTGAGGAGGGGGAGAGGGCCAACCGACCGCCACCTGGGATGATGACGGTCTACTGGGACGCGGTTCTGGCCGGGGGCTTGCGATTTCCCATCCCGCCCGTTACCGTCGACATCTATCAGCACTTGAGGCTTTGCCCTTCACAAATTCTGCTGAACGGCATAGCCCTGATCAACACTTTTGTGATCATGATGGTTGCTTTAGGTCGCGAACCCTCAATCGCCAACTTTGATAGCTTGATACAGGTGGCCCGTTCAACACGCTCGTCCCCCACGGACGGATTCTACTATGCCCAGGCCAAATCTGGTTTTAAGATGATAGATTCTCCATCCACTTCCTACGGCGAGCATTGGAAGGAGAAGTACTTTTTCGTGGGGGCTCCAGGGGGAATTTTTAGGGTTTTCCGCGAATGGTTGATACATGGCGAAGGTCCTTTGATTAGGGAAAGGGTGAGGAATAAAGCCTTTGAGGATTGGGCACAGGGGTTGGCCTTCGAGATGAGAAGTGAGAAGAAGTGGATTAAGGCGGAGACTTTGATGAAGAACGAGGGAATTTTGTTCCGCTATGGACTATCTTGCCCCCCAGACATGATACTTCACCCTCCAGCTGACATCATGGCCCTCGACGGTTAGATTCTAGGAACTAACTGCTCTAACTTTTAGAATAGACTTCTAACTTGGCGTAATTGCTGTATTTTTTGGTCTCCGCGGTTCAATCAACCAATTTCTGACGCTCGTTTCTTCTTATTGGCAGGCGTTCAAATACTATCACGAGGCATCAATGCTGAGGCTCTTTCCCGCATGTTGGGTGCTCAGGGAGTTGGTGCTAACCCTCAGCAGCAAAACCAAGAACGACCCCCAAATGCTCCGAGGGGCAGAGGAATTCGGCGCAGGCAAGGGCGAGGCGATGGAGGCAGGGGTACCGAAAACGAGACTCCAGCCTTGGTCCCGTCGAGGACCTCACCCTAGATGACTCTCGGGAGGTTACCCCGACTCCTGCTGCTCCCGAGGGGCCTATAGCGCTCAGCTCCAGCACTTCCCACAATCGATCCGAGGAGTTAGTCCGCCTTCAAGAAGGGATTAGGGCCGAGCGCCAAGGAAAAAGAAAGAGAATGCCGGACTCAATCCCAATCTCCGGTAAAGGGAAGGAGGTGGTTGTAGGCCACCGGGGCGAGGGTAGCGATACATCCTCCTCTGAGGACGAGGACTTCTGGAAGATTGGCTGTCGCGGGGACGCTCGGTACAAGCGCCAAAGGAAGGACGGTCCCGTCCTGATGAAAAAGAACGCCTTTTCTGTCAACATGGTCTCCGACATCGTCGGAAAGCTCCAGTTCTTCGCTGACCACGACAAACTGAACGAGCATGATGCCGCTCGGGTCGCGGATGACGCATGCCACGCCCTCCTGACGGTTAGGCCTCGATTCCTTCAGTAAAATTCCCCTTCTTTTCTTTTTATTCTGATGGTGTTTTTCGCTTATGGCTTTCTAGGAAGTAATCCCGAGGCTTAAGAATCTGCAAGGGCGAGCGCAAGCCTACTCCGAGCATAAGGCCAAGTACAAGAAGTTGCTGCGCATCTCGGACCCGGGCCAATTGCAGGAGGATTACAACAATGTCAGCGCTCAACTGAATTCCGCCAACCTTGAGAACGTTCGGCTAAAGGAAAATCTGAAGAAGTCCGATGACGCTTTCCTGGTCCTTAATGAGCGTCATAGGAAATTGAAAGACGAGCGGGACCAGTTGAGGGTGCAAAATGGGGAGCTGGGTGAGCGGCTGGAGGAGAGCACTCGCCAGAACGAGGAAGCTAACAAGGCCCTTGCTGACTTGCAGGGCAAAGTACAGGGCTTGGAGGCGAGGGTATCCTGGGAGGCAGTGAAGAAGTTCTTGCGCTCAAAAGCTTTCGTGTTTGCAGCCAACATCCACTGCTTTGACAATGCTCGGCGTTTCTTTCACAAAGCCATCGGGCAAATGGTGAAACTGGGCTTGGCCCCTGAAAGCGCTCGAACGGACGTGCGCCTGCGTATGGACTTGGACGAAAACTGTGAGTCTATGGTCCAAGACGAGGATCCTTCCGAGAGCTTGGCGGAGCCAGAATACCAGGAGTTGGTGGAAACACTCCAGCGGGAGTTCATAGCTGCCCATACTGCAGGTCCCGAGCCTAACCAGATAGAAGATGAAGGCACCCTCATGGACACCGTGGATGTCGAGGAGCCTGGTGAGGCCCAAACTTCTGACGCCAACGTGCTGGCCCCCGTTCCCCTTACATCTGCTCCTCCCGAGCCTGACGCTCCAGCCCAGTGAGGCTCCCATGGCAACTAACCCCTGGCCCTTGTCAGTTTAAATTCTTCTTTCCATTCACGAACAATTTTATGTCTGTACTTAATTCTCCATTACTTTCCTGAGTACTTTGGATCCTTTATGCTGTTTTCCCATATAATTGAACTCCTTTTTGAATGCTTGAATGTCTGAATGTTTTCTCCCTTATTTTTAAATGATGAATGATGTTATTTCATTGCGCTCGCTGCTTTTATACCGGTATCTTTTGTTTGAGCGTTCGCGACGGGCGTGTGTATGCACGAGGGCGTTATCTTTGAGGGTGCCCTGGCGTTTATCACAATGCGCCTTCAGTTTAAAGTTTGGCAGCATCTGGCAATTTGAGGGGCGTAGATACGGGCGCGAGGGTGTTTTATGCGTATTCCCTGGCCGTATTCGCAGTGAGGCTCGAATTTGAACTTAGGAAACCTCTGGAGATTTGCCTTAGTATTGGCCCAACGATGTGCACCCTCATCTTAAACGCTTCACTAGATTGTACATACTTTAGGGATCAACAACAGGACCCGCTAAGTAGGATATTAAAGCGAGCGTAACCGTGGGGTTAGTGTTATTTCGAGAAGCACATGAAGGGATCGAGTTAAAATCCATTATTTTATGAGTGTACTTTTACTCAATAAGTTGAGGGTCATTGGGGTTCTTGCGGCACGAGCTGGAGTGGCGAGCACTCAGCTGGCGTTAATTGAGCATTGCGCTCCCCGTTATTCGACACGTTCATTTTTAGGCTTTTATATACTTACAAATAGTTCAAACTGTTCCGGGGGGATGGTTATCAACACCTGGACAGTGTAGCTTTGAAACGATTGATGTATCGCGTAGGCCGTTCGACGTGGAGGATGCTCGACACGGAGTAGGCCTCCAATCGCCCGAATCATTAGATCAAATAAGAAAGCAAGCAAATAATAAAAACAAAGAATTAAACACTTACTGTTACATAGATGCATTTTTGGAAATGATTACAACACACTTTCCGTCAAAGGAAAGCACTCCATGCCGCAGACGGGCCATTTCAAAGAAACTGAAGTCTATACGTAGAACCTTCTAAGGTTACGTGCATTCCATGGCCTAGGGAGACGCTCGCCTTGCAAAGTCTCTAACAAGTAGGTGTTATTTGCTCGTACCTGAATGACTTTGAAGGGGCCTTCCCAATTGGGGTTCAACTTACCCACGTGTTTGGAGACTTCAACTTTTTTGAGGACCAAGTCCCCTAGCTGGAAAGTCCTTTCCTTAACACGCTTGTTGTATTGGCGAGCAACGGTTGCTTTGTATTTGTGAATACGTGCCCAAGCAGCATTCCTCTTCTCATCCAGCAAATCTAACTCGAGCGCCCGATTGGCCTCGTTGGCGACAGGCTCGAAATAAGCAACGCGTGCGGATTCTTGAGCAATTTCCGCAGGTATCATAGCCTCGGAGCCATAAACGAGGGAGTAAGGAGTTTCTCCTGTTGCCGCTCGTGGGGTAGTACGGTACGCCCACAGGGCTCCTTGAAGTTCTTCAGCCCACTCTCCTTTCTTACTCTCGAGCATCGTCTTCAGATGCTGGAGTATGGTTCGATTGGTCACCTCCGCCTGACCGTTGGCTTGAGGGTGGCCTACGGAGGTGAATCGCTATTCAATCCCTAGCTCATAGCACCAATCCCGCGTGTCGGCAGCGATGAACTGGGAGCCGTTGTCTGAGATAAGCACCCTCGGGATACCATACCTACAGATGATGTTTTTCCAGATGAAATCTCTCACAACCTTGAATGTTATCTTGGCGACCGCTTCGGCTTCCGCCCATTTAGTGAAGTAATCCACAGCGAGTATTACGAATTTCTTTTGTCCGGCCGCCATTGGGAGGGGCCCCACAATATCGATGCCCCACTGATCAAAAGGCCATGAAACATCGATGGGAATCATTTGAGCCGCTGGTAACTGGGGGGTGTTAGAATGAAATTGGCACTTAGGGCATTTCTTGGAGTAGCTAATGGCATCCTGTAGCACCGAGGGCCAGTAAAACCCACTCCTTAAGACTTTCTTTGCCAAGATCCGACCGCCCGAGTGGTTCCCGCAACTTCCATTGTGCACGTGTTCTAGAACTTCCTTGGCCTGTGAGGGTCTCAAGCATCTCAGCGGTGGGCCTTGGAAGGATCTCTTGAATAGTCGACCCTCGTCATCCAATGAGAAGCGAGGGGCTTTACTTCTGACTTTTCGAGCCTCAACTTTGTCGCTTGGGCTGGTTCCATCTTGGAGAAATCTGATGATCTCATCGAGCCAACAAGGTTCGGAAGGATCAATCATATGCACCTGCTTCAAAGGTTCCCCTCTACTTATCAACGGTTCCTCTGTCCTAAGAAATGTAATAACACGCTCGCTAAAACCATCCAAGGCGGATGCGAACTTTGACAGAGCGTCGGCCCATTCGTTTTCTGCCCTCGGGATTTGCAAAAGGTGGAATTCCCTGAACTTAGCTATCACCTCCTTAGCGCTCGCCAGATACTGCACCATGGTGGCTTCTCGAGCCTCATAAGAACCATCAATCTGACTCGCAATCAACTGCGAATCAACATATGCAGTGACCCGAGTGGCGCCATTTTGGAGTGCAATTCTGAGCCCCTGGATGAGGGCCTCATACTCAGCTTCGTTGTTGGTGACTTGGAACGCCAACTTGATCGCATAGTCGACTTCAGCTCCGAGAGGGTCTCTGAGGGTCACCCCGGCTCCCCCCCCCCCTTGTGAGGTCGAGGAGCCATCTGTGTGCAACAGCCATAAACCATCCTCTGTTGAGGGCACGGTATCTAAGTTGAAACGTTCCACCAATAGGTCAGCCACAGCCTGAGCCTGTATCGTCGTGCGGGGCTCAAAAGCGATGTCGAACTGACTAAGTTCAATTGACCATTTAATTAATCTCCCTGAGACGTCCGGCTTTGCAAGCACTTGTCTGAGGGGCTGATCTGTAAGAACCACGATGGAATGCGCTTGAAAATAGGGTCTTAGCCTCCGAGAGGCATTTACGAGCGCAAATGCAAACTTTTCTATCTCCATGTATCTTTTCTCTGCTCCTTGTAGAGTCTTGCTTAAATAATACACCGGCATATGCTTACGCTCGCGAGTGGCCACCAGGACAGCGCTCGTAGCTTCCAAGGAAACTGACAGATAGACAAACAAAGTCTCTCCCGGGTTAGGTTTGGTCAACAAAGGCGCGCTCGAAAGATACCGCTTCATGTCCTGCAGAGCCTTCTGGCAGTCCTCGTTCCAAGTAAAGTTGCGAGCGTTACACAGAATTTTAAAGAAGGGTAGGTTCCTATCCGCTGAGCGAGAGATGAACCTATTCAATGAAATGATCTTACCTACAAGCACCTGGACCTCTCTCAGATTGCGAGGGGAGGGTATGTGCAGGATTGCTTTAATCTTCTCTGGGTTTGCCTCTATGCCCCGTTGGCTGACCATATATCCCAAAAATTTACCACCTCGTACGCTAAATGTGCATTTGGAAGGGTTCCGTTTCATACCATAACGCCGCAGGATATTGAACGCTCGTTTGAGGTCTCCTAGATGAGAATGCTGGCGTTCGCTTTTGACGATCATGTCGTCCACATATACTTCCATGGATTTTCCAATCTCACACTCGAACATTCTGTTGACGAGGCGTTGATATGTCGCTCCTGCATTTTTGAGCCCAAAGGGTATGACCTTGAAGCAATAGACACCCATATGGACTACGAACGCAGTTTTGGGACGATCCTCAAGAGCCATAAATATCTGATAATATCCTTGGAAAGCATCCATCATGCTCATAAGTTCACATCCGGCGGTCGAATCTACCAACTGATCGATTCTAGGCAGAGGGTACGGATCTTTGGGACACGCCTTGTTAAGGTCCGTGAAGTCATTGCACATACGCCACTTGTTGGCGCTCTTCGGAACGAGCACCACATTGCAAAGCCATTCGGGATATAGAATTTCTTCTATGTACTGAGCATCAAGCAGTTTATTGACTTCTTCTTCTATGACCTGCTTTCGGAATCCATGGACATCTCTCTTTTTCTGCTTTATAGGTTTGAAGGCTGGATCCACGTTCAGCCGGTGGACAATAACGCTAGGATCTATGCCGGTGAGGTCGGAAGCCTTCCAAGCAAAGACATCAATATTTTCTCGCAAGAATTCGATCATCATAATCTGAGAGGGACCGTCGAGGCTGGAACCTATTTGCGTGGTCTTATCTGGATTCCCTGGCTCCAATTCGATGGTCAGGAAGCCCTCCGTGGGTTCCACTCGCACTTCAGGCCTCGGCTGTTCGAGCTCCCGTTTCTTACCTGTGACTTTTCCACTGGTATCTCCCAAGGGTAAATGACCCTCGTCTTCCGAGGAAGAAGCCCCAACCTCTCCGAGGGGCGAGTTCCCAGCATCTCCGGGTCTGTCCGTGGCCTTCTTCTTATTCTTCTTTTTATAGAGCTTAGCCCTCTTGCGCTCGGGGCCATCCTCATCTAGTTTGGGGAAGTCAACCGATTTTTTGGTGGAGCCAACCTGGGTAGGTTGTTTGGGCCTGTGGCTTCGAAGGGAGAGTATGTAGCATTCCCATGCTTCCTTAACATTGCACAGTACCTCTCCCGTACCCTCGGGGGTGGGAAACTTGACTTTCTGATGATAGGTGGATATGACTGCTTTGAAGTCAACGAGGGCTGGGCGCCCAATGATGATGTTGTAAGGTAGGTCCACTTCGACCACCACGTAGAGAACATTTAAAGTTTTTCGCTGTGGGGCGCGACCAAAGGAGGTGGCCAAGCGAATTTGTCCGCGAGGGACGATCTCGGAACCCCCAAATCCGACGAGGGCTGTTCTGAGGGTTTCGAGCGGGATGTTTGTGATGTTCATTTTTTGGAAAGTGGAGTAAGGCAAAACATTTACGGAGCTTCCACTATCAATCAAGACCCTCTTTACAACATGATTGTGAACGTCTAAGCTAACCACCATGGGGCAGTCAGAGGTTTCACCGACCCCATGGGGTGTTACAATGTGCTCTAAGTCTTTCTCTGTAAAACCTACGCTCTCATCCTTCTCCGAGCGTGATGACTTATCAATAGAGAGCACTGGGCGGGGCTGGGAAGATCTTTGATCATAACTCCGAATGTAGCGGCGCCGAGAAGCGTTGGAGTCGCCCCCCGAGGGTCCTCCAGCAATCATGTGGATGACCGCGAAGGGCTGGTTTTCCACGTCTGATGCCTTCCCTTTTCTACGGTCACTGGGCTCGGCGTGATGCTTCTCCCTCGTGCACGCGCTCGTTCCGCACAGTGCTCGTCGTATCTCTCCAGCACCTTTACGAATTCCTTAAGGTGCCCCCCAGCGATCAGCCTCTGAATCTCTCTCTCTAGCTGATGACATTCACCGGTGTCATGCCCTTTCTGCTTGTGGAAAGCGCAATACTTCCCCGAGCGCTTCTGAGCCTCCGTCTCTCTCAATTTTGGCGGCCTCTTGAACAACTTCTTATCCGCCATGGCATATACTTCTGCTATAGGGCGGTTGAGTGGGATGCGTTCGAACCTCCGAGGGGGAGAAGCGTTCCTACGAGCGGGTAGGGGGCTTTGACGGCGACCCCTGGCTGAATCTCCTCGGTCCTCGGGGGCTTTGCTGGGGCGAGGGGCGTTCGCCATTTTCTGATCCCTCGCGAGATACATATCTTCGAGGGTGAAAAACGAGTCCGCTATGTTCCTTATCTCCATCAATGAGCGGGGCTTTTTCTTGGCTACTTCTTCTACAAATTCTTTGCTGACATAATGCTTCATGTTAATGGCTCCAAAGAGAACGTGCCTCAAGAAATCCATTGAGGGCTTTTCCACCAGCAGGATTTCCTTGTTGAACCTTCCCATGAATGACCTGAGGGTCTCGTTCGGCCCCTGGACCAAGCTGTAGAGGGCCGTCGCAATGGGGGCTGGAGCCTTCAAAGAGTTGAAGTGGCTGATGAATGCATCAGTTAGGTCATGGTATCCTCGGATTGAGCACGGAGGAAGCTTTTTGTACCAATCCTGGGCCATCCCCACGAGGGAGGTCACAAACACCTTGGCCCAGTAGTTGAGGGGGTGATCCTATAGATGCATCAAGTGCACGAAGTGATCTAGATGCTCGGCTGGATCCGTGGTTCCGTCGTACCTGGCGACAGACGTGGGGATTTTGCCCTTTCCCGCACGAGTCATTAACACCTCCTCGATGAGGGGAGAATCGCCCGTCGCGATCCGGTAATCCCTGTCCTCCGGGTCTTCTGGGCTGGCTTCCCTTCGTCGGCGAGAGATGGGGCTACGTGGTCTGCGAGCGTCTCTGGCCCTGGACCTCTCGCCCCCATCACGGGAGACGTGAGACCGTGCTCGAGAGAGCTGCTCCATCACGTTCTGGAGCCCCCTAATCTGGTCCTGCACTGCTGCAAGCTGAGGGTCACCGACATTTCTGTGGTTTGCCCTTTCTGTGGCCCTCGACTGGACCTCGTCATTGTCTCCTGCCCCCTCATTTCGAGGATCCCTTTCATCTCTTACCGGTGGCGGATCTGGCTGGACCCTCGGCGGGGCCTCATTCTCTTGGTTTGGTGGTGGGGGAGGTTGCTGGACCCTCAGCGCATTTTGGGCCATCGTTAACGGATGTGCAGGGAGTCCTCCCAGAGGTGGGGCCATCCGAGCGCCAGCGTGCGATGGGAAATATGCTGCAATGAAATGCTCCCAAGCATTCTGGACCATCTGGCCCTCACACTGCGCATACAGCGCCTGAAGTTGCTGGGTGGTGATTTGGGGCATCTCCACTCCTTGTATCTCTCTCGGTAATGACAGGGGGAGATTTAGAGTCCCCACTTGATACGGTTGGATCATTGGCATCATCCCGGGCATCATTCCGGGTTGTACAAAAGGGTATCACGGTGGAGGCATGGCCATGGGATACATACCTGAATAAGGGTAGGAAGCGTTGGCGGTGTGAGTGGTAGGTGGAACAACGGAACTGGGCCCTCCCGTAGCGTTTCCTCCTGGGGGGAGAGCCGTAGCCGCCGTGTCAGGATTCTCGCTTCCATTTCTTGCAGGTGGTGGATTCACGCTCCCAGCGGGAATATTGCTCTCCGCGTTCGCTTCATTGACTGGAGGGGGAGTGCCTTTGTTTCCCACAGCTCCAGACCGGTTGCAGTAACCATTTTCAGAGTTTAAAAGGTGTTATATCTCAACTAGCTTTCAGAGGAAGAATCAGGTAGTGGTAGTGATGGATTTCCCACAGACGGCGCCAAAAATTATGGTGCTGGAAATCGGGTTTCCAAGAATGCAACAACACTTTAATATTTGTATGGAAAGGGAAGGACCATCACAGGCGTGAGGTCCTCAGGATCTGGGTTTCCTCTTAAGCGTGGGTTCTTCCAGCTAGGATAACACCAAAGATGCAAGTTGCAGTGATGATGATATTGTGGAGAAAATGGTGAGAAGCTTGAGAAGATCCGTGGAAACGCCCAGAACAATGTGTGCAATTTGTATGCCGATGATGACTTGGGGGAGAATGCATGGGTTCCCCACTACTTATATGTTAGGGATGGGGGTAAATGGGTAAATTGACCGTGTGGTCCCAAACCTGTGTTGCCCTAACACGTGGCAGCCTGTGAGGGTGTGAAAATGACGTTTCTGAAAAGGAGGCGACGTGTCAGGTACAAGGTGCGCACCACCTTTGTGTCAGAGGTTGTTGGCGAGGGTCGCGTGAGAGGAAGGCCTAAAATCCCCTCGTGAAGGTTAGGATCCGTCGCATGAGGAGTAGGATCATTCACGAGCGATGGTGACGCTCGAAGAATGTACGGATGGGCTCCCCACGGTAGATGACCCTTGAGCGCCAAAATCCCGAGCATCATGAATGGGGTCCCCCGTGTGGGTGCTTCCCTGAGGAGGGTAACCCTGAGGGCCGAGATGCGAGCGCCAAGCCTGTCGGCTTCGGCCCTTTACCCGAATAGTTGTCCGAGGCTCAACGGTCTGTATTAGCTGGCAAATGAGTGGGCTGGGAAGGCCCGCGAGCCCATTAATGCGAGCGTCCTAGCCCTTAGTCAATAAAGCATTGACACGTGGACGGCTCTGATTCGAATGCGATTTTAGGTCTCATCAATATTCTATTTTCTTTATGTAGGATAATATTTCTTGATACGTAAATGGAAGAAATCTTAATTTGCTAGGATAGTATTTCTCAAACTACATTTATTAAAGAATCCTAAGGATAAAGTTTTCTTAATTATATTTAATTGAGATAAGTTTAACCAGTAATTTTATGATTAGGACAACAGAAATAAAAAAAAAGTCTCTTTCTCTCTCTTAGCTCGAGTCTTTTCTCATCTAATAAATAGAGAAGCGTTTTCTCTTTTATTCTTTAGACCGATATTCTTAAAGCATCACATTATTCTAATATCATCTCAGTATTCTAAAAAAAATATGAAAAGAAAACACTCAATCTATCCTAGGAACACTCAATCTATCCTAGGCAAAATACAAGCAAGCCACAGAACTAGCATTCTCCCTGTGGTGATCGTGATCTAGGACTGGTGTGGATATCTTTAGAGGGCTTCTACTTTGAAATTTCGAAGTAAGAACCGTTCGAGGGATTCTTGCGGCTTGTAGAGTGTTTGAGGGAGGCTCATAACACTTCAAGAAAGATTAAAATCAAGTAAGTTTACGAAACTATCTTATTTCATTTAGGAATAAAAATTGCAAGCCAATTATTCCTCGTTGAAAATTTTTAATTTTCTGCTGCGTTTTGAACTTGTTTTCCAATACTCCGCCTTCACTTCCCCCACCCACATCCAACCGCTCAAACAACCCAACCTACCCATTAACATCCGACGATGAGCCCCTCCTCCGTTTCTCCTTCTACCATCTACAAAACAAAAGTTGTTATTAGCCGACGATCTTCGCCGCCCATCAAATTTGTTATCGCCTCACACAATACCGTTATCGCTGCTGGATCTCCTTTCCACCTCCACTAGCTCAACATGCGTCATGCCCGTATCCATGTCCGGCGAAGACAACTACACCACAATCGTGCCACCAACCCAAATCTGGTTCTCTGACGAGCAGATCCACCACCCTTCATCCCGATGAGGCCCACCATCGCACCTAAACGCCTCCCCATCTTCCATCCTCAAGTTCACCATTGGTAAATCTAAATTTCTATGTGTGTGTACACATCTGAGTTTGATTTTGTGTTGTTGCTCACGGTGGCCATTGTTGTGGTGGTGTGTGGTTGATGAAGAAGGGAGGGGGGGGGGGGGGGAGAAGGGGGAGCAGAGGTGGAAAAACAGTTGCAAGGTGATGGCAGTAATGGATTAGCAGAAGTGATAGTGGTGGTGACGGGGCCGGCGATGGGGATGGCATTGTGTCGGATGTACATTATATTTGTGTGTGTATATATATATATATATATATATATATTATAAAAGTACGAGTTGGGTTTTGGTTTCTTACAAAATACGGATCACCTAAAATATCCTCATAATAGTTACGTTAATACCTATTAATTAAAGATAATGATGTAAATACATGTTATAATGCCCAATTATTAATTTATCTATATTTAAAAAGCACTTATTAACTTAAAATAGGACTCTTACTAGAGTTAAGATTTCTTCAACTTACCCAAAAAAGATATATAGTTCAACACGGATTATTTTAATATTAATATATTAATTAATTATATTCAAATTTTATATTATAATTTGTCTATTTTTTAATTTTAATGCCTATAATTTAAAATATTATAATAAAATATATCTAACGAATTGAAAAACAACAAATTGATTCACTTTATAAATTTTAATAAAATTTTGTAATTATGTAAAATAAAATATTATTTAAATTGAATGAGTTACATAAGATAACTTTCAATAAATCAATCCTAATATAAATCTAATTACATAAGTCCATAGTTCTAATTATCTAAATTCATAAATTTTCTTAAATTATAATCATATTATAATTTTATAAACTTATCTAATTAACAAAATAATACTAATATAATTATAATTATTTCAATCTAACTAACTATATAATCTTCTTTTAGTTATATGATAAAATATAAATTAAATACGTAAAAAATACGAATAGCATTTTAATTTTAGTTTCTTACGACTTAATATACCACAATTTAGAATTACATATCGTCAGACAAAAGTTACTTTAAATTAAGAATCTTAAGGAAACTCAATGTGTGCATATAAAAATAAGATATAATATAATTTTTTAAAATAATTTTTATAGTATTCGATTAAACTAATTTTTTTACATAAATATACTCTTTTACTTATTTCTACTATATACATAAAATCAGTTATAAAAAAAAATTAAGATAAATCTGAAATAATACTCATTAGAGAAATACAAATAAGAAAATGAAATGCAAGATCAAATGACAAAGAGAATATAGAAAAGAGATAAAGAATAGTTAGTTAAAAGAAAGAATTGCTTGTCTTTAATGTATATACACTCGCATACCAAAACTAAGGACAACTATGAAATATTTTTACAAATATATTTATAAAGGACATGACAAAGTGAGAATTAATATCGCGTACAATAGTAAACAAAATTTTGAAGATTAGATTAAAAATTTCAAGATGCTAGATTAGGTCTCAACACTAAAAATAATATGGAGAATTTTTTAATTTAATTTAAGTGAGATTGATCCCATCGTTATCAATTTAGCTCTACATTTTCCAAAATATCAATACACAACTTATTGGTCGAATCAAAATTTGCAGACATTTTGACTTGGGATCATTGCTCCAAAATAATGGTCTTTGAACAGTTTTCAATGTGCTCGGAAAACAAAAAGATAAAAAGAAAATACAAAAAATTTTCCAGAGGATTATGCATGGCAAGCAAGGTAAATATCCAAAAGATTTGGAGAAAGAATTTATGGCAGGGTACAACAAATTATTATAACAATAAGAGATTATTTGGTTTTAAGAGTCGAGAATAATTGACTTCAATTCAGGGATAATCATACACGTTTCTTTTATCTCTTAACCATAACAAGAAGAGGGAATAAACAGATGAATGCTCTCAAAATAGGTAATGAATGGGTAACCTGTGATGATCAACTGAAGCCACACACTTAGGAGTACTACACCAAACTATTCAGTGGAGATACCATTGAGGAGGTGATGAGTATTGATATTGCGCAGAAGCTACCGTGGATGGAGCAAAGTGCATTCAAAGTGTGGTTGAGGCATTTCACAAGGCTGACTCAAATTAAACTTCAGCAAATCACATGTGTTCTTCGCACCTTATGTGTCAAATGATTTAAAGTAGTAGGTTAGTACAATTCTGAGCATGAAAAATATAGGCAATTTAAGGAACTATTAGGGGGTGCAAATAAATTTTAGCTAAAATTATAATAAGCATTTCTCGATTGTGATTAATAGAGTTGAAAAGCGCTTCTTGGGATAGAAGTTAAAATGACAAATCTTTTTGGATGAATGACACTTATTCAGTCCATCACGACCTCGATCTCCATCTACCACATGCAACAAATTGGCTCCTCAATGATATGTCGATAAATCTGATCAACTCAAGCACAACTTTCTTTAGGTGACTGATATAACAAATAAACTCATTTTTTAGGGTGGAAGAAGGTGACTAGAAATAAGCGAGAAAGTGGATTAGGTCTTAGAGAAGTCCAAAAAGAAATATAGCAATGCTCGCTAAAATGGGATGAGAATGCTTAACAAGGAGGAGACGGTATGAAACTAGATATATAAGAAAAAATATTTAAAAGGGGAGTACATTCTTGATCGAATATAAGCCTCAACTTATGGCTTGCCGAGCATGGAAGAGGATAGTTAGAAACACTTGAATGGTGGAGCCATTTTCCAAATGGAGGATTGGGAACATTGAAGGGACGTCTTTATGGAACGGTAGATCGTTGTCACAAGGCAAACTAGCAGACAACTTTGGAGACAACATTCATAAGGAGGAGAAAGATCTTATGGTATGTAATCTCATTGGCACCGATTCGCTGAAAACATTACTGTCCAAGGAGGTGGTGAATGAGATACTTAGTGTCCTAATCGCGCTTCATGATAACGGATGTAAGAGAGTCTGAACTGGGTCAACTAACGACAAATTCTTCTATAAAACGACATATAGTTTGCCTATGATATGGGAAGAGACATGCGAGAAAAATTAGAAATGAATTTGGAAATTACCTCACTCGTAAAAGTTTAAGATTTTTCTATGACTGCCAACATGATAGCTTGCTCACGAATGTAGTGAAGTATGATAGAAAATTTGGGAAAAGTAACGTATGTTCAAGTTGTTGTACAGGACATGAATATGTGGATCACGTGCTGAGAAGTTGTCTATATTTTTTATATATGTCTTTTTATTTGTTAAATATATTTGAAAGTTATAAACTATTATTATGCTTAAAAGTTAGGATTATTTGAACAAAATATAATACACATTAAACCTTTTTTTTTTCCTATATAATAAAATAATTTTAAATAATTTTATTGTTTAATTATTTGAATGTTTCTCCATTTTGAATTTCTATTTATTGTACATGATTTGAAAGAGAAATTTCATATAAATATTTTGTATGTGTAGCTTTTTAAGATTAAAATAGTTTATTAAAAATATTATTATATTTATTTAATCAAATTAAATATTTTTAATATCCTAATTTATTGAATAAACATAATAACTAAACTTATTTATATAAAATTAAATGATAAACATGCAACACACGTTCATTTCACTAGTATATATATATATATAAAATAATCTTTTTGTATAAAAAGTGAAGAAGATTTCAATTTTAGTTGCAATTAATGCGCGTGAGGCACACAAACTCATCGTAGGGGTTTACAAACTCATCATAGGTGTAACGCCCCGATTTTTTCTTTATATATTACGTGACATCATATGAATTATATTCTTATATGTTTATGTGAAAATATGTGAAATTTATGCCAACTTGAGAATTATTACATGAATTATTTCTAATTGATATGTGAATTAATTGCCGAACGTGACTTAATTGCCTATATGTCCTTAATTGATCATTTTCTTAAATATGTGGATCAAATTGCATGAACCATTCTTGGACTTAATTGATCATTTGCCATGAGATGAAACTTGATTACATGACTTCATATATTTGAGGGACTTAAGTGCAAAAATGGTTGAGTCATCATATTTGTTGGAAGATTCATATAAAATATCTATATCACATTTATTTATTGCTTTCATCATTTTTATTTCATACAAACACACCCATATTTGCTTCCATCTTCTCACGATCAAGCTCCAAGAGAGGAAGAAGAGGATTTCATCTACTCAAGCTAAATTTTCCATTAAATTTCATACTTTAAAGCTCAAGCATCATCACAACTTCATCTCTTCTCATCTTTCTTTCCTAAAAGGTATAAATGAGATATTTGGATGAAATTCTTGGATTATGATTTGAAGTTAGGGTTATGATTCTTTTAGTTTCCTTGAGGACATATGAACCTTATTTGATGATCTTGAGTTGGTTTTGGGCATCCATCACTTGAATACATGAAGCTTAGAGCATGATTGATCACTTGACTTCATAAGAGTTCTTGATGTAATTTTGATGAATATTAAGCATGAGTTCTTGGTGTGTATTTGCTCCTTGAATGTTCCTAAGTGTGCTTTGGTGTGTAAGGGAATGAATACACTTGATTCTAGGTTTATCTTTGCAATTTTGGGATGGTTGATTGAGGCCTTTACTCCATTTTCCTTCCCTCCCCTGTTTTCCCCTGTTTCTTCTCGGTTTTCAGCTGAAAACCCTCTACCCGGGTGGGTAAATTCATGAAGGAAAACTCCCCCGGCGGGTAGAGCTTGTGCAGAAAGTTTACTGCACAAGTTTTCCCGGGCCTGGTAGATTTTGGCTTATACTTTCCCCGGCCAGGTACTCCCTCATCCGAAATCGGATTGACCTGATTTTTAACTTGTTGGAAACCTCTTGAAATCTATAAAAACCTCCAATTGGAATCATCTCAATATCCTTTTTTATTTGTGAGTTATAATCAATTCTTTTAGGTGTCGCCACTTTCCTGAAAAACTGCACTCGCCTAACTTCAAGCTTATGCCATTTTCACCTCATTTTGAACTAGAAAACGAGCCATATATATATTCAGAAAGGTCTTTGTGTCTAGTTTCATAGCCAATAAGTAAAACTTAATTCCAACTTCTAGAACTCAAGATGTTCCAGTTTTCCTACAGCGTGTGCATTTCCTAAAATTGTCCGTTTTTGGCAAACTTCACCAAAACCTCTATTATTGCATTCCTTTCACTTTCTTAGTGTCCTTATGTGACTTGTATGAGTTATATACTTGGTTTATTGATAATTATGCTGACATTCCTTAATTGTTATGGCATAACATATTGATCATGACTTTGTCGTGCGTCTTAATGGTTCATACGAGTCGTGTCTCACGTACACTTGTCCTTGTTGCACAGATTATCTTCCCTTTGATGAGGAGAAAGCTCCATAGTCGTATCCTTACTTTCTTTGTCGGTAGAGGTGAGGTTTATCTTCTTGCTGTAGCCAACAACCTATACCCGTATAGCCTACATGGATTGCAATTGTTTCCCCGCATGTGAATTATTATACATATATGTATATCTATCTAATAAATATGTGATTGACTATTATATGCTCGATTTTTATTGAAAATGAATTTCAAGTAACACATGGGTTATACATATAGATTCTTGAGCGCGTGTTCATGACTTTAATTGTGAAAATGGAAAGTTTCTTGCATGCATTGCATAACCGAGTGCTTGTTCTTGAAAATCCTTATTCGCATGTTTTGAATGGGGCCCCATTCGCATGTTTCGGTGGGGTAAGGGCCCGAGGCAACGTGGGAAGAGGAGCCGAGAAAGCAAGGGCTGACGGTAAATCTATCTCGCGACCTCTACGGGGGACTGTGCTATCATCAGAGGTAGTTGGTACCACATGTCGCCTGTGACCGGCACTGGATGCCGAAGGAGTATAGTACCGAAATGGGCTATGACTCGCGTGTTCTTGGATGGTTAGGGGTTAGCTACCTCTTCAGTCACTCGGAGGAAGAAGGATGGTTTCTTGTTATTGCTCTTGTTCTTGTCATTGTTCTTGTTCTTGTCTTGTGGAGTAAAGGTTGGAGAAAGGGTATAACTCGGTACCCACTGATTGATTGAAACCCTTAATTCGGTATAAGCCATTGTTCTTGAAAGTAAATAATTATCTTATTCATGAAAATTGATACTAAAGTAAATGATGGCTTTGTTATTGAAAATTGAGGCTATATCGGATCGAGACAGCTTGTTATTGCATTGCATATCTCTACCTATTACTTCGTGTATATATCTATTATATTCTTTCCGCCTCACCAGTCGCTTGACTGACCCTTTCTTCTTCTATTTCTTGTTACCCTATTGGCTGCAGGTTGGAGTGCTAGGCGGGATTTCGTGTCTGTCAAGTCCTGTGGTTAACTCAGAGTCTTTACACCTACGCATTGTAAATTGATGAGTTCATATTGAAACATGTATAAATGCTAATATTGTGTTTTATTAATTCGGGATAGATTGAACACGTCAATTGCTACCTGTATTGATAACTTATTATATGCTATGCTTCCGCACGTGCATCTTATCCTATTAAATTGTTTATTTGGTTTCGAGTTTCTAGCTCCCGCCTAGCATAGCGAGTGAGTGAGTTCCCGTTCGCCGTGATTCGGCTCGTGTATGGACTCTCCATTTCATATGCGGGTCGGGTCTCGGTACGGGGGATGTGGCGCCCTCTGTTTGGGGTGTTACAATAGGGGTTTTTGAAGGACTTCTTTTTTTTTGGGAAAGAGTTTTTTGTGATACATCCGCATAACACAGCGTACTTCGCTGAAATTTTTCCCAGATTTATAACTTAATTTTCTTATCGAATTTGGTATGATTCATTATTATCTTGAAAGATAGATATTTAACAGGAGTTTACTTCTACAAGAATCCTAATATTTCTTAATCATCTATGGTTGCTCAAACTCTTGGGAGCTGGTCCGAAAACTAAGCTCGTGTCCAGGCTTTTTCCCATGAGCTCGGCACTTTTATTTGCATTCGGAAATTGTTGGAGCTGATGTAGTAGGCCAACTCTTTTTTAGGACGACATATTGAGCCTTTATATATATATAGAGAGAGAGTGTTTAATGTACGAAAAACCCTATGTTATTCATAATTGGCGAGCTGAACCCCGTGTTTTAAAAATTACTATAAAAAATCTTATATTTTCTAAAATATGCACTAGAAAACCTGAACACGCTGAATGTTTTACACGTGTTAAAATTTTCTTTTTTAAATTAAAACTTAACACAAAACACCCTATGCTTATAAAAACATGGGTAAAAAATCCTAACTGTAGCGCCCTACACGCCAAGGCACTACATCCCCCGCACTATAGTTCGGTCCACGTACGAAACGGATAGTCTGTACATAAACCAAACATACAGTGAATGGGTGACAATACAAGAACACTCTAGCTAGGTGGGACTATACCCTAAATCATTCAAAACCCATACGTGAAATTTCAAAGCGGAAGCATAAAAGTTTCATTATCAACTGACGAGTATTTTAAAATGTATAAACCTCTAAAACCACATATCAATACATTATCATCTCCATAATATATATCAAAACATAATCAATCCGTGAATGTCCATAACATGAAAATATACAATGCTAGACTCAGCTGGATAACAGGACACGACTCTAACTCCCGCCTAGCACGCAACTGTGAGTACCTGAAAAGTGAGGATGTCAGTCTACCGAAGACTGAGTGAGGGGCATAAATAGATATAAACGCATATATCATGCAAGTCATAGCCTCGAGGTGAAGTGTTTATAGAATAAAGTAAAATAAGTTGAATATGAAATCATCTTTGCCCGAGAATACGACTATCAAATTTAACAATTTCATTATTCAATTTCATTCAATCCGTGGCCCGGCAAGTGAGGGTAAATCTCTAACCTTTACACCAATAGTGAACAATACATGCTTGATTTAATTAATCATGTGATCGTGCAATTCAATTACAGTGCGATCAAGTAGCAGTTTCATGAACCCTTTTCCCTCCGGGTGATGGTGGGTTTACAAAGCCCAACTATCCAATCATGGTGTATGTCGGGAACATGACTCCCACGCACGGGATTTCTTCCTCCACCAAACCTCCTGGTAGATTCAGAGGTGATCCCAAAATGGTGAGGATGGTGCAAGAGTGACCCGTCTGCCCTTGCTTTCCCGGTTGGCTCAGTACACTACCCTCGGGCCCATAGTGCAATCATGGTACTCGCCAAAACATGCTTGAATCAATATCATTCATGGCTTGCTTGCAATATTTTATAATTGGAAATAAACGTTTATAATTATAATATGTTTTGGCCAAAAACTTCACATAATGGTCATAAGGGTTCTAGGTAACTAGAACAAAACCTCATCTGTGTGACAAATTAAACCAAGGATACAGTCTACAACGCCTGCTCCTCGTCACCAAGAAGCTAGTTTGTGCAAGAAAGACGTGTATACGTAAGACATGACTCAAAATGGACCAACTATGACGAACGACGAAAATGCAACGAGATGACGTGTAATACCCAATGTAGCATGTAAACATCATGTTTTAGCATGTAATTGACCATATAATGTCATGTTGGGATAAAAAAAATGATTGGAATTGAAAGTGAAAAATTGAAATTTAGGCAGATTATGCAAGGGTCGTGGCCGCGACCCATTTTGCTCACAAATTGGTAGCGGGCGCGACCTATTTTTTCATGAATTTTTCATGTAGTTTTTGAAAGTCGAAACTTGAGCAAATTTTGGTAGCTGCCGCGACCTGATTTACATGTATTTCAGGTCGCTGGCGTGACCTGCTATTCCACCAAAACTGAGGGTGGGTCGCGGGCGCGACCAATTTTACTCTATTTTCGGTCGCGACCGCGACCTTCAAGAACAACAAAAAAACAGAGCAGAAAACAGGGGATCGTCTCGGCCCAAAGAAAAATCACCCAAAACATTAATTTTCACTTGTTAAAATGCAAGATTTCTGGAAACCTGCATGAATACATACTCAAAGCATCATAAAACACCAAATAAACCATCAAACCATGCTTGGTCATTAAGATTTTCCAATTTCAAGCTCATACATGATTTCATGATATAAGCTTGTTTTCTTCAAGAATTCATGCATCAATTCATGGTAATATTATGTATTCATGTAGCATCCAACATATGATCCATATATTTTATAAATTACTAAACCCTAGCTTCCATGAAAATCATCAAAAGATCACATAATCAAGCTTACATGCACTTTGAATGAAAGAGATGAAGGGAATTGATGATTGAGCTTCAAACTCCTAAATTCTTGGAAAAACTTGATTGAAATCAACAAAATCTCTCCTTCTTTTCTTGATGAATGAACCGAGAGCATAAGAAAGAAAAGTTTGGATAAAGTTTTGGATGAAAATGAAGATGGAAGCATGAAGAAGGCTTATCACGTGATTCATCCATTTTGAAATTGATAAAATGCTCAATTTGCACTTTAGTCCCTCATAGACGTAAGTCATACAATTAAGGATGAAAAGTTTTGGTAATTGAACAATTAAGTCCAAGAAATAAGTATGAAACTTAGTCATTGAATTTACAAGAAAGATCTTGTAGGAACAATTTGGCAATTAATTCACGTTCGACAATTATTTCACGTAACAATCATTTTCAAATCATACGATAATTTCCAATTCGATATAAATTCACATAATTTCATGTAAAGATGTCGAAATGTAATTTATAAAATTATGATGAAATGTAGAAAATTAATAAAGAGAAGAAATGGAATTAAATCCTAAAGCTCAAAACTCACACGTGGCGTGCTTACCTATTCGTCCGGAATTGGGCGTTACAATTCTCCGCCCCTTAAAAGAATCTGGTCCCTAGATTCACTGCTCGTGAGGGAACAACTCTGGATGGAACCGTTTCATTTTATCTTCAGTTTCCCACGTAAGTTCTTCTGTTTTGTCACTTCTCCACATAATTTTAACCATGGGAATCCTTCGGATTCTTAATTCCTGAAACTTTCTATCCAAGATTTTAACCGGTTTTTGAACAAAGGTTAAGTTCGGTTCTAATTCAACTTCTTCAACGGGGATCAACTTCTTCAACGGGGAGGATATTGGTTTCATCGGGGTAATATTTCCTTAACTGAGACACGTGAAATACATTGTGGATTCCAGTAAGGCTCGGTGGTAAGTCCAGTCAATAAGCTACTTCTCCAATTCTTTGAAGAACTTCGAAAGGACCTAAGTATCGAGGATTAAGTTTACCTCCTTTTCCAATCCGAGAAAAATCCTTCCTTGGTGACACTTTTAAGAAAACCCTATCTCCAACTTCAAATTCAAGATCCCTTCGGTGAATGTCGGCATAGCTCTTTGCCTGTCTTGAGCAGCTTTCATCCATTGTTGTACTTGCTGAACCTTTTCGATCATATCTCGGACGGCTTTAGAAGGCTTTTCCAATTTCTCACCCTTCTTTACACCTTCTTGCTTCGACCATTTCCACTCATTGAGATCGAGAAACAATGGAGATCGACATTTTCGGCCATAAAGAAGTTCATAGGGAGTCATACTGATCGAGGCTTGGTAGCTGTTATTGTATGCAAATTCAATCAAAGGAAGCTGTTCTTACCAAGAATTCTGAAAATCCAATGTGCAGGCCCTTAGTAAATCCTCCATGTATCTTATTTATCTTTCAGACTGGCCATCGGTTTGAGGATGTACAGCTGTGCTAAATTTGAGCTTCGTCCCCAACATTTCCTGTAATTCTTGCCATAACTTTGATGTGAATCTCGGGTCTCGATTTGAAACTATGCTGACCGGAATTCCATGAAGCTGAACAATTTTTCTATTGTAAATTTCAGCTAACTTGCGGATTTTATAAGATATCTGGACCGGTAGAAAATGTGCAGATTTCATTAATCGGTCCATGATTACCCAAATACCATCAAATCCGCCCTTCACCTTTGGTAACCCTGATACAAAATCCATCGTGACCTGTTCTCACTTCCACTCGGGGATAGGTAACGGCAGCAAAAGTCCCGCGGGTTTTTGATGTTCATCTTTCACTTTCTGACATGTCAAACAACGCTTCACATACTCGGCGACATCTTCTTTAATCCATTCCACCAATAATATTGTTTCAAGTCCTTGTACATTTTATTTCCTCCAGGGTGGATAAAATATGCCGATTTGTGAGCTTCTTCAAGCAACACCTGTTTCAATTCTCCAGGTACAACCACTCGATTTTTGAAATGAAGAAGACCGGTTTCATCGAACCCGAATGAGCTTTCCGAATCACCTCTTGCCTTAGCCACTAATTTCTGTATTTTCGGATCATTATTCTGAGCTTCAAATAATCGGTATTCAACTCCGGTTGTATGGTAATATTAGAAACCCGAGCCTTTAAAATAATTGGTGGAATTTCATTACTTTCATTCGCCTTCAAGTTTGATACACTCACCTTCCTACTAAGTGCATCAGCGACCACGTTGGCTTTCCCAGGATGATATTTAATAGTACAATCATAATCCTCTAACCTTTCCATCTAACGCCGTTACCTCATATTCAAGTCTTTCTGTGTGAATAAGTATTGGAGGCTTTTGTGGTCGGTAAAAATTTCAAAAGATACCCCGTAAAGATAATGTCTCCATTTTCCGAGTGCGAATACCACAGCTGCAAGCTCCAAATCATGTGTAGGATAATTCTTTTCATATTTTTTCAACTTCCGAGATGCATACGCAATCACCTTTCCTTTCTAAGTTAACACACAACCTAGACCTTCATTAGATGCATCAGTATAAATTGCATACCCTTCGGAGCCTTTCGGGAGTGTCAATACCGGAGCTGAGACTAACTTTTCTTTCAAGAAGTTGAAACTTTGATTACACTCTTCATCCCACACAAACTTCACCTCTTTCTTTATTAGCCGGGTTAGAGGGGCTGCAACTTTAGAAAAATCCTTTACAAATCTTCGGTAATATCCGACCAATCCCAAGAAGCTTCTAACTTCCGAGGCATTCTTTGGTTTCTCCCATTTTAGTACGACCTCAATCTTCGAAGGATCGACTTCCAACCCATTTCCTGAAATAACATGTCCCAAGAAAGAAACCCGATTGATCTAAAATTCACATTTACTGAATTTGGCGAATAACTGATGCTCCTTTAGAGTTTGTAAAACAAGCTTGAGGTGTCTCGCGTGCTCTTCGACCGACTTGGAAAATACCAGAATATCATCAATGAAAATTACCACGAATTTGTCTAGGTAAGGTCGGAAAATCCGGTATATCATATCCATGAAAGCTGCAGGAGCATTAGTTAAATCAAATGGTATCAGCACGAACTCATAATTCCCATACCGAGTATTGAATCTCGTCTTTGGAATATCTTTCTCTCGGATTCGCAACTGATAGTATCCCTGTCTTAAATCGAGTTTGGAGTAAACTTGGGATCCCTGAAATATATCGAATAACTCCTCAATATGTGGGAGGGGATACTTGTTCTTTATAGTCATCCGATTTAACTCCTGGTAATCAATACACATTCTTAAGGTTCCGTCCTTCTTCTTTACAAACAAAACCGGTGCACCCCAGGGAGAAGAACTCGGCCTGATATACCCAACTTCTAGCAACGCATCAAGCTGAACCTTTAATTCTTTCAATTCTACTGGAGCCATCCGATATGGAGTCTTAGAATACGGTTCTACATTCGGATATAAGTCAGTCACAAATTCAATTTCGCGTTTAGGAGGTAAGGAATCCAATTTATTGGGAAAGACTTTAGAAAAATCCTTCCCCACTTCTATTTCCTCCAACTTTACCTGATCTTTGGGCTTATTCAGAATGTATGCAATGAATCCCGTGGTTCCCTCTTGAACCAATTTTCCAGCCTCATAAAAGGAAAGTAAGGGTACTGTCTTTGCACTCCAACTCGTATTAATCTCTGAACCCAACTGTATTTTCTTAGCCCGACAATCCACTGTAGCACTATGCCTGTACAACCAATCCATTCCTAGAATACCCATATCTCTCCATCAGCATTTCAATGAAGTCAGTCAAAAATTCTCGACCCTCAATCCTCACTGGAACATCCCTGTATACCCGATCTGTCTCTCTACTACTACCAAAGGGAGAACTAACTATATAGCGCACAGAAGAGCACATAACAGGCAAAGGTAAAGTAATAACAATAGAATGCGCAAGAAAAAAGTGTGTAGCTCCGGGATCAAACAACGTATGAATGTTCAAGCCATGTATGTATATAGTACCTTCAATAACTGCCGCAGGGTCGATCTCTGCATCCCGTTCCTCTCCAGCCAAAGCATATGCACGAGCCCTCACAAGTGGCCTCTGACCCCCAGGTGGTGGATCTCTACGGTCTGGACAGCGATCTACCCTGTGCTCGTTACTCCCATAAATCAAACATAACCCCAACTGGCACCTGTAACCCTCGTAGGTATGATAAACATTTGGGTTTCTCAGGTGGTGGTGGCAAAGCAGGAGCACGTGGAGCCTCCTGAACTGGCCCTGTCGGTTTGAACTTCTTTCCAGGCCCTTTAGTACTGGTGGTGCAGAATAGGAAATGGGCCTCTTTCCAGAACTAGAACCTTGCCCAGAACCTGAGCCTGAAGCCTGTCCAAAGCATGGAATAGGTCTTCTCGCATTCACTGAGTCCTCAACTGTTAGTGCCTTTATAGTAGCCTTGACCCAGGTACTCGTGTTTACTGCCTCCAATGCTACCTGGATGTCTGGCCTGAGTCCCTGTACGAACTACATCACCTTGTGGAAGTCATCGCTTGCTATATTGGGTACATAGCGAGATAATCCCTCAAACTCTGATATGTACTCCACAACAGATCTCTCTCCTTACTTAAGCTCGGTAAATTCCTTCAGCCTACGGGTACGTGAAGCTGGTGGAATGCATTTATTTTTGAACTCTCTAACAAACACCTCCCAAGTAACCTCTTCGCCAACAGCTTCCAATATAATCTTCGTGCTCTCCCACCAGGAATATGCTTCACCCTGAATCAAGGTAATGGTGCAACGAGCTTTCTCTCGGGACTCACATGGAATAAGCTCCCAAATTCTTTCCACTTCTTTCAGCCACATTTCTGCCTGAATATCATTGCCCTTAAAGAACTTAGGGGGGTGCTGATTCTGAAACTCCCAGAGTATAGCATAACTAGGTGTCTCCGGTTGTACTGATAGAGCAGGTGGTGCTGGAGGAACGTACTCCCTGAGTCTTTGATCGATGAGGCCAACAACTGCGTTCATGAAGTCCTGTGGCTGAGCAGGAGGGGGTGGAGGTGGAGGAGAACACTCATGATGGTGTCTCCTATGTCCTGGAGAGTGCTCACGACGAGGCCTACCTCGAGGCATCCTGAAATCAAATCACTGTACATGCATGGTGGGATTAATATATGCAAATGAGTGCACTTAAATCTCATAATACCAAGAATCACATAATCCAAGGAATTCAAGTAATCCAATGAATTCAAGAATTCAGGTAAGTCACATTATTCAAATTGATGCAAGACTCTCAAATAACAAGAAATTCCTATGCCATATGACCTAGACCCACAAGACACGACACTAGAACCTCGGTTTTGAAACTGGGCTTTGATGATACCACCTTAAGATGGTGCACCCTACACGCCAAGGCACTACATCCCCCGCACTATAGTTCGGTCCACGTACGAAATGGATAGTCCGTACATAAACCAAACATACAACGAATGGGTGACAATACAAGAACACTCTAGCTAGGCGGGACTATACCCTAAATCATTCAAAACCCATACGTGAAATTTTAAAGCGGAAGCATAAAAGTTTCATTATCAACTGACGAGTATTTCAAAATGTATAAATCTCTAAAACCACATATCAATACATTATCATCTCCAGAATATATATCAAAACATAATCAATCCCTGAATGTCCATAACATGAAAATATACAATGCTAGACTCAGCTGGATAACAGGACATGACTCTAACTCCCGCCTAACACGCAACTGTGAGTACCTGAAAAGTGAGGGTGTCAGTCTAGCGAAGACTGAGTGAGGGGCATAAATAGATATAAACACACATATCATGCAAGTCATAGCCTCGGGGTGAAGTGTTTATAGAATAAAGTAATATAATTTGAATATGAAATCATCTTTGCCAGAGATTACGACTATCAAATTTAACAATTTCATTCAATCCGTGGCTCGATGAGTGAGGGCAAATCTCCAACCTTTACACCAATAGTGAAAAATACATGCTTGATTTAATTAATCATGTGATCATGCAATTCAATTACAGTGCGATCAAGTAGCAGTTTCATGAACCCTTTTCCCTCCGGGTGATGGTGGGTTTGCAAAGCCCAACCATCCAATTATGGTGTATGTCGGGAACATGACTCCCACGCACGGGATTTCTTCCTCCACCAAACCTCCTGGTGGATTCAGAGGTGATCCCAAAATGGTGAGGATGGTCCAAGAGTGACCCGTCTGCCCTTGCTTTCCCGGTTGGCTCAGTACACTACCCTCGGGCCCACAGTGCAATCATGGTACTCGCCAAAACATGCTTGAATCAATATCATTCATGGCTTGCTTGCAATATTTTATAATTGGAAATAAACGTTTATAATTATAATATGTTTTGACCGAAAACTTCACATAATGGTCATAAGGGTTCTAGGTAACTTAAACAAAACCCCACATGTGTGACAAATTAAACCAAGGATGCAGTCTACAACGCTCGCTTCTCATCACCAAGAAGAGGGTCAGTGCAAGAAAGACCTGTATACGTGAGACATGACTCAAAATGGACCAATTATGACGAACGGCGAAAATGCAACGAGATGACGTGCAATACCCAATGTAGTATGTAAACATCATGTTTTAGCATGTAATTGACCATATAATGTCATGTTAGGATCAAATAAATGATTAGAATTGAAAGTGAAAAATTGAAATTTAGGCAGATTATGCAAGGTTCGCGGCCGCGACCCATTTTGCTCACAAAATAGTAGCGGGCACGACCTATTTTTTCATGAATTTTTTGTGTAATTTTTCAAAGTCGAAACTTAGCCAAATTTTGGTAGCGGCCGCGACCTAATTTGCATGTATTTTAGGTCGCGGGCGCGACCTGCTGTTCAGCCAAAACTGAGAGTGGGTCGCGGGAACGACCAATTTTACTCTATTTTCGGTCGCGATCGCGACCTTCAAGAACAGCAGAAAAACAGAGCAGAAAATAGGGGATCGTCCCGCCCAAAGAAAAATTACCCAAAACATTAATTTTCATTCATTAAAATGCAAGATTTCTGGAAATTTGCATGAATACATACTCAAAGCATCATAAAACACCAAATAAACCATCAAACCGTGCTTGGTCATCAAGATTTTCCAATTTCAAGATCGTACTTGATTTCATCATATAAGCTTAATTTCTTCAAGAATTCATGCATGAATTAATGGTAAAATCATGTATTCATGTAGCATCCAACATATGATCCATATATTTCATAAGTTACTAAACCCTAGATTCCATGAAAATCATCAAAAGATCACATAATCAAGCTTACATGCACTTTGAATGAAAGAGATGGAGAGAATTGATGATTGAGCTTCAAACTCCTAAATTCTTGGAAAAACTTGATTGAAATCAACAAAATCTCTTCTCATTTTCTTGATGAATGAACCGAGAGCACAAGGAAGCAAAGTTTGGATGAAGTTTTGGTTGAAAATGAAGATGGAAGCATGACGAAGGCTTATTACGTGATTCATCCATTTTGAAATTGATGAAATGCTCAATTTGCACTTTAGTCCCTCATAGATGTAAGTCATGCAATTAAGGATGAAAATTTTTAGTAATTGATCAATTAAGTCCAAGAAATAAGTATGAGACTTAGTCCTTGAATTTACAAGAAAGATCATGTAGGGACAATTTGGCAATTAATTCACGTTCGGCAATTATTTCACGTAACAATCATTTTCAAATCATACGATAATTTCCAATTCGATATAAATTCACATAATTTCACGTAAATATATCGAAATGTAATTTACAAAATTATGATGAAATGTAAAAAATTAATAAAGAGAAGAAATGGAATTAAATCCTAACGCTCAAAACTCACACGTGGCGTGCTTACCTGCTCGTTCGAAACCGGGCGTTACACTAACGACTTAAATGAGTTTATCTACACCAAATAAATGAGTTTAACCCAAGAAATACAAAAATCTGTAGACACGTTATCTATGCAAATACAATCTCTAGCTAATACAATAAAATTGTTATCTGAACAACTCCAAAATACAAACGAACAAATGCATAAATTAGAAACAATTCAATTTACTAAAATAGTAAAAACTGATCATGAACTCGAACAATAATACATTCCGAATAACAAAATTTTCTCTTGTCATCAGGAGGGGGAGAATATCCATACTTATTTCACACCTAAAAAAACCCAGAATTAAATACTATTATTGATACAAATACTATGATAAAGAAATAAAGAAAAAATACATCAACAAGATAATATAGAAGAAATTGATAATACACAAGAAATATTAAACAAAATTTTAGAAGAATTAAAGATAAAGAAAAACAAATAACTATACTTGGAGAAAAACAAATAATACAACTAATGGTAAATTATCACGAGTTATTAGAATAACTTAAAAAAATTAATTATACAGAAAGAACAAACTAGATATCACTATTGCCGACCTTGAAAGATATTTTGAAAGCAAAAATTTTAAACCATTTAAAATAAACCTCCACGATTATAATGGAATTATTTGGACTAGAAAATAAACAAAATTAAACACCTCCATGATTATAATGAAAAGTCTTGTAAATACTATAAAGAAAGAATAGTGATGGTGCAGGAAAGAGAATCCTAATAAATCACCAACACTTTAAGATTTGTTCGGGGGAAAGACCATCACAGGCGTTTGAGCCTCAGGAACTGGGGTTTCTAAAGAGCGTGGGTTCTTCCAGCTAGGATAACACTAGGGGAGAAAATGCAGTAAGGATGCAAAGACGGTGAAATATGTGGAGCTTAGGCAAGAAGGAACCAGAATAAAAATGGTGGAATGGGCCCAGTTCTGTGTATGCAGTGTCTTGGGAAGAAGATGACTTGGGGAAGAAGGAGTAAGAATTCCCCTATTTATACGTTGAGGGCATGGGTATTTTAGTAATAGTGACCAAGTGGTCCCAAACCCAGCGTTGCCCTAACCCGTGACGGCTTGTGATGGTACGAAAGGGATGGCTCTAAAAAGCCTGTAGAGGGGCAAGTACGAGAGAGATCGTTGGCGTGCGGTGAGCGTGTAGGTATTTACTTATGCCCCTCGTACGCCTGCGATGCCTTTGGGAGGGACCCCTCACACTACTGGGACTGACTCCCGAGGTGGATAGTACCCCTGGCTATCAACACGAGTGTTGATGACGCTCGAGGGGACTCCCCTGTGGAAGGTGGTGAGTGCCAAGGGTCCGGGTGTTGGAGTGTCAAGGGATACGAGCGCGATTGCCGAGGGTCCTTCGTAGAGGAGGGATTTTGGATACGGAGCGTCCCTTGACAGTAATGTGAGCGTTCAAAGGGATCGTCGGAGGGATCCCACGCTCGTGACTTGGGCCGAAGACGTAAGGGTAGGCTGAGTGAATGATGAGGGAACGGGTCAGGTTGGATCCATGAGCTCTTTACCCCGAGCGCTAAACCACTATCCTTCAGATCCTGACATGTGTACGGTGTTGATCCGAGCGTAATATGGCCTCATCATTTGCCCCCCAAATTCTGTAGTTACGCTTGAGCGTGCTGTAGAATTTTAAGAGCTGAGCCCTGGTTTTGAATATGCGAGGGTCAAGCCTTTGGAGGGAAGTGGCTATCCGCCTTCTATAATGGACATCCCCTGGCATGGTAATAAATGAAGTCCCATCCGCATTAAATGCTGAGAGGCGACGTGGGCGCGTGTGTTGTGGAGTGAGTGCGTGCATGTGGGGAGGTGTGCGGCGGTTACCAAAAGTGGGGGGTTTTCAAAGCGGGAAATGATTATGGTTTGAATTCCCAAAACCCCATTTAATGCTAGTTTTCCCCTATAAATAGGGATCCGGGAAATCCTTTTCACTTTTTACGCTTTTCCTACTCTTCAAACCAATTCAGCAACAAAAATCTTAGCTGTTTTCGTGATTTCCAGCAATCCTCCGTTCCAATTTCAGGTAAATCTTTGTGACCTGATACTAACCTTAGATTTAGGTCGTTCTGAGTGTAACTCTTCGTGAGAGAGAGCCTTTGAGTCATCCGATTCAATCTGTAATCCTTCTTCCTCACCATCTTCCTCTGTAAGGAACCTTTGAATTCTTCAAGCCCAGTGCAACAATGGTGGAGAACATCTTAGACCAAATAGTGAGGGAAATAGACGAGATGTCCGTTGGGAGCTCTTCTCCTCATGGCGGGATTCCTACTGCCATTCCCATCGCGAGGGCCTCCCCAGATGGTGCGTTCCCAACCACGATTCCAGTAGCAATAGCCCCATTAGAAACTGGGGATGAAGAATTGAACACTGCGGTTCAAGGAATGAACGAGCGTGATCCCCAGGGGGTAAACCGGATTTTTGAAGAGATGAATCTAGTAATGGAAATGTAGAGGCAGGGGGAGAGGGTACTCCCCATTTTGAACAGTGCTGTGAGGCCGCAGGATCATCAAATCACAGTAGCAATTGCGGCTCCCGGGGGCGGTGTAGGGCCTTCCAAGCGTCGGGTGGATGGTGAGCCTCATCGGAAGCGTCAAAGGAAGGGGAAGGAGCCTGCAACGCGAGTGAGGCAAAATAATCCCCACCAAACAGATAGGTCACTGGACGATATAGAGAGCATACTGACGTTCGAAGATCTAGAGGATTTGAAAACCAAAGTGTACTGGGACGAGACTGTGTTCCCAATTCGTCTCCCTGAGGAGGGAGATAGGGCCCACCGTCCGCCATCGGGGATGATGACCGTCTACCAAGACTCCGTCCTGGCTGGAGGTTTGAGATCCCCAATTCCACCCCCCGTCGCCGATATCTGGAACTACCTCGTTCTCAGTCCTTCTCAGATTCTCCCTAACGGCATAGCCTTGATAAACGTGTTCTTGATCCTGATGAGGGCCACAGGTCACGAGCCCTCAATACAAAATTTCAACAACCTAATTCAGGTGGCCCGTTCCCCACGTTCGTCTCCAACAGATGGGTTTTACTACACCCAAGCCAAGTCAGGGCTTAAAATGATTGACTCGCCCTCGACTTCGTATGACGAGAATTGGAAGGAGAAATATTTTTTCGTGGGAGCACCCGGGGAGACTTTTGGAGCTAACCGAGGGTGGATAGTACACGGCGAAGGGCCTTTGGTTAGGAACAGATCCGGGAATAAACTTTTCGAGTATTGGGCGAAGAGCTTGGCCCTCGTGATGAAAAACGAG
The DNA here is from genome assembly GCA_037501455.1 of Lantana camara. Classification (NCBI taxonomy): domain Eukaryota; kingdom Viridiplantae; phylum Streptophyta; class Magnoliopsida; order Lamiales; family Verbenaceae; genus Lantana; species Lantana camara. Next base: position 15,499,168 of record CM074860.1, read on the forward strand.
AAGAAATTGATTAAGGCCAAGGAGCTAATTAGTAATGAGGGGATATTGTTCCGATAATGTCTCACGAATCCCCCGGATATGATAACCAACCCTCCAGCTCAAATTATGGACCTCGATGGTTAGATTCTAGGGACTAACTCCTCTAACACTTAGAATAGCATCACTAACTTGTCACTGTTGTATTATTATGACAAGTATTTCAATAACACCTCTCTAATGCTCATTTTTCTCCCGTTTACAGACACAGAGCTACTAATGGTAGGACCAACCGCTGAGGGAATCCTTGCACTTATGCGCGCTCAAAGAGCCGGGGCCAATTAGCAGCAGCAACAACCACCCCAGAACCAATAGGCACCCAATGCTCCCCGAGGGTGCCGCCTCAGGAGAGGGCCAGGGCGTGGAGAGGGCGGCCGAGGGGATGACCACTTAGAGAACCTGGCCCTCGAAGATGCCCAAGTCGTTACCTCCCCCGTTGCTTCCATGGCGCCCGCTTCCACGGGCTCGTACGCATCCAATAACAACCGCTCGGGCTCCGCAGCCCAAAATTTTGAGGCGGTGCGGGTGTTGGAAAACGGGATCAGAAAAGCAGCGAAAATTTAAAAAAATTTCCAACAAAAGGATCTAGGACTCGCAATCGTGTAACCAAATTCATAGAGATAGAAAACTTACTTTTCTTTTATTCTTTCTTGAAGCGTTTCAAGCCACCCAAGAACGCTCTTCTCGCGGCTTGATCCCCTCTCCTTGGTAAAGCTCGAATCTTCAAACTTCTAACTTGAAGTCTCTATAGATAGTCCACCAACTTGATCACAATCTAACTAGTAAGGATGCTAGTTCTCTAGTTAGTGTTTAGGCTTAACCCAGGGTTTATTTAATCTTGGAGAAAGGAAGGTGTTCAACACATGAACCAAAAGAATTCTCTATTAGCCTCTAAGGGGAGCTCGAGCTCCCCTATTTATAGGAGGGGTGTGCCGAAATCCCTAGTCCTTTATGGGCTAGGATTTTGGTCTCTCTCTCTCCTATTACTTGATCATCAAGTAATTTGACTTTGACTTTGAATTCTAATTCAAATCAACTTTCAAGAGAGCTAAAAATATCCAAACTAATTTTGGATTATTTTATACTTTATTTATTTAAAATAAATAACTTATTTTATCTAATTAATTAATTCGTAATTAATTAACTAGATTATTTTTTTCTCCAAAATTAGACTTTCTTTTTAATTCAAAAATTAAACCAAAGTCTATTAAATAATTAACACATTTAATTATTTAATATATATATATATCATATATATACATATACACGTGTGAGGCACGTGTCCCAAGGACACGTGCTCCTCACGTGACCCACACGTGTGATTTTACACGTGTGGAACCCTCTAGGTCCGATTAACTCGTTTAATCAATTTCAAGCCTCAACTCATGTAACCAAGTTGTTGTGTGTGACCCTCTAGGTTCTCAATTCAATTAGCAGTGACCCTAATTAATTAATTCACTAATTAATTAATCAGTCCACAGATTAAACGACCATAGTCTAGAAATAGGTGTTTAACCCCTAGCTGAATTGGAATGTTCGGATTCGACAGAACCTTTAAGTCATTGATTTATGTGAGATACAATCCTCCTATTTACTATCTCTCAACCAAGATCTAGGGCAAGGGAATAATCAGAACCCTAATAATCCGGTCTTAAAGCTAAGTGCATTTCATATCCATTTGATCTCAATCCAAGAAACCCTTTTCTTGATGTCTTGATCTACTGCCTTGGCCAAGGACTCAATATGGCATATGAATGACTTACACAATAAGAGATCACCTTGCAAATGCAAGTGTAGGTCCTTTCTTGATTCTCATTCACTTTCATGAGTCACTTGTGCAGCCCCAGCATAAGCCTTGAATCAGTTGTCTAAGGCGACACCCTTTAAAGCTTATACCTAAGACTACAGAGTTAACTCATAAAGTGACAAGGAACCTCAAGTCTAAGGATCAATTAATCACATCAATGACTCGTGAGATATTTCCTAATCTGGAAGTTTCCATTTCCTGAAATAGAAACTTCCTTTCCCATTTAGGAATCTTCTCACACGGGGCACTTCAGTTAACTTACTTATTAAAGTAAGTACCCTCATGTATCACGCACGTATCAACTATACACTTTGCACCTCCATGAAATAAGGTGGTCCTTCTTAAGGGCGTGATCCCACAAGCAAGCCTTAGAGGAGTCAGGTTGACACTCCCACTGTCTGTAGGACTCATCGGCTTGGAGTATTTTACTAATCATGACTTATGTGATATAGGGCTCGTTTCATGAACAATTTCACCTAAATGGTAGAGTCCTAAAGTCATCAGGATTAGGGGAGTTCTCATACATGCACAGCTAAAGTAAACGCATACCAAACAAGAGTATATAAAGAAGTGTTGCCTCAATTCGTTATTTCATTCAAAGATTGTCTGCGATTACAATAAGGAAAAGCACAAAGCGGATATACAACCGGCTTTCTAGGGCACTATTCCTAACAATCTCCCACTTACCCATCAAAGCCATTCTAAAGCTACTCTAAGTCCCATCTTCTGAAGATGACCTTGGAAAGCTTCTCGACTAAGGGGTTTAGTAAGTGGATCTGCCACGCTCTCTACTGATGTGACCCTCTCAATTTGCACATCTCCTCTTTTGATAATATCACGGATTAGGTGATACTTCCTCATAATGTGCTTGGTCCGTTGGTGAGATCTTGGTTCTCTTGCTTGAGCAACCGGCCCAGTGTTGTCACAAAACACAGAAATGGGGTCTTTCATGCTAGGAACAACATTCAACTCTTGAATGAAGTTTCTAATCCAAACACCTTCCTTAGCTACATCATTTGCAGCTAAGTATTCGGCCTCAGTGGTCGAATCTGCAGTGGTTGTTTGCTTGGAACTCTTCCAACTCACTACTCCGCCGTTCAGGCAGAAAATGTATCCTGACATTGACTTAAAATCATCTAAGTCAGATGCAAAGCTTGCATCGCAGTATCCTTCGACAGTAAGACCTTTCTGACCTCCGTAAACTAAGAATAAATCTTTAGTACTTTTCAAGTACTTAAGAATATTCTTCATGACAGCCCAGTGACCATCTCCAGGGTCAGATTGGAAACGACTTGTTACACTAAGTGCATAAGCCACATCCGGTCGAGTACATAACATTGCATACATTATGCTACCTATTGCTGATGCATAAGGTGTATGAGTCATTCTTTCCTTCTCAAGGTTGGTCTTAGGACACATCTTCTTTGAAAGACATGTTCCTACACTCATAGGAAGGTTCTTAACCTTTGCTGACTCCATATTGAATCTCTTCATTACTTTGTCAATGTACATCGACTGTGATAGTCCTATTAACCTTCTAGATCTATTTCTATCGATTTTAATTCCAAGGATATAGGAGGCATCACCAAGATCTTTCATCTTGAATTGGTTTGATAACCATAACTTAGTTACTTTCATGTCATCCTTCGAATTCCCAATAAGAAGGATGTCATCAACATAAAGTACTAAGAATTGCACTGAGGTCTCCAATTCCTTTCTATACACACAAGACTCATCCGAAATTTGAATGAAGCCAAACGCTTTGACTGATTCATCAAATCGAATGTTCCAATTCCTAGAAGCCTGTTTCAATCCATAGATTGATCTTTGGAGTTTGCAAACCTTTTGCTCACTCTCACTGAATGTGAAACCTATGGGTTGCTCCATATAAATGTCTTTGTCAATGTCACTATTGAGAAAGGCAGTTTTCACATCCATTTGACATATCTCATAGTCATAATATGCAGCAATGGCAAGCATGATCCGAATAGACTTTTGCATTGCGACTGGCGAAAAAGTTTCATCAAAGTCCACGCCGGGTCTTTGAGTGAATCCTTTTGCAACCAGTCTTGTTTTGTAGGCTGCAATGCTTCCATCAACTCCAAGCTTTCTCTTAAAGATCCATTTGCAACCTATGGGTTTGACCCCATCAGGCAAATCTACCAAGGTCCAAACTTGGTTGGAGTTCATGGAGTCCATTTCGGATTTCATGGCTTCTATCCACTGTTCAGAGTTAGAATCTGAAAGTGCCTCCTCATATGTTGAAGGATCATTATCCTTTTGAGAGATTTCATGGAAGAATCCATACCATCTCTCCGGCTGTCTAGGAGTGCGTTCAGAACGCCTTAGAGGAGGATTTTCGTGTGTATCGAAACTCGCGATTGGTTTTGGTTGATCAGTAGGGGACGTTTCTTCAGTGGGTGGCGTGGGGTCACTTTGTACTTCCTCTAATTCTATGATCTTGCCTTTCCTTTCTTTAAGGAACGGTTCCTCAAGAAAAGTGGCATTTCTGGAAACAAACACCTTTTGCTCAGATTGATCATAGAAGTAATATCCTATGGATTCCTTAGGATAACCTACAAAGTAGCATAAGTTAGAACGAGATTCTAACTTATCTCCCACTGTCCTCTTCACGTAAGCAAGACAACCCCAAATTCTTAAGTAAGAATAGCTAGGGATTTTACCATGCCACATTTCATAGGGCGTTTTAGGGACTGACTTAGAGGGAACTAGATTCAGAATCTTTGCTGCACTTTCTAGGGCATAACCCCAGAAAGAAGGTGGTAAGTCAGTGAAACTCATCATGGAACGAACCATATCAAGTAAGGTCCGATTCCTTCTCTCAGAAACTCCATTAAGCTGAGTTCCCGGAGGAGTCCACTGAGAGATAATCCCACTATCTTTGAGATGATTAAGGAATTCTTCACTAAGATATTCGCCTCCTCGATCAGATCGAAGTGCTTTGATCTTGTGACCTGTTTGGTTCTCAACCTCCTTTCGAAATTCTAAGAATTTCTCAAAAGCTTCAGATTTATACTTTATTAAGTATACATAACCATATCGACTAAAGTCATCGGTAAAGGTTATGAAATACTGATGATTGTTTCTAGTGTTTACACTGAGCGGTCCACAAACATCAGAATGGATCAAATCCAAAACCTTAGTGGCACGTTCCACAGTTCCTTTAAAAGGAACTTTGGACATCTTTCCTTTGAGACAGGATTCGCAAGAAGTTAACTCTTTGAGATCATTTTCAGAGAATGATCCTAAAGTGTTTATCTTGCTAATTCTGTTCTTAGAAATGTGTCCTAATCTAGCGTGCCATAAGGGAGCTGAAACTTTGTCATCTCTCTTACGCTTCGTTTCTCGTTATATATTCATGATATTGATATTCTGAGTTAGATAAAGTCCATTACTTAGAGTACCGATGTGAACGGAAGAGTTGTTCCGTTTGATAAAGTATTTACCATTCTTAATATAAGTTTCATAACCTTCACAATCTAAAATTGGAACAGAAATTATATTACGAATAATGCTCGGTACATAAAGGACTTTATTTAAGACTAACTCAAAACTACCTAAATCTAATCTAATTGTGCCTAAAGCTCGAGCTTCAACGTTTGAGCCATCGCCGATCTTCAGGACACATTCTCCTTCTTTGAGTTGTTGGACTTCACTTAGTATCTGCACATCATTACAGATATGAGTTCCACAACCGGTATCAAGTACCCAAGAACTAGAATTAATAGAAAGATTTACTTCAACGAGAAAGATACCTTTCTTTAGAGTAGCCTTGTACTCTGGGCAGTTTCTCCTCCAATGTCCCGCTTTGCCACAATGGAAGCAAACATCCTCTTTTTGATCACGCTTCTTCTTTTGGGCCTTCCCCTTCGAAATGCCACCAGTGGGCCTAAGGGGTTTCTTCTTCTTCATTTGGGCTTTCTTGCCCTTACCTTTAGAAGGCCCAGAAGAGGAAGATGGAGCATTCACCATCAAAACCTTACTGTCCTTCTTGATCGTGCTTTCAGCAGTCACAAGCTGACTAATCAGCTCAGCTACAGTAGCACCAGCATGATTCATATTGAAGTTAAGGACAAATGGGTTGAATGATGGTGGGAGCGAAGCTAGCAACAAATCCACTGAAAGCTCATCTTTCAGTGGCATGTCCATGGAAGCAAGTTTCTCAGTAAGGGCGAGAAACTTGAGTCCATATTAATGGACACTTGAACCTTCCCTCATTCTTAAATGGAACAATTCCTTTGAAGTGTTATACCTTGTAACACGTTCATGAGGGCGGTAAAGTTGCTCTAAGTGGTCGTAAATCTCCCAAGCAAATTCCATGGCATCATGTTGCCTTTGCAAGTCCGGAGACATGTTAGCCAACATAAGGCAACGGGCTTGGAGATTATCATCCTTCCACTTCTGAATCGCGTCCCGCTCGGCCCGAGTGGGAGCCTCCCCTTCGGGACTAGGCTCCCCTTCGAAGAGAACATAAGTTCTCTTCTCAGAATCTAAAATGATTTTTAGATTCCTCAGCCAATCAGAATAGTTGGGACCAGCCAACTTGTTTGACTCGAGGATCGATACAAGAGGGTTTTTGGTTGCCATTTCAAAACACGTAGAGAATCACAGAATCTACGACCTAAATGGTAAAACAGAGAACTAGTGAGCATGCTGAATTATAACGATATACAAAAGATAAAGTCTTTAATCTAATGTAGCTCCCACTGTTTTTCAAAGATCTATAATTCCCAAAGATCTAAGAGGAACACGTTTCCCAATGGGTACTAAGATCCTAGGCATTTTACCTCGAACCCACGACTCGCGGACATTCTAAGTAAGAACCCTAGGTAGGTACAACTTACCAATTCTAACACCTTTAGAACTCTTAGTAATTGTTTTTGCATCACCTATCTTTCAATATGGACCCACGACTCGTGCGACATCCATATTTACTTAGGCGTTAAGCTAGACCCATCAATCATAAGATCATGATCAAAACTTAGTTCGAACGACCCACGACTCGTGGACATCGCCCTTGCTAAAATTGACCACGAAATATTGATCATTTAAAATGATCCATCAGGTAACTAAGAACTAATAAGCTCCACTAGCTATCCCACGACTCGCGGACAATAACTAGCTTCACTTACTAAACTTAAAACCTATTGATGGAATGCTAGGAATTTAATTCAAAATATGCATCTCGAATTAAATACCTATTTGTTCGAAATTAGCTTAATATTTAATGGGTATTTTCGAATCAACCGGAGAGTTGTCCGGTTCGACCTCACCAACATATATGTTATCCAATTTTATTAGTCTTGATTAATGCAAGTACACTTAAATAAATTTCAAACAAGCACATAAACAGATAACATGTCCTAGCATGATACTAACATGTAATGATCATGGGTTCTACCTATCTTATGCGTGATATGTGGGAGCCACTCCACAATCACAAGTTCTAACATACATGCCACATAAACAGTTTAAATCACATAAGGGAAAGCGGTAACAAAATACGAGCCCTATCTCTATTACATTTAACAATTGAGATTCCCCTCCCTAACATTTTTTAGGGGTCTTCCTTGTTACTTGAATGTGGTCCATCTTACTCCATGGGTGCATTGTCTCCAAAATGAAAATAAAACCTCACCACCTATCTCTACTCTCAAATTACAATAAAAAGAAAAAGACATAAAGTAATAAGGCTCAATCTTCATATTGGTCTTAGACAATTACACGGGGCATACCCCGGCCTCAAAAACAGTAATATGGAAAGCCACATAATAAATCACATAACAATACGCACATAAGTGAGGCTCCAACCTCAATTGAAAAACACAACTATAGGGCTCCAACCCCAATTTAAACCATCCATGTGCATAAATTAAAACCATACATAAGTCTAAACCCATGATCACCTAACATGCTTTTGCGAGAATTTAAATTTAGGCAATAAATTAAAATTCCCGTTTCAAGTCTTAATGACTTAAAACACGACTTGATGCGAGTCTTATTTATAACAGTTTTCAATAAATCCCAAATTTAACAACAACAAATAAAATTCCAATTAATTTCTGAAAATTAATAATTTTATCAAAATTGTATTTTCCCAAAATATAAACCGTTTCAATTTCTCAAAAATCCCAATTTTAAGTTTTATTCAAAAATTAAAATAAATATTCAAAAATAAAATTTTTAAAATTAAAATAAAAATGGGGACTGGATTGCTCGAAACACGAAAAGGTCGGATCACGAAACCGGGGCCCGCATACGGAAGAGCCGCGCACATCGCGCGCACGGCAGGCGCGCCGATGCGCGCTGCCTTCTCGGCTGAGTTGCGGGCAGGGATGGGCGGCCAGTCTCGGCCGCCCTGGGCGGGCGCGCCCGGAAGGGCCTCCCGCGCGGTTGCGGGAGGGTGCTGGGCGGCATCGCCCATGCGCGTGCCTGGGCAGGCGGGCGGCTGGCGCGCGAAGCCCGCGCGCGCGGGGTTTCGCATATTCGTCGTAATCCGGGCTTTGTTTCGTGTTTTCGTTCAAAAGCAAAACCAATCTAAGAAATCCAAAAACAGTTTATACAGTTTCAAATCTAAAATAGTTTTCAAAAAAATTAAATTTTGCAAAAACCAATTTTCAAAAACTTTCCGGAAAAATACAGTTTCGTAATTCAGGCTTTTTAAAACAATTACAAATACTCAATCGCATCAAGCCTAAGAATTTCTACCAAATTCAGTATAATTGAGACGAATCAGAAACACGATCAACGAGGTGGCTCTGATACCACTTGTTGGAAAACGGGATCAGAAAAGCAGCGGAAATTTAAAAAATTTTCCAACAAAAGGATCTAGGACTCGCAATCGTGTAACCAAATTCGTAGAGATAGAAAACTTACTTTTCTTTTATTCTTTCTTGAAGCGTTTCAAGCCACCCAAGAACGCTCTTCTCGCGGCTTGATCCCCTCTCCTTGGTAAAGCTCGAATCTTCAAACTTCTAACTTGAAGTCTCTAGAGATAGTCCACCAACTTGATCACAATCTAACTAGTAAGGATGCTAGTTCTCTAGTTAGTGTTTAGGCTTAACCTAGGGTTTATTTAATCTTGGAGAAAGGAAGGTGTTCAACACATGAACCAAAAGAATTCTCTATTAGCCTCTAAGGGGAGCTCGAGCTCCCCTATTTATAGGAGGGGAGTGCCGAAATCCCTAGTCCTTTATGGGCTAGGATTTTGGTCTCTCTCTCTCTCCTATTACTTGATCATCAAGTAATTTGACTTTGACTTTGAATTCTAATTCAAATCAACTTTCAAGAGAGCTAAAAATATCCAAACTAATTTTGGATTATTTTATGCTTTATTTATTTAAAATAAATAACTTATTTTATCTAATTAATTAATTCGTAATTAATTAACTAGATTATTTTTTTCTTCAAAATTAGACTTTCTTTTTAATTCAAAAATTAAACCAAAGTCTATTAAATAATTAACACATTTAATTATTTAATATATATATATATATCATATATATACATATACACGTGTGAGGCACGTGTCCCAAGGACACGTGCTCCTCACGTGACCCACACGTGTGATTTCACACGTGTGGAACCCTCTAGGTCCGATTAACTCGTTTAATCATTTTCAAGCCTCAACTCATGTAACCAAGTTGTTGTGTGTGACTCTCTAGGTTCTGAATTCAATTAGCAGTGACCCTAATTAATTAATTCACTAATTAATTAATCAGTCCACAGATTAAACGACCATAGTCTAGCAACAGGTGTTTAACCCCTAGCTGAATTGGAATGTTCGGATTCGACAGAACCTTTAAGTCATTGATTTATGTGAGATACAATCCTCCTATTTACTATCTCTCAACCAAGATCTAGGGCAAGGGAATAATCAGAACCCTAATAATCCGGTCTTAAAGCTAAGTGCATTTCATATCCATTTGATCTCAATCCAATAAACCCTTTTCTTGATGTCTTGATCTACTGCCTTGGCCAAGGACTCCATATGGCATATGAATGACTTACACAATAATAGATCACCTTGCAAATGCAAATGTAGGTCCTTTCTTGATTCTCATTCACTTTCATGAGTCACTTGTGCAGCCCCAGCATAAGCCTTGAATCAGTTGTCTAAGGCGACACCCTTTAAAGCTTATACCTAAGACTACAGAGTTAACTCATAAAGTGATAAGGAACCTCAAGTCTAAGGATCAATTAATCACATCAATCACTCGTGAGATATTTCCTAATCTGGAAGTTTCCATTTCCTGAAATAGAAACTTCCTTTCCCATTTAGGAATCTTCTCACACGGGGCACCTCAGTGAACTTACTTATTAAAGTAAGTACCCTCATGTATCACGCACGTATCAACTATACACTTTGCACCTCCATGAAATAAGGTGGTCCTTCTTATGGGCGTGATCCCACAAGCAAGCCTTAGAGGAGTCAGGTTGACACTCCCACTGTCTGTAGCACTCATCGGCTTGGAGTATTTTACTAATCATGACTTATGTGATATAGGGCTCGTTTCATGAACCATTTCACCTAAATGGTAGAGTCCTAAAGTCATCAGGATTAGGGGAGTTCTCATACATGCACAGCTAAAGTAAACGCATACCAAACAAGAGCATATAAAGAAGTGTTGCCTCAATTCGTTATTTCATTCAAAGATTGTCTGCGATTACAATAAGGAAAAGCACAAAGCGGATATACAACCGGCTTTCTAGGGCACTATTCCTAACAGCGGGCTGAGCACTCTGGGAAGAGGAAAAGGATGCCGGGTACTATCCCCATCACTGGAAAGGGGAAAGTGGTGATGGTGGGCCGGCTTGGTGAGGGCGGCGATACCTCATCCTCTGAGGATGAGGATTTTTGGAAGGATGGCTGCAACAACGACGCTCGATATAAGCGCCCAAGATAAGAGGGTCCTGTGCTTCTGAGGCGATGCTCGGCCACCTGTAATTTGGTCACGGGGGTTACTAATTTGCAATTCTCCGGGGATCATGACAAGTTGAACGAGCAGGAGGCTGCCCGGGTGGCAGATGATGCCTGCTATGCCCTTATCACAGTAAGTATTTCAGTTTTCCTGAAGAGCTTCTTTCCTCGAATCAATCTCTGTAATAACTTCAGTTTTTATTGGCTTTTAGGAGGTACTCCCTCAGCTGAAAAATTTACAAAAGCGGGCGAAGGTCTATTCCAAGCACAAGGCCAAGTACAAGAGGTTGCTACGTGTTTCTGATCCTGGCCAGCTGCAAGAGGATTACAACAGCGTTTTAGCAGAGCTCACGGCGCTCAAGCTTGACAGGAGGTCAAGAGGTCCCTGAAGGAACAGGAAGATGCCTATCTGTAGTTGGACGAGCGCCATAGGAAACTGAAGGAGGAGCACAACCAGCTGAGGGCTAATAAGGAGGAGCTCAACAAGTATTTAGCCGAGCGTAATTAGCAGTTCGAGGACACAAGAAAGGAACTTGCTGATCTTCGTGGCCAGATGGAGGGCCTGGAGTTGAGGGTCGCCTGGGAGGCGGTGGTCAATTTTGTGCGCTCCAAAGCGTTTGCTTTTGCCGCAAACTTACACTGCCTAGATAACGCTCGCCGCTTCTTATGGAAGTCCGTGGGCCAGCTGGTCAAGTTAGGCACGGTGCCCTCTTCTACCGGTAATGACGAGCGCTTGAGGATGGACCTGGACGAGAACCTGGAGCCCATGGTTGCCACCAAGGACCCTACTGAAAATCTTACTGAGCCGGAGTATAACGAACTGGTTATTATGCTCCAGGATGAATACATGGCAGCTCACCCTCTGGAATTCGAGCCTATTACCATTGAAGATAATGGTATCACCATGGATGCTCAAAACGGTGCGGGTCCCAGTAACGCTCAAGCCTCGGATACTGAAGTTCTTGCTCCTGTACCTCTGTCCACTGCTCCCCATGAGCCTGAAAGTGAAGCTTATTGAATCTGTTCTTCTGCTCAATAGAACTTTGTAACTGCCTTCCTTTTTTGCTAATAAAAAATTCCAGTACTTGTAATTCTTCAACGTACTTAATGAAGTTTCATTTTCCTTCATGTTGTTTTGTTATGCTTTGAGTGCTGTTTGTTGATTTCTTTTTGATGCTTGGATTTTTGTGATATGTGAATGTATGGGCGCGAGGGTTAAATTGAACTTAGAAATTCTCCAGGAGATTTGCTAAGTGTTTGCTTTTTGATAGGAAATAGTTTGCGTTGAACAATAACGAGCGTAGCTATCGTGCAGCCTGGAACTTAGAAATTACCAAGGGGATTTGCAAAGAGTTTATCTTTGAATAATACAGCCTGAGTGTTGTAATACAATGAGCGTACAAGTATTCAATGACTTGAGGGCTTTTAAAGGATTTACAAGCACGAACTGGGACCCTTGGTATCCAGTTGGTGTAATATCCATGAGCTACCCTTGCTACTAACTTGCTCGCTTTCAGAAGGGTTCGTACGATTTTTATCGCCAGTGCGACTAGTCATCAAGCCGTTCGACGTGGAGTGTTCTCGACACGGAGTTGGCATTGATTTGGCTAATAGCGTCTTTTATAATCAATTGCACCAATAAGTAGACAACAATGTATGAAAATACTTACTGAATACTTGTATTTCTTTTAAAAGAAAGTGCAAGGTGCCCCGAGCGGGGGAGTTACAAAATTTTCCTTTAAACAAAGAACCTTCTCAAGTTGCAGGCGTTCCATGGACGAGGGAGACGCTCGCCTTGCAAAGTTTCTAACAGGTGGGTATTGTTCGCTCATACCTGGATAACTTTGAAGGGGCCTTCCCAGTTGGGATCTAACTTGCCCACGTGTTTGGACACTTCAACCTTTTTGAGGACCAGATCTCCCAGTTGGAAGGTCATTTCCCTAACGCGTTTGTTGTATTGATGGGCCATTGATGCTTTGTACTTGTACATTCGGGCCCATGCAGCGTTTCTCTTTTCATCCAGCAGGTCTAATTCGAGAGCCCGTTACTCTCTTTAGAGGTAGGCTCAAAGTAAGCGACGCGTGCGGATTCCTGTATGATCTTTGCAGGTATCATGGCTTCGGAACCGTAAACGAGGAAGTAAGGCGTTTCACTTGTGGCCGCTCGTGGGGTTGTATGATACGCCCAGAGGGCCCCTTGGAGTTTTTCGGCCCACTCGTCCTTTTTACTTCGAGCATCGTTTTAAGATGTTGGAGTATGGTTCTGTTTGTAACTTCAGCTTGACCGTTGGCTGGGGGATGGCCTACGGAAGTGAAGCGTTGTTCGATGCCTAGCTCCGAACACCATTCCCGAGTGTCGGCAGCAATAAATTGAGAACCGTTATCTGAGATGAGCACTCTCGGGATTCCATATCGGCAAATGATATTTTTCCAAATGAAGTCTCTTACAACTTTGAACGTGATTTTTGCGACTGCTTCAGCCTCTGCCCACTTGGTAAAGTAATCCACCACGAGGATCACGAATTTCTTTTGCCCGACCGCCATTGGGAGGGGTCCCACTATGTCAATGCCCCACTGATCAAAGGGCCACAAAACATTGACTGGATCATTTGGGCTGCTGGCAATTGAGGGGTGTTGGAGTGGAACTGACACTTGAGGCACTTCTTGGAGTAACTGAGGGCGTCCTGTAACAGCGAGGGCCAATAGAACCCGCTCTTTAGTAACTTTTTGGCCAGAATCCGATCGCCAGAGTGATTCTCATAGCTTCCACTACGCACACGCTCAAGCGCTTCCTCGCAGGCACCTTAATGGTGGGCCTTGGAATGACCGTTTGAAGAGTCTGCCCTTGCCGTCCAATGAAAAGTGGGGGGCTTTACATTTGACCTTCCGTGCTTCTACTTTGTCGCTCGGGCAGGTACCGCCCCTCAATAATTTGATGATGTCATCAAGCCAACAAGTCTCGGACGGATCAATTACGCTTACCTGGTCCGAGGGCTTCCCCTCGATTATCAACGGTTCCTCTGTTCTGAGAAACGTGACGTGACGCTCGGAGGATCCTTCTAGAGCCGATGCAAACTTAGAGAAGGCGTCAGCGTGCTCGTTTTCTGCTCGTGGCACCTGCAGCAAATGAAACTCCTTGAATTTAGTGATCACCTCTCTAGCCTTGGCCAAATACTACACCATGGTGGTTTCTCGAGCCTCATAAGTGTCGTCCACTTGGCTAGCTATTAACTGAGAGTCCACATAGACAGTGACCCGAGAGGCTCCATTTTGAATGGCAATTCTGAGTCCTTGGATGAGGGCTTCATACTCGACCTTATTGTTGGTGACTTGGAAGGCTAGTTTGATCTCGTAGTCAATTTCAATTCCTCGAGGTTCCCTAAGGGTTACCCCGGATCCTCCTCCCTATGAGGTTGAAGAACCATTTGTGTACAAAAGCCAAAGACTGTCGTCCCCCGAGGGAAGCGGTTCCAATCCAAACCGTTCAACCAAGAGATCTGCGACTGTTTGGGCTTGAATAGCGGTCCGGGGCTCGAAGTTGATGTCAAACTGGCTTCAATCGACCATTTGATTAACCTACCGGAGACGTCTGGTTTAGAGAGTACCTGTCTAAGCGGTTGGTCAGTAAGCACAGTGATGGTATGTGCTTGAAAATAAGGCCTTAATCTCCTGGAGGCGTTGACGAGGGCGAAGGCGAACTTCTCTATTTCCATGTATCTTTTTTCAGCGCCCTGAAAGGTCTAACTCAAGTAGTACACTGGCAAGTGTTTGCGTTCGCGGACTGCGACGAGGATTGCGCTCGTGGCTTCTAATGAAACGGAAAGGTAGATGAGCAAACCTTCTCCAGGGACCGGTTTCATTAGAAAGGGCGCGCACGAGAGGTAGCGCTTCATGTCTTGCAAGGCACTCTCACATTCGTCAGTCCAAGCAAAGTTTTGAGCATTGTATAGAATCTTCAAGAATGGCAAGTTCCGATCCTCCGAGCGGGAAATGAATCTGTTCAAGGAAATGATCTTGCCCACCAGTACTTGGACCTCCTTTTTTTCTGGGTTGGCCTCAATTCCTCTTTGGCTGACTACGTATCCTAAAAATTTTCCCCCCTCGAACTCCAAATGTGCACTTAGAAGGATTTAACTTCATACCATACTGACGCAGGATGTTGAACGCCCGTTTGAGATCCTCCAGATGGGAGCGTTGGTGCTCACTCTTGACAATCATGTTATCTACATATACTTCCATTGACTTCCCGATTTCACGCTCAAACATCCTGTTGACGAGGCACTGATAAGTGGCCCCTGCCTTTTTAAGTCCGAACGGCATGACCAGAAAACAATAAACTCCCATGTGGACCACAAAGGAGGTTTTGGGGCGATCCTCGGGCGCCATAAAGATCTGGTAATAGCCCTGGAGGGTATCCATCATACTCATAAGTTCACAACTAGCCGTCGAATCTACCAGTTGGTCAATCCTTGGTAGAGGGTAGGGGTCCTTGGGGTACGCCTTGTTGAGTTCGGTGAAATCATTGCACATCCGCCATTTGTTTGCGCTCTTGGGTACGAGAACTACATTGCATAGCCATTCTGGATACAAGATCTCTTCGATATGCTGGGCCTTAAGGAGTTTATTGACTTCCTCCTCAATAACTTGTCTCCAGAAACCATGGACGTCCCTCTTCTTCTGCTTGATGGGTTTGAAGGCTGGATGTTCGTTGAGCCGATGAACAATGACGCTCGGATCTATCCCTATGAGGTCGGAAGCTTTCCAGGCAAAGGCATCCAAATTCTCTCATAAGAAATCAATCATCATAATTTGCGAAGGACCGTCAAGATTGGAGCCTAGTTGTGTGGTTTTATCTGGATTTCCTGGCTCCAATTCGATGGTCAAGAATTTCTCAGTGGGTTCCATGCGAACTTCAGGATGAGGGACTTCGAGCGCCCGCTTCCGACCCGTAAGCTTATCATTAGTTTTATCCGAGGGGTCACTGCCCTCGCTTTCTGAAGAGGAGCCCTTGACGGCACCGGGAGGGCCGTCCTCCGTTCTTTTGCTCTCGCCCGCAACTCTCTTCTTGTTCTTCTTCTTATACTGCTTGGCCCTTTTGCGCTCGGGGCCATCTTCATCTAACTTGGGGAAATCAACTGATTTTTTAGTGGATCCCGCTTGGACTTCCTGCCTTGGTTTGTGACTCCACAAGGACAGGATATAACATTCCCAGGCTTCTTTGACGTTGCAGAGCACTTCGCCCATGCCCTCAGGGGTGGGAAACTTGACTTTCTGATGATAGGTTGAAATTACCGCTTTGAAGTCAACAAGGGCCGGCCGCCCAATGATGATATTATAGGGAAGGTCCACCTCAACTACTGCATACAGGACGCTCAAAGTCTTTCGTTGTGAGGCGCGACCGAAAGAGGTGGCCAAGCGAATTTGCCCACGAGGGACGATCTCAGAACCCCCAAAGCCAAAGAGGGCTGTTCTGAGCGGTTCGAGGGGAATGTTAGTTATATTCATTTTTTGAAATGTGGAGTAGGGGAGAACGTTCACTGAGCTTCCACTGTCAATCAGAACCCTCTTTACAACATGATTATGAACGTCTAAGCTAACCACCATGGGGCAGTCAGAGGTTTCACCAGCCCCATGAGGTGTTACAATATGCTCTAAGTCTTTTTCAGTAAACCCTACCATGTTATCCTCCTTTGAGAGCGAGGATCCTTCCAACGAGTACACCGGCTTGGACTTTGAGGATCGCTGGTCATAGCTGCGGACGTGGCGGTGGTGGGAAGCGTTGGAATCACCCCCCGAGGGTCCACCGGCGATCATATTGATGACTGCGAAGGGCTGATTCTCCATCTCGATGGACTTCTACTTACCCCGCTCGCTGGTTTCGGGGCGGTGATGTCGAGGGCTTTTGGAGCATGAGCGGCTCCTCCCTCTTGCCTTGGCACGCTAAGTGCAATGCTCATCATACCTTTTTAGCAACTTCACAAATTCCTTGAGGTGCCCCTCGGCTATGAGCCTCTGAATCTCGCCTTCTAGTTGGCGGTATTCATTGGTGTCATGCCCCTTCTGCTTGTGGAAAGCACAGTACTTGCCCGAGGGTTTCTGAGCCTCAGTCTCCCTCATCTTGGGCGGCCTCTTGAAAACCTTTTTGTCTGCCATGAACTAGACTTCAACGATGGGACGATTGAGGGGGATGAGCTTGTATCTTCGAGGAGGCGGAGAATTTTTTATTGCGGGCACTGGGCTACTACGGCAGTTTCTGGAGTGTCCTCTGTCCTCCGGGGCTCTATTGGTTCGATGGGCATTTGCAAGCTTCTGTTCTCTCGCGATGTACATATCTTCGAGAGTAAAGAAGGAATCCGCTATATCCCTGATCTCCATCAGCGAGCGAGACTTCTTCTTTGCTACCTCCTCCACGAACTCCTTGATAACATAGTTCTTCATGTTGATCGCTCCAAAGAGTACGTGCCTCAAGAAGTCCATTGAGGGCTTCTCCACTAACAGAATCTCCTTATTGAACCTGCCTATGAAGGACCTGAGGGTCTCGTTAGGCCCTTGCACCAGGCTATAGAGAGTCGTGGCAGGGGTGCTGGTGCTTTCAAAGAACTGAAGTGGCTCATGAAAGCATTGGTTAAGTCTTTGTACCCTCGGATGGAATGAGGGGGCAACTTCTTGTACTATTCCTGGGCCATCCCCACGAGGGAAGTGACAAAGATCTTCGTCCAGTAATGGCCGGAGTGCTCGTAGAGATGCATCAGATGTACGAAATGATCTAGATGCTCGGTTGGGTCGGTGGTCCCGCCGTAGCGATTGACGGATGTGGGGATTTTGCCCATCCCCGCTCAGGCCATCAGGACCTCGTCAATGAGGGGCGAACCGCCTGTCAAAGCCCTATGGTTCCTGCCCTCGCGGTCATGGCTCATCATAATAAATTTGTACACAATAAATTTGTATTTACTATTTTAAGGCTCCTCATAATCTCAAAACATATAGTTCCTTAATTAGTTAGTCATTCTAAAATGCACAATTAAAAAAAAAAAAAAAATGAAATTCAAAGAATGGGCAACCTCTGACTTTTACATTCTTATTTAGAAAAGCAAACCGAATAACTAACATCTATCACATGATCATCGAAAATCCTGCATTTCCACATAACTGCGCTGCACGTACGCACTACATATATCTATCTCCCTACTAAGAATTGAATTGTACATTACTCTTTAGCAAGAAATTGAATATCCTTAATAATCTTAGGAGATGGGGTACCGTAATAATAACAATTTCGTGCAGGTGGTTATGCTGTTGGTGAGTGCAGTATTATTAGTGATGATCTCAAGCAGCACTACTAATGCAATGCCACCACCAACACCACCACCAAAACCGCCGTTGATATGGTGTGTGGCCAACCCGAAGGCGACTGAGGCGGCGCTGCAAAATGCGAAAAAATTGGCCTGCGGAAAAGTCGACTGCAGCCCGATAGATCGACCAGGCGGAAAATGTCACGTTCCCGATACCTTGATTAACCACGCCTCCTATGCCTTGGCTAAGTATTATAGCAGAACCGCGGAGTGTATTCTAGGAGCTGGCATCGAAGTCACCAAAAATCCTAGTACGTTGTCATTTATCATTTCCTTAAAAATATTCTCATAATATAATTAATTATTAATTTCTTCTTCATATTTATTTTAGGTCCTAATGATGTTTGTCGCTACCCTTCTCGCAACATGGTGGTACGTACGTGCTTTTTGAATGCCATATATCTATATTATTATATTATCTATACTATATATTAAGCGAAAGACTTAAGTGGTAACTGTTTTGATCTCTTGTGTCCTCTTTTGTTTTTGTTTTTATTCATTTATCTTTTTTTTTTCCCGACGTTTTTCTCTCTTCTTTTCTTTTTACTTATTTATCTTATTGCATTTTTTTAACTTATATTTTCTCTCACCTCACTTCATTTTAATTCTTTTTCTTTTCTTTTTGATATGATTTTTTTTTCAAAGTTAATGTTTGATATTTTATTCTTTTATGTTATTTATTTATTTATATTAATTTAATAATTATATTAAAAATAATGATAAAATATATATTAATATAAAAATTAATTTTAATATATTTTAAACAATATTTTATAATCTGTATATGCAACGAGTGTGCCAAAATTACTAGTTATTATATTAAGCGAGAGAGATAAATATGGTATCATGAACTCTTGGTCTCTTTTTTCTTTTTCTTTTTTTATTAACTTTTTTATGTATTTTTCTTCACCCGTACAACGTGCCAATTAATTCTTTTTCTCTACTCTAACTCCTCTTTTCCTTACCTCAATTTAATTCTTCTTTTTAACAAAATTTTTAATATTTATTTTATCTTTTCTCCTCATATTTTATAATTTATATTTTAATATTATTTTTATTAATATATTACTACCACATTTATTTATGTAATTTCTTATTTATATTAAAAATAATTATAAAACATATATTAATATGAAAAGTTTAATTTTAATAAAATTAAATAATAATAACAGGAAATTCCCGAAAAATCCCCATATGGGAACTCAATTCCTCTTTACTCCCCACTTTCAAAAAAGTTCCTCTGAACTCCCCAGATGAAAATCAAAATTCCTCTTTACTCCCCGATTTTTTGGAAGGTTGTATGAAAATTCAAGAATCGTGTACCCGAACCCCGAAATCACGTACTTAAATGCCCAAATGATGTATTTACCCCCAAATACATCATTTGGGCATTTAAGTACGTGATTTCGGGGTTCGGGTACGTGTTTCTTGAATTTTTATACAACCATGGGGAGTTAAAAGGAATTTGGCCTATCATCTAGGGAGCAAATGAGAACTTTTTTAAAAATGGAGAGTTAAAGGGAATTTTTTCAACTTTTAGATACTATTCATATAAAACCCCTAATAATAATTATTTCGTTACGCACGCATCAGAGAGTGTGCATAAAATTACTAGCATATAAATAGAGAGCGCGCTTGATTCTTGTCAAGAAATGGCTTTAAATTAAAGCAAAATCCACGCATATTAAAACTTAATTGTAGTAAAAAATACGTACTTATTTTACGGTGATTTGACGAAATATCTTATTATTTTATGCCGCAAATCTGAAATATATATCAAGGGTCATATTTAATACTCTTTTTGTGTAAATGTAGCCTAATGAATCTATGACAACTAAGACAGAGAACGCTGCCACAACGCCAATTCAGCCTGCACAAACTAAGGCAAAGAACACTGCAACACCCGCCGAACTCTAGGTTGGAAAAGATCATGTTCAAATTTTAATTACAGTGAAGACTATAGTAAAGATATAGGTAATGTAATGCAATATATTATTCTGTAGAAGACCATTTTGGAATTTGGATGTAATAGCCTAGAAATAAATATTAAAATAAGATCATTTGGCTTCCTTTTCTTTCTTTTTTCACTTGTATTTCTGGTGTTTCTAGGAATCGATAATACAACAATACTTTTGAAAGAGTTATGCAATGTTTTCATTCTCTAAACATACAATGATAAGACTCTATTTCTGTCCTATTTTTATTCTATTCAAATGAACAAAGTCCGAACTAGCAAAAGAAAAGAATAATTTAGATCTCTACCAAAAATATATTTGTAAATCAATTATCAAATTAATTCATCGATCACGATAACACGATCAGTATGGGTGAGGTAAGCCTTCTCACTACCGAACAAAATAAATAGGGAAAATTACATACAACTACCCTGTGTTTAGACCTAATTACAATACAATCTATGGTCATGTATTTGATGGTAGTTGAGTATTTATTGAGTTTCATTAATGTGTTTGTTATGAAATGCATGAGCTTCAAACTGATTTTTCCCCTCCCTCACGTCTTGAATTGCTGCTAGCTTTTATGATTCATTTTGATGTTAAATGCTACTTCTTTTTACCTTATTTGCTGAAGGAGTGATGGTTGTTTGTCCATATAAATTCTTTCCCTGTTATGAGCTTGTTTGCCCCAGTTTTTCTGTGTATGAACTGCTGCTTATTTCTTGCTGCTGCTGCGTGTTTTCTTGTTGGAATTGCTGAGCATTTGTTACCTTTATTTCCTTACAATGTTAGCATGAATTGGTTGTAGCTTGTGAGCTTGTCTTGGCTTGGTTTTCCTTTCCTTTTTCCTTCCCCTGTTTTGTTCTCGTTGAGGTTGCTGTCTGTTTGCTGCTGTAATACTCTCCCCGGGCGGGGAGAGTTTGTTCTTGAGAGTACCCGGGCGGGTACTCCTGCTGCAGAGACCTTCTGTAGTCACCTTCCCCGGCCGGGAAAGGTTACATTGAGAAACTACCCGGGGGGGTAGCCTGCACTGCTGCTTCTGTTCTTTCTTTTCCCTTCTGCTACTCCTTTCTTCCCTGATCTGTTGCAGAGTGTGTGTGTATATATATGTATAGTAATGTATTTGTTTTGCATGGTTTGTGCAATGCATGCATGGTTAATGGATTATGTTTGCATGCTATATATATGTACTTATATATATATGTAATAATCCATGCATATTGTTGATTAAAGGCATGCATATGATTAATTCTAATTAACTGCATACATGTTATTAGTTGTGTCTGTATGTTTACGTATATATATATATAGAGAAAATTATCAAAATCGTCCCGTAAAGTGAGTCACTTTTAGTTTTGGTCCCAACAGTTGCCAATGTCTCACTTTTGGTCCCATAAAGTGACATTTGTCTTAATTTTGGTCCCATTGACCATTTTCCGTCCAAAATAACGGTTGACCGTTAAAAAAAGTTACTTTTTACCCTATTTTTTTAAAAAATTTACTTTTTACTCCGTTAAAAAAATTACTTTTACTGTTAAAATATTATATATATATATATAATATTATATTATACATATTATATACATATATATATATATATTATATATATTATAATATACATATATTATATTATACGTATAATATACGTATCATATACATATATTATATTATACGTATAATATATTATACGTATATAATACATATAATATATAATATATATATTATATGTATTATATACGTATAATATATTATACGTATAATATAATATATGTATATGATACGTATAATAATATATATATATATATATATATATATATATATATATATATATATATGTATACGTGTATATTACATGTATTATATGTATAATACGTATATTATATTATACGTATTATATATATATACACGTATTATATATGTATGTATATATACATTACATATATCATATATGTTTATATATACATATAATATATATATTATATTAGACTATATTATATTATACGTATTATACATATATATATGTATATTATAATATATATATATATTACATATTATAAAATATTATATATACATATTATATATATATATATACACGTATTATATATGTGTATATACGTATTATAATATATAATACATATATATTATATATTATATATAATATATATTATCTTTTGTTTGGGATGAAAATATACAATTTAAATAGTTTGGGGGTGAAAATATGGAATTTAAATAGTTTGGGGTAGTTTTGAAAATATAAAATAATCAAAAGGGCTAAAAAGTTACTTTTTTAACGGTCAACCGTTATTTTGGACGGAAAATGGTCAATGGGACCAAAATTAAGATAAATGTCACTTTATGGGACCAAAAGTGAGACATTGGCAACTGTTGGGACCAAAATTAAAAGTGGCTCACTTTACGGGACGATTTTGATAATTTTCTCATATATATATATATATATATATATATATATATATATATAATTACGTATGCATGTATTTTATGCTTTGTTGAATTGCATGCATGAAGTTTGTTTGTGCATGCATGAATTCTAATATAACTTAACTGTTGTGCATGGTGTGTATGTACTCGTGAATGCATGCAAGTACGTGTATATATATATATATGAATGTATTTATATATATTATATATATTATGTATATGTACGTATATGTATAAATATTGCATGCATGGGATGGTATATTATGTATACATATAAAATTAAATGCATGCATATTTAATTAATAAGGTTTGCATGCATGAGTTTTTTTTTTTTTAAAGTGAATTGTTCATGCATGCTATGTACCTACACCTTTATATATATGTTTATTACTTATATTAAATATTATTTGATTTAATTGAATTATGGAAATTAAATTGTTAATTATTTCACATTCCTATCTAATTTTCAATCTTGAATTGAATGTAATTAAATGTTTATTCTCTAAGTGTTAATGTGTCATTGTACGTGATATGATCGTTATTTGAATTCTTGGATTGAATTGATATGAAATGTGGAATTTATGAACTTAGTGAATATGAACGCCTCCTTGAAATAATGAATGGCTTGTTTATATGATTTAAGTGCATTAATAGTGCACATGAACATGTTCATTCCATAATATCATCTTTTAGGCATTCATATCATGTTCAATGCATGCCGTGCGTCATATATGGTTCATTTGGAGTCTTGAGTCTCACGAATATGTTACGTTGTCTTTTGCACAATTTTTTCCAGGACGGAAATGCTGGGTTCATAGGACACTTTCGAGTCTTCTTTTCTTCTTGGTTTTGTTCGGTAAGAGGCGTACAGGTGGGTTTCTCTTCCATTTAGTTAAATGACCCTATATACTCCCAACGTGTAAAGATTTCAGCTAAAATTATATATGTATATAGAGTCATTTTCCTGAGTCAATGATTTTAAACGTAAGCCCTTATTTTATGAACCTACCAAATGTTTTGGCGAGAAAAGAAAGAATGTTCTGCACAGAATGGGGCCCAGGGACTTGGTGTGAGTGGTGACCCGAGGAGGCATGGGCTGACGGTGATCCCTCACACTAGTTCCACCAATGTACAGCGTAACCGGACCTCGTTAGGAGTTAGCGAGGAATGGACGCTGAGTGCCACTAGGGGAGTCATGAAACCCTTTTGGTCAATGAATGGATGGTTCGGGCCGATCACCCGGCCATCACACGGAGGAAGAAGGTGTAAATGTTCATGATTGTGCACAAAAGAATGTTATGCATGAATGAATGAAAGAATGAAAGAATGTTTAATGAACTACACGAGGTGTTGGTTGGAGATAATGCACGCCCACTCGCCGGGCCACAAACGACCTAATGAAAAATGAACGTTATAATCCCTTTTGACGACTTCTTTATTTTACCCACTTGGGAAACGCTCTAAAAACTTCATTTGGGATTATAACCTGCATGTGAATGTTTAAATATTGTTGTATATGCTATTATGCCTCGTTTTATATCCACTAGTCTCGTATAGACTGAACCCGGATTGTTTTCAGTGTTCCTGCAGGTTTGGAGTGCTAGGCGGGAAGTCTTGTTCATTCTGTTGTTCGGTTAGGTCAGAGTCGGTCCATGTGCGTAATGAATCATGATTTGTTTAATCTATGGAGAATGTATGACTTGTATTGATCATTACTATTATCGTGAATTCAGGATAAGCTTACAGGAATTAATGTTTTAAAAACCGGACCGTTAAGCGAACCGAAAAATCAACTGGGTCAAGGGTCACTGGTTCAACAGTTGGATCAATCGTGGTCGGACCAATGATGTCATAATTATGCATAAATAATATTTAATATTAAATATTTATAAATAATAAAACATATTTTAAAATTTACTTTTATATTTTCTCAATTTATATACAAATATAATATGCAAATATAAGAATATTATAAACAATGAATTAAAAACCAAAGATTATGAACTAAAATAAAACATAAATTCATAATTCTATAATTCGTAACATGAACATTTAAAGTTCAAAAGTCCGAGACAAAAAAATGATCATCCCAAATTAAATAAAAATACATAATACATTAGTTTTGAAGAAGTGGTTGCATATAACATATAGAAATAGTGGAGAAAAATATAGAAAATTAGAGAAATTGGGATTTAATTTTATCAATTTATTATTTTTTAAAAAATCGAACGGTTCACTTGACCCGGGAACGGTTTTACGGTCTGAACGGTCCAACCGCGGTTCGAAACAGTTTTCACAAAATAGAGCGGTTTTTGAGTGCGAACGGTTTTGGGGTGATGACCGGTTTGTCCTTCCGGCCGGTCGACGGTCCAGGCGGTCCGACCGTCCGGTCCGGTCCGGTTTTTAAAACATTGACAGGAATAGAAAGAATCTGGATTTGAAGTTTTATGATTTTATTGATTTTCGGGATTAGGTACCTATGCTAGTTGAACCCGTTGCTCTTTGCTTATCTTGTTTTATATGTATGTACATTGCTTCCGCATTCATAATATTTCCGTTTTACTGTCTCTTTGGTTGCGAAAGTTAGCTCCCGCCTAACTTAGCGAGTGCGTATGTCCCCGTTCGCCGTGATCTAGCTCAGGTATAGATTGTCCATTTCATATCCGGGTCGGGTCTCGGTGAGGGGGATGTGGTACCTTGCGCTCGGGTGCTACATATATCCTTAAGTGGTATCAGAGCCCGGTTGCAAAACCGGTGTTCTCGTGTCGTGATTGAGTCAGTCTAGGTTGTACGGCTTAGGAACTACGTGACAATGTGTGCATTTCTAAAGGCGAACCTTGGGAGGGAGAAAAACCTAATCTCTGATACCGTGAAAATGTAAATTGTTTTCTCCATTTAATAATATCAGAGTACAACTGAATATATAGAGTACAAGAAAACCTAACAACCTATACAAAATATTCTAGAGGATTCTATAAGATAATTACAATTAATTATATACTAAAGATAACAAAAGAATATCCCTAAAGATAATACATAATAACAAATCTCCAAAAAAAATATTGACCAGATCTAAAAATATTTCATATAACGTAATATTAGAATATTACGTTCACAGGTATGATGTCACGTGGGTGCTACTTCTGCTTTTAAATTATTTAAGTATACAATTATGTGATTTAATCGATATTCGAATATTGAATATATACCCTATGTTTATAATTTGAACGTTTTTATACCTTATGAACTAGTTTTTAAGCCGTTTAACTTCGAATTGGATTCCGATTTTTGTGACAACTTGATATGCAAGAAATATTTGAATTATGAATGTGTTTATATGCCTTATACGAGTTTTAGAACTTGTTTGGTTGAGTTTTTAATCGTTTTGGTGAAACAGAACTTAAAGGGACTAAAGAGCATTTAGTGCACCTTGTGTTGTGGGCGGCGTAACTTGAGCTCGGGAATTCAGATTTGAATTCCGACTCCGCCGTTGGACTTGTTTCGACGATTCGGGTTTAATGGAACAAGCCTTGTATTTTTCTAAACTTGTTTGAACCTCCGAAACTTTATCTCCCGTTCACCATGGCTTGGTGCGTGTGCGGACTTCTCATTTTGTTACACCTGTCGGGGCTATGGTGCGGGGGATGTGATGCCTTATTCTCGGGGTGCTACAATATATATATATATATATGTACACAATAAATTTGTATTTACTATTTTAAGGCTCATCATAATCTGAAAACATATAGTTACTGAATTACTTAGTCATTCTAAAATGCACAATTAAAAAAAAAAAAAAAAGAAATTCAAAGAATGGACAACCTCTGACTTTTACATTCTTATTTAGAAAAGCAAAACGAATAACTAACATCTATCACATGATCATCGAAAATCCTGCATTTCCACATAACTGCGCTGCACGTACGCACTACATATATCTATCTCCCTACTAAGAATTGAATTGTACATTACTCTTTAGCAAGAAATTGAATATCCTTAATAATCTTAGGAGATGGGGTACCGTAATAATAACAATTTCGTGCAGGTGGTGATGCTGTTGGTGAGTGCAGTATTATTAGTGATGATCTCAAGCAGCACTACTAATGCAATGCCACCACCAACACCACCACCAAAACCGCCGTTGATATGGTGTGTGGCCAACCCGAAGGCGACTGAGGCGGCGCTGCAAAATGCGAAAAAATTGGCCTGCGGAAAAGTCGACTGCAGCCCGATAGATCGACCAGGCGGAAAATGTCACGTTCCCGATACCTTGATTAACCACGCCTCCTATGCCTTGGCTAAGTACTATAGCAGAACCGCGGAGTGTATTCAAGGAGCTGGCATCGAAGTCACCAAAAATCCTAGTACGTTGTCATTTATCATTTCCTTAAAAATATTCTCATAATATAATTAATTATTAATTTCTTCTTCATATTTATTTTAGGTCCTAATGATGTTTGTCGCTACCCTTCTCGCAACATGGTGGTACGTACGTGCTTTTTGAATGCCATATATCTATATTATTATATTATCTATACTATATATTAAGCGAGAGACTTAAGTGGTAACTGTTTTGATCTCTTGTGTCCTCTTTTGTTTTTGTTTTTATTCATTTATCTTTTTTTTTTCCCGACGTTTTTCTCTCTTCTTTTCTTTTTACTTATTTATCTTATTGCATTTTTTTAACTTATATTTTCTCTCACCTCACTTCATTTTAATTCTTTTTCTTTTCTTTTTGATATGATTTTTTTTTTCAAAGTTAATGTTTGATATTTTATTCTTTTATGTTATTTATTTATTTATATTAATTTAATAATTATATTAAAAATAATGATAAAATATATATTAATATAAAAATTAATTTTAATATATTTTAAACAATATTTTCTAATCTGCATATGCAACGAGTGTGCCAAAATTACTAGTTATTATATTAAGCGAGAGAGATAAATGTGGTATCATGAACTCTTGGTCTCTTTTTTCTTTTTTTTTTATTAACTTTTTTATGTATTTTTCTTCACCCGTACAACGTGTCAATTAATTCTTTTTCTCTACTCTAACTCCTCTTTTCCTTACCTCAATTTAATTCTTCTTTTTAACAAAATTTTTAATATTTATTTTATCTTTTCTCCTCATATTTTATAATTTATATTTTAATATTATTTTTATTAATATATTACTGCCACATTTATTTATGTAATTTCATATTTATATTAAAAATAATTATAAAACATATATTAATATGAAAAGTTTAATTTTAATAAAATTAAATAATAATAATTATTTCGTTACGCACGCATAAGAGAGTGTGCATAAAATTACTAG
The DNA here is from genome assembly GCA_037501455.1 of Lantana camara. Classification (NCBI taxonomy): domain Eukaryota; kingdom Viridiplantae; phylum Streptophyta; class Magnoliopsida; order Lamiales; family Verbenaceae; genus Lantana; species Lantana camara. Next base: position 15,527,022 of record CM074860.1, read on the forward strand.
CATATACATAGAGAGCGCGCTTGATTCTTGTCAAGAAATGGCTTTAAATTAAAGCAAAATCCACGCATATTAAAACTTAATTGTAGTAAAAAATACGTACTTATTTTACGGTGATTTGACGAAATATCTTATTATTTTATGCCGCAAATCTGAAATATATATCAAGGGTCATATTTAATACTCTTTTTGTGTAAATGTAGCCTAATGAATCTATGACAACTAAGACAGAGAACGCTGCCACAACGCCAATTCAGCCTGCACAAACTAAGGCAAAGAACACTGCAACACCCGCCGAACTCTAGGTTGGAAAAGATCATGTTCAAATTTTAATTACAGTGAAGACTATTGTAAAGATATAGGTAATGTAACGCAATATATTATTCTGTAGAAGACCATTTTGGAATTTGGATGTAATAGCCTAGAAATAAATATTAAAATAAGATCATTTGGCTTCCTTTTCTTTCTTTTTTCACTTGTATTTCTTGTGTTTCTAGGAATCGATAATACAACAATACTTTTGAAAGAGTTATGCAATGTTTTCATTCTCTAAACATACAATGATAAGACTCTATTTCCGTCTTATTTTTATTCTATTCAAATGAACAAAGTCCGAACTAGCAAAAGAAAAGAATAATTTAGATCTGTACCAAAAATATATTTGTAAATCAATTATCAAATTAATTCATCGATCACGATAACACGATCAGTATGGGTGAGTTCGGCCTTCTCACTACCGAACAAAATAAATAGGGAAAATTACAGACAACCACCCTGTGTTTAGACCTAATTACAATATAATCTATCATTATCGAAAAATTACAAATAAGTCCTCAACTTTCATGTTCCTTGACGCCGTTAGGATTCAGTTAGGGTTAGACCTTGTAATACCGAAAGTATCTCTAAATAACCAAAACTCAAAAAAAAAAAAAAAAAAAAAAAAAAGGGAAAGAAAAAACCCAACCCAGCCACCCCTCGGAGAAGATGAATGGCTCATCCACACCAAGAATTGGGGATTTCTCGTTTCTTTGCCGAATTCGATGTACGGAAAGTGCTTTTCGATCACCGCGACATAAGATCGCATTGATACCAACTTCGTGGCTCGATTTTTAGCGGTTGTGGCTCTATGAAGGATCAAAGTTGTCGTAATGACGGAAGCTGTTGGGGCTCCTTTTCGGGCAAGGTCTTCCGGTGACCACAACTTCCACCACCAACACCGGTGAAAAGGTGGTGTGTGGCCAAACCAAACGCGACTGAGGCGGCGCTGAAAGATGCTTCAGTTTGGGCTTGCCTAAAAGTGGATTGCAAGCACATACAACCGGGCTATAAATGTTACATTCCCAATACCTTGATTAGCCACGTCTCCTGGGCCATGTCTAAGTACTATAACATGACCGGAAACTGTAGTTATTTTGAGGGGACTGGCATCGAAGTCACCAAAAATCCTAGTATGCATACATCTTCTCATTTATCATTTCCTAATTAAATATATTATTCTAATTATCTAATTTCTTCTCCATATTCCCCTTAATTAGGTCCTAGCGACGCTTGTCGATTCCCTTCTTACAGCATCAAAGTAAGCACATGTTTTTTGAACGCGATATATATGTATATATAGTATACAAAAAAAAAAGATATATATGTATATATAGCTTGATACTTGTCGAGAAATATGAATAGAAATGGCTTCAAATTCAGGTAAAATCCACACATGTTGAAACTTAATCGAGTGTGGAATTATCACATCCCCGCACTAGAACCCAATACGTATACGAAATGGAAAATCCGTATACACGCTAAGAGCTAGCGAACGAAAAACACCCAAGATCACTCCTATATAGGCGACGCTATACAGATGGTCAACAACAATTAAACGCATAGCGGAAGTAAACTCATCAAGTAAACAATTAGTGGCCATGGGCCGGCGATAAATAATCAACAATTCAGAAGCTCAGTATTTAATTAATTTACATAAATAAGGTTCACAACTAACATATCAAAAGTAATCATGTGGTATATAAGTTAGTATTACATCACATGCCAATATCATAATTAACTAGTACCATACATGATAGCATCCATATTCTTGAAATTCATGAAATGAAATGAAATATCGTGATATTTTATAAAAAGCATACAACATTAATTAAAATTGCATGAGTCATAAAGTTATCTTGACTTTAAGAAACAAGTTTAAAATTTAATCCTCAAGTTATAAAGTTTATGCAATTGAGTAATCATACTCTTGAGTTAATAATACACAAATCCAAATGAAATTCACTTAGGTATTCATACTTTGAAATTTTGGCAATTAAGGACAAGTTGTTGGAAATTAACACAACGAACGAATAGAACATAACTCTCGAATGTTCACACACGTTTTACCTGTTCTGGAAGACGGGGCGTTACAGACCTACTTATTTTAAGGTGATTTGATGACCGGATAATGTGGGATACATCCCCAAATATTGAGCATCATATTTTTACTTAACTCCCCAATTGATCATCATATTTTTACTTAATTCCCCACATATAAATTTCACATAATGTAGTACAAATATGATATAATGCAGTATTTGTATCCTATTATGTAGTATAAATTTAGTAATATGTTGTATCCAAAAGTGTTATAAATATATACTAACTCTCAAAATATGTTGTATAATTTTCACATAATATAGTACTAAAATGTTTTAATGTATTATTTATATCATATTATATAGTATAAATTTATGGGAAGTTAAGTAAAAATATCCAAACTAATGGGAGTTATTCGTCACTGCCCCTTTGATGACATATATATATCTTATTATTATTTTTTGAGTAGTATCTTATTATTACTTTATGCCGCTAATCTGAAATATATATCAAAGGTCAAAATTAATGTATTTTTTATACTCTCAAGGTTTCTCTCTTTTTTTTTTCTCTCTAGCAGTCACCTTTTTCTTCTACATATCTTTTTTCGATCTCTGTTTTGTTTTTTCAATTGAGATCCAGATCTGGATCTCTATTTTCTTTTTACATTTTTTCTCCTTTTTGGTTGTTTCTTTCTCTCATATAAGAGTTGTCTATTTCTCTCGTATGGGAGTTGTTTTCTCCCAAATAAGAGTTTTTTCACTTCCTTATGTTTAATGCAGGGTACTCCTATTGGTGCTTCAAGCGTTCGTCTCTCTCATCACTTATGGATGACTGCATCTACTTTAAAACCAAATCAACGGAGACACTCTGAATCACGAGTCGATCTATATGACTTGAGCTTGAAGTGTTAAAGAATTTGCAATTGCCGAGATTCCGGTAGTGGTGGTGAAATTAAGTTTGATTACCTATTCAAGTATTAGTTCGATTGTTAGGTATTGTTCGATTAGACGTGGAGCAACTACGATTGTCCACAAATTTATTAGAATTGTGCCCTTGAGCCTGCGTTATTTTTTCGATTGTTGCTTTGTTTGTTTTGATTCCGTTTGATTTAGTAAAATTTTCCTTCGGGTTTGTTTTTCAAAAAATAAAAAAAAATAATGCTGTTTTGGTATAAATGTAGCCCAATGTCCCAAGTCAATCTTCACCAACTAAGACAAAAAATGCTGCATCAACGCCAAGTCAATCTGCACCAACTAAGCCAAAGAACACTGCGACGTCAACCGATCCTATTTGATGCCCAAAAATTAAGATTAATTAAGACTTTATCAATACTATTTCTTTATTAGTTTAGTATTTTCTTTTCCTTCCATATATAATATTGGATTAGGATTTTCTTTTCCTTCTCTATATATAGGTCATTTGTGTGTATAACCATACTATGAAATTTATCCAGTTTTAATCCGTCTAATCTAAATATAACAATTTCTGGGATTAGAACGTTTCATTTATCTCGTATTTTATGCTAGATGTATTAATTAGTAATGTATTTTTCCATAAATTTACATAAATTCTAGTCTTTATAGAAATATGTGGTAAAAGATAGTAAATTCCAGAAATTAAACACATGGTTAAATAGGGTAAAAAATTAATAATAAAAGTAACAGCCCTAAAACCCTCCTGCAGATATTGTTCGCTTTGCTATCCATAAGCCGGCATAGCCTCACGGTTTTGTTCCTCCCGCTAGAATTTAAACCCATAGGTGCCCAACCAGGAAAACGCGTCTTTTGGGTGTAAGGGTAGACCCCAAACCACCATCAGATATTGTCCTGCGCAGCGGAAACTGGCCAGGTTTTGTTCCTCCAGACAGAATTTAAGCCCACACACGGGCGGCTGCCAAGGAGAACGCTTCTGCAAAGGAGAGGTATCCACCCCCTCATAAGGCAGGCTTCGTTCCCCTCTCCAACCGATGTGGGATACGAGATCCACCCCCTATAGGAGCCCAGCGTCCTCGCTGGCACACCGGCCCGGGCCGAACTCTGATACCATAAGTAACAGCCCGCAACCCACCTGCAGATATTATCCGCTTTGCTATCCATAAGTCGGCATAGCCTCACGGTTTTGTTCCTCTCCGCTGGAATTTAAACCCGAAGTTGCCCAGCCAAGAAAACGCGTCTGCAAGGGAGAGGTATCCACCCCCTTATAAGACAGGCTTTGTTCCCCTCTCCAACCGATGTGGGATACGAGATCCACCCCCCCCCCCCCCCAATAGGAGCCCAGCGTCCTCGCTGGCACACCGGTCCGGACCCAGCTCTGATACCATAAGTAACAGCCCGAAACCCGCCTGCATATATTGTCCACTTTGCTATCCATAAGTCGGCATAGCCTCATGGTTTTGTTCCTCCTGTTGGAATTTAAACCTGAAGGTGCCCAACCTGGAAAACGCGTCTTTGGGTGTAAGGGTAGACCCCAAAGTACCCTCAGATATTGTCCTGCGCAGCGGAAGCTGGCCAGTTTTTGTTTCTCCCGACATAATTTAAGCCCATACACGGGCGCCTACCCAGGAGAACACGTCTTTGGGTGTAAGGGTAGACCCCAAACCACCCTTAGATATTGTCCTGCACAACAGAAACTGGTCAGGTTTTGTTCCTCCCGACATAATTTAAGCCCACACACGGGCATCAACCTAGGAGAACGTATCTGCAAGGGAGAGATATCCACCCCCTTATAAGGCAGGCTTCGTTTTCCTCTCCAACACACGGGCATCTGCCTAGGAGAACGTGTCTACAAGGGAGAGGTATCCACCCCCTTATAAGGCAGGCTTCGTTCCCTTCTCCAATATACGGGCTTAAATTCTGTCGGGAGGAACAAAACCTGACCAGTTTCTGCTGTGCAGGACAATATGTGAGGGTGGTTTGGGGTCAACCCTTACACCCAAAGATGCGTTCTCCTAGGCAGGCACCCATGTGTGGGCTTAAATTCTGTCAGGAGGAACAAAACCTGGCCAGTTTCCAAAACCTGGCTAATTTCCGCTGCGCAGGATAATATCTAAGGGTGGTTTGGGGTCTACCCTTACACCCAAAAGACACATTCTCCTGGGCAGGTGCCCGTGTGTGGGCTTAAATTCTACCAGGAGGAACAAAACCTGGCCAGTTTTTGCTGCACAGGACAATATCTGAGGGTGGTTTGGGGTATACCCTTACACCCAAAAGACGTTTTTCCTGGCTGGGCACCTTCGAGTTTAAATTCCAGCGGGAGGAACAAAATCATGATGCTATGCCGACTTATGGATAGCAAAGCGGACAATATCGGTAGGCGGGTTTTGGGCTGTTACTTATGGTATCAGAGCTAGGCCCTGGCCGGTGTTCCAGCGAGGACGCTGGGATCCTAGAGGGAGGGGGTGGATCTCATATCCCACATCGGTTAGAGAGAGGAACGAAGCCCGCCTTATAAGGGGGTGGATACCTTTCCCTTGTTGACACGTTTTCCTGGCTGGGCACCTCTGGGTTTAAATTCCTGCGGGAGGAACAAAACCGTGAGGCTATGCCGACTTATGAATAGCATAGTGGACAATATTTGCAGGCGGGTTTCGGGCTGTTACTATAAAACATTAGTAAATAATGTTAACCGATATTGCAATGTAAACCTCCCCTGTATTCGTAACGAATAAAGAACATTTTGAAAACCTCCACTAACTTCTTCTCCATCTATCCTTGGTATCCTCAACTATTATTCATAGCCATCATTATATTTATCCTTTAACTATTTCGTCCTATTATTATTCTAAAACAAAGCTCATATTTGCCTTTCTCCGATTAAGATTTCTCCATACTATAAAATTAAAATTCTAATTTGCAACGTAACTAAAATTCTACCAACCTTTTGCATCTATTCTTTTAAATGGTAACATTTGGCGTTAGAATCTGGTTCGTTTAGTAGTTGGACGAGTTAAAAATTTCTTCCGCTATGATTACAACTTTTTCAATTAATAAAATTCCACTACTATTTTTAATGGAGAAAATTATGATTATTGGGCTGTCAAGATGATAACATACTTTTTGTCCTAAAATCTATGGAACATCGTTGAAGAAGGAATTACTATTTAGGAAGAAGATACATCCAAAACCAACCAGAAATCATTAAAGGAGTAAAAGAAGGGAGATTATACAGCTTTGTAAAATATTCAAATGACATTTGCAGATCAAATATTTTCAAGAATTCAAGGTGCTAAGTTATGGAATGGTTTGATATGGAACGTGTGCTTTGATTTCAATAAGTTTTGTTTTGTTTTTGTTTTGTTTTGTTTGGTTTGTTAAGTAAATCCCTATACGTATGTATCACGGGCAAATATTTTGTCGTGCAAAAACTATCCCCAGGTTTATGAACATTACGATTTGAACATGTTGTGCCCTTATACATACGTATGTGTATATGGGTAACCCTCACTTAATCAGTGCGACTGACCCTCTCCCTCCCCATCCTTTTTAGTTTGCAAGTTTGGCTTCAGAGTTCAAGCTAGACGGCGTGAGTTGAGTCCCTCGAGTCGGTCAAGTCCTTTATATAAATCTGAGTCTTTGGCATACGCTTATTGTAATTTGATTAAGTCTGTACGTATGATATATTTTTGGAACAGGCTTTTAGGGATAGATGAACTCGTTGCTTTTATGATTTATGTTGAATTCGGGGTTAGGTATCTATGTTAGTCGAATCCGTCAGCTGATCTTGCATGATTTTATTTTTTTGAATGCTTCAGCTTTCGCTCTTGCTTTGTTTGTAAATTTTGAAGTCAGGGTCTACGTTCCGCCTAACTTAGGTGTGAGTTTGTCAATCTCTCGTTAGCCTCCACTTGGTTCATGTACGAGCTTCCCATCTCGTATGTGGATTGAGCTTTGGTGCGGGGGATACGGTGACTCACAGTGCGGGGTGCTACACTCAGGATTGTATGCGCGGGAATATGGCGGAGAGTTCCTCCTGCGGAAGAACTGAAGTTGCTAGTCATTAAAGTAGCCATCCGAGATCTGGATCTAGTTTCCTCACGTCTATAGCTCAAAGTTCCCATAGACGGCGCCAAATAATGTGTTCAGAAAATTGCACCACTCTATTTTATACGGAGCTTTGAAACTACAATTACTAGAATATCTGCAAGAATAACGATTAATGAGAAACAAACCTGCAAAACGATGATTAACAAAGGAAAGGACTTGCAAAATAGAGATTAATGTATGCGTAAATTAATAATGTTAATATCAATAAACAGAATAATTAAACAGATAAAATAAATAATAAGAAAGATTAAGCTTATTGTTCCCAAGGTAGATTTCTGAAAACCAATAGATTTCTGTGAATATTGACAGGGAGAGAGAGAAAGAGAGAAGAGAGAAAGATAGTGTGTTTGTATTCGGTTTAACACACGATTCCTACTTTTCTATTTAAAGATATTCTTGGGGTTTTCTAATTGGTTGAGACTTTTCCCTATTTTTAGGGATTGAGGAGTTATTGAGAAAAAGTGGGACAGGAGAGAGATATTTTCTCTCTGTACGTCACATCAAACAAAGCTTAGAATTTAAGTTAATACAAATGTGGGAAAATTCCCTCTAACATGCTGAAACTAATCTGATCGAGATCCGAGGATTAGGACAAGGTAAAACCTTATTTCACCCAAATCTTCTACATCTTTTTAGGTAGGAAACTACTTAAGTCGTGTTTCTCTCTGAAATGCGTTCCTCCCTAAAATGCGTTGCTCCCATATCTACTTGAGATGCCTCTCCAAAATTTCGGTTGATCGACTAGCCTTTCCTTTGGGCTTGATCATATAGATTGCCCGTTCCTTTCAGAATCGTCTTCATACTTATGCTTGATGGGCTTGTCCGCAAATGGATTGAGGCCCAAAAGATAGTGAAAATAGGATGTATCAATATTATATACATTATAATATATATATATATATATATATATATATATATATATATATATTAAATATTAAATATATTATACTATATAACATATATTGTAACGTCCCTGTTTTTTTTAGTAGTACGACATGACGTATGTGTTTATCAAATTGCGTGAAACAATTATTTATACGTGTTTTATATATATTTAATTTTATTTTAAAAATATTAAAGGTTAATTATGTTAATTATTATTATATCCTAAGTTATTTAATATTAAACATTTAAATTAATTTCGTCCTTTTACATTAATTGAATTAATTAGTGCATGCATGTTATATTTTAATTAGTGCATGCATTTTATATTTATAAGTATATACGAATTAAATTTTATATTATTTGTAATTGTTATGAATTGCTTGTTGCATTGTTTATGAGTCACATTTACGTGCTTCGTTTCTATATGAATTGATACCGAAATTTCGTGCAAATTTAATATGTTGGACTTATACGTGTCTTGTATATGAATATATGTTCATTTCGTATTTTCGGATTCATTTGCATGAGTTTCGGATTTAATTTGAATTTTGGAATCCAAGTCGGGGGCTAACGAGCAATTAGCGCACTCTTGGTTCCGTACTTGATATCTTGAGCTCGGGAACTCGGATTCGAGTTCCGTCAATTTCGTTGAACTCGTCACGAAAATTCGAGTTTAGTGAACTTAGCCTTATATTTTTCCAAAGTCATTTGAACCTCCGAATTTCAACCGAAAAATGAAACGCGACGAAACTGACCATATTATACTAAAAGGACCATAACTCATCCAAACTTTAAGCAAATTAACCATGGTTTGATGCTATGGAACCCTAACTCAACCACCTAACCCGCTATACCATGCCATAACCGAACTTATCCTCACACAAACCCCAAATCTCAGCCAAAACTACTGCCTTCCAGTCATTCCCGCAACCTTGCCTTCCTTGGAGATTTTGGAGCTCAAATCTCATCCAACCTTCATCCAATCAACAAGATAAGCTTAGGGTTGTAATATATGTTCATTGCTGGTCATTTTCATCCTTTCATCCCTGAATTTGAGCTAGTATTCATGGAGTTTGAAGAAGATGAATGAATAGTTAGGTTTTGAAGCAATTTCTTGATCTCTTTGAATCCTTGGAGTTTTTGTTCATTTTAAAGCATGAAAGTGATCAGTTTAACTCCATTATTTCATTTATGAGCATGTATTTTATGGTAGTTAAGAATTAAGTGTGTTACCATTAATGAAACTTGAAGAATTTGGATGAAACTTGAACTTATTTTCCTCCTTCGCGTCATGAACTGCTGCCGCTGCTGTTTGGGGCTGATTATTACTGTTAATTGCTGCACTTTCTTACCTTGTTGTGTTGCTTGATTGTGTGTTGAGATGGTGTGCCTTAACTGCCCTGTTTTGCTTCATTCCTCCCCTGTTTCTACTGCTGCTACTGTCTTCGTTTGCGCGTTTACCCGGCCGGGGAACTGGATAGAATAAATTCTCCCTGGGCGGGGAGATCCCTGTTCGCATTCATTTGTTCTGCTGTAGCTTTGTGTGTGGAGTGCTGTGTATGTATATAAGTGTGTTGCATGTATGTTACGTGGTGTGCATGAGTTCAGTGGATGCATGTGTTGATATATAAATTGTGTGCATGAGTGTGTGTTTTTGTATGCATGGTTTATATTATATGTTATTATATACGTGTACATATATATATATATATATATATATATATATATATATATATATCTTATATGTAATGCATGCATGTGTATATATAAATAGTATAATAGCATGCATATTATACGTATATATATATATATATATATATATATGTTTATGTATATTATATACATATATTTTATATATTAAGTAATTTATTTGAAATTATAGAATTTAATTGTTACCTATTTCATGTTTTATTTAATTTCCGATTTTAAATTGAATGTATTTAATTTTTTATTTTCTAATTAGAAATGTGATTTAACTTGTGCTTTGATCTTATTTGAAATTCTTGAATTGAATTGATTGGAAATGTGAAATTATGAATTGAATGAAAGTGAACGAATGATTGAAGGGCTTGTTTATATGTTTTAAATTCCTTAACAGTGCACATGAACATTTTCATGACATAATATATTCTTTTATACATTCATATCATGATCATGACATTGTCGAGCGTCTTATATGGTCATATTGAGTCTCACTTCACCTTTCTTGCACAGATTTTGATCCCTTTGGAGACGAGGCCGGTCAGTGAGGCTCTTGTGTTCTCCTTTTTGCCGTTTAAGGTGGGTTTCTCTACTATTAGATAAATGACCCTATATACTCCCAACGTGTAAAGATTTCAGCTAAAAAACCATTATATGTATATAGAGTCGTTTTCAAGAGTAAATGATTTCAACGTAAAGCCCTTATTTCATGAACCTACCTAATGTTTTGGCGAGAATGAATGAATGAATGCACAGAATGGGGCCCAGGGACTTGGTGGGAGTGGTGACCCGAGGAGGCAAGGGCTGACGGTGAACCCTCACACTAGTCCCACCAATGAACGGCGTAACTGTTGGGGTTAGTGCCTTTAAATATCCAATTTGTTGGATTAATTAAACTGAATTTACAGCAGGTTATGAGTATTTCACATATTAATAATTAATGAAGTGTGATGGTATTCTTATATGAAATGTGTTTCATAGGAAAAGACTTTGAATACCGAAATCACGTGTCATTAAAGTTCTAGTCGGTAAGATAAGAATATGTTCTTATCATGACTATAACGTGGTTATATAAGATGATTAATCTTTCGTCATAGGAAATGGTGATTCCAATTATAACACGTTGATGATTTTCAATGGGATTGAAAACATCGAACTGGACCACGGAGATTATTCATTTTATACTGCTATCTAAAATGAACTAAATTTCGGAAGCATTAGACTCTTAATCCTGGCAGTGTTTCTACTTTAGGCATGTAGTGTTAATCACTGTGATGTACTCAGAAGTGAGGTCTCGGTAACGGGTGGCCAAAATACTTGTACGTTCGGTGATTACATGAAGTGTGCTAAAGAGTTATATTGATCAAGGAATTTGTGGCCTTGTTGGAAGGTAAAAGATATCCCTGAAATGGATTTGCAAAAGTTCGAATTAAGTCTTTGGCCAAAGCACTTGTATGTTGAATGTGTTTCACATACAGAGAATTTGAACTTAAGGTGAATCAAGAATTTCAGATTGAAGGTGAAAAATAAATGATAGTAGTTGTAATTTATTTTTCATGGATATCTGCACGGAGGAGCGAAATGTAAAATTATTCTAGATCGAGAAATTCGTGAATAATTTAATTAATTTTAGAGTGTGACAATATTTATTTAGTGGAATTAAATATTGTTAAACGGTAATTAATTATTATCATGAGATGATAATAGATTGACCCCGTTTGGAGCTAAAATTAATTTGTCCTGCAGGTCCCCCTGCAAGCCCCAAAAGAAAAACGGAGAAAATATTTGAAAGTATAGAAAGAGAGAAAGAGAAATAAATTTTCAAAGTGTTTGAAAATTTACAAAGGATTTATTTTGAGAAAATAAATCAAAATTCCAAAGAGTTGGAAATTCATTTGAGAGAAATTAATTTTCAAAGTATTTGAAAATAGTCAAGTGATTTATTTTGAGAAAATAAATCAACATTCCAAAGAGTTGGAAATTCACGAAATTTTTTTTCAAAGTGTTTGAAAATAACTAAGGGATTTATTTTGAGAAAATATATCAATATTCCAAGGTGTTGGAAATACACGTAATTTTATTTTGAAGAAAATAAAATTTTTCGAAAAAAAAAATTACACGTGTCAGCCACGTCAGCAGTGGGCGCACAGTGGCGCTGACTGGGCGTCCGCGTGTGTGACACGTGGATGGCCCAGATTACGCCACGTGGCACGATCTCAACCGTCCAGTAACGGGTCGGGTCAACGGAGCAGTCAGCGGGTCGAATTTGGGTCGGTTCAACGGGTCCGGGTCCTGGTCAACGGCTTGACCAGGACACGTGTCAAAATCTAGGCAGGTGGCGCGTGTAATACACGCGCCAACAGGCTGGCCCACTAAGTCGGCGCGTGAGGTGGCCGATTGGCCGCCGGTCGCCGGCGTTGGACTCGTCATGACGTAAGCAATGATGTCATATACTCATAATTGGACTTAGTGCTCCGTAGTAGGTGAAACGTGTAAAATGACTATTTTGCCCTTGATTTTTGTGCTATAAATAGGGGCTAAAATCTCACATTTAAAGGCACTCGAATTCAGCCATTTTTAGCTGAATTTTGAGAACTCTTTCTCTCTCTAAATATTAATCCTTGATTAAGGATTAATTTTATATAATTAGGTGATTATATAATTAATATAAAAATCACTTAATTATTAGAAAATTAGGGAATTTTCAAATTTTAGAAAAATGAGTTTTTCTAGTTAAAATATTTTGTCAAGTATTTAGGGAAATACTTTCGGAGCCCACACTCCAAGGTTTATTCGGGGTAATTGTAGGGAAGCTCTGCCGGTTTCACGACGAGGTCAAAGTTTCCAACAAACGGGCTCGGCTCACAGTAGATGGAGGAGAATAATACTGGAAAAATGCCGTTGATAGCCATATATGCAGTACGGTAATTTTACAGTTATATTGCTCCTAGCATGATAAATTATATACTTTTAATTGTTAATTGTATATTGCATTTATCTGCTATGTGATTTAAAATTAATTATCAATTACATGTATATACTTGAGTAGATCCGGCTAAAGCTTCTGCATATGTATTAAATGTTTTAGAAATATTTTAATACTTGTTTTACAGCAAATTTTTTGAAATATGGTCCTGTACCGTTGCGCTTCGGGACCCGGTTCCCAGCAGTAACCGGACCTCGTTAGGAGTTAACGAGGAATGGACGCTGAGTGCCATCTGGGGAGTCATGTTCCCCTTTTGGTCAATGAATGGGTGGATGGGCCTTGCAAACCCGCCACCAACCCGGAGGAAGAAGGTGGAATGTTATTGAATGTGCACGAAAGAATGTTATGCATGAAAAGATAGAATGAATGAATGTTTAATGAATTACACAAGGTGTTGGTTGGAGATAATGCACGCCCACTCGCCGGGCTAATAATGACCTAATGTAAATGAATCGTTATAATCCCTTGTGATGATTTCTATTCACCCACTTGGGAAACTCTTTAAAAACCTCACTTGGGATTATAGCTTGCATGTGACTGTTTAAATACCGTCGTATATTATATCTATTCCTTGTTTTTATACCCACCAGTCCCTTTTGGACTGAACCCGTTTGGCTTTCAGTTGTGTTGTGCAGGTATCAGAGAGCTAGGGGGGATTCGAGTCATAGGTTTTACATTCGCTTTTAACTCTTGTATTTTTGGTCTTACACTTGCATATTGCACGTTTGATCATTGTATATGAATTAATGGAGCGTACATGTTTTGAGCCTTGATGGCATTGGATGATGTTATGATTTATTTTGGAGCTTGAATGCTCATTGTTTATATTATGGCCAGTTATTGCTTCCGCACTTATAATTACTCTGATTTTATGGTTTTAAGGGTTAGCCCGCCTAGCATAGCGTGCGTGTTTGTCCCCGTTCGCCGTGACTTAGCTTGAGTATGGATCGTCAATTTTATATTCGGGTCGGGTCTCGGTGCGGGGGATGTGGTACCTTGCGCTCGGGTGCTACATCCTTAAGTGGTATCAGAGCCTCGGGTTGCAAAACTCGGGCTCTCGTGTCGTGTGGGTCAGTCTAGGTCGTTCGGCATAAGAACTACGTGATAATATGTGCATTGCATCGATCTTAAACATAAAATTTTCTTTCCTTTTAATCTTGTCGAATTATATGTTGCATTTTATATTGGATCCGTGCCTTTCGTGTTGAATATGTGACATATGCATGTACAAATCGTATGCATATATCTTCAAAATAAGTTATGAATTACAGGTTATGAAGATACTATCAAACCACGGCCAAGTATCATGCTAACAACGTCTTACTACAAGTTCTTTTTGAGGCATGGAAGATAGGAGGGATGCAAGGGTAGAAAGAGACACTTGATAAGATAAGAGTTGTTCGGGGAAAATATTTATGACTCCAAATATGGGTATATACGGCTCTCCTACATAAGATGCCATAATTGGATTCAATGAGATCATTCAACCTAAGGAATGAAGTAAATGAACCTTGAAGGTATTTTGGTTCAGGGTTCGGACCATTGAAGAGGTACCGAGGACTGAGAGGAGTCAAGGTAAAATAAATCCGATGGGAATTGAGCATCAAGAGTTGTCAAAGAAGGGTTTCTAAATAAACCTGGAAATTAGCAATCGAGATTGTGGAGGTGAAGATCGAGAAAAGTTTAAATTTAGGTGCTCTGGATTGCTACTAAGATAGAAACGAGTGGGGAAGGGAGTAGAGAAAGGCAGTTGACGGGGTAAATACAAATTTTGGGAAGGTGGTGATATTGAGGACGGGAATTGAGTTCGTTTTCCAAATCCAATCTGAATTGTCGGGTTGGGAGGTCGAATTGGGAAATATGGAGCAACAAATGGAAACGGTAAAGAAAGGCAAAGAATCTTTGGGATGAAATCATGTGCTTAAGTATAAACAATCGGAAAATGAGTTTATTTCACTAATCTCAACTCATAAAGGATAAGCACTGGAGTCTTGATCACGGTGATGGCGAGAAGTAGGGTCCAGAATTACAATAGGGTTCAATTTTGTAAGAGAATTTGGACAATGTTGAAGAGTGATTCTCGGGGGGAGATGCAGAGGCCAAATCAGTGGGTGTCGAAGAAGTCAGGGATCGTGAAATTGCAATTCCAGACAGTGGAAGATACAAGTGATGCGAAAAGATTCATGGAAAACTAGAAGACCGTGGGAAAGACAAGGCAGGATGAGCAAGTCAAAGTAATCCCAGGATTGGAGGAACGAGGAAAAGATACCGAACTAACAACTTACTATATTGGTGACAGGTTCCAAAACATTCATGGCACGTGCATCATATTTCGCATCAAATTATTATTTTCTTTACATATGTTTGTATGCGCATTCCTATTTGATTTTGTTGCTCTAATGTGCGGCATATTTAATTGTTGCAAGTTTGCCACATGTATTGTCATTTTAACCCGACATGCATTCTAGTGTTTATTTAATAGGAAGTTCATTCATCCCACTTATCAAGTATTTCTTCGATCGGGCCACATCTGAGTTAAGAGGAAAAAAATGGGATGGTACGTTACAAGGAAGGTGACGTCGGGAAAATAAAGAATTTCAAGTAAGGGATAGGTTAATGGAAACGGGAATTCATAAGGAGAAACGAGAGTAGAGTGGATTGCGGGGTGTCTGGATCGGATAAGAATAGGAAAGGGGCTTCGGACCTCAAGCGGAGTAGAAGGGAAGTTGAAAGGCAAAATTTTGGGGTTGCCCTTGGGATTAAATCCTCCCTAATGAAAATTATTCATCCAAAATTTCAACAAAAGAAGAATCGATGGAGTTCAATACATGGCAATAGAAATTTTAAGGGGGAGAGCACGATCGAGAAACAAATTGGAAGATTGAAATGGTGCTCGAAGAAATATTTTCGTAGGAATAACGGAATTGTAAACTAAGGAAGACCTGGAAGTCCTAATGGTGTGATCGGAAGAACCTTAACCGTAAAACGGTTAAAGTGAGCGTTAAATATTAAGTTAGTGTTGAAGGCCACCACGGGAGATTGAGGAGAAGGTTGGTTGAGCATTTCTATACGTGGGATTTAAATTTTGGGAAATAATGGAATTATGGAAGAGCTTCTGCGAGACCATTAAATTGCCTCAAGGAACATAAATTAAATAAAATTAATATGTTCGTGATGGCAACCATAGAGGGTAATTTGACTAAGTATTGGAGGAGTTCGGACATCACTTAACAGAATAAAACCAGACTGCATCGATAGTCGTTTTTCCATAACGAGTTAGAAGGAATTTGAGTAGAAAGGAATTAGAAAGAAGTGAATATGGAAGGACTTGGATTAAATCTTAAGAAGTATCAAGGAAGTTTTCCCTTGATTAGAAATTTGGGTGGACAAATTAAGGCACGCTTAATGGCTTTAAGAGGATGAAGGGATGAGTAAACGATCCACGAAGAGATTAATCCAAATTTTTTGTAAAACTCATTTGGAAGGGCAGGTTAATTGGATCAGGGTCAACGTATAACCGAGAAATGAAGAAGGTAAGAAGATATAAGAATGAGAGTGGAATTAAGAATAGGACCAGACGAGAGCCTTATCAGTTTCTCCGGTGACGCGTTGAAGATATAAAGACAAGCCAAGAGTCGAGCCAGCTTTTAGGTTCAGACCATACCTTGGGACCATGAAGACTTTAGCTTCAAATTCATTTCCACGGTGAACGGTACCTCAGACATCCATGGCATATGCATACACGCATTGTTAATTTAAATAATGTTGATAATCAATGTTGGATGTAAGTAAGTGATAATTGTTCCCTGGCTTTATGTGATTGTTTTGATTAAGTTGTCGTAATTGGATGTCTTGATACTTTCTCCTTGATGTTTGCTCGTTGTGAGTGTATTTTGTATTTTGAACTTCTTTACCTGCTTTTGAGAGACGGGGTTCTCTCATTTTTGTTCAAGAGACGGGGTTCTCTCGTTGTTGCTTTTTGACAGACGGGGTTCTCTCATTGTTGTTCGAGAGACGGGGTTCTCACGTTGTTGCTTTTGAGAGATGGGGTTCTCTCATTTTTGTTCGAGAGACGGGGTTCTCTCGTTGTTGCTTTCCGAGAGACGGGGTTCTCAAATTGTTGTTCGAGAGACGAGGTTCTCTCGTTGTTGCTTTTGAGAGACGGGGTTCTCTCATTGTTGGTTGAGAGACGGGGATTATCTCCTTGTTGCTTGTGAGGAACGGGGTTCCTTCATTAACTGTTTTCAGGCAGACAGTGAATCCGAGGACTGATTCTTTTAAAGGGGAGAGGTTGTAACGCCCCAGTTTTTTTTTAGTAGTACGGCATGACGTATGTGTTTATCAAATTGCGCGAAATAATTATTTATACTTGTTTTATATATATTTAATTTTATTTTAAAAATATTAAAGGTTAATTATGTTAATTATTATTATATCCTAAGTTATTTAATATTAAATATTTAAATTAATTTCGTCCCTTTACATTAATTGAATTAATTAGTGCATGCATTTTATATTTATAAGTATATACGAATAAATTTTATATTATTTGTAATTCTTATGAATGGCTTGTTGCATTGTTTATGAGTCACATTTACGTGCTTCGTTTCTATATGAATTGATACCGAAATTTCGTGCAATTTTAATATGTTGGACTTATACGTGTCTTTATATGAATATATGTTCGTTTAGTATTTTCGGATTCATTTGCATGAGTTTCGGATTTAATTTGAATTTTGGAATCCAAATCAGGGGCTAACGAGCAATTAGCGCACTCTTGGTTCCGTAATTGATATCTTGAGCTCGGGAACTCGGATTGGAGTTTCGTCAATTTCTCTGAACTCGTAACGAAAATTTGAGTTTAGTGAACTTAGCCTTATATTTTTTCAAAGTCATTTGAACCTCCGAATTTCAACCGAAAAACGAAACGGCGACGAAACTGACCATGTTATACTAAAAGGACCATAACTCATCCAAACTTTAACCAAATTAACCATGGTTTGATGCTATGGAACCCTAACTCAACCACCTAACCTACTATACCATGCCCTAACCGAACTTATCCTCACACAAACCCCAAATCTCAGCCAAAACTACTGCCTTCTAGTCATTCCCGCAACCTTGCCATCCTTGGAGATTTTGGAGCTCAAATCTCATCCAACCTTCATCCAATCAACAAGGTAAGCTGAGGGTTGTAATATATGTTCATTGCTGGTCATTTTCATCTTTTCATCCCTGAATTTGAGCTAGTATTCATGGAGTTTGAAGAAGATGAATGAATAGTTAGGTTTAGAAGCAATTTCTTGATCTCTTTGAATCCTTGGAGTTTTTGTTCGTTTTAAAGCATGAAAGTGATCAGTTTAACTCCATTATTTCATTTTTGAGCATGTATTTTATGGTAGTTAAGAATTAAGTGTGTTACCATCAATGAAACTTGAAGAATTTAGATGAAACTTGAACTTATTTTCCTCCTTCGCGTCATGAACTGCTACCGCTGCCGTTTGGGGCTGATTATTACTGTTAATTGCTGCACTTTCTTACCTTGTTGTGTTGCTTGATTGTGTGTTGAGATGGTGTGCCTTAACTGCCCTGTTTTGCTTCATTCCTCCCCTGTTTCTGCTGCTGCTACTGTCTTCATTTGCTCGTTTACCCGGCTGGGGAATTGGGTAGAATAAATTCTCCCCGTGCGGGGAGATCCCTGTTCGCATTCATTTGTTCTGCTGTAGCTTTGTGTGTGGAGTGCTGTGTATGTATATAAGTGTGTTGCATGTATGTTACGTGGTGTGCATGAGTTCAGTGGATGCATGTGTTGATATATAAATTGTGTGCATGAGTGTGTGTTTTTGTATGCATGGTTTATATTATATGTTATTATATACGTATATATATATATATATATATATATATATATATATATATATATATCTTATATGTAATGCATGCATGCGTATATATAAATAGTATAATAGCATGCATATTATACGTATATAAATATATATGTTTATATATATTATATATATATATATTTTATATATTAAGTAATTTATTTGAAATTATAGAATTTAATTGTTACCTATTTCATGTTTTATTTAATTTCCGATTTTAAATTGAATGTATTTAATTGTTTATTTTCTAATTAGAAATGTGATTTAACTTGTGCTTTGATCTTATTTGAAATTCTTGAATTGAATTGATTGGAAATGTGAAATTATGAATTGAATGAAAGTGAACGAATGATTGAAGGGCTTGTTTATATGTTTTAAATTCCTTAACAGTGCACATGAACATTTTCATGACATAATATATTCTTTTATACATTCATATCATGATCATGACATTGTCGAGCGTCTTATATGGTCATATTGAGTCTCACTTCACCTTTCTTGCACAGATTTTGATCCCGTTGGAGACGAGGCCGGTCAGTGAGGCTCTTGTGTTCTCCTTTTTGCCGTTTAAGGTGGGTTTCTCTACTATTAGATAAATGACCCTATATACTCCCAACGTGTAAAGATTTCAGCTAAAAAACTATTATATGTATATAGAGTCGTTTTCAAGAGTAAATGATTTCAACGTAAAGCCCTTATTTCATGAACCTACCTAATGTTTTGGCGAGAATGAATGAATGAATGCACAGAATGGGGCCCAGGGACTTGGTGTGAGTGGTGACCCGAGAATGCAAGGGCTGACGGTGAACCCTCACACTAGTCCCACCAATGAACGGCGTAACCGGACCTCGTTAGGAGTTAGCGAGGAATGGTCGCTGAGTGCCATCTGGGGAGTCATGTTCCCCTTTTGGTCAATGAATGGGTGGATGGGCCTTGCAAACCCGCCACCAACCCGGAGGAAGAAGGTGGAATGTTATTGAATGTGCACGAAAGAATGTTATGCATGAAAAGATAGAATGAATGAATGTTTAATGAATTACAGAAGGTGTTGGTTGGAGATAATGTACGCCCACTCGCCGGGCCAATAATGACCTAATGTAAATGAATCGTTATAATCCCTTGTGATGATTTCTATTCACCCACTTGGGAAACTCTTTAAAAATCTCACTTGGGATTATCGCTTGCATGTGACTGTTTAAATACCGTCGTATATTATATCTATTCCCTGTTTTTATACCCACCAGTCCCTTTTGGACTGAACCCGTTTAGCATTCAGTTGTGTTGTGCAGGTATCAGGGAGCTAGGGGGGGATTCGAGTCATAGGTTTTACATTCGCTTTTAGCTCTTGTATTTTTTGTCTTACACCTGTATATTGCACGTTTGATCATTGTATCTGAATTAATGGAGCGTGCATGTTTTGAGCCTTGATGGCATTGGATGATGTTATGATTTATTTTGGAGCTTGAATGCTCATTGTTTATATTATGGCCAGTTATTGCTTCCGCACTTATAATTACTCTGATTTTATGGTTTTAAGGGTTAGCCCGCCTAGCATAGCGTGTGTGTTTGTCCCCGTTCGCCGTGACTTAGCTCGAGTATGGATCATCAATTTCATTTTCAGGTCGGGTCTCGGTGCAGGGGATGTGGTACCTTGCGCTCGGGTGCTACATCCTTAAGTGGTATCAGAGCCTCGGGTTGCAAAACTCGGGCTCTCGTGTCGTGTGGGTCAGTCTAGGTCGTTCGGCATAAGAACTACGTGATAATGTGTGCATTGCATCGATCTTGAACATAAAATTTTCTTTCCTTTTAGTCTTGTCGAATTATATGTTGCATTTTATATTGGATCCGTGTCTTTCGTGTTGAATATGTGCCATATGCATGTACTAATCGCATGCATATATCTTCAAAATGAGTTATGAATTACAGGTTATGAAGATACTATCAAACCACGGCCAAGTATCATGCTAACAACGCCTTACTGCAAGTTCTTTTTGAGGCATGGAAGATAGGAGGGATGCAAGGGTAGAAAGAGACACTTGATAAGATAAGAGTTGTTCGGGGAAAATATTTATGACTCCAAATATGGGTATATACCGCTCTCCTACATAAGATGCCATAATTGGATTCAATGGGATCGTTCAACCTAAGGAATAAAGTAAATGAACCTTGAAGGTATTTTGGTTCAGGGTTCGGACCATTGAAGAGGTACCGAGGACTGAGAGGAGTCAAGGTAAAATAAATCCGATGGGAATTGAGCACCAAGAGTTGTCAAAGAAGGGTTTCTAAATAAACCTGGAAATTAGCAATCGAGATTGTGGAGGTGAAGATCGAGAAGAGTTTAAATTTCGGTGCTCTGGATTGCTACTAAGATAGAAACGAGTGGGGAAGGGAGTAGAGAAAGGCAGTTGACGGGGTAAATACAAATTTTGGGAAGGTGGTGATATTGAGGACGGGAATTGAGTTCATTTTCCAAATCCAATCTGAATTGTCGGGTTGGGAGGTCGAATTGGGAAATATGGAGCAACAAATGGAAACGGTAAAGAAAGGCAAAGAATCTTTGGGATGAAATCATGTGCTTAAGCATAAGCAATCGGAAAATGAGTTTATTTCACTAATCTCAACTCATAAAGGATAAGCACTGGAGTCTTGATCACGGTGATGGCGAGAAGTAGGGTCTAGAATTACAATAGGGTTCAATTTTGTAAGAGAATTTGGACAATGTCGAAGAGTTATTCTCGGGGGGAGATGCAGAGGCAAAATCAGTGGGTGTCGAAGAAGTCAGGGATCGTGAAATTACAATTCCAGACAGTGGAAGATACAAGTGATGCGAAAAGATTCATGGAAAACTGGAAGACCGTGGGAAAGACAAGGCAGGATGAGCAAGTCAAAGTAATCCCAGGATTGGTGGAACGAGGAAAAGCTACCGAACTAACAACTTACTATATTGGTGACAGGTTCCAAAACATTCATGGCACGTGCATCATATTTCACATCAAATTATTATTTTCTTTACTTATGTTTGTACGCGCATTCCTATTTGATTTTGTTGCTCTAATGTGCGGCATATTTAATTGTTGCAAGTTTGCCACGTGCATTGTCATTTTAACCCGACATGCATTCTAGTGTTTATTTAATAGGAAGTTCTTTCATCCCACTTATCAAGTATTTCTTCGATCGGGCCACATCTGAGTTAAGAGGAAAAAAATGGGATAGTACGTTACAAGGAAGGTGACGTCGGGAAAATAAAGAATTTCAAGTAAGGGATAGGTTAATGGAAACGGGAATTCATAAGGAGAAACGAGATTAGAGTGGATTGCGGGGTGTCTGGATCGGACAAGAATAGAAAAGGGGCTTCGGACCTCAAGCGGAGTAGAAGGGAAGTTGAAAGGCAAAATTTTGGGGTTGCCCTTGTGATTAAATCCTCCCTAATGAAAATTATTCACCCAAAATTTCGACAAAAGAAGAATCGATGGAGTTCAATACATGGCAATAGAAATTTTAAGGGGGAGAGCACGATCGAGAAACAAATTGGAAGATTGAAATGGTGCTCGAAGAAATATTTTCGTAGGAATAACGAAATTGTAAACTAAGGAAGACCTGGAAG
Source organism: Lantana camara (assembly GCA_037501455.1). Lineage (NCBI taxonomy): Eukaryota > Viridiplantae > Streptophyta > Magnoliopsida > Lamiales > Verbenaceae > Lantana > Lantana camara. The sequence continues at coordinate 15,549,480 of CM074860.1, forward strand.
TCCTAATGGTGTGATCGGAAAAACCTTAACGGTAAAACGGTTAAAGTGAGCGTTAAGTATTAAGTTAGTGTTGAAGGCCACCACGGGAGATTGAGGAGATGGTTGGTTGAGCATTTCTATACGTGGGATTTAAATTTTGGGAAATAATGGAATTATGGAAGAGCTTCTGCGAGACCATTAAATTGCCTCAAGGAACATAAATTAAATAAAATTAATATGTTCGTGATGGCAACCATAGAGGGTAATTTGACTAAGTATTGGAGGAGTTCGGACATCACTTAACAGAATAAAACCAGACTGCATCGATAGTCGTTTTTCCATAACGAGTTAGAAGGAATTTGAGTAGAAAGGAATTAGAAAGAAGTGAATATGGAAGGACTTGGATTAAATCTTAAGAAGTATCAAGGAAGTTTTCCCTTGATTAGAAATTTGGGTGGACAAATTAAGGCACGCTTAATGGCTTTAAGAGGATGAAGGGATGAGTAAACGATCCACGAAGAGATTAATCCAAATTTTTTGTAAACCGATGATCACAATCCGGTTTGGAAAGAACTCGCCGAGAAGGCTGTGATCGTTAATCAAAAAGGTTATTGAATTTCAGAGGTTTCACCAAATTATAGAAGGAAACATGAACCGTGAAGATGACCGGTCCGAAATCTTAAGATGTAAGGTAAAACTCATTTGGAAGGGCAGGTTAATTGGATCAGGGTCAACGTATAACCGAGAAATGAAGAAGGTAAGAAGATATAAGAATGAGAGTGGAATTAAGAATAGGACCAGACGAGAGCCTTATCAGTTTCTCCGTTGACGCGTTGAAGATATAAAGACAAGCCAAGAGTCGAGCCAGCTTTTAGGTTCAGACCATACCTTGGGACCATGAAGACTTTAGCTTCAAATTCATTTCCACGGTGAACGGTACCTCAGACATCCATGGCATATGCATACACGCATTGTTAATTTAAATAATGTTGATAATCAATGTTGGATGTAAGTAAGTGATAATTGTTCCCTGGCTTTATGTGATTGTTTTGATTAAGTTGTCGTAATTGGATGTCTTGATACTTTCTCCTTGATGTTTGCTCGTTGTGAGTGTATTTTGTATTTTGAACTTCTTTACCTGCTTTTGAGAGACGGGGTTCTCTCATTTTTGTTCAAGAGACGGGGTTCTCTCGTTGTTGCTTTTTGACAGACAGGGTTCTCTCATTGTTGTTCGAGAGACGGGGTTCTCACGTTGTTGCTTTTGAGAGATGGGGTTCTCTCATTTTTGTTCGAGAGACGGGGTTCTCTCGTTGTTGCTTTTTGAGAGACGGGGTTCTCAAATTGTTGTTCGAGAGACGAGGTTCTCTCGTTGTTGCTTTTGAGAGACGGGGTTCTCTCATTGTTGTTTGAGAGATGGGGATTCTCTCCTTGTTGCTTGTGAGGAACGGGGTTCCTTCATTAACTGTTTTCAGGCAGACAGTGAATCCGAGGACGGATTCTTTTAAAGGGGAGAGGTTGTAACGCCCCAGTTTTTTTTTTAGTAGTACGGCATGACGTATGTGTTTACCAAATTACGCGAAATAATTATTTATACTTGTTTTATATATATTTAATTTTATTTTAAAAATATTAAAGGTTAATTATGTTAATTATTATTATATCCTAAGTTATTTAATATTAAATATTTAAATTAATTTCGTCCCTTTACATTAATTGAATTAATTAGTGCATGCATTTTATATTTATAAGTATATACGAATTAAATTTTATATTATTTGTAATTGTTATGAATTGCTTGTTGCATTGTTTATGAGTCACATTTACGTGCTTCGTTTCTATATGATTTGATACCGAAATTTCGTGCAAATTTAATATGTTGGACTTATACGTGTCTTTATATGAATATATGTTCGTTTCGTATTTTCGGATTCATTTGCATGAGTTTCGGATTTAATTTGAATTTTGGAATCCAAATCGGGGGCTAACGAGCAATTAGCGCACTCTTGGTTCCGTAATTGATATCTTGAGCTCGGGAACTCGGATTGGAGTTCCGTCAATTTCTCTGAACTCGTAACGAAAATTTGAGTTTAGTGAACTTAGCCTTATATTTTTCCAAAGTCATTTGAACCTCCGAATTTCAACCGAAAAACGAAACGGCGACAAAACTGACCATGTTATACTAAAAGGACCATAACTCATCCAAACTTTAACCAAATTAACCATGGTTTGATGCTATGGAACCCTAACTCAACCACCTAACCTGCTATACCATGCCCTAACCGAACTTATCCACACAGAAACCCCAAATCTCAGCCAAAACTACTGCCTTCTAGTCATTCCCGCAACCTTGCCTTCCTTGGAGATTTTGGAGCTCAAATCTCATCCAACCTTCATCCAATCAACAAGATAAGCTTAGGGTTGTAATATATGTTCATTGCTGGTCATTTTCATCTTTTCATCCCTGAATTTCAGCTAGTATTCATGGAGTTTGAAGAAGATGAATGAATAGTTAGGTTTTGAAGCAATTTCTTGATCTATTTGAATCCTTGGAGTTTTTGTTCGTTTTAAAGCATGAAAGTGATCAGTTTAACTCCATTATTTCATTTATGAGCATGTATTTTATGGTAGTTAAGAATTAAGTGTGTTACCATTAATGAAACTTGAAGAATTTGGATGAAACTTGAACTTATTTTCCTCCTTCGCGTCATGAACTGCTGCCGCTGCTGTTTGGGGCTGATTATTACTGTTAATTGTTGCACTTTCTTACCTTGTTGTGTTGCTTGATTGTGTGTTGAGATGGTGTGCCTTAACTTCCCTGTTTTGCTTCATTCCTCCCCTGTTTCTGCTGCTGCTACTATCTTCGTTTGCGCGTTTACCCGGCCGGGGAATTGGGTAGAATAAATTCTCCCCGGGCGGGGAGATCCCTGTTCGCATTCATTTGTTCTGCTGTAGCTTTGTGTGTGGAGTGCTGTGTATGTATATAAGTGTGCTGCATGTATGTTACGTGGTGTGCATGAGTTCAGTGGATGCATGTGTTGATATATAAATTGTGTGCACGAGTGTGTGTTTTTATATGCCTGGTTTATATTATATGTTATTATATACGTATATATATATATATATATCTTATATGTAATGCATGCATGTGTATATATAAATAGTATAATAGCATGCATATTATACGTATATATATATATATATATATATATATATATATATATATATATATATATATATATATATATGTTTATGTATATTATATATATATATATATATTGTATATATTAAGTAATTTATTTGAAATTATAGAATTTAATTGTTACCTATTTCATGTTTTATTTAATTTCCGATTTTAAATTGAATGTATTTAATTGTTTATTTTCTAATTAGAAATGTGATTTAACTTGTGCTTTGATCTTATTTGAAATTCTTGAATTGAATTGATTGGAAATGTGAAATTATGAATTGAATGAAAGTGAACGAATGATTGAAGGGCTTGTTTATATGTTTTAAATTCCTTAATAGTGCACATGAACATTTTCATGACATAATATATGCTTTTATACATTCATATCATGATAATGACATTGCCGAGCGTCTTATATGGTCATATTGAGTCTCACTTCACCTTTCTTGCACAGATTTTGATCCCGTTGGAGACGAGGCCGGTCAGTGAGGCTCTTGTGTTCTCCTTTTTGCCGTTTAAGGTGGGTTTCTCTACTATTAGATAAATGACCCTATATACTCCCAACGTGTAAAGATTTCAGCTAAAAAACTATTATATGTATATAGAGTCGTTTTCAAGAGTAAATGATTTCAATGTAAAGCCCTTATTTCATGAACCTACCTAATGTTTTGGCGAGAATGAATGAATGAATGCACAGAATGGGGCCAAGGGACTTGGTGTGAGTGGTGACCCGAGGAGGCAAGGGCTGACGGTGAACCCTCACACTAGTCCCACCAATGAACGGCTTAACCGGACCTCGTTAGGAGTTAGCGAGGAATGGACGCTGAGTGCCATCTGGGGAGTCATGTTCCCTTTTTGGTCAATGAATGGGTGGATGGGCCTTGCAAACCCGCCACCAACCCGGAGGAAGAAGGTGGAATGTTATTGAATGTGCACGAAAGAATGTTATGCATGAAAAGATAGAATGAATGAATGTTTAATGAATTACAGAAGGTGTTGGTTGGAGATAATGCACGCCCACTCGCCGGGCCAATAATGACCTAATGTAAATGAATCGTTATAATCCCTTGTGATGATTTCTATTCACCCACTTGGGAAACTCTTTAAAAACCTCACTTGGGATTATAGCTTGTATGTGACTGTTTAAATACCGTCGTATATTATATCTATTCCCTGTTTTTATACCCACCAGTCCTTTTGGACTGAACCCGTTTGGCTTTCAGTTGTGTTGTGCAGGTATCAGGGAGATAGGGGGGGATTCAAGTCATAGGTTTTACATTCGCTTTTAACTCTTGTATTTTTGGTCTTACACTTGCATATTGCACGTTTGATCATTGTATATGAATTAATGGAGCGTACATGTTTTGAGCCTTGATGGCATTGGATGATGTTATGATTTATTTTGGAGCTTGAATGCTCATTGTTTATATTATGGCCAGTTATTGCTTCCGCACTTATAATTACTCTGATTTTATGGTTTTAAGGGTTAGCCCGCCTAGCATAGCGTGTGTGTTTGTCCCCGTTCGCCGTGACTTAGCTCGAGTATGGATCGTCCATTTCATATTCGGGTCGGGTCTCGGTGCGGGGGATGTGGTACCTTGCGCTCGGGTGCTACATATATATGAGTGAATTTTATATAAATGACAATTCTCGGGAACAACAACAAAACTTTTCTTATTATCACTATTATTTTCTGTTTACCGAAAAGCAAAAATTCAAAACCCTAATTTGGCTTTACAATTTTTCATTGTTAGACCCAAGCCTCTGGACTTGAAGTGATGAGATATCAATAATTCTAAATTCACTAAATATATCTCAAAGGTTTTAAACGCCCGATAACAAGATAATAGTGTATTACATAAAATAGAAAATAATCAGACACTAATGCTTTTGCCCCAATAAAAAACAACAACAATCGACTTTGCGTCGCTGAATCCAAACAACAAACAACAATTTAGGGAACAAATTGAAAAGTCAAATTAGAATGGAAAACTTATCTTGCTCGAATTAATGAATGATCCGAAGTCTTATCTCAATCGTGTAATCAATCCCACCTCCTCTGATCATCTTCGTATTGGATGGATTCACTTATCTCGCTCGTTTACTCATCCTTTTCACATTGTCCTCAAACAGTGTTGCCTCTAGCTAATCCTCGATCACTTAAGCTCCGCGTTCTTAGGCTTCGAGAAGAAGGTCTTGGATTTTAGAAGTTTCTAGGCCATCCTCAAATATTTGAATGATGAGATTCGAAGTTTCCTTTCAAAAGCATGTCATTAAGCTTCTCAATAGCTATCTGCTTAAATTCCTCGGTAGCATATCTAATCATTAACCCATTAGAGGCCCCCTCCTCAATAATATACATACAAATATAAACTCAAAATCAATCTAAATAACAAAACAATGATACCATTTTTTTTTTTATTATTTTTTTAAAGTTTCAAATACTAAATTTGCCCCACCGAAAAATATAGAGCAAACAGGATAAGCATGAGAGCCGTTGTTCCATAATATTTTATGATCCTTAGAAGCTGAATATCCGAAAAATATTACTGAATATCCGAAAAATATTAAACTTAGGTCGGAGCGACAAAATTTACACAAGATAATAAGGTGGTGCAAATAAAGATTCCAAGAATGACAAAATATAAACAAATCTAGAAAACTTGTTCAGGAATATAATTTAACTAGAAATTTATCAAATAATATAATTAAACTGAAAAACTTATCTTGCTTTGACTCTTTTGTTTCTTGACCGCAAATAATCTCACGAAATAAGAGCATCTCTTCTCTCTAAAAGAAAAAAAAAGAGAATATAAGACATCCATCCAGGCTTCTGCTTCAATATAAAATGATCAACAACAGTGGGCTTCGTAATCGCGAAGATAAACAACAAACAATAATAATGTGGACGAAGAAAATTGAAAAGCAAAGTTAGAATCAAAAACTTATCTTGGTTGAATTAATCGGTGATCCAAGAAATCCAAATACTTTTTCTGCTTCGTCCCTGATAGGAAAGGGATACACCAAAACCGAGTGTACGCAGCGGAAATACAAACTCCTCTCCAAATGCTCAATAAACAATCAACCAAGTATGCCAAAGGATAGAAAAATAATCAACCAAACAAAAACAAAAATAGAGACTCGAGAATTTTAAAATATCCAAACTATTTTTGGATTATTTTATACTTTATTTATTTAAAATAAATAACTTATTTTATCTAATTAATTAATTCATAATTAATTAACTAGATTATTTTTCTCCAAAATTAGACTTTCTTTTTAATTCAAAATTAAACCAAAGTCTATTAAATAATTAACACATTTAATTATTTAATATATATATACAATATATATAATCACACGTGTGTGACACGTGTCACAGTGACACGTGTCACTCACGTGAGCCACACGTGTGATTTCACACGTGTGGAACCCTCTTGGCCCGATTAACTCGTTTAATCATTTTTAAGTCTCAACTCATGTAACCAAGTTGTTGTGTGTGACCCTCTAGGTTCTCAATTCAATTAGCAGTGACCCTAATTAATTAATTCACTAATTAATTAATCAGTCCACAGATTAAACAACCATAGTCTAGCAACAGGTGTTTAACCCCTAGCTGAATTGGAATGTTCGGATTCGACAGAACCTTTAAATCATTGATTAATGTGGGATACAATCCTCCTACTTACTATCTCTCAACCAAGATCTAGGGCAAGGGAATAATTAGAACCCTAATAATCTGGTCTTAAAGCTAAGTGCATTTCATATCCATTTGATCTCAATCCAAGAAACCCTTTTCTTGATGTCTTGATCTACTGCCTTGGCCAAGGACTCCATATGGCATATGAATGACTTACACAATAAGAGATCACCTTGCAAATGCAAGTGTAGGTCCTTTCTTGATTCTCATTCACTTTCATGAATCACTTGTGCAGCCCCAGCATAAGCCTTGAATCAGTTGTCTATGGCGACACCCTTTAAAGCTTATACCAAAGGCTACAGAGTTAACTCATAAAGTGACATGGAACCTCAAGTCAAAGGATCAATTAATCACATCAATGACTCGTGAGATATTTCCTAATCTGGAAGTTTCTATTTCCTGAAATAGAAACTTCCTTTCCCATTTAGGAATCTTCTCACACGGGGCACCTCAGTGAACTTACTTATTGAAGTAAGCACCCTCATGTATCACGCACGTATCAACTATACACTTTGCACCTCCATGAAACAAGGTGGTCCTTCTTAAGAGCGTGATCCCACAAGCAAGCCTTAGAGGAGTCAGGTTGACACTCCCACTGTCTGTAGGACTCATCGGCTTGGAGTATTTTACTAATCATGAGTTATGTGATATAGGGCTCGTTTCATGAACCATTTCACCTAAATGGTAGATTCCTAAAGTCATCAGGATTAGGAGAGTTCTCATACATGCGCACGTAATGGAAACACACAAAACACGTATTGGCATATAAAGAAGTGTTTGCCTATAATCAATCGTACATTATTCAAAGATTGTCTGTGATACAAGAAAAGTCCCAAAGCAGATTACGTCGAATCGGCTTTCTAGGGCACTATTCCTAACAATCTCCCACTTGCCCGTAAAAGCCATTTAGGTATTCTAAGTCCCATCTTCTCAAGATGCACTTTGAGAGCCTATTGACTTTGGGCGTTTCCAAAGTGGATCTGCTATATTCTCTGCTGATGTGACCCTCTTGTTTACACATCTCTTAGGAAACACCTTTTCCTTATAAAGTGATTCGTAATCACGTGTTCAGTCTCTTGGTGAGGTCTTGGTTCTCTTACTTGAGTAACCATCCATTTAATCATACGATATGATAATGGTGTTGTTTCATGCTAGGAACTTCATCTAACTAGTTAGATGGAGTTTCTTACCCAAACACTTAACTTAGCGTTATATAATACGACTAAGTTCTCAACTACGACAGTCGAGTTTTGCAATGTCCGTCCTTGGAACCCTTTCCAACACATTGCATTACCATTCTGGTAGAAGTTGTATCCTTTCAATGATTTCATAATCATCTATGTTTGATGAACTGTTACATCAAATATCCTTCTAACAACAAGATCTTTTGGGCTCTGTAAACTAATACATATCCTCATTTCTTCTCAAGTACTCTGAGGACATCCTTTACAGAGATCTTATGACCTTCTCTGAGGTCATATTAGATTCGGCCTACTACGCTTAGTGTTGCGCCATATCTAATTTAGTACATAACTTTTCATACATTATGCACCCTTTCACTTAAAGGGATTTTGGACATTCTAACTTTCTCAAAGTTATCTTAGGACACATACTCTTCAAAAGAGATGTTCCATTGTCCATACTAAACTCCTTTTAGTACCGTGGTTATGTACTCATTTTGTGATAATCCTTTTATTCTCTTAGATCTATCTTCTATAGATCTGAATGTCGAGAATATAGGATAATCACTAAGATCTTTCATGTCAAATTGTTTCTTAAACAAGAATTGGTAACTTTCACATCATCCTTGGCATTCTTAATGAGAAGGACATCGTCTTCTAAAGAACCAAAATTGACTCTTACATCACTAACTTTCATATGTACACTCTGAGACTTATTCGACTTCTATCTGTGTCAAACGATTTGACTGTGGAATCGAATGGTCTAACTCTTAGAAGCCTTTATCAATCCACAGATTGACTTAGGGATTTGCATACTTTATGCATACTCCCACTGAATATGAGATTTATAGAAATACCTTATTTCACTCTCTTTCAATCTCATATTGAACAAGATAGTTCTCATATTCATTTATCATATCTCATAGTCAGAATATGAGGATATGGTAAACACAATCCAAATGAACTTTTGCATTTCAACCGTCAAGAAGGTTGTAATGCTTTCCATTTACTCGAAGCTCTAGGAGCTTGATCCTATCAGGTGGATCAACCAAGGTCAAAACTTGGTTTAAGTATATGGAATCCATATTGGATTTCAAGGCTTGCTTACACTACTCAGATTCCAAATCTGACAGTGTCTCCTCTTCAAGTAATTCCTTGGCTATCTAGGAAAGCGTTCTAAACGCATCTTAAGAGAAGGGTTTCACACTTGTACATACTCTAAAATTTGGCTAAGTTTTATCAGATGGGCTCGTTTCTTCTATATGTGGCATGGATATATTTTTTTTTTCAAATTTCTTTGAGGTCTGCTTGCTTGCCTTTCTTTTTCTATAGGAACGATTCCTTAAGAAAGGTACATTCCTTTGAGACAAACAACCTTTGTGCAAGGGAATCGCAAAACTGATATCCAATATCATTGTATAAACTTGAACTCATTTCAAGCTTATCTCCCACTATCCTCTTCACTTAAGAGGATTCCATTAAATTCTTGGATAAGAATAATTAGGGAATTTAGTATGCCACATTGCATAGTGCAACTAAAGGACTGCCTTTTGGAAGGTACTAAATTCAAAATCTCTAACTGCATATTCTGGGAGTTTATTCCTAGAATGATTATAAGTCAGTAATTCTTGCTATGGAATGGACCATGTTGCATTAGGCTTCATTCCCTCATTCGGTAACACTAAGGTGTTCTCGAATTAGTTTACTGAGAGATAATCCTATTATCTCTAAGATGACTAAGGAATTAGTTACTAAGATATTAGCTATCTCGATCATATCGATTTACCTATAACTTATGACTACTTCGGTTCCTAACCTCCTTTTGAAATTCTAAGAATTTCATATAAGTTTCGAATTTGTACTTCAACAAGTACATTCATTCATAATGATTAAACTGACGATTGTATCTAGTGCTTACATTAAGCATCTTACACTCATCAGCATGGATCGAAATCCACTAGAATTTTGGCACGTTCCACGTTTCACGCAAACTATGTTTCGGGAACGTTTCCCTTCAAGACAGGATTCATAGGAAATTAAGTCTCTAGGTTCATTTTCGTAAAATGATCCTAAGATGTCTAACTTGCTAATCCTTTTGTCTCTCAACGTTCCAAAGTAATTCGAAGCTTTGTCATCTCACTTACTTTTGTTATCTCGTTGCATGTTCAGAACATTAGTGCCTTGAGTCTTTACACAACGGATTATGCAGAATTGACTCAAGACTAGTGAATTCTATTCCTAGTAGAATTACTAAACGAGGTAATATTTCAGAGTACTCATACTCTATTTAGTTCCCTTTCAAAGTCCTTATTTGCTACCATAGAAGAAAACGTCCTATTTGATCTCTAGTGTCTTTTGGGCGCACCCCTTACATGCCCCTCCATTGGGCTCTTAAGGGTTTCTTCTTCTTTAGGCGTTCAAGCCTTTAACTTAGGGAGTTTAGAAGAAGAATTAACCATCTCAACCTTTTATTCCTTCTTAAGGATGCTCTCAACCATTATCAACTTAAATGATTAACTATGCTACATTAGCATCATTCTAGTTGAGCATAAAGGGTTTGAATGATAGTCGAAGCAATGTAAGCAATCAGTGCATTGAGAACTCTTTTCTCAGTTGATGATCGAGACCATAAGATCTTCAAATAAGATCTTTAGACCTTGTTCGTGTGCACTTGTTTCCTCATTTGGAATATTGAATAATTCCATAATGTTATACCTTGTAACATTTTTATGAGGTGGTTCAATTGCTCTTAAGTGGTTTGGAAAAATCCATTCACCTCAGATTACTTCTCTTTTGGCCCGGGTCGACTTTTCACAATTGAAAACTTCGCCCTTTAGAGAACTCCTTTCTCCAGTCGGATTCTAAAATGAATTTTAGGATCCGAAGCAATTTAGAGTTAGTCAGGACTTAGTCAACTTAATTGACTTAAGGATGGATACGAATGGGTTTGCATTTTCATATTGTAGAGAATCACAGAACTACAACCTAAATGCTAAGCAGAGAACTAGGTGAGCATGCTGAATAATAACGATATACATAAGATAAGGTCTTTAATCTAATGTAGCTCCCACTGTTTTTCAAAGATCTATAATTCCCAAAGATCTAAGAGGAACACGTTTCCCAACGGGTACTAAGATCCTAAGCATTTTACCTCGAACCCACGACTCGCGGACATTCTAAGTAAAACCCTAGGTAGGTACAACTTACCAATTCTAACACCTTTAGAACTCTTAGTAATTGTTTTTGCATCACCTATCTTTCAATATGGACCCACGACTCGTGCGACATCCATATTTACTTAGGCGTTAAGCTAGACCCATCAATCATAAGATCATGATCAAAACTTAGTTCGAACGACCCACGACTCGCGGACATCGCCCTTGCTAAAATTGACCATGAAATATTGATCATTTAAAAAATGATCAATTAGGTAACTAAGAACTAATAAGCTCCACTAGCTATCCCACGACTCGCAGACAATAACTAGCTTTACTTACTAAACTTAAAACCTATTGATGGAATGCTAGGAATTTAATTCAAAATTTGCATCTCGAATTAAATACCTATTATTCGAAATGAGCTTAATATTTAATGGGAATTTTCGAATCAACCGAAGAGTTGTTCGGTTCGACCTCACCAACATATATGTTATCCAATTTTATTAGTCTTGATTAATGCAAGTACACTTAAATGCATTTCAAACAAACACATAAACAGATAACATGTCCTAGCATGATACTAACATGTAATGATCATGGGTTCTACCTATCTTATGCGTGATATGTGGGAGCCACTCCACAATCACAAGTTCTAACATACATACCACATAAACAGTTTAAATCACATAAGGGAAAGCGGTAACAAAATACGAGCCCTATCTCTATTACATTTAACAATTGAGATTCCCCTCCCTAACATTTTGAGGGGTCTTCACTTATGGCCTCCTTGTTACTTGAATGTGGTCCATCTTACTCCATGGGTGCATTGTCTCCAAAATGAAAATAAAAACCTCACCACCAATCTCTACTCTCAAATTACAATAAAAAAAGAAAAAGACATAAAGTAATAAGGCTCAATCTTCATATTGGCCTTAGACAATTACACGGGGCATACCCCGGCCTAAAAAACAGTAATATGGAAAGCCACATAATAAATGACATAACAGTACGCACATAAGTGAGGCTCCAACCTCAATTGAAAAACGCAACTATAGGGCTCCAACCCCAATTTAAACCATCCATGTGCATAAATTAAAACCATACATAGATCTAAAACCCATGATCACCTAACATGCTTAAATTGCAAGAATTTAAATTTACCAATAAATTTAAAATTCCTTTAACTTTAAGTTCGACTAACTCAAAGTAATCTGAAAAACAGTTCCTTGTTCAAGAATAATTTCAAAATCAAAAGCTAGAATCTGATAAAATTCAAGTTAATTCAAAAATTAACAATTTTATTAAAATCATTATTTCAAAAAATAATAATTATAATTTTCCCGAAAAATTAAAATTGACTTTGATTCCCGAAATTCCCAAATTATAATTTTATTTCAAAATTAAAATATTTTCAGTAAAAAAGATTTTTAAAATAATTTTAAAATAAAATTTGGGCCAAAAACACGAAAAGTCGCATCGCGTCACATCCGCCCGAAAGCGTGCGGGCGTTCCGGTGTGCGGGCCTGTGCGGGCAGTCCCGCACAGGGGCGTGCGGGCGATCCCGCACAGCCCCGCGCAGACGCGTGCGGGCGATCCCGCACAGCCCCGCGCAGACGCGTACGGGCAGTCCCGCACAGGGTGTGCGGGCGATCCCGCACAGGGCTGGGCGGACGCGTGCGGGTAGTCCCGCACAGGGGTGTGCGGGCGATCCCGCACAGGCTGTTCCGGCCTCGTCCGGACCCGTCCGCGTGCGGTGACGATGAGCGACAAACTCGCTTGGTCCTCGTCGTCCCGCACCGTTTTCCGTGTAAAAATTTTCAGAAAAATTTTTATCTCGATTCGGGAATCAAAATCGTGATTTTAATAAATCTAAAATAAAACCCTTTTTTCAGAAAACGTTTTTCTCAATTTATCAGGAAACCTCTCAGATTCAAAAGCTCAGATTACGATACAAATTCAAGAATACCTAACTGTAATTCAGATTCAAGAATTTCTCAAAATTCAGTTTAATTGAGACGAATCAGAAACACGATTAACGAGGTGGCTCTGATACCACTTGTTGGAAAACACGAATCAGAAAGCAGCGGAATTTAAAAATTTTTTCCAACAAAAGGATCTTGAACTCGCAATCGTGTATCCAAATTCGTAAAGATAGAAAACTTACTTTTCTTTTATTCTTTCTTGAAGCGTTTCAAGCCACCCAAGAACGCTCTTCTCGCGGCTTGACAACCTGTCCCTCGAAAGTCTCTTTCTACTTCAAAATCCATTGTCGGGATAGCAATCCACACCAACCTAGATTCAATTCATGTTAGAGATGTTCTTAACAATATAACATAAAGAAAGAAACATGAAACGAGAAAAACAGGATTGAAACTCCATTCGAAAACCAGTTTTGCGAAAGTAGAAAACTGCCAATCACAAAACCCTCGTGAAAAAATTCATCCTTCAGGATATGGATGAACGGTTTTCGCCATCTTCTTTGGTTCGATTTTTTCATTCGCTTCACATCGGGTTCAGAATCATTTCATCATCCCTTCTGATCGTTTTGCTTGATCCCCACTTTTGGTAAAGCTCGAATCTTCAAAACTTCTAACTTGAAGCTCTCTAGAGATAGTCCACCAACTTGGCTACAATCTAACTAGTAAGGATGCTAGTTCTCTAGTTAGTGTTTAGGCTTAACCTAGGGATTCGTTTATCTTGGAGAAAGGATGGTGTTCAACACATGAACCAAAAGAATTCTCAATTAGCTCCATAAGGAGCTCGGGCTCCCCTATTTATTGAGAGGGGAGTGCCGAAATTCCTAGTCCTTTATGGGCTAGGATTTTGGTCCCTCTCTCCTATTACTTGATCATCAAGTAATTTTGACTTTGACTTTGAATTCTAATTCAAATCAACTTTCAAGAGAGCTAAAATATCCAAACTATTTTTGGATTATTTTATACTTTATTTATTTAAAATAAATAACTTATTTTATCTAATTAATTAATTCATAATTAATTAACTAGATTATTTTTCTCCAAAATTAGACTTTCTTTTTAATTCAAAATTAAACCAAAGTCTATTAAATAATTAACACATTTAATTATTTAATATATATATACAATATATATAATCACACGTGTGTGACACGTGTCACAGTGACACGTGTCACTCACGTGAGCCACACGTGTGATTTCACACGTGTGGAACCCTCTTGGCCCGATTAACTCGTTTAATCATTTTTAAGTCTCAACTCATGTAACCAAGTTGTTGTGTGTGACCCTCTAGGTTCTCAATTCAATTAGCAGTGACCCTAATTAATTAATTCACTAATTAATTAATCAGTCCACAGATTAAACAACCATAGTCTAGCAACAGGTGTTTAACCCCTAGCTGAATTGGAATGTTCGGATTCGACAGAACCTTTAAATCATTGATTAATGTGGGATACAATCCTCCTACTTACTATCTCTCAACCAAGATCTAGGGCAAGGGAATAATTAGAACCCTAATAATCTGGTCTTAAAGCTAAGTGCATTTCATATCCATTTGATCTCAATCCAAGAAACCCTTTTCTTGATGTCTTGATCTACTGCCTTGGCCAAGGACTCCATATGGCATATGAATGACTTACACAATAAGAGATCACCTTGCAAATGCAAGTGTAGGTCCTTTCTTGATTCTCATTCACTTTCATGAATCACTTGTGCAGCCCCAGCATAAGCCTTGAATCAGTTGTCTATGGCGACACCCTTTAAAGCTTATACTAAAGGCTACAGAGTTAACTCATAAAGTGACATGGAACCTCAAGTCAAAGGATCAATTAATCACATCAATGACTCGTGAGATATTTCCTAATCTGGAAGTTTCTATTTCCTGAAATAGAAACTTCCTTTCCCATTTAGGAATCTTCTCACACGGGGCACCTCAGTGAACTTACTTATTGAAGTAATCACCCTCATGTATCACGCACGTATCAACTATACACTTTGCACCTCCATGAAACAAGGTGGTCCTTCTTAAGGGCGTGATCCCACAAGCAAGCCTTAGAGGAGTCAGGTTGACACTCCCACTGTCTGTAGGACTCATCGGCTTGGAGTATTTTACTAATCATGACTTATGTGATATAAGTCTCGTTTCATGAACCATTTCACCTAAATGGTAGAGTCCTAAAGTCATCAGGATTAGGGGAGTTCTCATACATGCGCACGTAATGGAAACACACAAAACACATATTGGCATATAAAGAAGTGTTTGCCTATAATCAATCGTACATTATTCAAAGATTGTCTGTGATACAAGAAAAGTCCCAAAGCAGATTACGTCGAATCGGCTTTCTAGGGCACTATTCCTAACACAAAGCTCAAGTTTCTCACGACTCACCACCTTTGTCAACATATCAACACCACGATGAGTTCGTAACTTCATTGGTCCACAAACATCTGAGTGTACCAGTTCAAGAAGCTCAGTTTTTCTTGAAGGGGGATGACTCTTGAATGAAACCCGTTTCTGCTTCCCAGCCAAACAGTGAACACATCTTTGTAACTTTGTATCTTTCAGCCCTGACAACAAATTCTTCTTGGCCAAACAATCGAGTCCCTTTTCACTAATGTGACTAAGTCTCTTGTGCCAAATCTCTGACAAGTTGTCACTCTCTGTTGCATTAATCGAGTTCACACAAATAGAAGCCTTCATCTTATATAAATTATGAAATTTATCACCTCGAGCAACAATTAGATTCCCTTTTGTGAGTTTCCACTGACCATTACCAAAGAAATTGCAATAGACATCATCATCTAGCCTTCCTACTGAAATCAAGTGCAAACGAACATTAGGTGCATGTCTAACATCATGAAGCACCAAACTCGACCCATTGTTGGTTTTCAAACAAACAGTTCCAATGCCTACTACCTGTACCACCGTATCATTCTCCATCTTCAAAACTCCAAAATCACCAGAAGTATAAGTAGTGAAGAAATCTTTCCTTCATGTTACATGAAATGAGGCACCGCTGTCAATAACCCAACTGGAATCATCACTGGCTACGACAACAACATTGTCATCATATGCAAGAATAAGATCATCATTGGAAGTAGCAGTAGCAACACGATCATTGTTATCCTGGTCTCTCTTATCGTGCCCATCACGATTGCCTCTACGCTCTCTCTTTAATTTAAAACAATATTTCTTGATATGACCAGGTTCACCACAATGATCACACTTAAATTCTTTCCATCCTAACCTTGACTTGCTTCGACTTTTGCTTCTAACTTTATTATATTTATGTTGGCTTCTCCCCCTATTCTCTGAAACCAACAATTCGGGTTGAGATGAATGCTGAGTTTTTCGTCTCATCTCTTCATTCAAAACACTACTCTTCACAAGCTCAACAGTTATACCACCATCAGACGAAGAGTTAGCAAGTGAAACATGAAAAGTTTCCCAAGAATCAGGCAAAGTGGCAAGCATCCAAAATCCCATAATTTCATCATCAAATTTAATGCCCATACCTGTCAACTGATCAAGAACACCTTGAAACTAATTCAAGTGATCAGCAATAGAAGTGTCTTCTTTGTATTTCAACTGCATCATCTTCTTAAGCAAAAACAGCTTATTGTTTCCCGTCTTCGATGCATATAAATTCTGCAACTTCTCCCACAGACTTCTCGCATGTGTCTTGTGTTGAATATGGTTGTAAACATTCTCCTCAACAAATTGTCTGATAAACCCACAAACTTGTTTGTGCTCAAAATCCCATTCTTTATCGGTTTTAGACACGGGCTTTTCAGTTGCAAAAACAGGCAAGTGCAAAGATTTAACAAAGAGGAGATCCTTCATCTTATTACTCCATAGATGATAATTTAATCCATTCAAAGTTATCATCTTACTTGTACTCATCTCCATGGTCACACCGACAAAAGAACCAATACGGCTCTGATACCACTTGTTGGGACCGCGCGCACGTTCACCCAACTCTGTATTAGTATGATATTGTCCGCTTTGGGCCAAGCCCGTACGGATTTGTTTTTGGGCATCTCCTAAAAGGCCTCATACTAATGGAGTTAGGTGAACACTTATATATTGGATAAACTTCCGCCAATCTTCCGATGTGGGATGGGTTTGCTTCCCAATAATCCTCCTCTCAAACCAAGACCACACCATTTGTGACCTCCCCTTCAGGGTCAATCCATTTGATCCGCCAACCATCTTGCACCGCCGCTACACACCTTTGTGGGACACGCCGCCTGACCTCCTTAATGTCAAGGGGACTTTCGACACAAGGAATCAACCGCAGATCTCCAATTGCTAGGTCACATCACCTGACCTGTCAAACATAGGTCACTTCACCTGCCAAACATCTTGTACCGCCGTCACACCAAACGGGACCCGCTGCCTGACCAACACTTGCCAGGAAGACTTTTGACACAAGGCACCCCTGCAGGTCTCTGGTCTTGTTACACCAGGAATTCCTCATAAAACGCAGTCCATCACTCCGATAAGCCCAAACCTAGCTTCGATACCACTCTGATAGGAAAAGGATACACCAAAACCGAGTGTACGCAGCGGAAATTCAAACTCCTCTCCAAATGCCCAATAAACAATCAACCAAGTATGCCAAAGGATAGAAAGCTAATCAACCAAACAAAAACAAAAATAGAGACACGAGAATTTTAACGTGGAAAACCCCTTCAAATCGAAGAGTAAAAACCACGAGGCCTTTTGGGAGATGCCCAAAAACAAATCCGTGCAGGCTTGGTCCAAAGCGGACAATATCATACTAATGCGGAGTTGGGTGAACGTGCGCGCGGTCCCAACAGTCCCCACTTCATTCCAGAAGTAATGCGTCTGCTCCTCCGGAACATGGTGCTGTTTCTGCTCGCCGCAGTTCATATCACTAAACAAATACTCGGCAAATCTGTACTTATGCAATTTAGTTTTCTTGTATAGATTACATACAACTTCCTCAGTTGATTTTTCGATGATTCTACTCGCTTCGTTATTATCATATCATGCATTAACAGCCTGGTAATGGCCCTTCTTCATGATGTTCGTTTGATATTGACATGAATATTGGACAAGGTGTAGCGGGAGATTGACATGAATCTCTTCTTCCATCAAACAACAATTTATCTTTGAACTTGTTCTTGTTGAGAGGAGAGCTCGCATAACTGATAACCCTTTCGTAGAATCCGTAATCTGGGAACATTATGTCTGTTCTTTCAGAAAGCATTTTGGAAAAAAACAAGGCGACATGGCGTTCAAGAGACGAAGAAATTCATTCTCTTGGCGTTCAACTTCAACCCTTTTCAATCCAATTGCAAAGCTACCGAAAGCACAGTGTGTAACGGTTGTTGATTTGAGGATCAACTGGAGTACCGGAGTACCGGACGCGGTAAGGCAATCGATTTCGCCACAGTTGCCGAAGGCGGGTTCGGAGAGATGGCTAGGTGAATAGTTCAGTGGCGGAGACGTTCTCCTTCTCTTTTGCATCACTAGTATCCGAAGTTTTCTTTCAACCATCTTCTTAATGTTTAAGATCGATCTTTTTTTTTTGTTTTCAATTCATAAGTAAACACAGAAATTATAAGAATTTATGCAAGATATTCTAAAAAAATATAGCCGAACAACATGAATCAGAAAACTTATCTTCCAAATTGTTTCGCCCGTTTTTTTGTTTGTAATTCATCAAACAACAACAAAATTGTTTTGCACGTTTTCTTGCTCATCCATTCTCACCGGTAACAACATAACCTTTTTGTTTCGATTCCCATAGACGGTGCCAATGATGCGTTCTAACCCAAACGCTTAATGATTAATCCTCCTTCCTCAAGGATCTTACCGAAGTAAGCTAGAGTTTAGGAGAGATCAATCAAGAGATCAGACCAAAAAGCTTAGATCGTCATATCTCAAGGGCTTTATTTATAGAATATTGGGACTTATCGTTTATTTATTTACATTACGTAATTATCTTTAAGATTTGTTCTTATCTAATTTTTTACGATCTTACCGAATTCGCTACCTTACTTGCACGACACGCCTTCTGTTCGGGGTAATCTGCTTCTTTGCTGCTTTTGGGTTGTGAGACTTAGGCTTGATTTTATTCATGTATTGGGCTGAACCTTGGGTTCTAGGGTAGGTCCCCAACAAGTACGAATAGGATTTTTAGTTTCTTACGTTTTAATATATCACAATTTAGAATTGCAAGCCATCAGACCAAAGTTACTTTAAAAAAAGAATTCTAAGGAGACTCAACTAATGCACGTTTCTCTCATCTCTAAACCATAACAAGAAGAAGGAGGAACCAAATGAATGCTCTCAAAATAACGATGACTGGGTAACCAATAATGACCAACTGAAGCCACACATTTGAGGGTATTATACAAAACTATTCAGTTGAGATACCATCAAAGAGGTAATGGGTCTTGGTATTAGCTTGCGTCAACTAACGCCTAAGGCGACAGTGGAAAAATAACTTAGCATGAATAACCTCTAATGAAGAAACTTTGAGGGTAGTGAAGAGTATGCACCCGTAAAAGCACTAGAAGAAGAAGGATTTGAAGCCTACTTTTTCAAACCTATTAGGATGCAACAAGAGATTTGGTGGTGAAATTCATCAATGATTGCATGACGAGAGAATCAATTCCCAAGAAGGCTTAGCAGACATTTATTTATCTGATTTCAAAAGTTAATGCTCCAGAAAAATAAATTAGTTTTGACCCATATTACGTTTTGTAACGTACTGCTCAAAATGATAACCAAGATTATTATACTCCATTTAATATATCAAATAAATTGTGAATTCGAACCAGAATAGCTTTATTCTCGGCTGAGGCACCCATTATAATATCTTGATACTTCAAGAAGTGTTACGAATCATTACAAAGACAATAAAGGGGGAATGGTATTGAAATTGAATTTTGAAAAGACATACGACAAAGTCTGATGGAATTTTTTAAGAAAAACTCTAACTCTTCAAATTCCCGACGAAAATCATCAATATCATTATGAGCAGAATGAAGGGGAAACAACAAGAAATTTTATGGAATGGTGAACCGAAGAAGGCTATACGGATGTGTTAGTAATCTTCATGGAACAACTCATGTATATGATTGAGGAGGTCATTTCATCCAGACACTAAAAAACTAATTACGGTATGTCAAAGAGGCCCCCATCACATTTCACACATGTTTTTTACGGACGACTTAATATTGGGAGCTAAAGCTACCGTGGATGGAACGAAGTGGATTCAAAATGTGGTTGAGGCATTTTGCAAGACATTGGGCCGCAAATTAAACTTTAGCAAATCACATGTGATGTTCGCACCTTATGTGTCAAATGATTTAAAGCAGCAGGTTACTAGAACTTTGGACATGAAAAGTACCGATAACGTAAGGAACTATTTGGTGGTGCGGGTGAACTTTCGCTGAAACTATAATGAGCATTTCTCGATTGTGATTAAGAGAGTAGAGAAGCGTCTCTTCGAATAAAAAGCCAAAATAATAAATCTTGCCGGAGGATTGACACTTATTAAGTTCATCACGAACTCGATCCCCATCTATCACATGCACACAAATTGGCTCCTTAATCACGTGTTCGATAAACATGATCGACTCAAACACAAACTTTATTTAGGTGACTCATATAATAAAGAAGCGAACCCAACTTGTAGGATGAAAGAAGGTGATTGGAAAAAAACGAAAAGGCAGATTGGGTCTTAGAGAAGCCTGAAAAAAATATATAGTGATGCTTGCTAAAAGGGATGGAGAATGCTCAACAAGGAGACGACGGTATAAAATTAGATACATAAGTAAAAATATTTAAAAGGATGGGGGAAAATTCTTGAACATAAGCCTCAATTTATGACTTCCTGAGCATGGAAGAGGATAGTTAGAAGCACTTTGACGATGGAAAATTTGCTAATGGATGATTGGGAATGGTGGATGGACATCTTTATGGAATGATAGATGATTATCACAAGGCAAACTAGCAAACATCTTTGGAGATAACATTGATGAGGAGGAAAAAAATCTTATGATATTTAATATCATTGGCATAAATAAAAACTGAAACCTGGATAAATTGCAAACAGTACTGCCCAAGGTGGTGTGGATGAGAGACACTCAATGTCCTAATCGCACTACATGGTGATGGATATAAGAGAGTCTGGACTAGGTTAACTAACGACAAATTCTCCTATAAAATGGCTATAATATGCTTATGGTGTCGGATGAGAAATGCAAGAAAAATTGAAAATGGATTTGGAAATTCCCTTCCCACCTCAAAAAAAGTTCAAAATTTCCCCGTGGCTTTGCCAACATGAGAGCACTAAAGTATGATAGAAAATTTTAGAATAACAATGTATGTACATGCTGCTGTAAGGACATGAATATGCGGGCCACATGTTGAGAGGTTGTCGGTTCGCACTTCAAGTGCAGGATAAGATTATTGATACACTAACTGAATGGAATCTTCGTGACTTACGAGGGTCAGATGGGGCTCACAGATAGTTTTAATAGCACAATATATGTTACTAGAATATCCTGGGTGAAATTGTCTTTATTTTGACTTTTCGAATCTTTGGAAAGCATGGAACCGGTAGAAATATCAAAATGTTTTGAAGTTTAGAAGTGTCATTCTTCGCCACATCAAAGAGTTATCTAAAACCTAAGTGCCAGTCAGTGAGAACAGAAAATACAGGCAAAAGAAAATGTGCACGGAGTTGTAGGAAAATAAACCCAAGAAGGGATTGGTGGAACTAAACTCGGATTTAAACTTTTATAACCACACCAACAACGCTTTGGCCAGTGACATTATTCGAGATAACAACTGAAGATAGATGCTAGTATACGTTATGAATCTTGATAGAGTTTTAATAATGTAGCGGAGTTATGGGCTTACGTGAAGAATTGACACTAGATTGGGAGAGGCTTTTTTCGAACATTAATGTGGGGATTGATTTAGAGACGGTCGTGAAATGGATAACTACAGAGGACATTGAAAAGCAACCAATGAGAAATGTAATATTTGATTGACGAAGTTTACTCTAAAGGTACTGCGAGAAACTTGGATTAAATAAAATAATCCAAGCGAAAGAAAAATGTCTGATAAATTGGCGAGTGTAGGTCACAAGGTTCAAGATAGTTATTGTGTCTAGGATGCTTCGCCGACAAAACCGGATGAGACCTAACTTAAGGTTGCTTTTCTTGTGTTGAGTTGCTTCGTTTAGGAGCAAAAAAATATATTGGAGATAGAAAAAAAAAATGAATATGATTGAAACTATTATAGAATTGAAAACAAATAATTTTTATGGTATGAAATGTGCAAAAAATTCAATATATCAATATACAAATATGAAAATAATGTTCCTTATAGAAAGTGCAATGATGAAGATATAAAACCTATACGAAAGTAATTTAAAAATATCAAATCATCAATAAATATATATATTCTTTAGTTATAAATTTCATGTTATAAATTATTTTGGAATTATTTTTAGTGTTTCCATCATACTGTTTGAGAAGTATATAAGTTGATCAATATATAAATATTGAAAATCAATTGAGAATCTAATTAATTTTCATAAAATATTATTTCTTTAATACTTTATAAATAAATTAATTGTTAAAAGTTTCATTAATATTTTGTATAGTCAAATTACTAACACTTTTAATTGTTAAAGGAGAATATAGCTCAAAATATTATAGGAAACTTTATTTAAAAGTATTCACGAAAATTTTCTTCCTCATTGCAATTATTCAAAAAGTAGAAGTTATCAATTGAAAATTTCATGTGGTGGCTGATGCAATTGAAATGTACAATATGGGGTATCAATATAAATCAAAATATAAATACTCATTAAATCGAACTACAATTTTGGAGAAAAAGATCAAGAATTGGGAAATGGGATAGTATTGAAAATAATGATATGTTAAACCCATAATTTTGAGAGATTGATATTTAGTCCAAGGTAACTATACTAAAATTTGTGATAATGGTATATCAAAAAACTATCAAAAAAGGTATACCAAAAACTGTATAATTTCTCAAGATTATGGAATAAAAAATAGGGATAAAAGCATTCCCTCCCCCCCCCCCCCCCCACCTTTACGGTTGTTTGCACTTTACCCCCCAACCTTTGTATTTTAGTTTAAGTAATACATAACCTTTAAAGTTTGTTTGCAAACACCCTGCCGGAAACTTTTAAATGGGGTATTTGAGAATAAACTTCAAAGGTTATGTACTATTTATACCAAAACGTGAAAGTTTGGGGAGTAAAGTGCAAATACCCTCAATTATATATATATATATATAACCAAAATGAAATATAACAATTTTTTTTATCATGTTTAAATAAACATGATCTCGATATAAATTACTAAATTAAAAAAAAAAAATACTTGTAACCAAAGAATTATAAATGAAAAATCAAATATAAGTATTAGAGTTTTTATATAATATATTTGAGTAATTATTGTGTTTCACTAATTCTGTTATCGAAATTGATTCTTATGTAGTATATATATATATTTGAGTAATTAGTATATTTCACTAATTATATTATTGAAATTAACTAAAAAAATCGTATTACCCACATTTGATTTTTCTATTTTAACTCTCTGAGGAAATTTTTTGACCAGATGGGGTACTTGCAAATAAACTTTAAAGGTTATGTATTACTTAAACTAAAATGTAAAGATTGGGGGTAAAGTGCAAACACCCCCAAAGGTGGTGGGGGGAGGGGGGAATGCTTTTACCCCTAAAAAATAATAATAATAATAATATTCCCATTTTAAATGTTAGAATCGAGGTCAGAGATATGAAAAAAAGATCAAGTACAAAAGTCATAATTTTAAAAGTAAAGAAAACTAAAAACAAATTACAAATTATATTTAAGAAGATCAAACAATTTAAGAGTTAACATAACATTTTATATGATCTTTTAGATTTTTGTCTATATTTCTTATGTCTTTTCATTTATTAAATATATTTAAAAGTTATAAACTATTACTTATGATTAAAAGCAAATTATTTGTGCATACACTTAAATTTTTTTTTTTTTTATATAACAATATAGTCTCAAATATTTTTATTTTTTATTTATTTGGATGTTTTTGTACTTATAATTTTTCAAAATCAAATAATTGGTTCATTAAAAATATTAATATATTTATTTAATAAAATTAGATAGTTTCAATATGCTAATTTATTCAATAAATGTAATTACTAAATTTATTTAAATAAATTAAATAATAAACGTGCTACGCACGTTCATTTCACTAGTATACTATAAAAGCACGAGTTGAGTTTTTGGTTTCTTACAAAATACGGATCGCCTAAAATATCCTCATAATAATTAGGTCAAGAAATATTAGTCAAGGATAATAATGTAAATACATGTTATAAATTATTAATTTAACTATATTTAAAAGGTACTTATCAACTTAAAATAGGACTCTTGGTAAAATTAAAATTTCTCCAACTTACCCAAAAAAAGATATATAGTTCAACAAGGATTGTTTTAATATTAATATATCAATTAATTTTATTTAAATTTTATGATATAAGTTGTCTATTTTTTAATTTAAGGCCTATAATTTAAAATGTTATAATAAGATATATCTTAAAACAAATCAAATTAAAAAATAACAAATTGATTCACTTTATAAATTTTAATAAATTTTTATAGTTATGTAAAATAAAATATTATTTAAATTGAACAAGTTACATAAAATAACTTTCAATAAATCAATCCTAATTTAAGCCTAATTATATAAGCCTATATTTTTAATTATCTAAATTCATAAACTTTTTTAATTTAATATCATATTATAATTCTATAAACTTAACTAACTAACAAAATAATATAATTGAATAATTTACATAAAATATTTTTCAATAAATTAATTAATTCTAATATAATATTTTTTTAATTAACTAATACTAATATAGTAATATAATTATAATTATCTAAATCTAAATAATCATATAATCTTTCTTTAGTTTATATAATAAAATATAAATTAAATACATGAAAGTACAAATAGCATTTTTGGTTTCTTACGACTTAATATACCATAATTTAGAATGTCAGGTCGTTAGACCAAAGTTACTTTAAATTAATAATCCTAAAGAGACTCAATGTGTGTGCATATAAAAATAAGATATAATCTAATTTTATAAATAATTTTTATAGTATTAGATTAAACATTCCTTAAATTTTTATATAAATATACCCTTTTAATTATTTCTACTATATACATAAAATTAATTTTAAAAAAAATTAACATAAATTTGAAATAATACTCATTAGAGTAGTACAAATAAGAAAATAGAATGCAAGATCAAATGACAAAGATAATATAAAACAGAGATAAAGAATAGTTAGTAAAAAGAAGAAATACTTAATTTTAATGTATATACCCACGCATACCAAAATTAAGGACAACTGTAAAATATCTTAATAAATATATTTATAAAGGACATGGCAAAGTGAGAATTAATATTGCATACAATAGTAAATAAAGTTTCGAAAATTTGATTAAAATTTTCAAGATGTTAGATTGAGTGTCAGCTCAAGAAACGATATGGAGAATTTTCGAATTTAATTTGAATGAAATTGATACAACAGTTATCAATTTAGATCTACATTTTCCAAAGAGCCCGACTTATTGGCCGAATCAAAACTTGAAGAACATTTTGACTTGGGATCATTACTCCAAAATAATGGTCCTTGAACAGTTTTCAATGTGGTTGAAAAGCGAAAAAAAAATACAAAGAATTTTCAGAGCATTATTCATGAGCCAAGCAAGGAAAATATTTAAAAGATTTGGGGAAAGAATTGATGGCAGAATATAAAAAATTATTACAAGGAGAAGAGATTATTTGGTTTTAAGAGTCAAGAATTAATTGGCTCCAATTTAAGGAATAAACATGCAAGTTTCTTTCATCTCTCAAAAACCAGATGAATACTCTCAAAATAAGCAATGAATGGACAATCAATAATGATCAACTGAAGCCACACACTTGGGAGTACCACACCAAACTATTCAATGGAGATATCATTAAAGAGGTGATGAGTCATAGTATTAGATTGCACCAACGAACCCTAAGGTGTTAGCGGAAAAATAACTTGGCAAGAATGACCTCAAATGAGAAAATCTTGAGGATAGAGAAAAGGATGAACCTTTACAAAGCACTGGGAGTAGATAATTTTTAAACTTACTTTTTAAAAACCTATGAGGATATAGTTGGAGACTCGATAGTGAATTTCATCAATGATTGCATGAAGAGAGAATCAATTCCAAATAAGGATTATCGATTGTTTATTTGCCTAATTTAAAAAATTAATGCTCTAGAAAAATAAACGAATTTCGGGCCATTATGTTAATGTATTGCTAAAAAATGATTACAAAGATTATTATACTCCGTTTAAGCCGTATCTCAAAGAAATTATGGGATCAAACCAGAATAGCTTCATTCTCGGTCGAGACACCACTACAATATCTTGATGCCTAAAGAAGTGTTATGAATGCTGCATCACTCCAATGATAAAAAAAGGGCATGGTGCTGAAATTGAATCTTGTAAAGGCATACGACAAAATTTGGTAGAATTTTTTGAGGACAAATTTAACTTTCTTCAAATTCTCGAAGAAAATCATCAATATCATTATCAGAAGAATGTAGAGAATATAATCGGAAATTCTATAGAATGGTGAACCGACGGAGGCACGGATGTGTGGCATTAGATAAGGTTAAAACTTATTGTTGTGTTTAACTCAAGTTAAAACCAATCGTGCAAGTGTATACTAACATATGCATAGCATAATAGGATCGAACCCACAGGGAAGGGAAATCAATCACTATTCTATATCCTTCTCTAATCTAAAGACCAAACGAAAAGCAATTGTTGTTGTTATCTATAAATCTACTAAAACAGAGACTAACAATTAACCAGAAATAAACACAATTAATACTAAAACACACAGATTAACTCAATAAACTAAATAGGTAGGGGAAAAGTAATGAATCATACAATCAAGAGCTGATATGATACTCGTCTGACAAGTGTAATTCTACAACCTAGTCACTTATATTTGTATTACCCTCTCTCAAGGTGTAACCAAGTGCTTAATTAGTGTTCAATGTTGCTCTCGCAATCACCAATAGTTAATTAAACCATAGGAACAAGACTAGAGTAATTCAATATTCTAGCGGCTCGGCATGGAATAAGATTACTCTTGTATAAGCTAGGACCAAATCTCTTTGTACCTTACAACGTACAAGTTGTGAAAACCATCTAAACTACCATCACTCTTTCGATCTATAGGCAATTATGACACATGCTAAGGGTGATCAGGCCATCGCAAGTCAATTCAAACCTGTTTTCAAACTAAGAATTAACACGTCATTCAAGCATCTTATCAAACATCTATCATGCAATCATCATCACTCCCCCTATCCCAAGAGAATTAGCTACTCATAATTTAAAAAAAACTCATAAAACTAAAGGAAATTGCATTAAAATAATTCATAGCCATCAAATCTAAACAAAGTTTAAAAAACAAAAGCATAAACATTCAGTTTTATCTAAAAACGAATCTAACATGCGAAAACTAATCAAAACTAAACTTAAAGGAATTAGTTTGTAAACTAAAGCAACAATAAAACCAAAGATCGTTCTAAGAATTCAATCCTCTCGTCTTCTCGAATTCTCTGGAAAATCTCTGAAACTCCTTGTCTTCTCCCAAAACCCTAGGTCTTGCCTTGGAAGAAAAACCTCTCCGAAAAAGACTCCAAAAACGAACTAATATAGCAGCCTAAAGAATTCTCTCTCCGTCCTAGGTAACGGGCGTTACCTCTCCATATACATTTGTTGTTAACGCCCCGTTACTGCTTGAAATCGCCATAATGTTTTTATTAGTGGTAACGGGTGTTACCACTTTCCTTCTGCACGTTACCCCTCTTCTCTCGCCAAAAGCTCCACTCCTGTGCCTAGTAACGGGGGTTACTAACTTTGTACTCCTAAGTGGTAACAGGAGTTACCACATTTTCTTCCAAAAATACGTGAAATTGCTTCGCTTCGCTGTTTCTCAACTCCTACTCTAAAATCACCTAAACAGAGCAAAATAAACACATAAATGCATCAAACGGCACCAAAAATATAATCTAATTACACTCAAAACCATGTAATTTCTACACACAACAAAATCCCCCACACTTGAATATTGCTCATCCCCGAGTAATACGGAATTTAAGAAAACACATCCTCATCAAACATCCCCCTCATCAAAACTTAGTATGAAAAGTATACCCTTGTATAGTGTGTGAATCAAACGAAACAATGTACAAAAAGTAGAATGACAAATTCACCATTCCCTTCTAAGTTCTAATCATCAACTTCGAAATACACTCTTCGCACCTATCTCCACTAATGGAATTAAATCAAGACTTAGAATCAGTAGATCTTTTCGAGCTTGTAATGTAGGCTTAGGGTACGGTTATGAAAATTTGGATCAAGTGACTACTCATAAGCTTACATCATTCAATCTATACAAAACACGGCATTTTCATTTGCCATCAAACACAAAAATCACCCCAATTTCTTCAATTGAATCCCACACTCTCAATGTCACCCTTTGTATAATTTTCTTTTCTTTTCTTTTGCTCTTTCTCTGTTTTTTTTTTTTTTTTTTTCTTTACAATAACCTCTCAAATCAACCACAAGAACTATAAAAATGGTCAAAAGATAGATAGTTACCATAATAATCAAACAAGCAAGCCTTAGTGTAAAAATTATCAAGGTAGGTATTTCTATGTTGTGTAGTGGCTTATAATGTGGCTACAAAAATCTTTGCATAACAATTAGGCTCAGCGGGGTCAATAAGATTACATTATTTAGTGAAAAATGGCTAAATAGAAAAGCTTAAAATCCTCCGATAATGAATGCCATTAACTCAAAATTTCACCTCGATAGGACTAAAATGCATCCTAATCAAATCTTAGACTCATTCGCAAACCATCAACTCATCTTTCTAAGCCAAGTTCATTATCTCGTTCAAAAGTGCTCAAAATATAAGGGCATACTAACACACTAAATCATCAAATCTTATGCAATTTTCCTCAATTCAAAAAGTCTAACTTATTCTAGCAAAAGCTCAACAATCAAACTTCAAAGAAAAAGTTCAAAACGAGGGAAGATTTTCAAAAAATTTCAAAATTACTCTATTTTTAGCAAATCACAAGTGAAACTACATCTAAACATGTAAATATTCAATAAAACTCATAACAAACATGCACTTCCTCCCCCACACTTAAACTTCGCATTGTCCTTATGCAATTGAAAGAATTAAAGGTCAAGAAAACTCCCTGATCAAATGAAGAACCGGCAACGTGCTAGCACAGCTTCCAAAACCTGAACAAGTGACTAGAAAATACGAATCAAGTGCACAGGCAATTGACAATCAACATGCATCGAACAATTAACACACAAGTCACAAATTCACGTAAAGAAATAGCACTATTGCATAAACAAAATTCAGGAATTCAAACATATGCAAAAATCTAAGTGTAGCCAAAATATCCAAACATAACAACGAATAAACAAAGAAAGAATGTCTAGAAATCAGGGGAGAAAAACAAAATAACAGAATCAGGGTGATGGGGGTCCTCCAAAATACTGGTCAACACGAGCACTGAACCCGTTAACTTGGCCTCCAACCTGGCCTCCCACGAATCGAATCGCTCATCCACATACTGTGCTAAATCCTCAACTCTCGCGATTACGGTAGTCAAATCAGCCCTCAATCCTGCTAACTCTGCACGCACGTCTCTCAAAGTAATAGGAGCTTCATCACTGGCTTCAACAACAATAGGTGCGGCACTATGAAGAGTCGCAAACTCGTCATCTGGCCTATCAGGTATCCGAGCTAAAAGCTCCTTCTGCCTTTCAGAAAGCTCATCAAACCAGGCCTTACCCTAGCTATACATCGGCCAGAGACGATCTCTTTCTCTAATGGGCCACCATGGCAAGTTCCAATCTTTCAGCTCCCCACTCTCCCAAGCAATAGCCAAACCCACTGTGTCCAAGTACTGTGGACCAATATCATATCCAAAGTCAATAGGCAAAGCTCCCCGCGGTCTCTAATTTATCTTCCGAGCAAACATCGTCACAAAAGCACCATGAGCAATCGTGCCAGTAACACTCCCAGCAGTCTCCTGAAGCTTCCATAGAAACTCAACCGTTCCATCAAATTTGACGTCTTCCTTCATCATGTACATTATACCTAACTCAGTCTCCATAATATGACTGTCTCTTCCATATCTAGCACAAAATCCCGTGGCTAAAATCCTATGGACTAGCACCCAAGTTAAAGAATCAAGATAGCTGTCATGTGTGCATCGAGGGGAATAACTAGGAACACCCTCTCGTAAAGGAAAAGATCTCCATACCGCCTCTCGCTGAGTATCGCTCCATTTAGGCAAAGAAGTAGTGGTATTAGCTGGGAAACGAAGAATCTCTCTTATCCGGCTCATGTTCCATGCTCGAGTTTCCATATCATCTAGAGTGAAGGTCAAGGTGTTGTCCACCGGATCGAAGTTCATTGTGGTGAAGAAAACAGCCATCATCTCTCCGTAGGTCATATCCTTCCTAGAAAGGAATGGTAACCGACCTATGTTGCCAAACAGTCTTTTCACTTCTTCCCAAACCTCAAACTTCTCCATCTACATGGTCTTGAAGAATTTAGTAGACACAATGTTCCTTGTCAAATTCCTTTGAAAAGGGTTACCCAAAGCGTTGACCGTTATGTTGACCGATCCAAAAAGGTTGATGGTCCAATCGGGATGAAGTAGTGAAGGGCTCCGGAACTCTAGAGCACTTAATGCGATCCATAGTACCTAAATCAAACAAATATAGTAAGACAAAGCACATAAAAATCAACCACAATTCACTTAGACAATTTATCAAACACCTTGTGTGCTTAAGCCTAGGTGTGAGTTCTAACTTAAGTTCTTCAATCTACCCAACTTAAATTCTCACTAGCTTATAATCTACAATTCGAACTCAAAATTCTTTACCTTCGATTTCATAATTCTGACTCAAGATTACTTAGAAGTTAGGATTCTTCAAAGATTTAACCCAATTCAAGTTAAATTCAATTCAAGCCATTAATCCTAGTTCTAGCATGCATAATCTCTCAAAATTTATGAATTCAATCTTAAGGTGATTCCTAACATGCAAATTCAATCCTAGGTGTCAATCTTAGATTGGAAAAATTAGCTCTAACAATTCACTCTAAGAAAGGAGATATTGACTTACTTTGATTCACAAGAGAGGAGAGAGTGTGTAAACTTAGTGGAAAAGCTTCTTGCTTGCAAATTGATAATGGTTGGCTAAAGGGAACTATTGAATCTCTTCTAAGGTAGAATAAGTGGGTGCAAGTGTATTTATAGGTTTGGGGAAGGAAATTCTGAAATTGGGTAGGAAAAGAATTAATTTAACCCTAAAAACGTGTTTCCTAAACCCAGATTTTCGCCCAATCGGACCGGTAACGGGCGTTACCGATTTTTCTCGTGAAAGGTGTAACGGTCGTTACCTCTCTCGGCTAGATGCCTGTCTCCATTAACGGGCATTACTGAAAAACAACTGCTAGGGTGTAACGCCCATTACCTATACTACTAGGGACGCCTGACCTTGTTAACGGGCGTTACCAAAAGGTAACTGCAATAGTGTAACGCCCGTTGCTAACTGTTACGCCCAAAACACAACTAAAACACAAACACAAAACGAATGGTACTCAATCACGTCAATTAACTGAAATTAACTCATACGACTTAATCAAATCAAAGTACATCATTCTCGAAACACATAAACACATATATCCATTCATATTAACAATTCATTCTCCTCATGAAAGAAAATCAATGTCATGCACCCGCATACGAACAAAGTAAATGGACCTCAATATTGACAATAATGCTCAAATCACGGTCCTTGTACCATCTAGACCTTGGCTTACTAGTAAAACATCAAGTGACCTGCAAACGAGAGAGACAACTCAATTAACGCGAGAAAAATGAGGACGAAAGAAACAAAAACAACGGAAACAAAAACAAAAGGAAAGGAAAAAGAAACTTAGTTCTAAGTTATAGTCGTTAGCTTGACTTTGAAGACCGGATTGGGATTAACAATCCCCAAGCAACGAGTCACAAAGAGTGACCTCGTTCTTGTGACTCTCAAAACCGAAGCTTGATCTCCAAGTATCTAATTCCAAAACATCCTTCATTCTCGATCTCCGAGACTTCAGTTTTCCTTCCCAATCAACTGCATCCCTTTTCTCTATGAATAGTGTCTTTTCGTCTGGGGTATCACTTATAACCTTAATCATGCAACACTTATCCGGAATCGCCGGTGTGTCATGGAACCAAAATTCTTAAACTCCATTCGTTTATCTCCTATTTTGAACGTGAGCCGTCCATTATGAACATCTATATCCCTCCAGCCATAGCCAAAAACGGTCTTCCAAGGATCAATGGCATCCTCTCATCGCTCTCAATATCAAGAACTACAAAATCAATAGGAATGCGAAATCTTCCAACTTTTACCAAAACATCTTCAAGAATTCCTATCGGATACTTCACTGATCTGTCTGCTAGTAGGAGTGTCATATTAGTCGGTGTAAGCTCCTTTACTCCTAATTTTCTGCAAGTAGATACCGGATTAAACTCACAGTAGCTCTTAAATCACATAAAACATTATGGAATTGCAAAGAACCAATAGTAAGAGGAATTGAAAAACTCTCTCAATCTTTAAGCTTTAGGGGAAGCTTGTGCTGAATAATAACATTGCATTCCTCAGTAAGTATTATAGTAGTGAAGTTCTCAGACTTCTCCTTGCTTGAAATCACTTCTTTCTCTAAGTTCTCCTTCTTAAAATCATCTTTCTCTTCAACTCTTTCAAGCACAACTTTCTCTACATCCGAACCTGCAAGTATCTTCGGACCTTCATTTTCTCTATTGTCTCCTACAAATATGGCCTGACAATGCTCCTTGGGATTGTTTTCAGTTTGGCTCGGTAGCATTCTTGGGCCTCTCAGATTCAGAGATTGGGCAATCTGGCCGATCTGAGTCTCCAAAGTTCTAGTCTGATTTACCACTTGATCTAATTAAGCTTCCAACTTCTGATGTCGACCCGTAGACACGGTTACGAACTTCTCAAGTGCGACCTCCCATCTCTGCTTTTGCTCCTGTTGAGGGGGCGCATCATTAAATGGGGCTGGTGGTCGTGTTTGAAATTGTTGCCTAGACTGAAACTGCGGCCTAGGTTGAGGTGGTTGTTGAACATTCTGATTATTAGACCATGACAAGTGAGGGTGGTTCTTCTATCCTGGATTGTAGGTGTTTGAGTAGGGACCATTTGCTGGTTTGAAGTTGTTTGCATAATTCGCCTGCTCTTGCACCTGTTCTTCTACATTGGTATGAGGACACATATTAAACTCGTGTGGACCGCTACAAATTTCACATGTTACCTGAACTGGTCAGGATTGTATCCCAACTGCATTGACAGAAAGTTGATCCAATTTCTTGTTAAGGGCTTCAAACTTAGTATTGATGGCAGTTAAGCCATCCAACTCTATGACTCCTGCTGGCATTTTCGCTGTTTGCGAATGGCTCCTCTCATGCACAAAAACATCGTTTTGTGACATATTATCTAACAACTTGGTAGCAACGTTTTCAGATTTTGCTAAGAATGCTCCGCCAGCTGTAGCATCCATCGCTCCTCTAAAAGTAGGGGATATCCCATTGTAAAAAGTCTGAATCAATGACCAACTGGGAATCCCGTGATGTGGACACTTCTTCTGTAAATCCTTAAATCTCTCCCAAGCTTCATAGAAAGACTCTCCATCCAACTGCCTGAAACCTTGAATATCATTCCTGTACTTCGTGGTTTTGCTAAGTGGAAAGAACTTGGCTAGAAAAGCCTAAGATAGTGCTGCCCAAGTCTGAAAAGATTCATTTGGGACAGTACTCAATCATGCTTTAGCTCGTTCTCTAAGTGAAAAAGGGAAAGAACCTAACTCGGATAGCATTAGTAGTGACATTGTGAATTTTGAAGGTATCACACACTTCAAGAAAATACTCAAGGTGTGAAGTCGGATCCTCCAATGGTAATCCTGAAAATGGATTTACTTGTCTCAAAGTTATTTGCTACGATCGGGGGACGAGTTGCAGTCTGAATTGCTCCTGCCTGCGTCACGTTATAATCTCTTATGGCCGGCGGTGGTGGTGGGTCTGCTTCAGCCATCGGTAAAGTGATCGGTTTTTTCTCCTTCTTACGTCTTCTCCTAATAGCACTCAGTGTTCTCTCAATTTACGAATCGTATGGAACTAATTCGGGATCTTGAGATCTTCGCATGCACCATAAACCTGCACAAAGGAAAATAAATCCTCAGTCCAATTCCACAGTGACAAAGATAATGAGCACAAAGTAAAATAATAGTCTAAAGCACTAGATCAAAATATTTGAGTAATATTGACTTAAAACCCCTTCCCCGGCAATGAAGCCAAAAACTTGTTGTTGTGTTTCTCTCAAATTAAAACCAATCGTGCAAGTGTACACTAACATACGCATAGCACAATAGGATCGAACCCACAGGGAAGGGAAATCAATCACTACTCTATATCCTTCTCTAATCTAAAGATCAAACGAAAAGCAATTGTTGTTGTTAGCTATAAATCTACTAAAATAGAGACTAACAATTAACCAGAAATAAACATAATTAATACTAAAACACACGGATTAACTCAATAAACTAAATAGGTAGGGGAAAAGTAATGAATCATACAATCAAGAGCTGATATGATACTCGTCTGACAAGTGTAATTCTACAACCTAGTCACTTATATTTGTATTATCCTCTCTCAAGGTGTAACCAAGTGCCTAATTAGTGTTCAATGTTGCTCTCGCAATCACCAATAGTTAATTAAACCATAGGAATAAGACTAGTGCAATTTAATAATCTAGCGGCTCGGCATGGAATAAGATTACTGTTGTATAAGCTAGGACAAAATCTCTTTGTACCCTACAAATTACAAGTTGTGAAAACCATCTAAACTACCATCACTCTTTCGATCTATAGGCAATTATGACACATGCTAAGGGTGATCAGGCCACAATTCAAACCTGTTTTCAAACTAAAAATTAACACTAGTCATTCAAGCATCTTATCAAACATCTATCATGCAATCATCATCATTTCCCCTAGCCTTAGAGAATTAGCTACTCATAATTAAAACAAAACTCATAAAACTAAAGGAAATTGCATTAAAATAATTCATAGCCATCAAATCTAAACAAAGTTTCAAAAACAAAAGCATAAACATTCAGTATTATCTAAAAACGAATCTAACATACGAAAACTAATCAAAACTAAACTTAAAGGAATTAGTTTGTAAACTAAAGTAACAATAAAACCAAAGATCGTTCTAAGAATTCCATCCTCTCATCTTCTCGAATTCTCTGGAAAATCTCTGAAAGTCCTTGTCTTCTCCCAAAACCCTAGGTCTTGCCTTGGAAGAAAAACCTCTCCGAAAAAGACTCCAAAAATGCACTAATATAGCAGCCTAAAGAATTCTCTCGCCGCCTTAGGTAACGGGCGTTACCTCTCCATATACATTTGTTGTTAATGCCCCGTTACTGCTTGAAATCACAATAAAGTTTTTATTAGTGGTAACGCTTCTGCATAGGGGTAACGGGCGTTACCCCTCTTCTCTCGATAAAAGCTGCACTCCTGTGCCTAGTAACGGGGATTACTAACTTTGTACTCCTAAGTGGTAATAAGAATTACCACATTTTCTTTCAAAAATACGTGAAATTGCTTCGCTTCGCCGTTTCTCAACTCCTACTCTAAAATCACCTAAACAGAGCAAAATAAACACATAAACGCATCAAACGACACCAAAAATATGATTTAATTACACTAAAAACCATGCAATTTCTACACACAATAATCACTCTCACCTTATTTGTTTGTACTCTACATGGAACAACTTACGTATATAACTGAGGAGACCATTTCAGCCAGACCTGGAAGCCAATTACTGTATGTCAGAAAAGGCCTCACATCTCAAACTTTCTTTTATGGACAAATTAATATTGGGAGCCAAAGCAACTGTGGATAGAGCAAAGTGCATTCAAAGTGTAGTTAAGACGCTTAGCGAGGCGTTGGGTCTCAAATTAAATTTCACTAAATTACATGTGTTGTTCGCACCTTAAGTGTCAAATGATTTAAAGGAGTAGGTTAGTAGAATTCTGGGGATGTGAAGTGTAAACAACTTAAGGAAGTGCAGAAATTAGAACTTTAGCTGAAACTACAATGAGCATTTTTTTATTATGAAATCAAATTGAAAAATAGAAAGAAGATGGGAAGAAAATTGAGAAAGAAAAATAAAAATACTCATTAAATCAAACTACAATTATGGATAAGAAGATGAAAATTTTGAGGAAAGGAGGTAATATTGAAAATGATGATATGTCAAACCCACAGTTTTGAGAAATGAATATTTAGCTTAAGGTAATTATACTAAAATTAGTGATTGTTGGGGGCATACTCATTAGTCCTATAATGGAACCAAACCTAAGATCAACTCGCTTGAGAACTATGCTGGTCAGTTCTCTATCAGGTGGCAAACTGAGGAAGCGGCGTGAGGCGAACCGGTGAGAGTAAAACCAATAGAGGTTAGCACATATGAGATTCTATGAAAAATCTCATAACTAATCTTGAAGATAAGAACAAACTTAGGTTAAGAAGAGAACGAGTAATTGTGGCTAAGAGTAGTCTGATATCTATAAAAAAGGGAAGAGGAATCATTAAAGGCATAAGAAATAATAGGAGATAAAATGAGAGAAAAGAGTGATTAGGAAGGGACCCAATAGTGATAATGATATACCAAAACTGCAATTTCTCAAGATTATGAAATTAAAAAAAAAAAACAATATTTCCATTTTAAATGATGGAATCGAGATCGAAATTATAGAGAAAGATAAGGTGCAAAAGTCATAATTTTGTAAGTGAATATAACTTTTACATTTTGAATGACAACGAAAAGAGTCTCCAAAAATTTATAACGAAAATTAAAAATAAATCACAAATTATATTAAAGAAAATCAAACAATAAAAAGAATAAAATATATATATAATTAATATAGCATTTTATATGGCGGTAACCCCCCTATCCGCCGGGGGGGGCACTTTCCCCTATATGCTTTGATTTTTAACATTTACCCTCTTAACCTTTGAAAAATATCACACTTAACCCCTTATAACAAACTTTAACAAAGAAAATCTATACAAAGTTGATCTCAAATGTGTAGATATTATATATCAAATTGAAGCGCTCAACGCAAGGAACACAACAATGGTCTCGAAATCAAAATCCAACAACCGAAGAAGCAGAAATCCTCGGTTAAAGATGACGCACGATGAACGAAGCTTTTGACGGCTAATAGGATCGACTTGGGTATGGGCTTTGTTCTCCTTGGAGAGATGAGCCCGATGCCGGTGGTCTTGAAGCTTGGGTCGCCGTGACGAAGGAGAAATCGATGGTCAAAATTTTTTAGAAGGGTTAATTGTAATATTTTTCAAAGGTTAGGGGGGTAAATACAAAAAATCAAAGCATAGGGGGGAAGTGCAAAACCCCCAAAGGACAGGGCGGGCGATCAAGATTAACCCCCTTTTTTATATATGTATTTTTATTTATTAAATATATTTGAAAGTTATAAACTATTACTTATACTTAAAAGTTAGAATTATTTTGACAAATTATTATATACTTTAAATCTTTTTTATATAATAATATAATTTCAAATATTTTTATTTTTTATACAAAAAATCAAAGCATAGGGGGGAAAATGTAAAACCCCCAAAGGACAGGGCGGGCGATCAGGATTAACCCCTTTTTTATATATGTCTTTTTATTTATTAAATATATTTGAAAGTTATAAACTATTACTTATGCTTAAAAGTTAGAATTATTTGGACAAATTATTATACACTTTAAATCTTTTTTATATAATAATAAAATTTCAAATATTTTTATTTTTTATTTATTTGAATGTTTCTCTACTTTGAATTTCTACTTATTGTAT
The DNA here is from genome assembly GCA_037501455.1 of Lantana camara. Taxonomy (NCBI): domain Eukaryota; kingdom Viridiplantae; phylum Streptophyta; class Magnoliopsida; order Lamiales; family Verbenaceae; genus Lantana; species Lantana camara. The sequence continues at coordinate 15,587,809 of CM074860.1, forward strand.
ATAACTTGAAATAGAGATTTCATATAAATATTTTTGTATGTGTAATTTTTTAAGATCAAAATAGTTCATCAAAAATATTAGTATATTTATTTAATCAAATTAGATATTTTTAATATTTTAATTTGTTCAATAAACATAATAGCTAAACTTATTTAAATAAAATTAAAATGATAAACGCACGTTGATTTCACTAGTTGAACTCTAAATTTCTGACTTTTCAAATTCTTTTTTTTATGGGTTGATATTTGATTGATAATTAATTTTTAAGTTTAGCTCTAACGCTTACGTTGCATGAATAGCATAAATCAATCTAATTAAGATTAGGACTGTAAGATCTTTTTTTATGTATCAAATTTATTTATTTTTTCCTGAATTCTTGAAGATATGATTGTTGTTTTTTTTTTTTTTTTTTCCTTCCATTTATAAAGGTGTTATTTTTCTCCATTAACACTTTATCCTTTACAAATTGTCAATTTTAAACCTACATTTAATATGTAAAATAAGCGATGAAACATCAAATAGAATAAAAAATTTGAACCAAATAAAATCATATATTAGAACCATGCAGCAGCAAGAGCTAGACAACACGAAAGAGCTCCATAAATCTAAACTTAATTCCGTCAGGACATTAACTCATAAATATTGACAAGCAACAAACTCCTACTAACTTCCAAGCACCTCACCGAAAATTCTAGTCAAACTCGACTCGACCGAATCCAATTAATTATAATAGCAAGTGTAATTAATTAGCCGAACCAGGTTCAGAGTAGGTTTGCCTACAAATCATAGATCATAAATCCAGACATCCAACAATTAAGGATTATCACTAATCCTTGGCAGACCAACATACGTTGCCAGAGTTTCAACCAAAACGATAAAGAATGCAGGTCGCAGAATAAACAAACAATGCACTAAACCACCAAAAATACAAAACCAATAATAATTCAAAATTTCCCTGCAAACGAAAAAAAGCATAAACGTAAATTCATTTCATACCACAAAATAACCATTGTTTGGGATCAACACATAGGAACAAAGGATGCACCGTTTTTCGAAACATAAGTAAACTAGGCAAAGGTTGTGGAGGAAAATGCTATCAGCATCGTTGGCCTTTCTTGCAGGTTAGAGCACCTGCTTCTTTTGTCATTGATTCGACCAAACTAGCTGGTTGTGCATCGAGACTTGTTGCACTGGCATAATCAGCTGGCGCTTTAGAACCCGACCCGTTGAAATAGGCACCATTTTCAAACACATCTCCTTCTGATCTCCAATTCCACTTTCTCCATACGCTTTCACCCTCTTCAGTCTCACGTTTCGTTACCTTGAAACGCAAATAAAATACCCCTTGGTCACATGGCTAATTTTCTGAATTTTGTTATAGTTCAGTTGAGCTCAGTTGTCTTAAATATAGTATATATATATATATACATTTGCAAATGAATACCATGTATGGTTCTTGTTTCTCACCTCACGTTTAGATTGACCAAGAGCACGAAATCTATTGCCTTGGCTGTTGATTGTTGGTGCTGCACTCCCACCAATAGCATAATTCTCCCAGCCTTCATAGTCATTGTTCACCACGTGGAAGTTTCCAAACCTGCACCTGGAAATTAAATATATATATAGTTGAATTAATTCATTAACAAACAAAGGTAATTTAACATGTATTAACTATAGTGTTGTTCAAGAGGGTTGAGGAACCTAAGTTACAAGGTGGTTCTGCTAATGTGATGGAGATAATTGTATGATTAGCTTTTTAAATATTCCAAATCTTGATTTGTACGTATGACATTAATGAGCTTGCCTACCTTGGCATCCGTTGGACTAGTCCTCTCCCAAAACGGTTGAAGGCCACAGTGACTTTCATGGCTTTGTCATTCGCCAAAGTTTCGTTATTCCCCAAGAGCATCACCTTATCATGGTCTCTCATATGGGTATTCGAAATTGTAACTGACGTGGATCCATGGATGACATCGATCAAGCCGTCGTTACAACTGTACAATGTGCAGTGGTCAATCCAAATGTGATTCCCAGCATAAACGGTGATCCCGTCACCAAATTGATCCTTGTTTTTTTGACTGACTTATGTTGGTGGCGTTTCCAGAATTATCAGATCATATATATAAGTTAGTATACCAATAAATATATACTCAACTAAAACAGTAAATTTGATGTCATTTAAGTGCAGCTCATTTATACTTTTCGATTGTATTAACTAGTCTATAACTCATTCATAATTTTATTTCCACCTGGTTTGCAGTGGTGAATATGAAGGCCGTGAATCATGATGTTCGAGGCCTCCCGAATCATGATGCACGGTCCATCAGCTATGTGCACAACAGCTCCTCGACCATCAATGGTCGTGTTGGAACTCACACGCAGCTCTTTCTTCAGAGTGATAGTCATATCACGTTGGAAGATTATCCACGAAGGACCCTTTTGTATGACACCATGCCGAAGGGTGCCCTGTGTAGGATTCGAAGCATCATCACCAGGATTCGTCACCAAATAAATATTTCCAAGTTTCCCCCCGCTAGTGGGGTTTGCAAACCCCATTGAGCATTCTGCTAGGCGCTTCCGGTTCTTCTCCCAATCCGGATCACACCTCCAACATCGGTCGATGGGGTTGGCCATCGGGCAGGGTTCAGCTGCAGCCAGGATTTTGCTAGTATCGTTCCTTATCCATATAAAAGAAAAGAAAAGAAAAGAAAAGAAAACATGTGACGTACACATTGTTAGACTCAGTCGAGTATGCAAAATTTGAAACATTAATTACATGTAATATATATTTTAGAAGTATAGTTATCATATCATACGCATGCTCTCCTGCTGTAACAGATGAAGAAGACCTGGAAATTTGAGTAAGGAGCATGACGGCAAAGATGAATGCGACCAAAAGCAATTGAGATTCCATGTTTTTAGCTTCGTCAGGTATGAAAATTTAAATATTCTCGCAAGAGTTCAATTGTATGTACTCCATAGAATGTCGATGCGGGAGTATATATAGGAGGAAGTTTCTTGTCGTAAACTATGTTTGGTGGGTTAACTTTATTGATCTCCAATTAAGTATGCAATTTATGTCCCTAATAAGTGTGCTAACATATGCTAAACTTTAAGGGTTGTGTAAATTGAATTATATACTAAGGAACAGCATTGGATAATTCTAACACCAACGTTGGTGAAAATCTTAAAAAGAGTGACTATAATACACTTGTTATTATAATTAGTTGAATTCGGTTGAATTGGATTTGAACTAGAGTTTTTGATGTATGATAGGCATAAATCATAGGTTTATTAAGTAAAATTAATTTATTTAAATTGTGAAATAAACTCATATCAGCGATCAAAAGAAAGTTACAAACATCAATTGTCTGATAGTAAGTCTTTAGCCAAATTATGGTATCATATACATAATAATTTTATGGCTAAGTTTATTATGTTGTTTGTTAATGACTTGACAAGAGTATGATTTTCGGGAAAAATTGTATTTTTGTTATATCAATTAGATAATTTTCAGTGATTTTGGAATGTTTTATTTTTCAACGACAAAATAAGTTTATATTTTTAAAAGTAAGCAATTTAGTGACAAACTTGACCGGAGCCCCTAAATAACTGCTGGCAAACAATTCTAAACTTGACCGGAGACCCTAAATACCCGGGGCATGTTTTCAATGGCAAAATACGGTTTGGGTTAAATTTGACACTAAATTGACTAATTTTGAAAATATGAACTTATTTTGTCATCGAAAAATAAAACGTTCCAAAATCGTTGAAATGGTCAAGTTGATATACCAAAAATACAATTTCTCCATGATTCTAGTATCATACACAAGCTCATAGATTGGAATACACAAAACCCGATTTTGCTTAAGCTTATTTGTAACTGCTTCACGGATGTTCGCTTCTCTTTTATTAGGAGTGGTGCTAATTTAGGAGCCCACAAGTTTGCTTATAATGCGGTTTCGATTTGCGTTGATTCTTTTGATTTTCTTACTTTTATGTCGGATGCTATCAGTTTCGACATAACTTGGTTGGCTGTTTTGGCTGGTCGTAAAAAAAAAAATATATTGAATTGAAACATATATCTATGTCATATGATAATTATTTAGCATGCATAGTCCCAACAATCTTAAAAAGAATATTATTATCTTTTGCTTATAGTTTATATATCATGTCAATTAATATCGTTGGTTCTGTCTTTGGTACCATAATAAGTTTCAAATTGGCTGGTTGAGCCAGTAGAAGAGGAAGGAAAAATTGCAAAATTAGTATACAATCTCCCTCATTTTAGTTATTCTAGTACATTAATTTTTCGATATAAAATAATTCCAAAACTGTAAAAAAATTGTAAAACAATACCAATTTTGCCCAAATAGGCATAAACCCGGCCGTGATCCGACGCATTTGAACAGGTGTCAGGCAAAAATGTGTTGAAAATGGGTCGGATCACCGGCGGGCTTATGCCTATTCGGGGTAAAATTGGCATTGTTTTGTAATTTTTTGACAGTTTTTGGGATTATTTTGTCCCCGAAAAAATTAGTGTACCAAAATGGCTAAAATAGGGAGATAGTATACCCATTTTGCAATTTTCCCCATGAGGAAGGATTGACCAATTAAAAAATTCGAAGAGTCGTCCTACCAATTTAATTAGTTTTAAGTTTGGAACTATTATTGTAAATAAATTCAAACACAGGTTTATTTATTGTTTGGGAAAATTAAAATTTTTATTAATACAATATACTTATATAAGAAATTATAAGTTAAATATTTGATGTCTAGATAAATGTCTTTTTTAATTGGGTAACTAATTATCTTGATTTTTAAATTAAGATAATATATAGAAAATAATTAAGGATTAATTTTTTTAAGGAAAATATCATTTTCCGTCCTCTAAAGATGCCCTTATTTGATTTTGATCCTGATCTTTTAACATTTATCACATTGCATCCTTTTTTATTCCACATTTCTCAATTCCAGTCCTCTAGCTAACGGCCGTTAAAAAATTGACCAAAAAAGACGCGTGCCACTCACGCGCCACTCACATTTATTCAGGCCACGTGACATTTTCCGTTAAAAAGTTAACGTCTGTTAGTTAAAGGATTGAAATTGAGGAATGTGGAATAAAGAAGGATACAATATGAAAAAAGTTAAAAGATCAGGATCAAAATCGAACAAGATATCTTTAGAGGACGAAAAATGATATTTTCTCGATTTTTTAATTAACCATAATATATTCTAAGGGTTAATCTATTTTTGCATTCCAACATTTAGAATGTTTTGCACTTTAGTACCTAAGGGATCAAAAAAAGATTAATGGAAAATTCTAATTCATACTCAACTCGATCGAACCTAACCAATTATAATGGTAATGATAAGTATATTACACATGCGAACAATTATAATGGCAAGTATATTATACCGGCGAGGCAAGTATATTACACATGCGACCAATTATAATGACAAGTATATTATACCTGCGATTTGGTTAGCAGTCATTATATATTGAATTACACATGTTTAATCATTCCATGTGGGACACTTGATAGCTGGTTTAGTTATTGAGTAGAGAGGGTTGTCAAGTCATTATATATTGATCTCCGCATTTTTGATCATTTGATGTGGGACACTTGGTGGCCACCTATGATGCACGGACACTTCTAAAAATATCATTTTGCCGTGTCGTGTCATGTCGGACACTCGTCACCGATACCGTGTCCGACACTCCTCACGTGGAAAATTCAAGAAAAAATCCGTGTCGCCGTATCCGTGTCGTGTCGTGTCCGTGTCGCCGTATCCGTGTCTGTGCATCATAGGTGGCCACTCTTTCTTTAATTTTCTACTAATCACACGATAAGTGTAAAACATTAACCCCTCCTTATACCGATTTGGACCATTTGACCGAATTAGGTTTGAGCTAGAGTTACCGGACAAACGGATTTGATCAGAGATAAAAGGCACAGATTTTTTTGCGTGGAAACAACTCAAATGGAGATTGTTACTTCAGTTGGGAAATTCTAATTTTATGGAGATTTGAACTTACACCAAGTCTTGCAGATTCAAATTATTATTCAACGTCGGAAAGAACATGCCAAGTACTAAAATAGTTTATTTCATCAAGCGATATCATCATCACCAAAACAATCAAACCTGGAAAATTTCTCTATAGCTTCCAATTTTTTAAGTTCAAGTTGCTCTAATTCTGAATGCTCATCGAAATAAGTTTTCGATCAAGTCTGTCAATTAAAAAAAAAAAACAAATCAAGTCTGTCAATAAAATTGTTTTTTTATTATCCTTTAATTTTAGGGAAAATTACAAAAATGGTATACCAACTCGGGCCATTTTGCAATTTTAGTACAAAATGTTTTCCGGTTACATCAAAACCCCACAACTCCAAAAATTTTGCAAAACCATGCAAAATTTCGCCGGAGTTGGAAAAACCGGCCGGAAATCTGACATGTCATCCTACGTGGCCAATATCTTGAGTATGTGGCGAAACCACTATGCACACATCATAAACCACTATACATATTCCTTGGGAAAATTACAAAAATGGTATACCAACTTGGGTCATTTTGCAATTTTGGTACAAAAATGTAATTCGCCCTAATAAATATACATAACTGCTGGTAATATTGAAAAGCTTGGAACTTTCTTGGAAGGTATAATTTTTTGAGATTTATTAAAATTTTTAGTGATATATATGGGATGTAATTTGATCAACAGACTCTCAGCAGTGATATATATGGGATGCTCATTCTCAGCAGACTCTCATCTCATCAACGCTAAAGCTTCAGCCAAAAAGCTAAAAGCATTGCTAGAAAAGGGCTTGTGGGCCGAAACCAATCTCCTTGAGATCGTCCCTGCAATCACAGTCGCCTCGTTGTTGATCGAGGTCATTTCCTGCACAGTCAAGATCGCGGAGTCTATCCACGAACCCGCCTCGCTGTCCCAATTCAAGGTCCCCGACCTGAAGATGATTAGACAGATAAGTTTGGAGAAGATTATGAGGAGCCCTAGCATTGAAGGATCCCGTAATGTTAATATTGTGGTTGAATGAATATATATTACGATTATATTATAGCTTATAATACTATAGAGGCATAAGAGATAGATGGTTTAGGAATCATCAAATTTTATTTTACAGACAAATGTTGCTGCTCTCGGGTTGTCTGGGTACATGCACGTTGTATCTTCTTAATTTTTTCGTTATGTATACTGTCTCATTGATGTACGTATACATATAATTAAGTATACGATTATATTGAGTATTTAGTAATATCATTTCTGATATATGTAATATATTACACATATATATTACATGCATGAGATTAATACATAGTGAAGAGGCTTAAATTTCTTTTTTTTTTATTTTTTAGATTATAACTTTATAAAGTAATATATATTTCATATTATACATTTCTATATATATCTATGCATGGCTTCGACATAAACAAGTGTACAAATACACTACAACAAATTATCAAATTCGCAATCATTTTTTTAGCTACAATTTTATTTTTATTGCAAATAGTTATGTTTTGGTGGTGATACCTCTTCTCGAGATTCTTGTGTCTATTACTCTATTATATATGTTATATTTAATTAAAATAGTTAAAACATCTCTAAAATGTTTATTTTACTACTGTAAATTATAGCATATAAACTTTAAATTATAATTATAGTTAAGTACAATATATTTTTATTATAATATTATATATATTTATTAGGGTGAATTACATTTTTGTACCAAAATTGCAAAATGGCCCAAGTTAGTATACCATTTTTGTAATTTTCTCAAGGAATATGTATAGTGGTTTATGATGTGTGCATAGTGGTTTCACCACATACTCAACATATTGGCCACGTAGGATGACATGTCAGATTTCCGGCCGGTTTTTCCAGCTCCGGCGAAATTTTGCATGGTTTTGCAAAATTTTTGGAGTTGTGGGGTTTTGATGTAACCGGAAAACATTTTGTACTAAAATTGCAAAATGGTCCGAGTTGGTATACCATTTTTGTAATTTTCCCTTAATTTTATTGTATGTTTCTTAGCAGCTTTGTAAGAATCGCGATACCGGAATCTCATGTTCGTCAGGTCTCAGAAGTTATTGTTCGCAACTCCGAAACAGAAGTATTAATTAAATTGTAGTTAGTTTTGCATTTCAATTTTATGTAACTCTCTTTACTCTGTATTATTATTTTACCAAATACACTAACACGTCTGCATATCGATCACCGGTTAAAAGCAACGAATAACGATTACTTAAGTCGAAACCCTAATAAATGAAGATTTAACAAACAGGATATTAAAGTATGGATTCGGTATAACAAACCTCAAAAATTAGATAATGAGGTGAAGTTTGTCTAAGCTTTATAAGGTAATACATGATCTAATAATTCGATCAATCAGAGGTCAATGGTTGCCCAAGTCTTATAAGATAATACATGGTCTAGTAATTCGAACAATTGGAGGTCAATTTAGAGCATGAAAGTTAGGCGTAGTACTTGGTCTACTAATTCAAATAATTGGAAGTTAATTTGGAACAAGAAATTTAAATGCAAAATTTTGTCTGCTCTGATACAAAATATAATAATGATATTTTATTTGATCCATGAATCGATTCAAATATTTTTCCAAAGTAGGAATTTTGTATCAATGCTTAAATAGAACGTTTTGATTCATTAGTGAATACCCTTTAAATTTTTATTAGTTAACTAATTCAAAATTTTATGTTTAAGTTTTAAATTTAATTATAAAAAATTTATAATGTTGAAACTTGATTTGCTTCAAGAATCAAATCTAATATTTTTCCAGAATATCAAATTCGAATCAATTATTAGGTAAATCATTTTGATTCAGTAAATACTCTTGAAATTAAAATATGTAAAAAATAATAATTTATTCATTTAATATAAAAGTTTCAAATTTAACTTTGTCTGAAGAATAAAAAATCAAAGTTTGTCACAAATTTGATTAATTTAGGATTAAAAACAATTTCATGGAATATTTAGATGTATACATTATTTATATTTTAGATACTTTTAATATTTTTTCACTAATATCAAAAAATAAAAATAATAGTAAATTAAAAATTAATTAATTTATATTTTTTATGTATTTTTTAAAAAAATAATTAAAATATTTTGAAAATGTGACCGATGACCGATAAAACTCGATCTCAAAATTCAGTGACCAATTAGTGATCATTAAAATTTAGGCCACAATATCAATGATTAATTAGTAACCGGTTAAATTTGGTTCACAAAATCAGTGACCGATTAGTGACTAGTAAAATTTGAGTTACGAAATTAGCAGCCGCAATATACCATATTAAAAAATATTATGTGATTGATCTGTGATTAGTAAAAATCGGTCTCAAAATTCAGTGAACGATAAAATTTAGGTCACAATTACATCAGTGCTTAAATTTTGGATTACAAATATTGATTAGTAACCTCCAATTATTATGTGATTGATTAGTGACCGATAATATTTGGATCACAAAATCAGTGGTTGATTTGTGACTAAATTTTATGAGTTATTTTTTATTTTTTATTTTTTGGTCAGGAATTTTATACGGTTATTGATCAGTCACTGATAATTATATATACGTAGTCTCTAACCGGTCAATGAAAGTTAATTGAAAAAAACTATTTCCACGTAATGAACTAGTTAATGAGGTGAGTACATAGTGTAATAATTATTAATTAAATGTGTAACAAGTTTACATGATTCAGATTTGAATTGGTCCCGAATTTGGCACCCAAAAAATGCCAAACACTCCAATGATTTTCATTTCTTGAAAATCAAATAAGATCTTACTACCCATGATCGGTCTCGCCACAATCTTTTTCGTTAAGTATGGTGGCCTAGAGACCGTTCATCTTGTCACATGCTTAGTTTACCTGCAACTCAATAAGGCCTATAAAGCTACTAGGTGCATAATGTTGGATTGTACGATCTTACAAACGTTTACTAGAAAATTTATAATATATTTGAATGTGATATCTATAAAAGCGCGATTAAGAGAACCAAATATTTTCAAAACTTATTCTAAATCCTTTAATTGAAAAAATGTACATTTTAGATCACCAATACACAATTTATTTTTCCTAATCCCCCCAAAGCCCTAAAAATTTTTGTTTTGTCCTTACGTTTTTCCTCCAGCCACACCATTTTTACTTCTTTCACTTCATATCATTTTAATCATCTCTCTAATTACTTTAACGTTCTCTTCATCGATCGATTTTCAAAATCCAACCACAGCCGACGAGCGCACCTCACCGTTGTTAAAGAAGAAATCGTTGTGTCGTCCACCTCTCCTAAGTTTAATCTCAAGTATTTACTGTAATCCTTCTGATTCACTATTTTTAGGTTCAAATTTGTGAATAAATTTCTGTAATTTAAGAATTCTATATGTACGTGAATAAATTTCTGCAAATTTGAGATTTCTCCATATATTTTTTGTAAATATCTAAAGAGATCTTCTGTGAGTTATGAGATTTGAGATTTTTACGATTTGTAATTTTTTCATATATCTGAAATTTTTACAATTTGAAATTTATGTATATATCTCATTAGATTTAATGTGTGTTAATAAATTTGTAATTATTTTTGGTTGGGTAATCTGGTATTGAATCTAAAGTTATTAACTGTTTTGAGTATTTTGGCTAGTTTCATGAACAACGACTATCCATTAACTGTGTTTTGAGAATTTTACCAATTTTTTTTTTTGACAGCAGAATTTTACCAATTATACTGCCAATTTATTTGAGTTTTTTGCTAACCGATTGAAATTTCTCATAAATCTAAAGAGATTTTTGCTTGAAATTTGAAATTTTTTGTAAAATAATTGTTTGAGAATTATGAAATTTTTGCATTTATCTGTATATATTTATGCATAAACTGACTGTGAGATTTCTTCATATATCTGTGTATATTTATGCAAAAACGGACTGTGAGATTTCTACATATATCTAAATATATCTCTGCATAAATTGACTGTGAGATTTCTGTATATATCTGAATATAGATCGAATTGTTCTAATTAATTGGTTTATAACATTCGTACTGTTTCCGTTTTACTGTTATTGTTTATTTGATTTTGCATGCCCCATTTTAGAGCTAGTTAATTTGCATATAGCCAATTTTCTTACTTGGTGGTGTTAACTGGGTAGGTAGTTTTTGTGGCAATCGACAGTAAGACACAATACCTTATGATTTCGTGTTGAGAAACTTCAATTTAATTGAATGAAGCATGAGTTTGTGCGCAGTCAATTAGGTTAGTGTTTCTTTGGTGCTTAATGCAATTGATTAATTGAATTTCAAAAAGAGTTTCGAATGGGTTATTAATTGATTAGGTGATAATTTTAAGGAGTTCTTTGATTATATATATATGTATATATATATATATATATATTTTCCGGCACAGAGTTCTTTGATTATCTATATGTATACTATAATATATAGAAGGGTGTTTTTCTTTTTTTTTTTTTTTTTTTTTTTGGAAACCAGCAACGAGCCGTAGGGTTTTAGCGAGAACCCTACCTCATTTTATTAACAATTAGACCAAGCATACATGCAATGTGTCATAATCCACGGAGTTAGAAAGACTATTACAAGCGAAATGCCTTCTAGGATAGAAGTAAGTAAATAAATACACAGAGGCAGGATTGATAATATATCCCTATTACTAATCGTACGCGAGAAATTCTACGATCAGTTTATATTAAAAATAGGATTCTCTGCATTGACATGCCTACAAGAATCTACCATTCAAGGAATTAACACTTTTAAGCACTAAAAACTCTTTGGTTCCTGAGTCACCCAATTAAACTAACTGTTAGACCTTTACAAATCGATGGCTAAAAATGTTAATAAATAAATAATTAACACGAAATTTGATATATCCCTTTAATTAATGTCAACCTTATTATAATTAATGACACTCCTTCCTATGCCTAAATTTTGAACAAATCCTCTTAATTAATGACAATATTTGTTTAAAAAATGTTATAAAAAACAATATACCCAAAAAAAAATATATATATACAAAAAATACATAAATTATCATTGAATGAAAACATGTATAAAATTACCTTCTCAAAATCGGTACTTGAACAAAAATTTCGGAAAAATGTATTTCCCTATCAATAAAAGGAAGAAAACTATAATACCAAAAAATATATAAACAATACTTAAGTTATAACTGAACAAATATATGTATAAAATTACCTTCCCGTAATCTGTATTTGAACAAAAACTTCAAAAGAATGTATTTTTCAATCAGAAAATGAAGACAAAAACTATATAAATAATTACAAAAATATATATATAAACAATACAAAAATTATCATTGATAAAAGATATTATAAAATTACCTTGTCACAATCAGTACTTGAATAAAAATTTCAAGAGAATGTATTCTTTTATAAAAAAAAAAAAAAAAACAAGAAAAAAACCTATAATACCAAAAAATATATAAACAAAGATGTACAAAATTATCTTTTCACAATCTGTATTTGAACAAAAATTTTAAAAGAATGTATTTCTTTAATAAAAATGGAGAACAAAACTTTAATGCTAAAAAAATATATAAACAATACATAAATCGTTATTGAACAAATATATATATATATATAATTACCTTCTGACAGTCGGTACTGGTGGGGTCTAGTCTAAGGTGGCAAACTCCAACACTTTAGAATTTGTTTGTGTGGGGGAAACAGAGGATAATAATTCAGACAAGGATCGTCGGAGAGAAAGGGTTCTACCTGCTAGGAACAAACACCAAAAAGGTCAGATGGCTAATCTTGGGAAATTTGGGGGGGGGGGGGGGGGGGGAGTGATTCCCAGTTTGACTCTCCGACCCTCAAGTCAGATGGTAAAAAAGATGAAGTATGTAAAATAGAGCTTTTGAGAGTGAAGCTTGCTAACAACGTATGACGATCTCTGGGTATTTATAGTTAAGGGTCAAAGCCCTTTTGGTAATTGTGTCACATATGGTCCAGCATTTGCGTTGCCCTAGACACGTGGCGTAATGAGGGATCTTTGAAAGGGACTCCCTGCAAAAGCCTGTGAAAAGGTTGGTGGTGGGCAACAATGGCTAGTGCACGGACATGTACTGTGTGTCAGAGAGCTTTTCAGGTTGTTACCGAGGGTTAAGCATGCTCGGGTTTTGATAAGGACCTTGGGGATCGTAGGTCCGAGCGGCACCTGGGCCTAAGGCGTTAGCGCTAGGGGAGTAGACTCACTCTTGTGGCCTGGCGAGAATGTCTTCGAGGGCAAATTTCAGTGGTGGTTCCGAGAATCGCACATGTGGGTCACTGCCAGCTTTAGTCGCCCGCTCGGGAGAGGCTGGGAATCATTATGAGATTACGGACGGTTATTCTCCCGAGGGGAATGCTTAATTAACCGCAAGGGAGAGTTTGAGGTGTCCATGTGGTGCCATACTGTAACATTGGGATTAGGCCACGTGTCGCACACATGTCTTGAGCGTATTTTAGCCTCATCATTTTGCCCCCCAATTCTATGGTTCACAATGGTGTGGACTATAGAATTGAAACTTTCAAAACTTCGAGGGCCGCTTCATAGCAGGGAGGCTTTATGCTCATGAAGCGTATTTTAGCCTTATCATTTTGCCCCCCAATTCTGTGGTTCACAATGGTATGGACTATAGAATTGAAACTTTCAAAACTTCGAGAGCCGCTTCATAGTAGTGAGGCTTTATGCTCATGAACTCTGCCCTGGGGACGCATTTAATGCGGTCTTTTCACCTTGACCGCTCGAAACGTCAGATATTTAATGCTGCTGGGGCGAGTGGGTGTGCCTTTTCAGGAAACGACGCATGATTCTTGGGATGTGTGTGACGGTTCACAAAAGTGGGTAGTTACCTAGGCGTGAATGATTGCAACTTTTGAATTTATTGCACAAATCCCACCTACTCTCCTCCTTATAAAATAGAGATTTGGTTTCATTCTTATCCTTTCTTTACGAAAGCACCTTCAGAGAACTTAAACATCTCTAGAAATACTCTAGCATTCTTCCAAGAACTTCAAGCAACTTCAAGCTTTTCTAGAACTTTAGGTAACTTCCTTGAGTCCTTCTAACTTTCTTGTTTGCTAAGTTTAGATCCGTAGGCATTCCCTCCTTTTACACCTCCACCGCTGTTTTTTTCGCCCAATTTCAATCCACAATGTTTAAAAAGATCATAGACAAGACAATGAGGGAGATTGAGGATATGGCAAGTTCTAGTTCCTCTTCCTATAACCCTACTCCTCATCACAAAACAGTGGCAGAGATCTTTGGTGAGGTGAGGGATGAAAACCTTGACGCCGCCGTGTCGGCCAAGGGGGAGAGAAACCCTGGTGGAGTTGACCATCTCTTTGAATAGATGAACTTGGTTTTTGTGGCACCCAGAATGCCGAGGTGCCACACCCCCGTACTATAACTCAGTCCACATACGAAATGGATAATCCGTACATAAACCAAAACTATAGCGAACGGGTGACAAAAGAAAATAAACCCCTAGCTAGGCAGGACTAACCCTCAATTAAATACCAACATGTATAAACAATAAGGCGGAAGCATACTGTACATTTATTTCATTTCATCATTCATGTTTATTATCATCAACCATATATACATTCTTCCAAAAGTATCAAAGTAAGTCATAGTGAATACATAGATACCAAAAGACATAACTATATTTATATGCATCAATAATGTACGATGAGCATACTGGAACCGAAAATAAAGACCTGACTTAATCCCGCCTAGCACGCACTCTACAAACCTGAAAATGTGAGGTGTCAATCTACGAAAGACTGAGTGAGGGGTTTAAATAAATATTGGCGCAGTTAACATGCAAACCATAATCTCAGGTAAGGTTTTATAAAAAGAAGCAATATAAGTTCAATTATATGATAAACCTCGCCCGAGATTACAACTATCTAATTTATCAATTCAATCAATTCAATTCAATTCAATCAATCAGTGGCCCGGCGAGTGAGGGCAATTCTCCAACCTTTCTCCAATAGTGAACAATACGTGCTTTAGTTTACATTCCAGGGTGATCATGCAATTCATTACAGTGCACAAGTAGCAGTTTCATGAACCCTTTTTCCTCGGGGTGATGGTGGGCTTGCAAGACCCAACCATCCAATCATGGTGTACGTCGGGAACATGACTCCCACGCATGGGATTTCTTCCTCCACCAAACCTCCTGGTGGATTCAGAGGTGATCCCAACATGGTGAGGATAGTGTAAGAGTTACCCGTCAGCCCTTGCTTTCCCGGTTGGATCAATACACTACCCTCGGGCCCAAAGTGAACATGTTTTACTCACCCAATCAATCAATAAATCAATAACATGGCTTGATTGATTCAATACAATAACATAGCTTGCTTGCAATCGTTTTAGATTTGGAAAACTATAGATATATAGATACATTTTGGCCGAAAACATCACATAAGGGTTGTACAGGTTCTATATAACTAGAAATTAAACCTCACCTGACGAGCGACGGGACAAGACAAGGATACAAGAAAGTGCCCAAACGATCCATGATCTCCGCCCTGGAGAAAAACTGGATAGGAAAGGGAATAGTGGAAACTCGTGAGACGAGACTCAATATGAGACCAAGTATGACGCACGGCCATGCTCATGTAAATAAATAAAACATGCAATCAAGTGACACTTAGCATGTATGAAAACTAATTAACACTTAAGAGGTGAAATTAAATCAAGAAGTCACGTATTCCTATAATTAACCATTTCAAGTTCAAATCATGTAAGGTATGGAGTCACACAATCACGTTTGAGCAATTTAAGTACCAAGAAGTGTCAAGTAGGAGCATGGTTATCAATTAATCAAGTATATATATCATATAATTCACATATGGGAGCCAAGAGAGTGAAAGGAATGCAATAAGAAAGCTTTTGGTGAAGTTTGGCAAAAATGGACAATTTTCAGAAATGCACAAGCTGTAGGCAAACTGGAATATCTTTAATTCTAGAAGTGGAAATTGAGTTTTGTTTACTGGGAATGAAACTAGACACAAATACCTTTCCGATGATATATAGCTCGTTTTCTAGTTCAAAGCGAGGAGAAATTGGCATACGCTTGAAGTTACGCGAGTGCAGTTTGTCGGGAAAGTGGTGACACCTAAAAGAATTGATTATATATCACAAATTAGAAAAGATATTGAGATTATTTCAATTGGAGGTTGTTCTAGACTTCAAGAGGTTTCCGTGGCCTCAACAATAAGGTCAATCGGAGTTCGTATGAGGGAGAAACACCCGTTTGAAAATTGGTCTGAAAGCATAAACGGGCGTGTGAAAACCTCCTGTAACAGTGCCAAACGGGCGTTTGTTGCATGAACTGGAAAGCCACACAGGCGTTTGGGAGTATTCTGTCCAAAAAATAGTAGGGGAAAAACAGGGATTCGTGGGAATTGGCTCCCAATCCAATCAAACACCAAACTAAGGCAAGAAATCAAATCCAAGCTATCAAATAACATGTATATGGTTCAAATCTATCATTTAGACCACATTTAATCCAAGGAAACATGATTAGATCGTAGAAATCATTCATGAAACTACTATGCAATCAAATGATCAATCATGCTCCAAACTTCATGAATTCAAGTTATAATTGTGGGAAATCTCCTCATACCATCATACAAGCTTCATATTAAATCATGGAATCTAAAGGAGTTACAAACCCTAATCAACCTCATGAATTATCAAAGATACATGCTTGATCTTACCTTGGACGAAAGAAGGAATGAAGGGAAAAAAAGAGATGAAGGTATGGTGCTTGATTCCATGAAGAAATTAGATGAAAATCTTAGCTCCTAGCTTCCTTGATGAACCGAGAGTGAGAGGGGAAGGAAAAGATATATCTTGGATTGTCTCTTGGATGAAAAATGAAGAAGAAATGGATATTTATGTATGTATATGGCTTATATCGTGATTGAGGGAGGGAGAAAGGAAGGAAATTGCACAACAATCCTCTAAGAACTTAAGTGATGCAAATAAGTTCTAACTCATGAAATATAATCAATTTAGTCCAATTCACATGAATGCAATTAAGTCCACTAATTTGAATGAATAATCAATTAAGGACACATAAGCAATTAAGTCACGTTCGGAAATTTATTTCACGTAACAATTAAATGCAATTCACGTAGTAATTCTCAAGTTGACAAGTATTTCAATTAAACAGGTAGAATATAATTCATATAATTGTAATGAAAAGTAAGAATTTAATAATTGAAGAAAATAAAATAAATCCTAACTCTCGAAACGCACACGTGTCGTACGTACCTGAATAACCAGAAATCGGGGCATTACAGTTTTGGAAGCAGAACGATAGAGGGTGACTTTGCCTTTGACGGAGGGCTCCATTAATCCCCAACGTAATACGATGACCGTAGCTATCCCCAGCCCTACTCAGGGGGAGGTGGCCGGACCCTCGGAGGAACCCTCTGTCAAGCGCAAAAAGTATTGGGAATAGTGGCCTAGAAAGCTTGTATGCTTTGGACTTTCCCTATATCACAGACAATCTTTGAATAATATACGAATGATTATAATCACATGCGAACACATCTTATGTGCCAATACTTGTTTTGTGTTTTTCCATTACGTGTGCATGTCTAGAACTCCCTTAATCCTATGAGGCCATTAAGAACTTTGTTATTATGAGAATGACACATGAAACAAGTTCTTAACTCCATATGCGAGGATTAGAAACTTCTCCAAGTCAATGAGGCCGACAGACAGTGGGAGTGTCGACTTTGCCTCTGTTGAGACTTGCCTGTGTAGTTGTGTCCTTAAGAAGGATAATCCTGTTTCATGGGGTGAAAAGTGCATAATTTGATACGTACACAATACACAAGGGTGCTTGTTGTAAGAACAAGTTCACTGAGAGTTTCCCGCGTGAGAAGATTCCTAAATGGGAAAGGATGTTACTAGAACTTCCAGATTAGGAAATATCTCACATGTCAATGATGTGAGGAATTAATCTTTAGCCTGAAGATTCCACATTGTCTCATATGAGCTAACTCTGTAATCTTTGATATAGGCTCAAAAGCGTGTCGTAATATAGACACCTGAACCACTACCTATGTTGGGATTACACAAGTGGCACATGAGAATTGTTAGTATCAATAAAGGACCTACACTTGCTATAGGCAAGATGATCTCTTATTACACAAATCATTCATGTTCCATCCTAAAATCCTTGCGCAAGGTGGTTAGATCAAGATATCAAGAAAATGGGGTTTTCTTGGATTGAGATCAAATGGAATATGTAGGGCTCTCCATATTCCCATGCCCTAGATCTTAATCGAGAGATAGGATGGTAGGAGGATCGTATCCTGCATGATGTCTTTGATTGAAAGGTTCTTTCGAATATACATTCACATTTCGGGTAGGGGTCACACACCTGTTCCTAGACTATGGTCGTGTGATCTGTGAGGTAATTAATTAATAAAGTGTATTAATTAATTAGGCTCACTGCTAACTGAAATTGAACCTAGAGGGTCACACACAAATACCGGGTTCAAAGGGTATTGTTAGAAAGGTCAAATAATTGATCGAAACGAGACCACATGTGTATGGTATACGTGCTGGAGTCAAGAGCGCGTTTGGACGCGTGGCTCCAATTTCAGAATTGGATCATGTGTTAATTAATTGTAGAATTAACTATTAAGTCCAAATATAATTAATTGGAGAATTAATTATAAATCCCTAAATATAATTAATTGGAGAATTAATTATATAGCCAAATAAAATTAATTGGAGAATTAATTTTAGCCCGTTAGAATTCATTCTAAAGTCCATCATGGAATTAATTGGAGAATTAATTCTAAGTATTTATTTACTTGTTCTAATTTGATTGGAATAAAGAAATAAATAAATATCCTCTATTCTATTAGTCCAATAAAGTATTAATTCTAATATGATTAGAATAAATATTATTAGGATAAGATATTTGATTATTGCTAGAGTAACTAAATATTCCTAAATTAGTTAGGAGCTCTTTTTCTATAAAATAAATATCTTAGTTTAGATAAGATATTTTTTTACTTGGAGAGAAAGAAAAGTAGGAGGAAAAGTCAAAGTAGGAGACTATCTCCTACAAAACTTTAGGGTTTTGAACCCTAGCCTATAAAAGGACTAAGGGGTTTGAAATTATGGCCTTACACGTGATGTTGAGATCACGTCCAACCTTTAAGGAATTTTGGGGATAATTCTCTTACTCTCTTTTCTCGTTTCGTGTTTCTTTGATACTCATGTTATAGTACTAACATACTCACTAACATGATCTGAATCTAGGTTGGTGTGAATTATTACTCTAGAGGATTTTTTACTTTGGAATCTCGAGGAAAGAATCAAGAAACAGGGATATTCATGCCGCTTGAAGAACGTTTGAGGGCGGCTCAAAACCTCTCAAGAAAGCTTCAATTGTTGTAAGTTTCTTGATAATCCCTAAGTTTGGAAACGAACATTGCAAGATCACGATCCCTTTTGGAAAATTTTTTAAACTTCCGCTGCTTTAACTCTGCTGTTTTTCAACAAGTTGTATCAGAGCCACCTTACAATGTCCGTACTGTATCTTTATTGCTTTTGGAATTTTGACAAAAATTCTTGAATTTGGATATATGTTATGTATTATTGGTTTTTGTTTGAAATACGAATTTCTCAGATCAAAACTGTTTCTTGAAAATCTTGAAAAATTGTTTTTCGTTTAAATCTGATTTTAAGTTGTTTTAATTCAGATTTGTATGAACTATTTTAATTCGAAATTGGATTGATTGAATTTGTCGAAATTAAAAAACGAGAATCGGAACGGGTTCACCCGCGCGCGAATGCGCATACACGTATGGGGCAGCCTTACTGAACCTGCTGGGCACAGACACCGGACGCACCTAGGCACTATGCTGTGCCATTCCGCCTCCCGCCCGCGATGCCTGCTCGCGGTACGCGGCCTGCACGCGAGGCGCGCGAGCTCACGCAGTTCTGCTGTGCGAAACACGCGGGCCTACGCACACGCTTACGAGAGATCGTCGGGCGCTTCCCGGAGGCCTTCTTGCTGGCTGTGTGCGCGAGCACCGCCTGCAAGGCACGCTCTTGCGGGCGGATGTCGCGCGCCTCTCGCGTGGCTTTCCGGACTCGTTTTCGTTTCGTGTTTTCTAGTTTCATAAAATTCCTAAATTTTGATTTGATTTTAATTATAAAATTAATTATTTTTAAAATAATTATAAAATTTGGGGGTTTTTGTGAATTAAAGTCAAGTTCTTATTTTTCGAAAAAAATTAGTAATATCACTTTGAATGATATTTTTGACTAAAATTTAATTTTTGAAATTAATTGAGTTTTGTCATGATCCGAATTTGTGTTTTGAATAAATTCTTGAATAGTGAACTATATTCAAATTACTTAAGATATTGTAACTTGAAGTCAAGGGAATTTTAAATTTAATTGGTAAATTTAAACTCAAGCGGAAGCATGCTAGTTTAGGTGATCATGGGTTAGTCTTATGAATGTTTTAAATTTTGCACATGGATGATTTCAATTAGGGTCGGAGCCCCATAGTTACGTTATTTTAAATTGGGGTTGGAGGCCTACTTATGTGCGTACTGTTATGTGTTTATTATGTGGCTTTCCTTATTATTTTTTTTGGGCCGGGGTACGCTCCGTGTATTTGTCTATGGTCAATATTAATATTGAGCCATATTATTTTATGTTAAGAGTGTAGAACATAGGAAGTGAGGATTTTTCTTTTCATTTTGGAGACAAGCACCTAAGGAGCAAGAAGGATCCACCAGGAACACTTGAAGAATGGTGGCCATAAGACCCCTCAAAATATTTAGGAGGGTTTCTATTATTGTAATAGATAGGGTTTTCCATTAAATTCTGTACCTCTATATAATATGAATTGTCTTATGTGGCATGAATGTTAGAACTAGTTATTAAGGAGTGGCTCCCATAATCACATATAGATTAGGATACCCATGATCATCACATAATTAGTATCATGCTAGGAAATGTTATCTGCTAATTGCTTCTGTGATATGATGCACTTTATGTTAAACTACATTAATCAAGACAATTAAAAATGGATAACTGTACATGTTGGTGAGGTCATGACCGGACGACTCTCAGGTTAATTCAAAAATCCCTAATTAAAATATTGAGCAACCTTCCAATAAATAGGTATTCTATTACGGTAATAAAATTCCTAGCATTCCATCAATAGGATTTAAGAGTTAGTAGGTGATCTAATTGCTGTCTCACGAGTCGTGGGGGTAATTAGTGTAGCCTATTAAATCTTAGTTTCTTGATTGATCACCTTAGGTGATTAATATTTCTTGATCATTTTGGAATGGGCGATGTCTCACGAGTCATGGGTCGTTCCGAACTAAGTTTGATTGAGATCTTATGATTGATGGGTCCCGCTCAACACTGAAGTAGATATGGATGTCTCACGAGTCGTGGGTCCAAAACTAAGAATGCTTGGGATCTTAGTACCTAGTGAGAAAACAAGTTTCTCCTAAGGTCGTTAGGATTTATAGACCTTATAACAATAGTGGGAGCCACATATGATAAAAGACCTAATTCTATGTGTTACGTTATTATTCAATATGCTCGCATTTTCTCTACTTAGCATTTAGGTTGTAGTTCTGTGATTGTCTACAAGTTGAAATGCAACCATTAGTATCTATCCTTATGTCAAACAAGTTGACTAAAGTCCTAACCACTCTGATTGGCTTTGAATCTTTAAATCCGTTTTAAGATTTCAAAGGAGAAAATTGTTCTCTAATAGGCGAATTTTTCCACTGATCGTGAAAAATTCGACCTAGGCTTAAGAGAAGCAATTGAAAAGTGAAAGGAAATTCTCCAAACACTTAAGAGCAATTGTACTCCCTCATAAATGTGTTACAAAGTATAACACATTGAAGGAACACTTAAGAGCAATTGTACTCTCTTGCGAGCGTGTTACAAGGTATAACACATCGAAGGAATTATTCCATATTTGTATGAAGGAATAACGTGTAACGTGGGCTGAAAGTCCTCACTGAGGAGGACCTTACAGCCACGCAGTACACTAAGAAACGAGTTCTTAGTTCAGTGATTGTTTGAATTGCTTCTATCATCATTTTAGACCCTTTTGCTCAATCTTAGATGATGCTATTATAGCATAGTTGATCAAATTAGTTGGTTACTTAAGAGAGCATCCTTATGAAGGACTAAAAGGTATTGATGATTAGTTCTTATTCTAAAACTAATGAGGTAAAGGCATCTAGGCCAAAGAAGTAGAAACTCTTAAAACCCGATGGATGGGTGAGAGAAGGGAAAGCTTAAAAGAAAAGATCAGACTTTAGCTTCCATAGTGGCAAATTAGGGCCTTGGAAAAGAACTGCAAAGGGTATAAGGATAATCCATATGTTTCTTGTTGTAGTAATTCTGATAGGATCAGAATTCGCTAGTCTTGAGTTAATTTTGCATAAACTGTTGTGCAAAACTCAAAGCATTGATGTTTCGAACATATAACGAGCTAACATATGTAAGTAAGATGACGAAGTTTCGAATAGCTTTGGAACGTTAGAAAGAATAGGATTAGCAAGTTAATCATCTTAGGATCATTTTTCGAAAATGAACTCAAAGACTTAACTTTCTAAGAATCCTATTTTGTAACATCCCGCTCGTCCGACCGTACAGGTATGTCATTTCGAGAGTGCTACTTGCATTTCTAATTTATTTATTTATGCATGATAACTCGTTAATTTGCCATTTTAATAATTGAATTATGCCCCGTATTGTGCTTAAATTGATATTATCTTGAAAGAATCGATGCTTTGTTGTTTATATTGCAGAACCAAGGCTTGAAGGAAAAATTGATGCAATTTTGTTGCTTTTATGAAGAAATCCACCTTCAATTGTGGCTGACTTGCTGCAGGAGAATTAGGATGGAACTGGGATGCATTTTAGAGATTCTACATGCATGCAAGTGGAGAGTTTAGCTTGGATTAGCATGGATGTTGCATGCACACGAGGCGTAGGAATTAATTGAGAAAGAATTGATAACTTAGGGGTTGACTTTATTTTGTGGCTGGGTATTTATTTTGAAAGGATAAATAGTTAGAATTGGGCTACACATTGCGGTGCTTTGGAATTTAATTGGGCATGGGCTTAGCGTGGTTTTTTTGATGTAATGGAGGTTGCAAACATGTAATTAATTGGAGTGGGATTTGAGTGCTAATGGGCCACGCGTGTTTGGGATTTAATTGAAGAAGCCCAGGTTTAGTGTTAATTCTTGGAGAGCACGTTATTGAGTCCAATTTGTTTAGACTTAGGAATACAGGTGGGGTTAGGAATTGAGGCTTATTTTTGTACTTATATATATTTTGGCAGCAGCTTTGGGAAGGAATCACGCAACAACTAGAGCAGCTTTGGGTGAGTCTTGGGAGTAGCTTGGAGCAGGATTCGGCCGTCACATCTCTTCTTCTTTATTTCTTTCACAATTTAGTTTATTTATGTTAAAGAATTCCTCTATTGTTTTTATGAATTTTAGTAGCTAAGTTTTTAATTATCTAGCTAAGGATTAAGATTCGTTTTCGAATATTGTGAGACCTAAACGTTTTATTCAATTCATGTTTATTTAGGCATTTACCTTATCTCCGTGTTTCGCGTTTATTGTGATTGATTTATTTAGTGGTAGGGCCCGACTATCTAGATAGATTCAATTGCATATTGCCAATCATGATGCTTGAAGTGTAGTAAAGTTGATTGATAATTTGTGGTAAATTAGTGACAGGGTTTTAGCGATAACATTCCTCGTTCACTAAGGGATTTGATAATCTAATTTAAATCTTGATTGTGTCACGACTTGGTTGATTAGGGTTGGTGTTTTTATGGTTCTTAATGCTACGAATTCATTAAATCCTGTCGAGTGTCTCTAGGGGTTGTGAATTTGTTAGGGAAGATAACTGTCGAGTGTCTCTAGGTTATCCGACTAATTAAGTAAAAACGAGGTTTAGTCGAGTGTCTCTATCAACTATAGCCAATCTATCTGAATAACTTTAATTTATCCTTGAGTCAATGATCAATATAACAATTTGAATCGAATATCCCTGGCTAGGTAATTTTCCCTCTGATTGATTTAGTCCTACATGATTTGCTTGATAGTTTTAATTAGTTTTTAATTCTTGTTAGTTTATTTTAATTGCATACTTTAGTTGTAATAATCCAAAACCCCCTCTTTAATTGTTTCTTTTAGTGAATAACTTGGAATTGTTAGAAATAAATCAACCAGTCTCTGTGGATCGACCCTGTTTACGCTATACTCCGTGTTTAGTCATTGAATAGGTTTTACATTTATTTTTGACGGATTATACACCTGTCAATGCAATTACATGTTTATTATATTGTTTAAATGCTAATTCGTGAATTAATATGAATTATTGATTAAGTGTTTTAAATGACTTTTGACCGTTTATGTTCGTTTGCCTTTGAATTTGATCCATACATGCCTGTTTTCGATTTCAATTTTTTGTGATAATTTGCTATGCATGAATTTTACGTATTAATATGAACTTGTTTGCATGTTCGTTTTTTGTTTTTGATTTCGTTTGATACGATTTTTAAAACCGTTTTGTTTGATAGGGACTCGAGGGCCTAACAAGTTTAGCGCACCTTGTGTTTCAAAAGGCGTAACTTTGGCTCGGGAATTCGGATTCGAATTCCGGAAGAGGCGCTGGACTCGTAATGAAAATTGGAAGACTTTGAACCTATCTTTGTAATTTTCTAAACCCGTTTGACCCTCCGAATGTTGCCCGAAACCTGAACCTCGCGAAGATTCGCCACCCTTCACCATTTTGCTCGTAATTTACTCGTTTTAACTCCGTTTGACCCGATTCTTGAACCTATTTCTTCCTAACTCATAACCCTATCTCCCAAGCTCAGTTATTTTGGCCCAGAACCCAAGGAAACCGAGAGAGATGGAGAAAAAGTGAGAAGAAGGGGAGAAACCCATGACTATTAACCCATGGAGGATTTTGAGCTCGTTTGACCTCCGATCTTCATCAAATCCGAGAGGTAAGTATATTTTCTTGTCCTCCACATCTTGAGATAACTTTTAAGCCATGGTTCTTCCATTTTGAGCATGGTATGAATTTATATGTGAATAGTAAGGATTTATGGGAAATTTTGTGAATTCTTGTGAATCTTTGGAGTGTTTTTTTATATGAGGCTATATATATGATCTATATGAATTCATTCTCTTGTTTTTGAGCCCAAATATCTTGGTAGTTTCTTGGATTTCGACCTGCCTTGGCTGCCTCTCTTGAATTTTTGAAAATGGATTTCAACCTTGAATTTTTGCATCTTTATTGCTGCGTTAGAGTCTGCTGCTGTTGTTGTGATTGTTTTAGGATAGATTTTGGGGGGTTTTGTTGCCTTTCTGCTACATTTTGTTGCCCTTTTCGACCTGGTCTTGCTGCTTGAAAAATGGAGGAAAAACAGGGGCTGTTGCTGCGTTGTTTTTGGACACGCGGCCGCGACCTCTCCAAGGCCTTTCTTTGTCCCGGCCACGACCCTATTTTGGCTCAGTTTCAACCTTTGGCTGCTGGAAAGGCTGGTGGTGGTGGTGGTAGCGGCTGCGACCCAGTTTGTGCTGAGTTTTGGTCGCGGCCGCGACCTTCTTGGAGAGTTACTTCGACCTGGTGCTGCGTGCTTGTTCCCTTGCGTTTATTCCTTTCCTACTTGTTATTGTTTGTCTTTGTTTGTAGCTGAGTATGTAAATGTTGGAATTAAATTGCATGGCTGTACGTACTTGTCTTCCTTTGATATTTCCATGCATATGTTTTAATTGATTTCCAAGTGGACACATTATGTAAGTTGGGTATATATATTATGTGTGCTGCGTATACATATACAATAATATATGTTATGTAAATTCTAAATGCAGGTACGTTAATATATATATATATATATTATATGTTTTTTATTTAAGTATTGATTTATTTGGTCTAGTTTTTATATAACTTGATCTCAAATAATTTAAGCTTGCATGTATGAATTTCGTGCCTCGTTTTGATGCTTTCTAATGCCTTCTTCTTGTTTGTTTATGACTTGTATGCTATGTTAACTTGTTATATATCATGTTATGTGATTTAATATGAATTTATTATGTAATTTCGGTGCTCGTTTAGGTGATATATGACAAGATATGCCTTATATGCTCCCTTACGTGCATGCATGAACTAATACTTCGATCCTTTACCTCGATGCGATCTCTTTGCTCAATTCTTGATATGTATGCGTTGTGAATACGTTATATGACATGCTATGTTCGTTGCATGAAATTTATGAGTCTGTTTGAAGTAAAATATGTGACTTATGAAGTGATATGAATTTATATGCGCTAAGTGCTATTTTATTCCAACTCTTATGCATCTCTTGCTCTCTTTAGGAACTTTAAATTTATGCATGCTCTTAATATGCTATTATATGACAAGTTAGGAGTTTAATTGATGCATTATGAGTCTAATTTGTTAATTATTTGTTTGATATTTCGTTATTTGCCTCGATATGCCTAAGTATGAAATTATATAAAGTGCATTGCATCATTTCAATTCATATGCATTTTCCGAGAGTCTAATTGGTTCATTTTGAGTCTAAGTATGTCTTTGTCGTTTGTTTTGTTCAGAGGTTTGCACCGTTGGTGAGGACGTGGTTCTTTAGGCTTCCGTTTGCCCGTTTTGTTCGGTTTGTTCGATAAGGTGAGGTTTTCTTTCTTTTAGTTAATACGACCTATAACCCTACATGAATTTTGAAGCCCGCATGCGACTTACGTATATATATATAATATAATATATATATATATATATATATATATATATATATATATATGTAAAGGCGTGTTCGATATGTATTTTGTGGGAATCAGCCTGATTGCTATAAAATATTTAAAAAACGCTTTTATGTATATGTAAGTAATATTTTCATTTATTTGTTTTGAAAAAGGGTTGGTGTGGGTGTTTTGAAAATAGCGAGTTATGACTTTGAAAGATAAGTCTAAATTTTGAAAATTATGACTTATGAATTTCGAACAATTTGACTGGGCCCCAGAGATTTGTGCAAAGGAGCCCCGGGACGGTGTCTGACCGTCGGGTCACTCCCTAGTACGACCTCTAACTTATAGGATCAACCCGAAAGCCACTAGGAGGTTTGGTGGGGATCGAATCCTTAGGCGTGACTGTCATGAAACTCACGACCCTGACATGAGAACGATGGCTAGGGTAGGATCCACCCTTCTATCACCCGGAGAAGAGGTATGTGTGTTTAAATTATGTTTTTAGTTTGAATTTGATTCTGATTTTGAATATGAACAAAGTTAGGTGGTTTGAAGCTCGTACTCGCCGAGTTGTGTGATTTTGATTATGAACTTGATTTGGGAAACGGGAGTGGATTCTTACTTATTAAAATTGTTTGATTTTGGCCTTTGGCCTTAAACCTTTTTCTTTATATGTATTATCACGGGCTAAAATATTTTAGAATGCAAAAACCACGCCCCAGTTCATGAATCTTCTTACTTTGAATATGCTCTGCTTTATGTATATGTATGTGTGAGTGTGTTAGACCCCTCACCAGTCTTTAGGACTGACCCTTCCTCGTTGTCTTCTTTTTCCCCTTTGGTTTCTTCGAGTTTGCAGGTGCAGGTTCCAGTTCGAGCTAGGGGGTTTTCTTTTGAGTTGTTCAAGTCCTTGTACGAGTCCTTTAGCATTCTGCATCTTTGCTTTTCCGTTTTGGTAATTATGTTTAAGTATGGTTATGTAAATGAATTACGAAATATGAATTATGAAATTATGAACTTGTAAGATTTATTTGGCCCGGGATGGGTATATTTGTATAAGTATGTAATTGAATTAGTTGGATTTTACATGCATGTTTGACGATCCTGGTGCTTCCGTTTGTATTTTGATTTTTGTTGCGCACTCTGAATTAGGGTCTAGACCGCCTAACTTAGGTGTGATTTTGTTTGTCACCCCATTCGCCGTAGCTTGATGCGTGTCCTGAGTCTCTATTTCGTTACACGTGTCGAGTTATGGTGAGGGGGATGTAGTGCTCTGCGCTCCGGGGTGCTACATATTTAGAGGGAAGCATTCCCGAAAACCCCATTTATGTGAAATGAGAAACACGTCATAAAGTTCAAATGGATTCTACAAAATGTATTCTTCAAGAAGTTTAAACATAAAACCATCTAAGGTTACATGCATTCCACGATCGAGGGAGACGCTTGCCTTGAAGGGTTTCAAGTACGTAGGTATTATTGGCCCTTACTTGGTTGACTTTGAAGGGTCCTTCCCAATTCGGGTCCAACTTGCCCATGTGCTTTGATACTTCCTGTAACATCCCGAATTTTTGGCCGTATAGGTATGCCATATCAAGAGTGGTACGTGCGTGTTTAATTATTTATTTATGCATTTAAATATTTATTAATTGTTTATGAGCCTGCTTGAATATTTACTTTTATTATTTGTTACGTTTTATTACGTATTCAATCATTTTGCCCCGTTTGACCCCTTTCTTGATCCGTGTGCCTCCGTAATTGCTTCTAATTATGTGACTTTGTGATATGCATGAATTACGTGCTTTAAGAACTTGTTTACGTACCTGTTACATGTTTTTAAATTTATATGACGTGGTCACGAACCATTTTTATGATTTTAGGGATTCAAGGGCCTAACTAGCTTTAGCGCAACTCATGTTCCGGAGGGCATAACTTGAGCTCGGGAATTCACATTCAAATTCTATAAGAAGTTTCGGACTCGTAACAAAGAAAAAAAGCTAAAGAATCTAACTCTATATTTTTCTAAGCCCGTTTGAATCCCCGTACTTTGCCCGTAATGAGCCTCGCTTGTGTTTTTGACCCCCTTGCACTAAAATGACCATATCTCCCTCATTTGTTGACCAAATTGGCTCATCTTTGCACCCACTTTATCCTTAATTAATCCCCTTCCTCTCCTTTTCTTTTTCATTTCATTTTTAGCTGAGAAAAAAGAAGAGAAGCAGCAACAATCGAGGCCACAAGAGAAGAAAGGAAAATACGATTTCATTTTCATTTTGCAAGCTCGTTCCACTTCCGATTCACCTCAAATTTGAAAGGTAAGTCCGGATTTGTGTTCTCTATCTCTCTACCTTTCTTTTAAGTCTCATTTGGCTGAATTTCATGGAGTTTAGGGCCTATTTTGATCTGATACATGAATAGCTAGGTTATTTGTTAATTTTGGAATAAATCATGTCCTACTTGCTTTAATTCTTGAATTTATACATGATATATGATCGTTGGACCTTCTTATATGCTTATATGATCTGAAATTTTGTGGAAATTTGATCACCATTAATGAACATTTATGAAACTTGAAGTTGAAAAAGGAATGGATCTCTTGTTTTCAATCTTGTTTCTCCCCTTGTTTGCTGCATGTTCTGTTATTATTTTGTGCTTCTTTCGTTGCCTTTTCCTTTCCTTTTTTTTGCCTGAAGCTTCTGCTATTTTTGGGAGCTTTTGAGACGAAGAACATGCCCTGTTTTGCTCTTCCCGCTGCCTGCTCGCCCGTGGGCGCGCCAGTGACCAAAACAAGCCTGTTTTGGGGTTGCGGCCGTAAACAGTTTTTACCCCAACTTCAACCTGGAGCTGCTGCACTTACTGGAGAAGGTGGTGGTCGCGGCCGCTACCACCTTTGTGCCACCACCCCTTTTTGTGACAGTTTCAAACTGCTGCTCCATTCTTGCTTTATTCGTCGTTTCGTCATGTTTTACGCATTTTTCTTGCTTCTTTCTTACCTTGTATGCGCTAGTAACTTGTTATATTATGTGTTACATGTTTTATTATGTATTTATTTTGTAATTCAATTGATTTTATACGCATTATATGACCTAATATGTGATACGTGTCCTTCAACGTGCATGCATGACTCAATTTGGTGTTTCCTTACCCTGTATGATTTTTCCTTATTTCTTTTAGTGTATGCATGCATGCCTAACATGTTAAATAACATGTCTTTCTTGTTATTTGAATTTATTAGATTCGTTTAATATGAAATATATGGGCTATGATGTAATATGATTCAATATGAACTTATATGACCTAGTTGATATCTCATTGAATTATTTATGCATCATTAGCATCCATATGCATTTTCCGAGCATCTAATTGGTACATTTTGAGTCTAAGGTTGTCTTTTGTTGTTTTTTTGTCCTTAGATTCGTTTTGTGGGTGACGAGGAGGTCTCTTAGAGGTGTTTTGGGTTCGCCTCGTTTGGTTTTGTTCATAAGGTGAGGTTTTTTTCTTTTAGTTAAAACGACCTACAACCCTACCTGTATTTTGAGATCGCACGTGACTTACGTATATATATATATATATATACTTAGATGCGTGTACGATATTTATTTTGTGGGGATTAACCCTTTTGTTATGAAATTATTGAAAAAATGCTTTTATATATATATATACCCTATATTTTTGTTTGTTTGATTTGAAAAGGGTTGGCGTGTGTTGTGAACTAGCAAGATTTTGACTTCGAAATATAAGTCGGGAAAATTATGAATTTCGAAAATTAAGAACTTATGTATTATGAATTATAAACTGGGCCCCGGAGTAGTGGCATGGCAACTCGAGTTGACCATGGGGTCGCCGAGCTCTCCCATCAATACGACTCCACTTTGAGAGATTCGTCCAACCTCGGGAGGTCGAGGGGAAGGCGGTTTCTTGAGCCGGTGGTTAACCCCGTCGAGGGAGCGGGTAGGATTCCCCTACTCCAGCACTTATGATGAGAGAATGGGATTGAGAGGATGATATCTCATCCCCAAACGATAAAGGTTGGATTGTTTATGAACTTTGCTTTGTTTTGATTTTGATTATGAATATGAAAGGAGTTAAGTTGGTTAGAAACTTGTTCTCGTTAAGTTGTTTTGATTTTGATTATGTTTGTAGTTCGTGAAATCGGAGTGGACTTATAATTGCTAAAACTTTGTTTATTTTTGGCTTTTGACCCTAAAATCTTTTCTATATTTATTATCACGGGCTAAAAAATATTTTAGAATGCAAAAACCACGGGCCGATTCATGAACTTTTAATTTGAATATGCTCTGTTCTTATATCACGTACTTGTGAGTGTGTTAGCCCCCTCACCAGTCTTTAGGACTATCCCCTCCTCGTTGTTTTCTTTTTCCCCTTTTATTCTTTGAGTTGTATGTACTCTTTGGGGAGTTTATGCTAGGCTGCGGTCTTCTTTCGAGTCTTAGGTCGTGTAGCGAGTCTCATGAATTTTATTTAAGTTACTTTCACACTTTTGAGATTCAGAAAGCATGTATATAATTATGATTCAAAGTTTGAGAATATTTGTATAATTTGACTCGTTTAATTTTTGTATATCTATTTATAATCCGAGCATGTTTATTTATATGTTTGAATCCTGATGCTTCCGCATTTGATATTTGTTTTATTGCACACTCTTACTTAGGGTCTAGACCGCCTAGCCTAGGAGAGATTTTATTTGTCTTCCGTTCGCTATAGCTTGTTACGTGTGCGGAGTTCCCATTTCATTTCTCGTGTCGGGCTATGGTGCGGGGGATGTAGTGTTCTGCTCTCCGAGGTGCTACATCCTAAAGTGGTATTAGAGCTTTTGGTTGCAAAACCAAAGCTCTAGCATCGTGTCGGATCTGTCTAGTCGTTCGACATAGGTTTATTTGCTTGTTTGGATTCACTTTCGATATTTATGTGAATTATTTGCATTATTTGTATTATTTATGTTGATTATTCACATGAACATAAACTAAACCCCGCACACAATGATATTTTGGAATTATTTTCTTATTTCAGAATAGCGTCACAACATCAACATGTGCATCGAAAGAAGGACACGAGAAACAAGTAACCTCAGTCTACAAGAAATTTAAAGATTTCGATCCACCAAAGTGGTTTGGAGGTAACGATGTCGAGGCCGAGGAATGGGTTTCTGAGATTACTTGGATTTGGGATACACTTTCGGGTATGTCATAAGAGAAGATGATTTGCACCTCCCCGTTTACTCTGAGGCCAAGCTTCAAATTGGCTTAAAGAAATAAGAATAAAATTGAAAGAATCCGGAGAAGAATTTACATGGGAGAAATTCATTCAAGAATTCTGCTTCAAATATATTCCTCCAAGTGTCATGGTTAAAAGACTTCGAGAATTTTTGGATTTTGAACAAGAATTGAAGATGTTGGACGATCTTATATCGGAACTTGAAAGTTCGGGAATTGACAAAGATTGCCCTAAAGTCCGTAGTTATATTCAAGGGCATTGGGATGATGTTCAACAATTTTTTTCAAGCCTCTCCGGTACACGAATAGTCCGAGGAAGTTAGAAAGGCGGTTCAAGTAGAACTCAATAACCAACGATTGAACTCTCACATCTCTTATGTGGGACAAGGGTCGAGTTCGAGTTCGAACAAGAGGATTATATCACAAGGGAAATCTCGAGAATTCCAAGATGTCTATGACACTAAGAAGAAGAAGAAGCTTCGATTACAGAAGTTGGATTCGATGTCTTTCCCAATGGAATCGATCCAATGCCCCTATTGTTAAGGCCCAAATCAAACAGAGGAGGCTTGTAGGAAATAGTTCGGTAGATGCTTTAAGTGTGGAGAGTCAGGCCATTTGGTGAATGGTTATCCAAAGAATAAGAATCTGAAGCCAAAGAAGAGCTGTGATTCCGAGATTTCGAGTCAAGTTCAAGTTAAAACAAGTGGAGATAAAGAATTTGATGTCGTGTTCGACATTCCCGCTATGGTGAAAGGTAGACTAAGCATTCATGGCATTTCATACATGCATCTTTTATTTCATTTCGGGGAAACCCACTTGTTTGTTTTATTTTCTCTTGCCTAGTTGCTTTTATTGCTTGTTGTTGTTGCGTTTGTTGTTTCCTTTTGTGGAACTCTCTTCTTATAGAGAGTTAGTGAGTTGAGTGCCCGAGCGCATGGTGAGTTGTGAGGGTCGAGGTTGCCCGGCGAACTTTTGAAGACGCCTTATTCTTGTCGACGTACGGAGTTACCTTAAGGCGTGGTTTGGTGGTTCGAGCACAGTGTTCAGTTAGTGGTTGCTTTTAGGAGGCCCGTTTGGGGCTCAACGATATTCTCGGGTATCAGATTGAAGGCTAACCCATTAATATCCTTCGTAGTAGTGGTTATTTATTCCGGGACTGTACGACAAGCTAAGTGGCTTACGTTCAGGTTAACCGAGGGATTGAGCTAAGCTTGAAGAGACGAGGATCGTAGTAAGACTCTTCCGATGTTTCCTTAAAGGTTGGATTGAAGACTCATTTTCGGATGGCTTTAGCCTGATTGTTGGAGTTTAAGACGTAGTTGATGAGCTCTTAAAAGGTAGTATCATCTGTTTCAGGTACTTCTTTGTTGAGTACTTGGCTATATCTAAGAAAGAGACAGGGTCTAAGGTGATTTTAAACTACCGTGAGTTGCACAGGGCAACTGTGGAAGATAAATGCCCTTTTCTCGCTTCGAAGTGGTGTTCGTATTTTTTGGGAGTATCGTGGCCTACTCCGAGTTGGGTTTTAACAAGGGTATTATGGACTACGTGTTCGGGTAGAAGAACCAAGAATTACCTCAGAGAATAAGTCTCTAGTGTCATCAGGATTCGACAGGAGATTCGTCTTTTGATAGGTGGCCATCCCGTTGACATGAACAATAAGGAAGAGACGCGGTTAGAGTGGGAAGAGGTTTTTGAAGAGAGAATCGCTTCGGTACTAGTTTTGCTTACTCGAGGATACTCAAGACTACTCTGTTACAATCGAGGTACTAAGGAAGGCTTTGGTTGCGTGTGGCTTTTGGAAGACTGTAGTTACACCTCTAACAGTGCAAGGACACAAAGTTATCCGGCTTATGGTTTGAGGATTTGAAGAGCCGGTAAAGATGTTTTGGCGTAAGAAGAGACATTGTAGACTTCGTGTAACAATGTCTAATACACCAACGGTTGAAGACCGAACATCAAGAATCGGTAGGATTCTTCAACTACTTCCAAATTCTATTTGGAAGTGGGAGCAAATGGCCGAGAACTTAGTTCTCTGTTAGGCTAAGAAGATTTCAATGAGATTTGAGTGGTTGCTCGTTTTAACGAGTTAACCCATTTTCTCATAGCATGATTGTTCGGCGAGGGTTCGAGAGCTTCGTGGTTTGGAAAAAAGACCCCTGGAGCCGAAGTGAGAGATCGAGACTTCTTAGAACCATCTCTTACAAGGGGTTTACTCGGATTCGATAAGTGTTACCGAGTTATCGAGATATGAGAAGTCTTCCTTATATTTTAATTGAGGAAGTGGTATCCCAAAGAGTCTTCAGTTCACCTGGATCAGAATGGCGCAGTGGAAGTGTGGAGTTGAGTTCGCTTCCAGAGTCGAACAAGACCCTGCTTTAGGACCTGAGTACAGGTTCTTTTGAAAGGGGAGCGGTTGTAAAATCCTGACTTTTTGGCCGTACAGGTACGTCGTATCGAGAGTGTTACGTGCACGTTTAATTATTTATTTATGCATTTAAATATTTATTAATTTTTTATGTGCCTACTTGAATATTTACTTTTATTATTTGTTACGTTTTATTACGTATTCGATCGTTTTGCCTCCCGTTTGACCCCTTTCTTGATTCGTGTGTCCCTGTAATTGCTCCTAATTATGTGACTTTGTGATATGCATGAATTATATGTTTTAAGAACTTGTTTATGGACCATTTTTATGATTTTAGGGATTCGAGGGCCTAACTAGCTTTAGCGCACCTCGTGTTCCGGAGGGCACAACTTGAGCTCGGGAATTCAGATTTAAATTTTGGAAGAAGTGTCAAACTTTTAATGAAGAAAGGAAGCTAAAGAATCCAACTTTGTATTTTTCTAAGCCTATTTGAATCCCTGTACTTCGCCCGTAACGAGCCTCGAGTGCGTTTTTTACCCCCTTGCACTAAAATGACCGTATGTCCCTCATTTGTTGACCAAATTGACTCATCTTTGGGCCCACTTTCTCCTTACTTAATCCCACTCCTGTCCTTTGCCTTTTCATTTTGTTTTTATCTGAGTAAAAAGAAGAGAAGTAGCTCCAACCGAGACCCTAAAAGAAGGAAGAAAAACACAATTCCATTTTCGCTTTGCAGCACTTTCTTCTTACTTAATCCCATTCCTGACCTTTGCCTTTTCATTTTGTTTTTATCTAAGT
Organism: Lantana camara; assembly: GCA_037501455.1. Taxonomy (NCBI): domain Eukaryota; kingdom Viridiplantae; phylum Streptophyta; class Magnoliopsida; order Lamiales; family Verbenaceae; genus Lantana; species Lantana camara. The sequence continues at coordinate 15,623,071 of CM074860.1, forward strand.
AAAAAGAAGAGAAGTAGCTCCAACCGAGACCCCAAGAGAAGGAAGGAAAACACTATTCCATTTTCGCTTTGCAAGCTCGTTTCACCACCGATTTCCCTCAAATTTGAAAGGTAAGTTTAGATTTGTGTTCTCTATCTCCCTAAATTTCTTTTAAGTCTCATTTGGCCAAATTTCATGGAGTTTAGGGCCTGTTTTAATCTGATGCATGAATAGTTAGGTTATTTGTCAATTTTGGAAGAAATCATGTCCTACTTGCTTTAATTCTTGAATTTATGCATGATATATGATCCTTGGACCTTATTATATACTTATATGATCTGAGATTTTGTGGAAATTCGGTGGAAATTTGATCATCATTAATGAACATTTATGAAACTTGAAGATGAAGAAGGAATAACTCTCTTGCATTCAATCTTGTTTCTCCCCTTGTTTGTTGCGTGTTTTGTTATTGTGTTGTGCTTCTTTTGTTGCTTTCTCCTTGCCTTTTTGTTGCCTAAAGTTGCTGCCGCTGTTGAGAGTTCTAGAGAAGAGGAATAGGCCCTGTTTTGCTCTTCCCGCTGCCTGCTCGCCCATGACCAAAACAAGCCTATTTTGGGTCGAGGCCGTGACCAGTTTTTGCCCCAGTTTTGACCTGGAACTGCTACACTTGTTGGAGAAGGGGGTGGTCACAGCCGCGACCACCTTTGTACCGCGACCCCATTTTGTGATAGTTTCAAACTGCTGCTCCCTTCTTACTTTATTCATCGTTTCGTCATGTTTTACACATTTTTCTTGCTTCTTTCTTACCTTGTATGCACTAGTAACTTGTTATATTATGTGTTACATGTTTTATTATGTATTTATTTTGTAATTTCGATGATTTTATACTCATTATATGACCTCATATGTGATATGTGTCCTTCAACGTGCATGCATGAATTAATTTGATGTTTCCTTGCCTTGTATGATTTTTTCATATTTCTTTTAGTGTATGCATACATGCCTACATGTTAAATAACGTATCTTTCTTGTTATGTGACTTTATTAGATTCGTTTAATATGAAATATATGGGTTATGATTTAATATGATTCAATATGAACTTATATGACCTAGTTGATATCTCATTGCATTCTTTATGCATCATTAGCATCCATATGCATTTGCCGAGCGTCTAATTAGTACATTTTGAGTCTAAGGTTGTCTTTTGTTGTTTGTTTTAGGGATGTAAATGAGCCGAGCAGAGCCGAGCCTTGGCTATTTTTCTGGGTTCGGGCTTAGGCTCGCAAATAATACACTTGGCTCGGGCTTAGCTCGCGAGCCAGCGAGCCCCTACTAAACTGGGTCGAGCTTGGCTAGCCCATGGCTCCGGGCTCGCTCAACTCGGCTTACAAGCCAGCCTCCATTAATTAGATTTTTATTTTTTTATTAAAAGTACTGCAATTTCACAAATTAAATGTAAATTTTTTTTTGATACAAATAGAAACACACTAAAACGCTGCAAAATACACAAACAAAGAGCTAATTTAGACTGATAACTCCGTAAATTTATAATATTTACACAACCCAAACGATAAATGGCAAAAAATTACAAAAATAAAAACAAAATCTATGAAGAATAACGAAGAACAACCCATTTCCATCAACATACAAGTTCTAAATCTAAAATTGATTAAAATTGGAAAGATACAAGATCCAAAACTGTATGTCCGGCTGAAAAACCAAGGAAGAATGAAGGTTTGCTGACGACGTGCCGTGATAGGTGGTGGCGGAGTGGTAGACAGCAATGGCAAAGCGATGAGTGGTGGCGGCGGAATGGGCGGTGGCGAGACTGCACGAGAGAGGAGATGTCGAGGCTGCGCGCAGTTGAACGTTGGAGAAACAAAAAAGTTATGGTGACTGAGTGGTGGTGGGCGGTGGCGCAAGAGAAGAGTGGTGGCAGGCGGTATGGGTGGAGGCGCGACTGTGAGAGAGAGAGAAGGTACTGAGGTTGTGGCTGGCGCGGCTGGATTTGGAGAAAAAAGAATTGGTTTCTTGTTGCTGTTGCGGCTGAATTTGGGGATCTGGAGGGAAAAGAATTAGGGGTAGGGTTTTCTTGTGGCTGCTGCAGCTGTGGATTTGGGGGAAAAAGAATTGGGGTAGGGTTTTCTTAACTAAAAGTGTCCGATTATATTCATATATAGGTATATAAAATGTCTAGGTATATATATTTACTTTATATATGTGTAATAAAGTGTATGTATATAGTGTATATAATGTATAATATATTAAATATATATAACATACGTATATAGTGTATATAATATATAATACATTTTAAATTTAATTTTATTATCTAGCTCGCGAGCTATGAACCACATACATAATGGCTCGGGCTTGGCTCGAATCTTGGACGAACTGAGCCCTGGCTTGCCTCGGCTCGTTAGTTACGAACTTAAGCCCAAACTTTTTTCGAGCCGTCTTACAAAGCTCGCGAGCCAGCTCGTCTTATTTACATCCATAGTTTGTTTGCCCTTAGGTTTGTTTCTCGTTTGGTTTGGTCGATAAGGTGTGGTTTCTTTCTTTTAGTTAAAATGACCTACAAACATACCTATATTTTGAGCCCGCATGTGACTTACGTATATATATATATACTTAGATACGTGTATGATATGTATTTTGTGGGAACTGGTCCTTTTGTTATGAAATTATTTGAAAAAAATACTTTTATATATATATACACGTAACCTATATTTTTGTTTGTTTGTTTTGACAAGGGTTGGCGTGTGTTGTGAACTAGCGAGATTTTGACTTTGAAATATAAGTCGGGAAAATTATGAATTTCGAAAATTATGAACTTATGAATTATAAATTATGAACTAGGCCCTGGGATAGTGGTATGGCAACTCGGGTCGACCATGGGGTCGCCGAGCCCTCCCATTAACATGACTCCACTTTGAGAGATTCTCCCAACCTTGGGAGGTTGAGGGAAGACGGTTTCTTGAGCCGGCGGTTAACCCCATCGAGGGAGCAGGTAGGATCCCCCGACTCCAGCACTTATGAGGAGAGAACGGGGTTCAGAGGATATCATCTCATCCCCAAACGTTAAGGGTTGGATTGTTTATGAACTTTGCTTTGTTTTGATTTCGATTATGAATATGAAAGGAGTGAGGTTGGTTAGAAACATGTTCTCGCCGAGTTGTTTTGATTTTGATTATCTTTGTGGTTCGTGAAACGGGAGTGGACTTATAATTGCTAAAACTTAGTTTATTTTGGGATTTTGGCCCTAAAATCTTTTCTATATTTAATATCACGTGCTAAAAATGTCTTAGAATGCAAAAACCACACCCCGTTCATGAACTTTTAATTTGAATATGCTCTGCTCCCATATTATGTACGTGTGAGTGTGTTAGCACCCTCACCAGTCTTTAGGACTGACCCCTCCTCGTTGTTTTCTTTTTCCCTTTTTGTTCTTTGAGTTTCAGGTGCTCTTTAGGGAGCTTATGCTAGACGGGCGGTCTTCTTTCGAGTCTTGAGTCGTGTAGAGAGTCTCATGTATTTTATTTAAGTTATTTTCATACTTTTGAGATTCAAAACGCATGTATATAATTGACAGGTGTCGAATCTGTCAAAAATAAATGTAAAACCTATTCAACGACTAAACACGGAGTATAGCGTAAACAGGGTCGATCCATAGGGACTGGTTGATTTATTTCTAACAATTCCAAGAAATTCACGAAAAGGAGCAGTTAAAAAGGGGGTTTTTAGAATTATTCTAACCTAAGTATGCGATTAAAATAAATAACAAGAATTAAAAAACTGACTAAAATTAAGCAAGTAAATCACGTAGGATTAAATCAATCAGAGGGAAAACTATCTAGCCAGGGATGTTCGATTTGAATTATTATATTGATCATTGACTCAAAGATAAATTCAAGTTATTCAGACAGATTGGCTATAGTTGATAGAGACACTCGACTCAACCTCGTTTTTACTTAATTAATCGGATAACCTCGACTCAACCTCGTTTTTACTTAATTAGTCGGATAACCTAGAGACACTCGACAGTTATCTTTCCTAACAAATTCACAACCCCTAGAGACACTCGATAGGATTTAATGAATTCGCAGCATTAAGAACCATAAAAACACCAACCCTAATTAACCAAGTCGTGACATACATAAGATTTAAATTAGATTATCAAATCCCTTAGTGAACGAGGAATTCTATCGCTAAAACCCTGTCACCAATTTACTACAATCTATCAATCAACTTTACATACACTTCAAGCATCATCAATGGTTATATGCAAATTAAACAACCTACAGATAGTGCACTATCCCAAAATTGTCTAATCACAATAAACACAAAACACGGAGATAAGATAAATGCCTGAATAAACATGAATTAATAAAAACGTTTAGGTCTCACAATATCCATAATCGAATCTTAATCCCTAGCTAGATAATTAAAGTTTAGCTACTCAAGTTGCAAAAATCCATGAAAACAAAAGAAGAATTCTAAATATAATCTAGAAAGCAAAAATAATTAAACTAAGATGAATAATTCGTGATGTCGAAATCTGCTCCAAGAATGTTGCGTCCAAATCTCCAATAGTTGCTGCCCAAGTGTTCCCTATAAATACACGTTCCATGGATTTGTTCCGAACTAGAATCCTAATTCCAATCAACTTCGGACAATGCTTGCTTTCCAATTTGGGCCACAAATTAGCTTTCTTCAAATAATTCCAAGGCAACACATGTAGCCCACAAAGTAATCTTCCAAGTCAAACAAATTGGGCCATCTCAATTAATTCCATGCGTAGTCCCTCTGCCAAGAAATCAAGGCCCCATTCACAACACAATCCAACTATACACAAAGCCCACGTGCATGCATGTTCTTTAAATTCGCAAAGTGTTGCCATCATCTTTTTTCTAAATTACATTCTCGAAAGTCGTTATAAGTCCCACATAAATGCGAGTGCACCTATTTACGTAGATTTCCTTCTCAAAACAACTTAATTTGCTTCAATTTCGTATCAAGGCCCCAATTCTACAATAAAGACAACAAAATATCAATTCCTTTCAAAATAATATCAATTAAAGCACAATTCGGGGTAAAACTCAATTATAAAGATGATGAAATAACGAGTTATCGAATCCCCCCACACTAACCCATTACTCGTCCTCGAATATGAAAATCAAATGGAAACAATACCACCCATTAAACACAATCACAAAGGCAATCATCAAATTCTCGCCTAAACAAGTCTAGCTCATCAACATACTACTCAATTGCACAAAATTCAACAAATTAGTATAAATAGCATACCCTCGTGTCATGTAGTGTGAATTGAGTGCAAGAATGTACAAAGACTAGATTGATTAGTCTGTGATTTTCGCCTAAATACCAATTATCAACTTCGAATGCATCCTTCACTCCAATCTCCACTAATGTAGTTAACTCATGACTTGGGATCGATAGGTCTTTCGAGCTTGTAATGTAGGCTTGGGTAAAGGTTAGAAAAGTTTGGAATTAGTGGCTAACACACCAAACTTACACATTTTACAACAAAACCCGTGGTATTTCCCTTTTCATCTACCGGACTCCCTTACTTTGCCTTAAACAACTAATTTCCCCCCTTTTCATATCAAACATACTCACTTTTCTTATTTTTTTTCACTTTTTTTCTCTTTGCTCATTTTTTTCTTTCTTTCTTTTGACTTCTTTTCTTTTTTCCTTTTTTTTTCTTTTCATGGCATCTCTTTTTTCTTTATTTCAACATTGTACATCACTTTCTCAAAATTTAAGCACAAGGGAGAATACTAAGGACCCTAAGACATCTAAAATTTCAAACCCAAAATGAGCAAGCAAGGTGTGATTTAAAGTAGGATAGGGATAATAATGTTGTACTTCGGCTTATAACGTGGCTAAGAAGGAATTTTGCACAACATTCAGGCTCAGCGGGGTCAAATGGGATAGTTTTATTTTTGAAAAGATCAAGAAAAGGCTTACCAACGACAACGATCGCCTAAGTCACTTCCCAAATCAATCGTTAACTAAAAATTTCGCCTCGAAGGGAGCTAAGATGCATTCTAATCAACTTTTAGACCTATTTGAAAATCATAAACTTTTCTATCTAAGCAAAGCACATTAATTCATTCAATGGTGCGCAAGAAATAAGGGTATAAGATTATACTAATTCATCAAATTTCACACAAATTTCATGCATTCAATAAGCCTGACTCGTTCTAGCAAAAACTCAACAATCAAACCTAATTGAAAGTATTCAAAACGAGAGAAATATTTCCACAACTATCAACATCCTCAAATCCTAAGCAAAATCACAATAATTTTCAAAAAAATTTTAGTTCTAGCACTAGTGGACCTAATCCCCCCATACTTAAAGCATGCATTGTCCTCAAGGCATAAGAAAAATAAAGATCTAGAGTAAAGAGGACTTCCCTGAAGTTCAGGTTGGGGAGGTAGGGCGTCTGAGCATGTAAATTTTTCATCTCATATGAAATTCTGGCAGTAGCGTGGGTGTTAGGCGTGACCACGCCCAAGGGTCATGTTAGCAGAAAATTGATAGCAGTTATCAACAGCATATCAGCAACATCTTGGCAGAAAATGAGCACCACAATTTTGGGTTGCCTCCCAATAGCGCCCTTGTTTTATGTCTTAGGCCCGACAAGACTTGTTGAAGTCCTACTCAAATAGAGGTACACCCTCCATACAAATCCCCTTTACTGTGTGGAGCTGACTCATCTAGTCCATTGCGGCCTCTAGATTGGGGATGGTAAGTCATAGAGGTTCGCTACATGACTTGATACTTCCTCGTCAAAGACCCTATCAACCGTTTGTAGAAATGCTTACCACGATCACTAATATTGGCTTTTAGATACCTGAACTCAAAAAAGATATGAGATATGAGGAAGGTAGTAGTTAAATAATCAATAATATCAGCATACCAGCGTGTGACCATAGAGCGTGGCCACGTCTTACAGTCACGTGGCTCGAGAAACTGCTCATCCAGAAATCCATCTTTCGTAGGCTTGGAATCTACAATTTTTCCTCCTCCTTTGAAAATATAATTCAGATTATCCATAAACTTCTCGAGTTCCACAATAGATGCCTGCAAAATGAAAGAATTCAGCTTAGCTAAATCATCAAGTAGTTTCAAATTTGAAGCCTTTATATTGAGAGGTCTAACATGCTCTAATGGCATCACTATATCAAAGATATCATCATACAAACCAACATGTTTCGGCTTAATCTCAAAATTTTCAACTACCCAATTTTGAAGGGATTCAAAACTTAGCTTTTCCACATTGTTAGGCTCAAAAGTTTCATTAGTTGAGTTTTCAATCACATCAACACAGTGCACACTAGATAGTTCATAAGGACATTTTCTCGATTCATAAATATTAAATTTCACAATATCACCATCAAATTCTAGAGTCAATAAGCCTTCTTGAACATCTATTTTAGCATTAGCAGTAAGGAGAAAAGGTCACCCAAGTAAAATATCAGAAGTACTCAAAGAACTTTCATCCTCCATATAAATCACATAAAAATCAGCAGGAAAGACTAGTCCATCAACTTGCACAAGTACGTCCTCTAATACTCCATCTGGATACACAATAGATCGATCAACCATCTGAATTATGATACCTGTATCTTTCCAAAGACCAAGATTCAGTGATGAATAAACAGATAGAGGAATAATATTAATGGGCGTACTCAAATCATACATTGCTTTTTTAATCTCAGTATTGCCAATTTTACATGGAATTGAAAACATACCTTGGTCTCCGCACTTAGGAGGTAATTTCTTTTGCAAAACAGCGGAGACATTCTCTCCAACACTCAGGACTTCATTACCTTTTAGCTTTCGTTTGTTGGTGCAAAGTTCCTTAAGATATTTGGCATGTCGTGGGATTTATTGAATAACATCCAACAAAGGAATGTTGGCTTCAACTTTTCGGAAAGCCTCAAATATACTTTGCTCCTCTTTATTTTTTCTCACTTGGGTCAGGCGCTCTGGAAATGGAGGTGGTTCCACCCATGGCTTAGGCTAGACTTTAATTTCTGACTCTCTGTCGCGACTGGAGCCTAAGACGTGGTCACGCTTAACGGTCAAGTCGCCCGTCGGATCAGTTCCAGCCCTGTTCTGTCTTGCCTTGATATTCTCCACAGCTGGAGGAAGTTCTTTATCACTTGGGATCATGACTGCACTCACGTTTCACCTATGGTCCTCCATTTGTGAGGGAAGTTTCTCTTGATTCTCCAACCTACTTAGAGAAGTTGCAATCTGACCCAATTTGGTCTCTAAATTCTTAACCGAGGAACCTAAGTTCTGAATGGTTAATTCCAAGTTTTCAATTTGATCAGCTTGTGGGTTGAAAGGTGGGTACGGTTGAGAAATTGGTAGTTGGGGTTGTGGAGGCCTAGGTTTGAAGTTTTGGAAGTTTGGTGGATTAGGTGCATAACTCATTCTTGGGAGATCATACCATCCGGGATTGTACATGTTGGAGTATGGATTGTACATCGGAGGCTGATATCCGACTGGGTCCACATTTTCGAAAGGGGATTGTTGAAGGGATGGACACGCGTCGGTGGGATGTAACATGCTCGCACACAATTGACAGACCTTCGCTACTTGGGGTACACCTACACCCAGGTTAGAAGCCAAAGCACTTATCATATTCTTAATTTCATCAAAAGGTGAAGAGTTAACCTCGTTAACCTGTTGTGGAATGTTTGCATAATTGTTGAACGGTTGTGCATTCGTAAACATTGTTGGATGATCGTCCTTTCCGTGAATGCTCCTGTTCATGAAAAGAAATAAAATCGATTAAAAACACAGTCCCGGCAACGGTGCCAAAATTTGACAGGTGTCGAATCTGTCAAAAATAAATGTAAAACCTAATCAACGACTAAACACGGAGTATAGAGTAAAGACGGTCGATCCACAGGGACTGGTTGATTTATTTCTAACAATTCCAAGAAATTCACGAAAAGGAACAGTTAAAAGAGGGGTTTTTAGAATTATTCTAACCTAAGTATGCAATTAAAATAAATAACAAGAATTAAAAAGCAAACTAAAATTAAGCAAGTAAATCACGTAGGATTAAATCAATCAGAGGGAAAACTATCTAGCCAGGGATATTTGATTTGAATTGTTATATTGATCATTGACTCAAAGATAAATTCAAGTTATTCATACAGATTGGCTATAGTTGATAGAGACACTCGACTCAATCTCGTTTTTACTTAATTAATCGGATAACCTAGAGACACTCGACAGTTATCTTTCCTAACAAATTCACAACCCCTAGAGACACTCGACAGTTATCTTTCCTAACAAATTCACCCGTTCGCTATAGTTTTGATTTATGTACGGACTTTCCATTTCGTATGTGGATCGAGGCTATAGTACGGGGGATATAGTGCCATGGGGTTTAAGGTGCTACATCTACAGGTGGAATCGGAGCCCGGTTGCAAAACCGAGGTTCGCGAGTCGTGTCAAGTCAGTTTAGGCCGCACGGCATAGGAATTACTTGTTATTTGAGAGTCTGCATCTAATTGAATTGTTGATTTACTTAAATTCTTGCATTACTTGAGCTATTTGATCTTTTCTGCATGTGTGTTTATTGATATTATGGAAGTATATGCACACGTTTGCATTTATTAATCATACCACGCATGTATAGTGATTTGATTTTAGAATGAATCGCGATAGACACTCCAGTGACCGATCCTCGAGACATAGGCATCGCCATCATCGTCACCACCATCATCGTGAGTGATCACCTCCTCCTCCACCTGCTCAGGCACAACCTCAGGACTTTATGAATACAGTGGTTGGGTTAATTGATCAGAGGCTACAGGAACGGGTTCCTCCACCACCACCAGCGCCAGTAGCACTCCAGGAGAACCCCATTTCTGCCATTTTGCGTGAATTTCAGAATCAGCGTCCCCCGAAATTTTATAAGGGCGACGACTTACAGGCTGAGATGTGGTTAAAGGAGATCGAGAGGATTTGGCAGCTTATACCTTGTGACACTCAGGAGAAGGCTCGCTGCACCCTCACTTTGATTCAGGGCAAGGCTTACTCCGGGTTGGAGAGCACACAGATAGTATTGGTGGCAGCTGGTACCGACATTTCTTGGGAGGTATTCGTACGGGAGTTCAGAAATAAGTATATTCCTCTAGCTTCCCGTACTCGCAGGTTGAGGGAGTTTACAGAACTAAAGCAAGGAGGGAGATCAGTGGGCCAGTATATTGCCGAGTTTGAGAGGCTTTCTCGCTATGCACCTAACATAGCGAATGATGATTTTCACAAAGCAATGCAATTCGTTCAGGGACTTCGACCCGACATCCAGGATGCCCTGAAAGCAGCTAACATGGGCACCTGGGCAAAAGCTACCGCTAAAGCCTTGAAAGTTGAGGATTCTGATATTGCCAGGAGATCTATTCCCCGCACAGGACAGGCTCCTGGCTCGAGATCGGGGCAGGGATCGAGTTCAGGGAAGAGACCGATGATCTATTCTGCACCTCCAGCACAGAAGGATTCTGGGAAGAAGCTTAAGGCTACAGGACTGTCACAGAAGGGTCCAAGGGCTCCAGCACCACCATAGCCACCTCAGAAACAAGGCTGCAGATTTTATGGACTTACTACACATAACTATGATAATTGCAGACGATGGTTGGGTTTATGTTTGATTTGTGGGAATGACGAGCACTTGGTCGATGGCTGTCCGGATCGTCGAGATCCGCCACCTATAGGTCTGAGGCCACTTGTGAGAGCTCGAGCCTATGCACTCGCTGGAGAGGAGCCGGATGCAGAGATCGACCCTGCAGCGATAGTTGAAGGTACTATTTACATCCATGGCACGAATATCTATACATTTTTTGATCCAGGAGCTACACACTCCTTTCTTGCGCATTCTATTGCTATTACATTACCTTTGCCTGCTATGTGCTCTTATGTGCGTTATATAGTTAGTACTCCTTTCGGTAGTAGGTGAGAGACGGATCAGGTTTACAGGGATGTTCCAGTGGTGATTGAAGGCCGGGAGTTTCTGACTGATTTTATTGTTATGTCGATGGAAATATATGGGTCTATTTTGGGGATGGATTGGTTGTACAGGCACTGTGTTATTGTGTATTGTCGGGCAAAGAAGGTGTAGTTGGGTTCAGAGGTTGTTACGGGTTGTACATCGAAGACTGTACCCCTACTTTCATTTTCAGAGGCTCAGAAATTAGTTAGAAACGGGGCTATAGGGTTTGTTGCTTACATTCTGAATAAGCCCAAGGATCAGGTGAAATTGGAAGATACAGAGGTAGTAAAGGAGTTTCCCGAGGTATTTCCAGAGAAATTGGATTCTTTGCCTCCCGAGCGGGAAATAGAATTTGTGATTGACCTTTTTCCGAATGCCGAGCCATATTCAAAGACTCCATATCGGATGGCTCCAGCAGAATTAAAAGAGTTAAAAGTTCAGCTTGAGGCATTATTGGAAGTTGGATACATTCGGCCTAGTTTTTCACCTTGGGGAGCACCAGTTTTATTTATAAAGAAAAAGGACGGAACTTTGAGAATGTGCATTGATTACCGGGAGTTGAACAGGATGACTATTAAGAACAAGTATCCCCTCCCACACATCAAGGAGTTATTCGATATACTTCAGGGTTCCAAGGTTTATTCAAAATTGGATTTAAGACAGGGAAACTACAAGCTGCGAATCCGAGCAGAGGATATTCCTAAGACAGGATTCAATACCCGGTACGGGCACTACGAGTTCGTAGTTATGCCGTTCGGATTAACTAATGCCCCTGTAGCTTTCATGGATATGATGCACCGGATTTTTAGGCCTTTCCTCGACAAGTTTGTGGTGATTTTCATTGGTGATATTATGGTTTTCTCAAAATCACCCGAGGAGCATGCAAGGCATCTTAAGCTCGTTCTACAAACTTTGAAAGAGCATCAGTTTTGCTAAATTCAGCAAGTGCAAATTTTGGATCGATCGGGTTTCTTTCTTGGGGCATGTAATTTCGGGAAAAGGTTTAGAAGTCGATCCCTCGAAAATCGAGGTCGTGCTTAAATGGGGGAAACGGAAGAATGCCTCGGAAGTTAGGAGCTTCTTGGGATTAGCTGGATATTATAGAAGATTTGTTCAGGATTTTTCTAAAATTACTGCACCGTTGACCCGATTGACAAAGAAAGATGTTAAGTTTGTCTGGGACGAGAAGTGTGATCAAAGCTTCAACTTTTTGAAAGAAAAGTTAGTCTCAGCTCCACTGTTAACACTTCCCGAGGGTTCAGAGGAGTATGCAGTGTATACAGATGCCTCCAAGGAAGACTTAGGTTGTGTTTTGACTCAGAAGGGAAAAGTGATCGCTTATGCTTCCCGAAAGCTCAAGGAATATGAAAAGAATTATCCTACACACCACCTGGAGCTTGCAGCCGTGATTTTTGCTCTCAGGAAATGGAGACACTACTTATACGGGACTTCCTTTGAGATTTTCACCGACTACAAAAGCCTGTAGTATTTATTCACGCAAAAAGATTTAAATATGAGGCAACGGCGTTGGATGGAAAAGTTAGAAGATTATGATTGTACGATCAAATATCATGCAGGAAAAGCTAACGTGGTCACCGATGCACTTAGCAGGAAGGCGAGTGTGTCGAGTTTCGAAATAAAGGAAAGTAATGAAGTTGCTCCAATTGTATTAAAGGCTCGGGTTTCTAATATCACAATTTAACCGGAATTGAAGTATCAGTTATTTGAGGCTCAGAATAATGATCCGGAAGTTCAAAAGCTGGTATGCAAGGCCAGAGCTGATCCGGAGAGTCCTTTTGGGTTTGATGAGACTGGTTTGCTTCGATTTAAAAACAGGGTGGTAGTACCTGAAGAATTGAAACGGGTTCTACTCGAAGAAGCTCACAAGTCAGCGTATTCAATTCACCCAGGAGGAAACAAAATGTATAAGGATTTGAAGCAATATTATTGGTGGAACGGGATGAAAAGAGATATGGTTGAATATGTGAAACATTGTCTGACTTGTCAGAAGGTAAAAGCTGAACATCAAAAGCCTGTGGGACTTCTGCAACCGTTACCTATTCCTGAATGGAAGTGGGAACAAGTAACGATGGACTTTGTTTCTAGATTACCGAAGGTGAAAGGCAGATGTGATTGAATTTGGGTAATCATGGATAGATTTACGAAGTCTGCTCACTTTCTACCAGTCCGGATGTCTTATAAGATTCCAAAGTTAGCCGAAATCTATAACAGAGAGATTATCCGACTTCATGGCATTCCGGTGGGCACATTTTCAAACCGAGACCCGAGATTTACATCTAAGTTGTGGCAAGAATTACTGGCCGTTTTGGGAACGAGACTCAAGTTCATTACGGCATTCCACCCACAAACACACGGTCAAACAGGACGGTTAATCAGGTATTTGGAAGATCTACTTCGGGTGTGAGCAATGGATTTTCAGAACTCGTGGTCAGAACAGCTTCCTTTGATTGAATTTGCCTATAATAACAACTTTCAGGCTTCAATTGAGATGGCTCCTTATAAACTTCTCTATGGAAGAAAGTGCCGGTCTCCGTTGTTTTTCGACTTGGAAGAGTGGAAATGGTCGAAACAAGGAGTAAAAAAAGGTGAAAGATTTGAGAAAACTTCCAAAGTCGTTAGGCTATGATCGAGAAAGTTCAAATGATTCAACAACGGATGAAAGCCGCGCAAGATAGGCAAAAGAGCTATGCTGATACGCGCCGAAGAGATCTAGAGTTCGAGGTTGGTGACCGGTTATTCTTGAAGGTGTCACCAAGGAAAGGTTTCACCCGAATCGGGAAAGGAGGAAAGCTTAATCCCCGATATTTAGGTCCTTTCGAGATTCTTGAAAGAATAGGCGAGGTAGCCTATCGGTTGGACCTACCATCGAGTCTTACGGGGATCCACAACGTGTTCCATGTTTCTCAGTTAAGAAAGTATTACCCCGAAGAGACTACGATTCTCCTCGTGGAAGAAGTTGAATTGGAACCAAATTTGACATTCGTTCAGAGACCGGTTAGAATCTTGGATCGAAAATTTCAGGAGTTGAGAAAACGGAAGATTCCCATGGTTAAAGTGTTGTGGAGAAGCGATAAAATCGAGGAAGCTACATGGGAGACTGAGGATAAAATGAAACAGTTCCACCCGGAGTTGTTCATGTAAGACTAGAGAATCTGGGGACCAGATTTTTTTAAGGGGGGAGAGTTGTATCGCCCCGGTTCCGGATGAATAGTTAAGCACGCCACGTGTGAGTTTTGAGCGTAGGAATTTATTTTAATTCTTTAAATTTCTATTTTCTTAATGACATTCCATATTTTATAAAATTCATGGAACATCAATTATGTGAATTTTGTGATTTCATACCATTGAAAAATTATTTCAAGTCATGGAAAAATATTTATTACGAAAAACAATTACCGAGAGTGTTTCAAATTAGGAAATTATCCCTAGTTGATTTTCTTTTAACCTTTAGGGACTTAATTGCATTATCTTTCAAGGACTTAATGGAATACATTTCAAAACCTTACATATGCAATTGCATAACTTGAATTCTTGAAGGATTAAAGTGCAAATTATGGCAATTCACATATTTCAAAAATTGATGAATCGTTATATCATCTCCAAGCTTCCTTGCTCTCATTTTATTCAAGAATCTCCCAACCTATTTGCTTCCTTTCACTCTCGGTATTAAGAAGAAAAGGGAAAGAAGAGATTTCTTCCATGTCATCAAGAATTTCAAGAAATTTTCCAAGCTTTGGGAGTTTATCATCTTCATCATCTACTTTCTTCATTTCTTTACTTTTAAAGGTTGACTTTGCATGAATTGATGATTTTGATCATCTTTGACATAGCTAGGGTTTATGAATCATGGACTTTGTGGATTATTTGTTGAGCAAAGTATGATTATGTGATCATATCTTGAATTATGGCATGATTTAGAGCTTGAATTCTTGAATATTTGAGCTTGAATGATCAATATGAGCATGAACATGAAATCTTGAATTCTTGATGATTTCTCATGTTTTATGTGTTTAAGTGTTATATTATTATCCTTTGAACATGTATACATGCATATTTCCAGAAATAACAACATTTGGGGATCAAAATTGGAACTTGGTGGCTTGTTGTTGCTTCCCGTAGCTATGCTCTGTTCTCCTCTGTTTTTTTTAGTTGCAGAAACTAGGAACGACCGTTCCCAGCCTCAAGGCATTGTGGGAACGGGCGTTCCCACTCTTTTAAAACAAAACAGACGGCCGAGCATGGGAACGACCGTTCCCATTTTAGCCTATGTGCCGGAAGGGCCGTTCCCAGCTAAAGGCGCGCTTTTATTTTAAAAACGCTGACGCGTTTTGAAGGGCCACGGGAACGGCCCTTCCCATTTACAAAGGGAAGTCGGAACGGCCGTTCCCGCAAGCCTGACAGAACAAAACATTCTGCATAAAATTACGTTTTTAGCCCCTCGATCCGATGACTTCTTTGACCCCGAATTGCTATTATATGATCCAATATGTACTGAAACAAGATGTTATCATGCCACATTGCGATTTTCTCGTCGTCTCGTTGCATTTTTGCCGTTCGTCATATTTGGTTCATTTTAGGTCATGTCTCATGTATACACGTCGTGTTTGCACAGGTCACAAGGTCGTGGACGAGGAGCAGGCTCCGTAGAGCATACCCTTGTTATATTTTATAAGAAAAGGTGATGTTTTATTTTAGGTACGTAGAACCCTACAACCCTTAAATGCTATTTTCGGCCAAAACGTATTTTATCTGTAAATGTTTTCAAAACTATAAACATTTCAAGCAAGCAAGCCATGATTATCATGATTTTCAAGCATGTTTGACGAGTACATGATTGCACGTGGGCCCGAGGGTAATTCTTGAGCCAACCGGGTAAGCCAGGGCTGACGGGTAACTCCTGAATTATCCTCATATTGTTGGGATCATCCCCGAAGCCACTAGGAGATTAGTGGTGGACGGAGTTCCGTGTCTAGGGAGTCATGTTCCCTATACACACCATGTCGTGGATAGTTAGGCCTTGCAAACCGACTACCACCCGGAGGAAGAAGGAGACTGGGGACTAATCCGGCATGTCGGGTTATCCTCGGGTTATTGCATGTTTCAAGCATGAAATTGTCTATTTGAGCACTAATTGAAATGTATGATCATGTATTGAATTTATAATGCAAACACGTATTGTCACGTTTGGTGTAAAGGTTGGAGAACCGCCCTTACTCGCCGGGGCCACATGTTCATGAAATGATCAAGTTAAAATGTTAAAATGTTAAAATGATTAGTTGTAATCTCGGGCAAAGAACAAGTTTCTTGAACTATATATTTATTTCTTTTCCAAGTCTCCACCCGAGGTTATGACTTGCATGTGACGTGTGTTATATATCTATTTATTTCCCCTCACTCAGTCTTCGGTAGATTGATACTTCACTTTTCAGGTACTTGAGAGCGTGATCGTGCTAGGTGGGAGTCCGGTCAAGTCTTGCACTTTCACGGGTCTAGTATTGCACCTCTCATGTATGGACTTTGATCGATATCATGTTATGATCACAGTTGTTACATTTTGAATACTTGAGCATGTATATAGAGTATAGGAAGATGATAATGTATTGATAGTTAAGCTTGGTACCTATACGTATCTATTCGGTAAATATGGTACCTATATGTATATAAATGGTTATTGCTTCCGCTTTTAATTCCATGTTTTGGTTGCTTATGTTGGGGAGTGTCCCGCCTAGCTCATTGTTTTGATTATCACCCGTTCACTATAGTTTTGATTTTTGTACGGACTTTCCATTTCGTATGTGGATCGAGGCTATAGTGCGGGGGATGTAGTGCCCTGGGGTTTAGGGTGCTACAACTATGCTATTTATTTTTCTTATATTGTGCTATTTCGGACCGCAACATAATATGGGATGAGCCCGAGGGACAGCAGCAGATCAAGATTGCATGAAATGGTTTGAAATAATCACCTTAATGGTGCCCTGTTTTTAGGGTTATTGCAATTACTCTTGTTTATGAATGTTGTTCATGGAGCCATTGTATGCTATGTTGTAATTAATCATCTTTATTTTATTCTCGTTCACCCTAGATTAGATAAAGAGGCTCTTACACTTTTGTAATGTTATTTGAAGAATTGGTTCTGAAGAATTATCTATTTGAAGAATTGGTTCTGAATAAATAAGTTTGAAGAATTGGTTCTGAATAATATTTTTTTTATTTTTTTTTTAATAATTTCCGACGGAATTCCGAGGGAAATTCCGTCGGAATTGTTTAATTTTTTTTATTTTAAAAAATCCAACGGGCTTTCGAGGGAAATCCCGTCGGAATTAATTAATTAATTTTTTATTTAATTAAAAACGGATGGGGATTTCGAGGGAAATCCTGTCGAATTAATTAATTAATTTTTTATTTTAATACAAAACTGACGGGATTCCGAGGGAAATCCCGTTGGGAGATATATTTTCTTTAATCACTATACGACATTGCCGATGGGATTTCCCTCAAAATCCCGTCGGAATTATTTTAATTTATTTTTTTTTATTTTTGGTTTTGTCCGTTGGTTTATAAATTCCGAGGAGGGTTTTTCCAACGGTCTGTGTCCCGTCGGAATTCCCTCGGTTTTCCATCGGATTTTGAAAAATTCGATGAAAAATCAAGAGAATTCCGATGGGAGATCCCGTCAGAATTCCGGGAATTTCTTGTAGTGAACGTATGTGGACTCTTGTGTAACTTTCGCAGGTATCATAGCTTCTGAATCGTACACGAGGGAATGGGGAGTTTCACCCGTGGTGGCTCGAAGGGTTTTACGATAGGCCCATAAGGCTCCAGGCTCCTTGTAGCTCTTCAGCCCATTCACCCTTTTTACTTTCAAGCATTGTCTTCAAATGTTGTAGGATGATCCTGTTAATAACTTCGGCTTTACCATTAGCTTGAGGGTGCCCCACGGAAGTGAATCATTGCTCAATATCCAATTTTGAGTTCCACTCTCGGGTATCTGCTACGATGAATTGGGATCTATTGTCAGAAATCAGCACTCTCGGAATACCATACCTGCATATAATCTTTTTCCATATGAAATCCCTGATCGTAGAAAAGCAATCTTAGTAACTGCTTCTACCTCAGCCCATTTTGTGAACTAATCCACCACCTTGATAACAAATTTTTGTTGTCCCACAACAATTGGCAGAGGGCCCACATTGATTAAAAGACTAGGCAACATCTACAGGGGTCATTCGAGCTGCAGGTAGTTGAAGGATGTTAGAATGAAATTGGCATTTGGGGCACTTTTTGGAGAAAGTAATTGCATCCTGTAAAATTGTGGGCCAATAGAAGTCACTCCTCAAAACTTTTTTGGCGAGGATACACCCCTCAGAGTGATTCCCACAGCTTTCACTGTGAATATGTTTAAGAACTTCTTTGGCCTGCGAAGGCCTCAAGCATTTTAGCTGAGGACCTTGATATGAACGCTTGAAAAGTCTCCCTTTCTGATCAAGGGAAAACCGAGGGGCCTTACTCCTGACTTTTCTTGCTTCTACCTTGTTTGTAGGGCTGATGCGATCCCTGATGAATCTTATGACATCATTGAGCCAGCAAGGCTCGGATGGGTCAATCATGGTTACCTCCCGAGCGTCTACCGTTTCCTTTATCAGAGGCTCCTCCGTTCTTAGAAAAGTAAAGGAGCGGTCGCATGATCCCTCGAGGGCGGATGCAAATTTAGAGAGGGCGTCCGCACGCTCATTCTCTACCCTCGGGACTTGTAACAGATGAAAATCTTTAAACTTGCCGATGACCTCATGGTGGCTTCTTGAGCCTCATATGTTCCTTCAATCTAGTTTGCGATCAACTGTGAGCCAACATAAGCAGTGATTCGAGAAGCTCCATTTCGGAGAGAAATTCTTAGCCCTTTGATGAGGGCCTCATATTCCACTTCATTGTTGGTAACTTGAAAATCCAACCTGATCGTGAAATCTATCTCAGTTCCGTTGGGATCCCTAAGGGTCACCCCTGCTCCTCCCCTTTGAGAGGTCGAGGAACCATCTGTGTGCAGGAGCCATAAGCTATTGCTTTCTGTAGGTATGGGCTCTAGGCCAAAGTGCTCGACTAGCAGATCGGCCACCACCTGTGCTTGTATGGCCGTCCTCGGCTAGTAGATGATGTCAAATTGGCTTAGCTCAATCGCCCATCTAATTAACCTTCCCGAAACATCATGTTTTGATAAGACTTGCCACAATGGTTGGTCCGTGAGCGCTATGATAGGATGGGCTTGGAAATATGGTTTCAGCCTTCGCGATGCATTCACGAGGGCGAATGTGAACTTCTCAATCTCCAAGTATTTATTTTCCATGCCCTGCAGAGTTTTACTCCAATAATAGACTGGTAGGTGCTTGCGCTCATGTACAGCTACAAGAACTGTGCTCGTTGCTTCTTGGGAAACTAAGAGGTAAATGAAGAGACTTTCATTCTCGATCGGTTTTGTTAGCAGTGGCACACACGAGAGGTAAGCTTTCATATCCTGCAATGCCTTCTCACATTCCTTTGTCCAAGCAAAGTTCCTAGCATTCCGCAATATTTTAAAGAACGGAAAGCTCCTGTCCGTCGAGCATGATATGAATTTGTTCAGGGAGATTATCTTTCCCACTAGGACATGCACTTCCCTAACGTTCTGAGGAAAGGGGATTTCCATGATGGCTTTGATTTTTTCGGGATTAGCCTCAATTCTGCATTGGTTGACTACATACCCCAAGAATTTGCCCCCTCGAACTCCAAACGTACGCTTGGAGAGATTCAATTTTCATGCCCTAGCGGCGCAAGATGTCAAAGGTTCGTTTCAAATCCTCCAAGTGGATCAATAGACCTTCATTGATCCTCACTCTTGACGATCATGTCATCAACATAGACCTTCATTGATCCTTCTATCTCGTGCTCAAACATCTTATTTACTAGGCGTTAGTACGTAGCACTAATATTCTTTAACCCGAATGACAACCAAGAAACAGTACACTCCCATATGCATCAAAAAAAAAAAAAGAAGTTTTTGGACGATTCTCGGGGACCATGGAAATCTGATAATACCCCTAGAAGGAATCCATCATGCTCATTAATTCACAACCAGCAGTTGAATCTACTAACTGGTTAATTCGAGGCAAGGGGTACGGATCCTTGGGCCAAGATTTGTTGAGGTCCATGAAATCATCGCATATTCGCCATTTATTTAAACTTTTTGGTATAAGAACAACATTACATAGCCACCTGGTTATAGGATCACCTCGATGTACTGAGTCTCGAGAAGCTTGTTCACCTCTTTTTTATAATTTTCCGTCGAAATCCATTGGCATCCCTTTTCTTTTGTTTAGCAGGTTTAAAGGCAGGGTCCACATTAAGCCTATGGACAATAACACTGGGGTCAATCCCGATGAGATCTGATGGTTTCCACGTAAATATATCAATATTTTCACTTAAAAATTCGATCATCATGATCTGCGAGGGTCTTGTAGGACTCGCGCCAATCTGAGTGGTTTTTTCCTTATTGCCTGGCTCCAGTTTGATGGTTAAAATTTTTTTAGTGGGCTCGATTCGCATCTCGGGCAGGGGAGTTTCGAGCGCTCTCTTCTTCCCAGTGAGGCATATCTCCCCCCTTGCCCTCGTTCATGTTCTCTTCTGAAGAGGATGCTTTCACCGCTCCTGGAGGATAACCCTCGAGATTGTCTTTTTCGCTTGAATCTTTCTTCTTGTTCTTCTTCTTATTGAGTTTTGCCTCTTCCTTATCGGGCCATCCTCGTCCAAATTAGAAAAATCTACTGACTTCTTGGTGGACCCAATCTGGAAAGCTTTCTCAGTTTTTAGCTTCCGAAGGGACAACATGTAACATTCCCAAACCTCTTTGACATTACACAGAACTTCGCTCGTCCCGTCGGGAGTTGGGAATTTGATTTTCTGATGGTAAGTTAAAATGATTACTTTGAAATCAATGAGGGTTGAACGCCCTATGATGATGTTATATGGAATCTCTGTCTCCACTATAGCGTAGGTGACAATCAACGTCTTCCGTTGCGGGGGGCGACCAAAAGAGGTGGTCAAGCGGACCTGTCCATGGGGGACAACCTCAGACCCCCCAAAGCCAATGAGGGTTGTTTTGAGAGGTTTGAGGGGAATGTTAGTAATGTTCATCTTTTGGAATGTAGAGTATGGGAGAACATTTACGGAGCTTCCATTATCAACCAAAACCCTCTTTACAACGTGGTTGTATACATCAAGGCTAACCACCATAGGGCAGTCAGAGGTGTCACTAGCCCAATAGGGCATTACAATGTGTCTTAAATCTTTGAGCCAGGGACGCTTGCTTCCTTGGTGGCATAAACTTATTTTGGGGCCGAGGGCCATTGATCATAACTTCGCAGGTAAAGACGGTGAGAGGCACTTTAGTCTTCCCCCGAGGAGCCCTCGGAAATCATGTGGATCACTGCAAAAGGAGTATTCTCCGCCTTAGGCATCTTCTGCTTGCCCTTGTTACTGCTGTCGGGGTGGCACCCACGGGGACTTTTCGAGCATAAGGGGCTTCTTTTTCTTACCATGGCTCGCTCATTGCAGTGTTCATCATACCGCTCCAAGATCCTGAAAAATTCTTTCAAGTGGCCCCCAACAATTAGCCTCTATATCTCATTCTCCAATTGTCTGCACTTATCTATGTCATGTCCTTTCTGCTTGTGGAAGGCGCAATACTTTCCCGAGCACTTTTGAGCATCTGTCTCCCTCAATTTCTGTGGCTTCCTAAAGAGTTTTTTCTTCTAGAGGGAGTAAAACTTTGAGATGGGCCTATTGAGGGGAATGCGCTCGTGCCTGCTAGGAGGAGGAGAGAATTTGCAATGATCCTTATGAGTGTCCTCTCGCCCTCGTTCCCCCTTGTGGGGGACCACCAATCGAGGAGCATTAGACTTATACATGTCCTCGAACGTGAAGAAGGGTTCGACAACTTCTCTCATCCCCATGAGAGATTTGGGCCTTTTCTTGACAATAGCCTCAGAGAATTCATTGCTCACATAATAATTGTGGTTGATGGCTTTGAAGAGCACTTGGATTAGAAAATCAATAGAGGGTCGCTAGACTAAGAGCACCTCTTTGTTGCATCGAGCGAATAAGGACCAGAGAGATTCATTTTTGCCTTGGACCAAGTTGTACAGGGCCATAGGCATGGTAATTGGGGCTTTCAGAGATTTGGAATAGTTGAGGAAGCCGTTGGTAAGGTCATCATACCCCCTAATTTAGTGGGGTGGCAGTCGCTTATACCATTCTTGGGCCATGCCGACGAGGGAGGTGACAAACACCTTGCCCAGTAGTGACTAGAATGCTCGTAAAGATGCATTAGGTGCAAAAAATGGTCTAAATGTTTTGCAGGGTCAGTGGTTCCATCGTAGAGGTTGGTGGAGGTGGGGACTTTTCCCATACCAACTTGGACCATCAAAACTTCTTTAACGAGGGGAAAGGCCCTCACCAGGGGTTGATGGTGTCCTCCCTCATTGTTGTAATTCTCATAATTCTCCTCTTTCTCCTAGTGGTAGTGAGGAGCATGGTTTCAGTTGGCTTGGCGGGGAGTATCTCTGGCCTTGGCTCTCTCGCCCCCCGGCGTGGGGAGCTTGAGACCGCGCTCGTCAGAGCTGTTCCACCATATCCTGCAAACCCTGCAGCTAGTCTTGCACAGCCACGAGTAGGTTTGGGTCTGCTCCATCTGCCTTGCTGTCTCGTTTCGAGGCTTGCGAATGTACCTCAGCATCAATATCAATCCTATCCACAAGCTCTTTTCCTTGACTGGCCTGCGGTTGCACTTGCGCTCCTCTCGAGGGGTCTTCTTTTTCATTTATAGGAGGTGGTGGTGGTGGCTGAGCCTGCAGTGTGGCTTAAGCAGCCATAAGCGGATCAACTTGCCATCCTCCCATGGGTGGGGCGATCTATGCAGCTTGCCCCGAGGGGAAATAAGCGGCTGTGAAGGTTTTTCAGGCGTTTTGAGCCGCCTGTACCTCGTATTGAGTGTAAATAGCCTGTAACTATCTGGGGGTCACGGGGGGTATCCCCGCCCCCTCAATTTCTTTGGGAACTACAACGGGGAGTTGCATTTGCCCCACCTGGTAAGGTTGGAAAACATATATCATGTTGGGCGGCGTAAACATGCAGCCAGGTAACGGCATCACTATGGGGTAGCTGTCTGCATTAACGATGGCGGCTGGAGGTTGATTCAGGGAAATGCTTGAACCAGATCCCCCTGTTCCGATTGTGGGTGGTTCTAAGATGGTCCCCCGCTCCCGCTCCGAAGGTCCCCTCATCGATGGGACTGCTCCAGTGTTGGGCACAGTGCACGTAACCTCCGCAATAAGCATGCTGCCATCGCCACCCTGGGGGGAGGGGGCTCACCTCCGCCCCCAACAACTCTAGATCTTGTAGTTACCATGGTGAATCAGAGTGTTTATTTCTCAACTAGCAAAGAGAAAAAGGATACTGGTTTCCCACAAACGACACCAAAAATGATGGGGTCTAGTCCAAGATGGCAAACTCCAACACTTTAGAATTTGTTTGTGTGGGGAAAATAGAGGATAATAATTCAGGTAAGGATTGCCGGAGAGAAAGGGTTCTACTTGCTAGGAACAAACACCAAAAGGTCAGATGGCCAAGCTGAGGAAATGGAGGGGTGATTCCCAGTTTTGGTGTCAGATGGCCAAGCTGAGGAAATGGGGGGTGATTCCCAGTTTGGCTTTCCGATGCTCAAGTTAGATGGCCAAGAAAATGAAGCATGTAAAATAGAGCTTTTGAGAGTGAAGCTTGCTTACAGAGTATGACAATCTTTGGGTATTTATAGTTGAGGGTCAAGTCCTTTTTGGTAATTGTGTCTCATGTGGTCCTGCATTTGCGTTTCCCTAGACATGTGGCGCAATGAGGGATTATTGAAAGGGACTCCTTGCAAAAATCTGTGAAAAAGTTGGTGGTGGGCAACACTGGCAGGTGCACGGACATGTACTGTGTGTCAGAGAGCTTTTTGGGTTGTTACCGAGGGTTAAGCACCCTCGGGTTTTGATATAGACCTTAGGGCTCGCAAGTCCGAGCGGCACCTGGGCCTAAGGCGTTGGCGCGAGGGGAGTAGATTCACCCTTGTTGCCAGGCGAGAATGTCTTCGAGGGCTAATTTCAGTGGTGGTTCCGAGGATCGCACATGCGGGTTACTGCCAGCTTTACTCGCCCGCTCGAGGAAGGTTGGGAATCATTGTGAGGTTGTGAACGGTCATTCTCCCGAGGGGAACGCTTAGCCGCGAGGCAGAGTTTGAGGTGTCCCTGTGGTGCCATGTTGTAACATTGGGATTGGGTCACATGTCGCACATGTGTGTTGAGCGTATTTTAGCCTCATCAGGCACTTAAACAAAAACTTCAAAGAATGTATTTCTCTATCAAAAATTAGAGAAAAAAACTATAATATGAAAAAGATATATAAATAATATATAAATTATCACTGCATAAAGATATGTATAACATTATCTTCTCACGGTCGGCACTTGAACGAAAACTTCAATAGAATGTATTTCTCTATCAAAAAATGGAGAAAGAAAAGCCATAATTCAAAAAAATATATATATAAATAATGCATAAATTATCATTGAAGAAAAATATATATAAAATTACATTCTCATGATTGGCACTTGAATAAAAACTTCAAAAAAAGTATTTATCTAAAAAGAAAACGAACTGAAAAATTCCAGAGAAGAAATCGAAATATTCAATGTTAATATCAAAATTTATGCCATCAAAATCTTGTGAGCGAATAAAAATTCTAGGAAAAAAAATGAAAAAAATGCTAGGGTTTTGTTTATTCTTCTAATTATAAACATATCTTTAAAAAAAATGCCTGGCCGCTAATGCAAGGACATCACATCACGTAATATCAAAACTATATCTTCAAAAGATAATCTTTCACTTTATAGCAATATATAGAATAATAATAATTGAAATCATACAAAAGAAGAAAAAACATGCATTTTTAAATTATATATATATGCCAAACAAAATAATTAACGGAAAATTAAACGGATGCAATAATAAGATCAACTTCCCTTTCTTCTTGAGTTGGAATCTCCTTAATTTAGGTTAAGATTTCATCATAAATTTTGCCTATGTTTTAAAACCCGGACCGGATGTCAAACCGGAGCTCTTACTGATTACTGGTTTTACTGGTTACTGGTTTTACTGGTTCGACTGGTCGGACCACCGATCGGATCGATGTAACGTCATAATTAAATAATATTTATATTTAACTATATAAATATATAATAATATATATAATTATATAAATATTAACCAAAAATAATAAAATAAATTAAATGATATTGAACTACTCATTAATTTTCAAATAACATCTCGAATAATCGACTTTCAAACCATAAATCTACAAACATATAGATAAAATATTTAACTAAATAGCAAAATAATCAATTTCAACCAAATTAATAATATAGATAGAGGGAAAATTACATCTAGGTACCCTGTATTTAGGCCTAATTACAATTTAGTCCTCGCATTTTCGTTTATTATATATTAGTCCCTAAAAATACTGTTTCAATTACAAATCAGTCCCTCTTTAAGGGTTAAAAGGTAATTGAAACAGTATTTTTAGGGACTAATATGTAATAAACGAAAATGCAAGGACTAAATTGTAATTAGGCCTAAATACAGGGTACCTAGATGTAATTTCCCCGATAGATAAAAGATTGATTTAACAAATAACATATTTTTATTGTGGAAAAAAATAAAAAACATATCACACATACATTTATTTTTTATAAATATATATTATAATAAATAAATTATTTTACCCATGTTTAAATTGAATTCTTATAATATATTATAATATTTGTAATCATAATTAATATTCTTTTAGAACTTGAATTTGGTGAGTTTATTACTCAGGCGTATTATTAAAAAAAATTTCGAATGGATATCAACAATGTAATTAGCCTAGATGGTTTCAGAATTCATCTTCTAAGATAGAGGTGGTGGATTCAAATCCCACAACCCCCAAATTAAAAATGGTTTTTTACAATTTAAAAAAAAAAAAACAAAACTAGGCCAACCGGCCCAGAACGGTCCGGGCTGGTTTTTTAACCGGTTTTGGACTGGTTCGCCCAGGTCAGCACTGGTCTGATTAAGGACTGGTTTTGGGGGGTTATCCGGACCGGATGGGCGGCCGGTCACCGGTTGAACCGGTCCGACCGGCCGGTCCGGTCCGGGTTTTAAAACATAGTATTTTGCACATATATTTGCTAAAATTAAGTTTTAGAGAAAGCCAATTCCTTAATTAATGCCAGAATATGTTAAATTATTTTAATTAATTGGAATCAATCAATTAAACTTGACAAAAATAAAATATTATAAGTTGGACGTTTCTTAAATTTTTGAGGTCAATATATTAATTAATGTGATTTAGTAAATAATTAAAAAATTTAAAATATTAAATATTGTGAAAAATTCATTGACCAATAAAATAATTTTTAAAGAATAAAAAATTCAAAAAAGGAGAAAATAAGTACTCAGTCAAAATTGAAATAATTTGATCAAAATACATTATTCCTATATATTATAGTATAGAAGTATAGATGGATACGACTTATCACTTATTTTTTCAAACAAAGGAAGAATCTTCTTCCGCCACTTCATCTCTTAAATAAAAATCATGAAGATGGTGCCAACAAGAAAAAAAAAAAAGATACATTATTAATATGAAAAAAAAATTTAAAAAAAAAAAAGCGACAAACTAGGTCAAAAAGATTGACATGTCGATTTTGATCATCGACGAGTCAAGGTATCGACGTATGGATTTAATAAGGATTGACACGCGGATCACAATAAAATATAAAAAACACAAAATAACGCTAAATAGTATATGGCCATTGCACTTACATTTTAGAATCAAAACAAAAACATAAAAAGCAACTCTTACCTCCAATTCGTCCTCCGTCTCGATGATGTGTCTATGACTTCCTTCTTTCTCATATGACATTTTGTTTTCTTCCTCTAATAACATTTTGATTTGTTGAGGAGAAAAGATGAAAATATGTTGAAGAAAGATGAAAACCCTAGTAGTAAAGGAAGACCAAGATGAACAATCTTTTCTCTTGACCGTCTCTTTTCTCTTTTTTTTTTTTTTTTCTTTTCTTCTTTTCAGTTTTCTTTAATGTAGGCGACATTCTATTTTCCCTTTTCCTTTTTTCGAGTTTAGGCAAATTTTCGTTTAATCGACTACTCAAAAACATAATCAAGAGATCGATCCAGTGCAATTTTCCATTCTTATTTCGAAAAAAAATCAATTTTAAATTTGAATATATAATTTTTATCTTATGTTTTCTTTATACCAATATCATTATATTATAGATATGATATTGAACGTTAACATAAAATATTGGTAAATAAATAAAACAAGCTTGATACGTATAAGATTTAATCAAATCGTATAAGTTTATACAACAATGTTTAGGGGATCAATAAATTTTTAAATTCATCATAAAAATATGATCATGGAAGTGTTTCGGTCGGTTGACAAAAAATATCGAGTGATTGATAAGGTAAGAATTACAAATCCAACGAGAAAATCCATGAATGTAGTTGTTCCGCTTGTTGTTTCGTCTTCATCCGTTGTTTGCACTTGCATTGGCTGCTCTTCAATTGGGTTTCACCAATGAAAAAAATCCATGAAGATCACAGCAATGAAATAACCACCCCCGGTTAGAATTATTTTTCTCAACCACTTTATTGTAGTCCATAGAATGTATGATCCTTCCGGCCTTCTCTCTCCTTTCCATATTTCAATGAAGTTTTTCCATGTATAAGTGGAGCTACATGAACTTCCATGTAAATACTTATATAAGCAGACACACCAATGCTATAAATTAAATGACTAGTTTTAAATAGAAATAATAATTACAGATATGTTCCTGACAAATGTATTTTAGAACGAAACGATCCCCTACCTAATTTGTTTCTGAGCAAAGGATGTACTATCGATAACATTGACACATGTACGTTTTTGTGACCTTGTTATCCCCATTGGGAACAAGAATTGTTTCTTTTTGGATGACGTGGGCCCACAGAATGAAGCTGTCGGAATTCTCTTCATCCTTTTTCTTCCAATATGTGACTTCATCCTTTTCTTCCAATATGTGACTTCAGAGGTGGTGGATTTATTTTATCACCTTTATCTTGAGGCACATCCCACTGCGTCTTGGTGGAACACGGTATATATTATCACAGAATAATCAGCAGTGTGTGCCTTAGAGCATAATGTGTATATTATTTATCCAAACTCGTCTAAGTTTTGCTTCCTTGAAGCCGCTAAGGCATGAGCACAGGGGATCTTCTTCGTTAGGAAGACTCTACATGTGCATGGCATATTATTTAGGTCAACCATAACTTCTGAAGTAAATCGGCAAACTACAAATTCATCCACATTGAAATGTTGTGCAAACCAAAATTTGGAGACGTAGTGCTCTCTCCTTTGATGCACCAGAAGTGTATTTTTGTCGACCATCTCCACTCGATGGTTGTGAAAATTTTGTGCGAATTTTAATTAACTCTATATATGTGCAAGTGTACACAAATAATTTGAGTATATAAAGTGTCGTTTCCACAAGAAAGGAAAAATCAAACAACTACCTCGTACTTTCTTCAATCGATAGATAAGATAAAATCCATCAGGTTGTATGCATACTAAAGAGAAAGTAATTCAATTACTCAAGCTACAAAATAAAGGGTGTGAAACTTGGGACTAACTCAACAAAACAAACAACATAGGGAAACAACTGCACGGGCTTCGTATTTAATTCATGCTCGGAGGACTACCTTACTTTCCACAACCCCAATCACTTAAGTTCGCTCTAGCTTCTCTCGCGGTCTAGGTGTGTGTTTGTAACTTTTGAAATCAATTAAATTTTTAATCAAACCAACAAATCAAGATTGGTGTAATTAAGAACCCAGCGGCTTGGTATACAAAATTAACACTGGTTGCTTAGAGAAAAACTACTCTTTAAACCTTTTACCTTAAGTGTTATGAAAATGTTCACGTCTCACAATTGATCACTAGATGATCAAGTGATCCTAAAACACACTATGGATGGCCAAACCCTAGCATGCAATCAAAACTAAAGTTTCACAATTAATCTTCCCTATGGCCTAGGAAATTTAGCTACTCATCATACCAAATGAAAGCTCAATAAAGACAATAATAATAATATAGTCATTCATATTTGATAATAATAATCCAATTCTAAAAATTACAAATGTCAAACGTAAATCAACAAGTATTAAAATTTAAAACCAAGCATCATAAATGAAAAGGAATTCTTTCCCAATGAAATTGAAATAAATTCACTAGTATGGGAAAATCTAGAAAGACATTCGGTTCCCTACGCTCTCCTCCCGTCTTCTATATTGACGTTCCAAAGTGTTCTCTATTCTCCCTCTCTCTGGTTGTTGTCTGAAAATTAGATCAAGTGTGCTAAAATACCCACATGAATAAAACATGAAAAACCCAGCAGTTGGTTGTCGGGGTCGTTCGCAGCCGCTAATGGGTCAAGCTAAAATGGTTCGCAGCCGCTAACTTAATAAAATCGGTATAACGTTTTTTTCCTCTTTCACAGCCGCTAACAAAATCAACGTCAAGGATACGCGACTGCTAACTCGTACTCTAGTAGCTTTTCTTCCTTCTCGTTTGAGGCCGTCAGTCATCACTCTTGTAAATGGGCGCGACTAAAATCTTCAATTAACACTCATGACCACGACTTGCTTCAGGAAGGTGGCTATGCTAGCCTATTTTAGTTGTTTGCATTCTGGATTCATTATTCTTAACTCCAAGATGTATTACACCTGAAAGAGGAAATTTAGTCGGTCTAAGACACATAAATCGCTCAAACAAACAAATTATGTATCTAAAATATCAACTATTTTAAGTCTAACCGAAACTATTCCACTAAAATTCGAATGGTGGTGTCAATGAGCTCTTTTCATCAGGGATAAAAAGGATCGTTTGTGCGTTACTTTATCATATACATCTTACGAACTAACACGTAAGTTTCTTTTCTTCCACCTTCACAATATGCTTATGTTCTAAATTTTTGGTATATTTATTTGTATCTATAATGCACGGACACTTTTGAAAATATCATTTTGTCGTGTCATGTCGTGTCGGACATCACATGGGAAATTCAAGAAAAAATCCTTGTCGCCGTATCCGTGTCGTGTCGTGTCCATGTCGCCATATCTGTATCCGTACATCGTAGATTTGTACACTAATTTATAATTTTTTCATTCATTTTTATCTTCTTTTGAATTCAATATGAAACTTATTGCATTAATTTTTGGTTTGACGAGTTGGGTAGTTGGAGTTGTTAAGACCTCCATTAATGGAGGTTAAATCTTTAGTAGTTTTAGAGTGTTGAACATGTTTTGTTATATTTTGTTGGCCCTAATATGGCATATCAGTGTTATATGATTATTCACAAGCTTTTAAATATGTTGTTGTTGCCTTGGGAGGGCTAACATAGCCACTCCGTGGTCATTTTCTTTGAATCCCCAATTTTCTGACGCTTCTAGAACGTCCCACGGCTCGAAAAACTTTTGAACTATTTCGTCCCATGATTGTGGGACATACGGGGCAAACATTCTATTTTGGCCCCTATGGTCAGGGAACTTCTGAACTAATTTGTTCCGAGGCCTTGAGACTTTGTGAGGAGACTTTCTATCAACGTCCCACAGCCTTGCAGGGAGACTTTCTATCAATGTTCCACAGCCTTACGGGTAGACATTCTATCAACGTCCAACGACTGTGGGACATCGCCTTTATTTTCTTCTCAGGTCATGGTCCTGCTTTTCTTCATGCCTTGTTTGAACTTTAACCTCATTTTTGTGCTTTCTTTTCGTATATTCCTAATGTGTCATACTATATTTGTATGTATGTGAATGATCTTGTTGCTGGGTGGTGGGTCAGAAACATAGTGACGGTATAGTGCAATATTTCAAAAAATTTCGTCATAACCTCGTTATCAAAATATTTCTAAAATATTCTAATAAGCAGCGGAGCAAATCGGGCAGAATAACTCTAATATATACAAGCATCGATAACATAATTTTAAAACGTATAGCATATAATCACAATATGCAAATTATTATTTTGGCAGCATAACGATATTACCGTAATGCAAAATTGGCTATCAATGACACTTTTCCAGCACCTCGATATTTTCTCATGAAATCGGTAGAGCTTCCCCGCAATATCCCCGATTAAGATTTTGGAGCGTGGTCTCCGGTGGTATTCCGCTAAATACTTTAAGAAAATATTTTTCTAGAAAAACATATTTTCCTAAAACTAGAAAATCCCTATTTTCTAATTAATTAAGCGGATTATATATTAATTATACAACCACCTAATTAAATATTTAATTAATACTTAATCAAGGATTAATTAGACTAGAGAGAGAGAATTTCGTTCTTAATAAACTCAACAAAAGGCTATTGAGTTTGGATGCATAAAATGAAAACATTGGCAGCCAATTATTTATAGGCCTCATTCAAGGTCGTTTTCATCCAAAATTTAGAATTGCCATGTACTCCAAGTTCGGTCAGCAAATCGGAGTACGCCACGTGGAAGAGGAACTCGCCAGGAGTCCTTAGCTGCCAAACACACGCTGGCACCTGCTGGCGCGTGCCCCCACGCACCGCCAGTAGCTCCTGCATGCGCATGGCACGCATGGGGCACACGCTTGCACAAACAGGTACCGCGTGGCCGGTTCATCCGGTCTGATCGGCGGTTTAGTGGCTCAGACCAGTTTGGCAGTGAACCGGTCGGTTCGGACAGCCTGCTCTTTGATACGTGGCAACATCTAGTGCAGCCACGTGTATGGGTCGATCAGAACCAACCCGCACTATCGGACCCGTTTACCAGTTGACTGGCCCAGCTAACCTTTAATCTGGGCCGCTAACTTCCGTTGATGTGGCTCAATCTAGACCGTCCACGTGGCACACCACACAGCACCCAATCAACATCACTTAGCATCTGACTCGCTGATGTGGCGTGACACGTCAGCTGCCACATCAGCAATAAAAAAACTTTTTTGTTTTTTCGAAAAAATTTTATTTTTGTCAAAATAAAATTTTGGGCATTTCTAATTCTTTGGAATTTAATTTATTTTCACAAAAATAAATCCCTTGGTTTTCAAACACTTTGAAAATTTATTTCTCTCTCTCTCTCCTTTTAATGTTTTCTCTTTGGTCTTCGTTGGGGCTTGCGGGGGACCTGTAGGACTAATTAATTTTAGCTCCAAACGAGTCAATCTATTATCATCCCATGATAATAATTGATTACCGTTTAACAATATTTAATTCTACTAAATAAATATTTGATTACCGTTTAACAATATTTAATTCTACCAAATAAATATTCTTGCACTCTAAAATTAATTAAATTATTCACGAATTGCTCGATCTAGAATAATTTTGCATTTTACTCCTCTATACAGATATCCATGAAAAATAAATCAATACTAGTATCATTTATTTTTCACTTCCAATCTGAAATTCTTGATTTCCCTTAAGCCCAAATTCCCTGTATGTGAAACACATTTAACATACAACTTCGGTGACACACACACAAAGCACTTTGGCCAAAGTTTTTGATTTGAAGTTTTTGCAAGTCTATTTCAGGGATATCCTTTAACCTCTAGCAAGGCTACAGATTCCTCGATTAGTATTGCTCTTTAGCACATTTTATGTAATCACCGAACGTACAAAGTATTTTAGCCACCCGTTACCGAGACCTCACTTCTGAGTACATCACAGTGATTAATATTACTTGTCTAAAGCAGAAACACTGTCACGATTAATAGTCTAATGCTTCCCAGTTCGATGTTTCCAATCTCATTGAAAATCATCAATGTGCTATAACTGAAAACTCCATTTCCCTATGACGAAAGACTAATCATCTTATGTAACACAATATAGTCTCGATAAGAACACTTTCTTATCATACCGACTAGAACTTTAATGACACGTGATATTTGGTATTTAAATTCTTTCCCTATGAAACACATTTCATATAAAAATATCATCACACGTCATTAATTATTAAATTCGTAAAATACTCATAACTTGCGATAATTTCAATTTTATTAATCCAAAATATTTACAATATAATTGTATATAATTGGATTTTCAAGGTATTAATCCCAACAATCTCCCACTTGCCCTAAATCCAATTAGCTACACATCTAAGGCCCATCCCTTCTACATGAGTGTCATTTGCGCCAAAGTCTTAGTGAAGGGATCTGCCAAATTGTTTACTGAGCTAATTTTCACCACTGCCACTTCTCCACGTTCCACATAATCTCATATAATGTGAAACTTTCTCTCAATATGTTTTGCATGTTTATGACTTTGAGGTTCCTTGGAGTTGGCCACCGCTCTAGCATTGCCACAATACAATGTGATCGCCGTAATTCTATCCTTGACGACTTCTAGATCCATTAGAAAATTTTGAAACCAATACGCTTCTTTGGCTGCTTCCTAAACTGCCGCGTATTTGGCTTCCATGGTGGAGTTAGCAATGCAAGTTTGCTTAATACTCCTCCAACTTACGGCTGCTCCTCTTAGAGTAAACACATATCCAGACGTCAAACGCCCAGAATCCAAATCAGATTGAAAATCTGAGTCTATGTACCCTATAGGAAAGATCTCGTCACTGCGATAGACAAGAATATAATCCCAAGTCCTTCTCAAGTACTTTAATACATGCTTTATAGCTAGCCAGTATTGGGGTCCAGGGTTTGACTGATATCCGCTAACTAGACCTACAGCATAACAGATATCTAGCCTAGTACATAACATGGAATACATGAGGCTTCCGACTGCCGAAGCATACGTAACATCTTTCATCTCTTCTATCTCTACTGGGGTCTTGGAACACTGATCCCGAGACAGATAAACTCCATGTCGGAAAGGTAACGATCCTTGCTTAGAGTTAGCCATATTATATCTTCCCAACATCTTATCTATATATGCTACTTGTGATAAACCAATCATTTTATTCTTACGATCACGACAAAGTCTGATCCCTAGAATATAACTGGCTTCACCAAGGTCTTTCATGTCAAACTGATTTGATAACCAAATCTTGACTGCTGACAATATTCCGGTACCATTCCCAATTAGCAGAATATCATGCACGTATAAAACTAAAAATGTTACAACACTATCATGATGTCTCTTGTACACACATGGTTCATCAGGCAATTATATAAATCCAAAGGATTTAATTGCCTCATTAAATGTGATGTTCCATGATCTAGACGCTTACTTAAGACCATAAATATATCTATTTAGCTTGCATACCATATGCTCCTGATTTCTGGCTATAAAGCCTTTAGGTTGAGCCATGTATATTTCTTCTTGAAGTTGTCCGTTCAAGAAGGCAATCTTTACATCCATTTGTCAAATCTCATAATCAAAATGAGCGGAAATGAAAAGAAGAATTCTTATGGACTTAAGCATTGCTACAGGCGAGAAGGTTTCTTCATAATCGATACCTTCTTTCTGGGTATAACCCTTTGCCACAAGCCTTGCTTTAAAGGTCTCAAGCTTTCCATCCACTCTCCTTTTTCTCTTGTAGACCCATTTGCATCCAATGGGTTTAATGCCCTCAGGTGCCTCTACAAGTTCCTAGACTTTATTGGAATACATTGAATCTAATCCAGATTTCATGGATCTGACCTAACGGTCAGCGTCTATATCCTTTATAGCTTTATGATATGTGATAGGATCAGATATGTCAGGTTCAATCACTTGGGTTAATCCTAGGTATCTATCAGGTGCCCTGTCAATCCTCCTACTACGATGAGGTTGTTGTGTACTAGTCCCTACACCATATTTTGTATGTATTTTGTACATTATATGTATCTAATACATTTTCAGTTACTATGGGTTCTTAGAATTCAATATCTGAAACTGCCATTTCTTCTAACATAATTTTGCTTCTACCTTTGTGGTCCTTTACAAAATCACCTTCG
The DNA here is from genome assembly GCA_037501455.1 of Lantana camara. Taxonomy (NCBI): domain Eukaryota; kingdom Viridiplantae; phylum Streptophyta; class Magnoliopsida; order Lamiales; family Verbenaceae; genus Lantana; species Lantana camara. Next base: position 15,658,184 of record CM074860.1, read on the forward strand.
AGATATTTAGCATTAGTGCTCACAAACATTTTGTGATCTCTCGGATCTTAAAATATACCACCTCTTATTCTTTTAGGATAATCTATGAACAAGCAACCACTGTTCTTGATTCCAACTTTTCAAGATCCTTCCTTAAGGCATAAACTGGGGTTCCCCATATCCAAAGATAGGAGACACTAGGCTTTCGCCCTCGCCACAGTTCCATTTGTGTTTTAGGAACTGACTTGGAAAAACAAGGTTTAATATGTGCGCCATTATTTCGAGTGCCCAAGTGCAAGCATCAATAAGTCAATGTAGCAAAAGGGGTCGAATCCACAGGGAGGAGTAAATCAATCAATCACCTAATGTATTCACAAATCTATAGACCAAGTCTAGTGCAAAGTGAGTTAACTAATTATGGAAATGAAAGTTAACTAAGTTTAACGAACTAGAAACAATTGTAAAGTGAATAAAGTAGCAAATAACCAAGCTAACTAAGTGGCAAGGGGAAGTAATGATCATGCGAGGTTTGTGTTCAATTAGTGCTTTGGTGGAACAAGGATCTCACAATTCTAATCTTAAAAGTATACACAAGCTCCTCTCGAAGTCTAGTGCGTGTACCTAATTACGTCTAGTGCTGCTCTCGTGGTCATTTGCTCAATAACTAGATCAGTTAATCAAGATTAGTGCAAGAAACTAACTAGCGGCTTGGCATTGTTAATCAATTGCTTAATTGCTCAAGTCTAAGTCAAATCTCTTTATATTTAGCCTTTAAGTGTTGTGAAACCTCTTCCAATTCACATATAATTTCTCAACTAGAATGCAAATCTAAGTTTATAACTAAGGTGATCATGCTTAATCATGCAAGCAAATTAATTTCACAAGCATAAGATCAAATAGTCCCACCTAGGCATTTCATCAAACACTTATTCTACATAATTCATCACCCCCCCTTTGCCTAAGAAATTAGTCACTCGTATTAACATTAAAAAGCAAGGAAATAGTAGAAATCATTCTATAAAAATGCATATTAATTGAATTAAACCAAATATCAAGTATCCAAGACTTAAATCTCAAAAACATAAACAAATTCCACAACTAGAGGCATTAGTGTCAAAACTTAAAGCAATTAATTCTAAACTAGAAAAACAGTAAAGAGAAAGAATTATTCTAGAAAGGAATTAACAGTAACAATCTAAATTAAACTCTAAGAATCAAACATTAAGCTAGAAGAGACTCCTAATTAACCCTAATTTAAGCCTCAAACAAGTCTCCCTAAAGAAGTGCTGAAATAATCCTTATATAGTCCACAAAGCTCTCCCAACTGGCCTGCGGAACGGCCCTTCTGAATTTGTACTCCAGCGCTTATAGGAACGGCCGTTCCCATCCTCGATCAAAGACTCTAGTTGACTCATCGAAATGGCCCTTCCCAAAATACACAAGGACCAGAAGGGCCATTCCCAGCTTCCAGAAGCTGAAATTTGGAGCATTTTCGGTTCTTCACACTTTTTGATCATTCTCGACATCTAAAGTCTTGTTTCTTACCTCATTTTCACTACGAACCACCCCCGAGCATAAAATACCTGAAATAAGAGCAATTAGAACAGTGTAAGGCCTAGAATCCGTCAAAACATGACATAAAACATGCTCAAATAAAGGTATAAAATAATACTAACAAACTCCCCCACACTAGAACTATTGCTCTTCCTCGAGTAATGTCGAACACTGGGAAAGTCAATCCACCAACGAACAAATTCACGAAGGTCAATCATTAAACCGTCACAACAATCAATTTTAGCCTATCAAACGCACTAATCACAAGTATAAAATTCAACAAAAATAGTATAATTAGGATACCTTTGTGTAGTGTGTGAATTTGAATGAGATACTGCACAACAATCACTCAGATTGATTTATACATTTTGTTTAAGCGCTAATCTACCACTTCAAAATACACTCTTTGTGTCTATCTCCACTAATGGAATTGACTCAAGACTCGGGATCGAAAGGTCTTTCGAGCTTGTAATGTAGGCTTGGGTTACGGTTATGGAAATATGGGTTCAAGTGACTAAATACCAAAGCTCACATCGTTTTACAATACAAGACCAAACACTTTCTTTGCCTAACATAACACTCCCCACACCAAGATGTTTACATATACCTATCTTTCATTGTTTCACACTTTGCATATTTTTCTTTTCTTTTGACTTTTTATCAATTTTTCTTTCTTTCTTTTCATCTTTTCTCTCTTTTCGTATAAGAATCATCAAGAATGTGTCAAAAGATACAAACACAATATAAGATCAAACGAGCAAGCATGGTGTGATAAAATAAAAGGGATGGTTGTAAACTTTGTTGTGCTTATACTTGTAATATGGCTAGAAAGAAATTATGCACAACAAAAAGGCTCAATGGGGTAATCGGATTATGCTATTTAGTGAAAAAGGCAAATGAAAGGCTTTATCCATCGACAACGAATGCCTAAGTCATTTTTCTAATCTCTTGTCAATTCAAAATTTCACCTCGAAAGAAACAAAAGTGAATTGTAATCGTATTTTAGGCCTATTTAAAAGAAATAAACTTCATGTAAGGGATCGAAGTGCATTAAAACATTCAAAAGTGCTCAAAAATGAAGGCATGCTAACACACTATCTTTATCAAAAATCACACAAGTTTTCGTGCATTCAATTAGCCTAATTCGATTAAGTAACAATTCAACGATCATCCTAAGCAAAAATGTTTGAAAATGGAGTCAATTCGCGTATTCAAAGCAAAACTCAATAATAAGCAAAGTCTAATCACAACATGCTCTCCCCCCCCCCCCTCCCCGGCTAAGAATTTGCAATGTCTTCATGCAAATAGATATAAAGTTCAAAGAGACTCCCCGATTGCGAAGAAACCGACAACGGGGCATGCACAACGTATCCCGAATCCTGTAAGCACAACTACACAACAAGCATAACACAAGATGTATAGAAATAATAATAAAAGGAATGAGTAAATCAATACGTATCTAAAAATATAATAATCATAGAGAATAACATCATACAAGCCGAATTCTAACATAAGATAGCCAAATCAAGTACAAATATCCAAGAATCACATCCGAAGTCTCAGAATGAACTAAAATATTCAAACAATAAAATGCAAATCCTAGGATAGAATATAACATACAAACCGGGGGGAGTGGGAAATCAAGGGGGAGGGAGTGGCTAAAAAGTCCTGAACATCTCAGAAATCCCTCGAATATCACCTCGAACGGTGGTGATATTAGTCTGCATCGTGGTAAGGCGCTCATCCATAGAAGTGGTATGCTCGGTGTACCGCGTCTCTAGGCTAGTCATACGCAGTTCCATATTCTAAAACTGCTCCATGAAGTAAGCGCGGTCAGGAAAATCAGCCTGAGGCTCTAGGGCGGCAACATATGGCATTTATCATCAACGGGAGGCTGATGCTCATCAACGTGCTGTGGTGCAACAAATGGTGGCATCTCTACCTCCTCCACATGCCTACGATCGAGAATGCCCTCTGAATAAAGCCTATCAAGCCTAGCTCGGTCTCCCTTCGGCCAATAAACAACATAATGGTTCAAAAGCTCTCCCCAAAATCTAATCAAATCCATGTTAAACAATATCCTCGCATTCACAGTTAAGACCTAACTTCAATGCAATGGTCGTTACAAATCCACCCATAACAGGACTCATATTCTCACGCCGAGTAGCATGAAACATCCGATCCATCAACAAGTAGGTACCATTCATCTTGATTTGCTTTAGCATGCAATAAAGAACATAGATCTCCCAAGTGGTTACATTATCGGTGCTCTTAGCTCGACCAAAGATAGAAGCGGTGAGAAGCTTGTGAATAATGTGCCACAATGGATCATTAATGCACGTACTCTTAATGGCGCTCGTAGTATACATGGCACCGGTGAAGCACATCAAATGATCTCCAATTTGTCCAAGTGATGAACATTCTCCCACTCATCAGGTAAATCACAACCGGTAGCATCGGGAAAACTAAATATCTAACGAAGAAAGTCAGCATCACGCGTGTATACCACTCCATAAAGCATGAAAGTGGTTATTCCCAAACGCTTATTCCATTACAATGTCTCGGCGAACTCTCTCATGAGTTGGGGATATGTGTGCACCCGGTTAGTAATGAAGCTCAACCACCCGATATTCTCAAACAACTTTTGAACTTAGCAGAAGAGTCGGAACTCTCTAAGAATGGGCTCATCCAAATATTTGGTGAAAATAAGCTTACGACCGGACAAATTATGCCGTGGGGGATCTTTCTATCTCGTCTTCAACTTCCGATGGATGGTGGGATGCTGAGGCTTGAGCGGGATTAGTTCTAGCATGCCTACAAACCATTTTGACAGAGAATTAGAGTGAAAGGGACAGAAATTTTTGGTTGAGTCAAATGATCGAACACCTTGCAAGGAAGTGTAAAAGAGGCTTTTTTTTTTTGACAATGTGGTGTGGGAAATGGCCAACAAATGCTCAAAGATCGAAATTTAGAGACAAACAGCATGAAACTTACAAAATTTCCCAAAGAAACGATCACAAATCACCACTTGTAAGGTTTAGGGATAGGACTAGAATATGGGGAAAACTGGACAAGATGAAGCCGAAAAGTGAGTCTTCCCAAACTGGAAGGGTAATGGCGGCACCGGAATGTCACTGGTTGGCACCGGAACTGAAATGGGTTGCCAGACGCGGAGAAGAAGCAGTAGCTGGGTTGCTGCGTTGTTACAGTTTTGAAAGAGAAAGGGGGGGGGGGTTCTGTTGTTGTTTTGGCTGCTGTAATGGGGGGTAAAAATTACGTTCTATTGTGTTTTAATTAAAAGTCTGACTTGGGGGCTAGTGTCGCGATTTTGCTTTTTATCTAAAAAGAGAAGTGAAATCGCGTTTTATTTCAGAAATGGGGCAGAGAAAGCGTTTCGGATCTTTAAAAGCAGGCCGCGCTCATGTGAACGACCATTTCGAGATTAAACTGATGCTGGAATGGTCATTCCGGGTCTGGGAACAGAATAAATTTGAGCGACCATGGGATCGGCCCTTCTCAGTTTATACCTGAGATGAGAACGGCTATTCCCGTCTTCGGCGAGATGCAGAAAGCTACTGTAATGGTCTCCACGGGCGGGGAAGGAATATGCATGAAAATTCCCTGGGCGGGGACGTTAGAACCGAAGGTTGGTAAAGAATATGGAGGGAGGTAAGTGTAATTTTTGAAATTAAGGGTAGAATTCATAAAAACAAGCCAAAACATGACCAATTCTATTCTAAACAAACTGGAAATGAACAATTCCACAACCTCAACATTAAACACATCAAAAATTGACCTCAACCATATTATTCCGGTATTTAAACACGCAAGAGTCAAGCATTCTAGCTCGCATTTTCAACACATACCATAGTATACCGGAGATTAACTAGCCCCAAATAAACACAACAATGCACATTTAAATCACAATTTCATCAAAATTTAGCATGCAAAACATATGGTATCACAAAATGTGCATAAGAATTTCCCAAAATTTCACATTTTCTGAAAGTTTTCACACTCAAAACACTACACAAGCAAATATCACTCCAGAAGAGCATACTTCCCATATAAATTCAAAGATTTTCATTACAACACAACTATTTCACTCTTACATGCTTATCATGAATTTTACACTACAAAACACATAGATTCGTCAATCAAACACATATTTCAAAAGCACAAGATATCACATGCATCAAGTTATCCCCAAACAACATGCATAAATGTCAATGATTCTCAAATATACAAATCACATATGCATTCAAGTCGAGTAAAGGATTATCAAATCAAAAGCAATAAAAGACCTCAATTGGCCAACAACTTTCTTCAAGCACTTCATTTCGAGAAAATCAAACCTACATCCAAAGAGCAATAAAAAAAAAGAGTTAATTCAAATCAAAGATAAGGGAGGGGAGAAAGAAAAGAGAAGGGTTAGAAAATGTAGTTCTAGGTTTGTAGTCGCTAGCTCGACTTTGTAACCATGATTAAGGATCAAAAATCCAAACGTGACGAGTCATATAGAGTGAATTCGTTCTTGATACTCTCAAAATCGGATTTTGATCTCCAAGTATCAAATTCCAACACATCCTTTCACTTTGAATTTTCAAACTTTGATTTTCTCTCTTTTTCACCTGGATCTATCCCCTCTATGATTTTAACCATCTTGACCTGTTTCTCATTGACGGCCTCCACCTTACAACACTTATCCGGAGGCAGTGGTACGTTCATAGCTTGAAAAATACGAAACTCCACTCTATCATCCCCAATTTTGAACGTGAGAAGACCATTTTGGACATCCATATTCGCTCTGGCCGTGGCTAAAAATGCCCTCCCAAGAATCAATGGCATACTCTCATTGTCCTCAACATCAAGAACCACAAAATCATTAGGAATGTAGAATTTACCAACTTTTACAAACACATCCTCAAGAATTCTTATTGGATACGTCACCGATCTATCGGCTAGTTAGAGTGTCATATCCGTCGGTTTGAGCTCCTTAAATCCTAATTTCCTATAAGTAGATAAAGGGATTAGACTCAAACTAGCTCCTAAATGACATAAAGCATTACGAAATTGTAAAGAGCTAATAGTTAGAGGGATAGCAAAACTCCCGGGATCCTTGAGCTTTGGAGGAAGCTTCCATTGGATGATGGCACTACACTCTTCGGTGAGTGCAACGGTGGCGAAGTCTTCAAGCTTCCTTTTGTTTGATACTAATTCTTTTAAGAACTTCAAATAAGTGGGAATTTGAGCTAATGTCTAGGCAAATGGAATGTTAATGTGGAGTTGCTTGAACACATCGAGGAATTTTTCGAATTGCTTCTCAATGTTGTGCTTTCGAAGTCTTTGTGGGAAAAGAATTGGAGGTACATACGCCTTCAGTGGAACGTATACGTTTGGTTGTGAAGAGAGCTCATCATTTTGACTTTTCTCAACCTATTTCTCTTTCAACTCATCTTCATCATCTATCTTTAGGTTCTCAACGCTCTTTTGTCCAACTTCTTCACTTTTATCTTTCTCTTCAATCTCAACTCTTGTTTTATCCGTTCTTATCTCTCCCTCGGATTGCATAATCAACGACGAACCATTATAAACCACTCCACTCCTTAAAGTAATATCCTTGCAATGCTCAACCAGATTCATCTCAGTTTTACTCGGTAATTACCCTTGTGGCCTTGTGTTCAAGGCATTGGCAATTTGGCCAATTTGGATCTCCATATTCCTATTTTGCACAACCACTTGATTAACTTGTATTTCTAGTTTGTGCATACGGTCCGACGAGACCGTGATAAACCTTTCCAATGCCACTGTCCAACCTTCTTTCTCGGCTTGTTGTTCAGGAGATTAAGGTTGTGGGGGTGGTGTTTGGTAATGTGGAGTAGGAGGTAGGTAATAAATTTGAGGGGAAAATAATGGAGAATTTTCTTGGTTTTGCATAGGGGATAGTGTACGAGGATTAGTGAAATGATTTTGAGGGAGTAAGAGGTTGAAATTTGGTGGTTTTGGCCCAGGTTTCTTAGTTGGAATGTTGGTTTAGGAGGAACCACTTGGCCATTGTTGTTCGACCAAGAGAAGTGGAGGTGGTTACACCATCCTGGGTTATAGGTGTTAGAGTAGGGATTGTTGACGGGTCTTAGTCGATGCAAAGCATTTACTTGCTCAGATCCAGAAGTGTTTGAGGATGAACCTCCTTGGTTCGAATATGGGAGAGTGCCATAGGAATGAGGTCCACCACATAACTCACAAACCATTGACGAAACTTATGGAGGTTGGTTCGACACCGCATTCATGGTGAAATGATCTTGCTTCCTCGACCGATCACACAATTTGGGACCTATCTTTGCTTCTATCTTTACCTCCAAGGTCGTAAAATCATTCACTTGCATCATACCGGGAGATGGGTTGCAAGGTCTAGGAATTAGTGCCCTTTAGGATGACCAAGAGTAGTTATTAGCCGCCATCATTTCCAAAAGTTGAATTGCATCGATTTTGAACATGTTCATTAGGGCTCCTCCCGCGGCGGAGTCTACCATTACCTTGAGGTCATGTGAAATCCCTTGATAAAACGGTTGGACCAACTTCCAATCTTCGCATCCGTGATGAGGACATTTCCTTTGTAGCTCTTTGAATCTTTCCCAAGCTTCATATAAGCTCTCTCCTTCATATTGTCGGAATGAGGTGATTTCATTACAGAGCTTAACTGTCTTCGAGTAGGGAAAGAACTTGTCTAGGAAGGATTGTGATAAGAAAGCCCAAGATCCTTTCGTCTCGTACGGAAGTGCACTGTACCAATCATTCGCCCGATCCCTTAAGGAGAATGGAAAAAAAGGCAAATCCTAATGGCATCCTCGGTGACATTGTTTAATTTGAACGAGTCACACACTTCAATGAACCAATTGACATGCGAAATTGGATCCTCCATAGCTAAACCGACAAATTGACTTTATTGGAGGAGAGAAATGTAAGCCGGCTTAATTTCAAAGTGGTTCGCCACCACTCCCGCTCTTCCAAGATTTTGTTATATACACTCCATGCTAGGCATGGCATAATCCCTAAGTTGCCTTTGCGGTGGGGTATTTGGTGGATGTCTATTTCCTTGATTTACCCTATTTCGACCATTATTTCCATTTAAGTCTTCCATTGGAATCGGCTTTGACAACTCCTCTTGTCTTTTTCCTTTTCTAAGAGCACGAAGTTTTCTCTCGATCTCGGGATAGTGTTTGAGATTATCCCAACTTCGGGCCCTTCGCATAAACACCTATACAAGAGACAAGCACAAGTATCAAATACAATAAAAATAATGGTCTAAATCACTGGCTACTAGCACTCGGCAAGAGTGATTTAAATGCCTCCCCGACAACAGCGCCAAAAATTTATCGTGAGTTTTAAATGCCAGAGTGCAAGCATCAATAAGTCAATGTAGCAAAAGGGGTCGAATCCACGGGGAGGAGTAAATCAATCAATCACCTAATGTATTCACCAATCTATAGACCAAGTCGAGTGCAAGAGTGAGTTAACTAATTATGAAAATAAATGTTAACTAAGATTAACGAACTAAAAACAACTAGAAAGTGAATAAAGTAGCAAATAACCAAGTTAACTAAGTGGCAAGGGGAAGTAATGATCATGCGAGGTTCGTGTTCAATTAGTGTTTTGGTGGAACAAGGATCTTACAATTCTAATCACAAAAGTATATACAAGTTCCTCTCGAAGTCTAGTGCGTGTACCTAATTACGTCTAGCGCCGCTCTCGTGGTCATTAGCTCAATAATTAGATCAATTAATCAAGATTAGCGCAAGAAACTAACTAGCAGCTTACCATTGTTAATCAATTGCTTAATTGCTCAAGTCTAAACTAAATCTCTTTATAGTTAACCCTTAAGTGTTGTGAAACCTCTTAAAATTTACATACAATCTCTCAATTAGCATGTAAATCTAAGTTCATAACTAAGGTGATCAAGCTTAATCATGTAAACAAATCAATTTCACAAGCATAAGATCAAGTAGTCCCACCTAGGCATTTCATCAAACATTTATCCTACATAATTCATCACCCCTCTTTGCCTAAGAAATTAGCCACTCATATTAACACTAAAAAGCAAGGAAATTGTAGAAATCATACTATAAACATGCATATTCATTAAATTAAACCAAATATCAAATATCCAAGACTTAAATCTCAAAAACATGAACAAATCCCAAAATTAGAGACATTAGTATCAAAACTAAAAGCAATTAATTCTAAAATAGAAACATAGTAAAGAGAATGAATTATTCTAGAGAGGAATTAACAATAACAATCTAAATTAAACTCTATGAATCAAACATTAAGCTAGAAGAGACCCCTAATTAACCCTAATTTAAGCCCTCAAACGAGTCTCCCTAAAGAAGAGCTGAAATAATCCTTATATAGTCCACAAAGCTCTCCCAAACGGCTTGCGGAATGACCCTTCTGAATCTGCACTCTGGCGCTTATGGGAACGGCTGTTCCTAGGAAAGGCTTGGGACAGGAACGACCATTCCCATCCTCGATCAAGGACTCTAGTTGACTCACCGGAACGGCCTTTCAGGTTTCCCAAAGTACACAAGGACCTGAAGGGCCGTTCCCAGCTTCCAGAAGCTGAAATTTGGAGCATTTTTGGTTCTTCACACTTTTTGATCATTCTCGGCATCTAAAGTCTCGTTTCTTACCTCGTTTTCACCAAGAACCACCCCTGAGCATAAAATACCTAAAATAAGGGCAATTAGAACAGTTTAAGGCCTAGAATCCATGCAAACATGCTCAAATAAAGGTACAAAATAATTCTAACACAAAGCCCCAAAACGAACTTGGTAGGGTAGCATGACTCATCATAGATCTCACCATTTCCATCAGAGTTCTTTTTTTCCTTTCTGCAACACCGTTCTGCTGGGGTGTACCCGATGCAGATAATTGAGATCTAATCCCATTTGCAGTAAGAAATTCTAGAAAATCCGTAGACAAATACTCACCACCATGATCTAATCGAAGTTCTTTGATACGTTTTCCAATTTGATTTTCAACTTCAGCCTTGAATTCTTTTAACTTTTCAAAAGATTCAGACTTATATCTTATCAAATAAATAGATCCGTATCTGGAGTAATCATCCGTAAAAGTGATGAAATACTTAAAGCCTCCTCTTACTTGAATACTCATAGGACTACACACATCTGCATGAATTAACTCAAGCAATTCTGTAGCTCGATTACTTTTGGTTTTAAAAGATCTCTTGGTCATTTGCCTTCTAAGTATGATTCATAGACTAGTAGTTTTGTCTGAAATTAGTCTTTAAATCCTATTTGGATTAATATGAGGAAGGCGTAAATGTCACTTGTAAGCCTCGTTAGGCATAGGAGTTTTTCTCTTGGATGGTAAGTCAAGCGTAGTAGTGTTAAGTTCAGAATTAGGGTTTTTATCGGGGTATAACAAGAAAAGACCATCTTTTACCGTGCCAGAGCAAATAAACCTTTTATTTTGCTTACTGGTAAAATTTTGTTCAAAACAAACACTGAAACCATTGTTTATTAAACAACTCACAGAAATCATATTTCTGCGAATACACGGTATGTACCGAGTGTCTTTCAGTATCAAAACCTTATCACCAAAATACAAATTTACAATCCCTACTGCTAATATAAATATACTTGTATTATCCCCGAGCAATACCTGCATCTCACCATCTTCAAGCTTTCTGGTTAGCTTGAACCCCTATAACGAATTGTAGATATGATTAGTTGAACTCGAGTCCACACACCAGGAATCTAGTGGAATTCTAACTAAACATAATTCTATCAAGCATGATATCAATATACCTTGTTCAGATGTCTTAGTAGGAAGACTTGCTAAATATTTTGAATAATTCCTTTTCCAATGCCCATTTTCACCTCAGTGGAAACATTTTCCCTTGCTGGGTTTACCCTTCTTCTTCTGAAACTTTTTCTTGGGATTGAGAACCTTTTCTTTTCCTTTTTTACACTTGTTGGCTTTTGAGGTCGTGGAAGTCGATGCCTGATCAGGAGAACCGTTCCTTTAGCTTTCATCACTCCCTCTGCCACTTTAAGTTCGTTCATCAATTCTGGCAGAGAGAAATCCAATTTGTTCATAGATTAATTTTGTCTGAATGTCTCGAACGATTTTGGTAGAGAGCATAGGATCATATCCTGTTTACTAAGATTATCAAATTTAGCAACAAGGCTCTCAATTCGTTCAGGTAAGCCATCATGTTCATAACATGATCCTAAACAGGTGATCCCACATACATCTTAGTAACTAACAGCCTTCTATCAATTCGAGCCTCTTGGCTCGATTTTGTCCTCCAAACATTTGATGGAGATGATCCATCATGTTCTTAGCAGTTGACATTTCATACATTTGATGCTTAAGAACATTGGAGACAGATTCCAGGATATATGACCTAGCCAAATCGTTGGACTTGTTGATCCAATTGACATAAGTACTTCTCATATCCTGAGTGGCTGTAGTTTCCGGTACCCCCGGACAAGGTTCATTGAGCACATGTTCCAAATTCTCGTGACCAAACTCGATGTCAAGATTTATCTTCCAGTCAGCATAGTTAGATCCTTTAAGTCTACTTTCCTTTAGGATCGATTGAAGAGGGCTAGCAGTCGTCATTGTTTTAAAATTGAAATATTTTAAAATAGTGTAAGTTATGATTTTGTATTTTACTTCTTTTGCGTTTAACCAATAAATGAAATCCACGTAAGCATTTTTGGTCTACGAAATGGTGACTTGGCCAACTGTAGTTGACTCCCCGGAAGCGAGGTCAAAAACTGTTTAGAAAAGCAAGAATTATTCTTAATTAACATGTCGTCTAGGTAACTCTTACCAAACTATGTTAATCCACCACGTCAACCCTTGACCTCTAAGTGAATGTAACAGAGCTCCGAAGGTACGTTAATAAGCGTATACTATTACCTAGAAATTCGTACGGGTAGATCAGACACTCCACGGAGGCATGGTCGAGATGATTTTCCTCGTGTTTCATTCTATCCGAAGAAGCCTAATCTTGTATACCGTGAATACATACCCGCCGAAAGGAGTAGTACGTATCTACTATACTATAGACGGGTAACGGAGGCCATGAGAATCCAACTCTTTTCATCTCGCTCCCACTTCAATTTTTAAAAATTGTGGAATATCATTGATTATTAAATAATCACTTTTGGTGTCTTATTATTGGAAGTAATTAATCTAATTAATATGCTCCCACCAGGATTATTAGATCATCCTAATAATATTTTAAGGCTTTAATAACTATTTATTAATGAAGCCCAAAAATATTAGTCCAATTATACATATACGTAACTCCATCAATTAGAAGGGGTTAGTGGGTTTCTTTATTACGTTATAATAGTCTGAGAAAATATAATATTAATAAATAAATATTATCCTTATGCAGTTAGGAATCCCAACGGATTACAAACTGCTAACATTAGTATCTTTGTGTTCAAATTATATTAATAACATATTTCTTAAAAAATTGAGAGAAAGAGAAATATATATAATTAATAAACCTTATTTTTATTATGTATATTTGTATTTTTGCATTAGTCATTAAATCTATATTCTTTTATATAATCATATTTCTAATAAAAATTTCAAAGGAAAAAAAAAACATATATCATATTTTTGTATATTGAGGCAATTTAATATATTTCTAATAATTTTGTTCATACAAATTATATTTGATTATGCATAATATATTATTAATGAATTTAAATTAAAATCAAAACTCAGAAGAAAAAAAAAAAAAACCCAACTCAGCCAACCCTGTCGTCGCTCGTCGGAAAAGATGTATGGCTCATCCACACCAAGAATTGGGAATTTCTCATTTCTTCGCCGAATTCGACGTACGGGTAGTCTTTTTTGATCATCGCGATCGAGGATCGCATTGATACCAATTTCGTGGTCCGATTTTTAGCAACTTATAAATTATCAAAAATAATTAAAAAGAAATGAAAACGATTTAGAAATATAATATGAAGAGTTAGATTTCATTACTGTAAATAGTCTTGAAAACAAATAAAACTTTATAAAAAATATATAGAAAGATTATATCAATTATCAACATATTAAATATTCTAGGACCTTATTTGAAAGATTTTAAAAATTTTGGGGTCAAAACTAAAAATATAGAAACTAAATGTTGATTTATAAAAAGACAAAAATAAAAAATTTTAATAAAAAATCACACAACCGCGCCTAAAGCACAATGGTCAGACGGAGGGTTTTTCGTGCATATTTCTAATTACATAGAGTTCACTTTGAGTTTTTTAAATATTAGAATCCAACTTGAGTATTATGCATTTCACATGTGGTGATCCTTAAAAAAAAAAAAAAAAAAAAAAACCTTTATTGTGTACATATGTGTGTGTGTGTACACAATAAATTTGTGTTTACTATTTTCAGGCTCATCATAAACTCAAAACATATAGTTTCCTTAATTACTTAGTCATTCTAAAATGCACAATTAAGAAAAAAAAGTTCTCAAAGAATGGACAACCTGTGACTTCTACATTCTTATATTTAGAAATGCAAACCGAATAACTAACATCTATCATGATCATCGAAAATCTTTTACTTCCACATAACGTACTACATATATATATCTCCATTCTAAGAATTGAATTGTACATTACTTTTAAGCAATAAATTGAATATCCTTAATAATCTTAGGCGATGGGGTACTGTAATAATAATAATAATTACATGCAGGAGGTTATGTTGTTGGTGACTGTAGCAGTAGTGATGATCTCAAGCAGCAGCCGCACTAATGCATTGCCACCACCAACACCGGTGAAAAAGTGGTGTGTGGCCAAACCAAATGCGACTGAGGCGGCGCTGCAAAATGCTGTAGTTTTTGCTTGCCTAAGAGTAGATTGCAAGCACATAGAACCGGGCCATAAATGCTACATTCCCAATACCTTGGTTAGCCACGTCTCCTGGGCCATGTCTAAATACTATAACATGACCGGAAACTGTAGTTTTTTTGAGGGAACTGGCATCGAAGTCACCAAAAATCCTAGTATGCATACATCTTCTCATTTATCGTTTCCTAATTAAACATAGGATTCTAATTATCTAATTTCTTCCCCATATTCCCCTTAATTAGGTCCTACCGATGCTTGTCGCTTCACTTCTTACACCATCAAGGTACGTACATGTTTTTTGAAAGCGATATATATGTATATATAGCTTGATTCTTGTCAAGAAATATGAATAGAAATGGCTTGAAATTCAGGCAAAAATCCACACATGTTGAAACTTAATTGTAGGAAAAAGGACCTACTTATTTTAAGGTGATTTGATGAGATATATATATATATATATATCTTATTATTATTTTTTTGAGTGGTATCTTATGATTACTTTATGCCCCTAATCTGAAATATATATCAAGGGTCATAATTAATGCTATTTTGGTTTAAATGTAGCCCAATGTTCCAAGTCAATCTGCACCAACGAAGACAAAAATTGCTGCAGCGACGCCAAGTCAATCTGCACCAACTATGCCAAAGAACACTGCGACATCAACCGATCTCTAGGTTGGAAAAGATGTTCAAATTTTACTTTGTAGAAGACCATTTTGGGTGTAATAGCATAGTTACCCTACTCTTTTTATCCATAGAAATGAAAATTAAAGTACGATAATTGCATGGGTGTATTTCTTGTATTTTTTGGGATTATATTAATAATACAATAATGCTTTTGAGATGTGGTTGCACGATTTTCCTTCTCCTAAAGATATAAGATTTGATCTTATTTGATGCCCAAAAATTAAGAATAATTAAGACTTTATCAATCTATTTCTTTATTAGTTTAGTATTTTCTTTTCCTTCCATATATAATATTGGATTAGGATTTTCTTTTCCTTCTCTATATATAGGTCATTTGTGTGTAGCCATAATATGAAATTTATCAAGTTCTAATCCGTCTAATCTAAATATAACAATTTTTGGGATTAGAACGTTTCTCTTTTTCGGTATCGGATCTTTTACTCCATTTTAGTGTTTTATCTCATACTCCACGTACAAATGCATGATATGTGTAAAATTTTGTCAGATTTTCTAATAGATAGAATTACTTTTCCAAAGAAGGTGTTTATACTTTTCATGCTCAAAATTCTACTAACCTGTTACTTTAAATCATTTGAAAAATAAGGTGCGAACAATACATGTAATTTGCTGAAATTTAATTTGAGACCCAACGCCTTGTGAAACGCCTCAACCACACTTTGATTGCACTTTGCTCCATCCACGGTTGCTTTCGCTCCCAATATTAAGTTGTCCACAAAAAGCAAGTTTGAGATGTGAGGCGTTTTCTGACACATCATAATTGGCTTCTAGGTCTGGCTGAAATGGTCTCCTCAATCACATACGTAAATTGTTTCATGTAGAGTACAAACAAATAAGGTGATAGTGATTGCCTTATCTAATGCCACAAATCCGTACAGCCTCCGTCGGTTCACCATTCTATAGAATTTCCGATTGTATCCTCTACATTCTGCTCATAACAATATTAATGATTTTCTTCGAGAGTTTGAAGAAAGTTAAAGTTTTTCTCAAAAAATTCTACCGAATTTTGTCGTATGCCTTTTCAAGATTCAATTTCAGCACCATGCCCTTTTTTTATTGTTACAGTGATGTAGCATTCATAACACACTTCTTTAGGTATCAAGATAATTGTAATGGTTGTCTCAGCCGGGAATGAAGCTATTCTGGTTCAATCCCATAATTTCTTTGATATATGACTTAAATGGAGTATAATATCTTGGTAATCATTTTTGAGCAAAACATTAACATAATGGCCTGAAACTCGTTTATTTTCTAGAGCATTAATTTTTTTTAAATTAGGAAAATAAACAATCGATAATCCTTCTTTGGAATTGATTCTCTCTCCATGCAATGATTGATGAAGTTCACTATCGAGCCTCCAACTATATCCTAATAGGTTTTGAAAATCTGACAAAATTTTACACATATCATGCATCTAGTACGTGGAGTATGAGATGAAGCACTAAAATGGAGTAAAAGATCCGATACCGAAAAAGAGAAACCTTCTAATCCCAAAAATTGTTATATTTAGATTAGACGGATTAGAACTTGATAAATTTCATATTATGGCTACACACAAATGACCAATATATAGAGAAGGAAAAGAAAATCCTAATCCAATATTATATATTGAAGGAAAAGAAAATACTAAACTAATAAAGAAATAGATTGATAAAGTCTTAATTATTCTTAATTTTTGGGCATCAAATAAGATCAAATCTTATATGTTTAGGAGAAGGAAAATCGTGCAACCACATCTCAAAAGCATTATTGTATTATTAATATAATCCCAAAAAATACAAGAAATACACCCATGCAATTATCGTACTTTAATTTTCATTTTTATGGATAAAAAGAGTAGGGTAACTATGCTATTACACCCAAAATGGTCTTCTACAAAGTAAAATTTGAACATCTTTTCCAACCTAGAGATCGGTTGATGTCGCAGTGTTCTTTGGCTTCGTTGGTGCAGATTGACTTGGCCTCGCTGCAGCAATTTTTGTCTTCGTTGGTGCAGATTGACTTGGGACATTGGGCTACATTTAAACCAAAATAGCATTAATTATGACCCTTGATATATATTTCAGATTAGGGGCATAAAGTAATAATAAGATACCACTCAAAAAAATAATAATAAGATATATATATATATCTCATCAAATCACCTTAAAATAAGTAGGTCCTTTTTCCTACAATTAAGTTTCAACATGTGTGGATTTTTGCCTGAATTTCAAGCCATTTCTATTCATATTTCTTGACAAGAATCAAGCTATATATACATATATATCGCTTTCAAAAAACATGTACGTACCTTGATGGTGTAAGAAGCGAAGCGACAAGCGTCGGTAGGACCTAATTAAGGGGAATATGGGGAAGAAATTAGATAATTAGAATCCTATGTTTAATTAGGAAACGATAAATGAGAAGATGTATGCATACTAGGATTTTTGGTGACTTCGATGCCAGTTCCCTCAAAAAAACTACAGTTTCCGGTCATGTTATAGTATTTAGACATGGCCCAGGAGACGTGGCTAACCAAGGTATTGGGAATGTAGCATTTATGGCCCGGTTCTATGTGCTTGCAATCCACTCTTAGGCAAGCCAAAACTACAGCATTTTGCGCGCCGCCTCAGTCGCATTTGGTTTGGCCACACACCACTTTTTCACCGGTGTTGGTGGTGGCAATGCATTAGTGCGGCTGCTGCTTGAGATCATCACTATTGCTACAGTCACCAACAACATAACCTCCTGCATGTAATTATTATTATTATTACAGTACCCCATCGCCTAAGATTATTAAGGATATTCAATTTATTGCTTAAAAGTAATGTACAATTCAATTCTTAGAATGGAGATATATATATGTAGTACGTTATGTGGAAGTAAAAGATTTTCGATGACCATGATAGATGTTAGTTATTCGGTTTGCATTTCTAAATATAAGAATGTAGAAGTCACAGGTTGTCCATTCTTTGAGAACTTTTTTTTCTTAATTGTGCATTTTAGAATGACTAAGTAATTAAGGAAACTATATGTTTTGAGTTTATGATGAGCCTGAAAATAGTATATATGTACACAATAAAGGTTTTTTTTTTTTTTTTTTTTTTAGGATCACCACATGTGAAATGCATAATACTCAAGTTGGATTCTAATATTTAAAAAACTCAAAGTGAACTCTATGTAATTAGAAATATGCACGAAAAACCCTCCGTCTGACCATTGTGCTTTAGGCGCGGTTGTGTGATTTTTTATTAAAATTTTTATTTTTGTCTTTTTATAAATCAACATTTAGTTTCTATATTTTTAGTTTTGACCCCAAAATTTTTAAAATCTTTCAAATAAGGTCCTAGAATATTTAATATGTTGATAATTGATATAATCTTTCTATATATTTTTTATAAAGTTTTATTTGTTTTCAAGACTATTTACAGTAATGAAATCTAACTCTTCATATTATATTTCTAAATCGTTTTCATTTCTTTTTAATTATTTTTGATAATTTATAAGTTGCTAAAAATCGGACCACGAAATTCGTATCAATACGATCCTTGATCGCGATGATCAAAAAAGACTACCAGTACGTCGAATTCGGCGAAGAAACGAGAAATTCCCAATTCTTGGTGTGGATGAACCATACATCTTTTCCGACGAGCGACGACAGGGTTGGCTGAGTTGGGTTTTTTCTCTTTTTTTTTTTTTTTCTGAGTTTTGATTTTAATTTAAATTCATTAATAATATATTATGCATAATCAAATATAATTTGTATGAACAAAATTATTAGAAATATATTAAATTGCCTCAATATACAAAAATATGATATATGTTTTTTTTTTCCTTTGAATTTTTTATTAGAAATATGATTATATAAAAGAATATAGATCGATTTAATGACTAATGCAAATATACAAATATACATAATAAAAATAAGGTTTATTAATTATATATATTTCTCTTTCTCTGAATTTTTTAAGAAATATGGTATTAATATAATTTGAACACAAAGATACTAATGTTAGCAGTTTGTGATCCGTTGGGATTCCTAACTGCATAAGGATAATAGGATTCCTAACTGATAAGGATAATATTTATTTATTAATATTATATTTTCTCACACTATTATAACGTAATAAAGAAATCCACTAACCCCTCTAACTCTCACAATTCTAAAATTATCGAAGAGATAACCACTAAAAGAAAACTGCTTAAGCCAATACGTAAAAGAATTCCTAAGGTACACATACAGAAACCAATCCATCAGGTTGTGAGGGTCGGTGCTGAGCAGAATCAGGTTGTGAGGGTCGGTGCTGAGCAGAATCTTAAGGAGACACGGGCTAGAAGACTTGAAGCCATTGATGGATTTCTCTCTTCGTAGTCATCTGACTTGGAATTCATGGGCTAAATCAATTTCTGAGTCGGCATAATAGGAGCAATGGCGGGAGGTATTTCGATTCTAATTTTCACTGTCCTAAATTCATAATTAAGGTTTTTCTATGAATTTAAAGATTATGCTTAAATATCGTTTCAGAGCATGACAATATACCTCTGTCTTGTTCGTTTTATATGCCGTTCTAATTGAACATACTGCGGTTATTGTTCATGAATTCTATTTTGCGAGATAATCTGGAATAATTATGCTAAAGGTCTTCGATTGTATTGGGCATATATCTGGAGGGTAGCTTCGATGCCTTTTCTTAATTTCCGTGATGATGGATTCTGTTTCATGAATTTTAGTGCCTTTTATGCCATTAATTCTTATGCAATTAGAATCCATATGCAATTAGGAAAGTTATTATTAACTCAGCCTGATGACGCGTTTGGGATTGTTGCTTAGCATATATATGTATGCAATTTGATGGCCTTTTCTCGAGATGCGTGTCCCTTCTGGAAAACTGTATGGAGACATATTGTTTAGCATATATTGTATGCATTTTGAGGATTCTTGTTGGAATACGTGTGAGTCTTATTTCATTTAATTGTGAATCTTCTGTTAGTAAATATATGTGAACAGGCTATATATGTTTACAGCGATTATGTACAGTTTTAATAATCGCACCAATGTTTTCAGGATCGGACCGTTAAGCGAACCGGAAAATTGACTGGGTTAAGGGTTACTGGTTCAACCGTTGGGTTAACCGTGGTCGAACCGATGACGTCATAATTATATAATAAATAATATTAAATATTAAAAATAATAAGAAATAAGCATATATTTTAAGAATACATAACTACAATTAAAATTTTGTATTTTCAAACATAAAAAATAAAAATATGACATCTATTTAACTCACCAAAACTTTGTCAACATTAGAATAACAATAAATAAAACAATTATCTTGAATTCAATAAAAAGTCCATTGTAAAATCGTGAATTATGAATAGAAAAGGTAAATTACGAAGAGAAAGATTACATGAAATTGTGTTTGAGTGCCAATATAATAGATTGGAAACTTTTTTTTTAAAAAAAAATGCAAAAAAAGTTCAAGAAAAGTGTATGAAATTAGAGAAAATGAGGTAAAAATTTTCAAAATCTATTGATTTTTTAAACTGAACGGTTCTAATGACCCGGAAGCGGTTCGAACAGTTTACCGGTTCAACCTTGGTTTTCATCGGTTTTTACAAAATAACACGATTTTGAAGCATGTCCAGTTTTGGGACTTGACCGGGCCTGTTCTTGCACCGGTTGACGGTTCTAGCGGTTGAACCATCCGGTCCGGTCCGGTCCACAAAACATTGAATCGCACTTTGAGATACGTATTAGAAGTACTTAATCAAGATCCCATAAAGTTTAATATTGATAATAAAGAATATGCATTAGGCATTATTTGAGTGGTTCGTACAATTTTATTTAATTAGAGATTAGCCATAGCAGCTCTAATTAAATTTACTTATATGATAAAGTAAAACCACATATGGTATTTTAAATGTCTAATATTTGTGCATATTTTAAGGAATTGATTTTTCAGTGACCAATTAAATTTTATAATATTAAAGACTAGCCACAACATCTTTAATCGAATAAAATTTATTATTGGGGATCAAATATGGTACTTCATTTTGTCATTAGCATAAAATATTAAATGTCCTTTCACAATTACCCACAGGGTTGTGAAATTGAATTTAATAATTTTATCAAGGGATAGAAATTATCTCAAGGTTTTCAATAATTCTATCATCAAGTAATGAATCTTATCGAATTAAAATTTTAGCCCACAGGCAATTTTTATGTCACTTGATTCATTTATTTATGGTTTGCATTGGTAAATCATAACAAGTTTTATTTGCCTCAATTTAGTTATTAAGCATGATTATATGATTTTGCGGTTAGAAAACCTATGGCTATCTCTGATTTTAATATCGAAACCCCTGAATTCAATGGTGAGAATTATAAGATGTGGAAGGATGGGGTTCTCCTCTATTTAGGGTGTGTGGACATTGATTATGCTATTCGGAAAGACAAACCACATATTACTGAAACCAACACTCAAGCAGAAAGGGCTCTTTATGAACAATGGGAGCGGTCTAACCGACTCAGTGTCATGTTCATAAAGACTAAAGTTCCTGCTAGAATCCATGGTTCTGTTGAAAAGCATGACGATGTTCGGGCATTACTGAAGGCACTGGATGAACAGTTTGAGACTTCAGATAAAGCACTTGCCAGCACCTTAATAATGAAATTCTGAAACTTAAGACTCACCAGAGTTAAAGGTGTGCGAGACCACATCAATAAGATGAGAGATATAGCAGCTCAACTAAAGAATCTTTAGGTTGATATGTCTGAAACTTTCCTTGTGCACTACATACTGAATACCCTTCCTAATCAGTACGGTCCATTTAAGATCTCTTACAACACATATAAGGAAAATAACCTATTAATGAATTTATGGCCATGTGTGTTCAAGAGGAGGGACGACTGGTTATGGAAATGTGAGAGAGTGCATTGATGACCACCCAAGGAAAGAGGACTTCTCATGCCAAGTTTAAGGTGAAGGATAAATTACTTCCTAATGTTGATATCAAGAAGGAATCCAAGTGTTTCTTCTGTAAAAAGAAAGGTCACATAAAGAAGGATTGCATCAAGTATAAGAAATGGCTTGAGAATAAAGGTAATTTAACCTCATTTGTCACGTATGAAGCAAATATGGTTGATGTTAATTGTAACATATGGTGGATTGATTCTTGTTCTACAATCCATGTCTCAAATTCCTTGTAGGGATTAACCAACCTGCGGGAACCAGTGGGAAGTGAACGATGCATCTATTTGGGAAACAAGATGCAGTCACATGTGTAAGCTATTGGAACATGCAATTTAGTTCTTAAGAATGGTTTTGTTTTGACATTAGAAGAGACTTTTTACATTCCCAGTTTCTCTAGAAATTTAATTTCAGTTTCAAGACTTGTTCCGTTTGGATACTCTTTTAACTTTTCAAACACTTCTTTTAATTTGTCTTATGAATCCGAAATTATTGGACAAGGAATGTTGTGTGATTGTCTTTATTCCATTGATTTGCAAAATAACACCATTCATAATGTTATGCATGTTCAAGCTGGTATTAAGAGATGTGTTCCAAATGAAAATTCTTCTGTTTTATGGCACCGGAGATTGGGACATATCTCTATTGATAGAAATAAGAGGTTAGTAAAATGATGGGGTACCTAGTACATTAGACTTTACTGATCTCGATACTTGTATAGACTGCATTAAGGGCAAGCAGACTAACAAGTCAAAGAAAGGTGCTAAAAGAAGTATAACCATATTAGAAATCATACATTCGGATATATGCTATCCAGAAATGGATGCATATGGTCAGAAATACTTTATCACCTATATTGATGACTACTCATGATATATGCATCTCTACATGCTTCACCACAAAAGTGAAGCGTTAGAAGCCTTTAAGGTTTACAAGGCTGAAGTAGAGAAGCAATGCGGTAAGCAAATAAAGATAGTGAGGACTGATAGAGGTGGTGAGTACTATGGTAGATACACTGAAGATGGACAAACTCAAGGTCCATTTGTAAAGTTTCTTCAAGAAAATGGGATTGTTGCCCAATACATCATGCCTGGTTCTCCAGACCAAAATGGTGTAGCAGAAAGAAGAAACCAAACTTTAATGGACATGGTGCGAAGTATGCTTAGTGGTTCTAAGCTATCTAAGTCTTTGTGGATTGAAGCTCTCAAAATAGCAGTGTATGTATTGAATCGAGTTCCAACTAAGGCTGTTTCTAAATCACCATTTGAGTTATTCAAATGTTGGAAACCGAGCTTAAGACATACACGAGTATGGGGATGCCCATCTGAAGTGAGAGTCTATAATCCTCAGGAAAAGAAACTTGATACAAGGACCATTAGTGGGTATTTCGTTGAATATGCCGAAAGTTCTAAAGGATACAAGTTTTATTGTCCATCTTATAGCACTAGGTTTGTGGAATCAAGAAATGATCCTTGAGAATGACTTGATCAGTGGGAGTGATCAATTGTAGGATTTTATTTCTGTGAGGGATCAACCTTCTACTTCAAGTGATAGATTAATTGTTATTCACAATGCCCCTCAAGTACAACCGGGTGTTGAAGAACAACATAGTGAAGATCCAGATATTGCTGAAAATACTCAAGTAGATCAAATTGTTCAGGAAACTCCACAAGTTATTGAACAACAGGTAGAGCAGTATGATCTTAATGAGAATGTTGGTCAAACCTTAAGGCGATCTACTAGAGAAAGGAAATCAACACTTCCTAGTGACTATGTTGTGTATTTACAAGAATCTGACTGTGATGGTGGAGCTGAAAGTGATCCCGAGTCTTTTTCACAAGCTATGAGTTATAATGAGTCAGAATTATGGTACAATGCTATGAAAGATGAGATGAACTCTATGAAATGTAATGAAGTCTGAGATCTTCTCAAGTTGCCTGACGATGTAAAACTCATTGGTTGTAAATGGGTGTTTAAAACCAATAGGGATTCATTAGGCAACATCGAGATATATAAGGCTAGACTTATTGGAAAGGGGTTCACTCAAAGAGAAGGAATCGATTATTCAGAGACATTCAGTCCTGTTTCTAAGAAAGATTCCTTACGCATTATATTAGCATTAGTAGCCCAATTTGACCTTGAATTGCAACAAATGGATGTGAAAACGGCGTTTTTGAATGGTAATCTAGAGGAAGAGGTTTACATGAAACAACCTGAAGGATTCTCCTCTACTGAAGGTGAGCAGTTGGTGTGTAAGTTGAAAAACTCTAAATATGTAACCAAAAAAAAAAAAGAAAAACTCTATATATGGATTGAAACAAGTCTCCCGGCAATGGTATTTAAAATTTCATGACTTTATCTCTTTATTTGGTTTTGTTGAGAACATAAAGGATGAATATATATACCGTAAGGTTAGTAGGAGTAAAATTTGTTTCCTTATTTTATATGTGGATGTTATTTTGCTTGCTACCAATGATAAGAAGATGCTATATGAAGTAAAACAATTCCTTTCTAAAAATTTTGAGATGAAGGACATGGGCGAGGCATCTTATGCCGTTGGCATTAAG
Organism: Lantana camara; assembly: GCA_037501455.1. Lineage (NCBI taxonomy): Eukaryota > Viridiplantae > Streptophyta > Magnoliopsida > Lamiales > Verbenaceae > Lantana > Lantana camara. The sequence goes on from CM074860.1 coordinate 15,682,847, forward strand.
ATACATCGAGATAGACATAAGGGAATTTTAGTCTTATCTCAAGAAGACTATATCAACAAAATTTTAGAAAGATTTCGGATGAAGAATTGTTCATCAAGTATAGCTCCCATAGTGAAGGGTGCCAGATTCAATTTGAATCAGTGCCCGAAGAACGATCTTGAGAGGGAACAAATGAAAAACATTCCTTATGTTTCTGTTGTTGGAAGCTTGATGTAGCTCAGGTTTATACAAGACCTGACATTGCATTGCAGTTGGAATGCTAGGGAGATATCAGAGTAACCCAGGTATTGACCACTGGAAAGCTGCAAAGAAAACCTTGAGGTATCATCAAGGAACTAAGGATTGCATGCTTACATATAAACGATCAGACAATTTGGAGGCCATAGGGTACTCCGACTCAGACTTTGATGGTTGTGTTGACGCCCGCAAGTCCACATCAGGATACATTTTTGTGCTTGCCAGTGGAGTTGTATCATGGAGGAGTGCAAAACAAACCCTAATTGCTACTTTCACAATGGAGGCTGAGCTCGTTTCATGTGTTGAGGCTACCTCACAAGGATTGTGGTTAAAGAGTTTCATTTCTGAGCTTGGAATTGTGGATTCTATGATGCCCCGAGCGTGGAGCTATCACATCCCCCGCACTAGAACCCAACACGTAAATGAAATAGAAAATCCATATGCGTGCTAAGAGCTAGCGAACGGGAGACACTCAAGACCAATCCTATCTAGGCGGTGCTATACAAACGGTCAACAACAATTAAACGCATAACAGAAGCAAACTCATCAAGTAACCAATAATTTAAAAGTTTGGCATTAACTAATTTACATGACCAAGTTTCACGGCTAACATATTAAAAGTGGTACCGTGAATAAGATAGTAACGATATCACATGCCAACATCATTTTAATTAATACCATACATAAAAGCATCAAGACTAGGACTCGACTCAAAAGAAATCTAGACAACCCGCCACCTAGTCGGCTCCCAAAACCTGCAATCAATACTAAGGGACAAGAAGGAAAGAGAAAGAGGGTCAGTCGAGTGACTGGCGGGGGGTAACAATATATAAATTATAATTAATGCAGTAACGAGAGATGCAATGCATAATAAAAATTCACCTCGACCAAATATAGCCCCATTTACCATATATTTATTTTCATTACAATAATAGGGTGTATATTGGGTTAAGATTTTTCAAACAATCAATGGGTACCGAATTATACCCGTTCTCCAACCTTACTCCACAATACAATACAATCAAATAAATCCCTTTTCCCTCCGGGTGATGGAAGGGTTAATTACTCCCTAACCATCGATTTATCACTTGAGTCATAGCTCATTCGGTACTATGCTCCTTCGGCCAAAGCGTGTCACAGGTAATACCTGATATCCACTACCTCCGAAGATAGCACGTACACCCATAGAGGTCGCAGAGTAGGTTCACCGTCAGCCCTATGCTTTCCCGAATCCCCTAAGCCACGTTGCCTCGGGCCCAACAATCACAAGACAATTACTCGTTATGCAATGCATGCAAGATACATTTCCAATTTTCAATTGAGAGTCATGAACACAGGCTTGAGAATATATATATAAAACTCATTTGATATTAGAAAACCATTTCCGGTAAAACTGGGAAAGTAGTAGGCAATGGCTTATTTAATACATAATACATATATATATAATATTTATATATATATATATATAACTCATTTGATATTAGAAAACCATTTCCGGTAAAACCGGGAAAGTAGTAGGCAATGGTTTATTTAATACATAATACATATATATATATATATATATTATTTCGGGTGAGGAGCAATCAAATCATGTAGGTCATAGTGTCGATATAGTATTGATTAAATCAAGAGAATAACCTCACCTTGACAACCTTAACAAAAAGGGAAACAAAACAAGATACAAATCAAACCACCGGGTCCTTGGGAGGATCACCTAAACAAAAGACACAATTACAATCGACATTAGACTAAAAAAGACCAATTAGAGATGCTCGGCGATGCAAAACAATACCATGAAATGATATGAGTATACATTCATGTGCAACAAGATTATAATTATGCAAGGAATGGGCAAATATAAGCAATCATGGCACTTTAGGAACCAACTTTCACTTTGAAGATCATTTAGGGCAAGTTTAGACGTCTTTCATGCAACTTTAGTAAAACGATATACCTATATAAGAGAATTTACACTTGAAATAAAGAATATATAACACATATGAGGTTCAATAAATGGAAAGAAATGATGAAAAAAACAAGAAACGGGCATTTGGGCACAACTTAGAAAAACTGACAGTTTTTCTCTAAACACGCAAGTTGTAAAGAATTAGGCATATCTTAAGTTTGAGAAATCAGAATTAAGTTTTTTTTTTTGGAAATGAAATTAGACAAACAGGGCTTTCTAACCATATATTGCTCAAATTTTATTTCAAAGTAGATTAAAAATGACATAGATGCAAAGTTGAGCAAATGCAGATTTCCGATAGATTGGTGACACAATTTTGGATCAATCATATCTCACTCATCAGAAATTATTTTAAAGTGATTCCAATTGGAGAATGCTCTAAACTCAAATAGGTTTCAGTGGTCCAAATATCAGCTCAATCAAAGCTCATATAAGGTCTGCACGGCCGTGCCACTTTTGGTATAAAAACCTGCGCGGCCGCGCGAGAACAAATATGCTGAAAATTCAAGAATTTCCTCGTGGCCGTGCGAGAAATGAATGGGGAAGCCGCGAGGCCGTGCGGACATGTCTGGAATGAGAAGAAAACAGGGAAAAACAGGGAAGAAAGAGGGAAGGAAGCCAAGGTTTCACCCAACCATCCAAGCTTGCAAAAATACAATTAAGATCAAGTATTCTCATCTTATCACACCTAAAAGCACACTTAGAAGCACTTAAGGACCAAATATATGTCAAGAACTCATGCTTAATATCCATCATCATCATCCTCAACCCATCAACTCCATTAATAACCTTCAAGCTTTCCTAACTTATGAATCATGCATGATAGCTTCTTAAATTCTTCCTAACTAATGATTTCTAGTATGTTGCTTCTACCACTTACCTCCTAACATGCTTTGCTATATGATTCTCCATAATCTAGCTTAGGTTATCATATAACTTCATACCATGCATGCAAACTCATGATTATGCAAGAATTAAACCATGGAAGTATGTTTATGCATGAAGAAAAGCATGAATTCTACCTTGAATTTAGAAGAAATGAACTTGAGATGAAAGTATATGGATGTGGGATGTTGTACCTGAGATGAAGGAGTAAGGAGGAAGGAGAGAATGTCTTTATGTCTTCTTGAAATCCTTGGAATGAAATGAAAGACAAGACTAAGATATTTTTATAAAAGTTTTCAAACATTAATTAAAATTGTATGAGTCATAAAGTTAATCTTGACTTTAAGAAGAAATTTAATTAGCTATCCCTTTTGTTATAAAGTTTATGCAATTAAGTGATCATACTTTTACATGAATAATACTCAATTCTAAATAAAATTCACCTAGGTATTCATACTTTGCAAATTTGGCATTTAAGGACAAGTAGTTGACAAATAATACATCAAACGAATGTAACATATACTCTCGAGCGTTCACAGCGTTCACACACATTTTACCTGTTTCGAAAGACAGGGCGTTACAATCTTCCCCCCTTCAAAGAATCTGTCCTCAGATTCTATTGATTATCACGACATCCATCAATTTCTTTGGAACCACAACTCACAACCGAACATCACATGTAACCGAACACACACAGAAAGATAAAATGCTCAACAAAAGGGAACCATGTCTCTGAAGCACACAAACGAGAGAACCCCGTCTCTCGAGCACATAAGTGAGAGTACCCCGCCACTCATGCACGTAGGCAAGAGAGTCCCCAATGTCTCTCAAGTACCTAGGTTTGAAGAATCCGACATTTATCAAACGTCTAAAAGCAAGAAGTCTCACATCAATATTTATAACAACTAAGCATAAAGAAGCAGCAATAGCATACGCAATAAATGAGCGTACAACACTCGGATCACACAATGTAAAGATGGTATGTCATACATGTATGTAGTACCTTTCACCACGGTGGTAGAATCGATCTTAGCGACCTCCTCATCTTCACCCTTCAATGCATAGGCTCGGCCGTGCACTACTGATTTCTTCTTCTTGTTCGGACAGGTCTCGACAATGTCCTCTGGATGACCACAAACTAAACACTTCCCCAACTTTAACCAGCAATCATCCTCCAAGTGCGAAGGCTTTCCACAGAACCCGTATGGAGGGAATTGGAGCTTTTCTTGATTGAGTGTAGGTGCCCCAGCTAGGCGTGCCTTCTTCTCATTATCTTGAACGGGTTGCACCTGCTATAGGTGAAGTCTCTTGGTCCCTGAACCGGATCCTGAACCCGAATAAGCTCCTTCCTTTCGAAGCTAAGCTATTTGAGCTTCAATCATGGCCGCCTTAAGCATTGTTTTTTCCCAACTATCAACATTCCGACCTATTAATTCTTTCCTTATATCATGTCGAAGCCCACTCACAAATTTATAGCTCTTGCGAACCTCATCTGCTGTAATGTGTCGGGCATACGGGGCTAGTCGATTAAACTCAGCAATATACTTCTCTACGGAATGGTTGCCTTGCTTTAGCTCCATAAATTCTGCCTCTCTTCGGTCCCGAGCCACTCGAGAAATATATTTAGCGTGAAACTCTCTAGCAAAGACCCCCCATGTAACCTGGACTCCTTTCCGATCTAGCCTAAGCTGAACTTCCTCCCACCAATCATAGGCTGCGTCCTATAAAAGATGAATAGCACATCTAGCCATCTCTACTTTAGTACAAGGGCAAATCTGAAAAATCCGAGTAATTTGTTTAATCCAGTGCTCTGCCTGAATATCATCCGTAGTGCCGAAAAACTGAGGTGGATTATTCCTTTTAAACTTCTCATAGGTCAAGGGTGCTTGTCCTTGGTGATACTGAAGCACAACAGTCATTATAGCATCATTTGCATTTACCGGTGCCGGAGGAGGAATGGGATCCTATGGAGCAGGACGTGGAGGAACTTGTCGTTGTGGATTAGGAGGTGGAATTTACTCATCAAGGTCACGTAGATATCTACGTGGAGGCATTATCCTGTAAAATAAACTGGAATAGATATGCATGAGGATTAGTATGCACATAGCAAATTTAAAGCATAATTAAGATAATAATTCAATCACAAAGATAAGCAAAAGCACGTTATTCTTATGCTGAGCTACTAGACTGATAGACACGAGACTAGAGCCCAATTGTTGCAACCTGGAGCTCTGATACCACTTAAGGATGTGATGCCCCGGGCGTGGAGCTATCATATCCCCTGCACTAGAACCCAACACGTAAATGAAATGGAAAATCCATATACGTGCTAAGAGCTAGCGAACGGGAGACACTCAAGACCACTCCTATCTAGGCGGTGCTATACAGACGGTCAACAACAATTAAACACATAGCGGAAGCAAACTCATCAAGTAACCAATAATTCAAAAGTTTAGCATTAACTAATTTACATAACCAAGTTTCACGGCTAACATATTAAAAGTGGTACCGTGAATAAGATAGTAACGATATCATATGCCAACATCATTTTAATTAATACTATACATAAAAGCATCAAGACTAGGACTCGACTCAAAAGAAAGCTAGACAACCCGCCGCCTAGTCGACTCCCAAAACCTGTAATCAATACGAAGGGACAAGAAGGAAAGAGAAAGAGGGTCAGTCGAGTGACTGGCGAGGGGTAACAATATATAAGTTATAATTAATACAGTAACGAGAGATGCAATGTACAATAACAATTCACCTCGACTAAATATAGCCCCATTAACCATACACTTATTTTCATTACAATAATAGGGCGTATATTGGGTTAAGGGTTTTCAAAAAATCAATGGGTACCTAGTTATACCCGTTCTCCACCCTTACTCCACAATATAATACAATCTAATAAATTTCTTTTCCCTCCGGGTGATGGAAGGGTTAATTACTCCCTACCCATCGATTTGTCACTTGAGTCATAGCCCATTCAGTACTATGCTTCTTCGGCCGAAGCCGGTCACAGGTCATACGTGATATCCACTACCTTCGAAGATAGCACGTACACCCATAGAGGTCGCAGAGTTGGTTCACCGTCAGCCCTATGCTTTCCCGGATCCCCTAAGCCACATTGCCTCGAGCCCAACAATCACAAGACAAGCACTCGTTATGTAATGCATGCAAGATACATTTCCAATTTTCAATTGAGAGCCATGAGCACACGCTTCAGAATATATATATATAACTCATTTGATATTAGAAAATCATTTCCGTTAAAATCGGGAAAGTAGTAGGCAATAGCTTATTTAATACATAATACATATATGTATAATATTTCGGGTAAGGAGCAATCAAATCATGTAGGTCATAGTGTCTGTATAGTATTGATTACATCAAGAGAATAACCTCACCTTGACAACCTTAACAAAAAGAGAACCAAAACAAGACACAAATCAAACCACCGGGTCCTTGGGAGGATCACCTGAACAAAAGACACAATTACGGTCGACATTAGACTCAAAAAGACCAATTAGAGATGCTCGGCGATGCAAAACAGTGTCATGAGATGATATGAGTATACATTCATGTGCAACAAGATTATAATTATGCAAGGAATGGGCAAATATAAGCAATCATGGCACTTTAGGAACCAACTTTCACATTGAAGATCATTTAGGGCAAGTTTAGACGTCTTTCATGCAACTTTAGTAAAATGATATACCTATATAAGAGCATTTACACTTGAAATAAAGAATATATAACACATATGAGGTTCAATAAATGGAAAAAAATGATGAAAAAAGCAAGAAACGGGCATTTGGGCACAACTTAGAAAAACTGATAGTTTTTCTCTAAACACACAAGTTGTAAAGAATTAGGCATATCTTAAGTTTGAGAAATCATAATTAAGTTTTGTTTGTTGGAAATGAAATTAGCAAACAGGGCTTTCTAACCATATATTGCTCAAATTTTAGTTCAAAGTAGATTAAAAATGACATAGATGCAAATTTGAGCAAATGCAGATTTCCGACAGATTGGCGACACAATTTTCGATCAATCATATCTCCCTCCTCAGAAATTATTTTAAGGTGATTTTAATTGGAGAATTCTCTAAACTAAAATAGGTTTCAGTGGTCCAAAAATCAGCTCAATCAGAGCTCATATGAGGTCTACACGGCCGTTCCACTTTTTGCCTAAAAACCTGCTCGGCCGAGCGAGAACAAACATGCTGAAAATTTGAGAATTTACGCGCGGCCATGCGAGAAATGAATAGGGAACCGCGAGGCTGTGCGGACATGTCTGGAACGAGAAGAAAATAGGGAAAAACAGGGGAGAAAGAGGGAACCAAGCCAAGGTTTCACCCAACCATCCAAGCTTGCAAAAATACAATTAAGATCAAGTATTCTCATCTTATCACACCTAAAAGCAACTTAGAAGCACTTAAGGACCAAATATATGTCAAGAACTCATGCTTAATATCCATCATCATCATCCTTGACCCATCAACTCCATTAATAACCTTCAAGCTTTCCTAACTCATGAATCATGCATGATAACTTCTTAAATTCTTCCTAACTCATGATTTCTAGTATGTTGCTTCTACCACTTACCTCCTAACATGCTTTTCTATATGATTCTCCATAATCTAGCTTAGGTTATCATATAACTTCATACCATGCATGCAAACTCATGATTATGCAAGAATTAAACCATGGATGTATGTTTATGCATGAAGAAAAGCATGAATTCTACCTTGAATTTAGAAGAAATGAACTTGAAATGAAAGTACATGGATGTGAGGTGTTGTACGTGAAATGAAGGAGCAAGGAGGAAGGCGAGAATGTCTTTGTGTCTTCTTGAAATCCTTGGAATGAAATGAAAGAGAAGACTAAGATATTTTTATAAAAGTATTCAAACATTAATTAAAATTGTATGAGTCATAAAGTTAATCTTGACTTTAAGAAGAAATTTAATTAGCTATCCCTTATGTTATAAAGTTTATGCAATTAAGTGATCATACTTTTACATGAATAATACTCAATTGCAAATAAAATTCATCTAGGTATTCATACTTTGCAAATTTGGCAATTAAGGACAAGTAGTTGACAAATAATACATCAAACGAATATAACATATACTCTCGAGCGTTCACACATGTTTTACCTGTTTCGAAAGACGGGGCGTTATAGATTCAATTTTCAGGCCAATAAAGATTCATTGTGACAATTCAGCTGTTGTTTTCATGGCTAAGAATAACAGAAATGGTAGTCGAAGTAAACATATCGACACCAAATATCTAGCCATAAGGGAACGTGACAAGAATAAGGAAGTGGTCATTGAACACATTAGCATTGAATTGATGTTAGCTGATCCTATGACTAAAGGCATGCCACCATATAAATTTAAGGATCATGTAGTTAGTATGGGACTTGTTTCTCATATGTAAAGTTTCGTTATTGGACGAATGTTGTGAAACTTTGAATTTCAGGATATTTCTCGTATTTTATGATTTTGTGTACACATTTATGTTATTTTGAGAAATATCAGACCTCGAATAAACATAGGGTTTATTCATAAAGATTATGCGGTAAAGTTGAAATCATAATGCATTGTAATACATGGATGATACTACTCGTTTATAAGAGGAAATATCGTCATGATTCGTGTATTATGTTTTCTAAAGTTTGGGTAAATGTGGGTTTACAGACCAAGTGGGAGAATGTTAGCAGTGTGTAGTCCGTTGGGATTCCTAACTGCATAAGGATAATATTTATTTATTAATATTATATTTTCTCACACTATTATAATGTAATAAAGAAACTCACTAACCCCACTAACTCCCACAGTTCTAGAATTATCGGCGAGATAACCACTAAAGGAAAACCGCTTAAGCCAATACGTAACTGATGGAGTTACGTATATAAAAAGAAAATAGAATTCCTAAGGTCCCTAAGCACGAAATGTACACATACAGAAACCAATCCATCAGGTTGTGAGGGTCGGTCATAAGAAAAATCTTAAGGAGACACGGGCTAGAAGACTTGAAGCCATTGATGGATTTCTCTCTTCGTAGTCATCTGACAATTGGAATTCGTGGGTTAAATCAATTTCTGAGTCGGCATAATAGGAGCAATGGCGGGAGGTATTTCGATTCTAATTTCCGCTGCCCTAAATTCATAATTAAGGTTTTTCTATGAATTTAAAGATTATGCTTACAACTAATAGTAAATATTTTTTAACAAAACGATCTCTCATTAATATGACTTTAACATTGCAGTCCTTGAAGGTATTTTGGTAAAATTATAAAAATAATAAAATATTTAGGGATATTTTCGGTATTACAGAGTCTAACCCTAACTGAACCCTAACGGCGTCAAAGGATCTCAAACGTAAAATGAAAGTTGAGGATTTATTTATAATTTTTCGATAATGATAGATTGCGTTGTAATTAGGCCTAAATACAGGATAGTTGGATATAATTTTTTCTATTTATTTTGTTCGATAGTGAGAAGGTTGAACTCACCCATACTGATCGTGTTATTGTGATCGATGAATTAGTTTGATTATTGATTTACAAATATATTTTTGGTACAGATCTAAATTATTCTTTTCTTTGGCTAGTTCGGACAAATTTTTCATTTGAATAGAATAAAAATAGGACGGAAATAGAGCCTTAATCAATAATCATGGTATGTTTAGGAGAATGAAAACATTGCATAACTCTTTCAAAAGTATTGTTGTATTATCATTTCCTAAAAACACAAGAAATACACGTGAAAAAAGGATAGAAAAGGAAGCCAAATGATCTTATTTTAATATTTATTTCTAGGCTATTACATCCAAATTCCAAAATGGTCTTCTACAGAATAATATATTGCGTTACATTACCTATATCTTTACAATAGTCTTCACTGTAATTAAAATTTGGACATGATCTTTTCCAACCTAGAGTTCGGCGGGTGTTGCAGTGTTCTTTGCCTTAGTTTTTGCAGGCTGACTTGGCGTTGTTGCAGCGTTCTCTGTCTTAGTTGTCATAGATTCATTAGGCTACATTTACACAAAAAGAGTATTAATTATGACCCTTGATATATATTTCAGATTCATTAGGCTGGTGTTTTTATCACTATTTTTAATATAATTATTAAATTAATATAAATAAATAAATAGCTTAAAAAAATAAAATATAAAACATTAACTTTGAAAAAAAATCATATCAAAAAGAAAAGAAAAGGAATTAAAATGAGGTGAGGTAAGAGAAAAAATAAGTTAAGAAAATGTAATAAGATAAATAAATAAAGAAAAGAAGAGAGGAAAACGTCAGGAAAAAAAAAACGAAAAAAAGATAAATGAATAAAAACAAAAACAAAAGAGGACACAAGAGACCAAAACAGTTACTACTTAAGTCTCTTGCTTAATATATAGTATAAATGATATAATAATATAGATACATGGCATTCAAAAAGCACGTACGTACCACCATTTTGCGAGAAGGGTAGCGACAAACATCATTAGGACCTAAAATAAATATGAAGAAGAAATTAATAATTAATTATATTATGAGAATATTTTTAAGGAAATGATAAATGACAACGTACTAGGATTTTTGGTGACTTCGATGCCAGCTCCTTGAATACACTTGGCGGTTCTGCTATAGTACTTAGCCAAGGCATAGGAGGCGTGGTTAATCAAGGTATCGGGAACGTGACATTTTCCGCCTGGTCGATCTATCGGGCTGCAGTCGACTTTTCCGCAGGCCAATTTTTTTCGCATTTTGCAACGCCGCCTCAGTCGCCTTCGGGTTGGCCACACACCATATCAACGGCGGTTTTCGTGGTGGTGTTGGTGGTGGCATTGCATTAGCAGTGCTGCTTGAGATCATCACTAATACTGCACCCACCAACAGCATAACCTCCTGCACGAGATTGTTATTATTACGGTACCCCATCGCCTAAGATTATTAAGGATATTCAATTTCTTGCTTAAGAGTAATGTACAATTCAATTCTTAGTAGGGAGATAGATATATTTAGCGCGTACGTGCAGCGCAGTTATGTGGAAATCCAGGATTTTCGATGATCATGTGATAGATGTTAGTTATTCGGTTTGCTTTATTCTAAATAAGAATGTAAAAGTCCGAGGTTATCCATTCTTTGAATTTCTTTTTTTTTTTTTTTTTAATTGTGCATTTTAGAATGACTAAGTAATTAAGGAACTATATGTTTTCAGATTATGATGAGCCTTAAAATAGTAAATACAAATTTATTGTGTACATATATATATATATATTGTAGCACCCCGATCGTAAGGCACCACATCCCTCGCACCATAGCCCGACAGGTGTAACAAAAGGAGAAGTCCGCACACGCACCAAGCCATGACGAACGGGAGACAAAGTTTCGGAGGTTCAAACGAGTTTAGAAAATACAAGGCTTGTTCCATTAGACCCGAATCGTCGAAACAAGTCCAACGGTGGTGTCGGAATTTGAATCTGAATTCCCGAGCTCAAGTTACGCCGCCCGCAACACAAGGTGCACTAAATGCTCTTTAGCCCTTTAAGTTCTGTTTCACCAAAACGATTAAAAACTCAACCAAACAAGTTCTAAAACACGTATAAGGCATATAAACACATTCATAATTCAAATATTTCATGCATATCAAGTTGTCACAAAAATCGGAAATCCAATTCGGAGTTAAACGGATTAAAAACTAGTTCATAAGGTATAAAAACGTTCAAATTATAAACATAGGGTATATATTCAATATTCGAATATCAATTAAATCACATAATTGCATATTTAAATAATTTAAAAGCACAAGTAGCACACTCGTGACATCATACCTGTGAACGTAATATTCTAATATTAAGTTATAGTAAATATTTGTAGATCTTGTCAATATCTTTTATAGAGATTTCTTATTATGTATTATCTTTAGGGATATTCTTTTGTTATCTTTAGTATATAATTAATTGTAATTATCTTATAGAATCCTCTAGAATATTTTGTATAGGTTGTTAGGTTTTCTTGTGCTCTATATATTCCTCTATAATCTGATATTATTAAATGGAGAAAACAATTTACACTTTCATGGTATCAGAGATTAGGTTTTTCTCCCTCCCAAGGTTCGCCTTTAGAAATTGGGATTTTCTTGTGACGCTCTGTCGACCATCACCTCATGTGAAGCTCTGTCGACTGTCACCTTCATTGGGATTTGTTGTGATGTTTTGTCGACCATCACCTTCTATGATGCTTTGTCGACCGTCACCTCCGTCACCTTTTGACGCTCTGTTAGGTATGCGGCCTGACCGTCAAGATGACGTTTTGCTGTTTGGGCTTGAACTTCGGTACGCCCTTCATCAACAGTATCGGATCACTTTCTCTGGTATTTCGTCTGGAACTTACCCTGGAAGTTCGTCTGGAACATTCTCTGGTAGTTCCACCAGGATCTCGTCTGGATCCTCTGGAAGTTCCATGGGTTGAACTGGTACTTCGTCAACTTGCTGGAATTCTCTCTACATTGCACGAGATCAAGTTGTATGTCTTCTACACGACTAGAGCTTGCAGGGGGTGTGAACGTAATATTCTAATATTACCTTATAGTAAATATTTGTAGATCTTGTCAATATATTTTATAGAGATTTGTTATTATGTATTATCTTTAGGGATATTCTGTTAGTGTTATATTTAGTATATAATTAATTGTAATTATCTCTTAGTATTTTCTAGACTATTTTGTATAGATCTTAGAGTTTGTATTGTACGCTATAAATACCGCTGTATTTTGATATTATTAAATGGAGAAAATAAATATACACTTTCAACCTGTACGGCCGAAAAGTCGGGGTGTTACATATATATAGGCTCAATCTTTCAGCCTAAAAAAGAGTTGGCCCAATAGACCAGCTCCATCCATATTCGAGTGCAAATAAAGGTGTCCAACTCATGGGAAAAAGCCTAGAGGCAAGCTTAGTTTTCTTTTTATTTTATTTAACACACGCACACCCAAGTGGGATTCGAACTCGGGACCTTGCCTTTGAAAATGAACTCATTAACCACTTGAACCAACCCCTGTTGGCAATTCAGACGCAAGCTTAGTTGACAGACGAGCTTAATGGAGTTTGAATAATGACAAATGACGAAGAAGAAATATGAGGACTCTTGTAGAAGTACACTTCGTTTACAAAACTATTTTTCAAGATAACAACGAATCATATCAAACAACAATATTCCGTCCTCTAGTTTTATCCTTTTTTAATTTCAGTCATAACCTTTTAACTTTTATCACATTTAGTCCTTTTTATTATAATTTTTCTCAATTTTCTTCCTATGTGTCCTAGGTGGCACAAAATTGGTGATTTTCCCCAAATTTTCCTCCAAAATTTGAGGTAGCAATGTTTTCTGGAATATTAATGGCTAAGGAAAAAAATAAAAATCCACATAATTAATTTGAAGACAAAAAATGACATTTTCCCGATTGTAAATATGGAACTAGAAAACCCTAATCTCAAAATCTATAAATATGAAACTAAAAAACTCTAATCTCAAACTATATAAATACGGACGACTATATAAATACGGACGCATAATACATTGGGGAAAGAGGGACGATTAATTATTAATTTTTATATTTAAACTTTTTTTATGTATTGTACTCTTCATTAATCCAACATTGGCGTCGTCTTTGAGAATCGCATGTGGGGAACGATACTAAAATCTTACTTTGTTGTTACTTTGTGGTGTGAGGGAGTCGACTAATTCAAGCTAGGATGTGAGATTTACAAGCACACAAGCAAGATGCCAGTGCCTGGGGGTTCGTGGCCCCGCAATGCATGCAAAATAATTAAGATATCAAATGTCTCACATTGAACGTTTAAATATATGGTATTTAATATATAATAGCTTGAAAGTCATTCTCTTAATAGCTAATTTTTAGGGATTAATTAGGTTAAACACTTTATTCCATACATGCTTGATTATACAAGCACACAATTATTGTTCGCCGCCACATAAAATTGTCCTGAGCTCCAACCATAACCTGATTCGCGGAAGCAAGACTGTGCAACCGAACATTTGCTACCAAAAATTCAGTTGCTACAGCGGTTGTTAATTATTTGCAATTTCAACTAAATAAAATAGTTAGAACTAAGAGTTTGTGAATAATCTGTATTCATTGATTTCTGGATGATTACAATTACAATAGGGTTTACACTAAATAGACGTACAAGACTACAAATAAGGAAACGATATGTACAAGGGAAGAATCCCACTAAATCAGGGATAAAATAAAAAACCAACAAATTAGCCGTGATCTTTAACACTCCCCCTCAAGTTGATTGTGGGGTCACACACATTTAACTTGCCCAAAACACTCAAGAAGGCTTTCTCAGTTACGGCCTTAGTGAGAATGTCCGCCAACTGATCTTCTGATCGCACAAACGGAAACGTCACAATCCCACTCTCAAGCTTTTCCTTGATAAAGTGTCGGTCCACCTCAATATGCTTTGTTCGATCATGCTGAACCGGGTTTTCTGATATGCTTATCGCTGCTTTATTATCACACCACAGCTTGCACCTTTCTTTCACTGGGAACCCAAGTTCCTCAAGCAGCTTTCGCAGCCAAAGGACTTCAGCTAGTCCTCGTGCAATCCCCCTGAATTCTGCTTCTGCACTAGAAAGAGCAACCACCTTCTGTTTCTTGCTCTTCCAAGTGACGAGATTTCCTCCAACCAAAGTAAAATACCCCGAAGTTGAGCGTCGGTCATCTTGGTTTCCAGCCCAGTCTGCATCTGTATAAGCCTCAACACAGAGATTTCCATGCTTTTGGAACAAAACTCCTCTTCCAGGGCATCCTTTGAGATATCTGACAACTCTGAGTGCGGCTTCCATATGTTCATGCTGCGGTCGGTGCATAAATTGACTCAACACACCTACTGCATATGCTATATCAGGTCTAGTATGAGACAAGTAAATCAGTTTTCCAATAAGATGCTGATATCTACTTCGATCCACCATTTCTGCTTCAACTGTGAGTTTCAAGCCGTGATTGACTACCATAGGTGTCCCCACTGGTTTGCTATCAAGTAGCCCTGTCTCTGCCAACAAATCCAGTACATACTTTCGTTGGGAGATAAAAATTCCTTGCTTTGATCTCAGCACTTCAATCCCCAAGAAATATTTCAACTCCCCTAAATCCTTCATTTCAAACTCCTGAAAAAGGTTCTTCCTTAACTGCTTGATTTCCTCGAGATCATCTCCAGTGATAATCATGTCATCCACGTAGATGATGAGACATGTTACCAGCTCACCCTTTCTCTTGAAAAACAGGGTATGGTCTGCATTGCTCTGTGTAAACCCATAATTCTTCATAGCAGCAGTAAACCTGCCAAACCAAGCTCTGGGAGACTGTTTGAGCCCATAGAGAGCTCGCTTTAACCTGCAAACTTCTCCTTCACGAAACTGTTCACAGAAACCTGGTGGAGGCTCCATATACACTTCCTCCTCCAACTTCCCATGAAGGAAAGCATTCTTCACATCAAACTGGTGCAACGACCACTCCTGGTTGGCAGCTATAGAGAAGAGAACTCTGATAGTATCAATCTTAGCTACGGGAGAGAAAGTTTCTGAGTAATCCACCCCGTACGTCTGCGTGTACCCTTTAGCCACTAGTCTGGCCTTGTACCTCTCAATGGATCCATCTGAACGGTGTTTGATGGTAAAGACCCATCTGCATCCTACTGGCCTCTTCTCAGACGGCAACATGCACTTTTCCCAAGTTAGGTTCTTTTCTAGGGCTGTCATTTCTGTCTCCATGGCTCTCCTCCACTCATCCTTTTTCTGAGCTTCCTCAACTGTTCTAGGAAGTACATCAGCATAAACAGCTGCTGCATAGGCTCTCGCAGCAACTGTCAGCTTCCCTTGAGCAATCTCTGCAACTGGATATCGAGACCCTCTGGGCTCATACTCAGGCTCGTATCTCTTTGGAGGCACTCCCAGTGTGCTCCGGGGTGGAAGAACATACCGTTCAATCCCCCCATCCTCCCCTGTTCCTGTACTTCCTCACTCGGTAGATCATTAGTAGCACTGACAGTATTATCATGATCAACAAAGGAATTCTCAAGGGTTACCTCAGGGATATCCAGCGGGTCAGATCCTGGGGTTGGTTCTGTGGTGGAAGACTGGACCATGGGAGATGTTGACTCGGTGGTTCCGCCTACTGGCTCTTTTGGGTCCGG
Source organism: Lantana camara (assembly GCA_037501455.1). Lineage (NCBI taxonomy): Eukaryota > Viridiplantae > Streptophyta > Magnoliopsida > Lamiales > Verbenaceae > Lantana > Lantana camara. Next base: position 15,699,162 of record CM074860.1, read on the forward strand.
ATTTGGCAAAGTGCCATGAGATACCCAACTCAGTGGGTCTACAGACTGCTCCCCCTGACCACTGAGCTGGGAAGCAAAGAAGAATTCTGACTCAAGGAAGTTACAATTCATGGTGGTGTACATACGCCTAGTGGAGGGATGGTAACAACGATACCCCTTCTGATGGACCCCATACCCGACAAAGACACACTTAACGGAACACGGATCTAGTTTGGTGCGTTCGTGTTTAGGGATGTGAACGAATACTGAGCACCCAAAAACACGCGACTGGAGGGTCAAGGTAGTGGGGACTCGAACATGCTGGGAAAGTTCGGAAAGTGGTGTTCGAAGATTAAGCACTTTAGTGGGTAATCTATTAAGAAGATATACAGAGGTGGCTACAGCTTCGGGCCAATAAGACTTAGGGACACAAGAATCAAACATAAGGGCCCTAGTGATCTCAAGAATAATCCGGTTTTTTCGTTCAGCAACCCCATTTTGTTCAGTAGTATGGGCACAAGTAGTTTGATGAACAAGACCATTGGCTGTAGTGAACTGTTGGAAGGTGTGATTAATGTATTCCCCCCCATTATCTGATCGAAGCACTTGAATTTTAGTGTCAAACTGGGTTTGAACCATATTATAGAACTCTATGAATTTAGACACCACATCTGATTTTTGTTTCAAAAAATACACCCAAGTCATGCGTGAGCAATCATCAATAAAGAGAACAAAGAAACGAAAACCAGAACGTGAACCCATATAGGGAGCAGGGCCCCAAACATCGGAATGCACTAGAGAAAAAACTTTATTCATACGAGTTCCAGAATACGGGTACGACTGTCTATGACTTTTAGCCAAAATACAAGTTTCGCAAGATAAGTGACTACTGGAGGAAAAAATATTTGGGAAAAATAAATGGAGATATCTAACTGACGGATGACCTAACCGACGATGCCAAAGCCACTTTTGCTTCTCAACGGTCCCGTGAGCCAGCGCTACAGTCCCGTTTTGAATCACATCATCCACATAGTAAAGCTCACCGCGTTCAGTGCCACGCCCAATCACTTTCCCCGACTGAATATCCTGCAGGAGACAAAAACCAGAGTAAATTACCACAGCACAGTTTAGCTCTCGGGTAACATGACTAACAGATAACAGCTTGCAGGATAAATTAGGAACATAGAGACAATTGTTCAAAGTTAAGGACGGAGAAATATTAATGATTCCGATGCCCTGGACCGGTAAAAGTTCCCCGTTAGCTGTCTGAATGCCCGGTTTTTTCGACTTTGACAGGTTAACTAAATCACTTTGGTCATAAGTCATGGTATCTGTTGCCCCGCAATCGAGGATCCACTCCACTGGTTTGGGCCCTTGGGTTAAAAAAGCAATTCCACATTTTGGGGGACTATTATGGGCTGTTCCCAAACTTTGAGGGCCAATCTGCAGAGAATCAGAAACTGGGGGGCCAAACTGCAAAGGGGTATAATTTTGGGGGCATAAATTAAAAACATGACTCAAATAGGGTTGGGGTTGAGATTTCCCAACCCTAATACCTTCATTCTGGGCCGTCATTTCTCCAAACTCCAGATCTGGAGATTTCCCCTTTTCTTCCGCCGTCGCCGCCCAAGAGGCGTGGCGATACTGCTTCGCCACCCATGCCGGCGGCCCTGTTCTGGATGTTGGTCGCCTGATTCCTGAGTTTTCTGCGACGAAGGCGAAGCCCTGTTCTTCGCTGGTTTCTTCTTCCTCCGCGACGGTGGCGATGGCGGCGCTTCCCGTGTTGCCCCCGCCGTCGCGTCGTTGCTTACGGTCATTTTCTTCCCGCCTTTGGCTCTTCCACCCTACTGGAAATCCGATCAATTCAAAGCACTGATCCTTCGTGTGATTCCTCCTCCCACACTGAGAACAAGTAATCTGAGGTTTGTTGCTGTCGCGCGATGAAGAGTCCGACGCCGACAATCTCCGATCTGAGCGCGATTTGGTAGCACTCCCGCGTCCAGAGTTGCTTAAATTCCGACTGATGAGGCCGGCGCCGATGCCTGAGGCCTCGGCCGATGATGCTCTATCCGGCCCCATAACCATCCGGCGGTCCCTTTCTTTTCGAATCAGTCCATACGCACTTTCAACCGTCGGAAGAGACGTGGTTCGAAGGATGTCCCGTCTGTCTGAGTCGAATTCCTCCGATATGCCTTGGAGAAACTGGTATAGTTTGTTCTCTTGTCGGAGGCGGTTGAATATTCCGATATCCTCAGGATTCGTCATGGGATTGGGTTGACGAATCTCAATCTCCCTCCAAAGTTTCTGTAAATTACTGTAGAAGACCTCCAGACTCTCGTTCCCTTGCTTCATACTATTAGCCTTTACGGTGAGGTCGAAAAATTGGATTCCATCCACTTGTTGGCTGTAAGTGGATTGGAGTCCGTCCCATAAATCCTTTGCCGTAGGATACTCGGCGAAGTTACTGACCATATCTGATTCCATATTCTCGAGTAACCATGAACAGACAATCAGATCTGATTGTTCCCATCGTGGGTATTCCGGGTCTGTTTTGGTGGGCGGTGCTGGGGTTCCAGTGATGTGGTGGAGTTTCCCTCGTCCGCCAATAGCGATTCGCATGAGTCGAGACCATAGGGCATAGTTATGCTGGTTTAACTTTGCCGCTATTGAAAGTGATGTTGAGGACTGAAATTGGTTCTGTTTTTGCAGGATTGTGGCAATCTGATCTGCCAAATTCCCGCTGTCGAAGGAGGTGCTGGATCCTTCAGGCTTCTCCTGTTTCTCAGTCATGGTGGCAGATGATGAGCGCGGTAAGAACGTCGAATCTATAGACGATAAACCTGCTCTGATGCCAAGTTAGAACTAAGAGTTTGTGAATAATCTGTATTCATTGATTTCTGGATGATTACAATTACAATAGGGTTTACACTAAATAGACGTACAAGACTACAAATAAGGAAACGATATGTACAAGGGAAGAATCCCACTAAATCAGGGATAAAATAAAAAACCAACAAATTAGCCGTGATCTTTAACAAAAATGGCCAACAGTCAACATTATCTTAATACGTTTGCTAAATTGAATTTCGCTTGCTAAGTTGGCTGGGAAAAAGAAAAGTCATAAGTCAAGTTTCAGTGAAAATGCTTACAACAGAATTTTTGACTTTTAAATTAGTTGGAAAAATAGCAACCAAAATGCAACTACATTTTAAAATATGGTAATTTGGTGATTGGAATTTCGGTCGAAAATAATTAAATATAGGAAAAGAAATCATTTTTGTCCTCTAAAAATGTCATTTTCCAATTTTGGTCCTGAATTTTTACCTTTTCTCACATTATTGTATCTGTTTTAATTCCATATTTCTCAATTTTAGTCTTTTGCACCCTAAATTTTAGTCCATCACATCCTATGTGGCACAAATTTGAATTTTTTTTTTAATTGGCATATTATGTGGATTATAAACGACTAAAAAAAAAACTAAAATAACCCTAATTAACTAAACTTTCATTATTTAGAAAACACCCTACTATTTTATTTTTTTCTATTATTTTCCCCAACTTTATCTTCTTCCCAAATTCAAATAAAAAAACCTTAACTCAATTTCATCATTAACTATCATATTTTTCTGGGTTTTTATTAATTGGGCCGAATCTTGATTTCACACACTTGTTGGTGTTGTGCGCGTTTCTATATTTAGAGAAATGGCGTGATGTAAGCTTTTATTTCAACTTTTACGGCTTGTTTTGATTCTTGCATTATATATATATATGGTAATTGTTATTCTATTTTTGAAGATTGAAAATATGATAATCATATGATATAGACCGAGCCAACCCGAGTGGCGACCCGGTTCCAAAATTCAAAAATTTCTTCGATCCTGCTAGTGAAACTCAATGCCGCGCCGGCGGAATTCAGGGGCGATTAGAAGTAGGAAAATTTCGCAACCCTGTCTCTTTATTTCCCACCGTACTACAACATAATCTCATGTAGCCACAGCGGGAACCCAGACTGTGGTTACGCGGCTGTGCTCGGCAGTAGTAATGGTGGCTGTGGCGGTGGGGATTCAGCTTCGGGGTTCAAGACTTGGCTGCAACAGACAGAGAAACTTCCGGCGGCGGTGGATGGCAAAAGTTCGGGGGATTTCCAAGCGCTGTAGTTGACTGTGAACTTTTTCAATTGAAATCTTGTGGATAGTTAAGGATGAAATTGAGTTAATTAGGATATTTTATTTAAATTGGAGAAGAAGACGAAGTTGGGAGAAATAATCAAATAATAGAAAAAATTATAGTAGTGGATTTTTTTTAAGTAATGAAAGTTTAGTTAATTATGCGGTAATTTTTTTAGTGTTTTTTTAGTTATTAATAATCCACGTAGTATACTAACTTAGAATTTGGAGGGAAAATTAAGAAAATTCCCTAAATTTATGCCATGTAGGCAAGAGTCAAGAGAGGACCAAAATTGAGAAATATGAAATATAAAGGATATAATGTGAGAAAAGGTAAAAGTTCACGACCAAAATTGAAAAATAATATATTTAGAGGACTAAAAATGATATTGTCCCTTAAATTATTATTATTTTTTCCGAACAACAACAAACATTTATAAATTATGCAAACAAATCAAGTACAGGTACAAGAGAATCGGCATAAGTCGAAATATTCGAAAATCTTACACAAGCAGAAGTTGCATCTTCTTTGTAAAGAAGCAAATGGGCTGAAGAAGCCTCACTCTTAATAAAAGTAAACACCCAACTTCCATTCGAAAGAAGAAAGACTAAATAAACTCTAAAAAAGATATCAAACTTCAATTCGAAAAACTAAAAAACAACATAAAAAAAAAGTAAAGATAGTGACAAATTATGAAGAGACTTAATTATTACGATCGGATCGACTCAAATCTATTATGCCACCACCCTTACAGATTTTTTTCTTTTTTGGTGAACACCATTATAGACTAAAAAACAACATAAGAAAAGTAAAGATGGTGACGGATTTGTTTTTTTTTTTTTTTTTTTTTTTTTGATACACAAAGTTTTTCTTATTATTTTTTCTATTCACTCAATTAAACGATTTCGAATGGTGCATGATGCCAGGAATAGTCCCCTAAAACCCGATGTTGTAATCCGTTTGATACTTTCCTTTGTAAATCACAGACAATCTTTGAGTAATAAACAAACTGATTTGATCATAAGATAACACTTCTTTATATGCCCTTATTTGATTGTATGTTTACTTTTAACTGTGCATGCATCAGAACTCCACTAATCTAACAAGCTTATACGACTCAATCACTTAGGTAAAGTGGTTCATGAAACGAGTCGTAATCATACAAGCTGAGATTAGAAATCACTCCAAGTCGATGAGTCCAACAAACAGTGAGAGTGTCGAATTAACTCACGTGAGACTTGCTCATGTCATCACTCCCTTAACAATGATCACCTTGTTTCATGGGTTGTAAAGTGCATGGTTGATGCGTGCATGGTACATAGGGGTGCTCGTTCATTATGAATGAGTACACTAAGGTGTCCTATGTGAGAAGATTCCTAAATGGAAAATGTAGTCTCTACTTCTAGAAGTAGAGACTTTTAGATTAGGAAATATCTAACAAGTCAATAATGAGATTGATTAGTCCTTAGACTTGAGCTTCCATTGACGTCCTGTGTGGGCTGACTATGTAGTTTTAGGTATAATCTCAAAAGGATGTCATTCGAGATAGCTGAATTACGGCTTATATGGGGATTACAAAAGCTGCACATGGAGACATGTGAGAATCAATAAATGACCTACACTTGTTGTAGTAAGACGGTCTCTTAATATATAAGTTGTTCATATTCCTGTTGGAAAAGTGCCCTAGAAAGCCGATTAGTCATAATCTGTTTTGGGACTTTCCTAGTATCACAGACAATCTTTGAATAATATACGATTGATTAATATCATAGGCAAACACTTCTTTAAATGCCAATACATGTTTTTGTGTGTTTCCATTATGTGCGCATGTACTAGAACTCCCCTAATCAATATGACTTATAGGACTCAACCATTTAGGTGAAGTGGTTCATGTGACGAGCCCTATGTCACATAAGTCATGATTAGAAATCACTCCAAACCGATGAGTCCTATAGATAGTGGGAGTGTCAAACTGACTCGTTCGTAGCTTGCTCGTGTGATCACGCCTTAAGAAGGACCACCTTGTTTCATGGGGTGCAAAGTGTTTTGTTGATACGTGCGTGATACATAGGGGTGCTTGCTTATTCTAAGTAAGTACACTGAGGTGTCCCGTGTGAGAAGATTCCTAAATGGGAAAGAAAGTTTCTATATCTGGAAATAGAAATTTCCAGATTAGGAAATATCTCACGAGTCATTGATGTGATTAAGTGATCCTTAGACTTGAGGTTCCATTGATACTCTATGAGTTAACTCTGTAGTCTTAGGTGTAAGCTTTAAAGGGTGTCGCCTTAGACAACTGGTTCAAGGCTTGTGCTGGGGCTGCACAAGTGGCACATGAAAGTATATGAGAATCAATAAAGGACCTACGCTTGCATTAGCAAGGTGATGATCTCTTATTATGTAAGTCATTCATATGCCATCCAGGAGTCCTTGGCCAAGGCAGTGGATCAAGACATCAAGAAAAGAGTTTCTTGGATTAAGATCAAATAGATATGAAATGCACTTAACATTAAGATCGAGATTATTAGGGTTCTAATTATTCCATTTCCCTAGATCTTGGTTGAGAGATGGGATGTAGGAGGATTGTATCTCACATGAATCAATGACTTAAAGGTTCTGTCAAATCGAGATATTCTTATTCAGCTAGGGGTCAAACACCTGTTGCTAGATTATGGTCGTTTGATCTGTGGACTGATTAATTAATTAGGGAATTAATTAATTAGTGTCACTGCTAATTGAATTAAGAACTTAGATGGTCACACACAATAACCCGGTCACGTGGGTTAAGGCTTGAATCGATTAAACGAGTTGATCGAACCATTAAGAGAATGGTGGGTTCCACACGTGTGAAAGACACGTGCCCTAAGTGGCATGTGTAGTCACGTGTATATGTGTATATATATTAAATAATTAATGTGTTAATTATTTAATGGACTTTGATTTAATATTAAAGTTCTAATTTGGAGAAATAAAGTATAATAAATAATTAATTATGAATTAATTATATTATTAGTCTTCAAGTTATTTATTGTAAAATAAATAAAGTAAAATTAAATGCCTAAAAGAGTTAGTCTACAATCTTGCTTTCCAAGTTGACCAAAAGGAGACTTTTGGTCAAAGTAAGAGACTTGGTCTCCAAGCAAGATATCCCTTTCCAAAAGGAGTTTGGAATCCTTTTCCACAAAGGATAAGGGGTTCGAACCCTAGCCTTATAAATAGAGGGGTTCGAACCCCATGGGAGGATGTTACACAAATTTTCTCCTTCTCTAAATTATACACTAAAACGCTAGAGCCAAAACACCGAATATAGAACTAGCATCCTCCCTATTCGGATAGCTGTCGCGGTCGCGGTTGGTGGACTATTTCTCTAGAGGGCTACTATCCTGAAGTTTTGAAAGATTCGAAGGAGCTTTTGGGGATCAAGCCACGTGAAGAGCGTTCTTGGGCGGCTAGAACGTGTCAAGAAAGCTTCTAACTAAGTGAGTTTCTTGATCTCTACGAATTTGGGAATAGGAATTGCAAGATTCGATCCTTACTTAGTTGGGAAAATTTTTAAATTTTCGTTACGTTTCTCTTCGTTTTCTCAACAAGTGGTATCAGAGCCACATTGCAAGACCTATTTCTGATTCATCTCAATTATTCTGAATTTGGTAGAAATTCTTAGGCTTAGATGCGAATTGAGTATTCTTGAGTTCTTTTAGAAAGCCTGAAATACGAAACTGTATTTTTCCTAAAAGTTTCTGAAAACTATTTTCTTAAATCATGTTTTGAAAATCTCTTTTAGTTGAAAACTGTTTAAATCGTATTTTTTAATTTTGGATTGAATCGGGTTTTGGAGAAACCTGAGATACGAAATACGAAAACGCGAGCCTAGGCGTGTTAAGGTGTCGCACGCCCAGGCCCACATGCACCGTCCCATAACCACGCGGGACGCAATCTCGCCGTCGTGCAGCCACGCGAGACAGCGGCCCGCACGCTCCCGCAACCGCGCGGGAGCCCAGCCTAGGAGCGCCCAGACTGGAGCGACAGCATGCTGGGCGCGATGCACGCTGGGCGCGCGGACTGGCAGCGTAAGCTGCCGGCACCGCACGATGCTGGGGCGCGCGCCTAGCGCGTGAAGTCGCGCGGCGAGGAGCTGCTCGTTTCGGGCGGTTCCGAGCCCGGATTTCGAGTTTTCGTGTTTTCGGTCCTTGAAATCCCGATTTGATTTTTCTGAAAAATTTTGTTTTATTAAATTAAAAGTTATTTTTGAAATAATTGTTTAAATTGGGGTTTTGAGAAATTAAAGCTATTTAAATCTTGGGGAAATTACAAACTTTATTTTATGAAAATATTGAAAGAATAAAATTATTAATTTTCAGAAATTAATTGGAATTTTATTAGTTTATTGTTTTTCGGGTTTTATAGAAAAGGCTCTTGAACAAGAATTGCATCTAAGTCGTGTTTTAAGCTATTAGGGCTTAAAGCGAGAATTTTAATTTATTGGTTAAATTTAAATTCTTGCAATTTATGCATTGTAGCACCCGCATGGTGGGTCACCACATCCCCCGCACCAAAGTCCGATCCACATACGAAATGGAGAGTCCGTACATGAACCAAACAGTGGCAAACGGGAGACTGACAAACTCACACCTAGGCTAGGCGGAACTTAGACCCTAAATAACAAAACCAAACAAACAATTAAAATATGCGGAAGCGAAACAAGCCATGCCACAAACAAACATATATATACATTTGACAGGTTCAACTAGCATGATACCTAATCCCGAATATCAAACAATAAGCATAAATCCAACGGGTTCAACTAATTCAAGCAAACCTGTCCTAACCTGTCCCGAAATAAACAAATCAATTCATATATATATATTCTAAATATCATATACAAACATATCTTATACATAAGCCGAATTAAAGAAATGTGAATGCAAGACCACCTACTAGACAAAAACACGGAACAGACTCCAAAAGGCAGACACACTCCGCCTAGCACGAACCCCAAGCAAAACCTGCAAACTAAAAGTAAAAGGGGAGGGGTCAGTCTTAACTCGACTGAGTGAGGGGTTAACACACTCACGCTATATATATAAGATCAAAGCACGTATCAAACTCATAATGTTCATGAACACGGGGATAGTTTTTGCATACTAAATCATTTCCCGAGATATATACATATAGGGCTTACTTAGCAAAAGCAAACAAACCAAATTAACTTACCGAGTAAATTAGCAAAGCTTAATAATTCTTAACATATTCAAAACTTAGCTTATCTTATGAAAATCCCTTTTTATTTAAGTTAGAATCTATCCCCGTTTCATAAACCTTAACATAACATACATATCATATCATATAGAACTCGGCGGGTACGAGCTCTGACTCCTCCAATCTCCTCATAACATATCATAACAGAAACAAAACAGAAAACTTACATACAGATCATATCGTACCAACCTCAACTCCTGGTGATGGAAGGGTGTATACGCCCAAACCATCCATACAAACGAGGGGAGCGCCTTGCGAGTACTCAAACCCTCAGGATTCCTTCCCTCACCAAACCTCCTGGTGAGTTCAGGGGTGATCCTCTGCAGACATATGGAGACTATGCACAGGCTTAACCTCGATGGCCCTATGCAGTCCCGAGGGTTCCTTACCCATAGCTATTGGGCCCAACATACACATATCATATCATAACCCGCTACAACAGAGACAGACGGACATAACTTATATATATATACGTATACATACCACTTCCCGTTTCAATCAAACTCGGTCCTTGCCAAACTTGGCTCATGAAAAGTATACGGTTAGAAGCATAACTTCATGTGGCAAAACACAACAAATCATAACACAGAGGCATACATAGGCCCGTACATTGCTCTGTTAGGAATAGTGCCCTAAAAGCCGATTGTATATCCGCTTTGTACTTTTCCTTATTGTAATCACAGACAATCTTTGAATAAAATAACGAATTGAGGCAACACTTCTTTATATGCTCTTGTTTGGTATGCGGTTACTTTAGCTGTGCATGTATGAGAACTCCCCTAATCCTGATGACTTTAGGACTCTACCATTTGGGTGAAATGGTTCATGAAACGAGCCCTATATCACATAAGTCATGATTAGTAAAATACTCCAAGCCGATGAGTCCTACAGACAGTGGGAGTGTCAACCTGACTCCTCTAAGGCTTGCTTGTGGGATCACGCCCTTAAGAAGGACCACCTTGTTTCATGGAGGTGCAAAGTGTATAGTTGATACGTGCGTGTTACATGAGGATGCTTACTTTAATAAGTAAGTTCACTGAGGTGCCCCGTGTGAGAACATTCCTAAATGGGAAAGGAAGTTTCTATTTCAGGAAATGGAAACTTTCAGATTAGGAAATATCTCACGAGTCATTGATGTGATTAATTGATCCTTAGACTTGAGGTTCCTTGTCACTTTATGAGTTAACTCTGTAGTCTTAGGTATAAGCTTTAAAGGGTGTCGCCTTAGACAACTGATTCAAGGCTTATGCTGGGGCTGCACAAGTGATTCATGAAAGTGAATGAGAATCAAGAAAGGACCTACACTTGCATTTGCAAGGTGATCTCTTATTGTGTAAGTCATTCATATGCCATATGGAGTCCTTGGCCAAGGCAGTAGATCAAGACATCAAGAAAAGGGTTTCTTGGATTGAGATCAAATGGATATGAAATGCACTTAGCTTTAAGACCAGATTATTAGGATTCTGATTATTCCCTTGCCCTAGATCTTGGTTGAGAGATAGTAAGTAGGAGGATTGTATCTCACATGAATCAATGACTTAAAGGTTCTGTCGAATCCGAACATTCCAATTCAGCTAGGGGTTAAACACCTATTGCTAGACTATGGTCGTTTAATCTGTGGACTGATTAATTAATTAGTGAATTAATTAATTAGGGTCACTGCTAATTGAATTGAGAACCTAGAGGGTCACACACAACAACTTGGTTACATGAGTTGAGGCTTGAAAATGATTAAACGAGTTAATCGGGCCAAGAGGGTTCCACACGTGTGAAGTCACACGTGTGGCTCACGTGAGTGACACGTGTCACACACGTGTGTATATATATATTATATATATATATTAAATAATTAATTAGTTAATTATTTAATAGACTTTGGTTTAATTTTGAATTAAAAAGAAAGTCTAATTTTGGAGAAAATAATCTAGTTAATTAATTACGAATTAATTAATTAGATAAAAATAAGTTATTTATTTTATAATAAATAAACTATAAAATTATCCAAAAATAGTTTGGATATTTTTAGCTCTCTTAAAAGTTGACTTGAATTAGAATTCAAAGTCAAAGTTGGAGAATACTTGATGATCAAGTAATAGGAGAGAGACAAACCAAATCCTTGCCCAACAAGGAGTTCGGCCGTCCCTCCCCTTTCCTATATATAGGGGAGCTCATGCTCCCCTTTAGAGCTAATTGACAATTCTTTTGGTTCATGTGTTGAACACCTTTCTTTCTCCAAGATTAAATTAAACCCTAGGTTAAGCCTAAACACTAACTAGAGAACTAGCATCCTTACTAGTTAGATTGTGATCAAGTTGGTGGACTTTCTCTAGAGACTTCAAGTTAGAAGTTTGAAGATTCGAGCTTTACCATGGAGAGGGGATCAAGCCGCGAGAAGAGCGTTCTTGGGTGGCTTGAAACGCTTCAAGAAAGAACAAAAGAAAAGTAAGTTTTCTATCTTTACTAATTTGGTTACACGATTGCGAGTCCTAGATCCTTTTGTTGGGAAAATTTTTTAAATTCCGCTGCTTTCTGATTCGTGTTTTCCAACAAGTGGTATCAGAGCCACCTCGTTAATCGTGTTTCTGATTCGTCTCAATTATTCTGAATTTGGTAGAAATTCTTAGGCTTAGATGCGAATTAGGTATTCATGAGTTCTTTTAGAAAGCCTGAATTACGAAACTGTAATTTTTCCTGAATTTCTAAAACTGTTTTCTCAAATCGTGTTTTTGAAAATTGTTTTAGTTGAAATTTGTTTAAATCGAATTTTTTAATTTTGGATTGAACCGGGTTTTGGAGAAACCCAAAATACGAAACGGAACACGAAATAGGACGAGCCTAGGCGTGCTAGCACGTCGCACGCCCAGGCCCGTCGCCGCCGCCCAGCTCTCCCGCAACCGCGCGGGAGGCCCTCCTGCCCGCGCCTAGGCGCGACCGCTCGCGCGGGACAGCCGCCCGCAACCGCGCGGGACAGCCGCCCGCACCGTCCCGCAACAGAGCGGGACGCCCAGGCCGAGATCGCCCTCCATCGGGCGGGCACTGCTGCGCGCGACAAGCGCACGAGCCGCGCGCCCAGCGCGCGCACGCGGACGGCACTTGCCGCACGCTGTGCGCGCAGCTTGCGAGCGCGCGTGCCTGATGCCGAGCGGCGGTGCCCTCCTTTGGGCGAGTGCTTTCGGGCCTAATTTCGTGTTTTCGTGTTTCGTGTTTTCGGTCCGAAAATCCCGATTTAATTTTATTTTAATTTTATCTTTTAAAATCAGTTTTTGCTAAAATAAAATTATTTTAAAATTTTGATTAAATTGGGATTTTTGAGAAAATGATCGATTTAAATTTTGGAAAAATTATAAGCTTTATTTTCTGAAAAATATTGAAAGAATAAAATTATTAATTTTCAGAAATTAATTGGAATTTTATTAGTTAATGTTTTTCGGGTTTTATTGAAAAGGCTCTTGAACAAGAATTGCATCTAAGTCGTGTTTTAAGTCGTTAGGACTTGAAACGAGAATTTTAATTTATTGGCTAAATTTAAATTCTCGCAAAAGCATGTTAGGTGATCATGGGTTTAGATCTATGTATGGTTTTAATTTATGCACATGGATGGTTTAAATTGGGGTTGGAGCCCTATAGTTGCGTTTTTTCAATTGAGGTTGGAGCCTCACTTATGTGCGTACTGTTATGTGATTTATTATGTGGCTTTCCATATTACTGTTTTTGAGGCCGGGGTATGCCGTAATTGTCTAAGGCCAATATGAAGATTGAGCCTTATTACTTTATGTCTTTTTCTTTTTATTGTAATTCGAGAGTAGAGATAGGTGGTGAGGTTTTATTTTCATTTTGGAGACAATGCACCCATGGAGTAAGATGGACCACATTCAAGTAACAAGGAGGCCATAAGTGAAGACCCCTCAAAATTTTAGGGAGGGGAATCTCAATTGTCAAATGTAATAGAGATAGGGCTCGTATTTTGTTACCGCTTTCCATTATGTGATTTGAACTGTTTATGTGGCATGTGTGTTAGAACTTGTGATTGTGGAGTGGCTCCCACATATCACGCATAAGATAGGTAGAACCCATGATCATTACATGTTAGTATCATGCTAGGACATGTTATCTGTTTATGTGCTTGTTTGATATGCATTTAAGTGTACTTGCATTAATCAAGACTAATAAAATTGGATAACATATATGTTGGTGAGGTCGAACCGGACAACTCTCCGGTTGATTCGAAAATTCCCATTAAATATTAAGCTAATTTCGAACAAATAGGTGTTTAATTCGAGATGCAAGTTTTGAATTAAATTCCTAGCATTCCATCAATAAGTTTTAAGTTTAGTAAGTAAAGCTAGTTATTGTCCGCGAGTCGTGGGATAGCTAGTGGAGCTTATTAGTTCTTAGTTACCTAATTAATCATTTTAAATGATTAATATTTCGTGGTCAATTTTAGCAAGGGCGATGTCCGCGAGTCGTGGGTCGTTCGAACTAAGTTTTGGTCATGATCTTATGATTGATGGGTCTAGCTTAACGCCTAAGTAAATATGGATGTCGCACGAGTCGTGGGTCCATATTGAAAGATAGGTGATGCAAAAACAATTACTAAGAGTTCTAAATGTGTTAGAATTGGTAAGTTGTACCTACCTAGGGTTCTTACTTAGAATGTCCGCCAGTCGTGGGTTCGAGGTAAAATGCCTAGGATCTTAGTACCCATTGGGAAACGTGTTCCTCTTAGATCTTTGGGAATTCTAGATCTTTGAAAAGCAGTGGGAGCTACATTAGATTAAAGACCTTATCTTTTGTATATCGTTATAATTCATCATGCTCACTGGTTCTCTGTTTTACCATTTAGGTCGTAGATTCTGTGATTCTCTACGTGTTTTGAAATGGCAACCAAAAACCCTCTTGTATCGATCCTCGAGTCAAACAAGTTGACTGGTCCCAACTATTCTGATTGGCTGAGGAATCTAAAAATCATTTTAGATTCTGAGAAGAGAACTTATGTTCTCTTCGAAGGGGAGCCTAGTCCCGAAGGAGAGGCTCCCACTCGGGCCGAGCGGGACACGATTCAGAAGTGGAAGGATGATAATCTCCAAGCCCGTTGCCTTATGTTGGCTAACATGTCTCCGGACTTGCAAAGACAACATGAGGCCATGGAATTCGCTTGGGAGATTTACGACCACTTAGAGCAACTTTACCGCCCTCATGAACGTGTTACAAGGTATAACACTTCAAAGGAATTGTTCCACTTGAGAATGAGGGAAGGTTCAAGTGTCCATGAATATGGACTCAAGTTTCTTGCCCTTACTGAGAAACTTGCTTCCATGGACATGCCACTGAAAGATGAACTTTCAGTGGATTTGTTGCTAGCTTCGCTCCCACCATCATTCAACCCATTTGTCCTTAACTTCAACATGAATCATGCTGGTGCTACTGTAGCTGAGCTGATTAGTCAGCTTGTGACTGCTGAAAGCACAATCAAGAAGGACAATAAGGTTTTGATGGTGAATGCTCCATCTTCCTCTTCTGGGCCTTCTAAAGGCAAGGGCAAGAAAGCCCAAAAGAAGAAGAAGAAACCCCTTAGGCCCACTGGTGGCATTTCGAAGGTAAAGGCCCAAAAGAAGAAGCGTGATCAGAAAGAGGATGTTTGCTTCCATTGTGGCAAAGCGGGACATTGGAGGAGAAACTGCCCAGAGTACAAGGCTACTCTAAAGAAAGGTATTTTTCTCGTTGAAGTAAATCTTTCTATTAATTCTAGTTCTTGGGTACTTGATACCGGTTGTGGAACTCATATCTGTAATGATGTACAGATGCTAAGTGAGGTCCAACAACTCAAAGAAGGAGAATATGTCTTGAAGATCGGCGATGGCTCAAACGTTGAAGCTCGAGCTTTAGGCACAATTAGATTAGATTTAGGTAGTTTTGAGTTAGTATTAAACAAAGTCCTTTATCAAACGGAACAACTCTTCCGTTCATATCGGTACTCTAACTAATGGACTTTACCTAACTCAAAACATCAATATTATGAATATACAACGAGAAACAAAGCGTAAGAGAGATGACAAAGTTTCAGCTCCCTTATGGCACGCTAGATTAGGACACATTTCCAAGAACAGAATTAGCAAGATAAACACTTTAGGATCATTCTCTGAAAATGATCTCAAAGAGTTAACTTCTTGCGAATCCTGTCTCAAAGGAAAAATGTCCAAAGTCCCTTTTAAAGGAACTGTGGAACGTGCCACTAAGGTTTTGGATTTGATCCATACTGATGTTTGTGGACCGGTTAGTGTAAGCACTAGAAGCAATCATCAGTATTTCATAACCTTTACTGATGACTTTAGTCGGTATGGTTATGTATACTTAATGAAGTATAAATCTGAAGTTTTTAAGAAATTCTTGGAATTTCAAAAGGAGGTTGAGAACCAAACTGGTCACAAGATCAAAGCACTTCGATCTGATCGAGGAGGCGAGTATCTTAGTGAAGAATTCCTTAATCATCTCAAAGATAATGAGATTATCTCTCAGTGGACTCCTCCGGGAACTCCTCAGCTTAATGGAGTTTCTGAGAGAAGGAATCGAACCCTACTTGATATGGTTCGTTCCATGATGAGTTTCACTGACTTACCACCTTCTTTCTGGGGTTATGCCCTAGAAAGTGCAGCAAAGATTCTGAATCTAGTTCCCTCTAAGCCAGTCCCCAAAACGCCCTATGAAATGTGGCATGGTAAAATCCCTAGTTATTCTTACTTAAGAATTTGGGGTTGTCCTGCTTACGTGAAGAGGACAGTGGGAGATAAGTTAGAATCTCGTTCTAACTTATGCTACTTTGTAGGTTATCCTAAGGAATCCATAGGATACTATTTCTATGATCAATCTGAGCAAAAGGTGTTTGTTTCCAGAAATGCCACTTTTCTTGAGGAACCGTTCCTTAAAGAAAAGAAAGGCAAGATCATAGAATTAGAAGAAGTACAAAGTAACCCCACGCCACCCACTGAAGAGACGTCCCCTACTGATCAACTACAACCAATCACGAATTTCGATACACACGAAAACCCTCCTCTAAGGCGTTCTGAACGCACTCCTAGACAGCCGGAGAGATGGTATGGATTCTTCCATGAAATCTCTCAAAAGGATAATGATCCTTCAACATATGAGGAGGCACTTTCAGATTCTGACTCTGAACAGTGGATAGAAGCCATGAAATCCGAAATGGACTCCATGAACTCCAACCAAGTTTGGACCTTGGTAGATTTGCCTGATGGGGTCAAACCCATAGGTTGCAAATGGATCTTTAAGAGAAAGCTTGGAGTTGATGGAAGCATTGCAGCCTACAAAGCAAGACTGGTTGCAAAAGGATTCACTCAAAGACCCGGTGTGGACTTTGACGAAACCTTTTCACCTGTTGCAATGCAAAAGTCCATTCGAATCATGCTTGCCATTGCTGCATATTATGACTATGAGATATGGCAAATGGATGTGAAAACTGCCTTTCTCAATGGTGACATTGACAAAGACATTTATATGGAGCAACCCATAGGTTTCACATTCAGTGGGAGTGAGCAAAAAGTTTGCGAACTCCAAAGATCAATCTATGGATTGAAACAGGCTTCTAGGAATTGGAACATTCGATTTGATGAATCGGTCAAAGCGTTTGGCTTCATCCAAATTTCGAATGAATCATGTGTGTATAGAAAGGAATTGGAGACCTCAGTACAATTCTTAGTACTTTATGTTGATGACATCCTTCTTATTGGGAATTCGAAGGATGACATGAAAGTGACTAAGTTATGGTTATCGAACCAATTCGAGATGAAAGATCTTGGTGATGCGTCCTATATCCTTGGAATTAAAATCTATAGAGATAGATCTAGAAGGTTAATAGGACTATCACAGTTGATGTACATTGACAAAGTATTGAAGAGATTCAATATGGAGTCAGCAAAGGTTAAGAACCATCCTATGAGTGTAGGAACATGTCTTTCAAAGAAGATGTGTCCTAAGACTAACCTTGAGAAGGATAGAATAACTCATACACCTTATGCGTCAGCAATAGGTAGCATAATGTATGCAATGTTATGTACTCGACCGGATGTGGCTTATGCACTTAGTGTGACAAGTCGTTTCCAATCGGACCCTGGAGATGGTCACTGGGCTGCCGTGAAGAATATTCTTAAGTACTTGAAAAGTACTAAAGATTTATTCTTAGTTTACGGAGGTCAGAAAGATCTTACTGTCGAAGGATACTGCGATGCAAGCTTTGCATCAGACTTAGATGATTTTAAGTCAATGTCAGGATACATTTTCTGCCTAAACGGCGGAGCAGTGAGTTGGAAGAGTTCCAAGCAAACAACCACTGCAGATTCGACCACTGAGGCCGAATACTTAGCTGCAAATGATGCAGCAAAGGAAGGTGTTTGGATTAGAAACTTCATTCAAGAGTTGAATGTTGTTCCTAGCATGAAAGACCCCATTACTGTGTTTTGTGACAACACTGGGGCGGTTGCTCAAGCAAGAGAACCAAGATCTCACTAACGGACCAAGCACATTATGAGGAAGTATCACCTAATCCGTGATATTATCAAAAGAGGAGATATGCTAATTGAGAGGGTCACATCAGCAGAGAACGTGGCAGATCCACTTACTAAACCCCTTAGTCGAGAAGCTTTCCAAGGTCATCTTCAGAAGATGGGACTTAGAGTAGCTTTAGAATGGCTTTGACGGGCAAGTGGGAGATTGTTAGGAATAGTGCCCTAAAAGCCGATTGTATATCCGCTTTGTACTTTTCCTTATTGTAATCACAGACAATCTTTGAATAAAATAACGAATTGAGGCAACACTTCTTTATATGCTCTTGTTTGGTATGCGGTTACTTTAGCTGTGCATGTATGAGAACTCCCCTAATCCTGATGACTTTAGGACTCTACCATTTGGGTGAAATGGTTCATGAAACGAGCCCTATATCACATAAGTCATGATTAGTAAAATACTCCAAGCCGATGAGTCCTACAGACAGTGGGAGTGTCAACCTGACTCCTCTAAGGCTTGCTTGTGGGATCACGCCCTTAAGAAGGACCACCTTGTTTCATGGAGGTGCAAAGTGTATAGTTGATACGTGCGTGATACATGAGGGTGCTTACTTTAATAAGTAAGTTCACTGAGGTGCCCCGTGTGAGAACATTCCTAAATGGGAAAGGAAGTTTCTATTTCAGGAAATGGAAACTTCCAGATTAGGAAATATCTCACGAGTCATTGATGTGATTAATTGATCCTTAGACTTGAGGTTCCTTGTCACTTTATAAGTTAACTCTGTAGTCTTAGGTATAAGCTTTAAAGGGTGTCGCCTTAGACAACTGATTCAAGGCTTATGCTGGGGCTGCACAAGTGATTCATGAAAGTGAATGAGAATCAAGAAAGGACCTACACTTGCATTTGCAAGGTGATCTCTTATTGTGTAAGTCATTCATATGCCATATGGAGTCCTTGGACAAGGCAGTAGATCAAGACATCAAGAAAAGGGTTTCTTGGATTGAGATCATATGGATATGAAATGCACTTAGCTTTAAGACTAGATTATTAGGGTTCTGATTATTCCCTTGCCCTAGATCTTGGTTGAGAGATAGTAAGTAGGAGGATTGTATCTCACATGAATCAATGACTTAAAGGTTCTGTCGAATCCGAACATTCCAATTCAGCTAGGGGTTAAACACCTGTTGCTAGACTATGGTCGTTTAATCTGTGGACTGATTAATTAATTAGTGAATTAATTAATTAGGGTCACTGCTAATTGTATTGAGAACCTAGAGGGTCACACACAACAACTTGGTTACATGAGTTGAGGCTTGAAAATGATTAAACGAGTTAATCGGGCCAAGAGGGTTCCACACGTGTGAAGTCACACGTGTGGCTCACGTGAGTGACAAGTGTCACTGTGACACGTGTCACACACGTGTGTATATATATATATTATATATATATTAAATAATTAATTAGTTAATTATTTAATAGACTTTGGTTTAATTTTGAATTAAAAAGAAAGTCTAATTTTGGAGAAAATAATCTAGTTAATTAATTATGAATTAATTAATTAGATAAAAATAAGTTATTTATTTTATAATAAATAAAGTATAAAATTATCCAAAAATATTTTGGATATTTTTAGCTCTCTTAAAAGTTGACTTGAATTAGAATTCAAAGTCAAAGTTGGAGAATACTTGATGATCAAGTAATAGGAGAGAGACAAACCAAATCCTTGCCCAACAAGGAGTTCGGCCGTCCCTCCCCTTTCCTATATATAGGGGAGCTCATGCTCCCCTTTAGAGCTAATTGACAATTCTTTTGGTTCATGTGTTGAACACCTTTCTTTCTCTAAGATTAAATTAAACCCTAGGTTAAGCCTAAACACTAACTAGAGAACTAGCATCCTTACTAGTTAGATTGTGATCAAGTTGGTGGACTTTCTCTAGAGACTTCAAGTTAGAAGTTTGAAGATTCGAGCTTTACCATGGAGAGGGGATCAAGCCGCGAGAAGAGCGTTCTTGGGTGGCTTGAAACGCTTCAAGAAAGAATAAAAGAAAAGTAAGTTTTCTATCTTTACGAATTTGGTTACACGATTGCGAGTCCTAGATCCTTTTGTTGGGAAAATTTTTTAAATTCCGATGCTTTCTGATTCGTGTTTTCCAACATGCTCAACATACTTGCAAACTCAGGACATATTCAACAAATGCATACTTCACACGTATTTATATACATATAAGGCTTTATAAATCACATGCAATCAAAACCGAGCACATTGCAATAAGGTGTAACTATATCCTATCCTCACCTGACACCGAAGAGGCCGAAGACACGACAAATGATCCACCCCGGAATCAACACGGCCAACAAAACACCACCCCGGGTGTACCTGAACAAACTGAATACAGAAACAGGACTTAGACTCAAGAATGAATCACATAGACGCACGGCATATGCTTATGATTGGCATGAAGTCATGGATCACGTATACGCACATAAAATACTCATTCTTTAATATTAAATTACAATTCATGCACCTAACATAGCATACAATACGAATTCATAACGAAACATGCAATACAATTAAGATATAAATCAAAAAGAGGCAAAAGAAATCAACTAAAAGCATAAAAAACCCAAAAACACTCTCTGGACAACGGGAAGGGCCGTTCCTAGACACAAGGCAAAACGGGAACAGCCTTTCCCACGAGCGCTGCCCGGAAGGGCCATTCCGGCCCAAAGAACAAAATGGGAACGGCCGTTCCCATACGCGGATGGTAAGGGCCGTTCTGGCCCCAAGGCCAAAACGGGAACGGCCGTTCCGGACCGTCCTGCTCGAAAAAACAGAGCAGAAACAGCAATGGCGTCGGGAGCCAACACCACCACACACATACAGCTACAAACAACAACAAAATCATGCAAAATTAACCTAATAAAGCACATATAACATATAGAACACATATTGACAGTTAAGAGCTCACGAAACGAGCTTAATCAAGCCAAACCCCCGACCCACTACTATTCATCATCTTCCCCAACAACACGTAGGCACATATCCGAGGTACGAAAGAAACGGTAAATTAAAGCACGTAACGAAAGGGTCACAAATCTTACCTTAGGTCGTTGATCGGACGGTCGGATCTTGCTAGCTCGAGCTCCGAAGCTTATGGCCAAAAATGGGGAAAAAAATATCTTTTTCTCCTCTTCCTTGCTTGCTGCTAACGATCAAAGTGAGGAGGGAAAAAGCTTGACCCTTTTTAGGGCCGGGCAAATGGGTCCGTTAAAACGGGTAGGGTCAAACGGTATCCGGTCCAAATGGATCGGATTTTAAAACGGTAGGGCTATCAAATGGCTTTAGAAATTAAAAGGTTAATTCATTGAATTCGAATCATCGATACGAACTCAACAATAGGGTCGGAATTCGAATTCGAATTCCCGAGCTCAATTAACCACGAAGGCTCAAACGTCCTAATTACAATTAGGTCCCTAAGTTACAAATATTGGACAATTGAGTCCAAGTACAATTTAATTAAATTCTAAAGCACACATAATTAAAATAAATTCACATTGACACGTAAGCATGCTAAATCACATAATTCACAAAATACTGAATTAAACCCTTTCGTGACGCCATACCTGGGATGCCGAAGAGACGGGGCATCACATGCATGTTAGGTGATCATGGGTTTAGTCTGATGTATCGTTTTAATTTATGCACATGAATGGTTTAAATTGGGGTTGGAGCCCCATAGTTGCGTTTTTCAATTGGGGTCGGTGCCCTACTTGTGTGCGTATTGTTATTTATTTATTATGTGGCTTTCCATATTACTGTTTTTGAGGCCGGGGTATGCCTCGTGTAATTTTCTAAGGCCAATATGAAGATTGAGCCTTATTACTTTATGTCTTTTTCCTTTTATTGTAATTTGAGAGTAGAGGTAGGTGGTGAGGTCTTTTTCTTTCATTTTGGAGACAATGCACCCATGGAGTAAGATGGATCCACACAACAAGTAACAAGATGGAGGCCATAAGTGAAGACCTCTCAAAGTGTTGAGAGGATTTCTATTATTGTAATAGATAGGACATTGTTTTATTTCCAATTCCCATTGTTTTATTTCCAATTCCCTTATGTGATTTAAATTGTTTTATGTGCCATGTATGTTAGAACTTGTGATTGTGGAGTGGCTCCCACAATTCACGCATAAGATAGGTAGAACCCATGATCATCACATGTTAGTATCATGCTAGGACATGTTATCTGCTAAGTGCTTGTGTGAAATGCATTTAAGTTGTACTTGCATTAATCAAGACTAATTAAAATTGGATAACATATATGTTGGTGAGGTCGAACCGGACAACTCTCCGGTTACATCAAATTCCCATTAAATATTAAGCTAATTTTCGAAAATAGGTGCTTAATTCGAGGTGCAAGCTTTGAATTAAATTCCTAGCATTCCATCAATAGGATTTAAGTTTAATAGGGAAAGCTAGATGCTGGCCACGAGTCGTGGGGTGTCTATGTGAAACCTATTAGTTCTTAGTTTCCTAATTGATCTTAAAAGATCAATATTTCGTGATCAATTTTGGCAAGGGCGATGGCCGCGAGTCGTGGGTCATTCGAACTAAGTTTTGGTCATGATCTTATGAATGATGGGTCTAGCTTAACGCCTAAGTAAATATGGATGTCCCACGAGTCGTGGGTCCATATTGAAATATAGGTGATGCAAAAACATTACTAAGAATTCCATAGTGTTGGAATTGGTAAGTTGTACCTACCTTAGGCTTAATTAAGAATGGCCATGAGTCGTGGGTTCAAGGTTAAGTGTTTTGGATCTTAGTACCCATTGGGATAGCAAGTATCCTCTAAGATCTTTGGGAATTATAGATCTTTGAAAAATAGTGGGAGCTACATAGATTAAAGACCTAATCTCATGTATATCGTTATTATTCAGCAAGCTCACTTAGTTCTCTGTTTTTCCATTTAGGTCGTAGATTCTGTTATTCTATACGTGTTTTGAAATGGCAACCAAAAACCCTCTAGTATCGATCCTCAAGTCAAACAAGTTGACTGGTCCCAACTATTCTGATTGGCTTAGGAATCTAAAAATCATTCTAGATTCCGAGAAGAGAACTTATGTTCTCTACGAGGCGGAGCCGGTTCCCGAAGGAGACGCTTTGACCCGGACTGAGCGGGATGCGATCCAGAAGTGGAAGGATGATAATCTCCAAGCCCGTTGTCTCATGCTTGCTAACATGTCTCCAGACATGCAAAGATAGCATGAGTCCATGGAATTCGCTTGGGAGATTTATGACCACTTAGAGCAACTTTACCATCCTCATGAGCATGTTACATGGTATAACACCTCAAAGGAATTGTTCCATTTGAGAATGAAGGAAGGTACTAGTGCCCATGAATATGAACTTAAGTTTCTTGCTCTTACTGAGAAACTTGCCTCCATGGACATGCTACTGAGAGATGAGCTTTCAGTGGATCTGTTGCTAGCCTCGCTCCTACCATCATTCAACCCTTTTGTCCTTAACTTCAACATGAATCATGCAAATGCTAGTGTAGCTGAGCTGATTAGTCAGCTTGTGACTGCTGAAAGCACGATCAAGAAGGACAATAAGGTTATGATGGTCACTGCTTCATCTTCTTCTAAGCCTTCCAAAGGCAGGGGCAAGAAAGCCCAAAAGAAGAAGAAGTCCCTTAGGCCGAATGGAGGCATCACGAAGGGAAAGTCCAAAAGAAGAAACGTGATCAGAAAGAGGACGTTTGCTTCCATTGTGGCAAACCGGGGAATTGGAGGAGAAACTATCAAGAATACAAGGCTACTCTAAAGGAAGGTATGTTTCTCGTTGAAGTAAATCTTTCTATTAATTATAACTCTTGGGTACTTGATACCGGTTGTGGATCTCATATCTGTAATGATGTACAGATGCTAACTGAGGTCCGGCAGCTCAAAGGAGGAGAATGTGTCTTGAAGATTGGGGACGGTTCAACGGTCGAAGCTCAAGCTTTAGACACAATTAGATTAGATTTAGGTCATTCTGTTTTAGTTTTAAATCAAGTCCTTTATGTACCAGACATTATTCGTAATATTATTTCAGTTCCAATACTTGATTGCGAAGGTTATGAAATTAATATTAAGAATGGTAACTTTTTCCTCAAAAAGAATAATTTTTCAATACATCTCGGTACATTGAACAATGGACTTTATCTAACTCAAAACAGTAATATTCTGAATATACAATGAGGGACAAAACGTAAGAGAGCTGACGAAACCTCAGCGTCTTTATGTCACGCTAGATTAGGACATATTTCTAAGAACAGAATTAGCAAGTTAAGTAATTTAGGGACATTCTCTGAAAATAACCTTAAACAATTAACTTCTTGCGAATCCTGTCTCAAAGGAAAAATATCTAAAACGCCCTTTAAACGTAATGTTGAACGCGCCACTAGGACATTGGATTTGATCCATTCTGATGTTTGTGGACGCTTTGTGTAAGCACTCGAAACAATCATCAGTACTTCATAACCTTTACTGTCGACTTTAGTCGTTATGGTTATGTGTGTTGTAGGATTTTACTACAGTTAAAAACCAATCGTGCAAGTGTACACTAACTTACGCGTAGCACAATAGGATCAAACCCACAGGGAAGGGAAATCAATCACTACTCTATACTTTTCTCTAACCTAAAGACCAAACGAAAAGCAATTGTTGTTATCTATTAATCTACTAAAACAGAAATTAAAAATTAACTAGAATTAAACACAAGTAATACTAAAACACACTACTTAACTTCAGTAAACTAAACAGGCAGGGGAAAGTAATGAATCATACAATCAAGAGCCTGATACTCGTCTGACAAGTGTAATTCTACAACCAAGTCAATTATATTTGTATTACCCTCTCTCAAGGTGTAACCAAGTGCTTAATTAGTGTTCAATGTTGCTCTCGCAATCACCAATAGTTAATTAAACCATAGGAACAAGACTAATGCAATTCAATATTCTAGCGGCTCGGCATGGAATAAGATTACTGTTGTATAAGCTAGAACCAAATCTCTTTGTATCCTACAACTTACAAGTTATGAAAACAATCCAAATCACCATCAATTTTTCAATCTATAAGCAATTCTAATACATGCTAAGGTTGGCGACCGTTGCAATTCAAATTAAGCCCGCTTTCAAAACTAAGAATTACACAAGTCATTCAAGCATTATATCGAACATCTATCATGCATTCATCATCACTCCCCTAGCTCTAAAGAATTAGCTACTCATAATTAAAGCAAAACTCATAAAACTAAAGGAATTTGCATTAGAATAAATCATGTTCTTCAAATCTAAATAAAGTCTAAAAAATCAAACTCATAAACATTCTAACAATTCTGGAAAATTAAATCTAACATATGAAACTAAAATTTGGAGGAATTAGTTTGAATAATAAAGTAACAATAAAACCGAAAAAGCGGAATTAGTTTCGATTGATTCGTCTGAATTCTCTGAAAAACTCTGAAAACATGCAGCAGCTCCTGTCTCCCAGCTAGGTCTGAACTTCTCTGAAGAACTCTCTCCCAAATAAGACTCCAAAACGCATCTAAATATCAACCCTAAAATCTCTCGCCCACAAAGGTAACAGGCGTTACCTAACCATGTGTATTGATTGTTAACGCCCGTTACAAGGCTAAATCGTGTATGCGCTTTTCTTAGTGGTAACGGGCATTGCCACTCTTCTTCAGCCCAAGGGTAACGGGCGTTACCCTCCATGCGCCAAAAATCATCTCCTCCTGCCTCTGGTAACGGGTGTTACCAGAGTTGTACTGCCAGGGAGTAACGGGCGTTACTCCCATACTCCACCTCAAGCAATACTCCTGTATCCATAAACAGGAGTTACGGAAATTGCACTCTTACTTGGTAACAGGGGCTACCATATTTTCCTCCAAAAATGCGTGAAATTGCTTTACTTCGCCGTTTCGTAACTCCAACTCCTAAAATCACCTAAACGAAGCAAAATAAACATATAAACATATCAAACGGCACCAAAAATATAATCTAATTAACACTCAAAATCATGTAATTTCACACTCAACAAAATCCCCCACACTTGGATATTGCTCGTCCCCGAGTAATACGGAAATCAAAAAATCACATCCTCATCAAACCATCTCCTCAAAGCAATCATCAAACCTTCACCTAAACAGGTCTAGCTAATCCAATCAAGCACTCATTAACATAAGATCATCAAAACTTAGTATGAAAAGTATACCCTTGTGTAGTGTGTGAATCAAAAGAAACAATGTACAAAGATTAAAATGGCAAACTCACAATTCCCTCCTAAGTTCTAATCATCAATTTCGGAATACACTCTTCGCACCTATCTCCACTAATGGAATTAAATCAAGACTTAGGATCGGTAGGTCTTTCGAGCTTGTAATGTAGGTTTAGGGTAAGGTTATGGAAATTTGGATCAAGTGACTACTCACCAAGCTTACATCATTCAACCTTTAAACTCAAAGCACTTCAATCTCGCCATTAAACACGGAAGTCACCCCAAATTCTTCAATTGTATCCTATACTCTCAATTTCATACCTCGCATAATTTTCTTTCTTTTCTTTTGCTCTTTCTTCTCTTTTTTTTTTCTTTTTATCTTCTCTTTTTTCACACTTTTCTCATTCTTTTTCTTTTCTATAATAATCTCTCAATTCAATCACAAGAACAATCAAAAGGGGTCAAAAGATAGATATTCACAACAAAAATCAAATAAGCAAGCCTTAGTGTAAAAATTATCAAGGTAGGTATTTCTATGTTGTGCATTGGCTTATAATGTGGCTACAAAAAATCTTTGCACAACAATTAGGCTCGGCTGGGTCAATACGATAACGTTATTTAGTAAAAAATGGCTAAAAATTTAAGGTTTAATATCCTCCGACAACGAATACCTACTTCACTTCCTTAATCTTTCATTAACTCAAAATTTCACCTCAATAGGACTAAAATGCATCCTAATCAAATCTTAGACTCATTTGAAAATCATCAATTCATCTTTCTAAGCAAAGTACATTATAGTGTTCAAAAGTGCTCAAAATATAAGGGCATACTAACACACTAAATCTTCAAATCTCATGCAATTTTCCTCAATTCAAAAAGCCTAACTTATTCTAGCGAAAATTTACAATCAAACTTCAAAGACACAGTTCAAAACGAGGGAAAATTTTCAAAAATTTTCAAAATTACTCGATGTTTTAGCAAAAACCAGTGTAACTACATCTAATCATGCAAATATTCAATAAAAACTCATAACAAGCATGTATTCCTCCCCCACACTTATACTTTGGAATGTCCTCATGCCAATGAAAGAATAAAAGCTCAAGAAAACTCTCTGATTAAATGAAGAACCGGCAACGTGCTAGCAAAGCTTCCAAAACCTGAACAAGTGACTAGAAAACATGGATCAAGTGCAAAGGCAAATGACAATCAACATGCATCCAACAATTAACACCTAAGTCACAAATTCACGTAAAGAAGAGAGCACAATGCATTCAAAATGAAAGAGTTTAAGGCAACAACAAAGAAAAATAGTAGCAAGAGTATCACAAATATTCCAAAGCATCACTAATGCAGACCCAAAGAGCTAATAAAGGAGTAACAGGGACAAAGGCGATAAGATCACTGATCCAGTGGGGGTGCAGGGACTCGAAAATAACCGTCCAAGAGCTGATACAGGCCCTGGAACTGTTCATCAACATGGGTCGTCCATATGTCAAATCTCTGATCCACATGAGCTCGAAAATCCCCCATCTCCTGCCTCCATTCAGTCATTTCGGTCTCAATTCTTGCTAATCTAGCATTAGAGTCTGCTAGCTCCAATCGCATTGCAACCATGCTTATATTCAATGCATGCACGGACATGGGCTCATCCCCCTCCTACTGAGGGACCGGTCTTGGGCCATCATCTCTCCCCTCAGGTGCATCCGGGATCTCGTCAATAGCAGCCTTAAGCTCATCCGGCACTTCATCATAAGTAGCAAAGCCCCAAGCATACATCTGCCTGAACCTGTCTCGTTCCCTTTTTGGCCACCATGGCAACAACCTGCCCTAGAGGGGCTCCTCTGGCCATTCAGTAATCAAACCCATATTCTTCCAATTACCCTCATCCAAAAATGGATACTCAGTCAACGGCTCAGCCTTGCGGGCCCGCCAACCTGATCTCCTGGAAATCATGGTGACATATGCTCCATGGCCTATCGCACCCGTGGGTCTGTTGGCCACATCTTGCATCCTCTCAAGCAAATCCTTGGAGCCATCAAACAGCTTTCCTTCTCTCATCATCCACATGATACCCAACTCCGTGGCCTGAATGTTGTCTTCGCTCTCATTTCTAGCACAAAAGCTACAGCTCAAGATTTTATACACAATCCACCACACTATGCTATCCAAATATGTTGCCTTTGTGTTCCGTACATGATAGTTTGGTGTGTTGGGCTTCAATGGGAAGGGCCTCCAAATCTCTTCTTTAACCCCTGCACTCCATGTGGGGAGCCGGTAATCGCCCTCAGTACAGAACCCCAAAATGCACCGAAGTGACCCCACGCAAAATGTGACTGTACGTTTCCCATCTAAACTAAAGGAGAACGGCTCAGGCGAGCCAAGATCCCATTTTATTGTGGTGAAAAAGGTGGCAGTGAGCTCCGGATATGTGAACACAGCATCCTTCAAGAAACTCAACCAACCTATGTTGTTGAACAGCCTTTCAATCTCATCCCATACTCCCATTCTCACCAATGCCTCTCTTTTGAAGAACTTGGTTGGAAAAACCGTTCTTGAAAGGACCCGATCATAGCCTACCCCTTCGACAACCACATTCCTATTCTCACTCTGTGAGCGAGCCCTCAAAGTTCCTGAACTCGATGCTCCATCCGTGCGAGCACGCTTTGAACGTCTCATAGTTCCTGAAATAAGCAAAAATAACCAGGCAAAGCAAGCAATTATTGCTCAAAGTTCACTTAGGCAATTCATCGAACATCTTGTGGGCATAATCCCAGGGTAAGGGTTTTGGCTCAAATTCCTTAATCTACCCAAAACCAAACCAAAATTACCCTAAGTTAGCACAATTATAATTCCAAAACCGCTCAAAATCTACTCCAATTTCATCTCTAACCACCAATGTATGACTAGAACTAGAGCAATCTACAAATCACTCAAAATCAACTAGAATTCAAACCAATTTTCAAACCCTAGTTCCAACATGCAAAAGTTCTTCAATGTTAACAAATCTAACTCCAAATTGTCCAAAATTTCCAAGTTCTCATGCTAGAGTTCAAATTCAAAAATGGGGAAAACACCTCTAACAATGGGGAGAGGAACTTACCGAGAGGGATAAAGACTGAAATCGTGTGTGTGTGGTGGTGGTTGTGGGGCGTTGGTGGAGAACCGCTGCTGTTGCTTCTCTTCCTTGGGGGGGGGGAGGGGGGAGGGGGAGGGAAGAAGGTTAGGCTTTAAATTATAAAACCGCGTAAAAACGTGTTTCTAAAGCCCCTAGTTTTCACGATTATGGCCCGGTAACGGGCGTTACCCCGTTTTAGCCGTATGGGGGTAACGCCGCCTGTGACTATTAACGGGCGTTACACAGAATGACCTACGAATTTGTAACGCCCGTTACCTATGCTACCTATGCCTTCTGACACTCTAAACGGGCGTTACCTTTAAAATACTGAGAATGGTGTAACGCCCGTTACAACTAACTCGCCCAAAAGCTTAATTTGAACATAAACACAATTTGGTGGGTGCTCAATCACATTAAGTAACAAAAATTAACTCATAGGAAGCAATCAAACCATAGTGCACTATCGCAACGATAGATAAACACACCTTAAAGCACACACTATAATTTATAGCATCAATTCATTCTCACACTAGCACTTCAAGCACAAGCACACTCAAAACAACTAAGTAAATAGACCTCAATATTGACACTTAGCTTCAAATCACGGTCCACGCAGCAACTCGAACTTTAGACTCCGAACAACGTGCCAACTAACCTGCAAACGAAAGAGACAGACAGAGAATCATGAGAAAACGAGATGAAAGAACAACAAAAAAAAGGAAAGGAAAGAAAAAAGTAGTTCTAAGTTATAGTCGTTAGCTTGACTGGGCAATCCTGATTAGTTCACAGGATGCTGTGACATACGCGAAGTGTGTTTTTCGATGGGCTCGCCAACTAGATACGGCTTCAATCTCTGTCTATTCACTACAAACGTGCCCGAACCCTCATTTCCTATCTCCACGGCCCCACTTGACATCACCCTAATAACACAAAACAGGCTGGACCAACGGGACTTCAACTTCCCTGGAAAGAGCTTCAACCTAGAGTTGAATAATAAAACCTATTGGCCTACTTCAAACTCTTTCGCACGGATATGCTTATCATGTCATTGCTTCGTTCTGTCTTTGTAAAGTTTGGCATTTTCATACGCGTTGAGTCGAAATTCCTCTAATTCATGCAATTCCAAAGCTCTCTTCTCGCCGGCTAGCTTCATATCAAAATTAATGGCCCTGATTGCCCAATATGCCTCATGCTCGAATTCCAATGGCAAATGGAACGGTTTTCCATAGACTAAGTTAAACGGGGACGTACCGATAGGTATCTTATAAGCTGTTCTATACGCCCAAAGTACATCATCCAATTTAGATGTCCAATCCTTTCTCGAGCTACTCACCGTTTTTTCCAAAATCTGCTTAATTTCCCTATTGGAAATTTCAACTTGCCCACTTGATTGGGGATGACACGGGGTCGCCACTCGATGATGAACTCCATACTTCTTCAACAGAATCTCTAAAGGCTTATTGCAGAAGTGAGAGCCTCCG
Organism: Lantana camara; assembly: GCA_037501455.1. NCBI lineage: Eukaryota > Viridiplantae > Streptophyta > Magnoliopsida > Lamiales > Verbenaceae > Lantana > Lantana camara. Next base: position 15,729,938 of record CM074860.1, read on the forward strand.
TCACTAACAAGAGCTCGAGGAACTCCAAATCGACTGAAAATATTCTTCTTCAAAAATCTCAATACAACCTTGGAATCATTCGTCGGTGATGCTATAGCTTCAACCCACTTAGATACGTACTCAAATCCCACCAAGATGTACTTATTTCCATTGGATGACGGAAAAGGACCCATGAAATCAATTCTCCAAACATCAAAAAGCTCAATCTCAAGAATATACCTCAGGGGCATCTCGTCTCTCTTTCCTATATTACCAGTCCTCTGACATGAATCACATTAGTCACAAACTCGTGTGCATCCTTAAACAGTGAAGGCCACCAAAATCCCGATTGTAACACCTTTGCAGCAGTCTTACTTGCACTAGCGTGACCTCCATAAGGACTGGAATAGCAATGATAAAGCACCTCCTCAATCTCATCCTGTGGTATGCATCTTCTCACCAAGTGATTGGAGCAGTGTCTATAAAGCAACGGCTCCTCCCAATAGTAATATTTTACATCTGAAAGAAATTTCCACTTCTGGTGGAAACTTAAGTCGGGAGGTACAATTTTACTAACCAAGTAGTTCACAAAATCTGCATACCACGGTACTCCAGAATCCACCTTAAGCAATTGCTCATCTGGGAACTTCTCCACTATAACCTCTTCTTTATCCTCAACTATCTCCTCAAATTCCAATCTCGACAAGTGGTCAGCTACCACATTCTCAGTGCCTTTCTTGTCTCTAATCTCTAAATCAAACTCCTAAAGTAACAATATCCACCTAATGAGGCGCGGTTTACTATCTTTCTTGGACAAAAGGTACTTAATGGCAGCATGATCAGTGTATACCACCGTTTTTTAGCCTATTAAATAATAAAGAAACTTGTCAAAAGCATGTACAATAACTAAAAGTTCTTTTTCAGTGGTGGCATAATTAATTTGTGCATCATTGAGTGTTTTGCTAGAATATGCAATAACATGTAAATGTTTCTCACATTAACTCAAACGGCAAACTCCAGCCTGGTACCACTATAATAGGTGCTGAAGTAAGTTCTTTCTCCAATCTGTCAAAAGCAATCAAACAGTCATTATCAAAGATAAACTCAACATCCTTTTGCAAAAGCTTACAAAGAGGTAAGGTGATTTTGGAGAAATCCCTAATGAATCGGCGATAAAATCCGGCATGACCAAGGAAACTCCTAACTCCCTTAACATTAGCTAGTGGTGGTAACTTCGCAATCACTTCAATTTTGGCCTTGTCAACTTCAATTCCTTTCTCTGAAATCTTGTGGCCTAATACAATTCCTTCATTTACTATGAAATGGCACTTTTCCCAATTCAGAACTAGATTAGTCTCTTCACATCTCTGCAGAACTTGGGTTAAATTCTGTAAACATGATTCAAAAGAAGAACCAAACAGAGAAAAATCATCCATAAATATTTCCATGGTACGCTCAATGAAATAAGAAAAAATGGCCATCATGCATCTTTGAAACGTAGCAGGGGCATTATACAATCCAAAGGGCATTCTCCTAAAGGCGAAAGTACCATAAGGACAAGTAAAAGTACATTTTTCCTGATCTTCCGGAGCTATAGCTATCTGATTATAACCTGAATATCCATCCAAAAAACAGTAATATGCATGCCCGGCTAATCTCTCTAACATTTGATCAACAAAAGGAAGGGGAAAATGATCCTTCCTTGTCGCAGTGTTTAGTTTCCTGTAATCAATGCAAATTGTCCATCTCGTGACTGTCCTAGTAGGAATCAATTCATTATTCTCATTTTTAACTACAGTCATCCCTCCTTTCTTAGGCACAACCTGAACAGGACTAACCAACTTACTGTCCGAGATGGGATAAAAAATCCCGGCATCTAACAGTTTTATTACCTCAACCCTAACAACTTCCTTCATGTTTAGGTTTAACCTGCGTTGATGTTCTATAGAGGGTTTATGCTCATCTTCCATCAAAATCTTATGCATGCAAATAGCTGGGCTAATCCCCTTAATGTCGGAAATAGTCCACCCTATTGCTCTTTTATGAGTTCTCAACATTCTTAATAAAGCATGTAGTTGCAATTCAGATAATTCAGCAGAAACAACAACAAGCAATGTATCAGATTCACCTAAGAATGCATACTTCAAATGATTGGGGAGAGGTTTCAATTCCAAGGTAGGTGCCTTAACAATTGAAGGGGGAGGAGTGGGCTTACCTCTGCCCAACTCCTCATAAACAAACCTTTGCCGGAATGGTACGAATGGAGCTGCCTCAAGTTCTCTTGAATAGGCAGCAATTTCCTCAAGTAATTCCTCTCCATCTATTCTCTGTTCCAATCCTTGCAAACATAATTCAAGGGGGTCATCTTGCATTGCTGAAATTAAAATAATATCATCTACCATGAAACACTGTTCTCCCACTGCTGGTCCTTTCATGGTTTTAAACAAATTAAACTCCACTTGCCCTTCCCCCACTCTTAGGGTTAGCAATCCATTCTTTACTTCAATCAATGCTCCAGCTGTGGTAAGGAAAGGTCTTCCTAGAATCAATGGCATATCTCGGTCCTCCTCTATATCAAGAACAAGAAAATCCACTGGAAAATAAAACTTTTCGACCCTCACAAGGGCGTTCTCCAAAATTCCAGTGGGGTATATGATTGATCGATCAGCTAATTGCAGAGAAACTATAGCTGGTTGTAGATCCTCCAAACCCAATTTCCTGCAAATAGATAGAGGCATTAAACTCACACTAGCACCGAGATCGCATAAAGCTTTATTGAAAGTTAAACTGCCAATAGTACAAGGGATAGAAAAACTCCCTGGATCCTTAAGCTTCGGTGGAAGCTTATGCTGAATAATAGCTCTGCACTCCTCAGTGAGTGCAATCGTGGCATACTCTTCCAATTTCCTCTTGTTAGAGAGGATCTTTTTCAGAAACTTAACATAAGTCGGCATTTGTGCTAATGCTTCAGCAAAAGGAATATTGATATGTAACTCCTTAAAGATGCTCAAGAACTTCTCAAACTATTTCTCCAACTTCTGCTTCTGTAATCTTTAGGGAAAGGGAACCGGTGGCACATACTCCTTAGGTGCCACATTCACCTTTGGCTTTAAAGGGGGCTCTTCCTTTTTCTCCTCTACATTTCCCTCCTTAGTCTCGACTACTCCTTCAGTCTTCTTTCCCACAGTGTCACCTTCATCAGAATCTGTAGGCATCTTTGGTCCTTCGTATTTCTTACCACTCCTCAAGGCTATGGCCTTGCACTGTTCCTCATGATTGTTGTCGGTTTGATCCTGTAATATCCCTCAGCCTCTTGTATTCAATGATTGGGCTATCTGACCGATCTGAGTCTCCAAATTCTTATTCTGATTCACCACCTGCTCTACTTGAGTTTCCAAATTCTGAAATTTAACTGAGGATACTGCTATGAACTTCTCAAGTGCGTCCTCTCATCCCTGCTTCTGTTCCGGAAAGGGTTGAGTATGAGGGATGTATGGTGGAGGTTCTGGTTGCATCAGATAATGGCCTGGAGTATGGACTAGGTCTGGTCGACGTAGACCTTGAGGTTTGGTTTGAACCGATGGTCTAAGTTGCGGTATTGTTGTTGCGGATAGTTCCCCCAACTAGGGTTGTATGTGTTTACATTATTTGCATAACTCACTTGCTCTTCCACCTGCTCACCTGCATTGGAATAAGGACATATGTTAACCAAATGTGGACCACTACAAATATCACAAGTTACCTGCATTGGTTGGAATTATGTTCCAATAGCATTCACGGAAAGTTGGTCTAATTTGTTATTGAGAGCTTTGATTTGAGCATTGACGGCGGTCAGGCCATCGAGCTCTATGACTCCTGCTGCAACCTTAGCTAGTTGAGGATAGCTCCCTTCTTACATAAAAACATCATTCTGTAACTTATTCTCTAAAATTTCAGTAGTGACGTTGTGAATTTTAAAGGTATCACACACCTCAAGAAAGTACCCAGGATGTGAAGTCGGATCCCCCAGCGCTAATCTTGAAAATGGATTGTTTTGCAGCAAGTTTATGATAGCTGGTTTGATCTCGAAGTTATTTGCTGTAATAGGGGGACGAGTCGCAGTTTGAATCGCCCCTGCATTCGGTAAATTATAATCTCTAATGGCTGGAGGAGGTGGGTCAGGAATCGAGTCTTCCACTCATCCATCTCTTGCGTTGGTAGGGTCTTCAGCCATTAAATCTGCACAAGGTCAAAGAAATTCCTTAGCTCGATTCCATAATGACAAAGGCTACAAACACAAGATATAATAAGGGTCTAAAGCACTAGATCAAAATAATTGAGTAATATTGACCTAAAACGCCTTCCCCTGTAACGGCGCCAAAAACTTGTTGTAGGATTTTACTACAGTTAAAAACCAATCGTGCAAGTGTACACTAACATACGCATAGCACAATAGGATCGAACCCACATGGATGGGAAAGCAATCACTACTCTATACTTCTCTCTAATCTAAAGACCAAATGAAAAGCAATTATTGTTATCTATTAATCTACTAAAACAGAAATTAACAATTAACTAGAATTAAGCACAAGTAATAATAAAACACACGAATTAACTTCAGTAAACTAAACAGGCAGGGGAAAGTAATGAATCATACAATCAAGAGCCAATACGATACTCGTCTGACAATTGTAATTCTACAACCTAGTCACTTATATTTGTATTACCCTCTCTCAAGGTGTGACCAAGTATTTAATTAGTGTTCAATGTTGCTCTCGCAATCACCAATAGTTAATTAAACCATAGGAACAAGACTAGTGCAATTCAATGTTCGAGCGGCTCGGCATAGAATAAGATTACTGTTGTATAAGCTAGAACCAAATCTCTTTGTATCCTACAACTTACAAGTTATGAAAACAATCCAAATCACCATCAATTTTTCAATCTATAGGCAATTCTAATTCATGCTAAGGTTGGCCAGACCGTTGTAATTCAAATTAAGCCCGCTTTCAAAACTAAGAATTACACAAGTCATTCAAGCATTATATCGAACATCTATTATGCATTCATCATCACTCCCCTGGCCCTAAAGAATTAGCTACTCATAATTAAAGCAAAACTCATAAAACTAAAGGAATTTGCATTAGAATAAATCATGTTCTTCAAATCTAAATAAAGTCTAAAAAATCAAACTCATAAACATTCTAACAATTCTGGAAAATTAAATCTAACATATGAAACTAAAATTTGGAGGAATTAGTTTGAATAATAAAGCAACAATAAAACCGAAAAAGCGGAATTAGTTTCGATTGATTCGTCTGAATTCTCTGAAAAACTCTGAAAACATGCAGCAGCTCCTGTCTCCCAGCTAGGTTTGAACTTCTCTGAAGAACTCTCTCCCAAATAAGACTCCAAAACGCATCTAAATATCAACCCTAAAATCTCTCACCGACAAAGGTAACAGGCGTTACCTAACCATGTGTATTGATTGTTAACGCCCGTTACAAGGCTAAATCGTGCCTGCGCTTTTCTTAGTGGTAACGGGCATTACCAATCTTCTTCAGCCCAAGGGTAATGGGCGTTACCCTTCCTGCGCCAAAAATCATCTCCTCCTGCCTCTGGTAACGGGCGTTACCAGAGTTGTACTGCCAGTGAGTAACGGGCATTACTCCCATACTCTGCCTCAAGCAATGCTCCTGTATCCACAAACGGGAGTTACGGAAATTACACTCTTACTCGGTAACGGGGTTACCACATTTTCCTCCAAAAATACGTAAAATTGCTTTACTTCACCGTTTCGTAACTCCAACTCCTAAAATCACCTAAACGGAGTAAAATAAACATATAAACACATCAAACTGCATCAAAAATATAATCTAATTAACGCTCAAAATCATGTAATTTCTACACTCAACAATGTGTACTTAATGAAGTAAAAATCTGAGACTTTTGAGAAATTCTTACAATTTCAAAAGGAGGTTGAGAACTAACCTGGTCACAAGATCAAGACACTTCGATCTGATCGAGGTGGTGAGTATCTTAGTGAAGAATTCATTTGTCATCTCGGAGATAATGGTATTATCTCTCAGTGGACTCCTCCGGGAACTCATCAGCTTAATGGAGTTTCTGAGAGAAGGAATCGAACCCTACTTGATATGGTTCGTTCCATGATGAGTTTCACTGACTTACCACCTTTTTTCTGGGGTTATGCCCTAGAAAGTGCAGCCAAGATTTTGAATTTTGTCCCCTCCAAATCAATCCCTAAAACGCCCTATGAAATGTGGCATGGTAAAGTCCTTAATTATTCTTACTTAAGAATTTGGGGTTGTCCTGCTTATGTGAAGAGGACAGTGTGAGATAAGTTAGAAGCTCGTTCTAACTTATGCTACTTTGTTGGCTATCCTAAGGAATCCATAGGATACTACTTCTATAATCAAACTGAACAAAAAGTGTTTGTTTCTAAAAATGCAACTTTTCTTGAGGAATCGTTCCTTGAAGAAAAGAAAGGCAAGATCACAGAACTCGAAGAAATTCGAGATAACCCCACGCCACATTTAGGAGAGACGTCCCAATCTGATATCCCACCGCCAATCACGAACTTCGATACACGTGAAAACCCTCCTCTAAGGCTTTCTGAGCGCACTCCAAGACTGCCGAAGAGATAGTATGGTTTTTTCCATGAAATCTCTCAAGAGGATAATGATCCTCTAACATATGAAGAGGCACTGTCAAACTCGGATTCTGAACAGTGGAAACAAGCCATGAAATCCGAAATGGATTCCATGTACTCCAACCAAGTTTGGACCTTGGTAGATTTGCCTGATGGGCTTAAACCCATAGGTTGCAAATGGATCTTTAAGAGAAAATTTGGAGTAGATGGAAGCATTGCAGCCTATAAGGCAAGACTGGTTGCAAAAGAATTCACTCAAAGGCCCGGTGTGGACTTTGATGAAACCTTCTCACCAGTTGCAATGCAAAAGTCCAATCGGATCATGCTTGCCATAGCTGCATATCATGACTATGAGATATGGCAAATGGATGTGAAAACTGTCTTTCTCAATGGAGACATTGATAAAGACATTTTTATGGATCAACCCATAGGTTTCACATTCAGTGGGAGTTAGCAGAAGGTTTGCAAACTCCAAAGATCAATCTACGGATTGAAACAGGCTTCTAGGAATTGGAACATTCATTTTGATGAAGCAATCAAAGCATTTGGCTTCGTTCAAAATTCGAAGGAGTACTGCGTGTATAGAAAGGAATTGGAGACTTCAATGCAATTCTTGGTGCTTTATGTCGATGACATCCTCCTAATTGGGAATTCGAAGGATGACATGAAAGTTACCAAATCTTGGTTATCAAACCAATTCGAGATGAAAGATCTTGGTGATGCGTCCTACATTCTCTGGATACAGATCTATAGGGAAAGATCTAAGAGATTGATAGGACTATCATAGTCGATGTTCATAGACAAAGTACTGAAACGGTTCAGTATAGAGAATGCGAAGAACAAAGTTCTTCCCATGAGTGTAGGAACATCTCTTTGAAGAAGATGTGTCCTAAGACGAACCTTGAGAAGGAAAGAATGACTCATGTGCCTTATGCCTCAGCAATAGGCAGCATAATGTATGCTATGTTATGTACTCAACCGGATGTGGCTTATGCACTTAGTGTAACGAGTCGTTTCCAATCAGACCCTGGAGAAGGCCACTGGACTGCAGTGAAGAATATCCTAAAGTACTTACGAAGCACTAAGGATTTATCCTTAGTATACGGAGGACAGAAAGATCTAGTAATCGGAGGATACTGCGATACAAGCTTTGCATCTGACTTAGATGATTTTAAGTCAATGTCAGGATACATTTTGTAGCACCCCGAGCGCAAGGCACCACATCCCCCGCACTAGAGCCCCAACACGTGTAACGAAATGGAGAATCCGTACACGCACCAAACACTAGAGAACGGGTGACAAACAAAAGACCCACCTAAGCTAGGCGGTCTAAACCCTCAAATAGAGTGCGCAAAACATAAACATACAAAAGCAGAAGCATTAAAACAACAAACTAGTATTAAGCAAAGGTTTTGCACAACTTAAAACATAATAAACACTAACTTGCTCCACGGCCAACTCTTGCAAAATACATAATTCGAAACAAAGATCAGAATATACAATGCAGGGCATGATCTTATACAGAATACAGACTCGAACAAAGCTACCCAAGACTCAAAAGACAGCAAACCGCCTAGCTCGAACCAACGGACACGAACCTGCAAACTAAAACATAAAGAGGGAGGGGTTAGTCACACTAACAGAGTGAGGGGCTACACACGCACGCGTACATACGTATAAAGAGCATAGCACATATCATTGAAGGGAGTTCATGAACCGGGGCGTGGTTTTTGCATTCTAAAGCATTTTCACACGTGATACTAGATATAGGGAATAAAAGAATTAGGCCGAAAGCCAAAAACAACCATATTTTGTTAGTTGGAAATCCACTCCCGTTTCACGAACAATTTCTTAACAGACTAACATAACGAAAATCAAACATAACTCACACACACCATCCGTCGACCTAAAATGAGTCTTCCCGGATTCAGAACACGCACACACATATCTGTCGGCCTAAAATGAGCCATCCCAGATTCAGAACACACACCCGCTCAGACATATTCGGAATCGGAATCGAAATCAGAATCAGAATCAGAAATCGGAGTCTTACCTTATTCAGAAACATACCTCATTAGCATCCGCACCATTCCACAACATATCATAGTCATAGCATATCCATAATATCATAATCATAACGTATTCTAACTCGGGTTCATAATTACGTCCTTAGCATAATCATAATCCTAACATAACATAGTCCTACATACTTCTAATTCTAACCTAGTCATATCATACTCATACACTAGGATAAACATATTCTAAAGTATTCGTGTTTATACATATTCATACTCACATGCCAACCCTAAGTTCATATCATAATCATACCTTGCATAACATATTCAATAGCCTAATTTATATCATACATAATCATAATTCACACGTATTACATATATATAAGCTTATTTCGCATGCAAAAATATAAGCACATATCATTAGAGTATAACTATAACCTAGCCTCGCCTTACACCGACGAACCGGGCCAAAAGAACAAAACCGAAGCCTACGGAACAACCTCGTCTCCAACGGGAAACTCCTCTGAACAAAACAAACAGTACAAGATAAACTTAGACTCAAAATGAACCATATATAAGCTCGGCATATGCATATGAGTGCAAATGATGTAATGCCCTTCATATAAATTCCAAACTTAGGCATATCGGAGCAAATATTGAAATATCACATAATTAATCCTAAAAACAAACTCATTATACGTCAAATAAATTCATACTAAGTCACACAATAGCATACCACGAGCATTCATAAATTTAAAGTTCATATAAAAGACAACGGATGTATAGAAAGTGAAATAAAGTGGCACTTAAGGCATACAAACTCATTTATCGTCATAAGTCACATATTTCACGTTAAATAAATTCATAAATTTTATACAATGAACATAACACATCATATAGCATGTTAAAAAAGCACATAAGTTATAAAGGAGCTAAGAGAAATGACACAAGGCAAATAAAAGAGGTCACAATGCATACATATGCAAACAAAGAAGCACTTAAGCCATGTAAATTCCGACTAAGTCGTATCTCACATAATTTACGTCAAACGGATTCGTAAGTCTCATGAAACGAACCTAATATATCATACAATGAGATAACAACACATACGCATCAATAAAAGATAAAAAACGTAGCATACGAGGTAAAGAAACTACGAATTAGTTCATGCACGTGCATATGAGAGCATATAACACATATCTTGTCATATATCGCGTGAATAAGCAACGAAATCACGTAATAAATTCATAACAAAACACATAACATGAAATACAACATGTTAACATCATATATTAATCATATAAGAGCAAGGAAAGCCATGCAAAATACGAACGAAATGAAAAACGAACAAACACGTAACAGTAGTCAAGAACAAGTCGAAACATCCCAAAAACAAGGTCACGGCCGCGACCAAAAATAGCCAAAAAGGGGTCGCGGCCACGGCCACCTTCTTCTCCAGTGTCTGGCACTGTTCACCTCAAAGTTGGGCCAAAATCCGGTTGCGCACCTTGTTGCGGTCGCGGCCGCGACCGCATGTTGCAGGTCGCGGAAAGTGCAAAACAGCCCTGTTCTTCGTTTTCAAAAGCTCACAAATCATAGCAGCAGCTTCAACCAATAAAGTAGCAAGAAAAAGTCAGCAAAAACAACATAAAACAACAGCCATTCACGACACACACAAGAAGGAAACAAGATTGAAGGCAAGAGATACATTTCCAACTTCTTCTTTAAGCTTCAAGAAAATACAACAATGGTGGTCCGATTTCTAGCAAGTTTTCACATAATTTCAGATCATATTTACATAAAAGGAGGTTAAGAGCTCATATATCAATCATCAATTCAAGTTATAAAGCAAGTTTGGCAAGAATTCATCAAAGAATGGCATATAACCTAACTATTCATCATATCAACCATTACATGCACAAATCTTCATGGAATTTAGAAAATAAGCACTTAAAAGAAAGATAAGAGGATGAAAAACAAGAATATCGGCTTACCTCTTCGATTTGATGAAGATCAGAGGTCGAACAAGCTCAAAATCGCCTTTGGTGAATAGTGGCTGTTTTCCACCTTTTTTTTCTCCCTTTGGTCTCGGTTTCCAGGCTCCTCTCTCTCTTTCTCTACTGTGTCCTATAATGAGAGCATACGGGATGGTTATAGGGTTAAACCATGGTTAAGATGGCTCAAGAATCAAGGTATTTGGTTAAGAATTGAGTGAGTTATGGCCATTTTAGTGAAGGGTGACAAATCTGCCCGAGCTGTTCGTTTCGGGTGAAATTCGGATGATCAAACGGGCTTAGAAAAATATGAAAGTAGGTTCCTTGGTTTCCTTTCTTCGTTAAAAGTCCGGCGCCACTTCCAGAATTCAAATACGAATTCCCAAACTCAAGATACGCCTTCCGGAACCCAAGGCGCGCTAAAACAAGTTAGGCCCTCGAGTCCCTCAAAAATAAAACGGCGTCAAAGCCGTATCAAACGAACTCAAAAATAATAAACAAGCATGCAAATAAATTATAAATCATATAATTCACTTATGGCAAGTTGTCACGAAAATTGGGGTTGAAAAAGTGGTTAAACGAATTAAAAACGGGTCGAAAAGGTTCAAAAGCGTTTAAACACTTAAACGTAAAGCATATAACAAATATTCAAATCTTCAAATAAATCATATAATCACATATTTAATTAAATAAATGTGCACTTAGCGCACCCATGACGCCGTACCTGGAAAGCCGAAGAATTGGGATGTTACAAACTACCCCCCTTAAAAAGGACCTGGTCCTCCAGGTCCGCCTGCTCAAGTAAGAACTACGAGCAACTCTCTCGTATTCACCCAAGTTCGAGGTTCATGACGTCCCGAAGAGGGTTAGATCAAGAAAGGACTTCTAGCACAAGGGGTTTGATTCTTCAAATGTTGACGGAGGGCTCCTTCACAACTTGGTTCGGGCTAGGAGAAGCTCGATTTGTCTCGCATGATGAGAGGCTCTAGACAAGATTCAACACCCACCGTTTGATTCATTTCAAGCTAACTCAAGAGCTCGGAGTTACACGAGTGGCGTTGTCACTGGACTACCACCACTCGCACCTTCTCATGTTTGTTAAATCGTCTAGAAAGCTCGGTAGAATCACGACCCTCGACTTACCGTAGAACTAGATCACCCGTACACTCAAGGCTGTCTCTCAGGACAACCAAACAACAACAAGCACAAGCGCAAAAAATACCAAGGAAAAAGAAAAGAGCCACACGCAATTAATGGACACACGAGTAAGCAAATAGGCAACACAAATAGGTGGGTTACCCCCAAAATTAAACATTGCATGAAATGAGATGCTATGAATGTTATAAAGTACCTTGCACCTCGACAATAGCATTAGCCTCGGCATCAACTTCGGCATTCACTCCATCAATCACCCTCCATTGCATTAACTTGAACTTGTTCCGGGGGTATTGGAGCCATCATATTTAAGGGCCTCGGATTTGGGTTTGTAGGGCAAAATCTTACCTGGTGCCCTAATTCTCCACATCTAAAGTAAGCTCTCAACTTCTTCCTACAAGTCTCATCCGTGTGATTCGGTTTCTTGCAATAGGAGCATCGAATAAGTTCCGGTGGAGTGGGTATCGGATCCGGAGTAGGAAGTCAGGGTTTCTTGACAGCATCGAGAGGTTCTTTAGGGTCGAAGACTTGAGGTTCACCTTGAACAAACACTATTACTAGCCAAAACAATCAATCAATCAATCAATCGGTTCAATTGAATCAATTGAAAATCAATAGAGTTTGGAAAACTATAGATATATAGACATTTTGGCTTAAATCATCACATAGGGTTATATGGGTTCTATATATCTAGAAATTAAACCTCACCTGACGAGCGACGGAACAAGACTCAATATGAGACCAAGTATGACGCACGGCAAAGCTCATGTAACACCTTAATACCCAAACAAATTAGCAATCAAGGGACATTTAAACATGTATGAGAACAAATTAACACTTAAGAGAGTAAATTAGTATCAAGAAATCATGTAGTCATATCCTTCAATTAATTCAAGTTCAATTCATGTAAGGCATGAAGTCACACAATCACGTTTGAGAAATTAAGTACCAGGAAGTGTCAAGTAGGAGCCTACTTATCAATTAATCAAGTATATATATCATATAATTCACATATGGGAGCCAAGAGAGTGAAAGGAATGCAATAAGAAAGGTTTTGGGAAAGTTTGGTAAAAACGGACAATTTTAGGAAACGTATATGCTGAGGGAAAACTGGAATATCTTTAATTCTAGAAGTGGGAATTAAGTTTTGTTTGTTGGGAATGAAACTAAACACCTTTCCGATGATATATGGCTCGTTCTCTAGTTCAAAGCGAGGAGAAAATGGCATGCGCTTGAAGTTAGGCGAGTGCAGTTTGTCGGGAAAGTGGCGACACCTAATATAATTTATTATAACTCATAAACTAGAAAATATATTGAGGTGATTCCAATTGGAGGTTGTTCTAGACTTCAAGAGGTTTCCAACGATTCAAAAATCAGGTCATTTGGAGTTCGTATGAGGGAGAAACGCCCGTTTGAAAATTGGTCTGAAAGCAGAAATGGGCGTGTGAAAACCTCCTGTAACAGTGCCAAACGGACGTTTGGTGAATGAACTGGAAAGCCAAACAGGCGTTTGGGAGTGTTCTGTCCGAAAAAACAGGGCAAGGCTCGGAAATAGCTCCCAAACCATATAAGCACCAAATCAATGCAAGAAAACAACCTAAAACTAACATATAACATGTATGTGATCATATATATCATTTAGGCCACATTTAATCCATGAAATCAAGCATAGATCATCAAGAATTCATCATTTAAAACCCCAAATAATCTCATGGTACCCAACTCTCATATAGATCAAGAATTCATGCAAGCTTTGAAATCTAAAGATCCTACTTATGCTGATAATCTCCAACAACCAAGGAATCACTCCATAAACACCAAACCCTACTTCATATAGCTCAAGAGATTCAATCAAATTCTCCATTTATACCTTCAAATAAGAAGAAAGAAAGGATGAAAGGATGATATGGTGATGATGCTCCAATTTATGCAACTTTCCTCCTTGAAATATAGCTTGAAATGATGAAATCTCTCCATTCTCTCTTCTTGGTGTAAAGAACCAATATTTAGTGGGTGTGTGTGTGAAATTGTTGATGAAATGAAATGAAATGGAAAGAGAGAGAAGAGATGCATACAAGATATATTATATCTCCCACTAAATGCATGAATCATCATTATTTGCACTTAAGTCCTTGAATTGTTTGAGTGGATGCAATCAAGTTTCATTCCAAGAAAATTGATCAAATAGCTTCAATTCATGTTATGCAGTTAAGTCCATATAATTATGAAATGATCAAGTAAAGTCGTATAAAAGCATTTAATCACTTATCAATTAATTCGCGTATTTTCCCACGTTAGTGACAATTCATACAAATGCATAAAAGTATATAATGCATATAATATCATGAAAGTTATAAATAAATAATTACAATAATTCTCTAGTTAGGGAAAATGATCAAGTAAAGACAATTAATCAAATAAGACATGTTCGGCAATTAATTCATATAAATTCTCACGTTAACAATAATTTCATGGAAACAATTAGTAATATAATATCACATAATATCATGTAATGTATAATTGAAAATTGGGGCGTTACAGCCGAATTGACAACTCTTCCTTGTTCTTGGCCTTGAGGAATCGGTTGTGGTGGATTTCCTTGAAGATGGGCAAGAAGGGCTCGTACAATATCTTCCGCGGTAGGGAATGGTGGAGGAACATTCTCACGATTTCTTCTCCTTGGAGGCATCCTGTAGAAGTGCAAATTCAAAGAAATATCGATGCGTGGGGGTTTAGTGCATGTTCATGTGAACAATTACTAGAATTAAAATCACATAAGTCACGTAAAAGTGAAAGTGAATGCAAACAAACACACATATTCCTAAGCCGAACGACCTAGACAGATAGACATGACACGAGAGCCCCGATTTTGCAACCCGGAGCTCTGATACCACTTTAGATGTTGCACCCCGAGCGCAAGGCGCCACATCCCCCGCACTAGAGCCCGACACGTGTAACAAAATGGAGAATCCGTACACGCACCAAACACTAGCGAACGGGTGACAAACAAAAGACCCTCCTAGGCTAGGCGGTCTAAACACTCAAACCGAGTGCGCAAAACATAAACATACAAAAGCAGAAGCATTAAAACAACAAACTAGTATTAAGCAAAGGTTTTACAAAACTTAAAACATAATAAATACTAACTTACTCCATGGCCAACTCTTGCAAAATACATAATTCGAAACAAAGATCAGAATATACATTGCAGGGCATGATCTTAGATAGAATGCAGACTCGAACAAAGCTACCCAAGACTCAAAAGACAGCAAACCTCCTAGCTCGAACCAATAGACCCGAACCTGCAAACTAAAACATAAAGAGGGAGGGGTCAGTCACACTGACTGAGTGAGGGGCTACACATGCACGCGTACATACGTATAAAGAGCATAGCACATATCATATAAGGGAGTTCATGAACCGGGGCGTGGTTTTTCCATTCTAAAGCATTTTCACACGTGATACTAGATATAGGGAATAAAAGAATTAGGCTGAAGGCCAAAAACAACCATATTTTATCAATTGGAAATCCACTCCTGTTTCACGAACAATTACTTAACAGACTAACATAACGGAAATCAAACATAACTCACACACCATCCGTCGACCTAAAATGAGCCATCCCGGATTCAGAACACGCACACACACATCCGTCGGCCTAAAATGAGTCATCCCGGATTCAGAACACACACCCGCTCAGACATATTCGGAATCGAAATCAGAATCAGAAATTGGAGTCTTACCTTATTCAGAAACATACCCCATTAGCATCTACACCATTCCATAACATATCATAGTCATAGCATATCCATAATATCATAATCATAACGTATTCTAACTCGGGTTCATAATTACGTCCTTAGCATAATCATAATCCTAACATAACATAGTCCTACATACTTCTAATTCCAACCTAGTCATATCAATCTCACACACTATGATAAACATATTCTAAAGTATTCGTGTTCATACATATTCATACTCATATGCCAACCCTAAGTTCATATCATAATCATACCTTGCATAACATATTCTATAGCCTAATTCATATCATACATAATCATAATTCACACGTATTACATATATATAGGCTTATTTCGCATGCAAACATATAAGCACATATCATTAGAGTATAACTATAACCTAGCCTCACCTTACACCGATGAACCGGGCCAAAAGAACAAAATTGAAGCCTAAGGAACAACCTCGTCTCCAACGGGAAATTCCTCTGAACAAAACAAACAGTACAAGATAAACTTAGACTCAAAATGAACCATATATACGCTCGGCATATGCATATGAGTCCAAATAATGCAATGCACTTCATATAAATTCCACACTTAGGCATATCGGGGTAAATATTGAAATATCACATAATTAATCCAATAAACAAACTCATTATACATCAAATAAATTCATACTAAGTCACACAATAGCATACCACGAGCATTCATAAATTTAAAGCTCATATAAGAGACAACGGATGCATAGAAAGTGAAATAAAGTGGCACTTAAGGCATACAAACTCATTTCTCGTCATAAGTCACATATTTCACATTAAATAAATTCATAAATTTCATACAATGAACATAACACGTCATATAGCATGTTAACAAAGCACATAAGTCATAAAGGAGCTAAGAGAAATGACACAAGGCAAATAAACGAGGTCACAATGAATACATGCAAACAAGGAAGCACTTAAGCCATATAAATTCCGACTAAGTCGTATCTCACATAATTTACGTCAAACGGATTCGTAAGTCTCATGAAACGAACCTAATATATCATACAATGAGATAACAACACATACGCATCAATAAAAGATCAAAGACGTAGCATACAAGGCAAAGAAACGACGAATTAGTTCATGTACGTTCATATGAGAGCATATAACACATATCTTGTCATATATCGCGTGAATAAGCAACGAAATCACGTAATAAATTTATAAAAAAACACATAACATGAAATATAACATGTTAACATCATATATTAATCATATAAGAGCAAGGAAATCCATGCAAAACATGAACGAATTGAAAAACAAACAAACACGTAACAGCAGTCAAGAATAAGTCGAAACATCCCAAAAACAAGGTCACGGCCGCGACCAATAACAGCCTAAAAGGGGTCGCGGCCGCGACCACCTTCTTCTCCAGCGTCTGGCACTGTTCACCTCGAAGTTGGCCAAAATCTGGTCGCGCACCTTGTTGCGGTCGTGGGCGCGTGTTACAGGTCGCGGAAAGTGCAAAACAGCCCTGTTCTTCGTTTTCAAATGCTCACAAATCATAGCAGCAACTTCAACCGATAAAGTAGCAAGAAAAAGGCAGCAAAAACAACATAAAAAAACAGCCATTCATGACACACACAAGAAGGAAACAAGATTGAAGGCAAGAGATACATTTCCAACTTCTTCTTCAAGCTGCAAGAAAATACAACAATGGTGGTCCGATTTCTAGCAAGTTTCTGTTGGAAAACACGAATCAGAAAGCAGCGGAATTTAAAATTTTTTCCAACAAAAGGACCTTGAACTCGCAATCGTGTAACCAAATTCGTAAAGATAGAAAACTTACTTTTCTTTTATTCTTTCTTGAAGCGTTTCAAGCCACCTAAGAACGCTCTTCACGCGGCTTGATCCCCTCTCCTTGGTAAAGCTCGAATCTTCAAACTTCTAACTTGAAGTCTCTAGAGAAAGTCCACCAACTTGATCACAATCTAACTAGTAAGGATGCTAGTTCTCTAGTTAGTGTTTAGGCTTAACCTAGGGTTTAATTTAATCTTGGAGAAAGGAAGGTGTTCAACACATGAACCAAGAATTGTCAATCAGCTCTAAAGGGGAGCATGAGCTCCCCTATATATAGGAAAGGGGAGGGGCGGCCGAACCTAGTCCTAATGGACAAAGGATTTGGTCCCTCTCTCTCCTATTACTTGATGATCAAGTATTTTCCAACTTTGACTTTGAATTCTAATTCAAGTCAACTTTTAAGAGAGCTAAAAAAATATCCAAACTATTTTTGGATAATTTTATACTTTATTTATTATAAAATAAATAACTTATTTTTATCTAATTAATTAATTCGTAATTAATTAACTAGATTATTTTCTCCAAAATTAGACTTTCTTTTTAATTCAAAATTAAACCAAAGTCTATTAAATAATTAACTAAATTAATCATTTAATATATATATATATATATAATTCACGTGTGTGACACGTGTCACAAGGACACGTGTCACTCACGTGACCCACACGTGTGGCTTCACACGTGTGGAACCCTCTAGGCTCGATTAACTCGTTTAATCATTTTCAAGCCTCAACTCATGTAACCAAGTTGTTGTGTGTGACCCTCTAGGTTCTCAATTCAATTAGCAGTGACCCTAATTAATTAATTCACTAATTAATTAATCAGTCCACAGATTAAACGACCATAGTCTAGCAACAGGTGTTTAACCCCTAGCTGAATTGGAATGTTCGGATTCGACAGAACCTTTAAGTCATTGATTCATGTGAGATACAATCCTCCTACTTACTATCTCTCAACCAAGATCTAGGGTAAGGGAATAATTAGAACCCTAATAATCCGGTCTTAAAGCTAAGTGCATTTCATATCCATTTGATCTCAATCCAAGAAACCCTTTTCTTGATGTCTTGATCTACTGCCTTGGCCAAGGACTCCATATGGCATATGAATGACTTACACAATAAGAGATCACCTTGCAAATGCAAGTGTAGGTCCTTTCTTGATTCTCATTCACTTTCATGAATCACTTGTGCAGCCCCAGCATAAGCCTTGAATCAGTTGTCTAAGGCGACACCCTTTAAAGCTTATACCTAAGACTACAGAGTTAACTCATAAAGTGACAAGGAACCTCAAGTCTAAGGATCAATTAATCACATCAATGACTCGTGAGATATTTCCTAATCTGGAAGTTTCCATTTCCTGAAATAGAAACTTCCTTTCCCATTTAGGAATGTTCTCACACGGGGCACCTCAGTGAACTTACTTATTAAAGTAAGCACCCTCATGTATCACGCACGTATCAACTATACACTTTGCACCTCCATGAAACAAGGTGGTCCTTCTTAAGGGCGTGATCCCACAAGCAAGCCTTAGAGGAGTCAGGTTGACACTCCCACTGTCTGTAGGACTCATCGGCTTGGAGTATTTTACTAATCATGACTTATGTGATATAGGGCTCGTTTCATGAACCATTTCACCTAAATGGTAGAGTCCTAAAGTCATCAGGATTAGGGGAGTTCTCATACATGCACAGCTAAAGTAAACGCATACCAAACAAGAGCATATAAAGAAGTGTTGCCTCAATTCGTTATTTTATTCAAAGATTGTCTGTGATTACAATAAGGAAAAGCACAAAGCGGATATACAATCGGCTTTCTAGGGCACTATTCCTAACAATCTCCCACTTGCCCGTCAAAGCCATTCTAAAGCTACTCTAAGTCCCATCTTCTGAAGATGACCTTGGAAAGCTTCTCGACTAAGGGGTTTAGTAAGTGGATCTGCCACGTTCTCTGCTGATGTGACCCTCTCAATTCGCACATCTCCTCTTTTGATAATATCACGGATTAGGTGATACTTCCTCATAATGTGCTTGGTCCGTTGGTGAGATCTTGGTTCTCTTGCTTGAGCAACCGCCCCAGTGTTGTCACAAAACACAATAATGGGGTCTTTCATGCTAGGAACAACATTCAATTCTTGAATGAAGTTTCTAATCCAAACATCTTCCTTAGCTGCATCATTTGCAGCAAAGTATTCGGCCTCAGTGGTCGAATCTGCAGTGGTAGTCTTCTTGGAACTCTTCCAACTCACTGCTCCGCCGTTTAGGCAGAAAATGTATCCTGACATTGACTTAAAATCATCTAAGTCAGATGCAAAGCTTGCATCTCAGTATCCTTCGACAGTAAGATCTTTCTGACCTCCGTAAACTAAGAATAAATCTTTAGTACTTTTCAAGTACTTAAGAATATTCTTCACGGCAGCCCAGTGACCATCTCCAGGGTCAGATTGGAAACGACTCGTTACACTAAGTGCATAAGCCACATCCGGTCGAGTACATAACATTGCATACATTATGCTACCTATTGCTGATGCATAAGGTGTATGAGTCATTCTTTCCTTTTCAAGGTTAGTCTTAGGACACATCTTCTTTGAAAGACATGTTCCTACACTCATAGGAAGGTTCTTAACCTTTGCTGACTCCATATTGAATCTTTTCAATACTTTGTCAATGTACATCAACTGTGATAGTCCTATTAACCTTCTAGATCTATCTCTATAGATTTTAATTCCAAGGATATAGGACGCATCACCAAGATCTTTCATCTCGAATTGGTTCGATAACCATAACTTAGTCACTTTCATGTCATCCTTCGAATTCCCAATAAGAAGGATGTCATCAACATAAAGTACTAAGAATTGCACTGAGGTCTCCAATTCCTTTCTATACACACATGATTTATTCGAAATTTGGGTGAAGCCAAACGCTTTGACCGATTCATCAAATCGAATGTTCCAATTCCTAGAAGCCTGTTTCAATCCATAGATTGATCTTTGGAGTTTGCAAACCTTTTGCTCACTCCCACTGAATGTGAAACCTATGGGTTGCTCCATATAAATGTCTTTGTCAATGTCACCATTGAGAAAGGCAGTTTTCACATCCATTTGCCATATCTCATAGTCATAATATGCAGCAATGGCAAGCATGATTCGAATGGACTTTTGCATTGCAACTGGTGAAAAGGTTTCGTCAAAGTCCACGCCGGGTCTTTGAGTGAATCCTTTTGCAACCAGTCTTGCTTTGTAGGCCGCAATGCTTCCATCAACTCCAAGCTTTCTCTTAAAGATCCATTTGCAACCTATGGGTTTGACCCCATCAGGCAAATCTACCAAGGTCCAAACTTGGTTGGAGTTCATGGAATCCATTTCGGATTTCATGGCTTCTATCCACTGTTCAGACTCAGAATCTGAAAGTGCCTCCTCATATGTTGAAGGATCATTATCCTTTTGAGAGATTTCATGGAAGAATCCATACCATCTCTCCGGCTGTCTAGGATTGCGTTCAGAACGCCTTAGAGGAGGATTTTCATGTGTATCGAAATTCGTGATTGGTTGTGGTTGATCAGAGTGGGACGTTTCTTCAGTGGGTGGTGTGGGGTCACTTTGTACTTCTTCTAATTCTATGATCTTGCCTTTCTTTTCTTTAAGGAACGGTTCCTCAAGAAAAGTGGCATTTCTGGAAACAAACACCTTTTGTTCAGATTGATCATAGAAATAGTATCCTATGGATTCCTTAGGATAACCTACAAAGTAGCATAAGTTAGAACGAGATTCTAACTTATCTCCCATTGTCCTCTTCACGTAAGCAGGACAACCCCAAATTCTTAAATAAGAATAACTAGGGATTTTACCATGCCACATTTTATAGGGCGTCTTGGGGACTGACTTAGAGGGAACTAGATTCAGAATCTTTGCTGCACTTTCTAGGGCATAACCCCAAAAAGAAGGTGGTAAGTCAGTGAAACTCATCATGGAACGAACCATATCAAGTAGGGTTCGATTCCTTCTCTCGGAAACTCCATTAAGCTGAGGAGTTCCCGGAGGAGTCCACTGAGAGATAATTCCATTATCCTTGAGATGATTAAGGAATTCTTCACTAAGATATTCGCCTCCTCGATCAGATCGAAGTGCTTTGATCTTGTGACCAGTTTGGTTCTCAACCTCCTTTTGAAATTCTAAGAATTTCTCAAAAGCTTCAGATTTATACTTCATTAAGTATACATAACCATACCGACTAAAGTCATCAGTAAAGGTTATGAAGTACTGATGATTGTTTCTAGTGCTTA
The DNA here is from genome assembly GCA_037501455.1 of Lantana camara. Classification (NCBI taxonomy): domain Eukaryota; kingdom Viridiplantae; phylum Streptophyta; class Magnoliopsida; order Lamiales; family Verbenaceae; genus Lantana; species Lantana camara. The sequence continues at coordinate 15,751,594 of CM074860.1, forward strand.
CACTAAGCGGTCCACAAACATCAGTATGGATCAAATCCAAAACCTCAGTGGCACGTTCCACAGTTCCTTTAAAAGGAACTTTGGACATCTTTCCTTTGAGACAGGATTCGCAAGAAGTTAACTCTTTGAGATCATTTTCAGAGAATGATCCTAAAGTGTTTATCTTGCTAATTCTGTTCTTGGAAATGTGTCCTAATCTAGCGTGCCATAAGGGAGCTGAAACTTTGTCATCTTTCTTACGCTTTGTTTCTCGTTGTATATTCATAATATTGATATTTTGAGTTGGGTAAAGTCCATTACTTAGAGTACCGATATGAACGGAAGAGTTGTTCCGTTTGATAAAGTATTTACCATTCTTAATATAAGTTTCATAACCTTCACAATCTAATATTGGAACTGAAATTATATTACGAATAATGCTCGGTACATAAAGGACTTTATTTAATACTAACTCAAAACTAGCTAAATCTAATCTAATTGTACCTAAAGCTCGAGCTTCAACGTTTGAGCCATCGCCGATCTTCAAGACACATTCTCCTTCTTTGAGTTGTTGGACTTCACTTAGCATCTGTACATCATTACAGATATGAGTTCCACAATCGGTATCAAGTACCCAAGAACTAGAATTAATAGAAAGATTTACTTCAACGAGAAAGATACCTTTCTTCAGAGTAGCCTTGTACTCTGGGCAGTTTCTCCTCCAATATCCCGCTTTGCCACAATGGAAGCAAACATCCTCTTTCTGATCACTCTTCTTCTTTTGGGTCTTCCCCTTCGAAATGCCACCAGTGGGCCTAAGGGGTTTCTTCTTCTTCTTTTGGGCTTTCTTGCCCTTACCTTTAGAAGGCCCAGAAGAGGAAGATGGAGCATTCACCATCAAAACCTTATTGTCCTTCTTGATCGTGCTTTCAGCAGTCACAAGCTGACTAATCAGCTCAGCTACAGTAGCACCAGCAGGATTCATGTTGAAGTTAAGGACAAATGGGTTGAATGATGGTGGGAGCGAAGCTAGCAACAAATCCACTGAAAGCTCATCTTTCAGTGGCATGTCCATGGAAGCAAGTTTCTCAGTAAGGGCAAGAAACTTGAGTCCATATTCATGGACACTTGAACCTTCCCTCATTCTCAAGTGGAACAATTCCTTTGAAGTGTTATACCTTGTAACACGTTCATGAGGGCGGTAAAGTTGCTCTAAGTGGTCGTAAATCTCCCAAGCAAATTCCATGGCCTCATGTTGCCTTTGCAAGTCCGGAGACATGTTAGCCAACATAAGGCAACGGGCTTGGAGATTATCATCCTTCCACTTCTGAATCGCGTCCCGCTCGGCCCGAGTGGGAGCCTCCCCTTCGGGACTAGGCTCCCCTTCGAAGAGAACATAAGTTCTCTTCTCATAATCTAAAATGATTTTTAGATTCCTCAGCCAATCAGAATAGTTGGGACCAGTCAACTTGTTTGACTCGAGGATCGATACAAGAGGGTTTTTGGTTGCCATTTCAAAACACGTAGAGAATCACAGAATCTATGACCTAAATGGTAAAACAGAGAACTAGTGAGCATGCTGAATTATAACGATATACAAAAGATAAGGTCTTTAATCTATTGTAGCTCCCACTGTTTTTCAAAGATCTAGAATTCCCAAAGATCTAAGAGGAACACGTTTCCCAATGGGTACTAAGATCCTAGGCATTTTACCTCGAACCCACGACTCGCGGACATTCTAAGTAAGAACCCTAGGTAGGTACAACTTACCAATTCTAACACCTTTAGAACTCTTAGTAATTGTTTTTTGCATCACCTATCTTTCAATATGGACCCACGACTCGTGCGACATCCATATTTACTTAGGCGTTAAGCTAGACCCATCAATCATAAGATCATGACCAAAACTTAGTTCGAACGACCCACGACTCGCGGACATCGCCCTTGCTAAAATTGATCACGAAATATTGACCATTTAAAATGATTAATTAGGTAACTAAGAACTAATAAGCTCCACTAGTTATCCCACGACTCGCGGACAATAACTAGCTTTACTTACTAAACTTAAAACCTATTGATGGAATGCTAGGAATTTAATTCAAAATTTGCATCTCGAATTAAACACCTATTTGTTCGAAATTAGCTTAATATTTAATGGGAATTTTCGAATCAACCGGAGAGTTGTCCGGTTCGACCTCACCAACATATATGTTATCCAATTTTATTAGTCTTGATTAATGCAAGTACACTTAAATGCATTTCAAACAAGCACATAAACAGATAACATGTCCTAGCATGATACTAACATGTAATGATCATGGGTTCTACCTATCTTATGCGTGATATGTGGGAGCCACTCCACAATCACAAGTTCTAACATACATGCCACATAAACAGTTCAAATCACATAAGGGAAAGCGGTAACAAAATACGAGCCCTATCTCTATTACATTTAACAATTGAGATTCCCCTCCCTAACATTTTGAGGGGTCTTCACTTATGGTCTCCTTGTTACTTGAATGTGGTCCATCTTACTCCATGGGTGCATTGTCTCCAAAATGAAAATAAAACCTCACCACCTATCTCTACTCTCAAATTACAATAAAAAGAAAAAGACATAAAGTAATAAGGCTCAATCTTCATATTGGCCTTAGACAATTACACGGGGCATACCCCGGCCTCAAAAACAGTAATATGGAAAGCCACATAATAAATCACATAACAGTACGCACATAAGTGAGGCTCCAACCTCAATTGAAAAAACGCAACTATAGGGCTCCAACCCCAATTTAAACCATTCATGTGCATAAATTAAAACCATACATAGATCTAAACCCATGATCACCTAACATGCTTTTGCAAGAATTTAAATTTAACCAATAAATTAAAATTCTCGCTTTAAGCTCTAATAGCTTAAAACACGACTTGATGCGAGTCTTATTTATAAAAGTTTTCAATAAATCCCAAATTACCAAAACAAATAAAATTCCAATTAATTTCTGAAAATTAATAATTTTATCAAGATGTATTTTTCCAAAATATAAACCGTTTCAATTTCTCAAAAATCCCAATTTTAAGTTTTATTCAAAAAAAATTAAAATAAATATTCAAAAATAAAATTTTAAAATTAAAATAAAAAATTGGGACTGGATTGCACGAAACACGAAAAGGCCGGATCACGAAAACGGGGTTGCCCGCCCCAAGTGCGGCGTGTGCGCACAGCATGCGCGCACAGCGCGCGGCCAAGGCCGCGCGAGTGCGCGCTGGAGCGCGCAGCTCCTGCCGGGCATTGGGCGGCCAGTCTCGGCCGCCCTGGGCGGGCGCGCCCAGAAGGCTCCCGCACAGGCGTGCGGGAGGTGCTGGGCGACTGGCCGGTCTGTCCCGGCCAGGCCTGGGCGGCGACGGGCGGACGGCGTGCGAGCGACTGGCCGGTCTGTTCCGGCCAGCCCTGGGCGATGATGGGCGGGCGCGCCTAGGAGGATCTCCCGCGCGGTTGCGGGAGGGTGGCGCGCGAAGCCCGCGCGCGCGACTCCTTCGTGCGCGGGGTTTCGCGTGTTCATCGCGATCCGGGTTTTCGTTTCGTGTTTTCGTTCAAAAGCAAAACCAATCCAAGAAATCCAAAAACAGTTTATACAGTTTCAAATCTAAAATTGTTTTTCAAAATTAAATTTTATAAAAACCAATTTTCAGAAACTTTCAGGAAAAAATACAGTTTCGTAATTCAGACTTTCTAAAACAATTACAAATACTCAATCGCATCAAGCCTAAGAATTTCTACCAAATTCAGTATAATTGAGACGAATCAGAAACACGATTAACGAGGTGGCTCTGATACCACTTGTTGGAAAACACGAATCAGAAAGCAGCGGAATTTAAAATTTTTTCCAACAAAAGGACCTTGAACTCGCAATCGTGTAACCAAATTCGTAAAGATAGAAAACTTACTTTTCTTTTATTCTTTCTTGAAGCGTTTCAAGCCACCGAAGAACGCTCTTCACGCGGCTTGATCCCCTCTCCTTGGTAAAGCTCGAATCTTCAAACTTCTAACTTGAAGTCTCTAGAGAAAGTCCACCAACTTGATCACAATCTAACTAGCAAGGATGTTAGTTCTCTAGTTAGTGTTTAGGCTTAACCTAGGGTTTAATTTAATCTTGGAGAAAGGAAGGTGTTCAACACATGAACCAAGAATTGTCAATCAGCTCTAAAGGGGAGCATGAGCTCCCCTATATATAGGAAAGGGGAGGGGCGGCCGAACCTAGTCCTAATGGACAAAGGATTTGGTCCCTCTCTCTCCTATTACTTGATGATCAAGTATTTTCCAACTTTGACTTTGAATTCTAATTCAAGTCAACTTTTAAGAGAGCTAAAAAAATATCCAAACTATTTTTGGATAATTTTATACTTTATTTATTATAAAATAAATAACTTATTTTTATCTAATTAATTAATTCGTAATTAATTAACTAGATTATTTTCTCCAAAATTAGACTTTCTTTTTAATTCAAAATTAAACCAAAGTCTATTAAATAATTAACTAAATTAATCATTTAATATATATATATATATAATTCACGTGTGTGACACGTGTCACAAGGACACGTGTCACTCACGTGACCCACACGTGTGGCTTCACACGTGTGGAACCCTCTAGGCTCGATTAACTCGTTTAATCATTTTCAAGCCTCAACTCATGTAACCAAGTTGTTGTGTGTGACCCTCTAGGTTCTCAATTCAATTAGCAGTGACCCTAATTAATTAATTCACTAATTAATTAATCAGTCCACAGATTAAACGACCATAGTCTAGCAACAGGTGTTTAACCCCTAGCTGAATTGGAATGTTCGGATTCGACAGAACCTTTAAGTCATTGATTCATGTGAGATACAATCCTCCTACTTACTATCTCTCAACCAAGATCTAGGGTAAGGGAATAATTAGAACCCTAATAATCCGGTCTTAAAGCTAAGTGCATTTCATATCCATTTGATCTCAATCAAGAAACCCTTTTCTTGATGTCTTGATCTACTGCCTTGGCCAAGGACTCCATATGGCATATGAATGACTTACACAATAAGAGATCACCTTGCAAATGCAAGTGTAGGTCCTTTCTTGATTCTCATTCACTTTCATGAATCACTTGTGCAGCCCCAGCATAAGCCTTGAATCAGTTGTCTAAGGCGACACCCTTTAAAGCTTATATCTAAGACTACAGAGTTAACTCATAAAGTGACAAGGAACCTCAAGTCTAAGGATCAATTAATCACATCAATGACTCGTGAGATATTTCCTAATCTGGAAGTTTCCATTTCCTGAAATAGAAACTTCCTTTCCCATTTAGGAATGTTCTCACACAGGGCACCTCAGTGAACTTACTTATTAAAGTAAGCACCCTCATGTATCACGCACGTATCAACTATACACTTTGCACCTCCATGAAACAAGGTGGTCCTTCTTAAGGGCGTGATCCCACAAGCAAGCCTTAGAGGAGTCAGGTTGACACTCCCACTGTCTGTAGGACTCATCGGCTTGGAGTATTTTACTAATCATGACTTATGTGATATAGGGATCGTTTCATGAACCATTTCACCTAAATGGTAGAGTCCTAAAGTCATCAGGATTAGGGGAGTTCTCATACATGCACAGCTAAAGTAAACGCATACCAAACAAGAGCATATAAAGAAGTGTTGCCTCAATTCGTTATTTTATTCAAAGATTGTCTGTGATTACAATAAGGAAAAGCACAAAGCGGATATACAATCGGCTTTCTAGGGCACTATTCCTAACAGTTTCCACATAATTTCAGATCATATTTACATAAAAGGAGGTTAAGAGCCCATATATCAATCATCAATTCAAGTTATAACGGAAGTTTGGAAAGAATTCATCAAAGAATGGCATATAACCTAACTATTCATCATATCAACCATTACATGCTCAAATCTTCATGGAATTTAGAAAATAAGCACTTAAAAGAAAGATAAGAGGATGAAAAACAAGAATATCGGCTTACCTCTTCGATTTGATGAAGATCGGAGGTCGAACAAGCTCAAAATCACCTTTGGTGAATGGTGGTTATTTTTCCCTTTTCGTTCTCCCTTTGGTCTCGATTTCCAGGCTCCTCTCTCTCTCTTTCTCTGCTGTGTCCGAAAATGAGAGTATGAGGGATGGTTAAAGGGTTAAACCATGGTTAAAATGGCTCAAGAATCAAGGTATTTGGTTAAGAATTGAGTGAGTTATGGCCATTTTAGTGAAGGGTGACAAATCTGCACGAGCTGTTCGTTTCGGGCGAAATTCGGATGATCAAACGGGCTTAGAAAAATATGAAAGTAGGTTCCTTGGTTTTCTTTCTTCGTTAAGAGTCCGGTACCACTTTCGGAATTTGAATCCGAATTCCCGAACTCAAGATACGCCTTCCGGAACCCAAGGCGTGCTAAAACAAGTTAGGCCCTCGAGTCCCTCAAAAATAAAACGGCGTCAAAGCCGTATCAAATGAACTCAAAAATAATAAACGAGCATGCAAATAAATTATAAATCACATAATTCACTTATGGCAAGTTGTCATGAAAATCGGGGTTGAAAAAGAGGTTAAACGAATTAAAAACGGGTCGAAAAGGTTCAAAAGCGTTTAAAAACTTAAACGTAAAGCATATAACAAATATTCAAATATTCAAATAAATCATATAATTGCATATTTAATTAAATAAATGCACACTTAGTGCACCCATGACGTCGTACCTGGAAAGCCAAAGAGTTAGGATGTTACACATTTTATGCCTTAATGGCGGAGCAGTGAGTTGGAAAAGTTCCAAGTAGACGACCACTGCATTTTCGACTACTGAGGCCGAATACTTAGCTGCAAACGATGCAGCTAAGAAAGGTGTTTGGATTAGAAACTTCATTCAAGACCCCATTACTGTGTTTTGTGACAACACTGGGGCGGTTGCTCAAGCAAGAGAACCAAGATCTCACCAACGGACCAAGCACATTATGAGGAAGTATCACCCAATCCGTGATATCATCAAACGAGGTGATATGCAAATCGAGAGGGTCACATCAGCAGAGAACGTGGCAGACCCGCTTACTAAACCCCTTAGTCGAGAAGCTTTCGAAGGTCATCTTACGAAGATGGGACTTAGATTAGCTCCTGAATGGCTTTGACGGGCAAGTGGGAGATTGTTAGGAATAGTACCCTGAAAGCCGATGTAATAGTCAGCTTTAGTACTTTCTTTTTTGTAAATCACAGACAATCTTTGAATAATACGAATTAAGGCAGCAATTATTTATATGCTCTTGTTTGATTATGTATTTCCTTTTGACTGCGCATGTATAAGAATTCCCTTAATCAATATGACTTATAGGACTCAACCATTTAGGTGAAGTGGTTCATGAGATGAGCCCTATATCACATAAGTCATGATTAGAAATCACTCCAAGCCAATGAGTCCAAAAGACAGTGGGAGTGTCAACCTGACTCGTTTGAGGCTTGCTCGTGTGATCACGCCCTTAAGAAGGATCATCTTGTTTCATGGGGTGCAAAGTGTATAGTTGATATGTGCGTGATACATGGGGGTGCTTGCTTATTCTAAGCAGGTACACTGAGGTGTCCCGTGTGAGAAGATTCCTAAATGGGAAAGGAAGTTTCTATATCTGGAAATAGAAACTTCCAGATTAGGAAATATCTCACGAGTCATTGATGTGATTAAGTGATCCTTAGACTTGAGGTTCCATTGATACTTTATGAGTTAACTCTGTAGTCTTAGGCGTAAGCTTTAAAGGGTGTCGCCTTAGATAAACTGATTCAAGGCTTACGCTGCGGCTGCACAAGTGGCACATGAAAGTATATGAGAATCAATAAAGGACCTATGCTTGCATTAGCAAGGTGATGATCTCTTATTGTGTAAGTCATTCATATGCCATCTAGGAGTCCTTGGCCAAGGCAGTGGATCAAGACATCAAGAAAAGAGTTTCTTGGATTGAGATCAAATGGATTTGAAATGCACTTAACATTAAGATCGAGATTATTAGGGTTCTAATTATTCCCTTACCCTAGATCTTGGTTGAGAGATGGGATGTAGGATGATTGTATCTCATGTGAATCAATGACTTAAAGGTTCTGTCGAATCGAGACATTCTTATTCAGCTAGGGGTCAAGCACCTGTTGCTAGATTATGGTCGTTTGATCTGTGGACAGATTAATTAATTAGGAAATTAATTAATTAGGGTCACTGCTAATTGAATTAAGAACCGAGAGGGTCACACACAACAACCCGGTCACGTGGGTTAAGGCTTGAATCGATTAAACGAGCTGATCGAACCATTAAGAGAATGGTGGGTCCACACGTGTGGAACACGTGAAAGACACGTGCCCTAAGTGGCATGTGTAGTCACGTGTATATGTGTATATATGTTAAATAATTAATGTGTTAATTATTTAATGGACTTTGATTTAATTTTGAATTAATATTAAAGTCCCAATTTGGAGAAATAAAGTCTAATAAATAATTAGTTATGAATTAATTATATTATTAGTCTTCAAGTTATTTATTGTAAAATAAATAAAGTAAAATTAAATGTCTAAAAGAGTTAGACTAGAATCTTGCTTTCCAAGTTGATCAAAAGGAGACTTTTGGTCAAAGTAAGAGACTTGGTCTCCAAGCAAGATATCCCTTTCCAAAAGGAGTTTTGAATCCTTTTCCACCAAGGATAAGGGGTTCGAACCCTAGCCTTATAAATAGAGGGGTTTGAACCCCATGGGAGGATGATACACAAATTTTTTCCTCTAAACTATACACTAAAACCCTAGAGCCAAAACACCGAATATAGAACTAGCAACCTCCCTATTCGGATTGTGGCCGCGGTTGGTGAACTATTTCTCTAGAGTCTAGGCTACTATCGTGAAGTCTTGAAAGATTCGAAGGAGCTTTTGGGGATCAAGCCGCATGAAGAGCGTTCTTAGGCGGCTAGAACGTGTCAAGAAAGCTTCTAACTAAGTGAGTTTCTTGATCTCTAAGAATTTGGGAATAGGAATTGCAAGATTCGATCTTTGCTTAGTTGGGAAAATTTTTAAATTTTCGCTGCGTTTCTCTTCGTTTTCTCAACACAAGCTTAGTTATGAGATATTTCATAGAATCTCTTATGTGCTAACCTCTCTTGGTTTTACTCTCACCGGTTCGCCTCACGCCACTTCCTCAATTTGCCACCTGATAGAGAACTGACCAGCCTACTCCACAGGCGAGTTGATCTTAGGTTTGGTTCCATTATAGGCCCAATGAGTATGTCCCCAGCAATCACTAAATTTAGTATAATTACCTTAAACTAAATATCCATCTCTTAAAACTATGGGTTTGGCGTATCATCATTTTCAATATTACCTCTTTTCCTAAAAATCTCCAACTTCTTCTCCATAATTGTAGTTTGATTTAATGAGTAATTTTTATTTTTCTTTCTCCATCTTCTTCTCATCTTCTTTCTATTTTTCTATTTGATTCCACAATCGAAAAATGCTCATTATAGTTTCAGCTAAAGTTCCAGCTTTTGTACCCTCAATTAGTTCCTTAAGTTATTTATATTTCTATGTCCATAATTCTACTAACCTACTGCTTTAAATCATTTGACAGATGAGATGTGAACAACACATGTAATTTGCTGAAATTTAATTTGAGACCCAACGCCTTGCGAAACACCTGAACCACACTTTGAATGAACTTTACTCCATCCACGGTTGCTTTGGCTCCTAATATTAAGTTGTCCACAAAAAGCAAGTTTGAGATGTGAGGCCTTTTCTGACATACCGTAATTGGCTTCCAGGTCTGGCTAAAATGATCTCCTTAATTATATACATAAGTTGTTCCATATAGAGTACAAACAAATAAGATGAGAGTGATTGCCTTATCTAATGCCACACATCTGCACAGCCTCTGTCGGTTCATCATTCTATAGAATTTCTAACTGTATTCTCTACATTCTGCTCATAATGATATTGATGATTTTCTTTGAGAATTTGAAGAAAGTTAAAGTTTTTATCAAAAAATTCTATCGAATTTTGTCTTATGTCTTTTCAATATTCAATTTTAGCACCATGCCTTTTTTTGTCGTTGGAGTAATGTAGCATTCATAACACTTCTTTAGGCATCAAGATATTGTAATGGGTGTCTCGGCCGGGAATGAAGCTATTTTGGTTCGATCCAATAATTTCTTTGATATACGGCTTAAAAGGAGTATAATCATCTTGGTAATAATTTTTGAGCAATACATTAACATAATGGCCCCGAAACTCGTTTATTTTTCCAGAGCATTAATTTTTTAAATTAGGCAAATAAACAATCGATAATCCTTCTTGGGAATTGATTCTCTCTCCATGCAATCATTGATGAAGTTCACTATCAAGTCTCCAACTATATCCTAATAGATTTTTAAAAAGTAAGTTTGGAAAGCATCCACTCTCAACGCTTTGTAAATGTGCATGCTCTTCACTATCCTCAAGATTTTCTCATTTGAGGTCATTCTTGCCAAGTTATTTTTCCGCTAATACCTTAGGGTCCGTTGGTGCAAGCTAATACCAAGACTCATCACCTCTTTAATGGTATCTCCATTTAATAGTTTGGTGTATTACTCCCAAGTGTGTGGCTTCAGTTGATCATTATTGGTTGCCCATTCATTGCTTATTTTGAGAGCATTCATCTGGTTCCTCATTCTTCTCGTTATGGTTAAGAGATGAAAGAAACGTGCATGTTTATCTGTAACAGCCCAAAACAGGGCCTGGATGAAAACAGTAAGTTAAGGCAGTGGTAGAGCGTTTATAGACAGTGATCCAACTTTTTGATTCATCATGCGTTGCATTCTTACATGAACTTGGTGCTCGTATTTGATCTGACTTGTTTTAAGGGGGAATTCTTGACCTTTGATTCAGTTTACTATTCATAACCCGAGCCTACCTTGTTCATATTGCTACTCGAACCCTAGAGGTTTACCACACATGTTTCCCAATCGTTTGAACTTGTTTCCAGAGCTCAGAAAGTCTTTCTTGAACCATAAGGGTATTTTTGGAACTTACCGACCAAAGTTACTATTTATCAAAAAATGAGCTTTTAATTCTGATACCTTTTCCTACCCAAGTTACAGTCGAATCGATCCTTGAGTCGAGACGAGTCTTTTGATATTATTCTTGGCTTGGAAATCCATTCCGGAACTTTGTTTTATTGAAAACATTTTCGAAAACCCTAGTTTACTATTCCTTTTACGAACGGTTTCATTCGGAAAATGTTTTCTCTACGGATTTGCACTACTTGAGCTATTTCAAGATTTTTGAGATGTTTTACAACTCTTGATTCAAACCCTAGCTTGAAATTTTGAAGCGTACATTCGTACGTGAGAATTCACTATTCACCCTACGTTTTCAACTTTTTAACGGTAAAACGTTTTATAGTCGATTTTGGACTCGAAATGCTTCTCGATTTATTTCTTGAATTTTGGAAACAATCCGGACTTGAAAATCATTCTAGAAAGTCGTTTTTCACTCGTGTTGAGTTTCGAGCTCAAAACTTTTATTCACTAACACTAATGTATCTTTCAAACGGTAAATTCGATTTCGATGAATGAATATGCGTTTCGAAGCTAATTTTCTTGCCATCGGAATGGTTATACTTTCAGCCACTTATCCTCGAGCCTTGAGGGATGAAATTACAGAAATACCCCCAACAGTCCCATTTTAGCTTCATATGCCTAAAGCTTCCAAGAGAATCTATCCAATTTTTGCTCTCCTACCCTTCTCCACATTTTATTTCCAAGGTGAGGGGCTTCTCTTCAACTATAAATAGAGGGCTCATGGCATTTCATTCCTTGCTCAATGTTTTGTTAACAACATCCTTTCTTCTCTCTCTCTCCCCCTCATTGCCGTCGGCCTCTCCCCTTTTGTAGCTAGGTTAGTTTGTTTTGTTTTATGTTATGTTTAGTTTAGTTTATGTTTTATGTTATGGTATGTTTATATTATGTTTAGGTTGGGTATTAGGGTCTTCCCTAAGCCATATAGGATTTTATTTTATGCATTTATTATATAGTTTTCATGATATGTTTTAATAGTTGTTTATATGTTTTAATTGTTTAGTATATGCATGAATATGTTATGAATTGCTCTAGTATATGCTATGATCATGTGATATGGTTGTTATATTATGAGAATTGATGCATGATTATGGAATTTGAATTATGTTCATGCATGCTAGCTAATGGAATAATGATTTACAATTAATTATGTCACAACTTGTTACATGTTGGTATTGAATTAAATTGTTACATGTTACATGCCTAAAGGATCATGATATATGATATGATATGATATGATATGATATGATATGATATGATATATGTTGTGACATGTTGTCACATTGTTATATGATTCTTGAATTATGAATTGAGCTTATGTTATGATATGGATTAATGGAATAGTGCCTTGATCATGTGTTATACACTTTAATAGTGTCACATGTTATAACCTAAGATAGAATAGTGTTTCATAACTTGATCTTATGCCTTAATTGGATCTCTTAACCATAGGTTATACCTTTAACCTAGATCACACTTGATTATATTAACTTGAACTTGAAACTATAGGTTATAATCAAGATCATAATTTAATTAGGGTGTGTGTGTGTGTGTGCATGCCGTGTGTGTGTGTGCTCGTGCATGGTGTGTGTGTGTACCGTGTGTGTGTGGGTGTGTGTATAGTAAGGGTTTGACCCGACCCTTTGACTCGACATGTGAATAGTAATCTGGAATAGTAATCTTGAATAGTACTTTTGAATAGTGCTTTTGAATAGTAAAAATGAATTAAAACTTGTGCTTTCCTAATAGACATTTGCACCTAGGGTTTCCATATCCAGGGTCTAAAATGTGTTTTCAAAATGTGTTTTCTTTCGTGGACTTGTTTCTTAACCTAAGGTTTGCGATAGGATTCATAATTTGACTAAAGCTTACTCAGTTATAGTAAGATCATAGTCTAACGCTAAGAGTAACTCACTTTAACGTATTCCTTTGTGTGTTACCTCTCTTGAATACCTTAAATGGTATTACTCTCTTGTGTTACATGTTCTTTACATGTTCCTTGTTTATTGTTTCATGCATTCCTGTACATCATGGTTAGTAGTGGGTCTTAGTTCTTAAGCTCACTCTAGTACACCACCTACAGGAGTTAAAGTTGAGCACTGGGATCCCCAGGGCACCGCATAATCTGTCTACCTACCTTTGTTACTGATAGGTGAGGTGAAGTTATAAATGTTTTCCAACTGGAACCACGATTGTACTATCGTATCATATGTTTTGAAATTCAAAGCTAAACCTCGTTTTGAACTATCCCTTTTATCGGGACATTCTTTTGAAAGGATCATTCATACTTTAATAGTATACCTTGATCTACAGCACATGTTTTCCAAAAGTTCTGCATTCTTGTTCAAAGACAGTTACATGTTCTGCATATGTTTCAAAGTACAGTTTTACAGACAGAATCACATGTTTACAGACAGAATCACATGTTTACAGACAGAATCACATGTTTTCAGACAGAATCATATGTTTTACAGACAGCATCATATGTTACAGTTTCAGTTTCACATGTTATAGTTAGCATACTGGAGTGATACTCTGGTCACTGCTAATCTTCAATGCAAGCATACAGTTTACAGTTTGGGCCCGACGGTTATGTGTGGAGGTGATGCTCGGGAGGTGAGCACCAACGACATCACCAATACCGACCGCCACACTTAGACTATTGACATCGACTTTTAACAGGAGGTTTGTTAAGTCAGGACAATCTGTCTGGGAACGGACAGCAAATCTGTTCCCATTACATGTTTACAGGTCGCCTAGGGCTAGCTACCCGAAGTGACAACCGGTGGAGGATGGTGCATGTTTGTATGTGTTGGTAAGAGTTGTTGTTGACCTTGGTCCAATAGTCTACTATGTGCGGAGTTGTTGTTGACCTTGGTCCGATGCTCTACTATATGTGGGGTTATTGTTGATCTTGGTCCGATACTCTACTATACGTGGAATTATTGTTGATCCTGGTCCGACGTTCTACCAAATCATGTTTTCTGGAGTAAGGATGGAGGAGCCTAGCTTGCGGGCAAAATTTCTGTTTCATAAGATGGTTCATATTTGGAAAAATTCACTTTACCCTTATCACGTTTTATGAAAGAACTATGAACCATCAACAGCATATGTGTGCGCGTGTGATAGCATTCATGAAAATGTTTTATAACGTGCATTCTTTTACAGCATCACATTCAAAGAGTTTTATCAACCGAACTTGTTTCAAGTTCTTCTTTAAAGCATTGCACTTAACAGTTCTAAACTTTACTTCAAGTTCTTTATCACTCAGTACTTTCTTTAAAGTATTCCCTCACTTAGTCCCTTTGACTAATACCTCTCCCGTTTTCTTGCCTCGTGGTTTCAGGTCTTGCAGCCGCAGTCTAGAGGTATCTTGAAGCTCTAGATTGTCATTTTGTTTCAGTCGGGACTTAGTATTACTTCCTTTTGTGTCCTGCATATGTTTTATGGCTGCATCACTTTATGCTTCTGTATATGTTTCTGAATACTTGAGTATCTTTGTTATACTCTTCCTGCTACTCTATTACCGATACATTGAACTCTGCTATATCGGTACTTATATGTGAATCTGTTACATGTTCTAATATGCCGAGTCTCTCTTACACGATCAATATGTTCTTGCTTGTTACATGCCATCACGCACATGTTTTGAAAAGTTTTAAAATACTCTGATTTTCCGCTGCATAGCCACATCGTTGTACATGTATAGTTCTGATAGACAGCCGTTCGCTGGAGTATTTCTTGAGTGATGGCTCACACCATTACGTGAGAGGTGCTTCAGTGCGGGGGTTGAGACGCCGCTCTCCTCTTGTTCTGGTACGGGTGGGGGCGTTACAGCGTGAGGTGGTATCAGAGCATCGGGTTAAGTAAGAAGAGACTTGACCTAGATTGCTCTTATGTTGCATCATGGATTGTTCACGCATTGCATCCAGGATCATTCTCATATTACATCGAGACAGGATATTTGGGGATTGCATGGTTCTGTATCTAGATTTCATATCTGTGGTATCTTCTGTATAGCTATGGCAGTTCAGCCACACCAGGATCCTAATCAGCAGATGGATGAGGCTTTCTTTGAGCAGTTTGAGGCCCCGTATACTGTGGCAGTTTCTCGCCGTGGAGGCACTCGTTTCTACACCTGGCGCAGGTCTAGGAACAGTGGCAGGCCTGGGTATTCCTATCCTAACAGAGTTGTGCACTATCTCGACTCTGAGAGAGATGGTTACTTTCAGGAGTATCAGAGGACCCGTGAGGTCAGATTGGAGTCTCTGCGCTATCAGGACCAGTCACTGCAGTACCAGATTGACAGGGACATCGCTCGTGAGCATGCTGCAGAGATGACTCATATTGCTGATCAGAGGGCTGCTCGTATTACTGAGCTGGAGGCAGATCTTATGCAGATGACTATTGATCGCGACACCTCTATGGAGCGTCACCAGCACTATCGTGCACGTGTGAGAGCTCGCCTATATGATACTTATCACTTATCCGATGATCAGGCAGTTGAGGAGGTCGAGGGTCAGGATGTCAGTCAGGCTTCTCAGGAGCCCGAGCCTATGCAGGAGCAGTCTGATGGAGGCGATGGAGGTTCTGATGATGATGATGATGGCGGAGATGAGCCAGCAGGACACGGACAGGGTGAGGTCGTTACTGTTTCTGATGACACCACCAGGGGTTCTTTGGATCACAGTTATCAGGGTTGATTGCTGATAGGAGGTTTTCTGTATATAGTACTGATGCATATATACTATCTATGGATGGCGGACGTATAGCCGGGACAGTTCAGGACTGACTTTTGGATGAGGGGATGTATAGCTTTGGTAGATGATCCCCGACTTTTGGCACCACGGATGACGGTTCAGATGACTTGGTACCTACTAGGTTATTTTCAGCAGGGTTGGATGGATTGGTAAGGCCTGTAATGGAGTCAACTCGATAGTATCGGGTCCTCCCCATTTTGAATTAATACTGTTAACATGTGGCCTGTAGTAAATTTTACCAAACCTTGCACAGTTATAACACTTTCGGCTTTATGTTGGATATCTGTTTACTGCTTTCCATAACTGTCATTGCATGAGTCTTAGAGTTGCTTCAAGATACCAATAGGACCGTTGATAGGATCATGTCATTTTATTTATTGTTAGCATGCTATTATTCTTGATATGTTGAATAATCTTCTGGATATGTTGATCATGTTACAGTTCTTGTTAATATGACAGTACACGTTCTGTTCCCGTTTATATGATCATGTTTTGGGATATGTTATACATGTTTCTGATATATTGATATGTTACCCGAGCTTCTGTTCCTGTTTATATGTTGTCTGACAATTGTTTCTGATTATATGATATGTGTGGAGATCTTGAATCTTTGCTGACATGTTGTTATGGGAATGTGTTGTTCTCGTACTTATGTGTGACTACGTGGGAATGTGAATACGTGGTTACGGATTCTGTGAATCATTATATGTCATGCATCGAATATATGTATCTGAATGCTTATGAATTCAGTAACAACATGCCACCGAGAAGAGCACCCCGGAATCATGTACCACCACTGCCACCCCAAAGAGATGTCACCCCACCCCAAAGAGATGTCACGCCACCCCCTGAACGGGAAAGAACTCCGGAATTAAGGGATGTGCTACGACAATTTATGAGGGCTTGTGCACCGAGAGATAATCCTCCTAATGAGAGATCATTGGAGAAATTTCTGAGGATGAATCCACCTAAGTTCTATGGAGAACCGAACGACATAAAGGCTGAGAATTGGATTACCAGTCTTGAAAAGATTTTCGAGGCTATGGAGATCTACCCAGAGGATCGTGAATGAGTTCGGTATGCTACTTTTCTTATGGAAGGAGCTGCATACAATTGGTGGAAGCACGTTCAGCATATGTGGATTGAGAACAACGTTGAAGGAAGTTGGGATGAGTTTATCAGGGAGTTTCAGCAGAAGTATACGCCTCAAGTGACTCGTGATGCACGAGAGGCTGAGTTTATGAGTCTGGTTCAGGGAACGATGAATGTGATGGAGTATGAGGCTCGGTTTGTAAGGCTGATCAAGTATGCGCCTCATATTCTGACTGATGAGCGTCGCAAGACGAAAAGGTTTACTGATGGACTGAAACCCGAACTTCGATTGGCACTTGCTTCTTTGGACATTGAAACCTACAACCGTGCTGTTGATAGAGCGCTAAGGGTTGAAGCTGCACACAAGGAGATCAAGATAACTACTGCACGTCAAGGACCTTCTAACCCTAAGCCTTATCAAGGGAATAAGCGACCTTCCGGATCTTTTCCCCAAGGAACTGGAAAGAGGCCAATGGTAACACCACAGCGTCAGCAACAGAACGCTCCACCGAAACAGCAAGCACAGAAGCAGAAAGCGCCACAGCAGTACCAGAAGGCGCCACAACAGCAGAGAGCACCTCAGCCAGGTCCAGAGGAAATTGTTTGCAGATATTGTCGCCGAACGGGACACACTGAGGAGAACTGTCGCAAGAAAGCTGGACAGTGTTTCTCGTGTGGTTCCCCTAAGCACCAGATGGATAGTTGCCCGCACAAGATCAGGAGATTTGGGGTCCAGGATAAAGGAAAAGCAGTGGTGGGTACGATGAACAAACCGGTGGTCAGAGGCAGAGCTTATGCTTTGGATGGTAAGGAGGAGGTTGATCATTCGTCTGTTGTGGAAGGTATTGTGCACATTCTTAAAACGCCAGTTAAGGTCTTGTATGAGCCTGGTGCTACGCATTCATTTGTTGCTTCTAAATTATATGCGCATTTACAGTTTTCGCTTGAATACTTGCCATATAAATTTGAAGTGAGCTCTCCTTTGGGAACTTACCTTGTTACGGATCAAGTATATAAACGCTGCCCTATATGTATTGGTACCCGTTGCTACCCGACGGATCTTATTGAGTTGCCGATGACAAGTTACGACGTTATACTTGGTATGGATTGGTTGTCTAAGTACCGAGCTAAGTTGGATTGTTACAAGAAAGAGATCATCTTGGAAGAAGATGAAAGTGGGACATCAGAAGGGAAAGTTGAGAAGTTTTCAGTGATTTCTTCGATGGAAGCTAAGAAGTTGATTCAGAAAGGAGCTAGTGGATTTGTTGCTTATCTTTTGAATAGACCGAAAGATCAACTTAAGATCGAAGAAGTGGAAGTGGTGAACGAATTCCTAGATGTGTTTCCTGAATATTTGGATTCGTTACCTCCTGACCGAGAGTTGGAATTTACAATCGAGACAATATCAGGAGCTGAGCCGTACTCCAAGACACCTTACAGAATAGCTCCAGCTGAATTGGAAGAACTGAGAAAGCAATTGGATGAACTGATTGAGTCTGGATATGTTCGACCGAGCACATCGCCGTGGGGAGCACCTGTGCTTTTCGTTAAGAAGAAGGATGGATCATTGCGTTTATGCATTGACTATCGGGAGCTGAACAGGATGACGATCAAGAATAAGTATCCTCTCCCTCATATCGAAGAGCTGTTCGATATACTTCAAGGATCAAAGGTCTACTCCAAGTTAGATCTTAGGCAAGGATATTATCAATTGAAGATCAGGGAAGCAGATATTCCGAAGACTGCTTTCAATAGCCGATACGGACATTATAAGTTTGTGGTAATGCCGTTTGGTTTGACGAACGCACCAGCCGCATTCATGGATATGATGCACCGTATATTCAAGCCGTTTCTTGACAAGTTTGTAGTGATCTTCATCGACGATATTTTGGTATTCTCGAAGACACCGGAGGAACATGCTGAACATCTTCGAATCGTGTTACGCACTTTGCTGGATCACAAGCTATATGCAAAGTTCAGTAAATGTGAGTTCTGGCTTGAGAGAGTTACATTTCTCGGACACATCATATCAGGATCTGGAATCGAAGTAGATCCCTCAAAGATCGAGACGATTATGGATTGGAAATCACCAAAGAATCTTTCAGAAGTGAGTAGTTTTCTGGGATTAGCTGGTTACTACCGGAGGTTTGTCCAAGATTTCTCGAAGATAGCTACACCTCTCACAAAGTTGACAAAGAAAGAAGGAAAGTTTGAATGGATGGAGAAGTGTGAGCAAAGTTTTCAAAGATTGAAAGAGATGCTAACAACTGCACCCGTGTTAGCGTTACCAGAAGGAAAAGAGGGTTATACTGTTTACACCGATGCTTCGAAAGAAGGACTAGGAGGAGTTTTGATGCAGAATGGAAAAGTAATTGCGTATGCATCAAGGAAACTCAAAACGCAAGAAGTCAACTACCCGACACATGATTTGGAGTTAGTCGCGATAATCTTCGCTCTGGGAAAGTGGAGACATTACCTGTATGGAGTTACCTTTGAGATCTTTACTGATCATAAGAGCCTGCGATATCTATTCACTCAGAAGGAGTTGAATATTCGACAGAGGAGATGGATGGAATTTCTGGAGGACTACGATTGCATTATTCAGTACCATCCAGGAAAGGCGAATGTTGTAGCCGATGCACTAAGCAGGAAAGTTCATTTGGCACAGATTTCTGCCAACCCCGAGGTTGATAAAAGAGAAAGAATGGAGGTGATAACTAAAGCTCGAATTGCGAACATTGTGATGATATCACCATTGAAAGAACAAGTGTTGGAAGCCCAGAAGAACGATGAGTGGATCAAGAAATGTCTCGAATCTAAGGAGAAGGATGATGAGACTAAGTTTAGGGTTGATGAACATGGAATATTGAGGTACAAAGGTCGAGTATGCGTACCAACTGTTTTGAGGAAAGAGATTCTCGACGAAGCGCATAAGACTAAGTACACAATACATCCCGGAGGTACTAAGATGTATCAAGATGTTAAGACGCAATTCTGGTGGAATGGAATGAAGAGAGACATATCCAACTATGTCAAGAAGTGCTTAACTTGTCAGAAAGTTAAAGCTGAGCACCAGAAGCCGAGTGGGAAGTTGCAACCATTGCCGATTCCGACTTGGAAGTGGGAACAAATCACGATGGATTTTGTCACTGGATTACCCAAAGTCAGAGGAGGACAAGATAGTATCTGGGTGATCATTGATCGATTGACAAAGTCAGCGCACTTTTTGCCAGTTAAGATAACGGATAAGGTCAGCACGTTGGCAAAGCTGTACCAACAAGAGATTGTTAGATTACATGGAGTTCCGAATAGTATAGTCTCGGACAGAGATCCGAAATTCACGTCGCAATTACGGAAAAAAAATTCAGACTTTGATGGGAACAAAGTTGAACTTCAGTACTGCAGCGCATCCTCAGACGGATGGACAATCAGAAAGGATGATTAAGTACTTGGAAGATATGTTAAGAGCTTGCGCTTTGGACTTCCAGGAAAGTTGGAGAGAGTGTTTACCTCTTGTGGAGTTTGCATACAATAATAGTTATCAAGCTTCTATTAAAGATGCTCCATATGAAGCCTTGTATGGAAGGAAATGTAGATCCCCGTTATACTGGGATTTGGATGAAGCAAGATGTACTGAGGAAGGACCGATCAGAGTGAATTCTGCTAAGTGGATAAGAGAAGCAACGGAAAAGATTCAGATCATTCGCCAGAGAATGAAAGCTGCCCAGGACAGGCAGAAGAGTTATGCTGATCATCGAAGAAGGGATTTGGAATTTGCAGTGGGTGAAAAGGTATTTCTGAAGGCATCACCAAGGAAAGGGTTTTTCCGAATTGGAAAAGGTGGAAAGTTAAACCCGAGATATGTTGGACCGTATGAGATACTAGAGAGGGTCGGACCGACTGCTTATAGATTGGATTTGCCTGTAGGTTTAACAGGAATCCACAACGTATTTCATGTATCTCAGCTTCGCAAGTGTTTCTCGGATGAGACAGAGGTTGTGCCGGTAGAGGAGATACCGTTGGAACCGGATTTGACTTATGTTTTGAAGCCCGCTAAGATTCTAGACAGGAAGTTTCAAGAATTAAGGAATAGGAAGATTCCTTTAGTTAAAGTCCTTTGGAAGGGACATGGGACAGAAGAGGCAACCTGGGAGACAGAAGAGAAAATGCAGAAGCATCACCCGAGTTATTTGCGGTTACAGCGGAAGAATCTGAGGACAGATTCTCTTTAAGGAGGGGTGATTGTAACAGCCCAAAATAGGGCCTGGATGAAAACAGTAAGTTAAGGCAGTGGTAGAGCGTTTATAGACCGTGATCCAACTTTTTGTTTCATCATGCGTTGCATTCTTACATGAACTTGGTGCTCGTATTTGATCTGACTTGTTTTAAGGGGGAATTCTTGACCTTTGATTCAGTTTACTATTCATAACCCGAGCCTACCTTGTTCATATTGCTACTCGAACCCTAGAGGTTTACCACACATGTTTCCCAATCGTTTGAACTTGTTTCCAGAGCTTAGAAAGTCTTTCTTGAACCATAAGGGTATTTTTGGAACTTACCGACCAAAGTTACTATTCATCAGAAAATGAGCTTTTAATTCTGATACCTTTTCCTACCCAAGTTACAGTCGAATCGATCCTTGAGTCGAGACGAGTCTTTTGATATTATTCTTGGCTTGAAAATCCATTCCGGAACTTTGTTTTATTGAAAACGTTTTCGAAAACCCTAGTTTACTATTCCTTTTACGAACGGTTTCATTCGGAAAATGTTTTCTCTACGGATTTGCACTACTTGAGCTATTTCAAGATTTTTGAGATGTTTTACAACTCTTGATTCAAACCCTAGCTTGAAATTTTGAAGCGTACGTTCGTACGTGAGAATTCACTATTCACCCTACGTTTTCAACTTTTTAACGGTAAAACGTTTTATAGTCGATTTTGGACTCGAAACGCTTCTCGATTTATTTCTTGAATTTTGGAAACAATCCGGACTTGAAAATCATTCTAGAAAGTCGTTTTTCACTCGTGTTGAGTTTCGAGCTCAAAACTTTTATTCACTAAAACTAATGTATCTTTCAAACAATAAATCCGATTTCGATGAATGAATATGCGTTTCGAAGCTAATTTTCTTGCCGTCGGAATGGTTATACTTTCAGCCACTTATCCTCGAGCCTTGAGGGACGAAATTATAGAAATACCCCCAGCAGTCCCATTTTAGCTTCATATGCCTAAAGCTTCCAAGAGAATCTATCCAATTTTTGCTCTCCTACCCTTCTCCACATTTTATTTCCAAGGTGAGGGGCTTCTCTTCAACTATAAATAGAGGGCTCATGGCATTTCATTCCTTGCTCAATGTTGTGTTAACAACACCCTTTCTTCTCTCCCTCTCCCCCTCATTGCCGTCGGCCTCCCCCCTTTTGTAGCTAGGTTAGTTTGTTTTGTTTTATGTTATGTTTAGTTTAGTTTATGTTTTATGTTATGGTATGTTTATATTATGTTTAGGTTGGGTATTAGGGTCTTCCCTAAGCCATATAGGATTTTATTTTATGCATTTATTATATAGTTTTCATGATATGTTTTAATAGTTGTTTATATGTTTTATTTGTTTAGTATATGCATGAATATGTTATGAATTGCTCTAGTATATGCTATGATCATGTGATATGGTTGTTATATTATGAGAATTGATGCATGATTATGGAATTTGAATTATGTTCATGCATGCTAGCTAATGGAATAGTGATTTACAATTAATTATGTCACAACTTGTTACATGTTGGTATTGAATTAAATTGTTACATGTTACATGCCTAAAGGATCATGATATATGATATGATATGATATATGTTGTGACATGTTGTCACATTGTTATATGATTCTTGAATTATGAATTGAGCTTATGTTATGATATGGATTAATGGAATAGTGCCTTGATCATGTGTTATACACTTTAATAGTGTCACATGTTATAACCTAAGATAGAATAGTGTTTCATAACTTGATCTTATGCCTTAATTGGATCTCTTAACCATAGGTTATACCTTTAACCTAGATCACACTTGATTATATTAACTTGAACTTGAAACTATAGGTTATAATCAAGATCATAATTTAATTAGGGTGTGAGGGTGTGTGTGTGTGTGTGCTCGTGCATGGTGTGTGTGTGTACCGTGTGTGTGTGGGTGTGTGTATAGTAAGGGTTTGACCCGACCCTTTGACCCGACATGTGAATAGTAATCTGGAATAGTAATCTTAAATAGTACTTTTGAATAGTGCTTTTGAATAGTAAAAATGAATTAAAACTTGTGTTTTCCTAATAGACATTTGCACCTAGGGTTTCCATATCCAGGGTCTAAAATGTGTTTTCTTTAGTGGACTTGTTTCTTAACCTAAGGTTTGCGATAGGATTCATAATTTGACTAAAGCTTACTCGGTTATAGTAAGATCATAGTCTAACGCTAAGAGTAACTCACTTTAACGTATTCCTTTGTGTGTTACCTCTCTTGAATACCTTAAATGGTATTACTCTCTTGTGTTACATGTTCTTTACATGTTCCTTGTTTATTGTTTCATGCATTCCTGTACATCATGGTTAGTAGTGGGTCTTAGTTCTCAAGCTCACTCTAGTACACCACCTACAGGAGTTAAAGTTGAGCACTGGGATCCCCAGGGCACCGCATAATCTGTCTACCTACCTTTGTTACTGATAGGTGAGGTGAAGTTATAAATGTTTTCCAACTGGAACCACGATTGTACTATCGTATCATATGTTTTGAAATTCAAAGCTAAACCTCGTTTTGAACTATCCCTTTTATCGGGACATTCTTTTGAAAGGATCATTCATACTTTAATAGTATACCTTGATCTACAGCACATGTTTTCCAAAAGTTCTGCATTCTTGTTCAAAGACAGTTACATGTTCTGCATATGTTTCAAAGTACAGTTTTACAGACAGAATCACATGTTTACAGACAGAATCACATGTTTACAGACAGAATCACATGTTTTCAGACAGAATCATATGTTTTACAGACAGCATCATATGTTACAGTTTCAGTTTCACATGTTATAGTTAGCATACTGGAGTGATACTCTGGTCACTGCTAATCTTCAATGCAAGCATACAGTTTACAGTTTAGGCCCGACGGTTATGTGTGGAGGTGATGCTCGGGAGGTGAGCGCCAACGACATCACCAATACCGACCGCCACACTTAGACTATTGACACCGACTTTTAACAGGAGGTTTGTTAAGTCAGGACAATCTGTCTGGGAACGGACAGCAAATCTGTTCCCATTACATGTTTACAGGTCGCCCAGGGCTAGCTACCCGAAGTGACAACCGGTGGAGGATGGTGCATGTTTGTATGTGTTGGTAAGAGTTGTTGTTGACCTTGGTCCAATAGTCTACTATGTACGGAGTTGTTGTTGACCTTGGTCCGATGCTCTACTATATGTGGGGTTATTGTTGATCTTGGTCCGATACTCTACTATACGTGGAATTATTGTTGATCCTGGTCCGACGTTCTACCAAATCATGTTTTCTGGAGTAAGGATGGAGGAGCTTAGCTTGCGGGCAAAATTTCTGTTTCATAAGATGGTTCATATTTGGAAAAATTCACTTTACCCTTATCACGTTTTATGAAAGAACTATGAACCATCAACAGCATATGTGTGCGCGTGTGATAGCATTCATGAAAATGTTTTATAACGTGCATTCTTTTACAGCATCACATTCAAAGAGTTTTATCAACCGAACTTGTTTCAAGTTCTTCTTTAAAGCATTGCACTTAACAGTTCTAAATTTTACTTCAAGTTCTTTATCACTCAGTACTTTCTTTAAAGTATTCCCTCACTTAGTCCCGTTGACTAATACCTCTCCCGTTTTCTTGCCTCGTGGTTTCAGGTCTTGCAGCCGCAGTCTAGAGGTATCTTGAAGCTCTAGATTGTCATTTTGTTTCAGTCAGGACTTAGTATTACTTCCTTTTGTGTCCTGCATATGTTTTATGGCTGCATCACTTTATGCTTCTGTATATGTTTCTGAATACTTGAGTATCTTTGTTATACTCTTCCTGCTACTCTATTACCGATACATTGAACTCTGCTATATCGGTACTTATATGTGAATCTGTTACATGTTCTAATATGCCGAGTCTCTCTTACACGATCAATATGTTCTTGCTTGTTACATGTCATCACGCACATGTTTTGAAAAGTTTTAAAATACTCTGATTTTCCGCTGCATAGCCACATCGTTGTACATGTATAGTTCTGATAGACAGCCGTTCGCTGGAGTATTTCTTGAGTGATGGCTCACACCATTACTTGAGAGGTGCTTCAGTGCGGGGGTTGAGACGCCGCTCTCCTCTTGTTCTGGTACGGGTGGGGGCGTTACATTATCCCTTGAATTGGAGCCAATTGATTCTCGACTCGTAAAACCAAATAATCCCTTCTTGTTGTAATAGTTTGTTATATCCTGCCATCAATTTTTTCTCCAAATCTTTTGAATATTTACCTTGCTTGCCTCATGCATAATGCTCTGAAAATTCTTTGTATTTTTTTTTTATTTTTTCGCTTTTCGAGTACATTGAAAACAGTTTAAGGACCATTAATTTGGAGTAGTGATCCCAAGTCAAAACGTCCTTCAAGTTTTGATTCGTCTAATAAGTCGTGTATTGCTACTTTGGAAAATATAGAGCTAAATTGATAATTTTTGTATCAATCTCATTCAAATTAAATTTAAAAATTCTCCATATGGTTTCTTGAGCTGACACTCAATCTAACATCTTGAAGTATTTAATCTGATATTCGGAATTTTGTTTACCATTGTACGCAATATTAATTCTCACTTTGCCATGTCCTTTATAAATATATTTGTAAAGATATTTTACAGTTGTCCTTAATTTTGGTATGCGTGGTTATATACATTAAAATTGAGTATTTCTTCTTTTACTAACTATTCTTTATCTCTTTTTTATATTATCTTTATCATTTGATCTTGCATTCCATTTTCTTATTTGTATTTTTCTAATGAGTATTATTTCAAATTTATGTTAAGTTTTTTTATAATTAATTTTATGCATGTAGTAGAAATAATTAAAATAGTATATTTCAATAAAGATTTAAGGAATGTTTAATCGAATACTATAAAAATTATTTATAAAATTGTTTTATACCTTATTTTTATATGCAAACACATTGAGTCTCTTTAGGATTATTAATTGAAAGTAACTTTGGTCTAACGACCTAGCATTTTAAATTGTGGTATATTAAGTCGTAAGAAACCAAAAATGCTATTTGTACTTTTTCGTATTTAATTTGTATTTTATTATATAAACTAAAGCAAGATTATATGATTAGTTAGATTTAGATAATTACAATTATATTTCTAAATTAGTATTAGTTAATTAAAAATATTATATTATAATTAATTAATCTATTGAAAAATATTTTATGTAAATTATTCAATTATATTATTTTGCTAATTAGATAAGTTTATAGAGTTATAATATGATATTAATTTAAGAAAGTATATGAATTTAGATAATTAAAACTATGGACTTATATAATTAGACTTATATTAGGATTGATTTATTGAAAGTTATTTTATGTAACTTGTTCAATTTAAATAATATTTTATTTTACCTAATTATAAAAATTTATTAAAATTTGTAAAGTAAATCAATTTGTTATTTTTTATTCGTTTTTAGATATATCTTATTGTAAAATTTTAAATTATAGACCTTAAAATTAAAAAATAGACAACTTATATGACAAAATTTAAATACAATTAATTGATATATTAATATTAAAAAAATCCTTGTTGAATTATATTTCTTTTTTTGGGTAAGTTGGAGAAATTTTAATTCTACCAAAGGTCCTATTTTAAGTTGATAAGTACTTTTTAAATATAGCTAAATTAATAATTTATAACATGTATTTACATTATTATCCTTAACTAATAGTTATTGACGGAATTATTGTGAGGATATTTTAAGCCACTCATATTTTATAAGAAACCAACCCAACTCATACTTTTATAAGATAATATATAAAATATGGATGTATGAGGTGTAGTCTTGATAATTTCTCCACTGACTTTTTTTTAACCGATTCTTAAAAAGAAAGTCAAATCATGTGTTCATACTTCGTATACACCGTATCATGATTTGTAAATGGAGGTACAAGCCAAGTAGATAACATGGAGGGAAAATATCATTTTTCGTCATCTAAAGATATCATTTTTTGATTTTGGTCCTGAATTTTACCTTTTCTCATATTGCATCCTTTTTAATTTGATTTTACTCAATTTTAGTCCTCCCTATCTTACGTGGCAGATATTTGGAGATTTTTCCTAATTTTTCCTTCAAAATTTGAGTTGACATATGACGCGGATTATTAATGTTTAAAGGAAAAATAAAAAAATATCAAGTAATTATATAAATTATTTTTATTTAACAAAATATCCCTCTATTATAATTTTTTCTAATTTTTCCCAACACACTACCGAAAATCGCTTGTTTCTGCAACAAATCTTGTAAATGAATAGTGTAAATCGAACACCACGACGCAAGGAACACTATGACACAGACGGAATCAAAATCCGACCGACTGTTTAAGAGATATGGCCAGTTAAACATGGCTGATTGCAGCTCAAATCAGCTGAAACTTTGAACGAGTCGTGCGGCTAGCTCCAATGACGGAATTCGGTGAATGTGGTATGGAAATTCATCGACTAGATGAGAGATGCAACTTGGGAGTGGTTTCATGCCCTAAAATAGCTAGACGATGGAGATATTGGCCGGCGAAGTGGCGGCCGACGACATGCGCAACAGGCGCGACTTTTAGACTTCGTTTTCGGCAATTTTGGAGGCTAATCGGAGCACCCACAACATGGACATTGTAGTACGCTTCAGGAGAAATCTATTAGGAGTGGTCTCGAGGATTGACGTGTTGTTTTGGCGGAGATATCGCTGTTTGAAGATGGCGTCTGCAGGCGCGCTGTGGCCCAACTTTTACGGCTCCGAACGGGCGTTTCCGGCTATGGAATGGGATCAAATTGGTAGACGTTTCGAACGTCTCAATGAGACAAGTTGAACCATGGTGGTCCCGTCATCCAATTCATCCGGAAAACGAAACAACATCGATGCAAAAGTGGCAGCGGCATTAAAATTAAAAAAGTTGGGTTTTTTTTTATTTTAATTGAGAAAAGAGATGAAGTTGGGGTAAAATTAAAAAAACGATAAGAGACGGGTATTTAATCAAATAAGAATTGTTTATATAATTACGTGGCATTTTTTATTTTTTTTTTTAAACATTAATAATCCTTTTGGAGAGAAAATCAATAAAATTCCTCAAATTTCTACCTCATAGGATGCGGAGGACTAAATTGAGAAAAATCGAATAAAAAAGGATGCACCGTGAGAAAAGGTAAAAGTTTAGGATCAAAAAATTGCATTTTAGAGGACCAAATATTTTCCCTAACATGGATATAACTATAGAGATTTTGAAAATTTTTACTTCATATTCGCACCCACGAAACATAATTAATTATATGGACAAATTTGATATGTTTGTTATTTTCTTGTTCAATTTTTTAAAATTTTAAGACAATCATATAACAAAAGTAGAATATTTTTTCATTTATTACACAGATTTAACTGAATTAAATTCAAATTACAATGGCCAAAAAAACTCCAAATTTGAGCTAATGCTAAATTAAATCAAGAATGTCGTGTGCTCTTGCAATGCATTTATATTTGTGGTGTATATAAATTTCTTTTACGCTATGATTGAGTCGCATGAATTCACGAACATATAGATTCCCTAATTCAAATGGATACAAATGGTTGCACATGTGCTTAATGTTCATATAAACATACTGGCGGAGAATGTTGGATAATATTTAGGGTATTCAGATGTAATTACCCTGTATTTAGGTCTAATTATAACACAATCCATTATTATTGAGAAATTACATTTTAGTTCTTGAAATCCCTTACCGGAATTTGTAAAAGTACAATTATGTCTCTGACGATTTTATGAGTATTACATTGAAATATATGATCAAAATTACAAAATCATCCATAAAGTTTACAAATATAAATAAAAAGATCCCTATAAATTATGAATTTAACAACAAGTTAGGGGTATTTTTAGAATGACATAACGGAGCCTAGGACCACAAATGGTTCTCAAAGTTAAGAACTAAATTGTAATTTTCTAAAAATGATGTATTACGTTATAATTAGCCCTAAATGAAGGGTAGTATGATGTAATTATTTCTAATATTTAATTACTTGTATAAGATATATTCAACCCTACGAAAATTTAGCTTACATACCTTAGGATGATAATCACATAGACAAACTTTTGGGATAGAATTATTTTACGGATAAATCCTTAAATACTTTATGTTTTTCTTCTTTTACACAATAAAATTTTAAAATTTCTGTAATTTTTAGTCTGGTTCTTCCTTTATTAAAAGTTTGGCTCCGGTACTAACTAAATCTACAACGAATCGACATCTATGATGCGTGGACACTTTTAAAAATATTATTTTACCGTGTCGTATCGCGTCGGACACCATATCCGATACTCCTCACGTGGGAAAATCAAAAAAAATTCCGTATAGCCGTATTCATATCGTATCGTGTCCGTGTTGCCGTGTCCGTATCCGTGCATAATAGATCGACATACTTTTACTTTCGAAAATAGGTCAAAAACGATTCCGCAAAAGAAAGAGAGAAAGAATTGCATCGTACGAAATAACAAAAGGTTAAAAGGGTTGTGAATTATCTATAATTTAGTGTATTAATTCTTTTCTTTTTAATCATTTTTCCACATTAATTATGAAATATTTATACTATTATACATTTGAAATTCATGTTTGACTTTTTATTTGCTTTGATAATATGGAATTTTATGGATTTTTTAAGATTTTTAATTAAATAGAAAAAATGTGATTGGCTGATTTTTATTTTATAAATTATTTTATTATTAAAATAAATAATAACTAAGAAAATTAATTATCTTTGGAAATATTTATAATATACTTTCTATGTAAAAACTTTTTTTTTTAAATTATACATATTTTTATCAATATAAATAAATGTCATAATTAATGAGATTTAAGTTAAGAAATATTGAATTGATAACTTTTATATATATGAGGACATCCACCCCATAATTAGGGTGACATTTAATACTATTATTAATTAGAGTTAAAAAATTGGTAAAGAAAAATTAAAACAAAAATTTTTATTTGTATACTATTTTATTAAGAAAATAAATATTATTAATAAAATAATTATTTTTGACCATTTTCATAATATATTTTTCATGAATTTCTTTTAAAATTATACATATTTTTATTAATATAAATAAATATTAATAATTGGATTATTACGGATAAATGTATACACGTTTCATCCATAATTAATGAGATTTAATTTAAGAAACATTGAATTGATAATTTTTATATATGATAGTATCGACCCTAATTATGTGTGACATTTAATACTATTATTAATTAGGGTTCAAGAGATTGAAAAACAAAACGTAGAATATTAAATTGTAATCCGATTTTTTGATGAAGCTCTATTGAAGTTTGAAATTCTTTCAAGATTGAAAAGGTTTAAAAAAATTTCGAGGTTCTTAACTCAATCTCATAAGGTACGAATTGTTTTTGTTTTAATAAATCATCTTTCCTACAAGAAACTTTTAAAACCTAAATTGTGGTATCACTTTCATACATAAAATGTTCAGTTTGTGTTTCTTTCTTTTAATTTTTGTGCTCAAATTCATTTTTTTCATGTAAAGTGTTCCATTGATTTGTACATCAATATAAAAATCTGGCCGAAATCAAGTACAGACTCAGACCCTCCCTCGAATCTGTGAATTAGATTAACAAAGTATGTTGAATTTTTTCGTTTTTCATTCATAAATCTATTGTTTAGTGGTTTTCTCCTATCTCTCTAGCGTGTAATCCATATTTTAATTTTTCTTATGATTGTTTCTATCTTATTTATTTTACATTGTATGACTTCTTCAATCATGTTTGATAATATAATTTTTATAGGGCTAAATCACGCTCGGATCATCCTCATACACGTGTCGGGATCACGACGGCTCATCCAGATCAACTGGAAACACTTGGGCTTAGACGCCCGAGATGATGGGCTCGAGACAGCGGATCCGGCCCATCAGCTTGCCCACTTACAAGAACAAAGCGCATGTAGCACCCCTATACATAGGGATGCCATACCCCCGCACTATAAGTCGATCTACATACGAAATCGATAGTCCGTACATGAACCAACCTATAGCGAACGAGTGACAATAAAAGAAACAAGCTACCTAAGCGGGAC
This sequence comes from Lantana camara, assembly GCA_037501455.1. Classification (NCBI taxonomy): domain Eukaryota; kingdom Viridiplantae; phylum Streptophyta; class Magnoliopsida; order Lamiales; family Verbenaceae; genus Lantana; species Lantana camara. The sequence goes on from CM074860.1 coordinate 15,782,891, forward strand.
TAGACCCTAAATAAACTAATTCCAACACATGAAAATTTACAACGGAAGCATAACTCTGTCATTTCATCATCATATATGAAATATCCAAAAACTCATCATAATTTAGCTAACATATCAATACATTATCATTTCCAACATACTATACATGCATAAGTCTCCAAATGCTAACAATAACTATAACATACTAAATCCGGAAACATCAATATCATGAAAATGTATGAAATGCTAGACTCAGCTGGACGACACAACCCGACTCCCGCCTAGCACGCCACAGCGAAAACCTGAAAGGTGGAGGCGTCAGTCTATGGAAGACTGAGTGAGGGGCATAAATATATATAAACACAAGTAACATGCAAGTTATAACCTCGGGTAACGCTTTTGTAATAAAAGTAATATAAGTTCAAGAATGAAATATTCATCGCCCGAGATTACAACTATCAGGTTTAATAAGTTCATTCTGTCAATTCCCTTCAATACGTGGCCCGGCGAGTGGGGCAATTCTTCCAGCCTTACACCAATAGTGATACTACATGCTTGTTTAATTATCATGTGATCATACAGTTTATTATAGTGCACAAGTAGCAATTTCATGAACTCCTTTCACTCCGGGTGATGGTTGGTTTGCAGGGCCCTAACCATCCATGCTACGTACGTCAGGTTCATGACTCCCACGTATGGGATTCCAACTATCAGGTTTAATAAGTTCATTCTGTCAATTCCCTTCAATACGTGGCCCGGCGAGTGGGGCAATTCTTCCAACCTTACACCAATAGTGATACTACATGCTTGTTTAATTATCATGTGACCATACAGTTTATTATAGTGCACAAGTAGCAATTTCATGAACTCCTTTCACTCCGGGTGATGGTGGGTTTGCAGGGCCCTAACCATCCATGCTACGTGCATCAAGTTCATGACTCCCACGTATGGGATTCCTTCCTCCACCAAACCTCCTGGTGGATTCAGGGGTCATCCCAACTGATGAGGGGAGTGCAGAGTTACCCGTCAGCCATATGCTTTCCCGGTTGGCTCATACACTAACCCTCGGGCCCAACGTGCTATCATGCTACTCGCCAATACACGGTCACGATTTAATCATGATACATGAATTGCTTTTCATGAACACGACTGCTTGCAATTGTTTACGAGTTTAGAAATGATTATAGATAAATATATATACCTTTTAGCCCAAAACTTTACATAAGGGTTATACGGGTTCTAAATAACTAGCAATTAAACCTCACCTTTACCGACAAAATACGAGCAAAGACACGGCCTACGGGCCCTGCTCCTTGTCACGGGGAAGCTGGTCTGTGCAAGAAAGACATGTGTACGTGAGACTTGACTCAAAATGGACCAAATATGACGAACGGTGAAAATGCAACAAGATGGCGAGCAAAACCCAATCTAGCATGAAAACATCTTGTTTTAACATGTAATTGATCATATAATAACAATTTGGGGTCAAATAAATGATTGGAATTGAAAGTGAAAATTCAATTTTATGCAATAGCTTTTGTTCTGCCAGAGGGATGGGAACGGTCGTTCCGGGTTGTAGTGTAAAATGGGAAAGGCCGTTCCCATGCCCTTCCGAAAACGTCCCTGCGTTTTTAAATTTAAAATGGCGACTTATGCTGGGAACGGCCCTTCCGGCTCACAGGCCAAAATGGGAACGACCGTTCCCATGCGTGCGCCGGCTTTGGTTCAAAGGAGTGGGAACGACCGTTCCCAGAATGAACTGGGGACGGGAAGGGCCGTTCCCGCTCCTCTGTAAATGCAGAAACAGAGCAGAACAGGGGAGAGCTTCGGGACAAAATCAACAACAACAAAACTTCAACAGTTCCACATTACAATGCAAGAATTCTGGGAAAAAGCATGTATACATGAATAAGATACAATAAAACTCCATATAAACACTTAAATCACTCAAGAACATCAAGGATTTCCACTTTCATGTTCACACACCAAATCATCACATAAGCTCAAGCTCTTCAAACTTTCATGCATTAATTCATGATATAATCATATATTCATGCATCAACTATCAATTAATTCATATTTTCCATGAAATCACAAACCCTAGCTTCCATGAAAATCATCAAGAATCACATACTCATGCACACACCCACCTTTAATGAAAATAGATGGAAGAAAAGGATGATAATGGATGCTTGAGCTTCAAATTCCTAAATTTCTTGGAAAAACTTGGTTAAAATCAACAAAATCTCCTTTCCCTCTCTTCTTGGATGGACCGAGAGTATGAAGAGCAAAGTTGGATGAAATTCTTGTGATGAAAATGAAATGGAAGCATGAAGAAATGTGATTACGTGAATCACCACTTTGATTTTGGTGAAATATCCCAAATTGCAATTTAGTCCCTCAAATATGTGATTTATGCAATCAAGTTTCATTTCTAAAGAATTTGATCACTTTGGTCCTAGAAATAAATATACAATTTGATCCTTGAATTTAAAAGAATGATCATATAGGGTTAATTTAGCAATTAAATCACATTCGGCAATTATTTCACGTAACAAATATTTGCAAGTCATGAAATAAATTCTCGATTTGATATGAATTCATAAAATTTCACAGAAGTGTGATGAAATATAATTTATAAAATTACAATGAACCGTAAGAGATTAATAAGTAAAAATCGGGGCGTTACAGCGCACCCTTCGAGGGCCCATCTGACGCTCATAATCTCGCCTCGCAGGGTCAAGCCAACCCAATTCATATCCCAGGCCCGGGATGTTCCCTTACTTGCTCCACACTCGATGGCGTCCTGAGGCTCGAGTCCCTCGCAGCGCTCACGCGGTCATCCACCTGGGTCCACCCCAGCGGGTCTAAAGGCCCCTCGAGGACCCTCCCCGTCGAGCATCACTAACGCTCGAGTAGGGTCATCCCTGGGACACACTCCCAAGCCTCCTTGCGCCCACATGGCAGTCCTCGAGCCTCCTAACGCTCATACTGCTGCTGTGCAACTGCCACTGACACCTACAGGTAGTGCGCACACCCATTCCTGACACCCGCCGACCCCGTACAAGGGAAAGAGTCAGGAAGGTCACTTTCATACCATCACATGCTGCCACGTGTCTAGGGCTACACGGATTTGGGACCACACGGTCATTTTTACCAAATCGCCCCTACCCCTAACATATAAATAAGGGATTCACGTACACACTTCCCTAAGTCATCTTCTACACAAAGAATACTTTTTCCTCTGAACTTCATCTTCTCCAAAGCTCCCTGCATTTCACCGTTCTCTTTGCATCCTCGTTGCATTCTCTGGTGTTATCCTAGCTGGAAAAACCCACGCTCATTTGGAAACCCAGTTCCTCAGGCTCTCACGCCTGTGATGATCCTCCCTTTCACAAACAAATATTAAAGTGTTTGGTGTTTAAACAACCCTCCAAGTTTCTGCACCATCAAATTTAACTTTTTATAAGTTTTATATTTTGTGATTTTTCATTAATTTTACTTTGTTTCTAAAATATTACTTTCTTATTGCTTTTGTATTTTTGAGATTTTCATTTTTAGTGATACTGTAAATATCATATTCTTTGCCAACCAAATATATTAGTAATATAATTTTGGTTTTTCTATTTTTTATTATTTGAATCTTCTTTTATTTATTTGAATATTGATTTTTAAAGAATTTTAATTTGTATTTTTCTATTAGATTTTAAAATTTTATTAAGATAATTGATATTTTGTAAAATACTTAGATAATTTTTGTCATGATTTTTTTTTATCATTATTTTATTATTCAAGGTTCATTTATTCACTTTTTTTTTTAACAATTTATTTATATTTAAAGAATCTGTTAGAGTTTCAACAAGTTGTGTGTGATTTTTTTTCAAAATCCTTTTTTTTTAATTCTTTTTACTTCCAAACTACGTGTCTTTTTTTATTATGTCATAACTTTAAGATATATATATATGTCATTATTCAAATTCATAAGTATTACGATATTTTGAAAAAAAAAATCATTTATTGGTTAATGCTAGCTAAATTAAAGTTTCAATATAGTTGGTCGCCAATTTAATATTTATTATTTTGTAGAAAACATTAATACAAAAGTCATTATTTATATATTAAAAAATATAATGATATTTTTAATAAATCTGTACATATGGGATGAAATGCTAGAATTTTAATATATATACTATTATAATATAAAAATTATTAATTTTTTTCTTTTCCACATATTTTAACCTATTTAATTAACATATAATCTTTGTATGAATCTTATTCATTTACTATTTGTAATAACAAAAATAATTAACTTAATATACATTTTAGAATCAAGTATAATAAAGTAATAGTTTTTACTTTAGCATTAATTTATTTATAATTTATAAAAAAATATGTATTGCATAGATTATTTTTTATTCTATATGATTTAATTATTTATTTTAAAATTATTTTAATTTATAAAATTCAAAATTAATATTAAAATTTATACTGTATACAAATATCGTGTATCGCACGGGGCATACACTAGTGTGTATATATATATATGGATAGATAGATAATACATGTTATAAGGACTTTGTCAAACCTCACTTTAAATTAAGAAGATATAATTGTGAATCAAATCAAAATGAGAAAAACAAAAACTCTAGACCAGATCTGTTAATTAGGTATTACATTTACAAATTTACTATTTAATTGGTCAATTTTAATAATAAGTACTCATCGAAATTTTTTTTTTTTTTAACATATGCACACTCAAGCGATATTCAAATCCAAAACTTTGCCCTGGAGAATGAACCATTAATCACTTAAACAATCTTGTCTTGGAGAATGAACTCATTAATCACTTAAATCAATCCCGGTTGGCAAGTACTCGACAAATTTGTTTTCTCCTTTTCTCTCATATTTTGTAATCACCTAAACCCCTCTTTGTAATAGCCCGGATCGGGGCCTGGTCGTAAACGGTAAGCTAAGGGTATCGTAAGAGCGTTTATAGACCTTGATCCATATTTAAAACACTTCATGTATTGCATCTTTAAGTGAAATACGTGCTCTTTTGTGATATTATGTTATTTCGAGGGAAATTCGGCACTGAAACCCTGATTATTATTCATTTCCCGAACCACTACTGCCCCGTTTTGTCAATGAAATTTTAAAGGATCAAAACTCATGGTTTTTAATCATTCAAACTTGTTTTGCAAGTCCCGAGAACCTTTTATGTATTTTTGAAGCAATTTAGGATTTTCTTTTAAAGTTACTATTCATCACCGAAAATGAACTTTTGATCGGTATACCGGTTACCCCTCAATATTATACTTAAAATGACCCTTGAATTATTTCATGAATTTTGATATACTTTTCAAAACCTAATTCTAACCCTAACTCGAGTAGTAAACGAAAACGTTTAACAAATAAGTTACTATTCATTTCAAGAATTAGAACTTTTAAACCGTACGTCCGATTTTAACGAATGAGTAGTCGTTTCGAAGGAAATTTTATTTCCCGAACTTTGAACACTTTTCCCACTCTCGTAGCTGCTCGTTTGAAGGTGAAATGACCTAATTACCCTTTTTCTATCATTTTATATTTACTTTTGAAAGAAAATCTATTTATTTCTTAAAATTACACAAAGCACACCGTGTGGTCCCTTAGCCAATTAATAATTTCATTTAAGGCCATATTATTCCTATAAATAGAGACCATGGCATCATTTCTTTTCCTTGTTCACGAGCAGTCAGTCTTAAAGGTAAGTTTCTTTTTATGTTTTTCTTTGTTATTTAATTTACGTTTTATTTATGTTTAGTTTTAGATTTAATTTATGTTTTGTTTTAGATTATTATATGATTTAATTTTATGCATGAATTATGTATTTAAAATTATGTTTTAAATTCATGAATTAAATGATTTATGTTTTATAAATTATAGTTTATAAATTAAATGTTACATGATTTAATTAGGCTACAATTTAATTATGTGACAACTATTATGACATGTTACATTTAGTTATAATTTGTTCATACTTAGGTAATTTGATATGATACATGATTTAGCTGTATACATGTTACATGAAATATAATTTATAGCCTATAGTTTTAATTGTTTCATGTTTAATTATTTGTAACCCTAACCAATTGATATATGTTATGTTTATACGTATAATATACATGTACGTATTTGATTCCCCTACGTACAAATACGGTATATACTTTTGTATAAATACCTAGTGTATTTTAAATAAATACTTAAGTATTTTCCTATAAATACTAAATGTATTTTTGTATAAATACAATAAGTATTCTTGTACAAATACTATATAAATACCATATGTATTTTTGTATAAATACCAAGTACTTTTGTATAAATACAAAACGTATTTTCGTATAAATATGGTATGTATTTTTGTATAAATACCCAATGTATTTTTGTACAAATACGTATGTACTTCCGTATGTATATCAAATGTATTTCTGTATAAATACGGTATGTATTTTAGTATAAATACTTGAAGTATCTTTGTATAAGTACCAAACATATTTTCGTATTAATACTATATGTACCTTCGTACAAATACCGTATACGGAAATAGTAACTTTGACCGGAATAGTAACTTTGACCATTGCTTTGACTTTATAACAATGAACTCGTTTTAACGAGGCGGATTCAACGAGAAAAGCCTTTTTCGCTAATTCTCAAAATCGAGGATCAAATTAAGCTTTTCAAACCAAACTCTAACTCGATTGAAGTTATTTCAAAATTTTAAGTCTAATATTTGATTTTACGTTATAATCTTTCGTGTAAGATTAATCATTTGCCTGAACTTTTTTCTAATAAGAGCGATCCTTCTTGAGCAATGTTTTTTTTATCAATTATGTGATTCATTACTTGAATCCGATCATGCTTTCATGATGTATTATGATATTAATGATTATCAGATTTTACCATGAGATCTCGTTACATGTTATGACATGCTTCGATAAAGTTTTGTCCTGATCATATGATATCATTATGTGTTATTGAATGTTTTGAGGTGGTTTCAACGTGCTTCTATGACTATATGATTTGAGGATAGAAACTTATAGTTATTCACCACTTACAGGTGAAGTTTGGATACTGAGGCTCCGGTATTATTGCATATTACCATTTTCTGTAGGTGAGGTTTAAATCTATTTTCAACTGGAACCATGAAAATATGTATGTATGCGAAACGTTTGAAAACCATCCCTAAAGGCTTTAAAGATCCTTGTTTTCAAATATAAACATTTCCCTTCTTAGGGCAATGTTTCATTTTAAAGATACCCTGTTTTGTTTAAAGATAATGTTTTCTGATATTCCATTTGCTTAAAGTTGTACCGTTTTGATTAACGAGCATTGAGTAATGTTTTAGAGTTTTGTTCTGATCAACGTTTAGTTTCTGGATTTTGTGTGCTTTACGCACTTCTGAAATTTTGGACAATGCAAGCTTTGGATATACTATTTTGTTGGGCCCTGACGGTATGGTTGAGTAGTAGACCGGGAGGCGTGCGCCAATGGCTACTATGATACTGGCCGTCGTACAGACCTTGATGATGGTTTAATCGGAGGTTGGTTACTCCACATCGAAGGTCGGGAGAGGTGGATGAAATTCCTCCCATTCCTATTTACGTCACCGCGGGGTAGCTCCCTGGGCGCGACAACTGGAGGAAGAAGGATGGTGCATGTGATTTTGGGTGTCGGGATCCTAACCGGTCTCGATACCAATTCTGTTAAATGTTTTTTGGGAGTAAAGGTTGGAGACTGCCTAGCTTGCGGGCAAATTCTGTTTTAAAGACTGGTTCATACTTTCGAAAAATATTCTATATGCTATTCCCTTTTGTAAAAGTATGTATGAACCAGAATCTCTGACGTGTGTGCATGTGTGTGCTTGCTCGAAGATCTTGTTTCAAAGTGATGCTTTGAAGTACGGTTCTGAATTAAAGTTTTAAAGAAAAAGTTTTGAAATTCAGTTTTTAAAGTGCAGTTTGAAGTAAACCTCTTCTAAAAGTCCTAAAGCTTTCAAGCACTTATCTTGTTTCAAAGTTATGCCTCACTTAGTCCCTTTGACTAATACCTCTGCCCCGTTTTCTAACCTCATGGTTTCAGGTTCTGCATTTGCTGGTTGGCTGGTACCTTGAAGTATAGGAAATCTTCTGTAGTACTCTTTCGGTCAGGTTCTTTTGAACCATCTTGAATTCCACTCACTTGTTGTTATCGTATTGTTCTGTTAGGTCTTAATCAGCTTAGCCTCTTGTGTCCTTGTTACTGTTTCCAAAAGTTTTAAATTGCCCATATTTCTGCTGCAATGCTTTCTTTTAATACTCTGCTCTTGTAATGTATTGTCCGTTCGCCGGCGTGCCTTTTGGGTGCTAGGTTCCCTATCCACTCGAGAGGTACGATGGTGCGGGGTTGTGGCCCTTTCGGGGTGCTACAGCTAAGGTGGTATCAGAGCCCCAGGTTGCGGAAATCTGGGGTTCATAGTGTCTCATAGGTATTCTCCTATCTTTAGTGCTTAAATTGTGATCGATCACTGTTTGGGGCGGCCGACCAGCATGTGATTTGTTACAATTGTAGTACTGAAACCCTTCCTTAATCGAGTTAACAATCTAGTTTTGATCAACACTAATTTCGAGTTTCATAGGGTCTTTTAGTACTTTTTGAAAATTACCGATTCGTTAGTGGTTACGGTTTTGAGATTGATATCTCATTCCTTCTTTTACTCACTCTCCCTACTTTTGAAAATTCCTTACTTACTTTTCCCAGTCTGTTCATGTCTAAAGTCTTAGAGTTGCTTCAAGATACCGACAAGGCCGATATATTACGTGTTTCATGTGCATAATCCATTACTGATTATTAGAATATTGAATATTGTTGAACTGTTGTTCAATGTTTTGACCTGTACTGGCTACTTGTTAGTTGATGATCAATGAAATACACTTGTTGCCTGAACATTGCTATACTAAATACTGATTGGTTGTTGTTCCCTACATTGATAATTACTTGTTATTTATTAATTGCTCAGTGATATGTACACTTACTTCATGAATATCGCCTCTGTGACATTCTGTGAACCATTCTTGACCCACATGCATTACATTTTATTGAGGTTCTTAACTTCAAAAAGTACTTTCCTTGGAATGAAGTGGGAACTCGGATTTCATTGACATGACCAGAAGAACGGTACACGCTCTTAACACGCCAGTTAAGGTTCTACAACCCTGGCGCCATGCATTCATTTCATCAAAGTTTTATGTGTGCATACTTGTTCTTGTTGAGTGCTTGGTCATGCAAACATCGCAATAAAATCTCTTTTAGGATTTACTTTATTACGCAATTGGTATATAAACGCTACCCTATAAGAGTTGGTAATCAGTTTTATCCGACGGATCTTATCACACTTCTAATGACGAGATACGGAATCATACTGGGTATGGATTGGCTCTATAAGTACCATGCTAAATTGGATTATTTCAAAAAGGAGGTCATCTTAGGAAAAGATATAAGTTGGACACCATACGAAAAGGAAAAGCAATCATCAACAGTCTTTGTAATAGAGGCGAGGAGGATGATTTGGAAGGGAACTATAGGGTTTGTTGCTTATCTCTTGAACAGACCAAAGGATCAAATTAAAGTGGGAGAAGTTGATATTATTAATGAGTTCTTAGAGGTGTTTCCCGAACACTTGGACTTGTTACCTCCAGACCATGAATTGGAGTTCATGATTGAGACAGTTCCGGGGAGCCGAACCATTTTCCAAGACACCATATCGGATGGCACCTGCTGAACTTCAAAAGTTAAGAAAGCAACTTGATGAGTTTATAGAAGCAGGTTATATTCGACTGAGTACATCACCTTTGGGAGCACCTGTATTATTTGTCAAGAAGAAGGATCTAATTTGTATCGACTATCGGGAGCTCAATAGAATAACCGTAAAGAACAAGTATCCTCTTCCTCATATCGAGGAGTTATTCGATATACTCCATGGATCTCTAGTATACTCCAAGTTAGATTTGAGATAAGGATACTATCAGTTGAAGGTGAAAGTGACAGATATCCCCAAAATAGCTTTTAATAGTCGATATGGACATTTTGAGTTTGGGATGATGACATTTGGATTGACGAATGCCCCAACTGCTTTCATGGATATGATGCATCGGATTTTCCGACCATTCCTCGACAAGTTTGTCGTAATCTTCATAGATGATATTCTAGTCTTTTCCAAGATACCAGAGGAACATGCAAAGCATCTTCGTGTTAGGCACTTTGCTGGATCACAAGCTATACGCAAAATTCAGCAAATGTGAGTTTTGTTTAGAGAAAGTCACATTCTTGGGGCATATCATATAGGGTTCAGGGGTCGAGATTGATCCCTCGAAGATTAAAATAATTATGGACTGGAAACAACCAAGGAATCCTTCAGAAGTGAGAAGCTTTTTGGGACTCGCCGGCTACTATAGAAGATTCGTGCAAGACTTTTCAAAGATAGCTGCACCACTTTCAAGATTAACTAAGAAAGAAGGGAAGTCTTTATGGATCATAAGAGTTTGCGTTACTTATTCATTCAAAAGGAGTTAAATATGAGACAAAAGTGGTGGATGGAGTTTCTAGAAGACTATGATTGTATAATTCAGTACCATCCAGGAAAAGCTAATGTGGTAGCTGATGCACTAAGTTGAAATGCTAGTTTAGCATTAATCACAGGAGATCTTACAAAGAGCAGAAGAGAACCTGTACAAGTGGTATCGAATTCTAGATTGGCTAACATAGTTATTGTGTCACCACTAAAAGAGAAAGTTTTAGAGACACAAGCTACAGGTAACTGGATTAAGAAATGTTTAAATTCCAAGGAAAAGGATAAAACCACAAAATTCAGAAAAGAGAAAAATGAAATCTTGAGATACAAAGGTAGAGTTTGTGTGCCGTCTGAAATTCGAAAGGAAATATTGGATGAGGCACATAAAATACGGTATATGATACATCATGAAGGGACAAAGATGTATAAAAATCTCAAGGAGCATTTCTGGTGGAATGGAATGAAAAGAGACATCGTTGAATATGTCAAGAAAGGCTTAACTTGTCAAAAGGTTAAAGTAGAACATCAATAGCCAGGAGGAAAATTACAACCATTGTCGATCCCTACATGGAAATGGGAGCGGATAACCATGGATTTTATCGTCGGGTTACCTAAGGTTAAAGGAGGATAAGATAATATTTGGGTTATACTCGATAGATTGACTAAGTCAGCACACTTTCTATCGGTAAAGACCACAAATAAGGTTAAAACCTTAGCGAAGCTATACCATCAGGAGATTGTAAGATTGCATGGGATACTGGCTAGCATAGTATCTGATAGATATCTAAAATTTACATCTCAACTTTTGGCGGAGTATTCAAAAATTGACGGGGACTAAGTTAAATTTTAGCACAGCAGCTTATCCTCAGACAGATGGGCAGCTAGAAAGATTGATAAAGTACCTGGAGGATCTGTTAAAGGCGTGCACGTTGGATTTCCCAGATAGTTGGAAGGACTGTCTGCCACTTGTGGAGTTTGCATACAATAACAGTTATCAAGCTTTAATTCAAGCAACTCCGTATAAAGCTTTATAACGAGAGGAAGTGTAGATCTCCATTATATTGGGATTTGGACAAATCAAGATGGACCCCTGAGAAAACCAAAAGACCAAAAGTCATTGAGTGGATAGAGAAAGCTACTGAAAAGATTAAGGTTAGTCAACAAAGAATGAAGGTTGCTCAAGATAGACAGAAGAGTTACGTAGACAAAAGGAGAAGGGATTTGGAGTTTGATGTTGGTGAGAAAGTGTTTTTAAAGGCATCGACAAGGAAAGGGTTCACAAGAATTGGAAAAGGTGGAAAATTGAATCCTAGATATATAAGACCCTTTGAGATAATTGAACGTGTGGGTCCAACAGCGTATTGCCTAGACTTACCAGCAAGCTTAATAGGAATCCACAATGTATTTCATGTATCCCAACACCGTAAGTATTTTACTGATAAGAGACAGATGGTAATCGTAGAGGAACTCCCGTTAGAACCTAATCTAACCCATGTGTTGAAACCACAAGGATATTGGATAGAAGATTCTAAGAGTTAAGAAACAGGAAGATTCCACTGGTTAAGGTGTTATGGAAAGAACATGGTACTGAGGAAGCCACATGGGAAACTGAAGAAAAGATACAGACGCACTACCCGAGTTATTCACAGATCGAGAAAAGAATCTGAGGACAGATTCTTCTTAAGGAGGGGAGATTGTAATAGCCCGGATCGGGGCCTGGTCGTAAACGGTAAGCTAAGGGTATCGTAAGAGCGTTTATAGACCTTGATCCATATTTAAAACACTTCATGTATTGCATCTTTAAGTGAAATACGTGCTCTTTTGTGATATTATGTTATTTCGAGGGAAATTCGGCACTGAAACCCTGATTATTATTCATTTCCCGAACCACTACTGCCCCGTTTTGTCAATGAAATTTTAAAGGATCAAAACTCATGGTTTTTAATCATTCAAACTTGTTTTGCAAGTCCCGAGAACCTTTTATGTATTTTTGAAGCAATTTAGGATTTTCTTTTAAAGTTACTATTCATCACCGAAAATGAACTTTTGATCGGTATACCGGTTACCCCTCAATATTATACTTAAAATGACCCTTGAATTATTTCATGAATTTTGATATACTTTTCAAAACCTAATTCTGACCCTAGCTCGAGTAGTAAACGAAAACGTTTAACAAATAAGTTACTATTCATTTCAAGAATTAGAACTTTTAAACCGTACGTCCGATTTTAACGAATGAGTAGTCGTTTCGAAGGAAATTTTATTTCCCGAACTTTGAACACTTTTCCCACTCTCGTAGCTGCTCGTTTGAAGGTGAAATGACCTAATTACCCTTTTTCTATCATTTTATATTTACTTTTGAAAGAAAATCTATTTATTTCTTAAAATTACACAAAGCACACCGTGTGGTCCCTTAGCCAATTAATAATTTCATTTAAGGCCATATTATTCCTATAAATAGAGACCATGGCATCATTTCTTTTCCTTGTTCACGAGCAGTCAGTCTTAAAGGTAAGTTTCTTTTTATGTTTTTCTTTGTTATTTAATTTACGTTTTATTTATGTTTAGTTTTAGATTTAATTTATGTTTTGTTTTAGATTATTATATGATTTAATTTTATGCATGAATTATGTATTTAAAATTATGTTTTAAATTCATGAATTAAATGATTTATGTTTTATAAATTATAGTTTATAAATTAAATGTTACATGATTTAATTAGGCTACAATTTAATTATGTGACAACTATTATGACATGTTACATTTAGTTATAATTTGTTCATACTTAGGTAATTTGATATGATACATGATTTAGTTGTATACATGTTACATGAAATATAATTTATAGCCTATAGTTTTAATTGTTTCATGTTTAATTATTTGTAACCCTAACCAATTGATATATGTTATGTTTATACGTATAATATACATGTACGTATTTGATTCCCCTACGTACAAATACGGTATATACTTTTGTATAAATACCTAGTGTATTTTAAATAAATACTTAAGTATTTTCCTATAAATACTAAATGTATTTTTGTATAAATACAATAAGTATTCTTGTACAAATACTATATAAATACCATATGTATTTTTGTATAAATACCAAGTACTTTTGTATAAATACAAAACGTATTTTCGTATAAATATGGTATGTATTTTTATATAAATACCCAATGTATTTTTGTACAAATACGTATGTACTTCCGTATGTATATCAAATGTATTTCTGTATAAATACGGTATGTATTTTAGTATAAATACTTAAAGTATCTTTGTATAAGTACCAAACATATTTTCGTATTAATACTATATGTACCTTCGTACAAATACCGTATACGGAAATAGTAACTTTGACCGGAATAGTAACTTTGACCATTGCTTTGACTTTATAACAATGAACTCGTTTTAACGAGGCGGATTCAACGAGAAAAGCCTTTTTCGCTAATTCTCAAAATCGAGGATCAAATTAAGCTTTTCAAACCAAACTCTAACTCGATTGAAGTTATTTCAAAATTTTAAGTCTAATATTTGATTTTACGTTATAATCTTTCGTGTAAGATTAATCATTTGCCTGAACTTTTTTCTAATAAGAGCGATCCTTCTTGAGCAATGTTTTTTTTATCAATTATGTGATTCATTACTTGAATCCGATCATGCTTTCATGATGTATTATGATATTAATGATTATCAGATTTTACCATGAGATCTCGTTACATGTTATGACATGCTTCGATAAAGTTTTGTCCTGATCATATGATACCATTATGTGTTATTGAATGTTTTGAGGTGGTTTCAACGTGCTTCTATGACTATATGATTTGAGGATAGAAACTTATAGTTATTCACCACTTACAGGTGAAGTTTGGATACTGAGGCTCCGGTATTATTGCATATTACCATTTTCTGTAGGTGAGGTTTAAATCTATTTTCAACTGGAACCATGAAAATATGTATGTATGCGAAACGTTTGAAAACCATCCCTAAAGGCTTTAAAGATCCTTGTTTTCAAATATAAACATTTCCCTTCTTAGGGCAATGTTTCATTTTAAAGATACCCTGTTTTGTTTAAAGATAATGTTTTCTGATATTCCATTTGCTTAAAGTTGTACCGTTTTGATTAACGAGCATTGAGTAATGTTTTAGAGTTTTGTTCTGATCAACGTTTAGTTTCTGGATTTTGTGTGCTTTACGCACTTCTGAAATTTTGGACAATGCAAGCTTTGGATATACTATTCTGTTGGGCCCTGACGGTATGGTTGAGTAGTAGACCGGGAGGCGTGCGCCAATGGCTACTATGATACTGGCCGTCGTACAGACCTTGATGATGGTTTAATCGGAGGTTGGTTACTCCACATCGAAGGTCGGGAGAGGTGGATGAAATTCCTCTCATTCCTGTTTACGTCACCGCGGGGTAGCTCCCTGGGCGCGACAACTGGAGGAAGAAGGATGGTGCATGTGATTTTGGGTGTCGGGATCCTAACCGGTCTCGATACCAATTCTGTTAAATGTTTTTTGGGAGTAAAGGTTGGAGACTGCCTAGCTTGCGGGCAAATTCTGTTTTAAAGACTGGTTCATACTTTCGAAAAATATTCTATATGCTATTCCCTTTTGTAAAAGTATGTATGAACCAGAATCTCTGACGTGTGTGCATGTGTGTGCTTGCTCGAAGATCTTGTTTCAAAGTGATGCTTTGAAGTACGGTTCTGAATTAAAGTTTTAAAGAAAAAGTTTTGAAATTCAGTTTTTAAAGTGCAGTTTGAAGTAAACCTCTTCTAAAAGTCCTAAAGCTTTCAAGCACTTATCTTGTTTCAAAGTTATGCCTCACTTAGTCCCTTTGACTAATACCTCTGCCCCGTTTTCTAACCTCATGGTTTCAGGTTCTGCATTTGCTGGTTGGCTGGTACCTTGAAGTATAGGAAATCTTCTGTAGTACTCTTTCGGTCAGGTTCTTTTGAACCATCTTGAATTCCACTCACTTGTTGTTATCGTATTGTTCTGTTAGGTCTTAATCAGCTTAGCCTCTTGTGTCCTTGTTACTGTTTCCAAAAGTTTTAAATTGCCCATATTTCTGCTGCAATGCTTTCTTTTAATACTCTGCTCTTGTAATGTATTGTCCGTTCGCCGGCGTGCCTTTTGGGTGCTAGGTTCCCTATCCACTCGAGAGGTACGATGGTGCGGGGTTGTGGCCCTTTCGGGGTGCTACACTCTTTCTATATATTTAGAGTTCTATTAGTGTTCAACACTCTATCGAGTCTTCATATCTAAACACTTTCTCTTTGTTTCTCCTTCTTCCATCCTTATTCGCAAGACTCCTTTATCGTCCATCATGCTATATTTAGTATCCATAACTATTTGAGTATTCTCTCGTCCATAGAGTCTTAAGATGCGAGCTTACTAAGCGAACTCCCAAAAACATTTCGTTACAACCGAGCCCCCCTCATTCCATTTCATGTGAGACTGGTCACCTATCCTAGTTGAATAGAACCCATTACTTAATCAATTTTTCACCAGTTGTACAACAAAAATAAGAAATTCATTCTTTTATCATACTAATTTGATCAAATTAAATTCTAACTAGAATTACCCAATATTAAAAGGATAACCACCTTGGTTTAGTTTTTTTTTTTTTTTTTTTGGGTCGGCCAAGAGACAAGCAAGGCTAACTCCTGCTAACTTCCTTCAGATTCACTAACACTTCAGGGTCATCCGACCAGATCACCCTATCCTCACTCAGCTCATGCCCAAGCCTAGCCAGACAGTCCACTTGATAGTTGCTGGTTCTGAACACATTCTGCAAGCAGCTCTCCCATGTTTTCCTTAAGAAGCAGCGACAGTCTTCCACAATGGCCCCATAGGGGTGCAGCGTGGTATCTCCATAATTGACTAAATTCGTTACTACTTCAGAGCCACATTAAACGATGATCTTCGCATAACGAAACTCCCAGGCAAAACGCAAGCCTTCCCTCAAACCAAGCAACTCTGTCAGTGTTATCGGGATCTCACCAAGCTTCATGGAGAACCCCCCTTTCCAGGTGCTCGTGCTCATCCCTGATAAGACCCCCGGCCGCTGCCGACTTTTAGCCGGCGTAGTAGCTCCTGTCGGTATTCAGCTTCACCTAACCCGTAGGTGGTTTCACCCAATCTGTCACGGCCCTCGGCGGCTTGTGAACTTTCTTGGTCATTTTAAGGTGCTCTAAATCTATCGCCAGGCAAATGGTTTTTTGGAAGGTGGCATGGGCCGATTCCTTGCTTCCAGCGTACTCCCAACTGTTGCGAGCCTTCCAAATTGTCCACAGAGCTACTATGAAGACGTTAGTCCAGTAGCAAATGATGTTCGACTTCGTACGAAAGTGAGAGGCCAGCCCCTCTTTCAGCTAACTCTCCGCCCCCCAAGTTGCAGAGCATCTGATATTCCGAATCAGGCATAATTTTAGTCTAGACCCGCTCGTTCAAAGGGCACTTGATTAGCATGTGGGGGATATCTTCTCTGGTTGTATTACATCTCGGGCAGCAGGCACTATCCCTCATATTTATGTCGAAGCGCAACGCCCTTGTGAGCAAGCTATCATGTTGTATGAGCCAAAAAAAGAATTTCAGTTTCATTGGGAGTTGTTATTGCCAAATCCACTTCCACTCCCCATGTTGTCTACTTCCCACATCCCGCAAGTATTCATACGTAGATTTGCATGTAAATATACCAGATCTAGTGCCTCTCCAAATCAGTTGATCAAGTGTGTCTCGATGGAGTGGTATCGGAATATTCCAAATTTCCTGGCAGGTACTCTCTGATAGCGTAGTCTGCAACCGGGTGAGGTCCCAAGCACTATTAGGCGAGATTAGATTAGTAACTTTCAAGTCATCTTCCCCTTGGTGGAGTACCTCACTCAACCTGTCCCTAAGTGTCGAGTTGCCCACCCAAACATCATTCCAAATCGAGCTCTTCTTACTGTCCCCCAAGCGTCATCCCAGCATTCCCTTCATGTTGTCAACACTTTTTATGACCCCTTTCCAGCACCTAGACGCATTCGTTTTAGGTATATGCTCCCGGATGTCTCCACCCCTTAGGTACTTCGCTTTGAACACTTTGCACCAGACGTTGTTCCCTTTATTACCGACCCACCATCCTATCTTCGTTAACATAGCTAGGTTATTTTTACGAGTCTTTCGGAGTCCAAGCCCACCAATTTGTTTGTTGTTCACAACTTTATTCCAGCCGACCAGGTGTGTTTTCCTCTTAGTAACATCCGAAGACCAAAGAAAATCACGGTTTAGTTTATCCAATCAATTGCACACATGTCTAGGAAGCTAATTCGTGTACATATGGTAAACTGGGATCGAGGAAGTGATTGATTGAATCAGGGTCATACGCCCACGATATTTAGAGTCTTAGCCTTCCAACTTGTCAGTTTCGCCTCGACCCATTCTAATATATGAGAGAAGATCTCTCGTTGGTTTCTGCCTTGTCCCAATTTCACTCCAAGGTACTTCCCTAGATTCGTCATTTCCTGCATGCCAACAATCTCCAGAATCTCCCTCTTTCGTCCAGTTGGAACTTTTTCCCCAAAGAGAACTTTAAACTTTGTCATATTAACCTTAAGTCCTGATGCCTTGAAGAACCAATCAAGAATGCGTTTGATTGACCTCGCACTAGTGATTTCTGCCCTGGATGCCAAAATTAAGTCATCAGCGAGAGTAGGTGTGAGATTTTCGGCCCCCCACGACAAATCGGAATAGGTTTCCAACACTTAGTCTCAATTGTTTCTTTAGTAAGATACGAAAATCTTTCCACGTATAACACAAACAGGTAAGGTGAGATCGGATCCGCTTGTCTAATACCACAGCTCGAAGTGATTTTGTTCAACGGTTCCCCGTTCCACAAGATGTTAGGCTGCACACACCGGACACTGGTCATGATAAGATTCACCCAATTGATAGGAAAACCAAAGAACTCAAGCGTCTCTCTCAAGAAGGCCCAATTAACTTTATCATAAGCTTTCTCCATGTCGATTTTAAATATCATACAACCTATTCTGCTTTGAGAGCCACGAAGAGTATGCATCAGTTCCTGGAGAACCAGTATATTGTCGTGAGTGCCTCTCCCGGGGATAAAGCTTCTATGGAGCTTAAGACGAAGCACTAAGGTTTTAGTCACAAGTTTCAGTAGGACATTACAAAGCGCAGTCGGACGAAATTCGCCAGCATTTTGTGGATTCGCGTTCTTTGGTATGAGGCAGATAAAGGCAGCTCCCATTACTTCCGGAACGGACCGTCTGTTGAAACAATCCAAAATAAGCTGGAACACCGAATCTCCCACTATGTTCCAATATCTCTGAAAGAAAAAGGCTTGGATATCCTTAGGTCCCGGAGCCTTGTAAGGATTCATTAAGCAGATGACTTTAGAGATCTCATTAAAAGAAGGCGCACGACTAATATGCGCGATGGTCTGAGGTGTGAGGTATCGCTGTAGCTAACTCTTAGGTAAGGGTTCTGTAGTTCCTTCCCCTCCATTAGTGAACAGATTGGAAAAGAAACTAAGTACGTGTTCCTACATTTTTGTCTAATTCGTAGTCCACTCGCTATCCATCTTCAACGTGTCAATCTTATTGCACTTACACCGGCACAGTATGGACAGGTGGAAGAACTTGGTATTTCTTTCCCCCAAGGAAAGCCAATTTATAAGTGACTTTTGAAACCACAATATCTCTTCCTATTTGAGGGTTATATTGTAGTCCTCAATGAGTACGGTTTCCAGGGCCCAGAGATGATCATGGAGTTTGGCACTAGGTATCCATTGGATCCCTTCTATCCGGGCTCTCAGTTTTCTCTTGCGTTCAAATATGTTCCCAAAAGATTCTTTGTTCCAGGTTTTCAAAGTTACAAGAAATCTTCCAATGTTGTCTAGTGCCTCTCCTTCTTTGTAACATTCTTTCTCCACTATTTTCTCACATTCTGGGTTCGTGTCCCAAGTTTTCTCAAATCTAAACCGTTTATTTTGGGAGATATTACCCAGCTCTATCGTGTTGATGAGTAAAGGGTTGTGGTCCGAGTGAAGTCACTGTAAAACTCTGATTGTGTTGTTGGGGAACTTGAGAGTCCACGCCGTGTTAGCAACAGCGCGATCTAACCTTTCTCGGACTATACGGCTACCAGGCACCACCCTAGTCCAGGTGAATTTAGGCCCCAAAGCCCCTAAATCCAGCAGCTCGCAGCGGTTCAGATTATTCTTAAAAGTGTTCCTTTCCAGCTGGCCTCCTTGCCACTAAGATGTCATTAAAGTCTACTGCGAGAATCCAAGGGAGATTATGCTAATTCCCAAAGGCTTCCGGGTCCTCCCACAAATCCTTACGTCTCCCCGACATCGGGCTCCCATAAATTCCGGAGCAAAGCCATCTGTTACTGCCTGGTGGCCCTATTAACGTATGAACTGCTTGGTTAGAAGATCCAAGCACATTCACCTTCACATTATTTCCATCCCAAAGTAACCATATCCCACCTTCTCTACCGTTAGTCGGGGCACGAAACACGTTGGGGAAAACCAGTTTGGCTGAAATATCTGTAGAAGTTAGGAAAGTAAATATTAACATATCTTGTAACTAGTCGTGATTATTCCTCTTACCTTTATTAGCTTAGCCGTGTTGTTTATTTAATCTTCCTTGTAACTAGTTACAGAATTACAGCAATATACAGAATATTTCCCAATCATGAATTACTCTAAACTCAACATGGTATCAGAGCGGGCGACGATCCAATAATTGGATCTGAACCTTGCTCATCACGTACCGTACCTTTCCCGGCCATGGCCGACGATAGCAACAGCAGTTCCGGCAAGGGATCGCAGCAGCCCGGCGATTCCCTAGCCACCCAACTTGCCAGCATCCTCAGTAGCCTTCAAAACCCACAATCAGAAACAAATCAGACTCAACACATGCCTCAATCCGTATCGATTAATATTAAGTTAAATCAGTTCAATTATTCTCTTTGGTCACGGTTAATGAGAATGGAGATCGGAGGGAGAGGAAAGTTAAGCCACCTTACCGGAAATCCCCCACCACCAGCGCCTGATTCCCCAGCCTACACGAGATGGGAACAATCAGACTTGATAGTTTGTATCTGGCTTTTACACAACATGGAGCCGGAGTTAGTGACGGTATACGCGGAGTACCCATCAGCCAAGACCTTATGGGACGGTCTTAATTCCACGTACAGCCAAAGTAGTGACAGTTTCCAAATCTTCGATCTCACGACCCGAGCAAACAATCTGCGACAAGGGACCGAGAGCATCGAGAAATATTACGGGAATCTCCAACGGATTTGGAGAGAAATAGAAGTTCGGCAACCGAACCCGATGAACTGTGAACGGGACATTACCATCTTCAATCGCCTCAGATCCGAGACCTAACTCTTCCAGTTCCTGGCCGGGATCGACGATAGGTACGAACCGGAGCGACGCGATCTCTTGAAGGAAGATCCGTTACCCTCAGTTGAGAAGGCCTATGCCACCATCCGAAGAGAGGGGAGTCGGAGAGAGATTCTAGTGGGCCGGAATACATCATCGACGGTGGATACAGGCGTCGGAGCCGGCTTAATTGCCGGAAAGCAGGGGCAAGGGCGACCGGGGTTTGGTGGTGGAAAGAGACCAGACATGCGTTCTACCGGGCCGCCAAGGACAACGCCGGCGACTCCGCGGTGGAACGCTGCTAGCAGCAGTAGCGGGGCTGGCGGCGGAAAAATCTCCAATGGAGGACCAACGCAGTGCAGCCGCTGCGGGGAGAATCGGCCACACGATTGAGGGATGTTACGAGATCATTGGGTGGCCTGAGGGGTGGAGAAGCCGCCGCCGTGATCATGCGCCACCAGCGTATGGCGCGGCGGCGATTGCAGCAAGCGGTGACATAGAGAAAACAGATAACAGAAATGGAGAAGAAGAGACCGAAGCAGCGGCAGATTCTAACAAGGAGAAAGGGGTGGCTCTTTTAGGTATAGGGCAAAGATGGATTTTACCATCTTGCCCCTCCCCCCCCCCCCCCACATCTTTTGATTTAAATTCTGGCCCCTGTTGTGATTACACCCCTATTGTTTCTAAGTTCTTCAATTCAGTCCCTAGTGTTATGATTAGTAGAAGTGAGTCCTTTAATGATGAAAATTGTAAAAAGGACCCCAAGTTGAATTCGAATGAGATAGGTGCAGCATTTCATGTCAACACAGACCCAAAATCGCAGAAGTCCCTTTGGATTTTTGATTGCGGGGCCACAGACACAATGACATATGATCAATCGGATCTGACAGATTACAGCAGTGCCTCCCGAGATGGCATTGTGACTGCTAGTGGGGGTGTTTTGGATGTACAGGGGACTGGCACCATTACAGTTGCACCGAATCTGAAATTAAAGAATTATCTCTATATTCCAAGTTTATCCTGCAAATTACTTTCTATTAGTCAAGTCACGAAGCAATTAAACTGCATGTTGGTGATGTTTCCCTCTTTTTGCTTATTGCAGGATATTCGTTCGGGGAAGGTGATTGGGCGTGGTACTGAGGAACGTGGATTGTACTATGTCGATGAGGTGGCTCAACAGGGAACCGCAGCGCTTGCTCACGGGACAGTGAACCGTCAACAGTGGTTGTGGCATCGCCGACTAGGGCATGCCTCGTCAGGGTATCTTCAGTTGCTTTTTCCGAAGTTCTTTCCCAAAGATTGTCAGTTTAAGTGTCATACTTGTTCGTTGGCAAAAAGCCATAAGCAGTCTTATCCAGTGTCAAGTTTTAGGTCTAGTACTGTTTTTTCGTTAGTCCACTCTGATGTATGGGGGCCCTCCCCAAACACAACATCAACTCATGGTTTTAAATATTTTGTCCTGTTTATTGATGATTGCTCCCGGATGACCTGGGTTTATTTCTTAAAAAATAAAGCCAAAGTTTCTCCTAAATTCATTGAATTTTATCATATGGTACAAACCCAATTCCAAACCCACATTCAAGTTCTTAGATCAGATAATGGGGGGGAGTACATTAATTCCACACTTAAACAGTTTTTTCGTGATCATGGGTTGTTACATCAGACATCGTGTCCTCATACTCCTCAGTAGAATGGGGTCGCCGAACGTAGAAACCGGCAACTCTTAGAAATGTCTAGAGCCTTACTCATTGAGTCTCGTTGCCCTCAGTATCTCTGGCCTGAAGCAGTAGCGTCCTCGGTTTACTTAGTTAACCGTCTACCCTCAAGACCACTTAACTTTGACACCCCATTACAGTGTCTTGCCAAACAAGTTAGGATACCATCTCTCCTTACCCTTCCTCCTAGGGTGTTCGGATGTTCAGTCTTTGTCCATTTGCCTAAAAACTCCCGTACCAAACTGGATCCCTGCTCAGTCAAGTGTGTCTTCGTGGGTTATGGGGTTCATCAGAAGGGGTATCGTTGCTTTAACCCCACTTCTCGTCAGATCTATACTACCATGGATTGTGACTTTGTTGAAACAGAATACTACTTCACAGCCCCACTTAGTGGTCAGGGGGAGAGTCCGGAGCAGGATCCACTAAGTGGGGTTCCACCACTCAGTTGGCCAGACACAATCCTAACAGAACAGGCAGGCGGAACCACCGAGCCATCACCTCCCATTGTACAATCCACGGGCCCTGACAACTCCATCATCCATCCGACGAATACTCCTGAGGTAAGTAAGACAGTTAGTAGTTCCGTTTCTGTTATTCCATATGATGATGACAGTGCAGGGAGTAGTGAGGAACAGGGGGAGAACGAAAGTGACAGGAACCCTGTAGACGGGGGTACAGAGAGATATATACTGCCTCCTCGCTCCACAAGAGGCATTCCTCCGAGAAGATATGAGCCAGACCATGTTGGTCGAACCCCGCGGTATCCGGTAGCCAACATGGTCAGAAAAAATGTGAGCCCACAAGCTCTTGCTCACACGAGTGCCATTCAGTCTGTCAGAATCCCCAGCCGAGTAGAAGAGGCACTTAAAGATGAGAAGTGGGTAAAGGCAATGGAGGTAGAAATGGAGGCATTAGAAAATAGTGGAACATGGGAGAAGTGTACCATACCAGAGGGGAAGCGAACTGTCGGTTGTCGTTGGGTGTTTACAGTGAAACATCGGGCAGATGGCAGTATTGAAAGGTACAAGGCGAGGCTAGTGGCGAAAGGATATACACAGACCTACGGGATTGATTACTCAGAAACCTTTTCACCCGTAGCAAAGATCGATACCATCAGGGTCTTGTTCTCAGTAGCAGCAAATCGAGATTGGCATCTCCATCAGTTTGATGTTAAAAATGCTTTCCTGCACGGTGACCTTCAGGAGGAAGTGTATATGGATCCACCTCCTGGATTTACCGGTAAGTTCAGTAGTAGGGAAGTGTGTAAGTTGAAGAAGTCGTTGTACGGGTTGAAACAGTCACCCCGAGCGTGGTTTGGGAGATTCTCAACAGCTATGAAAAAGTACGGCTATCACCAGAGCAACTCCGATCACACGTTATTCATCAAGAGGCGAGGAGAGCTGGTAACGTGTTTGATTATTTATGTCGATGATATGATTATCACAGGGGACGATCAGGAGGAGATTACACAGCTCAGAGGGAATTTGTTTCAAGAATTCGAGATGAAGGATTTAGGGCCACTGAAGTACTTTCTCGGGATAGAGGTACTACGCTCTAAGAAGGGGATCTACATCTCACAAAGGAAGTATGTTCTGGATTTGTTAGCAGAGACTGGGTTATTGGAGTGTAAGCCGGTAGACACTCCTATGGTTGTCAGTCACGGTTTGAGGATTGAAGAAGAGGCAGAAGAGGTAGAGGGGTCACAGTACCAACATCTAGTGGGGAAGTTAATCTACCTAACTCACACCAGGCCTGACATAGCTTATGTTGTAGGAGTGTTGAGCCAGTTTATGCATAAACCACAGAAAGCACATATGGAAGCAGCTCTCAGAGTGTGTAGGTACTTAAAGAGTTGCCCGGGAAGAGGAGTTATTTTTCAGAAACACGGGCACTTGGAGATCGAGGCCTACACAGATGCAGATTGGGCAGGAAGCCCGGGTGATCGAAGGTCGACCTCTGGCTACTTCACACTAGTCGGAGGGAATGTCGTGACTTGGAAAAGTAAGAAACAGAAAGTGGTTGCACTCTCAAGTGCAGAAGCAGAGTTTCGGGGAGTTGCACGGGGATTGGCAGAAGTCCTTTGGGTGAGAAAACTGCTTACAGAGATTGGCGCGCCCCCAACCAGAAAGTGCAGGCTTATGTGTGATAATCGGGCAGCGATAAGTATATCTGAAAATCCTGTACAACATGATCGGACGAAGCATGTTGAAGTTGATAGGCATTTCATCAAGGAAAAGATTGAAAAATGAATAGTTGAGCTTTCATTTGTGAGATCAGAAGACCAGCTTGCAGATATATTGACCAAAGCCGTGAATGGGAGGATATTCACAGAAGTTCTAGGCAAGTTGCAAATTGGTGACCCAACTTTACAACTTTAGGGGGAGTGTAGAAGTTAGGAAAGTAAATATTAACATATCTTGTAATTAGCCGTGATTATTCCTCTTACCTTTATTAGCTTAGCTGTGTTGTTTATTTAATCTTCCTTGTAACTAGTTACAGAATTACAGCAATATACAGAATATTTCCCAATCATGAATTACTCTAAACTCAACAATATCTTCTACTTGAGGGCCTGAAACTTTCGTTTCCAGTAAAAACACGAGGTCAGGTTTGTGCTCTATAACTAAATCTTTAAGGTGTCTCTGAAACACCTCATTCTCGGTTCCCATGCAATTCCAAGTCGTAATCTTCATGATAAAACACAGAAGAAAAGTACTCAAGTAAAATAAACCCTCAAGGGTGTAGGTCATCGTTGTATCCCCAAGCAGAAACAAAGTCGTCATCTGCCTCCATGCGGGCAGAGCCATCACCTGCTCCACTTTCGGCGTTCTCCGAGTTATCTTTTGGATCGGGTTCAAGGGTATAAGTGGCCACGTCCATGCCATCCGTGTTGAAATCCTGTGGGGGTTCGTGGTTCAAAAGAGGAGGATTATGTTGGAGTGTTGTTTCCATGATGGACTCTCTCTTCCAGCCGTCTCCGGGTCAAGTTGTGTCCTGCCTTGGGCCTTACCTTTTCACTAGGAGGGGCTTTCTCTATAATGGGCTCTTTGTCATAGTACCTGCGGATCGGGTTCTGGACCAGTATGTTGGTTCGTTCACTTAGAGGTAGCCGGCCTGCACCAGGTTTCTTCGATCGTGGCTTATGGGCCCATTGGCTTGGCCCAACTACTGGCCCAAGTCGAGTGGGTGGTTCCTCGGAGGTTTCAATTAAATAGAGGATTGTTTTGAGCTGCAATCTCGCTCACTGCGTGTCTTTCTCCATATTAGCCATGATTTTCGGGTGCTCCTGATTTTCCTCTCCATTTTCCATTTTTGTAAAGATCTCGAATCTGTTGCCCCGCGAAGCATTTGCTTTCTTTGTCGGAACCGTTTTTCCACTACCACCTTCGGGTCTTCCGCCCCTACCTTTCTTGGCCACCATCCAACTTCCATAGACCGGGCTTGTCAGCTTCTCCAGGGGTGCCGATCTATTCAGTTCCTCGACCATCGTATGCCCATCATGGTTTGGTGTCTTTTTTTTCTTTTTTGGGCAGTTGTTGTTGCGATGTCCAACTCTCCCACATTGGAAGCAAATCGTCGGAAGGTTTTCGTACTCTAATGGGTAGATGATACCATCAACTTCAACAATGCTCCTTAACGGCTTAACTAAGTCGATCTCAACGCAAGCCCTCGCGTACTTTCCTTTGTGCCCCCGCTAAGTGTGCTTATCAATTTTTATCGGCGTTCCCACAGCCGACGCTACGTAGTACATCATCTCTTCTTTGTAGTATTCCACTGACACCTCCGGGATCTGAATCTAGGTTATGACGGTTGTGATCTTATCCTTAGAGGCTTGAAATCTCGGTATCGTATGACCAGGTAGTGTCCGGAGATCACCCATTGGCCTTCCATGAGCATATACGAAGCTTTATCCAGATCCAAGAGCTTGAGGATAAAGCAACCGTGGCATAGCTCTACCAGGTCAAACTCATCCCTTAGGTTCACAATTTGTCAATCCGGGTAGATAGGATGTACACGTTTGCATTCCTCCCTAGGATCCTCAGAATTAGCGAGTCTTTCCAGGCGACTTGGAGTTCTTCTCAGTATTCATCTTCTATGATGATGTAGGGATATGGGTGTTCCTCCGTAGGGTTCAAGCAGGTGGATCATGTCCAAATTCTCCATATCCTGCTTATCAAAATTGGAGTCGTCTTCCGGCCGTCGGCCCTGCAGCGTTGCAAGATATGATCCTCTAGGGGAATGAGCCTGGTGAAGTTCTGGGGCGCCAACGGTATCCTCCATCGCTGCGTTATCCTGCATGCCTATCGTCCGTTTGAATTTTTTGGTGCTTCTTCTCATGTGGTCGAAATCCTCGCTAGAGAGAGACGGAAATTTTTCTCTCACTAGATCCATATTGATCTTTAGGTTAGTACAACCCTAGTTCAAACTTGACATTCACAATTAGTGAGAATTGTATAGTGCGCTGAACCCCCACCTTGGTTTAGTGAAATCGGTATATCCGCAGGAAGAAACCAGCCACATGGGGCAACATGCTAAGGCCCAAATTAGTGGCCACATTTCTTTTTCTTTGTTGCATTTCATTTATTGACGGTAAGATATATAACTTTTCCAACCAATTCAGGGTTTGCCAGATTAGAGGGTGTTTTGCTAAATAACACCCCCTAATCTACCATTTACTATGATGGTTTCGTAGATCTCTTCAATTCTCGGAGGCCCGGGTTAGTGGTGGAATGGCAATGATAATATAGTCACGTTCAAAGGCAATGGATAAATTATTCTTTTTTCACCTACCATTTTCATCAAATTACATAAACTATTCTTTCTAATCGTCTACTTTTCTTTTTCTTTTTTTTTTTTTTCTTTTGAAAGTTTAGTAAGAAAATTTGCTTATACAATATTTTTTGTATAACATGTTTACTTTAACTACTTAACAAACTTTTTCTTATTTCGTATATTCGGATTTTAAAATATTAGTTTTGATTATCTTTTTCTTTTTTTTCATAATCGGGACCCGAGTCCCTTCTTCTTAGTTATAGTTTTTCTTTCTATAGTTTTTTTTTATTTCTTATTTCTAGGTTTTTTTTTTTTTTCTAAAATTTAAAGAAGAGTGTTGCAAACTAACTTATTTATAGGTTTAATATTTGAGGTGGCATCAAAATAGTTTTTTCCATACACATATTATCACTAATTAATAATCCAATACGATCAAATTATGAAAGAAAAGAATTCTTTTTTTAGTTGAAAAAGGAAAAATTATTGATATAGTACAAATAATATTAAAACAAAAATGGTATGCTATCTTATTTATCAAATTTATTCTTATATGATTATAACTAATATAATTTCCGTGCCTGTGCAAGATACATGTTGGTTAATATATTAAGAAACAATAAATGTTTGTTGAACCTGTATATATGACTCTAACTCATTGACGATGACGATTCATCAAAGTAAACTCTTCCTAAATATGATACTTACAAAATTAAACATGAGAATTCTCGAACCCTCTGCCGAGCTCTACCATGCCCACATTTCCTTTTGAAGGGGCCAAACAAATGTCTCTACCTGCTGTCAACAATCTTTCTTCGGAATTCTACTGAACGGGTCAATCCTCCCCTCCCCCGTTTGTTTTAGCAATAACTCCTAAGATCTCCTCACCAAGAGCTCACCGGCGACGACAGAGGAAGCAACCCACCTACTATGGTGGCATGGGGCGGCTTTTTCTTTCACAAATTAGTATAACGTTGAACGATTAAGTTACGTCGTTCTATGGTGCAGCATCCTCTCGTTGATAAGAGATTGAACCTAGTTTCAATTATGCTGACGGAATAGAACCAATCAAACTCTTTAGCAATTTTAATTATTATTGGATTAAAAGAATAAATCCAGCGGGTTTTTTGGTTTTGACAGTTGAAACCATGTGAGGGTTTAGTTTTTCTTCTTCTTAATAATATATAATTATTCTCACCAAAGAAAAGTTGAATTATTCATTAAGCCAGAAGTTATGGTTGGTGATCGATTCGCAACTTAACTTCGCCCTCATTCTACATTTGGCAGCAAGGAAGCACTTAAAACAGGAAAAATTTGTAAAATTGGTATATCAATTAGATTAATTCAATAATTTTTGGATGTTTTATTTTTTTATTTAAAAATAAATAATTCAATGTCAATTTTAACTCAAACCGTTAGTATCTGTCGGAAAATCCATTTGGTCTTCCACATGTCACTGCTTTGCTTGAATACGTGGGATACCTAGTGGGTTTTCCGATGAGTATTTATGGGTTTCAATCAAATTTAATATTAAATTATCCACAAAATTTTAAGAGATGATTCTCATGTGTCTAGCACTTTACCCCTCAAAGTACGTAACTCCCACAGCTGATAAGCAGCTCCGATACCAATCAATCACGCCTGGGCACATTCATCCCAAGTGAAGTTTTCGACCCTCCAAGTATAATTTAAAATCGAACGTAAATCACCAACCAAAAAAATATTCATCAATTACACTTCAATTCTTTGATTTATATAAAAAGGAGACTCATATTTTTCTAATATAAAACAGATCATCACACCCTCTAAATGATATACGGATACAGATACGTCGATACAAATATGATTTCATATAGATACAGTGATACGATTTTTTTTTTTTTTTTTTTGAATTTTTCATGTAAGGAGTGTCTGACACAATATTCAACATGAATATCCAACACGATATGATACGATAAAATAATATTTTTAAAAATATCCGTGCATAATCGTGTCCGGTAGACAAACATACAAAAGCCACTCAAGAATGAGATTGTTTTGGAGAAAAACAGATCTCTTTTATTAAAATCCATATTTAATGTGCTCATAGTGGTAGCTTAGAATATGTCGGTCACATGCCTGTATTGCTGCCTTAAATTGTTGTGTTGAATTTTTCTACAAACATAAGTGTACGAAATTCATTTTTGGTACGACTTTTTGAGCCATATTGCCAGAGAACCCACATGATCAAATAGCACGAAATTTATTTTCAAGAATATTGCTGAACTTTCACAAAAATTATAAAATAAAATTCGTCTTCATTCAATTAATGCTCCAGAACGGGGTATGGTTGAACAAAGATATGTTGATTAATATTCCAATCATTGTTCAATTAATTCTTGTACTCTCAAATTGATGATCTTTTAATCGTACTTTCATACTTTGAAGTGCTTGATTTGGTCAATAATGCATACATTTCACATAATTATAATATGTTGAATTATTCCTATCGCCCAACGACGGTTGGCTCAAATTGATAAGAGTTTAAGGTCACTTAAATAGGGTTTCGCATTCGAACCTTGTAGATATAAAAAGTTATGTTGAGAGAGGCCTCCGTGAAAAGCGCAACTACGTTGGGAGAGATTCTCGTGAAAAACGTATTTAATACCTCGAAATATTAGTCTCTCACTTAATTGGGTGAGGCAAAAAACTCTGAGAGATCAAAAAAAAAAAAATTTATTTCTCACTTAATCGGGTAGGGGGAAACAGATTAAAAAAAAAAAATCCTATCACCTTAGAAATTTACTTTGAAGCAATACTTGCAAAACCAGGTTGGATTTATGGTGGACAAAATTGGAATTGAGTTAAAAAGTATATTAAATTTTATGATCTTAAAGATACAAATTTATTTTGCAGTCGGAAAATGAAATGTAATAAAAACGCTAAATTTATCAAGTTAGTATACCAAATTTGGAATGCTCCCATTTTTCTAGGGTTTTGTAGGTGGACATTCTTACAATGTTCTCATTATTCCTGTCACCCTAGAAAATTAATATCCATAATGAAAGTCTTAGGTATGAAGCTACAGGGCGGATAATTTTAATAATTTTATTGGGGAAAATTACATCCAACTACCCTGAGGTTTGCTCTAATTACGAATCAGTCCCTCTTTTTTCATTTATTACATATCAACCCCTAAAAACACTGTTTCAATTACAAATCAGTCCCTCTTTAGGGGTTAAAATGTAATTGAAACAGTGTTTTTAGGGGTTGATATGTAATAAATGAAAAAAGAGGGACTGATTCGTAATTAGGGCAAACCTCAGGGTAGTTGGATATAATTTGCCCATTTTATTGTGTCGAATATTTTTCACATAAAAAAATTTTAAAAAAAATTATGCTTATATATATTCATGTCTTGTTATAATCGTGTTTATGTCACTATATACGTATTCATACATCCGATAATAAGAGTTATAATTATAATTTGTGGAATATGATCATTCTCCATGACCCAACATAACCGTAACATTAATCGAACACTTTTAAACTTATAAGTTCTACAACTTTAATTAATTGGAACTTGCTTGTAGATTTTTTTTAAAAAAAATTGCTTGTAGATAATTCATAATAGAGAAGAGTTTTACAACTGCTCCACTTGCAATAATCAAAAAGTGTGGGAAAAGTTTGCAAACAAATATAGAAATATTAAATAAAACAAAAAAAGGGACAAGAAATCTCAATATATATGCCAGAATTCAGCCTGTACAACGACGAAATTTCAAAATTATTATTTATTTATGATTGGGTTGGGGGTTGTAAGACTCAAATTTATTATAAGGGACAATTACATACAAGTCCCTAAGGTTAAGCCCAATTATAAGTCGGTCCCTATCCTTTAGAATATTACACTATAGTCCCTATATTTCTTATTTTGTGTGAAGTCTATAACGAATTTTGTAAAAGTACACTTATATCCCTGAAGGTTTGGTGAGTGTTACATATAATGTATGAACAAAAATGCAAAATCATCCCTAAAAATATATAAAAATTAATAAATTAACAAGGCTTATGGACTACAGTGTAATATCCAAAAGAATAAGGATCGACTTGTAATTATCGCTTATTACAATGAGAGACGAAACTACATGGGACGAGGATAGCCCTGTATTTAATTTTTGCTCCTCTCCTTTTAATTTTGGTTCCTTTCCTAATTGTAATATTAAAAGAATTTGTTAATATCAATTAATCATCCCCGAAAAGAACTGGCTACTAATCAATGTTTTCGAGTTACATTAAATTACAAACCCGTCCGATTTTATTAGGACGATCCGGACTCGAACACAAACAAATAATATTTGTATAATTTTCCTTGATATTTTTATAATTTCTTCTGTGTACATCTTTCCAGTAACGTTCATGATTAGACATGATCACATGCATTCCAATGAATATTCCAAACTGAAATTATATCTACATTCCAAAAATCTCTTCTTTTTTTCAATAAAGAATTGGGTATAAGTTATAACATTTTTAAATATTCAAATCCTCAATAGCAACATATGATAAGATGCTTAAATCTTGAAATCATGGCAAGCAAGTGGGCCCTAATGCTTCTTCCCTTAGATCCCTACCATTTAATTATATATATATATATATCCAATATAACCAAAACAACACAAACATTTCCAGTTTTCCATACAAGATCAAGAAAGAAAGAAGCATGGGAATCCCAGTTTTCATCCTAATGTTACTTCCCATATTGGCTCCCAATTTCACATTGTCTTCACCAGTGCCAAACCCTGAACTTGTAGTGCAAGAAGTCAATGAGTATGAATTATATGTTACTTGGCTTACATATTCATATTAAGTTCAGGAAATTTGCATGCTTAGTCCAACAATGTCTCACATTACACTTCCATCTTATCTATCTTTTCAGGAAAGTTAATTCATCTAGGAGGAACTTACAATTCCTCTCATGCGGGACTGGCAATCCCATCGACGACTGCTGGCGGTGCGACCCCGATTGGGAGAAGAACCGCAAGCGCCTAGCCGACTGCGCGATAGGGTTCGGGAAGCACGCGATCGGCGGTCGGGATGGGAAAATCTACGTGGTGACCGATTCGGGGGACCACCCGGTGAACCCCAAGCCGGGCACGTTGAGGTACGGTGTCATCCAGAACGAGCCGTTGTGGATCGTGTTCGCCCGGGACATGGTCATCAAGCTGAAGCAAGAACTGATGCTCAACTCGTTCAAGACAATCGACGGGCGGGGGGCGAGCGTGCACATCGCCGGGGGGCCGTGCATCACCATACAGTACGTGACGAACATCATCATCCACGGCATCAACATACACGACTGCAAGCGAGGCGGGAACGCCTACGTGAGGGATTCACCCGAGCATTATGGGTGGCGGACGGTGTCGGATGGCGATGGGGTGTCCATCTTCGGCGGGAGCCACGTCTGGGTGGATCATTGCTCGTTGTCCAACTGCAGGGATGGGCTCATTGATGCCATCCATGGCTCCACCGCCATTACCATCTCGAATAACTATATGACGCACCACAATAAGGTGATGCTGTTGGGGCACAGCGATAGCTATACGCGCGACAAGATTATGCAGGTTACGATTGCGTTTAATCATTTCGGAGAAGGGCTCGTGCAGAGGATGCCGAGGTATGATAAGTTCTTCGTAATTTCTCAACTATGAGGGTCTTTTCGTGATTGAATTGAATCTGAGGGGGGCTCTCCGTAAACATTTTTGAAAATTCATCCCAATAGGGAAACGAGATCCAATCTCGTCTGCTTATCCTAAATCCTGGCTCCGTCCCGAATTGCAGGTGCAGGCATGGCTACTTCCACGTGGTAAACAATGACTACACGCATTGGCAAATGTACGCCATTGGTGGCAGTGCATCCCCCACGATTAACAGCCAAGGCAATAGGTTTCTTGCCCCTGATAGACCAGAAAATAAGGAGGTTAGAACATTAAGAACATAATGCGCACATTAATAATCAATCAAATCTAATGAAAATCCAAGAGAACATTCACTAATCCTCTTAATTCTTTACACATTTTGCAGGTAACCAAACATGAGGATGCACCACAAAGTAAGTGGAAAAATTGGAACTGGAGATCGGAAGGAGACCTAATGCTAAACGGCGCGTTTTTCACCCGGTCGGGAGCTGGAGCCTCGTCTAGTTATGCCAAGGCGTCGAGCCTGAGCGCTCGGTCGTCTAATCTGGTTGGCACGATGACGATGGGAGCTGGAACACTTAGCTGCAGGAAAGGCAAAAGATGCTCATAGGATTACAAGATACAAATATATATATATTCTCAATTTTTAATTTGATTTTAAAGTTTTTAACTACTTTTCTTAATAACCTCAGTCTGTTTGGAAAACAGAGGACTGGAGAGTTGATAATTTGATGTAACTACTTCATTTTACTGCTTTTCAGTAAGAATTGATCAAGTTCTCCATTGCGTATGTTCAAATGTTTGTTCTTGCTCCACTTCATACAAATGCTCAATAAAATCATCTTGATTTTGTGAAAATGATTGTATATTTTCGCGTAAAAAGATGTTATGTTTGAAAATTCTAGCTACCTGAGTTCGGTTAGATTAAAATTTGTTCGGGCTCGGTTCATTTGATAAGCAAATTAAGTTCAAAAAAAATAAAAAAAAGAGGACCCGAGTATAAGGAGATCGAACCAAATTGCCGGCTCGTTCACTCGCTTAAGCGTGTGATGAGAGAAAAGCAATACTTCTAATAAAGATTTAACGCTATTAGAGTGGATTATTGGGGTCATTGAAGGCCGACCAAGGGTGGCATTCGTTCGCATGGGATGACCGACAATTTATGATGCACAGACACTTCTACACATCTCATTTTGTCTACACCATATACAACACTTACTACGTATTAAAATTAAAAAAACGTTTGTATCGTCATATCTATATCCATGTATTATAGCTGGTGCGTGAATGATTTCAAAAGATGAAAAGCAGAAAGCCCCTTGAGGCCCTGCAACATGTTCCTGGACTGTCTGAATTCAGAGAAAAGTCACAGACCAAAGTTGTGTGTAAAAGCTACAACGCACAAGCCTCTGCTGCAGGGTAATAATGAGTACCAAAAGGAAGAAAACCTAACTGTTTTTGGTCCTTTAACTTGGTCACAACCACGAGAAAACTAACATGGTTTGCATTGAATGCTTCTGTCACAGGACAATCCGAAGAAGAAGCCATAAATTTTGACCCAACAACCCTTCATTAATCACAGGCACAGAAGTGTGATCTTCCCCACTTATCCATAGATAGCATTTCAAGACTCCATCTTCTGATGTTGCGGCAGTGCCTCATTAATTGCTATTTGCTAGTTTCTGAGACCAATGTGTCGGCAATAATATGTGATGGGAATTGGGTCGGGTCTAGGGGTACGTTTCAAGCTCAACCGAGCAAAACTAGGGTTGAGCTCAGGATTGAGCATGGTTTTTTGAGATAGACTTGAACGGGGCGGAAACTTTTGAGAGTTGTGGGGGCTTCTTTCCTTTGGTTTTATATGGTTAGATGACGTATCGTATTGCTTCCCCCGTGCGCCTCTAAATCTGATATTGGCGTAACTGCAACGCACAGGGTGCATGCTAGTGTTTCGTAGCTGATGCTAATAATATTTGATGGTTGGATAAGATCATAAGAAACAAAGCTATGGACAAAGTAAGATACATACACTAAAATACCAGAATTTGAAAGTTTGAAACTGAAAAAACACTTCTCTTCTCAACCCATTCTTTCATAAACCCAAAGCCTCAAGACACTGATACACACAGTGAAAATGATTTATTAAACATGCCACGAGACTAGTCCAACTTGAAGGTCTGAGTTCAAATGTATGAAATTAAAATTTACTAACTAGAGATGAAGATTGAAAACAACACAATTTCCAAGCAATCGCTCTCAGACAGCAAAATGCATGCAAATTATCACGCACATGATCTCAAAACACTGCATTCTTCCATACATTAGCCACTCATTTCGACACGTTGCGTTGTTTTATACATCAAACCAAACGTGTCCTAAACCCGACAGTTAAGTAAGAGAGACACATATGAGCCAAGAGGTGCTATAGATTTACATCTATTTACTTTTTAACTATCAAGTAGTGAACACCCGACTCAAAGAGGACTCTATTGAAGTTTGTACACCCAAAATCGAACGCTCCCTGTAAAACAAAGCACAACGCAACGAACCTCTAACAAGAATTTAACAAACATGCACAGACTTCGATAACTACAACCATAGATCTCTCTCAGAATCAATACTTGATGACACAAATTTTCAATAAAAACAATATGCGAAGATAAAACTACGCGACCGGGAGAGGGATTTACGAATATTTAACCAGCAAAAACATATGGAAAGGTCTAACAGAACCTGCAGTTATGCCAACAAGATCAACGCATAACTATCCCAAACAATTCTCCTTTGCACCTTCCAAAATGAGAGAGGTTATAGAAACTTAATAGTAATGATATACACAAGCACAACCTGCAGATGAACTTCATATTACATATGCCAAAAGGGATACAGACATTATGCTGATGATCCGAAACTTACAGCACCCCCAAGGATCATAATTCAAATGAATTGTAAGACCGCAAAAGAACTGATTTCTTCTGAAACTTAACCGGGAATTTACAAGGATGGGCTGATCCTACGGTACATCATGAAAACATAATTATTCCGACTCCTCAACATTCAGATGACAAGCCGAATCTCTCCAAATTCCTAAGGTTACAAGAAGGGCAAATTACATTTACTACCTATTGAGGTTGTGTGGAATTACAAAGTAATCTCTCGTGCTTGAAAAAATACAGTATAATCCCTGGCATTTACAGTAAGTGTGTAATACTTCCAAAAATACCCCCATTTACGGTCTCAGCAGACGAATTCCAGGGGTATTTTTGAGTTTTACACATTTTGTGCAAATATCAGGAGCTATACCGTAATTTATCAACCAGAAGTACTAATTTATAACTTCACCCAACCTCAGGGTAGTAAATGTAATTGGCCTGAATTATACATCAGAAAAAGCACCTACTACTCTGTTACAACGACACCGAATACAGTATGTGCAAAATACAACTGACAAGTTTCAGAACCCTAAACACAGCCTCATTATACATGACCGAAATACAACTTACAAGTTTCACCAATAATGCTCAGACAAAAACCGTAAGCTTTACAAGAATTATGCTGCACAAAAAAAGCGCCTACTCTTCTGTTACAACGACACCTAGCACAATACGCCTATAATACAACTTACAAGTTTCACAACCTTAATTGCAGCCTCATCATACACGACCAAAAAACATGGTCTTCCGATTTGTACATAACTTTTACAAGCTTGGAAGATGAGGTGCACATGTCGAATGAAAAGGATTACATGTGTAGAACCTAATACATAGAATATTCTATATACAGATTAAAAAAGGGCTTCCACATATGGAGAAGAAAAAAATACAATGAAATCATCCATATTTTGCTCAAAAATATTCTTCAAGTATTGACAAGTTACTTTTCACACAAACCCTTGAAGGAGCACCACTCAATAATATGATTAAGGCTTCTTTGCACTCAATAGTATTAAGCATTTCAGGGATATCCAAGAGGGCACCTACTAATGGTTCTCTGCTCCTGAGTACGATAATTAAGGAAAAATCCCATGTCAATAACAATAGATCATCAGGAGAAGCCATATGATGATTATATAAGTGCATTCATGGAAATATGGGGCCAGGATCTAAACAAGACAATGGACTTGTAGTTTATCCAATCACTCATTTAAGGAACTTAACTAAATTACATTCGAAGCAAGATTTGCTATGAATAGCTCATGACTGTGAACTCAATCAGGGACACAAAAAAAATAAAAATCTCTTTCCCGGTCACAGTTAATAACAGGCACTGTCAAGGATATATATAAAAGAAAAAGGACATTTTTGAGAAAGGAGAGATGTGCCTGAGGTTTTGTAGCTAATGGAAACATTCATCTAGATTTTGATTGTGGAGAAATGCAATGTCATCACCACAAAAACTTAATTCCCCGCCCCAAATTTCAAGTGTATATATATAAACACCTGGCACTCATAATACACCAAATAACGCAAATATGCAGACATAGACAACAAGGAGCTGACTAAAAGCAACCTTAGTTTTTACAATCAACTCAATGCGGTTTCAGCTTCATATCCACAAACTTCAAAGTGGAAATTTTCCACATAAAGGTTAAATGGGCAACCATTTTCTCTCTCTCTCTCCCTCTAGAATGAACAAGTATAAACAACTTGCATAAATTTAGAGACCAACTTAGAATTAAATAAAAACAAGGAAGTGATCTATCAATATTCTGCTTCCAGACACGAAAAGATAGATAACAACCACTAGGGATTGTTCACAGTTTCACTGTATCAAGCAAATCCATAATATTATACTACTTATAGTACTGAGAATTTATAGCACAAATATATAATGTCGCATCAAATTAAGTTTGGTTATACCAACTTCAAGAGAAATCTGTTCCTCACAGCAACCTCTAGTAAAAGGCACTTACTTCTTCAAAGTCCGAAGCCACATAAACAAGAAAGATCCAGCAATCCTTCAAAAATTTCTGCAAAAGACCACTAATCATTCAGATGGCATGCGTCTCCTTTTCCCATAATCAGCATCCCTCGATCTCGACCTGCGACGATGATGATCATCTTCAGCCACTCTGCTACGAGATGATCTCGATGACTGTCCTCTATCCCAATCATCATCATAACCCGAATCCCGGTCTTTATGGCGATAGTCACGATACGAACGGTCCTTATCTTCCCTGTGCCTACTTTCCCTTTCCCTTTCATATCTCTCCCCATCATGTTCCCTCTCCTCCCTGTGCCTCTTCTCTGGCGCACTGGACCAATCACCACGCTCCGAATTCCTTTCCTTTTCTCTAGATGCACCACTAGACCTCACCCCCTTTTCATGACTCGCCTCTCCGTACCCATACTCGGACGCATTATCTTCACCACCAAAACTAGACTCCCCTGTGCCACGCCCCTGTTCCTCCCCGCCCCACCCTCCCATATTGGGGTCGTTCCACATCCCTGAATGTGGACCCCCCACCATACCCGCATTTCCCATCATACCCATTCCATTAGGATTCATCCCTCTACCAAAAAAGGCAGGATTCACATGAGGAGCAACTCCAGGAAGCCCCATTGAGTTAACAGCCGGGAATGGAGGAAGCATTCCTGGAAATCCAGGACCTTGAAATCCTCCATAACCACCTCCCCGACCCATAAATGCTAGGTCAAAACCCGGACCCATCATTCCCTGAGGATGCATCATACCAGGCGGGCCACCAAAACCAGGGCCATTAAGGGCTTGCCCATAGTTTCCCCCACCACCACCACCAGGAGCATTGTTCATCATATTCTTGTTCCCCATATTCCCTCTTCCTCTCATTGGTCCACCACCCAGACCCTTGTTGGGCCCCTGATTTCCTCGTCCCCAACCACCTCTCCCGAAATTCCTTCCCCCATCACCTCCACTAGGATAATTCATCCCATTTCCTCTTCCTGCACCATCATTCATGGGATTATTCCTTCCTTGCACCTGAGGTTGACCCTGCGCTTGATTCTTGTTCATGTAAGAAGCACCCATTTGTTTTATGGTCTGTGGAGTGGCAAACGCCACCACACAAGCTCTCCCATTGAAAACATGACCATTCATGCCTTCTTTGCAGGCAAAGGCAGCGGCAGGATCATAAAATTCAACTTGGCAATAGCCTTTTGACTTCCCACTAGCCCTTTCATCAAAAAATTTGATCTCCTTGACTTTCCCATACTGTATGAGCACACTCTCCAGCTCAGCATCTGTTGTCCACCAATGCAGTTCGCCAACAAAGAGCATAGTATTTCCATTTTCTACCGATGGCCGTATCAGGTACTCATCATCCATAGGGCGGTTCGTATTGACATTTGCATTTGAGTTCATATGATTAGGTGGAATCTGAGGAACACCTTTTGAGCTGCCCATGTTAGGATATGCCATCGGCGTAGGCTCAGAAACTACTTTGTCTGAAGTGTTGATCTGACCAGGAGCAGTCTTGTTAGGATATCCCATATTTTCTGCTTGAGAATTATGTGCAATTTCAGGGATTCTTCCCCTTTGAGAAGCTTCTATAGTTTGTGTGGGTCCCCCGGTGACTGGTAAGCCATTTTTCTGCTCAGAAAATTGGACTGCGGTTGCGGCATAACTCCCTTCATTATCAGCTCGTGCATTGTTCACATCCTTTGGAGCTGCTTCTGCTCTGTTTCCAGGAACATTTGTTTTTGAAGCTTGAAATCCACTATTTCCCCCACCAGAAGAAGGCATTTGTGCCTCGGATCGCTGCATTTGCAGGAAGCCTTCTCCAACATTAACATCATTGTAGAGATCATCATATTCATCATCCTCACCAATCATTTCTTCCTCAGCAAGGGCAGGTATGGCTCCACTTTGATGGAATTGCATCTTATGATTTCCTCCATACTCTTCATCTCCATAATCTAATTGCTCATCAGTCACTGGATCCATTAAAGAAACTTATACCAAATGTGTATCTTCACCTGATTACAGCAAAAATTCAGAGTCATTACCAAATCCAATTACACAAACACCACACAAGGATTATCACCGACCCTTTAAATTAACTAGTTAAACAGCAAAGTTTGTTTAGTAACTTGAATAAAATTTGCTTAAATTAAACAAGAAAACAGTTTGGTAACAGGAAGCTAAACTTCTTGCCGAATCGGCCATCCCTTTTTTAAGGGACTCAAAAAATATATTTTTCTCTAAAACCAGATCTATATAGAATAATAACATGGAACAAGAAAACAAAACTAAGATCTGCTTACCAATCCATTTAGAGTAACGTTGTACTTCTCCCCAGATAAAAAATCAAATCAAAAGCATCATAAACTCACATTAAAGAAAGAAACAGATCATTCATGAACCCCACGTCACAAAATGGCCAAAAAGGTGCAAATGGCCAAAGACCCACATCAAAATTCCATCTTAAAGAAATATACCGAAAATTTTTAACACTCCCAACATAAATAAACCCAAAAGCACAGTAAAAGACACAAACAACGTTAAAGACAGGAATAGCCAAACAATACAGTAAACCCAAAACCTAAAAAGACACAGAATCAAAGACCCAACTCAGCAGATTAAGCTTTTTAACAGATTGACCATCCGTATATGCGATAACAGCAATTATTTCAATCTCCTACAGAAATTTGATCACTTGACGAAAGAAGCGACAGGAAATCGAATATGTGCCTTGATTTAGAACGGCTGAGGTACGATCGGCGACGGATTGCCTCCGGTGACAGAGGTCAAGAATCAAGGCAGCTGGGTTCCTCGAAGGCCGGTTGTTTTGCCTTTTTACCGAGTGAATCGGGGTTTATCTGATGTTTTCTTCTTCGTTTTGTTTGGTTATGTGCCTTCTTATCCTTCTTCCATTTTTTGTATTTAGTTACTTGAGACTTGAGAGCACTTTTTGGACTATTTTAGATAAAAACTAATTGTGGATATTTTGACAATTATAACAATAATTGACTTTAATACTTCACAATTTTGGTTTTATTAGCTAAGGATATTTATAAAATAAACACTTAGTGTAAGTTACTCGACTCTCACAATTTTGGTTTTATTAGTTGAGAATATTTATAAAATAAACACTTACTCAGCTCTCTAAATCCTTAATCTCCCATCAAATACCTTCTCCATTTTCTAAATTATTAACCTCCGACCAAAGAAATATCTTCTTTAGTCAATTTTCCTAAATTATTAATCTTCAACGAATATCCTCTTTCGTTAATCTTTGTATTATGGTTATAGTTTGTCGATCTTCCCTAAATTATTAATTTTTTACAAATACTCTCTTTCGTTGATATTTGTAGGAGTTCAATATCATCTTTTGTACTTAAAGAATACTTTTAAAAATATCATTTTATCACGTGACGTTTGACACTCAATATGTTGGAGTTGGCGCCAACTTCTATTTGTGGAAACTATTTCATCATGTCATGTTTGATATCCGATTCAAAGACACATTATGTTAAAAACTTGAGAATTCATATATCGTCGTGCCCGTGTTGATACATATTAGTGTCCGTGTTTCCCATGTGTCAACTCCTTTGGTCATTTTTTTAAAACTTATTAAGAATTTCTAGAATTAATGGGATCAGAAGAAAAATAAATGATGGTTTGTCAATCAAAAGATGGGTTGTTTTAGAATTAATAATTATCTCAAGCACATATATATTATATATATATATATAAAGGCAAAAACCTCGCACTTTTTAAAAACTAGTAAAAACAATGTGCGTTGCACATTAAATACACGATTTATCTAATTATTTTTAATTATTAAATTATTAAATTATTTGAAATATCAACTTTCGAAAATAATTAGTCCTCAATTGAAACTTAATTTTTTAATATAACTCTCAACTATACAAATAAAAAAGTTATAGTTTCAAACTAACAATCCTCCTATGAT
Source organism: Lantana camara (assembly GCA_037501455.1). NCBI lineage: Eukaryota > Viridiplantae > Streptophyta > Magnoliopsida > Lamiales > Verbenaceae > Lantana > Lantana camara. The sequence continues at coordinate 15,824,913 of CM074860.1, forward strand.
GCACGAACACGTTTAAAAATACTATTTTATCGTGCATTTGTGTTGAATACTGTGTCAGATATCTCCCCACCTGTTAAACGTAAAAATCAATTTGTATCGTATCATATTTGTGTCCATGCGTAATAGACACCATCTCATAAACAAAAAAATTATAAGGTATATTGTAAAATTAGCTTGAAAAAATAAATTATAATTTGTATTTATTTTTTATTTGACTCTATATACTTAGTTTGATTTGTAAAATTCGTTTATCATATTTGCTTTAGATTAAATGAATCTTATTTTTAATTTTTAAGTTATCATAATTTACTGAAATAAGTATTTTTAAGGAACTTTATAAGAGATATTTAGTATTTATAATAATATTTGTCCCCACCAAGTTAAGAAATTACAAGATCACTCAAATCATCTCGAATCCAACTTCAAATTCTTTTATATAAAGTAAGATACAGAAGGTAGATTCAGACAAATATTTATAGTCTCCGACTGCTCTTCCTCCAATTCAGTCTCATCCCGAAGCTATAAGTCGAAAATTAGAGGCCTTTAAAGCTCAGAAAGGATTGTCTTATGGGTAGGCATTGAAATCTTCTTTCTCGATGACATCTTAAAAGTAGATAAAAATGAGAAGAAAAAAATTAGAAACGCGTACAGAGTTGGGTCGAGATAATACCTAAATTGAAAGTAAGAAGGCGTTTTGACCAGCTTCTCTTGAGCTTGTCTTTCGAAACTCAGATTAAAACAACTCTTCGCAAGATACTTGCTCTCACTCACTCGATATGCTCTTCAATAAAAATAACTTCTAAAAATGATTGAAAAGCCTTATTTACAGGGAATGAAAAAAAAAAAAAAAACTTTATCATGATTACTGTCTGGCAAGTTGATTTGCGCGTATATGACTCCTCTATAAGTCTAAAGACCATCAGCTCGTCAGCTCTACCTGATGATCTTTGGGAGCTTATGATGTGGCATATGTCACGAAGATACCTAGTACGACATGGAATGAAACAAAGCATGACGCGTCGGTCTTAGTTAGTTGCACGTTCGACCTCCATCCCGACCTAAGATAGAGGGGTGAATTTATGCCTGAGGAAACAATCGGGTGACCAAGTCTCTCGACCTTCCCAGTTGAGATGTAAGTCAAGGATCATGCAAGATGTGCATTAAATGCAGATAATTTCCTGACCTATTTCACTTAAGTGCACCATATCTACAACCATCAACTTTATAGATGCATTTAATGGACATTAAGTATGTGTACTTAGGCACGTGCAAAGGCTCACCACCATAATACTCGTAGAATTCATGTCAGTTGGTAAGCACATTCATTGCACTTTTCGAATCCTTTAATTTACTTAATTATAAGATTCTCGAGCTAATTGCTGATTTAGGCATCAGGGTTTACGCACCCGACCTAGGTCACTATTGTTTTTCCCTTGCCCCATTTTCAGGTTTAGAAGACTTTCTTTCAAATAAATTATTGAGTCATCAAGCTGATCAATTCAACAACTTCATCAGCCACCGTATTCCGACATGATCATATAATATAACATTAATTATAATATAAGAAATTTTTTTTCATATTAGCAAATTATATTGACAAAATATTAGTCATATTATCTACTAATTGATTATAACGAAAAAATTAGTAACAATAATGTGAACTAATTATTATAAATCACATTCAAACCCTTTAACTCTATATCACATCTCTTTCTCGTCCCCCCCCCCCCCCCCCCCCCACCACTGTGGCAATATCCCAACATCAATTTTTCTCAATCAAATCTCGCTTCTTTCAACTCTCTTTGTTTTCGATTATCTCAATCAAATCTTGTTCTCAACTATTTTTCGATAGTCACTCAATATTAATGTAGTCATCATGACGTTTGATTATGTCCATAATCTAGTAACAATTAATTTATGATCATTTCTGCATTTAGAAAGACAATATATCTCACTTAATAATAGAAATTTTATTCTTCAAATATATTCATTTGTTCTAGTACAATTTCACTAAATTTATACTGAAACGGTATAATTTTAACATTATAGGATATAAAGTATTTGGTTGTGTACGCCATTATTTACGCAAAACCTTTTTAGTCCGAAGGGATGTTAATTTTGTTGATGAAAAAAGATTTGTGCACTTCACGTGGGTCCTTAGGAGAACCCTCCCGCCACTTGTGTTTTAAGTGATATGTGACCAATTCTAGTCATATTTAAGAGTTAGATTATTCGTAAATTAGTTAGTAAAGTAGAAGTCAATCCAAGATTTTTTTTTTCAATAAATATAATTAGAATTGATAACATTCTGATTAAAATACAAGTAGTAAATTCCACTAATGGCGCTTATGAAACGTTCATGTCTTTTCCGTCCAAAAAGTTAAAGTGGAACTTAAATTGTAACTTCATTAAAAAAATTGAAACTAAAAGTTAAATAAAAATACCTACAATACAATTTTATACCATATGGTAATAAAATTGTGTTTTTTTAAAATTTTTATATATTGTTAAACGAATTCTTGAATCCCGAAATATATTATTATATAACTCATATATGAGATTTTTATAAAATGAGAGATATAGGCTTTAGCAATATTCAATTGAAAACAATCATTTGTCAAAATTTATGATATGCATTATTTTGTTGTCTTTCAATTCGTTAGACTTCTCTTGTTATAATAAACACTTCAAATTGTAGGTTTTAAAAGTGAAAATTTTGGCATGTTAATTTCACAAGCTTTAGTAATATGTAATTTATTTGCCAAAACTTATAATGTGATTAATTTATTATTTTTGAATTCGTTAGACATCTCTTATCATAATAAACACTTTAAATTGTAGACAAAATTGGCATCTTATATTATTAAATTTGAATACAATTAATTAATATATTAATATTAAAATAATCCTTATTGAATTATACATGTTTTTAATCAATTACAAAAGTCTCAATTCTCCTCTATGAAGAGTCTTGTTTTAAGTCAATAAATAGTTTTTTAATATTTTAAATTTAATAATTTATAATATGTATTTACATAATTATCCTTTATTAAAATTATTAATATAATTATTATGAGGGTATTTTGGCCGATCTCAAAGTTTCAAGAAACCAAAAAACCCATTCCGAGATTTTTTTTTTCAATAAATATAATTAGAATTGATAACATTGCGATTAAAATACAAGTAGTAAATTCCACTAATGGCGTTTATGAAACGTTCATGTCTTTTCCTTCCAAAAAGTTAAAGTGGAACTTAAATTGTAACTTCATTAAAAAAATTGAAACTAAAAGTTAAATAAAAATACCTACACTACAATTTTATACCATATGGTAATAAAATTGTATTTTTTTAAAATTTTTATATATTGTTAAAAGAATTCTTGAATCCCAAAATATATTATTATATAACTCATATATGAGATTTTTATAAAATCAGAGATATAGGCTTTAGTAATATTCAATTGAAAACAATCATTTGTCAAAATTTATTATATGCATTATTTTGTTATCTTTCAATTCGTTAGACGTCTCTTATTATAATAAACACTTCAAATTGTAGTTTTAAAAGTGAAAATTTTGGCATGTTAGTTTCACAAGCTTTAGTAATATGTAATTGAAAATATTCCATTTGCCAAAACTTATAATGTGATTAATTTATTATTTTTGAATTCGTTAGACATCTCTTATCATAATAAACACTTTAAATTGTAGACAAAATTGACATCTTATATTATTAAATTTGAATACAATTAATTAATATATTAATATTAAAATAATCCAATCAATTACAAAAGTCTCAATTCTCCTCTATGAAGAGTCCTGTTTTAAGTCAATAAATAGTTGTTTAATATTTTTAATTTAATAATTTATAATATGTATTTACATAATTATCCTTTATTAAAATTATTAATATAATTATTATGAGGGTATTTTTTGGCTGATCTCAAAGTTTCAAGAAACCAAAAAACCCAACTCGCACTTTTATAATATATATAGATGAGCTAATCCACATTACTAGGTAAAATATAATCAAATCAACAAATGTACAGGTGTAGTATCTACTATCTACCATTGTAAAATTCAGCTAAAACAAATCAAATTTCTAAAAAAAGGTATGCTAACTTTTGCTATCCTTTCATCAATCCAACCTAACTGCAAAGGAGTAATGATCAAAAGAACATTTCAGACCAAAAACTGAGCTCAAATGTGCAGCAACAGCAGCACAGAAATGGCTCTCCAAATAGCAATTGCTTTCTACTCAAAGAATACAAGAACCCTAATTCTGTTTTCACATTATGGACTGGAAAAAGTATAGTACATTCCCTCCAGCTATCTCACCTTTAACGAAATTTGAATACTCAGATTGCTGGTGATAGAAATCGTCACTTCTCATTAAAAGCAGTTAGATTACTTCAAAAGATTCAAATCAATACATCCCTTTAAATACTGGATTTGTACGGCATATGCTAGCTCCACATTCCTCGTACTCTGCTTTTGTATGGCATGCCTGAATGGTGCAAAACGAAAGGAAAGATTAGTTCAAACTTCACTGACTACATCTGGGAACAAGTTACACACGTACATATGGGATGATTACACTGGCATGCCTGAGGTATACACAAACTTCCCCAGAAGTTCGAGAAATTACAGAACTTTCCCTTTTGGCATAATCTAAGATTCACATATCGTATACTATTATACTCATGAAATAAAATCATTTATGATCATTAAGTGTCAAGGCCAAAATAGGGTATTCCCAAAAAAAAAAATTGAGATAATGTCGCCCAAATATATCATTCATGTAATGTAAATTCTTTGACAGTAGAAGTTCTAGTGATTTCTCAAACCTCAAGGTATGTCGGTGTAATGCTCCCAATATGTGCGTGTATGAGTGAATGTGTATTTATATCTGTACAAGAAAATTCAAGCAGTGTTTTCTGGTTGTTGGGAAAATGAAGGAGGAGACCAATAACTTTCTCTTCTATGAACAAAGTCCTCAATCAGATGTAAAACATTTACCGCAGTTATCAAATTAACAGCAGCTTACTAATTCAAAGAAGATTTTAATGTCGACAGCGTGTATGACAATGAAGTTGTGCTTAAATGTGTAGAGACATTGACAATTTAGTGCAGACATTAAATATTTAAATCTCTTCTCTACATTCAGATTAGCTTATATATGGCGTGGTTAATACATATATGTGAATGGATATAAGTTCTAGGCATCATAGCAATGTTATAAGATTATCGAAGACGAATACCCAGTTAAATTCTTTCTTCACTCATGAGCAAGAATTGGATCCCACATCTAAAGATTCCAATCAGACAAGTGATAAGATCTTAGACAACCACAATCAAGTAATAACAGAATAATGTCACATAATCTCCAAGACAGTCGATCATATTTTGCCTCTTCATTCGCAAACAAGGGTTGAATCCTATATCTATGCATGTCATATCACATATGCATAAACCAGTCAAATGAGGAACCCATCAACACATACGTACCGGGAAAAATTCAGGAGTGGATGCAAGAACTGATCCTCCAAACCAAACTGCATATCTCTGGATAGGATGGCTGACAACATTTACTTCCACAGGTTGAGCCTGGAGATGAGTTAAGGTGGATGACAGAGTTCGATAGTCATGATTAAAGTATAATAATAAGTAATAATGAAAGAAAATAGCCTACTACTAGGCTAACCTTTAATTCTCCACCTAATCGAGCATCTGAGGCAAGAACTCGAGCATCAACAATCTTCTTCAAATCTCGCTGCAACCTTCTAGAGAAGTCTTTGAACATGGTTGATCCGCCAGATAAAACAACATTCTGTCATGTTTTCAAGTGAGTGTTACTATACTATAACTACAAAAGCTAAAATTGAAAATGTGAAATAAATAGTTTATGTCACCTTGTACAAGGCTCTCCTTGTATCTATTGGTGCTGACTGAATACATTTGTCTATCACATCAGGTAACGGAGTAGAATAATCACTATTATAAATTTCAGGATTGAAGAAGACCTGCAGAACATATCCAGTGAAGAGTTAAAAATGTTTCGCACCATACAATTAATTAACCATCTGATCATATCATTTATGTGAATTTTTTACTTCACTTCATACATTGAGATATCATTGATTGAAACACAGACCACACACAGTCAAGAGTAAATTTTGAAGATTGTACCAACCAAATTCATGGGATTTTAAAAGAGTTTTGTTTTAACATATAAAACATGAGCCTAAGTTGTCAGCAAACTTTATAGCAATAGCAACACCTTATAATAATTATGCTGCTCGGTTAGTCAAGCTTTAACTAAGTGAACGGAGCAAACCTCAGGGCCAAGGAACCGTTCATAGCCTATATCACAAGTATATGGAGCCCCTGTCTTAGGCTTAGTACCTCTCCACTGCTTAATGTATTTTCCTGGCTCTTTGTCATGCTTATTGAACTCCTGAACTTGTCAAAGAATATAATTAGTAAACCATAAGAAATTAATAATCCTTTTTTTAAAAATTTATAAGGTATTTTCTCTTGTCAAATTTATACATTTCACCATACATAAAGGGGAAATGCATATGTATGCTGTTTTTGCTTTCAGAAATTGCAAATACAGAAGAAGACAGTACCAATTTTATTTTATGGGAGTAACTAGGGACACCTGAAATCAGCAGTACAGAGAATATACCTTAACAATGTCAGAACAAGTGTAGCAGTACGTTTCCTTGACCTTCCGGGCTACGTCCAAAGATTCCTCAGGTGGAATATTCTCTCCTCTTTCCTACAGGGAACCATTACCCAAAAGTAACATATGAAAACATATGCAACAACACAGCAACGTCATTCTCTCAAGAAACAAAATCGAAAAAATGATTATATTTGTACCAAGTTAAATTAATCAGCTACACTCCCTATTCCTTACTAATAATAATAATATCATAGTACATTCTTCAATAATGTAGTGAAGGGTAAACACCCAATTGGCTCTGTAACAAAAGGGCTCCTCCTATTCTTTTAGATAGTTACTATGAACTCACGACAAGGAGCCAGGTAAAAGATAGGAAGAGGGCATAGTAGAGCATACGTTGAACTTATCAACACTGACAAAACAATTCAATCTAAGTCTAGAAATGAGGCAGATAAGCAATGATCAGAACTATTGGCACATTATGATAAAAATTCTAAAAGGAAATGCATTTCCCAAAAGTTAAGAGCCGTTCAAACAGGAAAAAGAGCAAGGTTACAGCAAAAGTAAGAACTCCTTGTCTCCGGAATCACAGAAGTTTCCTTAATATAAGCAAGACCTGCATTAATGTAAAACATGAAACATTAAAGAAATATTACTCGCATGAGCTGCTGCACAAACAGAGTGACATCTTCCCCTGAAATTGGAATTGACTTAATGCTGCTACCAATGACATAACCATCAGCAACAGGCACAACATGAGTAGCTCCATCCCCAACATCCACGACGACACCTGTCATCTCACACTGAAGAAGTGTTGGAAGTACAAGAAAAAGAAGAATCAATCAACTATTGGGTGATTATGAGTTGTTTAATACTTTAATTTCAAAGTAAATGATACAGAAATTTATGCTATTGTCTTCCTGATCATCAAAGTTAATGATAACTTGTCATTAAACAATGCAATTCAAAACTACAACTTCAGCTCCAAGTAATAAGCCTGTTAGAATGTGAACTGAATCTGGCAAAAAGAAAGTTGCATCTAAAAGACAATAAAACATGCAGGATTGAAGAGATCTGATACTTATACAAAAAGAAAAAAGAGAAACACCTTAAAACTTCTAATTCTAACTCGTGATTCATCCTAGTGTGCACCAAAGTGCATAGTAAGCATGCATTATCTAGTCTATGTTCAGAGTTCAAACAACTAAGTGAAGAAAACAATTCTCCAGCTAATTATCTCACAATGAACTTAAATCATGAAGTACAAGATAAAGGCCTAAAAGTGTAGCAATTACTGATACATTTCTTTTGGCAGTAACTGTTTTAGTAATTTTTTTCTCTAATCATCAGTGTCCTGTTAATAGTAGACTTATGTCAATATCCACAAATTAGTAAAATATAAATGGTTTCGAGGTATTTGATCAATGAATTTTCCAATATTTTCTCCCGAACGATAGAACTATCTACCATTCACATGGATATCAAAAGGTCTTAATTCTCGTTGCATATAATCAGGGACCCCATTTTTCAGCCAGCTTGGTTCAGTACGAATTCTTCCAGTTTCTAAATGCAGCCTCAATTCATCCCAATTACTCTATTAATTCACAGAGAACAAGCTCTCAAGAGAATTAATCCAAAATTATACAATTAGAGGGGTTCAAATCTTTAAAAATTACTCTATTCTGTAAATAACTAAATATTAAGAGAAATCATAACATCCCATAGAAAAAAACAATTTATATTACACTACAAACTACTGAATCAAATACCAACCTTGGATGTTGTGTACCCAGCAGCCAATGCTAGGACAGGCTGCACGGCAATATAAAGGCCTGGAACATTAAAAGTTTCAAACATTATTTCGCCTGTATATTCCCGGCTCTCTGGTGGGGTCAATGGACTCTCAGTCAACAGAAAGTAATGATCTTCTGGATCACAGCGCAGATAATCAAAAATACACTGCTGCCAGAACCTCTCCATAGCATCCCAGTTTTCCACCTGGCCATGTTTGATGGGATAGCTCAAGCTATAAGTGCTACTAGATTTGGATCTAGATAATGCCTCTTCTCCAATACTAAAATCCAGATCAGCCATCACCCCTGCATTATGCTGCGCCAACCAATTGCTGCTCTTTGTAGAGCTAATTCGTGGCTGGCCGACAAATGACTCATTTGTTGCTACTACTGTGGGTAGAATAAAACATGGTTCTACATTTCCAGCAAACCCCATCTTTGTATACCTGAATGTTTTTTTTTTTTTTTGAAAGAAGATCAAACAGTCATAATTCAATAAAACCCATCATAAAACATACAATCTTCGGCGAAAATTCAGAAAAATCTACATATCTTTAATCACTGACGCATTTCATCGAACAGGTCAATCGCAACTGCAAATATTCAAAGAATAAAGAAACAATCGATTACCCAGTGCCATTATCGATGACTACAGCCGGCCGAGATGCGGCGGAATCCATAATTCAGAACTAAGATAATCCACAACTGGCCAAGATTTTTGAAGGGTTTTAATAAAAACGGCGATCATGTTCGTTGAAATGCAAACAGCGGGAGAGGCTGACCAATCAACAATGGGTCGTAAACAACACCAAAGACGAAAGAAACGGTGGCGGGCAAGTGTTTTATCCCATCCATTTCATCATTAAGTCATTAAATTCTTCATCGACAGTCAAAATCAATAACAGCCAGTGGAACTGTGTATTGATGATGATAATAATTTCAGAAGTGGGGCTCCTTTGCTTTCTCTTCCTCAAATCAGCAATCAAATCAGGCAAGGAATATACGCGAATAATAGTTGTTTTCGTGGGTATGGGAAGGGAACAAGAAAACAGTGAAGAATCCTAAAGTGGCTTTGACGGCTTTACGGACATTGGAGTTTGGGAAATTGGATCTCGAGTTTCTCGATCTTTTGGTAATGGGACAGAAGTGGAAACCTTGTTTATTTAAGTGGAAACTTTTAACGTTTCCACAAATTATAATTATTGTTTTCTCAATTGAGAAAAAAATTACTATTATTTATTAAATAATTCCATTGTTATTAAAAAGCTATGGAAGATAATTCGAATAATTTTATTTGAATTAGAGCTTGACTCTTGACGTGACATAAATTAAGTATCAACAGGTAGATTTTCAATAAGTCGTGGCTAAAATAACAAGATGGAATCGAGCGATAAGCAAATTCCACCTTCCTCGTAAATAAAAAACACTCACTCGAAAGATTTTGCGAGGATAGGTATCGTCTTAGTCGAGGGTCATGCTAATCTCCCCCATCCTATTAGCCACCGTTGCCCTAGGCCAAGGGTCAAGGTTGTGATCTCCCAAACTCAATCCATAGAAAGGTTCAACAAGTTTAGCGTAGAAATTGAGAAACGAGGGTCTTCCCCTCGTGCTTCAGACGCCATTTTCACTCACAAGATGCCAAAACGATTATAATCATACTAAATTTTGTGCAACTACCGCGGCCACCACCCTGCAGTACTCAAGGTTTGACACTCCATATTACACTTACCCCTACCATGTATGGGACCACACGAATATTCCTCCATCCTACATGGCAATCCTCCTTGGAGGACAGATGACGGTCTTGCATGCTTCACACGAGTTGGGTGGTCCCCTCGAGTTGGGCACCACCTTCATGACACGTACACCTCGGCTCCAACCTTTGGCTATAAATAGCACGCTTCTTTTCTAAGAAGGTGAGACTTTCTTCCCCAAGTAATTCACATAATTATCTAAAACTCCAACCTTCAACCAACGGTCCTATTTTAGGCATCATCTTCTAGTCAGGTTAAACAAGAGGATTCTCTTTTTCTTTTTCTAAACTCTCTCACACTTTATCAATGTCGGAGCTACCATATCAGCTCCAAAAAAATTTTTCAACATCAATTCTTAAACTAACATCCAACTCTAGTGTACATATGTTTATTTAGTAAATTGTGTATTTTACTACTAAACCAAAATGGCTACCTAATTCTCCCTAGTTCTAGGTTATTTCATTAGAGAAACTAAGCCATAATTAAAAGAGTATAGAACTCAAAACTCTTAGACGATATGGGAACAATGAAGTACGAATGCAACTACAATAGATAGACAACTAATATATGAAAAATAATTTTAGAAAATTCATGAATCATGACATCAAAAGAAAGAAAAAGATAGGAGAGTTATAATAGTTAATTTAATGGATTCTATTATTTGAAATTGCACAGCCAACACATAAATTTTATTTTATATTTCTATTGTTGCATTGTCAACCTCATAAATTAAGACAAAAACTACACAATATTAAAATTCAATAACTATAACATGCACGTTCTTCTTGTTTGCTCCACTAGATTATTAAGTTAGCCGGTACAAAATTAATGGATCCCGGATTTGGTTCGATGAAACTGGTATAATAAGGAAATGAGAATTTTACACTTATTATATTTGTCATTATAATTAGTTGGGTTTGATCGAATCGAATCTGAACTATAATTTTCTTTTATGATGGGTTTCCTAAAAAAGTAAAAATATAAAACACATGCTGACATGCATGAGCAATTATGCAAATATACAAATATATTATATGTAAGAACATAATAATATATTTTTTTTTTAAAAAATTACCACGTTCGGTACAATATTCGATTCAAATATGGTGCGAACCAATATAACAAAATAATATTTTTAGAAACATTTATAACTAATAGACGTAGATTATAAACAACAATATAGATTACAAAGTCTTCTGGTTTAAGGTTTTATTGTTTTACTACTTATTATTAAGGGTTAATTCCAGATACCCCCTTATTCTTTGGAGTTTAGTGTGTTTTGCCCCATAACCTTTGAATATGTGTGATTGCTCCCCTAATCTTTCTAAAACGTAACACTTAACCCCCTTTTAGACAATTCCGACAGAATATTCTAAGAATATTTCATTCAAGTTGATTTTGGCCGTAGATTTCTCCTCCCATCGTGTTCCTCTCTTTAAAAAAAAACAAAACTCATATCCCGTTCAACTCTATTGGTCGTCAAAAGCATTGAAATTCGCTTGCAAAGTTTCATCGTCCTTATGCCATCTTTAACCGGCGATTCCTCCTTTGTTAGTGTCAGATTTTGATTTTGAAACCACCGTTTTGTTATTTGCATCGAAACCTTTGACTTGATGTATAATATCAACATGTTTGAAATATGATTTGTATAAATTTAGCCTTATAAATCACTTGCAAAAAAATTGAACGGAGTATCCCCTAAGATTCTATTGGAAAGGAGTTAAATATTAGATTTTATAAAAATTAAGAGGGCAATCGCCCTAATTCAAAGGTTAGGGGATAAAGCACACTAACCCCCCAAATAATAAGGGGTGACTGAAATTAGCCCTATTATTAATTCAATAAAAAACTTTATTAAACATCTCAATTTGAATTAACTTATTTATATGCACTACTTACAAACTATGTGAATCAATGTATAATAAAGTACCTTAAAATCAAGTATATGCATTATATATTGATTAGAGGAAAAAACAAATTGCGCCGAGATTATGATTTTTTTTAATTTTTTATTCAAATTTCTAAATATTTTAAGTTTTCGTTTGAAATTTATTAAAATTTTCGGACTGTGCCGCTTTGGTGTTAATTTTTCATCGAAAATTAATCACGTATTAATATTGAAACGGTCTAAGTTAACAATTTAAAATTTTTAATAAGCTTGAATGACAACTTGAAATAATATTTCAAAGTTTAGATAAAAAATTAAAAAAAAAAATGTATTGCGAGGAAAACCTATTTTTATCGTGACAAACATGTTAATTTATTAACGGCATGCACAATTACATGGTTTTCCGGTAACAAAATATTATTAAACTTTATTGACAAAAAAAAAAAAAAAGAATCAAATTAATTTTTTCATATATTAATCATTTATTTCGCATTAAAGATATTTCACATTTATTAATAAAAAATTCAGATGAATATCAAGTTAAAATTTGCTCCGTGGGCCTCAACACTTAGTTCATAAGGCCCAACCCATCGAATTAAAACGGCCCATTGAATTTTTACACAAGGATACATTATTTTTATTTTTAAATACGATTCAAAGGTATATTAGAAAACACTACAATTTAGTTCTATTTTTTTATTTTAATAATTTGGTCAAGTTTCGAAATTACGAATCAACACAATTTAGTTTAGTTGATTGGGTGTTTGGGGTTCGAATTTAGTGTATAATTATGATTTAACAATTTAGGCATAGTGTTTATAATATTTTACTTAAACAAATATTAGTTGTAATTATATAATCTTATATGTATTCTAAAAATAAAATAATTCAAAGTAATATAAAAATTAATATATTTCTAGTACATGAATATAAAATACGTTATTAAACCAATATTTGTTATTTGATGGTAATAATAACTTTAACCGTTAGTTGACCATAATTTTAATTAAATATGTATATATTAACAAATATATATATAAATTTATACATACATTCCACCGTTGTTTCTCTTGTCGTCGCCCCTGCCACCACTACTGCACAAATTATCGCTACCATTAGACTCAAATCTGAAAACAACAAGCAAAAAAGATGGAGACACCGTCATGGTTGTAAAAACCAATTGCATGGGAGAGAGAGATCTGGTTTTGCCCTGCCAAGATACGGGTTAGATCAGTCTCTACGCCTGACTCAACTTGAAGAAATTCATCATCTCAACCTTCACGTTTAAAATGAGCAAAGTATATTTCACCATTCAGAACTTCGATTGTGGTATGTGGGTATAGTGAGATAAAAATTATCATAAAAGTTAAAATGGATGGAGTGTGCAAAAGTTACTAGTAATTTATTGGGCTAATTTCATATACCCCCTTATATAGTGTCCGAGATGTCGGACCGCTACATCTCTCGCACTAGAACCCGGTTTGAATATGAAATAGACGATCCATACAAAAACCAAGCAATAGCGAACAGGTGACAAGTCAAGGATAGTTCTAGTTAGGCGGAATCTAACCCTGTACCAAACAATCAAAGTAACCAATACGTGCAGTGCGGAAGCAACAATAGAAACAACAATAACAATATCAATCAGGGGTGTCAATTCGGGGTGGGTCGGGTGGGTTGGAGTCGGGTTGAGATAGGGATATTACACAAAAAGTTCCAACCTGAACCCGTGACCTGATTTTTTTAGGTCACCCAATAACTTGACCCACCCGAATAACCCGACCCGACCTATTATTTTTATTTATTTTTTTGTTTGCTTTTTTCTCCTTTCTTTTGGGATTTTTTTTGCTGAATTTCAAAATTCGAAGTACAGAAGTGCTTTCAAAACTTCAAATTACAAAATCTAAGTGATCCTAATAAAAAATAAAAACAAACAAGTAGGACATCAAGTATGTTCTTTCATAATCCAACAAACTGACAAACTTAAAATAAGTTCAATTAACCAAACACCCATGCATACTTCTTTTTCCCAAACAATACAGTTTCATAAGCTAGTTTTGCATCACTATCATATTCTCGAAAAAATTCTTCACCAAGTCATGCCACCTAAAATTAACAAGCAAGTCAATTAAAATAAGATTCATAATAAATATTAAGAATTCATATATTAAATATAATTAAGATTACCTACCTATCAAATATCAACATAAGTAGTCGTACTAGATTGCTCATCGTTTTGATATTCTCGGTTAACTCATCCAATTGCACATTATTAGAAACTATCCAAAAAAATAAAAAATAAAAAATAAAAATTAAAGAACATATTTTACCAACACAAATACTAATTAAAAGCATAAATATCATACCTTGTTCCCCAAATAACCAATCCTCGCAGCATATCAATACCTCAACAACATCAGGCTTCATTGTACTATGATATTGATCAAGAATCCTTCCACCCGTGCTAAAAGCCGACTCAGAGGCCACAATAGAAATGGGAACACTTAAAATATCTTTTGCCATTTGAGCAAGTTCTGGATACCTATATTGATATGCTTTCCAATAAACAAGAATGTCAATATTTGCACTTCTATCAATCTTTGACTCCTATAAATAAAGCTCCAACTGACTCTTTTGAGGGAGCGATACGCTGCTTGTAATTGAATCAAATTTCTACAAAAAAAAAAAAAAAGGTTAAATCATACCAATAATAACCGAAGAATAAATTGTAAAATTAATGAAGAAAATGTAGTTAATACTTACTTGGAAGACATCAAATATGCCGCTAGTATAAGAAGGTAAATCATCAATTGTGCCACCACGAGAGCTTGAAGAAGCAGAAATAGATATGCTAGAGGATGACTTTGTGGCATTAAACATGTATTCATCAAATAAAAAAAACACCTTCTCTTTAACCTTGTTTATCTCATCACAATCAAGTTCATAAAGTTTCTTATAGGTAAATTCCACAAACTTCAACTTGAACCTTGGATGAAACACCAAAGCAATGACAAATAATATATTGTAATCACTCCAATACTTGTCAAATTTATCATGGGTTTTTGCACGGTTTACCCTTGTATTATGGCTAATTTAACTCGAAAAACCCTGCGATATCAAATATCACATAGAAAACCTCATGTTTTCAAAAAAGTTGCACATAAAACCCTAAGACTAGAGAGTGTAATTCACTCGCCCAAATTGCAATTGAAATAGTATTTTTCTTAACTTTTTCAAAAAAAAAATATATATATATATATACACATAATTATGTATGCACATATTTTCTATGTAAATGTATATTTTATATATATATAATGATGTAGCGTCAGAGCGCGTGACGCCACATCCCCCGCACTAAGACCCGAGCATATGAAATGGGTAATCCATATACGTGTCAGATCAGAGTGAACAGGGACTCACTCACTCACTATGCTCGGCGGGAGCTAACTTTTGAACCAAATAAGCAATAAAGGGGATAAATGCAGGTTAAAGAAACATGAGCGGAAGCATTAATATTACAACAGCATAATCAATGAGCTCACAGGCTCGAATTCAATAACACTTAAGGCGCTCGCATGCATTCAGAATCATAAATGACAATTGAATGATAAGAGTGTAACGAAAAGTAAAGCTATACCGACTCTGAGACTTTGCAAACTTAAATTCCCGCCTAGCACTCCAAAACCTGTAAGAGAAACTGAAAACAAAGTCGGGTTCAGTCTTTATGAGACTGGTGGGTATAAAACAGGGCTTAATACATTAATATTGCAGGAACTAAACACACACACGCAAGCTATAATCCCGTACAAGGTTTTAAAACATTTTCCAAGTGGGTAAAAATAAAGAAAACAACGCTCGGGATTATAACCATCATTTTCATCATTCATTATATTCATGAGGTCATTACGTGAGCTCGGCGAGTGGGCAAATTCTCCAACCTTCTCCTCGTGTGTGTGCATTATCTATTCATTCACTATATTAGCGATCACATAGCATTCATTCACTCATGTGTTCATAATCATTCATAATCATTCATGCATAACAATTATACCTTTCTTTCTCCGGTTAGTGGACGGACTCAGCCAAAGACCCATCCACCCATTCATTATGTCCAGTGAGGTTCATGACTCCCCAAAGGTCCGGTTTCCATTCCTCGCTAATCTCTTAGAGAGGGCCGGTATCGCCATCATTGTTTGTTGGAACTAGTGCACGGGGATCACCGTCAACCCATGCTTCCCCGGATAGCCACGTACACTTAGTCCCAGGGCCCCCATTCATCGTGATCATTGATCTCACCAAAACATTGGTAAGGATTCATTTCAAAGAAAAAGGGTTTTAACGTTAAATCATTGACTATTTGAAAAGACTCGATATATATATATATATATATATATATATATATATATATATATATATATATATATATAATAACTTGGCTTAAAACTTTCACGTTGGACATATCGGGTCGATTTATATCTAATAGAAGAGAAACCCACCTGGCTATACCTTACCGAACAAAACCAAGGAAAAAGAAGACTTGAAGATAGCTTATGAACCCGACACGTCTCCGCCCTGGAGAAAATTGTACAAAAGACAATACGGTGCATTTGTGAGACTTGAGACTCCAAATGAACCAAATATGACGCATGACGATGCATTAACGTGATATGACATGCATAAGAAATAATAATGTGCTATGAAGATGTTCATGTGCATAATTAATGTCGCTTAGACACGTAAACAAGCTATTCATTCATTACACAAATAAATCTTATCCATTCATTATCATTCTTTCATTCAATAACAATCATTCATTCAATATTCGATTCATAATACATAATAATACATGTTATAATGCATATGAATCAATTAGAGGTGAAAGGAATTCATTAAACACATGAATCAATTGGAGGTGAAAGGAATTCATTAAACACATGAATCAATTGGAGGTGAAAGGAATTCATTAAACACATAAGGAATGCATTAATTGCAAACAAGGTCACATTGTGGCACTTAAGCGTTCATATATAAAAGTCGGGTTTATACTTCGTAAATCAATCCATAAAATTCATAAAAATATCAAAACACATCATTCAACAAGCTATTAACATCAATGATACAAGTTTAGGGCAAAGGAGATAAATTAAATCACATACGGAAGTCAAAGGAGTGAAAGGAACGCAAGGAAGTGGATTTTGGTAAAAGCTGTTAGTTTTTGAAAATGCGCAAGTTGTAGAAAAATGAGAATATCTCGAGTTCTAGAAGTTAGAATTAAGTTTTGTTTATTAGATATGAAACTAGACAAGCAGGTCTTTCCAATGATATATGGCTCAAATCACGATTCAAAGCGATTTGAAAATGGCGTGGGTTTAAAGTTAGACAAATGCAAAATTCTGACGAAGTGGCGGCACAATTTTCAAACGATTATATATCACAAACTAGGACGAATTTTAAGGTGATTCTAATTGGAGAGTGTTTTAAACTAAAAAATATTTCTACAGTGTAAATTTCAGGTTAATCGGAGTTCATTTGAATAGTGAACGGCCATTCGAATTTCATGCACAAAACCAGGAACGACCGTTCGAAGGAGCAAAGAGTTTCTGGACGGTTGAACGGCCGTTTGTGAAAACACCGAACGGCCGTTAGGCATCACCTGGGTCGAAAAATAGTGTATTGCAGTTGAAAAGCACGAAGGGAAAGGTCCCAAACACCTCCAACTCCGATTCCTATCAAAATGCACCATAAAAACACCATAAAACATAGTATATTTCATGTATAACACATTAGATCATCAAAGGAAGCAAATATCACAATAATATTCAAGTTTCATGCTTCAACTTTCAAGATGCAACAATGGTAGATTGAATATAAGTCATCTACCAAGCAAATCAAGTTCATAAATGAAACATAGGAGCTCATGTGATCAAGCAACATACCATAAATCTTCAAATAACATAACGTTGATCAATGAATTCAAAAATGGCATGAAATCCTTACTATTCATACGCATGCTCATATCATATCATGCTCAAATCCTAATGAAAATCTGTAAATCATAGCTTAAAAGAACCATAAAGAGATGGAGAACAAGAAATATGTGCTTACCTCTTGAATCGGAGAAGAAACGAAGAAGTTATGAGCTCAAAATGGTAAGGGTGTGAATTGTTTCGGGTCCCTTCTTTCTTTCTCTGTTGTTGCTGATTTTTCTCTCTTTTTTGTTATTGAGGTCCGAATGGGGTAAGTGTGGGAGTGAAAAGTGTTAAGTTGGGGTCATAAGGGTTCAAGTCATGGGTCATTTGGAGCTAAAATGGGTCGGATGTGGTCAAAACGGGTAGGATAGTGCATACCAGTGCAAGTTGTTCGGTTCGGGAAAATTTCAGAGGTCAAACGGGCTCAAAAGGTTATGAGACTAGTTCCATTGGCTCCAAATCATCGAAACGAGTCCAAAGGTGGTGACGAAATTCGAATCCAAATTCCCTAGCTCAAGTTATGCTTCCTGGAACCCAAGGTGCGCTAAATGCTCTTTAACCCCTTTAAGTCCCGTTCCACCAAAACGAACTAAAAACCAAATCAAACAAGTTCTAAAACATGTGAAGAGCACATAAACATGTTCATAACTCACATAAGTCATGCATATCAAATTTTCACAAAAATCAAAATTGAAATCAGATGCATACAGATCAAGTTCAACGTCATGTAAGCATAAACATTTAAAATTCATATTCATAAGTCAATAATTAATTTCATATAAATTCAAATAGCATATAGACATTAAAATTAATATATAGTTGCATAATTAAATAATTGAAATACGCAAGTATCACCCTCGAGATGTCATACCTATACGTATGAAAATACGGGTCGTCATAAATGATGTAAGAATATATATATAATATATATACATATATAAAGACACCATCGCCCATTACGACCACCATCCACCTCGCAACACCATCAACAACAAACTTAGACCACCACCTTTCGTTAAATTCAATAATCCAAGTACAACAACAAAAATTCAATTTAAAAAAATGGGATTTGAAATTTATAGTAATTTTAAAGGAAAACCCATTGCTCATCAGTGCCATTTGAGAAGATTTGTTGTGTGCGTTGGGGCCACCTTTGGTTTTATGAGGCAGAAAAGAGGCTCTGGTGGTGGAGTTTATTAGCGGCGTGGAGGGTCAAGGCTGTAGAGGGAGGAGGCACGAAATCGGAACTTCACATTTGCTAGTGTGTATGTGTTTGTGTGTCCTCCAAATCCAAATCTGCAGCTGTGACAATGGTTTGTGAAGTTGGTAGTGATGTGTGAAAAAGGTTGGTTGTTATGCGACTACAGGTGGTGGTGGCAGTGGTGGGCACAAGGTGAATGGTTGGGGGAAAACGTCTAATTGGAGTCATGGAGAAGAAAACCTAAAATAAAAAGAAAAGAAAAATAAAAATAAAGTTTAATACATAAGGGTAAAATAGGAATATTATGTCTTAATTATGATGAACTCAACTTAGGGGGTGGTGAGCAATAATTTCAAAATATAGGATTTTTTATGTTAATTTCTATAACATAGGGTTTTTCTTGTTCTTTTTCCCTAACACAGGGTTTATGGTGCATATAACTCAATTTATCATACATACACACAACCATTGATCTCATGAAAACATCATCACATGTCATATGATGTTGAGATGTTATCTTAACTTGAAAAACCTTAGGGAAGTAAAGGTTAGCGGTAGGATATTTTATCTCAGAAAATAAGTTCGTAGCCTCATAAAAGACCTCTAGAAACTTACAAAGTTTTTCAACCTTCTCCCACTCAACAACCGATGGATAATGTATGAAATTTGAATTAACCAACTTCAAATGGTTGAAGGCACGGCGATAGTGCAAGGAATTATGGAGCATCAAATACGTAGAATTCCATCTAGTGGGTACATCTTGTCTTAATTCCTTTCTTGAATTAAGTGCACATTGTTTAACAGAAGCAAGAAACCTCTCATTTCTCACTTGACTACCCTTCACATACTAATGCACTTTATCAACACAAGAATCAAATTCCTTCAAATCTTCTTTCACAATTAAATTCAAGATATGCGCACAACAACGGACATGCAAATAATCACCACCACTCAACAGTTGACATTGTTTCGTGAGAAGTTGCTCCTTAAAATACTCAATAAACATGTCATTTGCAGAAACATTAGCTAGTGTTATGGTCAAAACCTTCCTATCACGACCCCATTTAACCAAAAAATTACTAATCGTTTCACATAATGTAATGTCACTATGAGGTGGGGGCATATATGAAAAACTAATGATTCTCTTTTAAAATCTCCACTCATTATCAACATAATGAGCAGTTAAACAAATATATCAATCAGTGGCTAAGGAAGACCATAAATCCGCAGTAAAACACATTTTCCCCTTACATGAACGCAATTCTTGCACAAGTTTATTCTTTTCCACTTTGTAAAGTTTCATAACATCAGCTAGCCGTAGTCCTAGTAATGTGAGACACTTGTGGTTCCAAATAAGAAAGCAAAGCCCTAATTCCTTCATATTCTACAAACTTAAAAGGCAGTCCATGCTTTATAATGGCTGCAATTAATAACTTCCGAAATTTTTCTTGAGAAAATTTCCTAGATCTCACACCAACCCCCTTTTCACCTTGTTCGATCAAAGCTTGAGCAATATCATGTGTCTATTCTAGGGCACTTTTTTATATGTCTCATGAGATTACATGTACCTATGCTACTCTCAGCACAATATTATTAGCCACAAGCTTTGCATTCACAACGTAAAGGTTTCCCTTCTACTTGGGTAGAATCCTAAAGTACTCCCATACTTTTGATTTTGTATTCCTCTTGCGTTTTGCCAGAGTACTTTTTGAGGGATCGACTTTTATATTGTTAGCAATGTCCCCTTCTTCGTCATTAACATCAATATCAATATCGATACACTTCGGATCCATCTGAAATAATACAATAGAACATTATATACATTATAAACCAAAAATCTAAAGAATTAATAAAATTAAATTAAATGAGATTTATAAACTGAAATTAAATGAGATTTATAAACTGAAATTAAATTAGATTAATATGTGATTACTAAACTGAAATTAATTAGATTAATAAACTGATTTTAGAATTAGCTTCAAGGCTTATTAATTATTACCCTATTGTGAAGGCTTAATTTTTGCCCTATTAATTCACAACGTAAAGGCTTAATTTCAGTTTATTAATTTTGATTAGCTTCAATGTAAAGGCTTATCAAAAGCTTTTAGAATCAGTTTAGAGATTAATAAGCATATTATTGTAGTACAAATAGATAGATATCAAAGAAATGCAGAAAAATGATAACAACTATAATCACATATGCCTATGTACTAATAATATTGAATGAAATTTTAATCATCAGGAGATTCCACATTGAAAAATATTCTGCATATT
The DNA here is from genome assembly GCA_037501455.1 of Lantana camara. Classification (NCBI taxonomy): domain Eukaryota; kingdom Viridiplantae; phylum Streptophyta; class Magnoliopsida; order Lamiales; family Verbenaceae; genus Lantana; species Lantana camara. Next base: position 15,846,485 of record CM074860.1, read on the forward strand.
AGAATGTAAGGAAAAGGAAAAACTTCTTTAAGGTAAAAATTATCTTTTGATAGCAGAACACTAAGTTTAGTTTCTAATATTATATTTTTCTTCTATATGGTTGCAGGGTGGATGTTGCAATCTTTTTCACTCCTTCCAAGATTAAGCTTCAATGAAATTCAGTTTGCCGACCAGTTTCAAAGCTTAAAAAATTTAACCAACGATGATGCCAAATGATTTCTTTGGCATCTGCTATTATCATGAATTTTGATACCTAAATAGAGGGCAACTCTAAAATTTAGCAAATTGAAGCTTTTGGGAAAACATTTTCAGACCATCTTTACTAAAGGTAAGGCTTTTGGTTGTGGGTGAGCAATTTTCAGACCATCTTTACTAAAGGTAAGGGCATGATAAGTGATAACTGATCAAAGCAAAAGAAAGGAAAGTTGTAATTCACAAAAAGCTTAGGCAGAACAGAGTCAATATTATAATTTTGTTGAGAAAAGGCCTGAAGAACTTGAACGCACCTGATGCCCAGCGGTCGACGGTGAAGGCGGCGGCGGGTGGTGAAATTCTTGGAGAAGAGAAGAATGCATCGTTGGAGCTGTCATGGAGAGAAGAAATGAAGAATTTTTTTGGAAAATAGATTAGAAGCTTAAATCCCACCCCAATGAGTCTTGAAGAAATTAAAAAGAAAAAAAAGAGAGACAAGAAAAAAGCCTAAAGAACCTGAACGTATCTAATGTCCGACGGTCGACGGTGAAGGCGGTGGCGAGTGGTGGAATTCTTGGAGAAGAGAGCAATGTGCCACTGGAGCTGTCTTGGAGAAGAGAGAAGAAGAAAATTTTTAGAAAATTAGGTTTTCTCTAATATATAGTATCCATATTATCGGGTGGGTCGGGTGGGTTCCGGGTTATAAGGTCACCCGAATAGTTTTCAAGTCAACCAGGGTCCGACCTGATTTGACCCGAACCCGAAAACCCCCAACCCTAACCTGAAAATTAGGCGGGTAGGTCGGGTTATCGGGTCGGGTTCGATTTTGACACCCCTAATTTCAATCATCAATCAGCATGCAACCTAGGAATGAGTTCAATTAAACATATGTAACTTGTCCCAATTCAATATATAATAGTCAATAAATGCCTCACAAGCACAATAAATAAAACAATACAATAAACAAGTACAATATGTAATGCAATGTGAGTGTACGGTAAGACTCGATCAAAGACACTACAACTCGACTCTCGCCTAGCTTCAACCACTTGCAAAAGAAACTGGAGGGAAGTGAAGAAGGGTCAGTCTCTAGAAAACAGAGTGAGCAAGGGCTATACATATATATAGAAACATGCACATGCAAGCCAAAAATCCCGAACAAGGTGTTATTAAAACTAGTTCCTATGAAGGGTAAGAAAATTAGTATTAATCAATGCACGAATTTTACGACTATCCAATTTACAATTTAATTACAATTTTCTGGATAATAATGGCTCGATGAGTAAGCGTGCACAATTTTTAACGTTATTCCTGTTGGGAGTAGTGCCCTTAAAAATTCAATTTGTTGAATGAATTAAACTGAATTTACAGCAAGTTGTGAGTATTTCACATATTGATAATTAATGACGTGTGGTGGTATTCTTATATGAAATGCGTTTCATAGGAAAAAACTTAGAATACCGAAATCACTTGTCATTAAAGTTCTAGTTAGTAAGATAAGAATATGTTCTTATCAAGACTATAATGTGGTTATATAAGATGATTAGTCTTTCGTCATAGGGAATGGTGAATCTAATTATAACCCGTTGATGATTTTCAATAGGATTGGAAACATCGAACTGGACCATTGAGATTATTTTTTTTATACTGCTATCTAAAATGAATAAAATCCCAGGAAGCATTGTACTCTTAATCCTGATAATATTTCGGCTTTAGGTATGTAGTGTTAGTCACTGTAATATACTCGAAGTGAGGTCTCAGTAACCGGTGGCCAAAATACTTTGTACGTTCGGTGACAACATGAAATGTGCTAAAGAGTTATATTGATCGAGGAATTTGTGGCCTTGCTGGAAGGTAAAAGATATCCCTGAAATAGATTTGCAAAAGTTCGAATTTAAGACTTTGGTCAAAGCACTCCGCGTGATACGTCACCGAAGTTGTATGTTGAATGTGTTTCACATACAGAGAATTTGAACTTAAGGTGAATCAATAAATTTCAGATTGAAGATGAAAAATAAATGATAGTAGTTGTAATTTATTTTTCATGGATATCTACACGAAGGAGTGAAATGTAAAATTATTCTATATCAAGAAATTCGTGAATAATTTAATTAATTTTAGAGTGCAACAATATTTATTTAGTGGAATTAAATATTGTTAAACGGAAATTAATTATTATCATGGGATGATAATATATTAACCCGTTTGGAGCTAAAATTAATTAGTCCTGCAAGCCCCCCTGCAAGCCCCAATTGAAAACGCGGAGAGAAAATATTAAAAGGAGAAAGAGCAATGATTTTTCAAAGTGTTTGAAAATAGCCAAGGGATTTATTTTAAGAAAATAAATCAAGTTCCAAAGAGTTGAAAATGACCGGAATTTTATTTTGGAGAAATAAAATTTTAATTTTTAAAAAAAAAAATAAAAAATAGGGGCTGACGTGGCATATGTGTCACGCCACGTCAGCAGAACGGGCCCCGGGTGGCGCTGACTGTACGCCGCGTGGCATGCCACGTGTGCGGCTAGGATCGCGCCGCGTCAGCGCCCATTTACGGCCCAGATTTGATCTGGGATGGGCCGATCAACGGGTCAGTCAACCGGGCCAACGGGTCGGTTCTCGGATAGGGTCGGTCCGGGTCGGGGTCGGGGTCGGACCGGACCCGGACACGTGGCGAAATCTGGTAGAGCTACGCGTTTTCACACGTGCCAACCACCTGGCAGCCTTCCGGCGGCGCGTGGTTGGTGGCGTTGGATTCGCGGCGACGAGCTCTTCAATGTGCCATAATTTGATTGGCCATCCGGGACACGGTTTGTACGTGGAATGGTAAAAAGACTCTTTTGCCCTTCATTTTAGCCCTAAAAAGACCAAAATGCCCTCATAAATTTGCCTATAAATAGGTGATGGATTGGCTACAAAATTCATTCCAATTTTGAGCAGCAATTCGGCAGCTCCTCTCTCCTTTTCTTTTAAATTAATTAATCCTTAATTAAGAGATTAATTAATATATAATTAGGTGGTTATATAATTAATATATAATCCACTTAATTATTAGAAAATTAGGGAATTTTTTAGTCTAGAAAAATGAGTTTTTCTAGAAAAATATTTTCTCGAGTATTTAGGGAAATGCTCGCGGAGCCCACACTCCGAGGTTCAAGTCGGGGATATTACAAGGAAGCTTGCCGGTCTCACGAGTGGGAAATGAGCTAGAAAAATACCGTTAGATAGCCATATTTGCAGTACGGTAATATTTTATAGTTATATTATTTTAAGCATGATAAATTATATGCTATTAAGTGTTAATTGCATGTTAGATATTTATCTGCTCAAGTGATTTAAAATTTATTATCAATTGCATGTATATACTTTAGTAGATCCAGCTAGTCTTCCGCTATTGTATTAAAATATTTTAGAAATATTTTAATACTTGTATTATAAATAAAATTTTAAAATGTGGTCCTGGACCGCTACTGTTTTAGGCCCACCACCCAGCAATTCCGATGGTGTACAGTAATAAGTTACAATTTCAAGGATAATCATGCAAGATGACCATTACTGGATAGGCAAGCAGTGCAAGTAAGAACACTTATCAGTGATGGGAAATTCAAGTAGCTGGGCTTCTCTCACGATCTCCTTTTTCCTCCGAGTTGATGGTAAGGGTAGCTAACCCTTGACCATCCAGGCTTAGTGAGCTTCAGGAACATGACTCCTATGCCCGGGATTCCTTCCTCCACCAAATCTCCTAGTGGATTCAGGGGTCATCCCAACAGTCGGAACGTGTGCAAGAGTTAGCTGGCAACCCATGCTTCTCCAGTTCACTCAATACACAAGTCTCAGGGCCCACAATACAGTACAGTGCAATATCTCGCCAAAACATGAAGGTTCAGTATAACAATTATAGTTCAAGAAAAGGTTCGGTTCTAGGGAAAAGGTTTTAATCGATTGTCACACTTAAAAACAGTTTATATATACATATGGTTTTTTGCTAAAGCTCTACACATAGGTTATAGGATTGTATATGTAACTAGAATGAAAACACCTTCACCTGGCATGTGACGGGATAGAGAGACAAACAAGATAGGTGCGTACTCGATCGGTGGTCTTCGCCCTGGAGAAAAACTGTACAAGAAAGGGAACAGTGTGGACTCGTGAGATAAGTCTCGATATAAAACCACATAGATGTAAGACAATGCTCATGAGGTGTTATGATCGTGTTCATGTGCATAATTAATGCCCCCACGTAATAGACAATCATACGAATTCATAACATAATAAAACAATTAATCATTAGATAGATTATCAAGTCATTGGCACTTCTTTATCATGTATAACATTCAATTAGCACATAATGATACAATAACTCTCAAGGAAATCACGTATGCATGGCATTCAGTCATACGGATTCAATTCATATTAAACACGGAGTCGAATAATAAAAATTTAAGCAATTAAGGATCAAGAATTACAATTAACAAGATAATAATCAATTATGCATGCATACGATTCATGTAAGTCACATACGAATGTCGGGGAAGTGTAAGAAAAGTAAGAAAATGGGTTTTGGGTAAAGTTTAGCAAAAGTGAGGAGTTTTCTGAAACGCGCAAGCTATAGGACAATGGGAACATCTTTACATTGAGAAGTCGGAATTGGGTTTTGTGATGCCCCGACTTTTCGGCCGTACAGGTATGATGTCACGAGTGAGCTACGTGATTTTCACAATTATATGTCCAATCCAATATTTAGATGCTACCTTGAATTTTATTTGAATTATTTGTTATACTTGAATTGTGTAATTTGAAAGTTTTTGTGCCGTTTGACCCCGTTCTTGATTCGTTTGACCTCGAACTTGCTTCCAATTTTTGTGACTACATAACATGCATGATATATATGTGTTATGAACTCATTTACATGCTCCTTTTATGTTTTTGAACTTGTATGTTGAGGTCTTAGACCATTTTTATGTTTTAGGGACTAAGGGGCCTAATGAGAATTTAGCCGGCCATGGGTTCCGGAAGGCATAACTTGAGCTTGGGAATTCGGAGTCAAATTTTGAAAGCATCGCTGGACTCGTATCAAAAATATGGAGCTAACTTATCAAGCCTCATATTTTTCTAAGCCCGTTTGAAACTCTGAAACTTCCCCGAACCGAGCCTTACGCATAGATTTGCCACCCTTCACCGTTTTGCCCATAATTGACTCGTTTTAACTCCATTTGACCCGTTTCTTGGACCCACTTCTCCCTAACTTCCCCACCTACCCTCACATACCCTCACTTTTGGCCCCAAATCAAGAGAACCGAGAGAGAGAAGAAGAAAAATGGGAAGAACCCGCCACTATTTACCCCCTTCGATTTCAAGCTTGTCCCGCTTTTGTTCTTCGTCAAATCCGACAGATAAGCACATTTTCTTGTTCTCCACTTTGTGGTGCATCATTCAAGTTATGATCTTAAGTTTAAGCTTCATTTGTGTATAATATGAGCATATAAATGAATAGTGAGGGTTTTGTATGAATAACTTGTGATTCCTTGCCCCGTTTCATGATTCGTGAAGTGTTATGTGATTCTTGATGCATCCTTATTCTTTTCCTATGATTGAATATGATCTACATGGGGGTGTGGAGTGATCTACCTGCTGGGAGGTGGGCCCAGAACAGTAGCAGTCCGGGACCACATTTTAAAATTTTACTTTAATATACAGGTATCAAAATATTTCTAAAATATTTAAATACAAACAACGGAAGACTAGCCGGAACTACTCAAGTATATACATGCAATTGATAATAAATTTTAAATCACAAAGCAGATAAATAAAGCATGCAATTAACACTTAAGAGCACCTAATTCATCATGCTTAAATAAAAAAAAACAATATAAAATACCTTTCACCGAAGATGGCTACTGCTCCCGGAATTCGCCTCCCGAGGACCCGATATCCGATCTCCTCGCGAAACCGGCAGAACTTCCCTGTAATTACCCCAGGGACACCCTCGGAGTGTGGGCTCCGAAAGTATTTGTCTAAATACTTAGAGAAAATAAAACTTTAAACTAAAAACCCTTTTCAGGGTTTATTCTCCCGAAATCAGGCGTTTATATATAAACACCAAATTAAAATTAATTCCAAAATAAATCGGAATTAACTAGGAGAATGGGATATGGTTTCAAAGCTTAAACTCAGCTAAAACCACCTCCCAAAGTTGGATAGAAAAAATGAAATGCCAAGGCCCCTATTTATAGGGGAAAAACTGAGGGCAAAATAGTAATTTCACCCCCCACTTGCGTGTGCAACTTGGGCACGAAAACCAAGGTCACCACGTCGTAGATCTCTCAGCCATGAGTCCAACGCCGCCGGCCGCTCGCCGATCTGAGCTCTCACGCGCCCACACGCGCGGCCACAAGGCGGCGCGTGTGATCACTTGCGGTTTAGGGTTTTCGGTGACGTGGCCTCTTCTGGAGCTGCCACGTGTCCGGGTCTGGTCCGACCTGGAACCGGACCCGGCCCGACCCTATACGCGAAACGATCCATTGACCCGGCCCTGACCCGTTTGACCGACCCGGTCCAGATCAAATCTGGACCGTTGATTCATGATGGCGTGGCGCGATCTGGGCCGTCCACGTGGCGTGCCACGCGGCTGCCCAGTCAGTGCCACCTGGGCCCACTTGCTGACGTGGCGTGACACGTCAGTGCCACGTCAGCATTTTTTTTTTTTTTTAAATTTAAAATTTTATTTTCTCCAAAATAAAATTCCGTGCATTTCCAACTCTTTGGAATTACAATTTATTTTCTTAAAATAAATTTCTTGGCTATTTTCAAACACTTTGAAAATTTATTTCTTTCATTCCTTTTAACGTTTTATCTTCGGGTTTTCGATTGGGGCTTGCAGGGGGACCTGCAGGACTAATTAATTTTAGCTCCAAACGGGTTAATATATTATCATCCCATGATAATAATTAATTACCGTTTAACAATATTTAATTCCACTAAATAAATATTGTTGCACTCTAAAATTAATTAAATTACTCACGAATTTTTCGATCTAGAATAATTTTGCATTTTACTCTTCCGTGTAGATATCCATGAAAAATAAATTAATACTACTATCATTTATTTTTCACTTTTAATCTGAAATCTCCTGATTTGCCTTAAGTTCAAATTTCTTGTACGTGAAACACATTCAACGTACAACTTCAGTGACGCATCACACGAAGTACTTTGGCCAAAGTTTTAATTCGAACTTTGCAAATCTATTTCAGGAATATCTTTTAACTTTCCAGCAAAGCCACAGATTCCTCGATCAATATTTCTCTTTAGCACATTTTATGTAATCACTAAACGTACAAAGGTTTCGGTCATTCGATATCGAGACCTCACTTATGAGTAAGTTACAATGATTAACACTACATGCCTAAAGTCGAAATACTACCAGGATTAAGAGTTCAATGCTCCATAAGATTTGTTCATTTTAGATAGTAGTTTAAAATGAACTATCTTAATGGTCCAGTTCGATGTTTCCAAATCTATTGAAAAACATCAATGTGTTATAACTGGAAACTCTATTTCCCTATGACGAAAGACTAATCATCTTATATAACACATTATAGTCTCGATAAGAACTTATTCTTATCATATCGACTAGAACTTTAATAACACGTGATTTCGATATCCAAAGTCCTTTCCTATGAAACACATTTCATATAAGAATATCATCACACATTATTAATTATGTTAACATACTCATAACTTGCGATAATTTCAGTTTTATTAATCCAACAAAATACGAAGTATTTACAAAGAAATTGGATTTTTAGGGCACTAATCCCAACAATCTCCCACTTGCCCTAAATCCAATTGGCTACACATCTAAGCCCCATCCCTTCTACATGAGTATTAAAACTCTTTTGCACCAAAGTCTTAGTGAAGGGATCTGCCAGATTGTTTACCGAGTCAATCTTTACTACTGCCACTTCTCCACGTTCCACATAATCTCGAATAATGTGGAACTTTCTCTCGATGTGCTTTGCACGCTTATGACTTCGAGGTTCCTTGGAGTTGGCCACCGCTCCAGCATTGTCACAGTACAATGTGATTGGTGTAAGTCCATCTTTGATGACTTCTAAATCTATCAGGAAATTTCTAAACCAATACGCTTCTTTGGCTGCTTCCGAAGCTGCCACGTATTCGGCTTCCGTGGTGGAGTCAGCAATGCAACTTTGCTTAATACTCCTCCAACTTACGGTTGCTCCTCCCAAAGTAAACTCGTATCCAGACGTCGAACGTTTAGAATCTAAGTCAGATTGAAAATCTGAATCTGTGTACCCTATAGGAATGAGCTCATCACTACGATAAATAAGCATATAATCCCGAGTTCTTCTCAACTACTTCAATATATGCTTTACAGTTATCCAGTGTTGAGGTCCAGGGTTTGACTGATATCTGCTGACCATACCCACATCATAACAGATATCTGGCCTTGTACATAACATGGCATACATGAGGCTTCCGACTGCCGAAGCATACGGAACATTTTTCATTTCCTCTGTCTCTTCAGCTGTCTTGGGATACTGATCTCGAGACAGATGAACTCCATGTCAGAAAGGTAATGAACCTTTCTTAGAGTCAGCCATATTGTACCTTGCCAGCATCTTACCTATATATGCTGCTTACGATAAACCAATCATTTTATTCTTACGATCACGACAAAGTCTGATCCCTAAAATATAACTGGCCTCACCTAGGTCTTTCATGTCAAACTGATTTGACAACCAAATCTTGATTGCTGACAATACTCCTGTGTCATTCCCAATGAGCAAAGTATCGTCTACGTATAAAACTAAAAATGTTACAACACTACTCTGATGTCTTTTGTACACACATGGTTCATCAGGCAACTGTATAAATCCAAAGGATTTAATTGCTTCATTAAATCTGATGTTCCATGATCTAGACGCTTGCTTAAGACCATAGATTGATCTATTAAGTTTGCATACCATATGCTCCTGATTTCTGGCTATAAAGCCCTCAGGTTGAGCCATGTATATCTCTTCTTGAAGATGCCCGTTCAAGAAGGCAGTCTTTACATCCATTTGCCAGATTTCATAATCATAATAAGCGGCAATGGAGAGAAGAATTCTTATAGACTTAAGCATAGCTACGGGCGAGAAGGTTTCATCATAATCGATACCTTGTTTCTGAGTATAACCCTTTGCCACAATCCTTGCTTTAAAGGTTTCTACCTTTCCGTCCACTCCTCTTTTCCGCTTGTAAACCTATTTGCATCCAATAGGTTTAATGCCCTCAGGCGCCTTTACAAGTTCCCAGACTTTATTAGAATACATTGAATCTAACTCAGATTCCATGGCTTTCACCCAACGGTCAGCGTCTATATCTTTTATAGCTTCATCATATGTGATAGGATCAGATATGTCAGATTCAACCACTTGGGTTAATCCTAAGTATCTGTCAGGTGCCCTGACAATCCTCCCACTACGACGGGGTTGTAGTGTACTTGTCCTTACATCATATGTCGTATCTGGTACATCATATGTATCCATCACATTTTCAGTTGTTATGGGTTCTTGGAGTTCAGTATCTGATACTGTCATTTCTTCTAGCACTATTTTACTTCGAGATATTTAGCATTAGTGCTTACAAACACCTTGTGATCTCTCGGATCGTAAAATATCCCACCTCTTGTTCCTTTAGGATAACCTATGAACAAACAAACCTCTGTTCTTGATTCCAACTTGTCAGGATCCTTTCTTAACACATGGGCTGGGCTTCCCCATATCCGAAGATAGGAGATACTAGGCTTCCGCCCTCGCCACAGTTCCATCGGTGTTTTAGGAACTGACTTGGATGGAACATGGTTTATTATGTGAGCTGCTGTTTCGAGAGCAAAGCCCCAAAACGAACTCGGTAGGGTAGCATGACTCATCATGGATCTTACCATTTCCATTAGAGTTTTATTTCTCCTTTCTGCAACACCATTCTGTTGGGGTGTACCCGGTGCAGATAACTGAGATTTAATCCCATTTGCAGTGAGAAATTCTATAAACTCTGTAGATAAATATCCTCCACCACAATCCGATCGAAGTGCCTTTATACGTTTTCCAATTTTATTCTCGACTTCAGCCTTATATTCTTTGAACCTTTTCAAAAGCTTCAGACTTATGTCTCATCAAATAGACGTATCCATATCTTGAATAATCATCCGTAAAAGTGATGACATACTCAAAACCTCCTCTTGCTTGAACACTCATAGGACCACACACATCCATATGAATTAATTCAAGCAACTCTGAGGCTCGATTGCCTTTAGTCTTGAAAGACCTCTTGGTCATTTTTCCTTCTAAACAGGATTCGCAGACTGGAAGTTCTGTCAAGTCCAAAGGACTCAATAGTCCATCCGAAATCAGTCTTTGGATCCTATTTGAATTAATATGACCAAGCCGTAGGTGCCACTTATAAGCCTCGTTGGGCATAGGAGCTTTTCTCTTGGATGGTAAGTCAAGTTTAGTAATGTTAAGTTCGGAATTAGGGTTTTTATCAGGGTATAATAAGAAAAGACCATCACTTACTGTACCATAGTAAATAAACCTTTTATTATGCTTAATGGTTAAACATCGTTCAAAGTAAACACCAAAACCATTATTCATTAAACAACTAACAGAAACCAGATTTCTGCGTATAGACGGTACATATAAAGTGTCTTTCAAAATCAAAACCCTACTGCCAAAATATAGTTCTACAGTCCCTACTGCTAATACAGATATACAAGTATTATCTCCGAGCAGTAGCTGCATCTCGCCGTCTTCAAGCTTCCTGGTTAGCTTGAATCCCTGCAATGAATTGCAGATATGATTAGTTGAACCTGAATCCACACACCAGGAATCTGGTGGACTTCCAACTAAACATACTTTTAATAAACAAGACATCATCATACCTTGTGCAGACGACTTAGCAGGAAGACTGACTAAGTATTTTGGGCAATTCCTTTTCCAGTGCCCATTACCTCCACAATGGAAACATTTTCCTTTGCTTGGCTTAGCTTTCTTCTTCTGAACCTTACCTTTAGGATTGGAGACTTTTCCCTTTCCTTTCTTCCACTTATTGGCTTTTGGAGCCGTGGAGGTCGATGCCTGTGCCAGGAGAACCGTTCCCTTAGCTTTCATTACCCCTTCTGTCACCTTGAGTTCATTCATTAGTTCAGGCAAAGTAAAATCCAACTTATTCATAGAATAGTTCTGCCTGAACGTATCAAATGATTTTGGCAGAGAGCACAGGATCATGTCCTGTTTGCTGAGATTATCCATCTTAGCACCTAGGCTCTCAATTTCGTTCAGATAAGCCATCATGTTCATAACATGATCCTGAACAGGTGATCCTTCATACATCTTAGTTACCACCAACCTTCTCATCAGCTCGTGCCTACGTGCACGATTCTGTCCACCGAACATCTGATGAAGATGTTCCATCATGTTCTTAGCAGTAGGCATTTCATGCATTTGATGCTTAAGAACATTTGAGACAGATGCCAGGATGTAAGACATAGCTAGATCATTGTGTTTGATCCACTTAGCATAGTTGTCTTTCAAAGCCTGGGTGGTTGTGGTTTCTGGTACTCCCGGACAAGGTTCAGTGAGCATATATTTCAAACCTTCGTGTCCAAACACGATATCAAGATTCATTTTCCAATCAGCACAGTTTGAACCTTCAAGCCTATTTTCCTTAATAATCGATTGAAGCGGGCTAGCGGACGTCATTGTTTTAAAACTGAAATATTTAAAATATGCGCAAGTTATGAATCTGTATATTATTTCTTTAGCGTCTAACCATTAAATGAAATCCACAGAATGCATTTTGGTTTACGCAATGACGACTTAACTAACCGCAGTTAGCTCCCCGGAAGCGAGGTTGAAAACTACTTAGAAAAGCAAGAACTATTCTTAATTAACATGTTATCCAGGCAACTCTTACCAAACTATGTTAATCTACCACATCAACCTTTGGTCTCTAAGTGAGTGTAACAGAGCTCCGAAGAGAGGTTAATACATCACTCAGTCAAGAGTATACCATTACCTAGAAATTCACACTAGTAGGTCAAGACACTCCACGGAAGCGGGTCGTGCTTGACTTTCCCCGTATTTCATTCTATTCGAAGAAGTCTAATCTTGTATACCGCGAACACATACCCGCCGAAGGGAGTAGTACATATCCACTATACTATAGACGGGCAATGGAGACCGTAAGAATCCATCTATTTCATCTTGCTCCCACTTGAATTTTTAGAGTTTGTGGATTATCTTTGATTATCACATAATCTATTTGGCGTCTTAAAATCGGAAGTGATTAATCTAATTAATATGCTCCCACTAGGAATAATAAATCACATTTGTAATCCTAATAATATTTTCAAGTCTACTTAATAATTTTTTATTAATTAGGCCGAAAAATATTAATCCAATTATGCATCACGTTCAATCTCTATTAAACATTATTTATTTAATTACATCAAATAAAATATGCATAATTAAAAATAGTATAATATCTCATATTATCATGATCATGCCATAAAATAAAAACAATTAAGCATATACGCTTGCAAATAATTATCACATAATTATCATGCTTAAAATTGAATGGCACTTTAAGTAAATATGTTATAAATTATCACATAATTTAAATCATATTTACCGGTTCGGCAATTAACCAGGAAGATTATTGAAATCGATTCCCAGAAAATTACCATTCCATGCAAATTCCCAGGAAACACTGGAGGGGTCACAACGGTCCCACTTAAAAACCAACCTCCTTTGACAGAATTTACGTGCACAGTAGCAGATTTAAAATTATGCATCGCATGCATCATATCAATGCATGTATATATCTAGAGCACGGCTCTGATACCAGTTGCTGGGAGGTGGGCCCAGAACAGTACCAGTCCGGGATCACATTTTAAAATTTTACTTTAATATACAGGTATCAAAATATTTCTAAAATATTTAAATACAAACAGCGGAAGACTAGCCGGAACTACTCAAGTATATACATGCAATTGATAATAAATTTTAAATCACAAAGCAGATAAATAAAGCATGCAATTAACACTTAAGAGCACCTAATTCATCATGTTTAAATAAAAAAAACAATATAAAATACCTTTCACCGAAGATGGCTACTGCTCCCGGAATTCGCCTCCCGAGGACCCGATATCCGATCTCCTCGCGAAACCGGCAGAACTTCCCTACAATTACCCCAGGGACACCCTCGGAGTGTGGGCTCCGAAAGTATTTGTCTAAATACTTAGAGAAAATAAAACTTTAAACTAAAAACCCTTTTCAGGGTTTATTCTCCCGAAATCAGGCGTTTATATATAAACACCAAATTAAAATTAATTCCAAAATAAATCGGAATTAACTAGGAGAATGGGATATGGTTTCAAAGCTTAAACTCAGCTAAAACCACCTCCCAAAGTTGGATAGAAAAAATGAAATGCTAAGGCCCCTATTTATAGGGGAAAAACCGAGGGCAAAATAGTAATTTCACCCCCCACTTGCGTGTGCAACTTGGGCACGAAAACCAAGGTCACCACGTCGTAGATCTCTCAGCCATGAGTCCAACGCCGCCAGCCGCTCGCCGATCTGAGCTCTCATGCGCCCACACGCGCGGCCACAAGGCGGCGCGTGTGATCACTTGCGGTTTAGGGTTTTCGGTGACGTGGCCTCTTCTGGAGCTGCCACGTGTCCGGGTCTGGTCCGACCCGGAACCGGACCCGGCCCGACCCTATACGCGAAACGATCCATTGACCCGGCCCTGACCCGTTTGACCGACCCGGTCCAGATCAAATCTGGACCGTTGATTCATGATGGCGTGGCGCGATCTGGGCCGTCCACGTGGCGTGCCACGCGGCTGCCCAGTCAGTGCCACCTGGGCCCACTTGCTGACGTGGCGTGACACGTCAGTGCCACGTCAGCATTTTTTTTTTTTTTTTAAATTTAAAATTTTATTTTCTCCAAAATAAAATTCCGTGCATTTCCAACTCTTTGGAATTACAATTTATTTTCTTAAAATAAATTTCTTGGCTATTTTCAAACACTTTGAAAATTTATTTCTTTCATTCCTTTTAACGTTTTATCTTCGGGTTTTCGATTGGGGCTTGCAGGGGGACCTGCAGGACTAATTAATTTTAGCTCCAAACGGGTTAATATATTATCATCCCATGATAATAATTAATTACCGTTTAACAATATTTAATTCCACTAAATAAATATTGTTGCACTCTAAAATTAATTAAATTACTCACGAATTTTTCGATCTAGAATAATTTTGCATTTTACTCCTCCGTGTAGATATCCATGAAAAATAAATTAATACTACTATCATTTATTTTTCACTTTTAATCTGAAATCTCCTGATTTGCCTTAAGTTCAAATTTCTTGTACGTGAAACACATTCAACATACAACTTCAGTGACGCATCACACGAAGTACTTTGGCCAAAGTTTTAATTCGAACTTTGCAAATCTATTTCAGGAATATCTTTTAACTTTCCAGCAAAGCCACAGATTCCTCGATCAATATTTCTCTTTAGCACATTTCATGTAATCACTGAACGTACAAAGGTTTCGGTCATTCGATATCGAGACCTCACTTATGTGTAAGTTACAATGTAACACTACATGTCTAAAGTCGAAATACTACCAGGATTAAGAGTTCAATGCTCCATAAGATTTGTTCATTTTAGATAGTAGTTTAAAATGAACTATCTTAATGGTCCAGTTCGATGTTTTCAAATCTATTGAAAAACATCAATGTGTTATAACTGGAAACTCTATTTCCCTATGACGAAAGACTAATCATCTTATATAACACATTATAGTCTCGATAAGAACTTATTCTTATCATATCGACTAGAACTTTAATAACACGTGATTTCGATATCCAAAGTCCTTTCCTATGAAACACATTTCATATAAGAATATCATCACACATTATTAATTATGTTAATATACTCATAACTTGCGATAATTTCAGTTTTATTAATCCAACAAAATACGAAGTATTTACAAAGAAATTGGATTTTTAGGGCACTAATCCCAACACATCATTGTTGAATCTTGAGTTTTCTTGAAGCTTTTGGGTGAAATTTGAACCCCTTTCACTTGCCGGTTATAGTATGCTCGTATGTGGTGCATTTGTGGCTGAATTGTGCTTGGTTTCATGCCTTCTTCTTGTTGCTTCAAACTGCCCTGGAGCTCCTGCCTTCCCCTGTTTTTCCCACGCACAAAACAGCAGCTGTTGCTGCTATTTCTTCGAGCAAGACAGCCCAACACGGCCGCGCTGTTTCATGCCTTGAAATGGGCGAGGCCGTGTTGTAGCTTCGATTTTTGGCAAAAATTAGGCACGACCACGTCAATTTGTGAACAGAAATTGACATGGCTATGTTAAAGTTTTCGAAAACTATTTTTTTGGGAAAATTCAGATTGACACGACCGTGTCCAAGGCTTGAACAAACATAACACAGCCTTGTCATGTGGAGTGGCAGTCCCTCGTGTGTTTCTTCATGTTCGTTGCTTTTTGTTGCTTTCTCCCGCCTCGATTATGATCTCAACTTGTTGTTAACATGTAATAGAATGTGTTTAGGTGTTTATTTTAATTTTGTGGCCTTGTTTTCTAAGTGTAAACGTGGCCGTAAATGCATAACCGTTTAAGTGCTGTGTGTGAGACTTTCTTGCGCCTTTTGCTTTCTTTATGAATTCTAAGCTTGTATATGTATGTGTTACGATATAATTTGATATATTAAGTGTTTATTTGATGTGTTATGTATTGTTTCATGTTCCGTTCATGTGATTTCGACCCTTGTACATGAATTTGAACTTGAATGCTCGATGTGTTGTCTTTTGTTGCTTCATTTGCATCACTTGCATTCATATGCATTCACTGAGCATCTATATGGTTATATTGAGTCTAAGTGTTGTCTCTCGTATTTAGAATGTCCGTGTGGAGTAGCTCTTTGGTATGGAGCAGCTCCGTAGGCGTGGTTTGCTTTGTTTTGCTCCGCTTTGTTCGGTTTGCTTGTCAAGGTGAGGTTTTCTTTCTTTTAGTTAAATTGACCTACAGCCCTACGTGATTTTAAGCCCGCATGCGAAATATGTATATTATATGATAGATACATGCTTGATATGTACTTTGAGGCCTTGTCCCGCTTGTTGAAGATCTTGAAAATGTTTTTATACGTATACACGCTAAATCTTGATTTGTTTTGAAAAGTCTTGAAGCGTGCGTGTGTTTGTAGCAAGAAATGACCTTGAAAGATAGGTCTCTTGAACTAGACTTGTACTTGACTTGATGGGCCCCGGAGATTGTCGGTAAGGAGCATCCGGGATGGCCAAAGGGTCACCGGACTCACCTCTTGTGCATAATCTCCACTTGAAAGTATAAACCGGAACCCACTAGGAGGTTTGGTGGGGAATAGAGTCCTTGGCGTGAGTGTCATGAAACTCACGACCCACTTGCTTGCTTGGATGGTTAGGACGTATACACCCTTCCATCACCCGGAAAAGAGGTAGGTTTGTTTTGATTTGTTCTTATTTGACTTGATCTTGATCTTGTACTTGAGGAGCTTGGGTGGGAAACTCGTACTCGCCGAGTTAGCTTGACTTGTCTTGAATTCGTGAAACGAAAATGGATTCTAAACTACTAAAATTTGATTGTTTTGGCCTTCGGCCTAACTTTCTTTCAAGTATATATATTTATTATCACGGGAACCGTTTTAGTGTGCAAAAACCATCCCCGGTTCATGAATTTTCACGAATTTGATAAGTGTTTTGCTCTATACGTATATGGGTGCGTTTAGCCCCCTCACCAGTCTTTAGGACTGACCCTCGTTGTTGTCTTTCTTTTCTCCTTGTCTTTGAGTTGCATGTGCAGGTGTTGGTTCGAGCTAGGCGACGGTCTTTCTTTTGGGTCGTTTGAGTCTTTGGCATTTGCATCCTTGTTTACTCACTTTGGTATTTTGTGTAAATTTGTATATGAGCATGAGTTCGGACTTGGAGAATTGTCATGATTTAAATTGTCTCGTGGTGGCATGGCATGTATAATTGATTTAGGTGATGCTAGTATTACGCATGTATGTATATTCGTTTGTTTAGATCCTGTTGCTTCCGCACTTGCATTTGTTTTATTGCGCGCTATGTATTAGGGTCTAGACCGTCTAGCTTAGGGTTTGAATTTGTTTATCTCCCGTTCGCTATGGCTTGTTGCGTGTGCGGAGTCCTTGTTTCGTTACACATGTCGAGTTATAGTGCGGGGGATGTGGTGCCTACAGCTCAGGGTGCTACAGGTTTTGTTTGTTAGATATAAAACTAAACAAATAGGATTTTCCAACGATATATGACTCAAATTTTAGTTTAAAGGGAATCAAAATAGGTCTAGTTTGAAGTTGAGCCAAAGCAGATTTTCAGCAGCTAGGCAACACAAAATTAAGACGGCTATATGTCACGCCTCAGAACGAATTTTGACATGCTGTAAAAATAGAATACTATAAACTTGATATAGTTTCTGTGTTTAAAATTTCAAACCAATAGAAGCACATTTAAGGGTGTTAAGGCCACGAAAATTTTTCGCTGAAAATTGTCGCGATCGTAAAGCTGGTCCAGGGATTCCTGACATGGTACGATCGCGGCTTCTACACTTTTAAGACTAAAACAATCATGGCCGCGATCCCTTCCAGGCGTGAAAACTTGTATTTTCCATGGCAGAAGTTGCGTGGGAGCTCATCTTGAGATTCCATTTGCTCCGGCAACGTACCGAAACCCACAAAACACCCAAATACATCACATCCAACACATATAAACACAAATTGCACAACACTTTCATCAATCAAATTTCAATTATACAAACCCATATATATATATATATATATATAGAAAAGAGAAAACGACGATCGGAGGAGCTCCGGTGGTAGCGATGGTTCCCGAATAATTGCTTGTCCTTGTTTTGCCCTTTCTTCTTTTATTCATGGTAAAGAGAGAGGTAGTGAAGGAGAAGAAGAAAAAAAGAGAGAGAGAGAGAGACAGAGAGAAGAAGGGTGTGGTGGTGGCCGAAAATCTGGCGGCTGGCCAATAAGAAGGTGGCCGGTAAAGGGGAGGGGAAGAGAAGAAAGGAAGAAGGAGAAAAGAGAGAGAAGTGAGAAGAGAGAGAGAGGGAGAGGGAGAGGGAGAGAGATGTGGGTTTGAGAGGGAAGAAAATGAGATAAAATAAAAGTGGGGCCTACGCGAGATATTTTTCTATTTGAATTGGATTGGTTAATTTTCGTATAAATTTAACTGATTTGGGGTTTAATTTAAAATACAAGTTTAAGGGGTTATGTTCTCAAAATGGGTTAAAAGGACAGCCAACGGGTTCACAAAAGTACGAGGAACGAGATAGTGAGGTTCGAGAATGCATATGATTGCTCGAGTGAAAGATTTCACATAAGTCCTCTAGCTTACATTATTAACATTTTTAGTTAAGTTATAATTAAGTTCAAACATTTATTATTCAATTTAGTCCTTAGATTTTTGAAAGTAACAACTAAGGACAATTAGACAATTAGGGTACCTACGTCACGTAATAACAATTAATTCACGAACTTAAATAAATTCAACATTCAATTAACAATTAAAACACAACTAAATCACATAACACTCGGCCTAAACTCGCTCGTGACGTCATACTTGACTTGTCTGGAAAATGGGGCGTTACACCTTATCTTTTGGGACTTAGTTCGCTTGGACCCCTAACCTTTGAATCGGTTCGATTTTTCTCCTAATCTTTGAAAAATATCACACTTAATCTCTTTCCGGTTAAATCTTGGGGAATATTTTGCCGAACATTTTGAACAAAATTTTGGCGTGATTTCTAAGTGCAAATTTGTACATATCAGATATTAGATGTGTTGATATTATAAATCAAATTGAAATTCTAGACACAAGGAACACAATGGTGACTAAGGAGGAATCACCAATCAAAGATGGCAAAAGGTTGATGATGAAGCTTTGCATGCGAATTCTGATAACTTCTGGCAACCAATTGGGAGGGTTTTATTTGATTTGGACAGAGGAACACCATAATGGTGGTCTTGACTCTTGGATCACCGTGACAGAAGAGAAATCGGCGATCAAAATTAATTTTAAATAGAATATTTTGTCGGAATAGTATAAAATGGATTAACTATAATATTTTTCAAATGTTAGAGGAGAAATCGCAGGGATTCAAAGGTCGGAGAAGAAAAAACATTAATTCCCAAAGGAAAAAGTCACTGTAACGCTAATCTAAAATAAAATATGTGACCCTAACTCTTTCCATAAAAAATAAAGGGTTAAACTTTTTTTGCACCCCAATGTTTGGGGTGTTTTGCACTTTAGTACCCGACCTTTAAATTTTTACATTTTAGTACCCAACCTTTGAATTTTGTTGCACTTAAGTGCCCAATATCAGACGTGTCATTTTCTTATTGGTTGGTTTGGTACATGTGTCATTTTCTTATTGGTCGGGGGTACTTAAGTGCAACAAAATTTAAAGGTTGGGTACTAAAGTGCAAAAATTTAAAGGTTGGGTACTAAAGTACAAAACACCCCAAACGTTGGGGTGAAAAAAAAGTTTAACCCAAAAATAAAACTTGATAATTAATGAAACAAACATCAAACTTTATTCTCTCACAATAGTAAATGCCAAGAAGATGAAGTCACAAACTCACATTATTATTAATCTAATAAAATCACATTCAAAATTTCATGCCCAAAATCTTTGAGGAGCATCCAATGCTGTTGCCAATAATTGACGATCATAATACTTCATAAATGATACCAAAAGCCTTAAATATTTTACCCAAAATACCAATTTTACGAACTACCCAAACTACCCCTCGGTCCCCATCCCGAGTCAACTTTCACCAAAACGAACACTGTCGCCCACCTGCAAACCCATTTCCGTCATTTTCCCTGACCATTTTTTCCATAATCACCACCCCCGCGCACGTTAGCTGTCCCCCCCGCAATCATTATGCCTTTCAGCTAAACCCCAAACCCATGCATTTAAGCTCACTCTGCTTAACCTACGCACCCCTGACACCACCAGCACCACCACCACCATTAATTGGATCTGCAGCAGCTCTACTACTACTACTACTACATTTCACCTATACGTACACACATTTTGCTGTATCTATATCCCCGATCCGTGACTCTGTACTTATCGCGCGCTTTCATTTGCTCTGATTTGTTTTTTTGTTCTTCGCAACTGGTGCTCGGGATCTTCTTATGTTCTATATTGGGAGGAATCGCAGCACAATCGATCTCCGATCGGGTGGTGTGCGTTTTCCGGGTCCGAAACGGTGTCGTTTTGGGGGATCGGAGGTGTCGGCATGAATCCTTTGTGCTGCATTGCGCCGGTGTCGGTTGAGAAGGATCGGGCTGTGGTGAGGTCGCAAACCCTAAGCCAGGAGCTGGTGTTTGATGCGAATTGCGGGGATGAGGGCGTGGGGTGTAGTAACGGTGGGAATGGGGTTTTGCGGCCGGTGAGTTTCAACTCGAGGAGGAGCTTGTCGGCCAATGGTGGTGGTGGGGGAGCTGATTCGCAGGGGGAGAAGTGCGAGGAGGGGGATGAGGTGAAGAGTGTTGTTGGGATTTTGTATAAATGGGTTAATTACGGGAAGGGGTGGAGGGAGAGGTGGTTTATGCTGGAAGATGGGGTTCTGTCGTACTATAAGGTGCACGGCCCGGATAAGATTGTTGTGAGTTCGAGTAGGGAGAAAGGGGTGAGGGTGATTGGGGAAGAAAGTTGGAGGTATATGAGGAAGGGAAGTAGTGGAAATGGGAGTACGAGTGCGAGTGGGAGCGGGAGTGGCAGTGGGAGTGGGATTGGTCTCAGGGGAATTGGTTTTGGGTCAGGGAAGTGGAAGCCAGTCGGGGAGATTCACTTGAAGGTTAGTTGATTTCTTTTGTATCTATTTAGAATGCGATGATCTTTGGGATTTCTTGTGTTTTTCCATCTTTGGAGATAGTTTTGATCTTGATTGCATTGACGTTTCTTATGAAGAGGCAATGCCAATGAAATGGAAAGTATATTTGATGCTGTGCAAGAGCTTAACTATATATGGCGAAGGAAGGAAGAAAGTTCATTTTCTTAGCTTGGTTTTGGGAAAAAAAATTTAGGGTGAAAACTATAAATCTAGATCTTATTTCTGAAAGTTATTTGTGGTGCGGATAAGGAAAATATCAGGGAAATTAACCCAGATGTTAATAATGACGTTTTTGGAATCAACATTAATGGGAGTTGTTAAGATTTTAAAATAAGTTAAAGAGACTCCACTCTTTTTAATGGAAGTAGGAAGATCCTAACTCTTATTTTGGGAGCTTATATAATACTATTTCTGAAAAGTTTTATCCAACACTTTAGGACTTCTTATAATTTACCCAAAATCTTCTGAGTTAATTTAGTGAGTTGATAGTTTCACCCACAAGCACCCTCTAGTTAGAAGGTTGGTGTTGCACTTTGATGTGCATGGTCAATGCAAGAAAAGTACCAATGCTAAGAACAGATAAAAATTAGCTAAGTGATGCACTCACTCAATTCGGTTCACATAAACTAGGCCATGAGGTAGAAATATGAAAAGCAATGAGGCTGAGAAGTACTAATTTGCAATAGAACTCAACTTTATATTTTCTACATATGAAATCAACCGATGCTACATATGTATGTCTGGAACATGTCCTGGAACTTGAGGTAACCAATCATCATTTGGTCTACCATCATACCCAATCTATTTCTTTTGTTTCCTTCTCTTGATAAATAGCCTTGGGGCCAAATATCTGTTCTCTTTTAGGGTACTTACTAGATCAGTTTGGACAAACACGGTTTTACTTAGGCAACCGTGCAATTTCTGCAGTCCTATCATCATGTTGCTGGTCAGCTTGTCTATTTAACACCACAAACCATATGTTGAACAGGTTTCTTCAGTTCGGGCCAGCAAGTCAGATGAGAAAAGACTTTCCATATTCACAGGAACAAAAACTCTTCACTTGCGTTGTCAATCCAAAGAGGACAGGGCTTCATGGATTGATGCTCTTATGGTTGCTAAGGATAAATTCCCTAGACTATTAACAAGCAATGACTTAGCACCTTCTGAAGAATTTGTTGTTTCAACAGAGAAGCTACGGTCGCGGTTAATGCAGGAGGGCATTAGTGAGACTATAGTAATGGATTGTGAATCTATAATGCTAGGTGAACTTGCTGAGATGCAGAATCAGTTGAAGACTCTTCAACTCAAACACGTCTTGCTGCTTGACACATTAAGACGACTGGAGGTTTATACATCATGCTTTGCTTCTGAAAGCATTTTGCTCAGATAAAAGATTGAGATGTTAATGTTTATAACTCATCACTTTTTAACTAATTAAGGATATCATTGCCGATCCTGATGCAAAATGACCTTTCAAATGATATATACTTGCCAGTTTTGCACGAAAAATTACTGATTATCTCTCCGGTAGTTTTCTGCTTGTAATTGGTGAAAGTCTCTCCAAACTTTAATAGATTTTCAACTTTCTCAACATGATACTCTGTGGTGTTATGCTTGGTTTTGGTTGGTGTCCTACTTCATTTGCCTTTTCTCACTGGTTTCCTTTAACTTTTTAATAATTTTAGCATCTATATTTGTTCTGCAGACGGAGAAAATAGAACTAGAAACAACTGTAGTTGATGAAACAAAGGGACGAGATTCTTGCTGTGGACAAGGGAACCGAAGGTTCAGTGGTCAGTTCATCTGTCACTCTTACATGTTTGTTTAGTCAAAAGTTGCTGAATAATATGGCTTTATTTCCACATAATAGTATTCACAGAAAAAGTATTTGGGATAATTTTTGTTATTTGGAACTGTTACAGATTTCTATTCAGTCATGTCGGAGGGCAGTGCAAGTGACTCAGATGCGGATAATGAAAGTCGATATGGAGATGTTGAAACAGATGATGAAGATGGAACCTTTTTTGACACAAATGATTATTTATCTGCCGAATCTCTAAGAAGTGCTTCGTATCGAAGTAGAGATAATCCAATATATGCTTATAGCTCCTGGACTGGGGAGCAAGAATCTTCCCTTTCTGGTAACTTAAGAGAAGCTGGGATGGAAATAAAGGCAATTGAATTTCCACACGTTAAAAGAAGGGATAATTTGCCAGAGCCAAAGGAGAAAGAGAAGCCAGTGGGGCTATGGTCAATCATTAAAGATAACATTGGCAAGGACTTGTCTGGTGTTTGCCTTCCTGTGTACTTCAATGAGCCTCTCTCATCACTTCAGAAATGCTTTGAAGACTTGGAGTACTCTTATCTTGTTGACCGGGCATTAGAATGGGGAAAACAGGTCAGCACCTCTTCCATGTTTTACTTTCGGGAATAAGAGTTGCTTAGAAGGATGATGTACTCATCTTCTGTAAACAGTTGTTTTATGCAGCTAAATTTAAATTTGTTGAAGTATTATTTCAGGTTGCAGTTTATATCATGTCATCACCTCTTTTAGGATTTTGCCTGTAGGACAGTTTAAATAATATTAGCTGTTTTTTGTTGTTCAATGGATTTTGACCTTACAAGTGCTACTCAATTACATTAGCAATTTAGCATCAATGTTATATTTTACTGATTGTTAACAAGGTTATTGGACCTGAGTAACAAATTACTAATAAGGCCAGAAGTCTTGTATTGTACAATATGTAGTTGACTTGGCAGAAGTTAAACTTTTCAGGTCCACAATTGTTTTAGTTTTCATTAGCATCCTTTTCATAACTGCTGCAACTATAATATTAAATTCAATTGAAATAACAAAAGTTGGGAACTTATACGCTAATAAGATTTTTCATTCACCTACCGTCAGAAATAAAGAATGACACAGGTTGAAACGGGTTCCTTGTTTTAGTTCTCAGAGTATATCTTGGAGCCTGCAGAAACTTTAGTTCATAAACTAACCTGGTTGGTTTTAACGCTGTACGTGCCTCCAAGCTTCCTTCTCTTTCATGATTTCTGTATCTCACAGTTGATCCTATAAAATGTGATTGGATTTGCTCTCACTGTGATATTGTTGTCTAGTGAGCCTCCATAAATTTTTGTGAATCGCTGACAAAATGTAAGACATTTTTTAGAACAAAATATGCACTAGGTAATCAGTGGGTTGCATTCAGTCTGTTGAGTACTTGAGTAGCCTGAAGTTTTGCATGGGACTTCATATTGATTTCTTTTGAAAATCGGACTTGTAGTTCATTGCTTCCTTATCCTGCGGGGAGGTGCATGACGGCCTCATTTGTCATTTCCTGCAACCTTTTCATTGTTTTGCAGGTTTCTGTTGCAATTGCTTGTCTATTTCGAGTTTTCGTTTATTGAGATAGAATCGGCAACAGTTATAATTGGGTATGACATTTTTGCTGTTGCAGGGAAATGATTTGATGAGAATATTAAATATAGCAGCTTTTGCTGTGTCTGGTTATGCATCAACTGAAGGCAGGCAATGCAAACCATTCAATCCTCTGCTTGGGGAAACTTATGAGGCTGACTATCCGGATAAGGGTTTAAGATTCTTCTCTGAAAAGGTGTTATTCTGTATTCAATAAATCACATTTGGGATTGCCCTTCATTTATTTAGTGTTGAATTGGACAGTTAATATCTAGTGTTTTATATCTCTAGCTTCTAATTGTGGGAAGGTTGCATTTGTATGTTGTTTCTTGGTGAGAGAAAACAAGTCTCAAATTGTGGAGTGTCTAATCAGTAAATTCTTTTTGTGTTTCAGGTTAGTCATCATCCAATGGTTGTTGCCTGTCACTGTGAAGGAAGAGGTTGGAAATTTTGGGCAGACTCTAATCTCAAGGGCAAATTCTGGGGCCGTTCCATCCAACTTGATCCTGTGGGGATTCTTACCCTTCAGTTTGAAGACGGCGAGACATTTCAGTGGAGCAAGGTCACCACTTCTATATACAATATTATAATTGGTAAAATCTATTGTGATCATTATGGCACCATGCGAATAAAAGGGAGTGGTACTTACTCTTGCAAGCTCAAGTTCAAGGAGCAGTCTATCATAGACCGAAACCCACATCAGGTAATTATATGAATATTCTTTTTATATCCTTGCTAATTGCTATCCCATAATTTACTCTTCAGTTCCGTTTCTTCTGTACTTGACATTTGGTTGTTCAAATGACAGAGCTCAGTAATGGAGTTCTATTCAATTATTAATTCCTATCAAATATTTTATTTAGTTATTTTCCTCATTTCCGTAAATATAAATTAGAAGCTTAAACAAATTAAAATCATTAAGCTCATAAATTATATATCTTTGAAATTATAGAAGACTTTTATAGAACCAATTTAAGCATTAAATAATTAAGGGTTTAATAGTAATTAAACTTTAAAAAATATGTTTGATTGCTTATAACCATTAAGTTTGTTGAAGACTTCAGTAAAATAGTACAAGAATTAAGTAATGACAGGTACAGTATTCAAAATATTCATTAAAATTTAGGAAGAAACACTTCTGAAAATCCATACTTTTAATACACTATACGCTATAGATACAGATTTATTGGTTAATCACCTTAAAGCACTCCTTATATTTGGTCAATGGCTTCTGTTTTCTTTTTGCATTTCGCTCATAAAAGGAGGGTTGCACGAGAATTATGCATTAGGTCCTTTGTAGTAAAAAATAGTGGATTAAGATACTGCATATGACAAAGGCTGTGGAAGTTAATCGACGTGCATTATGTGCGTGAGCTAAGTGTAATAGGAGGTACATACAACCACCGATACACTAGCTCATTATTCCCAGTATCAAACAACAATGTTTGCCTCAGGCAAAGCAAGCCTGGGGAAGACTTTCTGAATAATTGTCTGTCTCACTGCCTCAATAATAGATGGGAGTTGTATGAGCATTTTTGCATGTATCATGGTAAAATTTTTGTCCCTTTGACCTTCTGTGAACATTTCAGACCAAGACCATTAACTTTAGACTGTGATTGAGTTTTGCCATCATCAGTTTTCCATTGTTAGTAACATGCACGTTATTTAGGCATACTTCTCTGTTGTTGCCTATAAGATAATTCCTGATTAAATTGTCTCCCTTGTATACAATACACAGTTAATCTGTATATTTTCTTAAAATTAGGTTCATGGATTTGTCCAAGACAACAGAACTGGGGAGAAAGTGGCAGTTTTGCTAGGGAAGTGGGATGAAGCAATGTATTATGTATTGGGAGATCCAACTACAAAGCCAAAGGGATATGATCCAATGTCGGAAGCTGTTTTGCTGTGGGAAAGAGATAAATCTGTTACCAAGACAAGATATAATCTGACACCATTTGCAATATCTTTAAATGAAGTGACACCTGGCTTACAGGACAAGCTGCCACCAACAGATTCGCGTTTGAGACCTGACCAACGGCATTTGGAGAATGGAGAATATGAACTGGCGAATGCAGAAAAGCTACGACTTGAACAATTGCAGAGACAGGTGCGTATTTAGTCGAAACAGGTTTCTTCTGACATCAGATGTGTGCAATATTGGGTTAATTGGTTGTTTCTATATTTTGCATTTGTTATCCAAGCATTGATCTTTCTTGCTGAAAATCCCTTTTGAATTTTGTTTTTCTTGAAATGATTTCAATTTCTTTACCCTATTCAGGGTCCTTTGCATTACTGCACTTCTAAATAATACCACTGCAAAGACTGTCACAACTCTGACTGGCCTGGCTAAAACAATTTTGCTAACTATTCAATTAGAGTTAGAAATTCAAAGTTGAGCTGTTGCCAAATCTATTTTACAATAATGGTCAGAATACCCACACACTAATGATCCATGAGCACACACTGACATTTCCACATACTGTTGTGTTTGTCATCTGAGTAACTTTTACAATGTTCAACAATTGAGTTCAAGAGGAAACTTGTGTGTTTTTTATCCTTTTTATTCCTGAGTAATGCTGGTATGCATCTCTAATACGAGTCTGTCATCATTTGTTTGCAGGCAAGAAAGTTGCAAGATAGAGGCTGGAAACCGAGATGGTTTCAGAAGGACGAGGATGGCTGTTATCGTTACATGGGTGGATATTGGGAAGCAAGGGACAAACACAACTGGGATGAAATCCCTGATATATTTGGGCAACCCTGTGATGTCCCTATTTGTGCAACGGAGGATCTTGCTGCTTCATTCTGAAACCAAGTCTTTTCCACAACCAAGAAACACGTCTTATTCGAGTAAACAAAGAACCCAGGAAAGATAACTCTCAAGAAGCACGATTTTTGACGCCAATATTCTGCCACTTGAGAATATTGTCAATATCCTGGCGCTTGAGAATATTGTCAGATTGTCAATATGTGTGATCTTCGACCGGGCTGTCCTTGTGTTGTATTGTTCTGTTGTAAATTGTGTTGGCAAGACATATGGGAAGAAGTGTATATGTATTTGAATCAATGTTCTTGCCATTGCTAAGTATGTGAAACAATGGCGGTATGTTCTATGTCTGAGAGGATGCATTTTGAGAAGATATCAGACTAATGTACCGTGCAATCGATTGCTAGAAATTCATTACATGCATCAAAACCGGTATAAACTTGGTCATATAAACATACTAAATATAAAAGATATAACAAATCACACTTCTTGGGAGCGTATGGAACGCAACACTTGAATCTCGATATATTTCAAGTGCTGACATATGGCTCCAATCTCAATCAGTGGTGCGCAAGCTTGTTGTTTCGAAACAGAGAAAGAGAATTGAATACAATGAATAGAACTATTATACAACTTTAGTCAAGTATAAACACCTTTGTAGAGAGTACTCTAATAAAACAATTTAAGTATGACCTCTAGTATGATTTCAATAATATGTGGGCCAAAATTCCTAGACTTAATTGACAATGTCTGCCTAGTTCAATATGAAAGACAAGTTAGACTGAAAATTTAGTCTACTCGGGTTGCCTAGGGAAAACTTGTAGATCAAAGAATTTTGTCTCTTCATTTCCTTTTTCAAAAATATTAGTAACTCTATCAAATGCATTAACAGTAGCAAAATTCAAGGGGAATGGGAGACTATTTCCATGCCTTCCTTCCACGGAATTGATTGCCCGATCGTTGCTTGAGTTTCTTCTTCTCTATGCGGGTTTTCGCTATCTGGGATCTTTTTGCAGCAAGTGGCATTGCCTTTTTGTGTTCCTTTTGTCGATTGCTCAAACCACCGGTCTATCCACCAATCAAACATAGACACATTAGAATTGTATTTAATCATAAAACATAAGTACCCTCTAGTGATGTTTCTGTTCAATATAAAAAACAAACCAAAACAGTTTGATAACCGGCTCCAAAAGGGTTCAAATGAGATAAATACCGGCTCTTAAAAACAAGTCTTATAATCGGCTCAAAAAAGTAATGAAGGGTAAAGAAGCTCCAATATTCAAACAACATACCTTTTTCTTTTTTATAGCAGTCTTGGCCTGGTATTTCCCTCTCTCTTCCCTCCTTTCTCTTATCAGTGCTAATTTTTGATCTTTCGTTAGTTTTTTCGGGATGTCAGCCTGATATGCAGCAGCAAATGCATTAGACATGTCTTAAATGTAAGGTAAGCAAGGGAAATTTAAACCACAGAGATGGTAACGACAAAAGGGATCCCCAAGCTCATAATAATTTGATAAAGATAAAACCCTTCAATAAATTAAATTGTCCTTTAATTTTGGAAGGAAAATCTTTGGAATAGCCTTAACTTAGTCATAGTCTAGTTGGAGATCTTGAGCTGACCACACTGTTCTATTTTCCAATTTCGATATTGATACTTGATCAATATCGAGATACTAAATAGAATAGGCTCACCTCAAGTGTGGCACTGTCGACCCTCTTGCTGCTAAGTTGATCTGAACTTGGAACCTTGATCCCATGCTGAGTTAAGGCAGCCCTTGCATCCTTCTTAGCCTAACAGTTCAAAATTAATGAGATATTAGTTCCATATAAATTATGGAAGTATGAGTTCAGCCAAACCATAAAAATGGATGAACACATGATTCAAAATTAATGTCTGATAATGTTTACTCGGCATATAGAGGAACCAAACCTGCAGCTCTTTTATTCTTTGGAAATCCTCATTAGAAAGAATGCCATCATCAGTTTTTGAAGAGGTATTCCCAGCTAATTTCTTCAAAGCACGAAGACTTTTATCGGCAGCATTCAGCTGTCCCACAAAATCAGAGAACTTCCTTTTCTTTTCTTCCAATTTTTCATTAACATCAGCATCACCCTCAACATCTTGTTCGTCGCTGACATCATTTTCAGACAATTCATCCTCTTCGTCACAATCGCTGACATCATCAATTTCATCAGCAGAATCAATGGAGCCACCAAATTCACATTCAGAATCACCATCACTTCCATCACCGCTGTCCTGTTCAATAAGCTGAACATCATCATCCTCTTGACCATCATCCGTATCTGTAGGGACACCAAAACTCTCCCCATCTATGTCCTCATCACCATCATTACCATCATCATTTTGCTCTAATAACTCCATGCCTGGGATATTGCTATGCACATGTACCTCACCAAAGGCTTTAGGTTTGGCCTTTGCGTCCGCAGGCCTCCCTCTGTCTTTCTTGACCAATAGTGAAGGACAAACCTGCAAGAATTTCGCCAGTTCAGATTAGGAGGCCCCCTTTTGATTCCATATGGATATTATGTCATATCTCCCTTCTTGTGTGTGTGCACATGAGTGCGTGTGTGTGCGCCCGTGTGAGTGTGAGTGAGATTGTGTTTGTGACTGAGAGAGAGAGATCTACCTCTCTAAACAAAGTAAGAAGAGAACGAGCAGCAGAAGAAACTGCTTTTTCATGAGACTTCCTATACAACACAAGGTCTTGCAGCAAGTCTTCTGTCATCAACTGAACATAACAGAAAAGAAAACAATGTACAGTGTCTCAGAATCTGTTATAAAGAGGTAACATGAAATAAATTGCAAGATTGTTACGGAGAATACCAAAGGCATGCGCAGACATATTTCTCGCACTACATTAAGTCCAACAGAGATGGCCTGAGAAAAGATAAGTGAGGTGATTGAAAGATGCAATAGAAGTTGAAGAATATTCTTAACAAGCACAAATGTTACCTCAGGGCGTGATCTATCATGTACAAATTGGTTTACTACTTGCTTAAACAATGGTTCAACAGCATCAGGCGGCACCTAGTACATAAGAAAGGACTCAGTAGGAATACGTTTTCAAACGAACAAAATAATGGCATACAGTATAGAAACCACTCAATGATACCATGTCATGGCAGGCCTGAACAGCTGCAGCAAGTAGACTTGTAACATCTCGTTGATGTGGCTACACATGAACATAAGCAGATTGAGGCAAACATCAAAAAACATTTGCATCCCAAGTGGCATATTCAGCTAACATACCTGGATATATTTCTGAAGGTAAGGATAGAAGTTTAACAAAATCAAGTGGTGTAGGCCAATGACTCGGGCAATTACTTTAAGCATCATCATTTTAACCTGTAACCATATAATTGCAGAGATAACTAATTGATAAAAAATTTCCACAATGACAAGGATGTAATTTGAAAGTAAAAAAAAAAAGGGGTACTACCTCAAACCTAGCAGTACTAGATTGCAGTCGAGAAAACAACTTTTCTGCAAAGCCCTGTATGCAGAATTTTGGAGTTAAATAACATTTTAACCCCCGTGAAATATTAAAATTTTAACTTAGACCCCTAAAAGATGAAAATAAAAGATGAAAATTAGCTAAAGGCCTTGTGTATTTCAAAATTTAGCATATTGCCTCCTTAATGATTTCAAGAGCAAATTTTAGATTGAACTGACAAAAATACCCTTCTACATATATTATAGTTATCGACGGAAGTTAATTCACCTCACTTTTTATTTTTAAACCAGGCTAAAAAAATACAGATTAAAAAGATAAGGGTAAATTACGGCAACCCCCTGTCCTTTGGCACGTTTTGCACTTTTTCCCTTAACCTTTGATTTTACGCGACTTCCCCCCTCACCTTTGAAATTTTTTGCACATTACTCCTTTTGCACGATTCCGGCGGAATATTCGTGGAATATTCCGTCCGAACCAATACAAGATGAACTTTGACCGTCGATTTCTCCTCCGTTATGGTGACCCAAGAGTCAAGACCACCACTATCGTGTCCCTCTCTCCAAGACGAACAAAACACACACCCCATTCGATCCTATTGATTGTCGGAAGCCGTCGGAATTCGCCTGCAAAGCTCCATCATTCGTGCGCCATCTTTGACCAGTAATTCCTCTTTATCCGGTTGTCAGATTTTGGTTTCAAGGCCACCATTGTGTTCCTTGCTTCGAGATCTTTGATTTTATATATAATATTAACACATTTGACATCTGATTTGAATAGATTTGTCCTTAGAAATCACGTCAAAATTTTGTTAAAAAAGTTTAACGGAATATTCCTCAAGATTCCGTCCAAAAGGGGGGACAATGATACGTTTTACAAAGCGCAAAATCAAAGGTTAAGGGGGAAAGTGCAAAACGTGACAAAGAACAAGGGGATTGCTGCAAAACTTGTCAGGCAAGGAGATGTCAGAGAGGCGGCCGCCTTGAGTCGCCTGAATCGCCTCTCGCCTATGCTTCAGGCGCGCCTTTTGTGCGCAGAGCTTTTCTTAGGTTTTTAATGTTCTTTTTTGGACTGATTACAAGTGGGCCTTTTTTTAGTTCATTAAAAAAGAACTATGGGCCCATTATCTAAGGTAAATTTATAATATATAAGACAAAAAGAAGGTAAAACCTAGATTACTTTTCTAGCGGTAAATATCAAGAACAAATAGGCGGTCATTTCTCTCAAAACAAGAAATCAACTCTGATATGCTATTATAAATTAATATGCTATTAGCTATAATTGAGGTTTTATACAAGTATTTATGGAGAGAAAGAGGTTTTATTTATCAATTATAATTTAAAATATGTTTTTACACTATATTTGCATTACATATAATTTTATAATAATTTTTATTTATTTTATCGCCTTGTTCGCCTTTTGGTCGCCCGCCTCTCGCCTTGAAAATACCCCCCTCGCCCGCCTCTCGCCTTTAACAACTATGATATATATATATATATATATATATATATACATATACGTTTCATGATATCGTTTGACCAATACATCTTTTATTATTTAAATGCATGTTGAAATTAAATTCTTAATGTGAATATATATTTTATAATTATCTTTAATATAATAAAGAAGTTCATGATAAATATATATGAGTGAAAACAATAATTGAACAAGAAATAATAAATTGGGGGAGAAAAGATAAAAATATATATAAAAGAAAAAAAAAATAAGTGAAGTGGGGTGAGAGAAATAAGGATTCAAGAAGTGGAGCAAGAGCAAAAAAAGGAGTTAGGAGATAAATAAGAAACAACTTGTACCTATAAGCACATTTTATATATAACAATAATAATAATAATAATAATAATAATAATAAAAATAATAATAATAATAATAATAATTATTATTATTATTATTATTATCATTAGTAGTGCAATATATATATAAATTATTTTTTTAATTCATTATGCTTTTTCATAATTTAATAGTCTGCACTTTTTAGTTTTAATTAAATGAAAATATTTGAACCAATATTGAATTTGTTCAAAAGGAATAAAAGGTAATATATGTTAAGGGCATAAATGGCATATACCAACAAAATTTGAACAAAACTTGCACAAAACGGCAGGTGCAGCGAGTAGGGAACTTTTTTGCTTGTTTTAAAAAAAAAAGGACAAGGGGCTCTTAGATAGGTTTTATCTTTTAGGGAGTTCAATTGAAGATTTTTTATAATATAGGGGTATAATATGGATTTCTCCCATAATGTTAAGTCAGTTTTCTTCTTTACTTTAAAACCAGACGCATATTACTGAAAAAGCAGAACAGAGATCAGCCAAACCTGCGCATCTATCAAATGGTTTAGTGGAGAATAGTAGTTTGGATTAGTTTTCTCAGATGATATTCGTTGTTGCTTCTTCATGCTACGGATAATGCGCTGCAGTTTTGCCTTCTTTTTCTTTTTGCTTGATGTTGTACCTTTGTGGTTTGCCTACATGTTCAAAAACAAAATAGTGATTTTCTACTGTTGAGTCAGATTTGCATAAGCCAAGCATAAATAGCACAAATGTCTCCAACAATTAATTCTATCAAATTTTGTGCAACAAATCTAACAAAAAAAGTCAAGTGCTTAAGAATATGAATGTTGTCCCCACTCTTCAGGTTACGATTCAAAGTCATTTTCTCTGTCTATGCCAAGCATCAAGGCTATGATAAAAGTTACAAGAATGAGCAACCAACCTTGTAGACAGCTTCTTTGTTCAATATTATTTGAGGCTGTGCTGCAGTTTCATCTTCGCCATCAGAATCATCACTATCGTCGCCGTCTTCGATCTTCTCAAAATCAAGAAGAAATGACAAGCCAGCAATCATAATCCTGAGAAATCAGAATAAGTTTATAGATCATTAGATGTCCATTGAAGATAGAAACACATCAAGTTTAACAAAAATAAAGTACACAAATGGCGACCTTGACGATGCGTGGAAACATGCCATGCATATAGCATTTGCTGTCCTGTCGTCGAACCAGACTTTCCTCCTATGAAGATCACAGAGGGTAATAAGTGCTCTCTTTGCTTTAGCTTCGTCCTCTTGCTAAATTTGCGAAAGATTACATGTTAGACAGCTCAAAAATAAAAATAAAAATAAAAAAAGAACCGGCGAAAAATCAACTTGATAAATCAATATACCTGCAGCATTTTGAACAAAGTTTGCTGAAGTGCCTTATTCTTGGGGTCATTCTTATGCTTCTGGTTCAAACGTCTAATACTATGAATAACATGAGAGAAAGACAATTGTCTCAACGCCCTATCCCCTACTGTCTGAAGCTCCATGAACACCTTAAGTGTTTTTGCAATATCAATGATCTGAAACCAAGAAATCAATACCAACTGTCATTAAGGTACATGAACTTACAGAATTTTCATTTTCCCAAGAAATATAAATACATAAGAGTCCTGCCATTTTCCCAAAAAATATAAATACATAGAGTACTGCCAGAGATATGATCGTTATCTACTAAAACCATGATTATGCATCTTCCACCCAGAGTTTTGTACTTAATGCAGCAATACAATCAATTAAAACTTTCCACATTCCAGGCCGCAAAACACCATTTTTGCTATATATATTCCACAATTTTTAGTTTTATATACATATTTCCTGGCATATACTTTTCACAAAACTATGGACAATTAACACGGAAACGAACATAAAGGGTTCACAGTAACACATAAAAAATACTAAATCAAAAAAATGAAATAAAACAATCACTGTGACGCATATTAACATAATTGATGAACACAAGTAAACTGACACACACAATCAATTTTTCCAAAACAGACAAAAACACAAACAAATCACAAAACCAGAAAAATGCAGAACAAACTCTTGCTCAATTCACGTCAATTTCAATAAACCGCATTAGACCAAACCCAAAAAAAAAAAAAAACCCCACCTTTCGGTTAACCAAGAGAATCAAAGCTTGTGCCGCAAGCAGCCTAAGCCCGGAAGGCAGATTCCTCGCCGAAGATTCCAGAAACAGAACCAATTCATCCGGAAATTGCGCCAATTCTTTCGGGTAAAACGGAGTGACATGCGCTAAAAACATTGCCCGATCACCCAAATCCTTCGCCACCGTCGGGTCGGCGGCGATTCCGCTGAGCGAAGTGAAATTCAATGCAGCTTGCTGCTGAAACAGCTCGAGAGAAGACTTGAATTGATTGTACACAAGTGCCAGCTCCGAGCTATACCCTTCCGGGTCCGATTTCATCTTCGACTGTAGGGTTGCCAGATTGAGCTTCTCGGATGCCCGTCCAGACGCCGATATCGCGTCGGCGGCGATTTCCGGGAGCGACGCCATTGCCGACTTCCGTTGGAGAATTGGGATGAGTAAACTGAAAGCCCTAGCTAAACCCTGAGAGAATTAGGCCCCAAGGGACGCCCAAGTCTTTTTTTAGGGATATAACCCTCAATTTCTTTTCCCTTTTTCTTTCCCCAATATTTTCTGACATGGCATCTTTATATACTAATCAAGCAGCAATTAACTCATTTTGTAAAAAGGAAAAATTTTAGGGGCCCTTCTGCAAATAAAATAAATTTATAAGTTAGAACAAAACAAAAACAAAAGCCCTAAATCTAACATAATTTCTCCATTTTTCCTTCCTTTCCTCTTCCGCTCTTATCCCGTTCTTCTTCTTCGGCTACATCCCCCAGATCTGTCCCTTTGTTCGCATATCATATCAGCATCACCATCACGTATTTGAAGTTGACCCAAACCACAGGTTTTAGGGCTTGAAGTCGAGCATCTAAGGACTGGGCTTCATGAGCAATGAACAACTATTAAGAACATGAACCCCAATCCTTAGAAGCTAACTCCAAGCTCCAAAACGGTGATTTGTTTTCACGTTCATCTGCCTCTATTGAAGAAGAAGAAGAAAGAAGGGGAGAGAGAAAGCGGCTAGGGTTTTGCTTGAAGTAAGGTGTGAGGATGACAAGTGATAATTGGAATATTTATGGAAGAATTAGGTGTACATGCATTCAATTAAATTACCATGCATTCAATTCAATACTATGACGGTTGGTTGTTGAGGAATAAATAAATAAAGAATGGGATTTAATAAATAAATCGCACAAGCGATTTAATGAATCGCGCAATCTATTCTTCTTATAGAGCTAGTTTTTTATTTGTTTTAAATATTTATTTGATTTATTTTTTACCCTAAACCCTAAAAATTTGATATAGTTGAATGCATCTGCAAACTACGAACCGAATAATATTGAATGCATGTAGGCCTAATAAATCGCTCAAGCGATTTAATTAATCGCTCACGCGATTCTAGTCCGTTATTTTATTTAAATATTATTTATTTATTTTCTTTATTTAATCGCCTGAGCGATTAAATATTAAAAATAAATATTTCTATTTATCTGATTAAATTCTAGTTAGCTGATGAATCTAGTGCGCGATTCATCAAATCGCGTGAGCGATTCTGGTTAATCGCTCACGCGATTCAATGTATCGCTCACGCGATTTTATAAATCGCTCACGCGATTAAATATTAAAAATAAATATTTCTATTTATCTGATTAAATTCTAGTTAGCTGATGAATCTAGTGCGCGATTCATCAAATCGCGTGAGCGATTCTGGTTAATCGCTCACGCGATTCAATGTATCGCTCACGCGATTCAATGAAGAATAGTAAAACCATTAAAACTGTAAAATACAGCATACTAGATATATAAAAATAGAACAACATTCAGTCTGCTTTCATTACAAAACCAGTAAAATACATTACAATCAAACTAAATATTTTATGGGGGAGGAGGAAACTGATTAACCTCCTCCGGATCATATTGAGGGATAATGGAATTAACACTCCCCTCAGAGGACTCAAGGTAAACAACGTCGTAAAAGGACTCGGGGTCTGAGTCCCTATCACTTATGTGGAAAGCGTGGAGGTGCTCCTCTTCGCCCTCCAAAAGGTGTGCCTGCCGCACTTTGAAGATATACCTAAGGTCATCATAATAACGGCATCCAAATGCCCTGGCATCCAAATCCCGCTGAATAACCTATGTAATATTAAACATTGAAAAATGAACAAAGAAAGATTAAAAAAAAACAAAACAAAAAGGGACACTGATGAATTCGACTTACCTCAATGGTATTCACACCATAATATACTAGGGGATCAATTTCGGCACTAATACGATTAGCAGCCATTTTAACTCCAGGACACGCCAATAATCTACGAAATTCGTAAAATTTTATCCGCAGTCCTTTCACTGCTGCTACAACATCTCGTGCCCAGAATCTGGTTTTGAATCGCTTAGTCAATTCACGCGACACAATAGATAGCACCGTGTCTAAGACTTCTAGCCGATCGATTTCGTTGTCTCCGGCATATATACGAAGACGTTCAACCATGTACTCTTCCACCCATCCCAGAATAGGTCTTGGAGGGTTATTCATGACTTTATTTGTCAAGGATTGAGATATAGGACAGAGAAAGAGAAGCAAGGCTTCTTGCAGGTGATGAAAATTTTGCAGAAATCTGAGAACAGAGCAGAATTGAGGATACTAATAAAGGTGATTGGGCCTTAAACCAACCAACAGTCGCACCCCTTCCTTCCTTCTTTGGTCGCATTGTAAAGGTGACGGTCAAAATTCCGGGATGAGTGTAGGCAGCTTTTCATTAAATTCAAGCATCTCATCGAGAACATCTGTCAGACACGGGAAGAAGACAATGGACATCTATGTCCCTTCTTCAAATAAAATAAAGGACTAGACGTTGATGAAGAATCGCGTGAGCGATTAACTGAATCGAGTCCGCGATCCAATGAAAATACAACAAATTATTTATAGTATCTAAAATTTAGAACAAGAATGAATCGCGCGGGAGATTAATTAATGAATCGCAAGTGCGATTCATTAAATCGCTTGCGCGATTAAATAAAGAAAATAAATAATTCTATTTAGCTGAAGAATCCTGTACGTGATTCATCAAATCAAGTGCGCGATTCAATTAAAACATAAATAATTTGATATAGCTGAAGAATCTAGTGCGCAATTCATCAAATCAAGTGAGCGATTAATTTAGGAAAAATTAATATTTTGATTTTTTTACAAAATCGCGTGAGCGATTAAATAATAAAAATAAATATTTCTATTTATCTTATTAAATTCTAGTTAGTTGATGAATCTAGTGCGCGATTCATCAAATCAAGTGAACGATTAAATTAAAAAAATTAATATTTCGAAACACATAAATACAAATTTCAATATTTCAATAATTCTAGTTAGCATTCAATATTATTCGGTTCAACATGCATTCAATTGATGTTGATGAAGAAAATAAATAAATAATATTTAAATAAAATAAATAAATAGATGTTGATGAAGAATCCCGTGAGCGATTAATTAAATCGCTTGCGCGATTTATTAGGGAATTGTACATTTTGCGCGATTTATTAGGGAATTGTACATTTTGCGCGATTTATTAAAGAATTGGACATAAATATTATGAATACATACTGTGTAACTTAAATATTGTATTTATCAACTCCAAAAAATATTTCGGATGCTAAACGTAACCTTAAAAAAGAGGTATTATCGTCATCCAGAATATCCAGTGGTTCCCCACGCATGAGAAGCTCAATGTAATATAAGGAATAGAGTCCACAATCGCCACTGAAAAAAAAAAAATTAGAAATTAAATAAAAATATAATAAAAAATTTTAGAGTTAGTAAACTTTAAATGTACCTTCGTTTATTTTTTGGACACGGAGCAAGTTGCAGCTTCCACATGTGCTTGAGGCTGTCACCTAATTGCCTGAACTTTCCTGTGTGGGCCAACAATTTGGGAAAGAAAACACACAGATGGTTCAAAGCAATTTGGTAATTCCTGTGGTCAAGGGAACCACCACCGTTGTCGTAAACTTTGATGACTCCCTCTTGGGGCAAAATCTCGACGGCCACCCAATGGGAATTTCCTGAGTTGACAATGCCATAAAATTTTGTAGCTCCTTCCCATGCACGGCCATGCAAAAATGGTAGAGAACCAGTTGTATACGGCAGAACAGTGTCCTCCTTCCATTTGATGGGATCATTCCAGATCCTTCGCATCACATCAAATGAATGCGAGGCAGTCCGGATGTCTTCTTTGGGTTCATTCACAGGCCTCACACCCTTGGCACCCTTGGCACTCTTGGCACCAACCCTCGGATTTTTGGCACCCCTCGGAGCATTGGCAGCAGTATCTGGCTTATTTGTAATAACGAGATTGCCATCTTCACCAACACAAACTGAATCTTCCTCTGTAATGAGACCCCTTGATAGATAATAATTCGTTTTAAGATGTTGGAAGAAAGTCTCATCGAGGACCAAACAATCCTGAGCATATTGATCTGGGAGCCTTTTTTGTTTAAGCCTTATATTGGCCAAACACTCTTCCAAATGCTGCAACGAGTGAACCAAAAAAAAAACAATAAAGATCAACTATGCATCATACAGGTATTGACTAACATAAACTATATAGGAAGTTTACCTCGGATACCAACCATTTCCCATTTCTGAGGATGGTTAGGAAGAAATCCGCGTCGAAATCCGCAGTTTGTCCAGGAATTCGGTCTTTCGGCCCTGCACTAAGAACCCAGTTGTACAAGTAGCTAGAACCAGATTTGTCCGTATTTTTGGATAACCATCTGTTGTGAGATTGAGAGATGGTTTCTGCGGTTTGCGGACAAGGCAGTTGGGGCTGAGCCGTTAAGGCAGGTGTTGCTTCTTTAGCCTTGACTCTAGCTCTGGCTGTAGCTGTGCAAAGCCTCTTAAGTTGCAGCGTATAAGGTGACAGGAGGTAGGCGGGCCTTCTTTTATTTCTCTTTGGTCTTTGACGTTTAGACCCTTCAACATCCTGCACCATTACACTACGGCCTGCTTGGTGTTCTTTTTCCTTCTCCAAATGCTGCCATATCTTCTCAACAGTTGCCTTCACATATTCAGAATGAGCTTCAGCTTGGTCTTCTTTCTCCTTCTCCAAATGCAGCCATATTTTCTCAACAGTTGCATTCAAAGATTCAGAATTAGCTTCCGCTTTCTGGATAAACTGTTGAATTTCAAAAGGGATTTGCACTGCAGCAGCTGGTGCAGGTGATGGTGATGTGTCAGGTGCTGTGGAAGTTGGGGGTGCGGTGCCCCAATCAATTCCTGCGGTAGGTGGTGCTGTGGAAGTTGGGGGTGCGGTGCCCCAATCAATTCCTGCGGTAGGTGGTGCTGTAGTTGGATGTGATGGTGAGGGGAACCAATCCATGTTAGAATTCATGAGATTATCATCTTCTCGGACTGGATGGGGCAATTCATCCCCAATGATCAAAAGGGTGCACCCTTTCAAACACTGATGTAGATAATCAATGGGTGCATCCTCTTCTTCTGAACTTGTTTGTTCATGAAGGTCCCTGATGTAACTCATATTCTTTTCAATGCTGGAGGGCAACAAAAATGGACGTACCTGATCCTGTTACATCAAAAAATAATAGATGTTAAAGGTATTCGGTGATCCATGGCAAAGAAAATAATATAAATTTTGTTCTAACCTCAAGTCCATGGTTATTTAACTTTTGCCGCAATTCTTCAATATCGATTGGGTTCCCTCTACTGTGCATCCATCTGAACATCCTGGGGAGTGGTAGTTTGGACATGTGGGAATCATCATGTTCTAGGCCGCCTCCATAAGAACTTGCTATAGTTGGGCACATTTCGTAAGCCCACGCCTACAAGGAACAAACAGGAAAAAAGGTGTATTATAGATTTTGTTTCAATTAAATCGCTTGAGCGATTCAACAAGTCGCGTGAGCGATTTAATGAATCGCTTGAGCGATTCAACAAGTCGCGTGAGCGATTCATTAAATCGCTTGAGCGATTCAACAAGTCGCGTGAGCGATTCATAAATTCGCGTAAGCGATTAAGCTGAATAAGATAAATATGATGATCATAATCACCTGCAAGGCCCATGGAAAACCTGAAACATGATAGGTCTTCGGTTTAGAGTCAGATTCTGTGGGGGGCAGCCATTTAGCAATATCCTTTTCCCTTTTTTTTATTGAATCCATTGTCGCCTTGAATGACACTAGTCCCCAAGGATATGAATAAAAAAAATCCAAGTCACTTGCAAAACAAAGATGATCCCTATTTACAACTCTCCCCTTTTCAATACCCAGCAACATGTTTTGTACAAAAAGCACATGTGCTATCTTCAAACGGTCTTCCACCGCAATCTTTTTATTGAATAATAAAATTTCCAAATCAGTGTCCTTCACTTTTGATTTCCATTTATTTCGGAGGATCCTCTTAAGAAAATCCTCGGCATTATTTATAACACTCAACTCATCAGCTCTATCGGGCATCTTACCTCCTCCACAATAAAGCCCAGTGACAAGAGCAAACTCCCTTAAGCCAAACCTAACTGGCTTTTGGCCTATCAAGACCCACAGCTCATTCTCTTTCTTGGTGGGTAGGGAGTACATCATAAGATAATGAAGGAGGCTGCCTGAAAACCGCTTCCAACCAGAAGGCAGCTCTTCGGTATATTTTCTAAATACTCCTTCGAAATTCATTTCGTTCTCCTGAAGGAATTCTTTTACTGGGGAAAGACGCTCCCATGATGACCGGACTGTGATCCTCACAGTTGAAGAGAAGAAGTACCTTTCCCAGAAAGGGCGCATGTTGAATTTTGAAAAATCAATGCTCCGGGTGACCTCTTTTTCATACACTTCCTGTAACTCATTGTCATCATCCTCCGCCTCATCAAATAACCCAATCATACCCATATTGTTCGAATGTCTTCGCTTACTCCTATTTTCCCTTATGTACCAGTCCCCTTGCGCAGTTTCTTCATCTCCGGTGTGTTCATCATCTCTGAACTCCTGAGATGTATAGGATCAAAATACCATTTGTCAATATAAAGGATTTGAAATACACAAAAGGCGCCATTTTGATCTCGTACGCGACACAATCAATCGATTAAGCGAGTACTAGATACTTCCGGTATAAACAACCCAAAAAACACAGTATATAAACAAGAGAATATAGTATCAACTCCAGAACGAAAGTTGAAAACAAAAAACAAAGAACCATTACGTTGTAATCGGCCTCTTGGGATATCTGCATGGGATCAATAGTGCCTTCTCCTTCCCTTACTGGGCTTTGGTTTGCTCCCGCTGATGACATCTTGTTTGGTTGATCGTAAAAATGTGATAATAATCTGAATATAGGAGAGAGAAAATGGATGAAAACCCTAGTTTTTTTGCTTGTGAGGAAGATGAAGAAGAAGAAGAAGAAGAACAGTCCTTTACTTTTTACTTTCCTTTTTTTTTTTACCTTTCTCCTCTTTCTCACTAAAAGTTTGCTTATAACTGTTATCAAATTAATTAATGATGTGATTGGTTTGACTCTTGTGGTGATATATATATTAAACATAAATAACTGTCAGACAAAAAATGAAAAATTTTAATATAATGTACACAATTGTTGCCGCCTTACCGGACATGTATATTACAAGAGGTTTAATTTTAGAGAATTTGATTGCGAACTACCGTAAGAATCGCGTGGGCGATTCATGAAGTCGCCCACGCGATTTAATACGTTTTGTGGCCAAAATCAAGATCACCTTATGAGAATCGAGTCAAATTTGTAATGGGGTCATTTTATTGTTGGTTATAGCGAAGCTTGATTTGAATGTACCAATCACAATCCCTTCTACATGGTATCAAAGATGATGTTAGGATTTGTTTGGGATTATGACTAAGGTTTGCAATACATCGTACTACACAGATAAGAATCGATATGGGGCTCATATCAAACGCGAAAGAAACATGTTGGGGGACTAGCAAAGTAATATAAACCCATATTAAGTGCGAACTACCGTAAGAATCGCGTGGGCGATTCATGAAGTCGCCCACGCGATTTAATACGTTTTGTGGCCGAAATCAAGATCACCTTATGAGAATCGAGTTAAATTTGTAATGGGGTCATTTTATTGTTGGTTATAGCGAAGCTTGATTTGAATGTACCAATCACAATCCCTTCTACATGGTATCAAAGATGATGTTAGGATTTGTTTGGGATTATGACTAAGGTTTGCAATACATCGTACTACACAGATAAGAATCGATATGGGGCTCATATCAAACGCGAAAGAAACATGCTGGGGGACTAGCAAAGTAATATAAACCCATATTAAGTGCGAACTACCGTAAGAATCGCGTGGGCGATTCATGAAGTCGCCCACGCGATTTAATACGTTTTGTGGCCAAAATCAAGATCACCTTATGAGAATCGAGTTAAATTTGTAATGGGGTCATTTTATTGTTGGTTATAGCGAAGCTTGATTTGAATGTACCAATCACAATCCCTTCTACATGGTAACAAAGATGATGTTAGGATTTGTTTGGGATTATGACTAAGGTTTGCAATACATCGTACTACACAGATAAGAATCGATATGGGGCTCATATCAAACGCGAAAGAAACATGCTGGGGGACTAACAAAGTAATATAAACCCATATTAAGTGCGAACTACCGTAAGAATAGCGTGGGCGATTCATGAAGTCGCCCACGCGATTTAATACGTTTTGTGGCCAAAATCAAGATCACCTTATGAGAATCGAGTCAAATTTGTAATGGGGTCATTTTATTGTTGGTTATAGCGAAGCTTGATTTG
The DNA here is from genome assembly GCA_037501455.1 of Lantana camara. Classification (NCBI taxonomy): domain Eukaryota; kingdom Viridiplantae; phylum Streptophyta; class Magnoliopsida; order Lamiales; family Verbenaceae; genus Lantana; species Lantana camara. The sequence continues at coordinate 15,890,037 of CM074860.1, forward strand.
AATGTACCAATCACAATCCCTTCTACATGGTATCAAAGATGATGTTAGGATTTGTTTGGGATTATGACTAAGGTTTGCAATACATCGTACTACACAGATAAGAATCGATATGGGGCTCATATCAAACGCGAAAGAAACATGCTGGGGGACTAGCAAAGTAATATAAACCCATATTAAGTGCGAACTACCGTAAGAATCGCGTGGGCGATTCAAGAAGTCACCCACGCGATTTAATACGTTTTGTGGCCAAAATCAAGATCACCTTATGAGAATCGAGTTAAATTTGTAATGGGGTCATTTTATTGTTGGTTATAGCGAAGCTTGATTTGAATGTACCAATCACAATCCCTTCTACATGGTATCAAAGATGATGTTGAGCGATTTAGTAACTTAAATGATTACAATCTAAATTTCTAAATACAAATCATTAAGACAAGTTACGTTATGGATTTCAAGATACAAATCAATAAAAATACTGCTAAAAATAACAAATTGACTATTATCAACTTGTTCACAATATTTTGTTCTCTTCCTTCTGGAATGAGTGGTGTCCTCCTGCTTGAGACTTCACCTTCATCGTTCTGTGGCTCTTCTATTGGATTACACCATTGAGAAAAGCCATGCAAATTGCAACAATAAAATAATCTTCCCCTGTTGGAATTATCTGATCTATCGACCACCTTGATTGTAGCCCACTGATCGCAATCCCTACATTTCTCCTTTCTATATCTAAGAGAACTTTTGCGTGTAAAAGCTGAGCTATTTGAGCTTGCCATGATCTTTAAATTCCTTAATGATAATCAGAAGAATTATATAGTGATCCCCACCAACGGCTATAATTAGGATATAAATAGTGTATAACTGCCATATTATAACGGCTATAATATTTTGTAATATTATCATCATCCAGGGGCTCTTTTGCAAACTCACAAATTTACGCACTGCCCCTCCTACTCAAATATAAAATAAATTTGTTCTGTTTCCTTTGGCCAAACCCTAATTCACTTTTTTATCTTCCCTCTCCTCTTATGTTGAATATTTCCGCCGCCGCCCTCTCCAATCCAAAGGAAAAATCCTTCGCAGATCTGTAAGAGTCTGCCCTATTAGTTTGAATTGCTCTTGAAAATTATCATGTTTGCTGTATGATTTCCGCCATACAGTAGCAATCAATAGATGTTTCTTTGTTTGGTCGATGTAGTGTTTACTCGTTGTAGATGAACTATACGATGAGCAGTACAGGAGAGAGTTTTGAGAGTTTTATGCGTCCTGTGCATAACAATTGGGAAGAAACCCTAGATAATGCAAATGAAGATTTATTATAGATTTAAAATCTATAATAAATCTTCATTTGCATTATCCAGGGTTTCTTTCCATTGTTATGAACGGTCTGCACAAAACTCTCAAAGCTCTCTCCTGTATTGCACGTTTTATAGTTCTTCTACAATGTCTAATGATCTATTGCAAAGCCAAACAAAGAAATCTATTGATTGTTACTATTTGGCAACAAGTCCTACGGAAATGACGATTTTCATGAACATTTCAATCAAATACGGCAGATTTTGTGATTAAGGAGGAAGACAGATAGATCTGTTAATATCCATAATGTTAATAATAAACCCCCTTGGCTGAAGAATCGCATACGCGATTCATTAAATCTTGTGAGCGATTCACTAAATCTTGAGCCCGATTATTTAAAAAATAAAGTAATGGATCAAGCTGAGTGTTTTTTAAAGTGTCATATATCGAATTAAACTCCAAATTTTATTATATTATAATATATTAATTGAATCTTGGGCGCGATTAATTAAGAAGAGTTAGCAATTCAGTAAATCTTGGGCGCGATTAATTAAAAAAAGAGATATGTCCATTTGGCTGAAGAATCGCTTGCGCGATTGATTAAGTCGAGTACGCGATCCATAAAATCGAGATTCATTAAATCGTCTGCGCGATTAATTAAAAATCAAAGATGTATTATACAATTTATTTATCTAAATGACATTCTGTTATTTATCTAAATGACTTTCTGATCACATGTAGACTTTTTGTGTCTTTTTATTGTGCGCGATTAACTAAAAAGAGAAAGATGCCCATTTGGCTGAAGAATCGCTTGCGCGATTGATTAAGTCGAGTACGCGATCCATAAAATCGCGTAAGAGATTCATTAAATCGTCTGCGCGATTAATTAAAAATCAAAGATGTATTATACAATTTATTTATCTAAATGACATTCTGTTATTTATCTAAATGACTTTCTGATCACATGTAGACTTTTTGTGTCTTTTTATTGTGCGCGATTAACTAAAAAGAGAAAGATGACACTTGGCTGAAGAATCGTTTGCACGATTAATTAAGTCGAGTACGCGATCCATAAAATCGCGTAAGAGATTCATTAAATAGTCTGCGCGATTAATTAAAAAATAAAGCTGTATTATACAATTTATTACATAATTATTTATCTAAATGACATTCTGATCACAAGTAGTCTTTTTGTGACCTTTTCCTCCACACTTTGAACAGATATTGTACCTTTTTCTTCCCTCAGAAGGTGCCCGGAATCTAGTCATCCTTTTTCTTCCAACACGCACCTTCCGTGGAGGTGGCAGTACTTGTTTTATACCTATATCTTCAGACAATTCCCACTGTAACTCTGGAGGTGTAGGAAAAATTGTCTCAGAATATGCAAGTATGTAGTACTCAACAGTGTAAAATTTGGAGCATAGGGAATATATTCTTTGTCCAAACCCTATTGGGTTTTGCTCCCTTAACGCCGATAATGCATGGGGGCAGGGGATCTTATCCATCTGGAAGACACCACATGTGCACGTCATATTGTTCAAGTCAACCATAACCTCTGCTCCAATTCCACGAACAGAAAATTCATGAGCATTGAACTGTTGTGCAATGCATCCTTTGGATTTCTCCATATTACTCCGGAGAAGTTTCTCTTTGGATGGCACCAGGACTGTACTGCAGTTGATCATGTCCGTTCTCCGGGTGTGGAACCAATCAGCCAATATTCTTATGATAGACTCAAACAGAGCAGGGATAGGATACTCCCTTTCAAATCGAATCCTAGAATTAATAGACTCGGCGATGTTGCTAGTCAGAACATCATACCTGTTTGTTTTAGAATGCACCCTGCTCCATAACTCAAAACCAACTTCATCCTTCAAGTACTCTGCAGCACGTTTGTGAATACGTTCGATCTCTTTGTAGTGCTCCATGAAATCTTCGACGGTATATGCTTTAACTGCCCTAAAAAATGGCTCAAGCATTGCACTTTTTTTAAACCGTTGTCTCAAGTTCTCCGATAAGTGCTTCGAACAAAATCCATGATGAGCCTTAGGATAAATCTTAGCAACCGCATTTTTTATGGAGACATGTCTATCCGATGTTATACAGAGATCATCACTATCCGGTGCTATCCTTTTTAAATTTATAAAAAACCACTCCCATGATGCATTATTTTCGGAATCAACCACTGCCCATGCAATCGGATAGGTATGGTTCTCACTATCTTGTGCAGTAGCCAAAAGGAGAGTACCATCGTATTTACCGGTTAAGAAACAACCATCAACGGCTAACACCTTGCGCATGTACGTAAAACCCCGTATGCATGGTCCGAATGCAACAAAAAAATGAAGAAACCTGTTTTCGTTGGCAAGAACCAATTCAGTGACGCTTCCTTGATTCTTAAGAGTTACCATTTAACGATATGCATCTATAATTGCATATCCATGCTCAGGTGATCCCCTGACAATATTTTTGGCATGTATTCTGCCCATCCAACATTTCCAGTAACTAACCTTGGCCCCCAATTCAGCTTCGACGTACTTTTTAATTTCGCCTGGTGTGGGACCTTTCTTGTCAAAAAACAATGGCTTCACTAAGTCCCCAATCAATTTTGCGGTAGCCTGTTGATGAGTGGTACTTGCTTCTTCCAACCAACAAGTGTGCATCCGGTTATACTTTCTGAGGATAAATCTTTCAGAATTAACATATTTAACACACCGAAACCACCACTTGCAATCCTGAGAATAACATCCCAGAACAAGAAGGGACTTTGTAGATTTTATCGTTCGTAATTGGAAGCTTCCCTTGCATGCAACAAGGTTGATCTTCATGATGGCATCTTCTTTGTTAATAAACTCTTCATCCTCATTAAAACCTGATCCATCATCCCATGTATGACTTTCAATCCTGGCCTCTGGATTATCATAACATATAATGGCTTCCTCCTGATTAATACATTGATCGGGCACTTCTTCCTCGACCACATTTTCAGAAGGATTACAACGATCTACCATTTCTTCGTTTATAGCAAGGGTGTTATCGGGAAGATTGAATTCTTGATCGTTGATATCAGGGAGACTGAAGTCTTCATACTGATACTGGTATTGATCTTCACCCTGAGAAGTAAACCCGCTTGTACCAACATGTTCGGATTCTGTTCCACTCTCCTTCCTATCCAAGGAAACCTTCAAAACGGGCCTCCAACCTTGAGGAGAGATATCGGCAAAATAAACTTGTAGGTCGTGATCAGTCTTTATTTCAGTTGGATAACAGGTTGGAGGTGCACTTGTAAGAAAATATTTCACGTGCGCATCATCATGGGAGCAAGTAAGTCCTGCTTGTTCTATAATATCACTTATCAACATTTGGAATGTAGTCTGATTGCTCACAAGAATAGCAGAAGTTTGCTTGCTCTCCGCAACCCAATTCAAACACGTGGTTTCTTCTTCCCACACTCCAAGTGCAAATCCAATAACAAATTTTGACATAACCCAGTCGTCGTTCCTTTAAAACAATAAAAAAAAAAAAAAAAATTAACCATGCATGCAGTACAAAACTGAGAAACAAAAAATTTGATCGCGTGGTCGATTGATAAAGTCGCGTGGGCGATTCCTCAAATTCGCGTGCGCGATTAAAGAATCGCGTGAGCGATTATGAGAAATCGGGGAAGTGATTAATAAAATCGAGTGCGCGATCACGTTGTATTGTCCTTATATTTGCGTCCAATTTAGGCTACGGAATGTACTGTATTAAACCCAGATAGATGGGGTTCGGAAAAAACTCAGTTAAATCATTCAGTAAATAGGTTTGAGAAAAAAATCAAATGAATCGCGTGAGCGATTCCCTAATCGCGTGAGCGATTTATAGAAATCGCGCAAACGATTAATAAAATCGAGTGCGCGATCACTATGTATTGGCGTTATATTGGCGTCCATAACAGGTTAGGGAATGTAATGCATTAAACCCAGATAGATGGGGTTCAGAAAAAACTCAGTTCACTCATTCAGTGAAAACGCAGTTCAAAAAATAGGGTTCAGAAAAAATTCAAACAAACCGAAACCTTTCAATACCTTTGATTGTTGTCGTTGTTGTTTGCCATTGTACATGTAATCAGAGAGAGGTGGGTGATACTTAGGGTTTTTGAAGAATCAAACGAACACTGGATAGCACTTCGATCGGAGAAGAAATATCAGAAAAATAGGGTTTTCGTCGCACATACAGGAAGGAGAGAGAAATTGAGAGAATTGGATGACTGTGATTTGGGGCCAGATTCTAATTTTGTATAAATTTTGGGGCCAAAAAGAGTCTGCAAAATCCTGACGTGGCAACTATTTAATTAAGCTGAGTAATTAATTAAGAGCTAATCAAGCAAAGGGTTATATACCCAATTCTTTTGAAACTAGGGGTTACATAACTAAAAAAAGACTTGGGCGTCCCTTTTAACCGAATGCCCCGCTAAACCCTAGGGTGAAGAAAGAGACGGATTTTTCTTGGATTGGTTGCAATTTAGGGCTTTTTTCATAAAGGCGCGTTTTGGTTCGGCGTGGAATTGATTTTAGGTCAAAGTATGGCCTTCGTAATATTAGGGTAAATTACATTTTCTTCTTTAATAAGAGAATAAACTATATCGAGATTCCTATAGTTGGCTAATAGATTATAAAATTTTAAATATATACTTATTAAAAAAAATGATATGTAAAACATAAATATATCATATTGGTATATATATATATTGAGATTCCTATAGTTGGCTAATAGATTATAAAATTTTAAATATATTCTTATTAAAAAAAATGATATGTAAAACATAAATATATCATATTGGTAAATATATATATATATATATATATATTAAACATACACACCCCAAGTGGCTAGAGGGATTCGAACCCGAGTCTTTGCCTTTGAGAAGAACCCTCAAACCATTTGATCAACTCCTGTTGACATATCATATTGGTGAATATGAAAGATGCAACTAGGAGCATTATTTGAGCTTCTCAAATCGATTTTTACAATCGGGTAATGTATGATAAATCCCCAATTGGGCATCATATTTTTACTTAACTCTACATTTTGGCAAAATGTCGTATAATTTTCACATAATGTAGTACTTAAAATAACTTTCAAAATATATTGTATAATTTTCACAAAATGTAGTACTAAAACGTTCTAATGCAGTATTTATATCCTATTTGATGGTGCAGGAATCTGAACTTCCTGAAATGCAACAACACTTTTAATATGTGTATGGAAAGGGAAAGACCATCACAGGCGTGAGAGTCTCAGGAACTGAGTTTCCTTTTTGAGCGTGGGTTCTTCCAGCTAGGATAACACCAAGAGTGTCAAATGCAGTGATGATGCAACTGTGGTGAAGGTAGTAAGGAGCTTGAGAAGATGAGGAAAAATGGAGAAAAATGCCCAGAACAGTGAGTGCAGTATGTATTGTGGAAGATGACTTGGGGGAGAATGCAGGTGTTCTCTCCTATTTATATGTTAGGGGTGAGGGTAGATTGGGTAATTGGACCGTGTGGTCCCAAACCTATGTTGCCCTAACACGTGGTGGCCTGTGAGGGCATGAGAACGACGTCTCTGAAAAGCAGACGGCGTGTCAGGTACAAGGTGCGCACTGCCTCTGTGTCAGAGGTTGTTGGCGAGGGTTGTGCGTTGGGAAGGCTCAAGGTCCGTCTTGTAAGAGTTCGGATCCCCGACAAGGGAGAAGATCATATTCGAGCGCTGGTGACGCTCGAAGGGTGCACGGATGGGCCCCCACGGTAGATGACCCTTGACCGCCAAATACGCGAGCGCCAGAAAGCGGGTGCCCTCGTGTGGGTGCCTCCTTGGGAAGGGCGACCCTGAGGACCGGAGTGTGAGTGTCAGGTCCGAATGCCCGAACCCTTTATTTGAACAGTTGGCCGAGGCTCATGGGCCTGTATTAGTCAGCAAGTGTGTGGGCTGGGTTGACCCGCGAGCCCATCAGTGCGAGCGTCTAGTCTTTAAGTTGGCTGATGGTGACACGTGGACGGCTCTGATACGAGCGTGATTTTATTTCTCATCATTTTGCCCCCCAAATTCTGTAGTATCGCTTGAGCATACTGTAGAATTTAAGAGAAGCGAGCCCTGAATTTTTGAATATCCGAGGGTCAAGCTTCTGCAAGAGAAGTGTCCGCTTGGCTTCCGTAATGGACACGTTCTGATATTGCTTTAAATGAAGTCATGTCCGCATTAAATGAGGAGTGGGAATGTGGGCGCGTGTACTCCGGGAGACGTGAGGCGGTTACCAAAAGTGGTGGGCTTCCCCAGGCGGGAAATGATTACCATTTGAAATCTTAAACCCTAATCAATGCAAATCCTTCCCTATAAATAGGGATTTTCAAGGTCTTGGGATCTCATTCACGCATTCAGTCTTCTTCAAGCATTCAAGCAGCAAGAACTTTCTGCAACTTTTATGGATTCCGGCGAGTTTTTTCTTCAACCCTTAGGTAAAACTCCATAAACCCTTATTTTCTATACTAACTTTAGATTTAGGTAGTGTGTGAGCGATCCTTCTAAGCAAGGAGCCCTTTCTGCCGTTGAATTCACTTCAGAATTCTTCTCCTCCACTGAACCTCTTGCGAAAAGCGAGGAGCCCTTTCAGCTAAGCGAGGAGCCCTTTCTGCCCTCTGTGCTCTAAAATATATCATAGCTTATACAAAATTAACAAACGTAATTCGAAATAAAACACTTATCAAACTCAGACAAACTGACACCGACTCGACAGACACTAACAGCCGCCTAGCTCCAACGAACTCCAAGGCAAAACCTGCACACTAAAACATAAAAGGGGAGGGGTCAGTCCAAAGACTGAGCGAGGGGTTAACACACTCATGCTATATATATATATAGAGCACAACACATAGTAAAAGCAATATTCGTGAACCCGGGGTTAGTTTTTGCACGCCAAAATATTTTCCCGTGATAATATACATATAGGGAGACTTATCAAACAAACCAAACAAATCTTAAATCAAAGGTTTCTTAAGGCACAAACTCAGATTCATGCGGACTTAGCACACAAACCGGAACGTAACTCATTAGTATAAAAGTATACCAATTTTTATCTTAATTTAAGAATCTACCCCCGTTTCACGAACTTATGACAGACGGACAGACAGAACACTCGGCGGATACGAATTCAATCCAACCAAACTCCTCAGATCACACACAGGTATAAACAAACGGAATCAAAACAAACATACCTTCCTTCACACCGTTTGGGGAAGAGAGGTGCCCTTCTCAACCCCCACACAGAAATGTAATGAGACGGGGGATCCACCCGCTCCTTCGACGGGTCACGTAGCACGCCGTCGGCTCAAGAAGACCCGCTTTCCCCTCGACCTCCCGAGGATGAGCTAAGTCTCCTTTTTGTGGAGAAGGGTCGTAACCGACGACCCCATGGTCGTCCCGTGTAGCACCCCAAGCGGTGGGGCACCACACCCCCGCACTATGACCCGACACGTGGTACAAAATGGAAAGTCCGCACACGCACCAAGTCACAGCGAACGGGTGACAAACGAAAAACCAACCAAAGCTAGGCGGTAACTAAACCCTGTACAAGAAAAAAATAAGCAAAACCCGAATGCGAAAGCGATGCGAAATACGAACTAACAAAAACTCTAATCAACAAACATAAATAAACGGGTTCAACTAGTCCAAACCCTGTCCTAACCTGTCCCGAAAATTCATATAATCAAAGCATAAACATAATCATGTACAGAACATGCTATATACATAATTACAAACGGATGCAGATCAGAGATTCACAACTTAATCAAATAGATACAGACTCAAAAGACACGGACTCAACAGACAAGACACAAAGCCGCCTAGCTCGAACTCCAAGAACCTGAACCTGCATACTGAAAACATAGGTGGGGCGAGGGTCAGTCCACTGACTGAGCGAGGGGGCTGAACTCACACACACTATACATAATAAGGAGCAGAGCACGTATCAAAAGAAAGATTATGAACCGGGAGTAGGGTTTTGCATACCAAAACCATTTCCAAATCAAACTTATACATATCTTTCCAAATCACACTTATACGTATTTTATCTTATCTCCTCTTATTCAAAACTTAACCAACTGAGCATTCTCATACCAAATTTTATACTTAATCAAATCATATCAGACTGAACAAACTCGTAACATATCGAAAGAGAAAGCTCCTATCCCGTTTCATAATCAACATAACATATCATATTCATATACCCGGCGAGTACGGGTCTCCAACCTTACTTCCAAATCATATTTATCAAAACAGAAAACATAACATAACATAACATCCTCAACTCCGGGTGATGGAAGGGGTGTATACGCCCCTAACCATCCATATCATATACATACCTCGAGGGGTAATGATCCCCTACGAGTCCTCGGCAGGTTTTACGCCACCGGCTCAAGAATATCTCGCCTCCCCTATCTCCCTGAGTCGCACGAGATACCTCAAATGGAGACTATGCACAGGCTTAACCCGACGGCCCGTTACCGTCCCGGGGTTCCTTACCCACAGTCTCCGGGGCCCAACATAACATAACATATCCGAACAAATCATAACTCGCTACATAACAAACTTATCATATCATATCAAAATCATACGTACATACCTTATCGGAGCATACCATACCTTGCAACTTAGCATATGCTATAAACGTACCTCTCCGTGTCATCCTAATCCGCAGCTGGTATGAAGACACACGGTTTGGAGCATAGCCTCGTTGCAAAACATTTCAAGCTTACATATGCTCGTACATATACAGTTCAAAAACCTTTAATCGTATGACAAATTCATAAACATATCATATAAACACATATCTATTATATAAACATAATAGAATAATCGCATGCAGGCTTGAAAACGAGCACAGAGGGTTGTAGGTCGCTGTAACTAAAACAAAAATCCTAAAACCTCACCTTTCACCGACGAAACGGAAAACCCAAGCCAAGAAGTCCCACTGGAACCCAAACAGCTGACAGACACTCCCTGGAAAACCCCTGAACAACTGAACACACACAGAACACAAGACTTAGACTCCAATCACAACCACAAAGACGCACGGCCATGCTCACGAATACAAATGATGCAACATATAATCCATATCTATTCAATCAAGTCATTCAGAGCATATTATAATTCATATTCCATATCAAAAGGTGCATAACTTATAAAATTCATAACATTAATTACATAAAATAAAGTAGGACATTAAGAATTCAAATTATATCATGCACCAAGTCTCACGAAATTAACATGAATTACATAACAATTTATATACAAATTACACATTGGCATACTTGATCAATTTATTCAAATTAAATACAACGTATCTTTTCATAATTCATTTCTTATGTTTTATAAAATTTCATAATCAATTTAGTTTCCAAAATTACACTAACACCCCTTCAAACAATAATTATTCTCAAATAGATGGCGTAAAACGAGACAAATAAATTCGATAAATCAAGAATCAAATATTCATACATCATAGCATACTTCCTCGTATCATACAACTCATAATTTCAATTTATAGCACATACGGGATCAAATTGCACAATTAAAATCAATTAACGAATAAAATACAATAGCTTCAAAAATTCATATAAAATCAACCGGACATCCGATTGACGAACGAAAAGTGGCGATGGACTCACCACAACGAAACGGACCTACTGTCCGAAAGTCGCCGGAATGCCGCCACCGTAGCCGACCGAACAGCCACCGGCCGCCACCGGAACACCGCCTCCGGTGGTCGGAAAAATCCCCGGAAGGACAGAAACGTACGCCTCGGCCTACTTGACAAAAACCCTCAACCAATTTCAGAAAATACCAAACACACGGGACTTCGTTGAAGAAAAACCGAACCAAATCCCAACGACGAAAACTGAAATTAAATGCAAACCGTAAAACGAAAATGAACTCCGGGTATACCGTTGGAAAGCTTGTAACGAGCCCTACGAAAGCCCCAAGTCAAACCGCCGGAAAAACCGCCGGAAAATTGGACCGCCGGTCCAGGCCCGGTCCGCCACCGGTCCGCCGCAACCGGCCGGTTTTCGGAACGCCGTTGATGCCATCCGTTAAGTCTCGTCAATCCAAGCAACTTTCGTAAAGGGAGCACCACCAAAACCGGCCGAAAAAGGTCCCAAACCGCCGGCCAAAGTCGCGCCGCTACGCCATCGCCGGTTCAGCCACCTCCGCCGCGATTCGCTCAAAAAGGAGGTCGGAAATGAGTTCAGGGGGTCGGAAAACGCTAGGAACCGCTGAAGTCCATCGAAAAAAATTACCGGAACGACGAGATTCGTCGCGCTACAGTAGCGTCGCCGCCGCCGTGACTTTCAGGCGGCACGTGAACCGCCGCCGCTGGCCGGATGGTTGCGCCGCCAACGCCATTCACTGCGCCGGGAGGTTGTCTAACGGATGGGGTAGTGCGTGACGGAGAAGGGACGCCGGAGACCGCCGCAATTTGCCGGCGAAGTGGCGGGTGTAAATCCCGCCGCCTGCAGGTTGCCGTAGCACCACCACCGCTGGGTTTCGAGTCTCGATTCTTGCATCATCGTGACAGGCTCGTCGAGCTGATAAATTTTGACTATTCATTCGTCGAATTTCGTCGAGAAACGAGCGAGAACGGACAAGTGTGTGTAAACACACCTCCACTGTGTGTGAATAGTACTGGTCGCTGGAGAAGACGACGTTGGGCTGAGGTCTGATCTTTTGCACGCAAAACGAGGATCCGGGGTATATATCTCGGGTCTTCGTACGCAAAAATGGTCGAACGAACGAGCTAACAAAGTCAGAATGGGACAAACTTAGAGTCTACGGACTCGTTTCGCCGCCCCGGACGCGTTGAAGGGGTCAAAGAGGTCAAAATCTCAACCGAACGAGAAGTGACCAGAAAACCCCTTATACGTCGGACGAACGGGGTGTCACATCCCGGGTCTCCCTTACCCACAACTCCGGGGCCCATCACACATATAAACAGACATATATCGGAAACTTAACCCGCCACAAACAGACAGACAGACATATCTCATGCATATCGTACTTATCATATCGTACGTACATATCACGCAGACTGACCTCGAAATCATAACATATCAAAGCTAAGCATACATAGGCTCGTACATAGCGTTTCTTACTTTCAAACTTATGACAAAACCATCAAAATACATATTTCACACATATCTACGTATATACAAGGCTTATAAACCGCACACATTCGAAAACGGGCATATTGCAATAGGGTATAACTATATCCTAACCTCACATGGTACCAAACAAAGCTGCAGACAAAGCAACCGGTTCACCCCGGAACCTGCACGACTCACTTGTCACCACCCTGGGTGCACCTGAACAACTGGACGCACAAAACACAACATTGGCTCAGACTTAGACTCAGACAACCACACGGAGATGCACGGCAAAGCTCAAGCACTCAAGGAATGCAATCACATAAGCAGAGTTCAAATCATATCAATTATATGCAAAAGAAAACCTTAAGGCATGTTTATGTGCACCATTAATGCAAATAAAAGAACTGAAAGGCAAGGCAAATCATATCATTTCATTTACCACACAAACAATTCATATATCACATTTCATACAAAATTCTCATAATAGCATGCCACGAATTTTCCTTTAAATCCACGAGGTCACATGCAAATCCCGACTAAGTCATATAATCATGTAAGGTCTCATATAATTTTTCCGAAACATAACAAATTCATATATATATATATATATATATATATATATATATATATATATTGCATAATAGATTAAATTCCAATTTACGTTATTAAACCTTAATTCAAAGTTTCAAGGTTAGACATAACAACTTCTTTTAACACAACCGTGATTAGCATATACTTATTTACCAAGTGACAAGGTTTAATTAATTCAAATCAAAAAATTCATATTGTTCCCGAAATTACACAAACACCCCTTCTAGATTAAACAATTAGCACAAATTTAATATATCGGGATTCAATTTGCAATTCAAAGCATCAATACATATCACATTTCATTAAATATATAATTTCGTATACATTGGAGTACATTTCGATCGACAATTCAAACATATAGCAATTAATTCGCATTTAAACAATTAATTCAAATATGCCCCAAAAACACAAATAAATTCGTAGAAAATAAACCGAGTGTCCGATTGACGAACGAAAAGTGGTGTTGGACTCACCACGACGAAGCGGACAAGTTGTCCGAAGGTCGCCGGAGCGCCGCCACCGGAGCCGCCGGAACAGTGACCGGCCGCCGTCCGGCCGCCACCGGAACGTGCCGGAAAAATCTCAAAAATTCACCCGTGCAAGGATTCCTCGTGCCCATTCCAAATCCTCAATCAATTTCTGGAAATTCCAAGCCAATCATCACCAATTTCAAATCCAAGAATACGAAAACCCTAAAATCTTCAAATCCAAATTACTTCCAAACCGGTGAACCAAAATACGATCCGTAAAAGGCATTGTCTTACCCGTGACGAGCTCTTCGAAAGCCCCAACGTAGCTCGCCAGAAAAATCCTCGGAGACCTCCACCACCGCGAACCGCCGCCAATCGGTTGAATCAAGAGTCGTGTGATCAAAGGCTACTAGTTCTCGCCGTTCCGAACAACTTTCGTGAAGGGCCCGAGGCCAAAAGATTGCCGGAAAAGGCCCCCGTTGGACGCCGAAGTTTCTGCCGCTGCACGCCTCCCCGGAACCACCACCTACGGCCAAAATTCACCCAAAATGATGTCGGAAATGGACTCAGGGGTCGGAAAAAGGTAGGAAACACCAACCTCGGTCCTAAGAAGCCGCCGGAAGGCGGCGAAACTCGTCGCTACAGTGTCGCGCCACCACGAGCTTTGGCCGGTGCGTGCGGCCCCCTCGCCGTCCCGATGGCGGCGCCGCCTGCACAGAAAGAAGCACCGGGAAGTCCCCTCACCGGGCCTGGGGCGCGTGTCGCCGGAAGACGGCCGGAAGCCACCGCGAACGGGCGGCAAAGTGACGGCTCCGCCACCCCCGTCTGCGCGTCTGAAAAATGGCGATATCTCCACCGTCGCTTGTCGGTTGGTCGAGTTCTTGGTACGGTTGTGACCGCAATATCGAGATAATCAAAATGGACTTTGGATCGTCGAATTCCATCTAGAAACGGGCAAGTTTGAGTTGTGTGTGAAATCACACCTTGGGTGTGTGTATAACGTAGAGAGAGAGAGCGGGAGAAGAGAGAGAGCAGCTGATCCGTTTGCTCGAAAAACGAGGGTCCGGGTGTTTTATCCCGGGTCCTCATGTGAAAAACGAATGGTAGAAGGGGCAAACGACGTCAGAATAGGGCAAACTCAGAGTCTACGGACTCGTCTCGATGCTCCGAACGCGTTGAAGGGGTCAAAATGGTCAAAATATCGTTCGAACGATAAATGACCGAAAATCCCTAAAAAGAGAAAATTACAAAAAGGTCCCTAAACTCTAAAAGAGTTCAAAGTAGGGCCACGCAAAACACAAAATCACACAATTAAACACGTAAAAAGGTTGAAACATGGCATACCTTATAAGTCGGACGAACGGGATGTTACAGGCTAAGTATGGAATTAAAGCGAGCGTAGCTGTAATGTTGGCTTCATCCTTAGGTATCCGTGAAAGGATTAGCCCAGGGTCTGCCATTTACGAGCGTACTCTTACCCAAGAAGATGAGGGTCAATGGGGTTTTACGAGCGCGAACTGCCGTGGCGAATATCCAGTTGGCGTAAATTAAGCGTTTAGCTTCCCACCATTTGACACGTTCATTCTTAGGGTTTACACGCTTATGAGCGTCAATGTATTCAGTGTGGGGTGTTCCCAACACACAAATAGTGTTGATTTGAGATTAATGGGGCATTAACTAATCGTTCGTCGTGGAAGACGCTCAACACGGAGTAGGCTTTTTGCTACCCAGACCATTAATCAAAGGAAAAACAAATAAATGACATAATAATGGGTAAAACACTTACTGTTATGTTTGCAATTTAAAGATGATGACAACATGCTTTCTGTTAAAAGAAAGTACAAAGTGCCGCGAGCGGGCAATTACAAAAGTTGACATTTACACGTAGAACCGTCTAAGGTTACACGCATTCCATGGTCTAGGGAGATGCTCGCCTTGCAAAGTCTCTAGCAAGTAGGTGTTGTTCGTTCGTACTTGAATGACTTTGAAGGGGCCTTCCCAATTGGGATCCAACTTACCCACATGTTTGGAAACTTCAACCTTTTTAAGGACCAAGTCCCCTAACTGGAAAGTTCTCTCTCTTACACGTTTGTTATACTGGTGGGCTATGGTCGCCTTGTACTTGTGGATGCGAGCCCAAGCTGTGTTCCTCCTTTCGTCTAGCAAATCCAATTCGAACGTCCGATTGGCCTCGTTGATTCAGGCTCGAAATAGGCAACGCGTGCGGATTCTTGAGCGATCTCCGCAGGTATCATAGCCTCGGAGCCATACACGAGAGAGTAAGGGGTTTCCCCTGTTGCCGCTCGTGGGGTAGTACGGTACGCCCAGAGGGCACTTTGAAGTTTTTCTACCCACTCCTCTTTCTTACTTTCGAGCATCGTTTTCAAATGCTGGAGTATGGTTCGGTTGGTCACTTCAGCTTGACCGTTGGCTTGAGGATGGCCCACGGAAGTGAAGGGTTGCTTGATCCTAAGTTCATAGCACCAATCCCGTGCGTCAGCAGCAATGAATTGGGAACCGTTGTCCGAGATGAGCACCCTCGGGATGCCATACCTGCAGATGATGTTCCTCCAGATGAAATTCCTCACAACTTTGAACGTTATCTTTGCAACCGCTTCCGCTTCGGCCCACTTAGTGAAATAATCCACGGCGAGTATTACGAATTTATTTTGCTAAACCACCATTGGGATGGGTCCCACAATGTCAATGGGCCACTGGTCGAAGGGCCAAGAGACATCAATAGGGATCATTTGAGCCGCCGGCAGTTGAGGGGTGTTAGAATGAAATTGGCACTTAGGGCATTTCTTGGAGTAACTGATGGCATCCTGCAATAGCGAAGGCCAGTAGAACCCACTCCTCAAGAATTTTTTAGCCAAAATTCGACCGCCGGAATGATTCCCACAGCTTCCGTTGTGTATATGTTCCAACACTTCCTTGGCTTGCGAGGGCCTCAGGCACCTCAATGGCGGACCCTGGAAAGATCGCTTGAACAGCCGTCCGTCGCTGTCAATAGAAAAGTGAGGGGCCTTACTCCTAACCCTCCAAGCTTCTACTTTATCGCTCCGGCAGGTCCCATCCCTAATAAACTTAATGATGTCATCGAGCCAACAAGGTTCGGAGGGATCAATCGTGTTCACCTTGCAAGGGGGTTCCATTTTGCGAATCAGTGATTTCTCCGTTCTGAGGAATGTGACTGAACGCTCGCAAGAATCCTCCAAAGCCGATGCAAACTTGGAAAGAGCGTTTGCAAGCTCGTTTTCCGTCCTTGGGATCTGCAACAGATGGAATTCTTTGAATTTGGCGATCACTTCCTTAGCACTCACCAAGTACTGCATCATAGTGGCTTCTCGAGCTTCATAAGTGCCATCAATTTGACTCGCGATTAGCTGGGAGTCAACATACGCAGTGACCCGAACGGCACCATTCTAGAGGGCTATCCTGAGCCCTGGATTAGGGCCTCATATTCATCCTCGTTGTTGGTGACTTGGAATACCAGTTTAATAGCGTAATCAACTTCCACACCGTGAGGATTTCTGAGGGTCACCCCGGCTCCCCCTCTTGTGAGGTCGAGGAGCCATCTGTGTGCAAAAGCCACAGTCCCTCTTCCACAGAGGGCCCAGTATCCAGATTGAAACGCTCTACTAACAGGTCTGTCACTGCCTGAACCTGTATCGCGGTGCGAGGCTCGAAAGTGATATCAAATTGACTGAGTTCAATTGACCATTTGATTAGCCTCCCTGAGACGTCCAGCTTTGTAAGCACCTGTTTGAGGGGTTGGTCTGTGAGCACTGTGATAGAATGAGCCTGAAAATAAGGCCTTAGCCTTCGAGATGCATTAACGAGCGCAAAAGCGAACTTCTCTATCTCCATATATCTCTTCTCTGCCCCCTACAAGGTTTTGCTTAAGTAGTATACCGGCATATGTTTACGCTCGCGGACCGCCACGAGGACAGCGCTCGTAGCCTCTGCGGAGACTGAAAGGTAAATGAACAAGTTTTCTCCAGGGCTAGGCTTGGTCAACAGCGGTGGGCTCGTGAGGTATTGCTTCATGCCCTCCAAAGCTTTCTCACATTCCTCGCTCCAGGCGAAGTTGCGAGCGTTGCGCAAAATTTTGAAGAAAGGTAAGTTCCTGTCTGCCGAGCGGGAGATGAACCTGTTCAATGAAATGATCTTTCCCACCAGTACTTGGACTTCCCTCACGTTCCGAGGGGAGGGAATACCAAGAATTGCCTTAATCTTTTCCGGATTGGCCTCTATGCCTCGCAGACTGACCATGTACCTCAAGAATTTACCACCCCGAACGCCAAATGTACATTTGGAGGGGTTTAATTTCATTCCATAATGACGTAGGATGTTGAAAGTTTGTTTGAGATCCTCCAGATGGGAATGTTGGAGCTCGCTCTTGACTATCATGTCGTCTACATACACTTCCATGGATTTTCCTATTTCGCGCTCGAACATCCTGTTAACTAGGCGTTGATAAGTTGCACCCGCGTTTTTGAGTCCGAAAGGCATGACTTTGAAATAGTAAACACCTACATGTACCATGAACTACGTTTTGGGGCCATCCTCGGGCGCCATAAAGATCTGATAATATCCCTGAAAGGCGTCCATCATACTCATGAGCTCACACCCCGCTGTTGAATCTACCAGTTGATCAATCCTCGGCAGGGGGTATGGGTCTTTGAGGCACGCATTGTTGAGATCTGTGAAGTCATTGCACATGCGCTATTTGTTGGCACTCTTGGGAATGAGCACCACGTTACAGAGCCATTCCGGGTACAAAATCTCCTCAATGTACTGAGCGTCAAGGAGTTTATTGACTTCTTCTTCGATGACTTGCCTCCTGAAACCATGGACGTCCCTTTTCTTTTGTTTGATTGGCTTGAAGGTCGGGTCTACGTTGAGCCTGTGAAATATGACACTCGGATCTATTCTAGTGAGATCGGAGGCCTTCCAAGCGAATACGTCGAGGTTCTCCCAGAGAAAATCAATCATCATAATCTGTGAGGGACCGTCGAGATTTGAGCCAATCTGGGTGGTTTTATCTAGGTTCCCTGGTTCCAACTAGATGGTCAAAAACTTTTCGACGGGCTCAATGCGAACTTCAGGTCATGGAGCCTCGAGCGCTCGTTTTTTCCCAGTAAGCCTGCCGCCTTTCTCACCCGAGGGCCCGTCACCCTCGTTCTCGGAGGAGGATCCTTCAATGGCCCCAGGCAGCCCATCCTCCATGCGCTGGGCCTCGCTGGGGGTCTTCTTTTTGTTCTTCTTCTTGTAAAGCTTGGCCCTCTTACGTTCGGGGCCATCTTCGTCCAATTTGGGAAAGTCAACTGATTTCTTGGTGGACCCTGCCTGAATGGTTTGTTTGGGCTTGTGGCTTCGAAGGGAAAGGATGTAGTATTCCCAAGCCTCTTTGACATTGCACATAACCTCGCCAGTGCCCTCAGGAGTGGGGAATTTGACTTTCTAGTGATAAGTGGAGATTACTGCTTTGAAGTCCACGAGGGCCGGGCGTCCAATGATGATGTTGTAGGAGAGGTCCACTTCAACGACTGCGTAAAGGACACTCAAAGTTTTTTGCTGTGGGGCGCGACCAAAAGAGGTGGCCAAGCGGATTTGTCCGCGAGGGACAATCTCGGAACCCCCAAAGCCAACGAGGGCTGTTCTGAGGGGTTCGAGCGGAATGTTTGTTATATTCATTTTTTGAAACGTTGAGTAAGGGAGAACGTTCACAGAGCTTCCACTATCAATCAAGACCCTCTTTACAACGTGGTTATGAACGTCTAAACTAACCACTATGGGACAGTCAGAGGTTTCACCAATCCCATGGGGTGTTACAATATGTTCCAAGTCTTTCTCTGTGAACCCGACAATGTCATTCTCTTTCGTGCGTGAAGAGCTGTCAACGGAGAGCACAGGCTTGAGCTGGGATGATCTCTGGTCATAACTCCGAATGTGGCGGCACCGGGAAGCATTAGAATCGCCCCCCGAGGGTCCTCCAGCGATCATGTGAATGACCACAAAGGGCTGGTTCTCCGCATCTGCAGCTTTCCCTTTGTCGCGGTCGCTTGTTTCGGTGTGATGGTGGCGGGGACTCCTCAAGCGCGAGCGGCTCCTCCCTCTAGCGTGCGCTCGCTCAGCGCAATGCTCATTATACCTCTCTAATACCTTCAAAAACTCCTTGAGGTGCCCCCCCAGCGATAAGCCTCTGAATCTCGCTCTCGAGTTGGCGGCACTCGTTGGTATCATGCCCCTTCTGCTTATGGAAAGCGCAGTACTTTCCTGAGCGCTTTTGAGCCTCGGTCTCCCTCAACTTTGGCGGTCTCTTGAAGAGTTTCTTATCCGCCATGGAATATACTTCAGTAATTGGGCGGTTGAGGGGAATCCGTTCGAACTTACGCGGAGGCGAAGAGTTGTGACGAGCGAGGATAGGACTCCGGCGACGACCTCTGTTAGAATCTCCTTTATCCTCGGGGGCTTTACTGGGGCGAGGGGCGTTCGCCATTTTCTGGTCCCTCGCGATATACATATCCTCGAGTGTGACACCCCGATATTTCGGCCATACAGGTATGACGTATGTGTTTACCAAATTGCGCGAAATAATTATTTATACGTGTTTTATATGTTTAATTTTATTTTAAATATATTAAATATTAAAAATGTTAATTAGTATATTTTAAGATTTATTAATATTAATTTATATGTTAATGCACTAATTGTATTAATTAATTAAGAATTCAATTTTGATAATTATTATTAATGTAATTTCAAATTCGTTGACTTTACTTTTCTAATTTTATTTACGAATTAATTTGTATTATTATTTGTAATGTTATGGTTTTATTGTTGCATTGTTTATGAGTCACATTTACGTGCTTCGTTTTTATATAAATTGATATCGAAATTTCGTACAAATTTAATATGTTGGATTTATACGTGTCTTGTATATGAATATATGTTCGTTTCGTATTTTCGGGTTCATTTGCATGAGTTTCGAATTTATTTTAATTTTGGAATCCAAGTCGGGGGCTAACGAGCAATTAGCGCACCCTTGGTTCCGTAATTGATATCTTGAGCTCGGGAACTCGGAATCGAGTTCCGTCAACTTCTTGAACTCATCGAAGATTCAGGTTTAATAAACTTAGACTTATATTTTTCCGAAATCATTTGAACCTCCGAAATTCAACCGAAAAACGAAACTGCGACAAAACTGCCACCTTTTACTAAAAATGCCATAACTTATACAAACCTTGACCAAATTAACTATGGTTGGATGCTTTAGAACCCTAACTCAACCCTCTAACCAGAATTAAACACCCCAAATCGAGATAACCTTCATCACATAAAGAAAACTCAGCCAAAACATTCTGTTCTCCAGTTTTCCCGTAACCCTTGTGCACCTTGGAGATTCAAAGCTCAAATCTCCTCCAAACCTCCATTAATCCACAAGGTAAGCTTAGGGTTGTATTATACATTCAATTTGTGCCATTTTAAGCTATGCATCCCCAATTTTGATCATGGTTTCATGAGTTTTTGGCTGGATTTGAAAAATAGTAGGTTTTGAGCAATTGTGTTGATCTCATTCGTTTCTTGATGGATTTGAGTGATTCCAAGCTTGAAAATGATTGTTTTGACATCCTCTTTTCATTTATGATCATTGATTACATGGTAGTTTAAGTATTCATGAATTATCATTAAGGACACTTTGAGGAATTCATGAATTAAACTCATATATCTTCATCTCACGTCTGAGCTTCCTTGGGGCTGACTTATATGCTAATTTGGAGTTGTTTTGCTGCATTTTTTATGGCTTAACTTACCTGAACATGTTGGGGATAAATGAGATCAGTTGTGCCCTGTTTTTACGTGGTTTTACCCTGTTTTGGGACTGGTTTTAGTTGTTGTTGTCTGCTGCGTTTCCTTGCCTTGTTGCTGTCAATTTTAATCAGTTTTTGGGACTTTCTTGGCCTGTTTTGCTACTGATTTCCTGGCTGTTGGTTGCTGCTTGTTGCTGCTTGTTGCTGTTACATTTCCATGACCAAAAACAGGGATATTGCTGCGTTTTTTTTTCCTCCAGTCGCGTCTGTATGCACTCCCCGGGCGGGGAGATTGCTGTTTGTATGTGGGCATGTGAATTAAGTAGCAGGCTTGCATGCTTGATTGTGGTGTATGAAATGTTGCATGCTTGTGCTGTTATATGTGTGCATGTTGTACGTATGCATGCATATTGTATAGATGGTATAGTTGTTGCATGCATTTTAATTAAATTACATGCATGAGGTTGCATGCCTATCTATTTAGTTACAACATGGGGTATTGTTGTACGTATACATGCATATATATATATATATATATATACATATAACCCATGCATGCAATACTATTTAATTATATGTATATATATATATATACATGTTTATTAAATATTAAATATGGTTTGATTTAATTGAATTATAGAATTTAATTGTTACCTATTTCACGTTTTATTTAATTTTCGATATTTAATTGAATGTATTTAATTGTATATTTTCTAATTAGAAATGTGATTTAACTTGTGTTTTGATCCTATTTGAAATTCTTGAATTAATTTGATTGGAAATGTGAATTTATGAATTCGAATGAAAGTGAACGAATGATTGAATGGCTTGTTTATATGATTTAAATTCCTTAATAGTGCACATGAACATTTTCATGACATAATCTTATCTTTATACATTCATGTCATGATCATTACATTGCCGAGCGTCTTATATGGTCATATTGAGTCTCACTTCACCTTTCTTGCACAGATTTTGAGTCCGTTGGAGACGAGGCCGGTCAGTGAGGCTCTGGTGTTCTCCTTTTTGCCGTTTAAGGTGGGTTTCTCTTCTATGTAGATATATGACCCTATACATACCTTCAATGTGAAAGTTTTCGACCAAAAATGAATATATATATATAGAGTCGTTTTAAAGAGTAAATGTTTTCAACGTAAAACCTTATTTTATGAATCCTACCTAATGTTTTGGCGAGAAATGAATGAATGCACAGAATGGGGCCCAGGGACTTGGTGTGAGTGGTGACCCGAGGAGGCATGGGCTGACGGTGAACCCTCTCACTAGTCCCACCAATGAACGGCGTAACCGGACCTCGTTAAGAGTTAGCGAGGAATGGACGCTGAGTGCCATCTGGGGAGTCATGTTCCCCTTTTGGTCAATGAATGGGTGGTTGGGCCTTGCAAACCCGCCACCAACCCGGAGGAAGAAGGTGGAAATGTTATTGAATGTGCACGAAAGAATGTTATGCATGAAAAGAAAGAATGAATGGATGTTAATGAATTACACAAGGTGTTGGTTGCAGATAATGCACGCCCATTCGCGGGGCCACTAATGACCTAATGTAAATGAATAGTTATAATCCCTTTTGATGATTTCTATTCACCCACTTGGGAAATTCTTTAAAAACCTCACTTGGGATTATAGCTTGCATGTGAATGTTTAATTACCGTCGTGTATTATATTTATGCCCTGTTTTTATACCCACCAGTCCCTTTTGGACTGAACCCGTTTGGCTTTCAGTTGTGTTGTGCAGGTGTCAAGGGAGCTAGGCGGGAATTCGAGTCATAGGTCTTGCATTCGCTTTTAGCTCTTGTATTTTAGTCTTACACTTACATATTGCACTTTTGATCATTGTATATGAATATTAATGGAGCGTACATGTTTTGAGCTTTGATGGCATTGAATGATGTTATATTTTACTTTTGGAGCTTTGATGGCCATGGTATACATATATGTTATATGACCAGTTATTGCTTCCGCATTAATGTTACTCTGATTTTATGGTTTAAGGGTTAGCCCGCCTAGCTTAGAGTGTGTTTTTGTCCCCGTTCGCCGTGATTTAGCTCGAGTATGGATCGTCCATTTCATATTCGGGTCGGGTCTCGGTGCGGGGGATGTGGTACCTTGCGCTCGGGTGCTACATCGAGGGTGAAGAAAGAGTCGGCTATATCCCTGATCTCCATCAACGAGCGTGGCTTTTTCTTGGCCACCTCCTCCACGAACTCTTTGCTGACATAGTGTTTCATATTGATCGCTCCAAAAAGTACATGCCTCAAGAAATCCAACGAGGGTTTCTCCACCAGCAGGATCTTTTTGTTAAACCTTCCCATGAAGGACCTGAGCGTCTCATTTGACCCCTGGACTAAGCTATAGAGAGCTGTTGCTGCCGGGGCTGGCGCCTTCAGAGAGTTGAAGTGGCTTAAGAAGGCATCTGTTAGATCGGTGTACCCTCGGATCGAACGGGGATGGAGCTTCTTATACCAATCCTGAGCCATCCCCAAGAGAGAGATGACAAAGACTTTGGCCCAATAATAGCCCGGATGCTCGTACAAGTGCATCAAGTGCACAAAGTGATCCAAATGCTCGGTCAGATCAGTTGTTCCATCGTACCTGTTGATGGACGTGGGGATTTTGCCCTTCCCCGCGAGGGTCATCAGAACCTCCTCAATGAGGGGGAAGCGCCCGTCAAGGTTCTGTAATCCCTGTCTTTAGGATCGTATTCTTCATAGTCTGCTTCTTTCCGGTGGTGGGAGATCTGGCTGCGTGGGCGGCGAGCGTCTCTGGCCCTGGATCTCTCACCCCCACCGTGGGGGGGCTTGAGTCCGTGCTCGAGAGAGCTGCTCCACTACATTCTGAAGTCCCTTGAGCTGATCCTGTATTACAACAAGTTGAGGGTCGCCGACATTTCTACGGCTTGCCCTTTCTGTGGCCCTCGATTGGACCTCTTCGTTATTTTCAGCACTCTCATCCTGAGGGGCCCTTTCGTTTCCAGCGGGTTGCTGTCCTTGCTGGACTCTCGGTGGGGACTCATTTCCCTGGACAGGTGGCGGTGGAGGCGGCTGAGCCCTCAACACATTTTGGGCAGCTACCAAGGGATGAACTGGGAGTCCTCCTATGGGTGGAGCCGTTCAAGCGCCTGTCATTGAGGGGAAATAAGCAGCGGTGAAGTGTTCCCAAGCGTTCTGTACCGCCTGCCCCTCGCATTGCGCATAAAGCGCCTGAAGTTGTTGGGTGGTGATTTGGGGCATTTCCACCCCCTGTATTTCCCTCAGAAGTGACATGGGGAGTTGTAATGTTCCCACCTGATAGGGCTGAACCATGGGCATCATTCCGGGCATCATCCAGGGTTGCGCATAAGCATATCCCGGCGGTGGCATGGCCATGGAATACACACGGGATGGGAGGCTGGAACACTGTGAATGAGGGTCGGGGGAGGAGGAACAGGGCCAGATCCCCCTGCCTCGTTTCCACCGGGGGGGAGAGTTGCAGCGGCGGTCTCTGTGTTTCCAGCTCCATTTTCGGCAGTGGGTGGGGACGTACCTCCGGCGGGGGCATTGTTCCCTGCATTTTCCTCATTGACAGGAGGAAGAACACCCCTGTTTTCTAGAACCCCAAACCTTGTTGCAGTCACCATGTTTAGAGCAAGAGGTGTTACAACTCAACTAGCTCAAAGAAGAATCAGATGATGGTGATGGATTCCCACAGACGGCGCCAAAAATGATGGTGCAGGAATCTGAACTTCCTAAAATGCAACAACACTTTTAATATTTGTATGGAAAGGGAAAGACCATCACAGGCGTGAGAGCCTCAGGAACTGGGTTTCCTTTTTGAGCGTGGGTTCTTCCAACTAGGATAACACCAAGAGTGCCAAATGCAGTGATGATGCAACTGTGGTGAAGGTAGTAAGAAGCTTGAGAAGATGAGGAAAAATGGAGGAAAATGCCCAGAACAGTGAGTGCAGTATGTATTGTGGAAGATGACTTGGGGGAGAATGCAGGTGTTCTCTCCTATTTATATGTTAGGGGTAAGAGTAGATTGGGTAATTGGACCGTGTGGTCCCAAACCTGTGTTGCCCTAACACGTGGTGGCCTGTGAGGGCATGAGAACGACGTCTCTGAAAAGCAGGCGGCGTGTCAGGTACAAGGTGCGTACTGCCTCTGTGTCAGAGGTTGTTGGCGAGGGTCGTGCGTTGGGAAGGCTCAAGGTCCGTCTTGTAAGAGTTCGGATCCCCGACAACGGAGAAGATCATATTCGAGCGCTGGTGACGCTCGAAGGGTGCACGGATGGGCCCCCACAGTAGATGACCCTTGAGCGTCAAATACCCGAGCGCCAGAAAGCGAGTGCCCTAGTGTGGGTGCCTCCTTGGGAAGGGCAACCCTGAGGACCGGAGTGTGAGTGTCAGGTCCGACAGCCCGAACCCTTTATTTGAACAGTTGGCCGAGGCTCATGGGCCTGTATTAGCCAACAAGTGTGTGGGCTGGGTTGACCCGCGAGCCCATCAGTGCGAGCGTCTAGTCTTTAAGTTGGCTGATGGTGACACGTGGACGGCTCTGATACGAGCGTGATTTTATGTCTCATCACTATTATGTAGTATAATTTTATGGGGAGTAAAATAAAAATATTCCAAATAGAATGAGAGTTATTTCAAACTGCCCCTTTTACAAAATTATTTTATTTTTAAAATAATTCATATTAAATAATTGAGATTGTTAAATTATATTAAAAATTAGTACAAATTTGCTCTTACCACCATAAGTTATAGAACTCAAAGTATGTAGTGAGGTCATTTTAATTAATAATATAGGAGCAAAATGCATTTTTATTCCCATACTAATGGGCCATTATCACTTTTGGTCCCATGGTTTTGAAAATTGGTTTATTTAGTCCTGCAGTAAATTTTTTTTGTCACTGACGGAAGTCACTGTTCATCTATTAATTTTATTTTATTTTTTGTTCCATATCCAATAATTTCATATATTATATATTTATTATATATAATATATGTATTATATTTTATATAATATGTAATACACGTATATATTATATATTTTAATTTATAATATGCATTTTGTTATATTTTATTTTAATATGTATGCGTATTATATATTATATATTATACACTTGTATTAATAATATATATTTTGTTATATATTATATATAATATATAATATATATTATATATAATAAAATATGTGTAATACATATATATAATATATGTATTTTCGTGTATTATATATATGTGTGTGTGTATTATAAAATATAATATACATATATTATTGTAATACATATTATATATATATATATATATATATATATATATATATATATATATATATATATATATATATATATAATATTATATAAAATTTTATATAATATACAATAATATAAAATTGTCACTGACAGAAGTCACTGTTCATATATTAATTTTATTTTATTTTTTGTTCCATATCCAATAATTTCATATATTATATATTTATTATATATAATATATGTATTATATTTTATATAATATGTAATACACGTATATATTATATATTTTAATTTATAATATGCATTTTGTTATATTTTATTTTAATATATATGCGTATTATATATTATATATTATACACTTGTATTAATAATATATATTTTGTTATATATTATATATAATATATAATATATATTATATATAATAAAATATGTGTAATACATATATATAATATATGTATTTACGTGTATTATATATATGTGTGTGTATTATAAAATATAATATACATATATTATTGTAATACATATTATATATATATATATATATATATATATATATATATATATATATATATATATATATATAATATTATATAAAATACACTTACATATATTATATATAATGCATATATACGTGTTTATATTATACACATATACTAATATGTTACAAAATATATTGTTAATACATGTTTATAATATATAACTTATAATATGCGTATTTATTAAAATACATGTAATCATGTATATATTATATATACACGTATATTATACACATATACTATATTTTATAATATAAACACGTATATATGCATTATATATAATATATATACATGTATTTTATATTATATATAATACATGTATTTTAATACATGTATTACAATAATATATGCACGTGTATATATTGCTTTTCAAAAGGGGTGTTTGAAATCCATTATCAAATTATGGGGGGTAAAAATACAATTTCTGAAACAAACAGGTCTATTATGAAAATACCTAATTACAGAGAGTTTAAATGTAATTTACGATAATATTTATTCAGCTATATAAAATTATAATAATGTTAAAAAGATGCTTTGAATATACGAGTCTCACCAATTCTCTATTCTGCTTGCGACCAGCTTCCAATTTCATCTTCTCCGAAGCATGAGACTTCAAACATTGCCCAGGAACACCGTAATTTCTGCTGTCAGAAGTGGGTCGTCTCCAAAGGTTTTCCTCTCTCCCCCAATTTCGTATTGTATTATGTGCAAGTATGTGTTTTATTTAGTGAATTTATTGTGATTTTTGTGAAGCTTGTTCTAGAGCAGTTTGTGTTGCCTGAAAAGCTGAAACCCTGTAAGTTGATGTACAGTTGCCTTATGATGAACTTGAGTAAAGATTTTTGTGTGTTTTTCTGGGTAAGATGAGATTATTTTGTGTTGGGCATGGACAAATTAAGTGTGGAAAGCACCAAGGAATGATAAAGATTCAATCTTTCAACTGTCAATCCCATGCCCATCAATTATTTTTGAATCTTGGACACGTTCGAATGTTTGTTTCAATGTATGTTAATGTTTACAAGCATTGGCTTTTGTGGGCTTCTTTATCACTCTGGCTTCCTCATTTCAGGATTTCTTGAAGGATGATCTAGTAAATGATGAATTTCTTTCAAAATTGCTCAGCAGAAGGTGGGCCTTAAGCAGCCCAGATGTTAGAATTAACCAAATTACAATTTCGAATCGAAACGAAGGCCGATTAAATGGTGTTTCATTTTGCAACATGCCACAACCTTGCCTCAGTGAAAATATGTTCAGGACAGAGCAATCCCTTTCATCATTCTATGTTGTGAGGGATGACTTGTTGCATCCTTTGGTGAATGGCAACAAGGCAAGAAAATTAGATGCATTGCTTCCACTCCTTGAAGATAATGCTGTCACCGATGTGGTGAGCTTATTTTATTCCTCGTCTTTTGTGTTGGCCTTGTTCACATATAGAAAATGAAGTTTATGTGTTCCGAATTAGAAGTCTTCATGCAATTTCACTAATGCTGTTTTTGGACATTTTCTTTCAACGATGAAAAGTTGAACGGAAATGAAAAGGATCAAAAGATAAACTATAATCATGTGTTTCTGGAAATATCGACTCCTTTAAGTAATTGTACGCTACATTTTTCAGTTTTTGCCACATTTCAAATGAATGCTACAATTGTGAAATCCTGCTATTTCAAGAACCAGAAACACTGTGAATAATTTCATATTTATATATATTCTTGCATTTATGTAAAATAGAATAAATATCCTATTTTAGCATTATAGGTTACCTGTGGAGGCATCCAAAGTGCACACGCTGCAGCTGTTGGTATGTGTACCCACAGTCCTTACAGCATTACTCCAATCTTTACTTTCAGCAAGCTATATATTTAGAAAATCAGCTTTTATATAGCTGTATATTTAGAAAAATCAGCTTTTATATAACTATATATTTATCAAAATTAAACTGGACAAATTTTTATCTAATAAATTGGGAAAAAAAAAAAAAAATCCCTTAGCATGTCACTAACTATTTTATTTCTCCATGTAATTGCAGCTGTATCATGTGCAGAGAGAGGAATAAAGTCACATCTGCTTCTTAGAGGAGAAGAGCCTGAAATTCTGACAGGCTACAATCTTGTTTCTAGATTATATGGAAATGTGGTTTATGTTCCTAGATCTGTGTATGCGAAACGAGAAGAAATGCTGAACAAGCATGCAGAGTCGGTTGCAGGCCACAATGGATCCATTATATCACTGAACGATATTATGCACCGAAATCAACTGAAATTTTCGCACGCAGTTAGTGTTGTATGTTCTGAAAAATCAAGAAAAGTGGTTGTCATAAATGAAGGTGCAGGAGATGCAGTAGCTTTACTAGGTAATCAAAACTTTTCTGCTGTCAAGAATTCAATTTCCATTATTTTGTTAGGAAAACAAAAATCCAGTCATTTTCCAGTTTTTCTCTTTGTTGTTGGATGAGAATGCATGATGTAATAAAGTCAAATATCTATGCAGTCATGTATGATCTGACGGTATACTATTCAGTTGGGGCATCAATGCTTATTGTTAGTGTTTGCAAACCATGTAGAAATAAGTCCCTTTCTGTTTTTAACTTGAAAAGATATGGAGTGCTTTGTTTTGCTGCTTCTCCTTAAAATAAGTTAGAACCACATTCGGGGCTGCCTTCTCGATCTTCCAGTTTTATTCGGGTCATTTTCTGAAACAATTTTGAACAACTTTTGCTTCTTGGTGTAGCGTTCGCAAACTACAGAGACATAAGTCATTTTCTGCTTTTAAGGTTAAAAAAGGGAAAACAAAAATGAAGTGTTTCGGTTTGTTTGTTCTGCTTAAAGTAAGCTAGAAGCCCTTTCAGGGATGCTTTTTTCCATCTTCCATCCTCCATGTTCTATTTTTACGTTTATTCTTCCTTTATTATTACTACTAAGATTTGAAGAACTTTTGCTTCTTGGGGTAGTGTTTGCAAGCTCTAGAGAAATATGTTGTTTTCTACTTTTAACTGCAAATCATAAAAATGGAGTTTTTTTTTATTATTGCTTCTGCTTAAGATAGGCTAAAAGCACATTTTGGACTGCCTTTTCCATTTTCTAGTTTTTTTTTTTTTTTTCTTTTTCTTTTTAATTAAATTACTACCACAATCTTGAACAAATTGTTCTTCTCACAAATCAGAAGTTCTTGCAAGCAACCACTGAGACATCCATGAGTTGTGCTTTCTGATAGGTGTTATACGTTCGATGCAATACTTGTCCCAGAACCATTTGTTTGGAAGAAAACAGGCTCTAAGAATTGTTGTGGATGCCGGCACTGGGACGACAGCAGTCGGTTTGGCTCTCGGAGCTATATGTTTAGGGTGAGATATCTATAATCTACTCCTTGTTTAATTCCTTCCTTTTGAACTACTTGCAGCATTTCTTTGATTGTCTTGAGTCTTAAAGCAACTTATTACCAATTTTCTCCCATTTATTTTTCTTGTCCCATGTTTCGAGCTTCAGGCTTCCATGGGAGGTAAATGCAGTCATGCTGGCGGACAAAATTGACGGCTACCAAAAGAAGGAGCAAAGTTTGATCTCTCAATTTCTCAGAAGTTACGCATCTCCCAGTTTCGATCTAGCAACAAGTGGAAGAAACGGAATCGTGCAATGGGTGGAGCGCAAATTACCGAGAAAGTAATTGACAAGTTTATATATAATTATATATTATATGCATTTTTCATAAAAATTAAACTTTATCCTCCCCTCCATCCCCAAACCCAAAGAAAAAGAAAAAAATGGATAATTGCATAGGCTTGATATTTGACTAATTACGCAAACTTCCCTTCAGGCCTAAGGTTTGAGAATTTACAAAAATTTCCCCTGTCGTAGGATATGTTAGGCCTAATGCATGATATCATAGTCATATTTTAATTCAAGTAAATGTTAACGGAAAAATATGTTATCCATAAAGAATTGAAGATGCTGTCAAAATTCATTGATCCAGATGTGACCTAAATTTTTGATAGGGACGTTTTTGTAATTTTTCAAACCTCAGGGTATGTCGGTGCAATTGTCCCTAATAACAGTAATTTTGATCTCCAAAGGGAAAAAATGAAAAATTCCAGCTCAGGGGTGGGTGTGAGATTGTTTAAGCCTTTCACTTTTCGACCTTTGAATAATTAATCGGGTTTTTGCATCATGATAGGTTTGGCAATATATTGAAAGGTGAAGTTGAAGAATGCCAGAAAATAGCACAAGAAACCGGTATTCTGGTGGATCCTATATACACATTAGCCGGTTGGGATCTTGCGAGTCTGCTCAGCCAGAACGGGAAAGACGACGCCAAAGTGGTGATGCTCCACACCGGAGGGACATTGGGAATGTTCGGACTCGCCCAACGGTATAAGTCTTATTTCCAAATTTCTGAAAATGGTGGCGAATGGTGATATTTGCCGTGATAATTTTATATTTGTTGTTGTTAGTTGATAACTTGATATTGCGAGCATGAAGTGGAAAATTACTTCTTGTAGCACATCTCTTGTTAAAGTATCATTGTAGATATTTTTATGAATCTCAATCAATTTGATGAGCTCCCACCGTGTTCGATTGTCTTAATTAGGGAGGTAAACGAGTCGAGCTTTGTCCATTTTCCATGCTCGAGTCTATCAATAAACAAGATCAAGTAGGAATTCCGTCAATTCAGTTATTTTAATTATGTTCAAGCCACATGCATAAACCTTAGAGATAATTACGAATATCCCCTAAGTTTAATCGAATCACGGAAAAAAAACTAATCGTAGTTGAGAAATTACAAAAAAGGCCCTAACCTCTCATATGGCTTTTTGCAACCCTTATTTACATCTTAGGGTGTTGTAATTATCTCTAAATATTCTATAAGCTGGCAAGCCCACGATCAAAACTTATTAGCTTTGAGTTCAGCTCGAAAACTATAAGAGTCGGGCTCGAGCACGAGCCTTTGTCTATCCTGCTCGTGACTCGGTTCGGTCATTTTTCTTCCCTTAAATTCTCAATTTCTAATTGTCAATCAATATATTAAAAATTCTACAACAGAAGCATCACACACACATGCACCTTCAAAAGTGTCAACATTTTTTTACTATCTTTTTTTTTCTTTTTTTTTTTTTTTGAATGGACATTTTTTTACTATCTTGGAAGTAAGAAAAGTAGCTACGACTGCATTGGGCTCACCAACCCTAAATATAAATTTATGCATGAACATTCTTGGCCATGGTGAACCCCAAAGAACAAACTATTTCTTTTTAGAAAACCACCTAGGACCTAAACACCACTACAATC
This sequence comes from Lantana camara, assembly GCA_037501455.1. Classification (NCBI taxonomy): domain Eukaryota; kingdom Viridiplantae; phylum Streptophyta; class Magnoliopsida; order Lamiales; family Verbenaceae; genus Lantana; species Lantana camara. Next base: position 15,922,438 of record CM074860.1, read on the forward strand.
ACGTTTGGTTAATTACACAAAACCCCACTCTTAACGAAACAAAGCTGTGTTTTCCACACACGACTCGCCGCCGACACAGCAGTAATCCTGAGATTGAGTTAAGATTGTCATTTGAGGCTGTAAAAGCAAAACCTAGTGGGTCACCACTTTAGGCGTACGTCGGTGGCGGCAACCTCCACGAACGTGGCGGTTGTGGGCCGCTGAGTGGGAGTTGGGATGGTGGTGGCGGTGGTGGTGGTGGCAGACACTCCCGGTAACAAGGGAGGCAAACAAGGATGGTCTTTGGAACAAATGCCTTTGTGGTGTTTCTTCTTTATATGTGTTCAGTGTTTTACATATGTGAGTGTTGTTTTTTTATTAATTATTTTATTTTATTTTTTGGGTTTTGTTGCAAGTGAGTTATGGGGCTACTGAGACTGTTGTTTTTTATTTATTTTTTTAAATAAGAGTTAAAAAGTACTTGATAGATTAGTGCTCTTCTACTGTTCTTTTTTCAGCCTTGTACAAATGGTAAAATCTCCCATGCAATGATAGTTTTAAAATATCATTTTATCGTGTTATGTGTCGAACATTTATATTTGATATTGTGTCCAACACTTCTCATATAAAAAATTTAAGAAAAAAATAAGTATCATCATATATGTATCGTATCATGTTCGTATCCGTGAATAATATAGTAAAACTATATTATATGAGAAGGATCCTGGTATTATTATTTGCATTTAGCGAGTTTGGGTTTAATTTATACAGTCAAGAGTTCAGATTTCGCTACATCTTTAATTTATTTTAAGAAAAATTAAATATAAAACATGAAATTTTGGATATTCTTGAATGAATTCAGTTTGAATCCCATATGTATGATGATTAATGAAATAAATAGTTACTTCGTCCTATACACACATACACATTATATTTTTTTTATTTAATTTATTTGAATTCAAGTCCCGATCATACCATATAAATTCAATGTTTTTCTCTCAATAGTAGTTAACGTTCTCACGAACTCGAATACAAAATCCCTATCGTCTAAACTAATATGTATGGGTAAATTACGCCTCTCGTTAATAATTATTTATTTATATATAGTGTGATAGTGCATAGGTATATGTAGAGTAAAGTGAAGTGAGAAAAGGCTATATTTAAAAGGGAATGTTGTGGTTGAAAGTTGAAACCTAACATTGTAAACCATCTTAAAAGAGGGATGGAAAATGGAACAAACATCCCTTTCAATTCCCTTTTCAAATCATGCAAAAGTTCTTTTATTCTTTCATTCTGTTTTTCTAAGGGAAAAATAAATAAAATAAGAGGGAGATGGCTGGCCCATAACCTATTGTGATTGAAATGGGGAACATAAGCTATGAACCTAAAACTTAGAATATTTATGTTGCTCTCAACACAAATAAGACAACCACTAGATTGTCAAATAATTGCTCTAAACCCACTAACACTAACACAATATTGCATTACTATTTTCCCCATTAACAAAAAGTTTAACCATTGTGGAATGGTATAATTTTACTGTTCGATATTGTATTGATTCAGTCACATTATTCGTATTTGAATTCTTGAAAATACAGTTACTGTTAATAGGAAGAATTTTATACTTGAAAGTTTTGATTTGATTTAAACTCAAATAAATAAATTATAGGAGAAAAAAAGGTGATTTATTTATTAAATGTTATTTTTTCCAATTTTTATACGTATGTGTGGGCAAATCTAATTTATTATGATTCGAGTTGAGCATTATTAACTATAATGGCAAATAACAATTAAAAAATAAGGCATTTAATTAAACTAGTATAATTTAAATTCCTTATCATATTTCTTTGGAAGCCAATTTCAAGAATTGTAAAGATTTGTTATTTTTGTTTTTTGTTAGATTTTTCCTCTAGCTAATTCGAATAACACAAAAACTTGATATTCGATTCAATTGTTTCATTTACATAGACAGAGTTTAAATCTTAAACATTAATTAATAAATTTAGTATTCCATCCTACTAGACCAACTCACCTCTGAAGACAAGAGAATATGTGCTAAATAATTTCATTTTAAATTAAGTCATACATTAAGAGCAACATAAAGTCATGGTCCAACTCGTGGAATTCATATTATCGAAAAAGAAAAACATGGAAATACATATATATATATATATATATATATATATATATATATATATATATATTCAAAAAGTAAGTACAAATCCCACAAGTACTGCTAAATTATAAAATAAACAATGTAAGGTATGGTTCCCAAAATAAAACCATATATTATAATTTTATTTTATTAGGAAGAATGAACGACAAGAGCATGCAAAGCAACAAAGACAAACTCGGAATTTGGTTTAATTAACATATATATATATATATATATATGTTATAAGTTATAAGCGTTGGAAACCTCATGTTTGGTCTCTCTGGTCAATATAATCTCCGGTGCACGTGCGCCACTATTTGATTTATTACAATTATATATATTAATTAATCAATAATTATTCTTATTTTCTGCCAAACTTGTCAGATTTGCAAAGTCGGACTGATTTTTTTTTTTTTCCTTTTCTACATTAGGATAAAAATATATAGCTTTTTATGTATTTAATTTAATAATAGAACTCAAACTCTTAAGAAAGTGTCATTTACTTTAAAAGGTATAAGGATGATTCGTGTCGTGTGTCAAACAAACTATTTTTGGAAATGTGACAAAGTATATTATTATTATGTAGGAAATTAATATATAATTTAGTAGTAAATACAGTGTTTACAAACATATCGATTATGAATTTAAAATTATTTGAGATGGTTGTAAAATCAGTAATAATATTATGAATAAAATAATTATTGTCAAGGTAAAAAAATTGTACAAACTTTATAAATTAATTACTAATTATTATTAATCAAACATTAATTATTTTTTGTTTTTTCATTAAATAAAATTAAAATTCAGCTGAGAGACAAATAAATAGTTTAGTGACAAATATACTTGTTTATAAATGAAATAATCATGAATTCAAATCTAGGGTTTTTTTTTATAGAAAGAGAATAATAGTTTTTTTTTTTTGTCTCTTGGCCTTCTAAGCAGTCACGTGTATTGCAAAAATTTCTATAACGCAATGGAAATATTTTGGTGAGAAGAGACCGTAAGATTGATACCGGTAAAGGTATTTATTAGCTTCCATTTTAGAATCAACAAATTCAATTTAATTGTACTCGCTAATATTTTATTAGTTAGATTAAAGAAAATAGATTATTAATAAAAAGGACGAACACATAATTAGTAGTAATTATACGAGCGAGGACATAAACATTCAATATTTATCACATGGCGCATGTAATGTAATTTTTCTATATGGATTCGTGGTCGTAGCACCAATATCAAAATACATCGCCCTTTTATAAAAGTAGTCATATTCCGATTTTGTTTTCTTTTTTAAATCATAATTAAAGTTTAAATTATATTTTATGCCCATTTAATATTTTCTTATTCCAGTTATTAATTATTAATTAGTAGTGTTAGTATGGTGTTCTACATTTGCATATACTACAAGTCACACATAATCAATTTATACTTTTATTCTTTGGATTATTTTGTTGAATAATATATTTAATCTAACTCAAGTTTAAAAATTAACCATGAAGGAATGATTACCAAATTATTATGAATTAAATATGATACCTATTTTTGAAGTTTCGATGTGGGATATTTGAACATCCACCTTACACTCAGGACCACGTAAAACGTGCAAGACAAACTCGAATAATGTGAAGTTTGCAAGATTTTAGAACCTGCTTTGATATCATGTTGAATAATATGCTCAACCTAACTCACTCCAAAAAATTAGGGTAAACAATTTATTTATCATGGTATTATAACAGGTTCTATTCTAGCCTTGTCTCTTCACCTGTAAATGTTTTCTTTCATGCAAACTTTACACTCTAGTTGCTTCGCACGTTTTCCGCGACCCTGAGCATGTGCATGTCAAATATTCCACGTCGAATCTTAAAAAATATGGTATTTAATGTATAATGGCTTGACAATCCTTCACTCAATAGCTACATTTTGGAGATGAGTTAGACCAAACACATCATTCATTATATTTAATGATAATTGCAATTGAAATTCTATTTTGCAAAATTATATAACAAATATACTTGGTTTTAGAAACAAATAACTATAAAAGAAAGTGCAAAATTAAATCGGAAGAAACTGGAAAAATAATAAATAAATAAAAATAGGTGTAAGTGATATTGCATGAATTGTCGTGTCACAAATGCTGGCATGTCTGACTGAATTTGTATGTGTGATATTATAAGCTGCAAATTCTCGGTTTTGAAGTCATATCTTCACACTTTAATTCATCAGCTCCATAACTCACTAATCACATCACAGAACCTTATTTGGCCTCCAAATTTTCTAAATATTTGTGGTCAAAATCAAATATTATTAATAAACATCCTCTTTTAATATTGAAGTATGAGAATCGATAAATTAATCAGCTATTCGAATCTATTATATAATTGAGCTTTATTGCAAGGATTCAAAAACAATGTGTCATGCAAAAGAAGACATCGACACATTGAGGAGTTAGAATGTGTGTACGGCTGTTCTTGTTTATAGAAGTTATGATGTGGACCGAGCTGGTAATGGTGCTTTTTGACACTTCTAACACCGTAATTGAATTTTTAATTACGTAAATTGTAATTTTACCGATAATTATGTAAATAATAAAATTTGAAAATTATTCACATTGTTTAGACAATGAATATAGTTGTTGCCACTTTGGCTCATTAAATGAGTCTTCAGTAAGAGTTCTATTGAAAACTAACATATTAAATTCTTGATCTAACCTGCGTGAAATTCCAAGATGTACGAATACGAAAATAACAATATGGGCTCGATATTATATAGATACGGCAATATAATTTTTTTTTAAATTTTTTTAATAAAAAATATTCAACACGCGGAATAATATTTTTAAAAGTATACGTATATCATAAATGAAATGTCAATGGAATTAAATCAAAGCTTCATATTATTGACTTATTGTCAATCTCTCTCTCTCACACACACACATACACACTCTCTCTCTATATATATATTGTACCTACGTAGATTTTGTGATGCAAGACAGATTTCCTCTATCCGGTGAGATTTGCAAAATTAACTTGCACGAAGTTGATACATTTTACACCCCACAACTCTCCAACACATCAATTCTAACCCCTATAATTCATCATACGAATAAGTACCCCCCCGCCCGATCAACCGAACAAATAAAAAGATCAATAACTTCTCTAACCTCGTAAAATTTTTCAAACTTTCATTCTACCAAAAACGTCGTCCTCAAATAAAATACCAACTCCGCGACTCTCTTTATTATATTTGTCCAACATAATGAACACATATAGACAAATGCAATTGCAGTTAAGGAGTGTGGAAGTTTAATTTCCCAAAAATTAAGGGAGAAAAATGCAATAAATGGAAAAGAAGGCCAAGTCACAAGATATAATAGGTACAGAAAAATAAAGCATGAGAGTGGTCAAAATGGGCGCACCACACAATAATAATAAACTTTTTTTTTTTTTTTTCCTTATAGTTTGGACAAAATAAATTCAGCTATATCTGGCATTTGAGAGATATTGTACCTTTTGCAGTATCTCAACACGTGGACGGTCAGGGTTTGACTGTCCCTTCTATTCCTCTTTAAATGGAATTAATATATAGTAATAAAAATATTTTCCTCATTCAAATTGGGGTCTTCTTTGAAAACTCATCATGAGTTGAAAAAATTTATCTTTACTCCCCATTTTCAAAAAAATTCCACTGAATTCCCAAGATGAGAATCAAAAGTTTCGTTTACTCCCAATTTTTTTGAAATGTTATATAAAAATTCAAGAATCACTAAACTAAATCACCAGATCTGGTATATTTTTCTCAGATCTGTGAATGGGGAGTAAACGAAACTTTTGATTCTCATCTGGGGAGTTCAGATGAACTTTTTTGAAAATGGGGAGCAAAGAAGAATTTGAGTTCCCATTTGGGGATTTTTCGGGAATTCCCCGATTCAAATTAAACTATAGTTATTTTTATATTTTTATATTAAATTAAATTTCGTTGCAAATCGTTATTCATACTTTACTTTTTTTATAATTAATTATCTTCGATTGAATTTTAATTGTTCTGGTGGTCAAGTGATTTCAGCGGCCGTTTAATAGTATTAGTGGCCAAACTTATCATTTAAATTTTTTATTTTTCATCAAAACTAATTACTATCTTTTCTTCTTTTTTTTTTACAATATATTTTTCTTTGGTCCAATTTTTTCATCCAATTTTTTTTAAATTAAAATTTCTTCTCCAACATTTTTTTTTTTCATATTGATATTCGACACTTTTTCTTCATTAAAATCTTTGAACCATATCAATGCTATATGACACTTGTACTTATTAAAGATTATTAGAGTTCTAAGTTTCTTTTTAATTGCACTTCTACAAAGTGAGTATTAGGATTGAGAAATTTGTTATATATATTTGGATCGGGGCAAGGTGACTGTTCAGAAACTGCAAAAAGGATTCACTCTATCTCCGTCCAGAAAGAACGAGCCGTAGCCAACATTACATGAGATGCGGTTGGAAGCGAGGCAGCAGTCTTTCTATGTTTGTCCCGCATATCACTAGGAAGATCGGGATCTTTACAAAAGGCTTTATAAAGATTTCGTCTCAATTTATATTTAGCCACGAGCAATCTACGTTTGAATTAATCCGCGGCCAGCAAGTTTTCCGAAAGCGAATCTTCTATCCTCTCCCGTTGGTCGTTTAGAATCCTCTCTTACGATATCCCCTCTTAGTTTTGAGTAGGGGCTCCAATATTCCGGCTCCGTTAGCTTCTGCTTCTGCGGCTCCCTCTTCAGGATCCCCATATATATATATATATATATTTTTTTTTTTTTAAAAGATGTTTCAAAAATACAACAAGTTTGGATTAATTATTGGCTAAATTGGTACGATAATGAAAAATTGTAAGTGATATTAGATTTAGGGTTTGAAAGATTTGGAAAAATATGCACCAAGATATAATAAATATCTAGAGGGAGAAAAAAAATTATAGATAATTAGATGGTCTAAAAAATGTGATTTCTATTTCTTGTGTATGATGTACAAAAATGGAGAAGACGACGCCTTAATAGAAGAAAACTATAATTTAAAATGATAAGTTTGTCTTTAGTGAAACTATGTGCATCTCATATATTTAGTATTCAAGTTATTAGAACACTAAAATCTCTCCAAGATGGTGAGTTGTAAGAAACCACGAAATAAAGACAAAGTAGGCAACAAAAATTAGTTCAGGTGGAAAAATGTAAAAACGGTAATAGTTCGGATGTCAAAAAATTTTATCCTAGTTTATATCATATGTTTAATAGTGATGGGGTCTGATCCAAGGTGGCGAACTCCAACAATTTAGAATTTGTTTGAGTGAGGGAAACAAAGATCGGAAACTCAGGCAAAGACTGCCGGAGGAAATGGGTTCTACCTGTTAGGAACAAACACCAAAGAGGTCAGATGGCCAAGCTGGGGGAATGGGGGGTTAGACCCAGTTTGGCTCTCCGACGCTCAAGTCAGTTTCAGATGGTGAATGAGGAAGATGAAGTAAAACAGAGCTTCAAGTATGAGAGCTTGCTTACAGAGTGAGATGATCTCTGAGTATTTATAGTTGAGGGTCAAGACCCTTTTGGTAATTGTCACCAAGTGGTCCTGCATTTGTGTTACCCTAGACACGTGGCGTAATGAGGGACCTTTGAAAGGGATCCCCTGTAAAAGCCTGCGAAAAGGTTGGTGGCGGGCAACAGTGGCAGGTGCGTACTATGTGTCAGAGAGCCTTTTGGGGTTATTACCGAGGGTCAAGCACGCTCGGGTTTTGATATGTGCTTTGGGGCTCGTAGGTCCGAGGGGACTCCTGGGCCAAAAGCGTGGTCATGAGGTCTTTAATATTTTTATATTAAATTAAGTTTTGTTGCAAGTCGTTAATACTTTACGTTTTTTATAATTATCTTGGACTGAATTTTAATTGTTCTGGTGGTCTTTTAGTGATTTCGGCGGCCGTTTAATAGTATTGGTGGCCACACTTATCATTTAAATTTTTTATTCTTCATCAAAACTAATTACTATCTTTTTTTTTTTTTTACAATATATTTTTCTTTGGTCCAATTTCTTCATCCATTTTTTTTTAAATCAAAATTTCTTACCCAATATTTTTTTTTTCATATTTATATTCGACACTTTTTCTTCTTTAAAATATTTGAACCATATCAAATTATCAATGCTCTATGATATTAAAGATTACTAGTAAAAACAATGTGCTTTGCACATTAAATATGCGATTTATCTAAATATTTTAAATAATTGAATTATTAAAATGAAAATATTTAAAATATCAATTTTTTAATTTTAAATATAGTGATGAGACCTCAATTGAAATTTAATTTTCTAACAAACGGTCTCACGCATATAAATAAAAAGTTTATAGTTTTAAATTAAAACTCTTATGATGCTCAAATAGTTCTAAATATTATTGTATCATATGGTGTCTATAATGTTTAGGTTGGACACCGTGACAAACCTCTTTCACTTGTTAAATTTAGAAATTAATTTATGTTGTATCATATTTATATCCATACATCATAGAGACTCACTCATATACAAATATATATATTTAATATAAATTATAAAATTAACATGAAAAATTAAATTATAATTTTTATTTTATTTTATTTGTAAATACTTAGTTTGATTTATAAAATCACTCATGTTTTCTTTTGATTAAATGGGTTTTGTTTCTATTTTATTAGTTATCAATCGTAATTTAAATAATAATTATTTTTAATAAATTTAATACTTTATAATAAGTATATAGTGTTAATAATATTTGAACTAAATTTAAAATATGAAAAACAATAACTTGTATCAAGCAATCAAAACTACAAATTGTTCTCATTCAATTAAAAGATAAAAAATTCACTTAAATTCATTCGAAATAGTTCAATATGAAATTTTTTACTAATTATGTATCTTTATAAAAAATGATTTTTATATTTATATATCTGAAAATTTATATATATATATAAGGTCTATAATTTCAATTTATAATTAATTGTTATTTAATAATTATTAGCAATTATTTTATATTTATACAAAAAATAATTTAATTTATAATTTTAAATTAAAAATTTATTTCATTGATTTAAGCAGATAAAAAAATTAAAAAAAAATCAATAATTAACTTTACCGAAAATTAGTTTATATTTTTTATTAATTTTCAATTGTCATTAATTAACCCTTACTAATATATACGATAACATTAATAATAAAAATAAAGATATAATTCATATTAGCAAAATGTATTAACAAAAAGTTATATATTTTAATTGATTTACTGATTATAACACAAAATTCGTATTGATAATAGGCACTAATTATCTTTTAGGTTATATATAAGTTATCTCCCAACTCTCTAACTTTATACCACGATTCCTTCTTGGCATCCCTCTCTCTCTCTCTCAATCACTAGCACAATAACATTCTGTCCAGTCGTCTTTGTTTTTTATTCTTTCGACCAACTTTTATTATTCTCTACTCGTCAATCACTTACGTAACATTAATGTCATCACATACCACTATGTATGATTATATCTATAATTTATTAATGCTTCATTTTTTCTTAAACATGATTATTTGTGCACGTAGAAATAATGACAGTTTGTTTCGTTTGATACTAGAATCTCATTAAATTTATAAGAAAACATTACAAATTTAATCCAGTAGGACGCAATGCAGTCTAAAACACACACACAAATCACACACTAAGATTATTTTATTAAATGTGTATCTCATAATCTGTTACTATGCATACTTTTGATCTGGCTTAACAGATACTTTGACTTTTCATCTTTTAGCCGCATCTGGTATATTTTACATTAAATGTCTTCTAACAGTCTGACACATGAACTTAGAAGTTGACACGTTTTCATGCTTAGGTCGCTAGGTCGTTGGTAGTATTTTAGCTCGTAATATCTTATCGACCTCTCAACCTAGGGTTTTGGTCAATGGTGCCTCATTCGACCTTTAGGTTTTAGCCAATTGGCCTGCTTAGTTACTGGATCGACCTCACGACTTTTCATATGTTGGTCAATCTGGAGGTTATCTAGGCTAACTTTGACTGTTTGACCCATTTGCTTCAACTCGTCGACTCAACGACCTCATGTGTGGGTCGCTTCTTTGCCAGTATGACTTTGCCATGAAGTTTGACCACAAAGGTTGAAGTCCACGTGGCCCGTCATGGCTCGCCCATGATGAGCTTAGGGTCCACGTAGTTCCCATTAGGACGCGCTACATAATCCAATTGAATTATGTCATGTTACCAAATATTTATTTTTAATATATATATTAAAATAATAAATATATATAGAAAATAAAATGTGAAAGTTTACTTTAACGTACGCGACGAAGTTAAAAGGAATACTTTCAAAATATGCTATTTAAGTTTAATATAATAAAATTTAACAGTTTATACACTTATAAAATATTTAAAACAACTAGCTTTAAATCAACGGGTAATATGGGATAAATCCCCAATTGGGCATCATATTTTTACTTAACTCCCTAATTGGGCATCATATTTTTACTTAACTCCCCACGTATAAATTTCACATAATTTAGTACAAATATGATATAATGCAGTATTTATATCCTATTATGTAGTATAAATTTAGTAATATGTTGTATCCAAAAGTGTTATAAATATATTCTAACTCTCAAAATATGTAGTATAATTTTCACATAATGTAATACTAAAACGTTCTAATACAATATTTATATCCTATTATATACTATAAATTTATGGGGAGTTAAGTAAAAATATCCAAACTGATGGGGAGTTATTCGCGATTGCCCCAATTTAATCACATTAATGTATTCACATTTTTGTAGTTATCATCTATCTCACTTCATTCTCTTACAAATATACATATTTTCCAGCATCTCTATTTCTCTCTACTTTATAAACTTACTCTTTTTTTAGCAAATTCATTTTCTATATTTTTTTATTTTTATTTAATATAATTTAATTTATGAGTTTTTTTGTATCAAATGTATAATATTATATTAAAATAGCTCAAATCACTTAAAATAAAATATTATTCCTTATATTATTTTATACATTAATTTTAGTAAATAAATATAGCAAAAGATATGAATATAAGTTCAATAAGTATTTATATTATTAGTAAAGTAATAAACTTAGGATAAATTGCGGCAACCCCCTGTTTTTTGGCACATTTTGCACTTTCCCCTTTAACCTTTAAATTTGCACGATTTCCCTCTTTGCCTTTGTAAAACGTATCACTTTGCGCCCCCCCCCGGACATTTCCGGTGGAATATCCTTGGAATATTCCGTTTGGACCAAAATACGATCAACTTTGACCGTTAATTTCTCCTCCATCATGATAACCCAAGAGTTAAGACCACCACCATTGTGTTCCTCTCTCCAAGACGAACAAAACCCCATTCGATCCTATTGATCGCCGGAAGCTGCTGGAATTCGCCTTTAAAGCTCTATCTTCCTTGCGCCAACTTTGACCGATAATTCCTCTTTCGCCGGTTGTCGGATTCTGGTTTCAAAGCCACCATTGTGTTCCTTGCGTTGAGAGCTTCTATTTGATGGATAATATTAACACATTTGACATCTAATTTGAATAGATTTGCCCTTAGAAATTATGTCAAATTTTTGTTAAAAAAATTGAACTGAATATTCCCCAAGATTCCATCCAAAAGGGGGAAAGTGATACGTTTTACAAAGGTTAGGGGGGGAATCATGCAAATTTAAAGGTTAAAACGTGCCAAAGGACAGGAGGTTTGCCGCAATTTACCCATAAACTTAATTAGAACTAATATTGGTCTAAATTGTAAATTTGCAACAAAATTTTTTGCAAAGTCTTTTTTTTTTTTTTTTTGCTCTCTCAGAGTTTTCCCCCGTTTTTTATTTTTTTATCTCTCACAATTTTTCCCTACCCAATTGAGCGAGAGACTAATCTCCCGAAGTACTGAAGATGCTTTTCACCGGGACCTCTTCCAATATAGTTTTTAACCTCTCCGAACATAGTTTTTACATCTACAAGGTTCAAACCTGAGACCTTGTTTAAGTGAACTCAAACCTTTATCCATTTGAATCAACTGCCAGTTGGTGCAGAGTCTTTAGTTTAACCTAATTTTATTTTTTAATTTTTCTTTTCTTTCACCCATTTAACTTCTTTGTGCTTCTTTGGTATCCAATATTTTTTTTGTTCGTGTTTATTTATTTTCAACTGTACAATTTAATTTTCCATTTTATTACTTATCACAAGTTGAAAGTTTAGCAAAAATTATATTAGAAATATCCGCCCATATCATTTTTAATTATGCTTTGACTCTTAAAATATTATTTGAATTGACTTTTGATTATTGTATTTCTATTAAATAATTATCCCTTATATTTTTTTATTTCTCCCTTATATTTTTATTCACTCAGAAGGAATTGAATATGAGGCAAACGCGTTGGATGGAATTTCTTGAAGATTACAATTGTACCATCCGGGTAAAGCTAATGTGGTCGCGGATGCGCTTAGTAGAAAGGCTAGAGTATCTTCTTTGAAAGTTGATTCAGAAGAAAGTATCGAGCCTACCGTGTTGAAGGCTCGTGTGGCTAATATTATGATACAACCCGAGTTGAAGCAGAGAATCTATGAAGTTCAAGCTACCGATCCTGAGATTCAGAAGTTGGTGTTGAAGGCCCGAGATGATCCAGAGTGTCCGTTTGGTTTCGATGATACGGGGTTGTTGAGATTCAAGACTAGTGTTCGTGTACCCGAGGAGTTGAAACGAGTAATTCTTGAAGAGACTCACAGGTCTGGTCACTTTATCCACCCTGGAGGTACAAAGATGTATCGGGACTTGAAGAAGTTCTATTGGTGGAAAGGTATAAAGAAAGATGTGGCTGAATTTGTAATGCATTGCAAGACGTGCCAAATGGTAAAGGTAGAACACCAAAAGCCCGGAGGCTTATTACAACCCTTGCCTATACCCGAATGGAAGTGGGAACAAGTCACCATGGATTTCGTATCCGGATTACCCAAAGCCAAGGGTGGACTTGACGGAATTTGGGTGATAGTCGATTGATTAATAAAGTCAGCGCACTTTCTTGCAGTTCAGATGTCTGACAAGATACGCAAGCTTGTAGATAAGTATGCCAGAGAGATAGACAAACTTCATGGTACTCCTCCTAGTATTGTTTCCGACAGAGATCTGAGATTCACTTCCAAGTTTTGGCAAGAACTTCAGAAGAGGTTGGGTACTAAGCTCAAGTTCAGTACGGCTTCGCATCCTCAGACAGACGGGTAATCAGAGAGGTTAATTCAGTATTTGGAGGATATGCTTCGGGCTTGTGCATTGGATTTCCAAACTAAGTGGGATGAGCATTTACACCTGATCGAGTTTTCTTACAATAACAACTACCAAGCCTCGATCAAAGCAGCCCCTTATGAGATCTTATATGGTCGGAAGTGTCGATCATCGTTGTTTTTCGATCTTGAGGAGTGGAAATGTTCTAAACAATAAGGTGTTCAGAGAGATGTTAGAAAGACAAAACTCTCGGCAGCCACTCAAGATGCGGTTCAGAAAGTTCAGATCATATGGCAACGTATTAAAGCCGCCCAAGATTGACAGAAGAGTTATGCCGATCGCCGGAGAAGAAACCTTGAGTTTGAGGTTAGTGGTCGTGTATTCTTGAAAGCATCTCCTCGCAAGGGTTTTGCAAGAATTGGCTAAGGAGGGAACTTGAACCCTCGATACTTAAGTCCTTTCGAGATTCTCGAAAAAGTTGGAGAAGTTGCTTACCGGCTGGACCTACCTCCAACCTAACCGGGATTTACAATATCTTTCACGTGTCTCAGTTGAGGAAGTACTATCCTAATGATTCAGAGATCCTTCCCCTTAAAGAAGCTGAAGTTGAACAGGATTTAATTTTTGTCCAAAAATCGGTTAAGATATTAGATCGGAAATTCCAAGAGTTAAGAAACCGGTGTATTCCCTTGGTTAAGGTTTTGTGGAGAAGTGACAAGACCGAAGAAGCTACTTGGGAAACGGAGGACAAAATGAAAAGATTTTATCCGGAGTTGTTTCCAGGCGAGCAGTGAATCTGGGGACTGGATTCTTTTAAGGGGAGGAGGTTGTGACATCACGATTTCTCGGCCATACAGGTACACGCGCTACGCGTGTGAGTTTTGAGATTTAAGAGTTTATTTAATTCTTTCGTTACCTTAACTTCGCAATTTAATTTGACTTCTTGTGTATTATATGATTTTTTAATTCCTTCTTTTGCGAATTTGACTATGTGATTTATAAGTTTAAATTTTCCCGAGCATGATTAAGTGTTTAGTTATTTGAATTTGTGCCTATTTGGTCTTAATTGCAACTTTGTAAAAATTGTGGACTAAGATGCAATTTCCCTTCTTCGCCCACCACATACGCACGATCAACCACACATACATACACACACTTGCACATTTTTTCTTTTCATGCACAAGAACAAGACACAAGTATACCATCTCTCTCTCCATCTCATTCGGTTGATCCAAGGAAGCATAAACCAACGATTTTTCATCCATTTTTTTCAAGAACTTGAGCTTTAGATCTTCTCTTCTCTTCCCCTTCATTTTCCCCTTTCTTCCAAGGTAAGTTGATGATATATATTTGAATTTCATGAGAATTTGATAGGGTTTATGATAAGTATGGAATCCATGAAGTTATATGAAGTATATGTGATGTTTATGAGTCATTATATGCATCTCTAACTTAAGTTTTATGACACCCCGTCTTCTCGACAATCCAGGTACGACATCTCGGGAGAGTTTAATTCAATAATTATGTGATTCGCATGCCTTACTTGTCAATTTGCAATTTATTTTAGTTATGTGCGCATTAGATTTTAATTAAATGTACTTGGACTCAATCGTCTAATATTTGCAAATTTGGGACCTAATTCTAATTAGCGTGTTTGAGCCTCGTGGCTAACTTGAGCTCGGGAATTCGAATTCGAATTTCGACCTTATCATTGAGTTCGTTTCGATGATTCAGATTCGGTGAATTAGCCTTTTTGTTTTTCTAAAGTCATTTGATTACCATACCGTTTAAAATTCAATCCGTTTGGACCGGATCTTTTTGACCCAACCCGTTTCCACTTGACCCTACCCATTTTAGCTCTAAAAGAGATGTATTATCAGCTATCCCTCTCCCATTTCTCACGTTGGAAACAAGAAGAAAAGAAAGAAGGGTTTTCCCTCTCCCACACCTTGAGCTCAAGATTCCGTCTTCAGTTCTCGCCCGATCAACAATCTAAGGTAAGAGGTGAATTCCCCTCTTCGAGTGCTTCATTTCTATCCGATTAAATTCCATTTTCTTGGCTTGAATTCTTGGACTTGGAAGAGATGATGAATAGTTACTTTTATATGAAAATTTTGATCCATGCTTTCATTCTTGAACTACTTGATCTAAGACTAAGATATGATATTTCCTTGAGCTCATTTGGTGTTTATTTGATAGAATTTTGGTTGTTGGGTGAGAATTGCATATTAACTTCATTAATGGAGATTGAAGAAGATGAAAATGGCAACTTGGTTTCTCGTTTGTTTCATGCCTTGAATTTAAGCTATGTGTTAGAGCATGTTTATATGAGCTTGTGCCTTGATTTTCATTGCATTTGGTTGAGTTTGGAGGTGGATTTTGTAATTTTTGGTTCCCCATTCGTATAGTCCCCATTTTTGCTTCATTTCCATGGCCAGAAGGACTACCCGGACGGGTAGTTTTTGTACTGAAAAGTACTCGGGTGAGTACTTTAATACAGGAGGGTTTCTGCACTCTTTTTCCCCGGCCGGGTAGATTTTGGCTTGTATTTTACCCAGCTGGGTACCCCCTCATATGACCTTCGATTGAGCTGATTTTTGGACACGATCAACATTTTTAAGTTTAGAACAATCTCCAATTGGAATCACACCAAAATTCATTCTAGATTATGAGTTATAATCGTTTTAATTTGGTGTCGCCACTTCGCCGAAATTCTGCATTCATTCAACTTCAAACCTCCGCCATTTTCGGATCTCTTTGAACCACGATTCGTGCCATATATCATCGGAAAGATATATGTGTCTATTTTCATTTCCAAAAATCAAAACACAATTCCCATTCCTAAAACTCAAGATATTCTTGTTTTCGTACAGCTTGTCCGTTTCGACAAAACTGTCAGCTTTGGCCCGATTTCGCTCGGACCTTTTTGTGTTCTTATTCCGTTTTTCTCGTATCTTCCCACCTCCGAACTTATTAATAACTTGTTTTAGCATGTTTATGTGTTTGCACTTGTTCTTATATGCATTTTATGTTGCTTGAGTAATTGAATTATTTGTATGAATCGCATGTGTGCCTTGTTAGGTGATTAATTGTTGTTTTATTCATTGTTTGTATACATGAACTTATTCTTAACATGCTATATGATATTAATGAGTATGTTGAGTGTGGTATGACTTTTCTTGCATGACATTAATTTGAATATGAGCTTTGCTTATGTGTTTGCATCTTTTAAGTGATTATGCATACGCCGTGCGTCTATGTGGTTCATTCTTGAGTCTAAGTCTTGCATTTTATCTCTAGTTTGTTCAGGTGCACCTGGGGTAGTGTCTCGTTGGCCGTGTTGATTCCGGGGTGGATCATTTGTCTCGTTCTTAGTTTCTTTAGTGTAAGGTGAGGTTAGGTTATAGTTAAACCCTATAAAATGTGCTCGTTTTCTGTGTATGCGAACTATAACCTTAAGTATAAATAAATATGTGCGAGATATGTATGTTTAAGAATATGTTAAGCTTTTGCAAGTATGTAAGCTATGTACGAGCCTATGTAGGCTTGTTTTGATTTGTTATTTAGTTGTTCGGTGTTGCAACATTTAACTATGCTTCAAACCGTGCGCCTCTTAAGAGCCGGGAGCTACGAGTTATGGATATGCTAAGGAGTTGGCACGGGGAGGTATGTATAGCATAGTTGTTGCAAGGTAAGATCGTTATGTTTGTTATATTCAGTAGCGGGTTAAGTTGGTTATGCAATAGTATGTAATGTTTTGCGTTTGTATTGGTTAATGGGCCCCAGAGTTGTGGGTAAGGGAGACCCGGGACGGCCATGGGGTCGCCGGTTATGACCCCTGTGCACATCTCCACAGTTAGTTCGGATTACCCCTGATCTCACCAGGAGGTTTGGTGAGTGATGGAGATCCTGAGGGTTTAGAGTAGCTTGCACTCCCCTGAACTAAAATGGATGGTTAGGGTCGCGCAACCCTTCCATCACCGGAAAAAGGAGGTTTGTTTGATATGTTTAGTTTGTTATGTTATGTTTGGTATGTTATGATTAGTTAGAGGAGCCCAGGATGGGATTATGTACTCGTACCCGCCGAATTATGCATGTGTGTTGTTAGGTATGCTTTGTTAAAGTTCATGAAACGGGGATAGACTTAAAATTAAGATAAAATATGGATCTTCATGAAAGTATAAGTTAAGATATTAAATGTTTTAATAAGATTTGGTATGATACGTATGTTACGTTATGAGTTGATACGTATGAATTTTATTAAGCTAAGTTGTGTTCCGTTTTGATAAGAATCCTTATATGTATATATCACGGGCAAAGTTTAGTGTGCAAAAACTATCCCCGAGTTCACGAACCATGTGTGATTAATGTGCTTTACTCCTTATATATATATAGCGTGTGCGGGTAGCCCCTCACTCAGTCCGTGTGACTGACCCCTCTCTCATTTTTTTTTTAGTGTGCAGGTGTCGCGTGGAGTGTGGATAGGCGGCGTGTCGAGTCCTTGGAGTCTGTCGAGTCTTTGTTTCATTCGAGTCTGTAGCATTTTAGCATATTTTGAAATTGTATAAGTATGAACCTTCGATTATGAGTATGTTGAGTTTTATGAATTTTATATTTCGGGACAGGCTTCTAGGACAGATTTGAACCCGTTTGCATTTATGATTTATATCAATATTCGGGATTAGGCATCTATGCTAATTGAACCCATCACCTGCTACTTGTACTTTAAGTTTGATCATGTGATTCGCTTTCGCATACGCATTCGTTGGTATTTTGTGTTTGATTGCAGGGTCTACGTTCCGCCTAGCTTAGGTGTGTGTCTGTCTGTCTCCCGTTCACCTCTGCTTGGTTCATGTACGGGTTTCCCATCTCGTATGTGGATTGGGCTTAGGTGCGGGGGATGTGGTGACCCACCGTGTGGGGTGCTACATCCTAAAGTGGATTAAATGTACTTGGACTCAATCGTCCAATATTTGCAAATTAGGGACCTAATTCTAATGCGCACATAACTAAAATAAATTGCAAATTGACACGTAAGGCATGCGAATCACATAATTACTAAATTAAACTCTCTCGAGACGTCGTACCTGGATTGTCGAGAAGACGGGGTGTCACAAGTTTCATGAGACATGGAGCATGGATGATCATTTTCATATTAAGGGTTTCTTGGTGAATTTTGATTGGATTAAAGCTTGTGTTCTTGGTCCTTTAGATGCTTAAGTGTTTATTTGATGTGTGTGCATGTATTCTTGTTGATTTCTTGCCTTTGGGACATGTGGTTTTGGCTTGGGAATGGATTTTTTTACCATCCCCTGTTTTGTTCTTCTCGGAACTGAGCTGTTATAATGGTGTCACCTCCACGACACCATTTGAATTGTTTTCTATAGCGGCTACGACACTAGTACAGATTTGGCTTCTGGATGTCCGTCATGCCCTCGACGTTTTTTAACTAAAAACCAGGCGTGGCCGTGACACCAGGTCAGGAGGTGCTACTGGACCTTCCTCGGACCCGCGACGTTTACTGGCGCCGTCTCGATGTTAGTCCAGTGGGTGCTTCTGCCAATCCGTCGCCCGTGACATGTTTTAGTTGTTTTTCAGGCGTGGCCACGACGGCATGTCAGTGGGTTCCCCTGCTAGTCCGTCGTGCCCACTACCGCTTTTGATGTGGCGGCGATGCTACCCTATTTTTCAGTTTGGTTTTTCCTACTTCATTTTATGCTTTAATTACCCTCTGTTACTTCCTCTGATACCTGATTGAGACTTATATAACTTTATTAAGATTTAATTCTTATTAAAGTATGCGTGGAACATTAATTGTGCACAAGAACTTGTTCATGATATAACTTGACTTCATAATCATATCATTTCATTCATTTCATTCTTATTCTGTTGCCGTGCGTCGTGCTTGGTTCATATTGAGTCGAGTCTAACTAGTATCCTATTTTTCTTGTCCAGAGGGTTCTCAGGAGGACGACGAGCCAGTCGTGTAGGGTCCCGGGAGTCTGTTTTGCTTCCTTTTGCTTCGGTTCAGGTGAGAAATGGTTAGGATATATATATATATATATATATATATATATATATTAAACCCTACGACCCTATTATGTGTTGATTTGGCCAAAATCTATTATATAAATATACCTTGATTTCAAATGATCAAATGTTTTAAAAAATGTACCTGTGACCTGATCCTGACCTGTTTTGGCGAGAATATTACACTTCCTGGGGTCCAGGGGCTTGTGTATTGAGGGAACCGGGAAAGCATGGGCCGATGGCCACCTCTTGCATGAGTCCCACCTTTTTGGAGCAACCCGGACGTCCATCAGGAGATTTGGTGGACCGATGGGATTCCGATCAATAGGATTCATGTACCCATTGATCACCCTGTCCTAGGTGGTAAGGGCTAGCTACCCGAACTACCAACCCGGAGGAAAAAGGAGTATTTGTGCACCTGAACTGAATCCTGTATTAAGTGAAACCTAATTCTTGCATGATCACTTAATAACTTTATCCGGTATACTAAAGGAGTAAGGTTGGAGAATGCTCACTCGCCGAGCCACTGTTCACTTATCCTGAATTAAACTTGATAGTTGTAATTCCATACATTGATATCTCGTGTTTCACCTATTTCTTGAAAACCTTGTATGGAATTATGGCTTGCTTGACCTTTATAGCTTTCTACATATCATTTATGTCTTTCACTCAGTCTTGTAGAGACTGATCCCTCCCTTCTTTGTCCCTCAGGTTCTTTGCAGGCGTAACTAGGCGGGAAATTGCATTTCCTAGTGTAATTTTGGGTCTAGCTAGGTCACACTCATACTCTGTACCACACACTCATCTATTCTTTTGTTTTGTATTATATTTGAGGTCGTGTGGGCCGAATACTCTTACTTATGATTTGTAAGAACTTATGGCTTGAAGATTTGTATTTTATGGATGACTATCTATGAATATGCTTCCGCACTCTTATCATGTTCCTGGTTACTCCTGTTGGATTTCTGTTTTGTTCGTACAGGGTTAGTCCCGCCTAGCCAGGGTCCGTGTCGTGTCTCCGTTAGCTATGAGTAGACTTATATGCGGACTATATTCGTATATGAGTTTAGTCCTAGTGCGGGGGGATGTGGTGACCCATGCTCGGGTGTCATAAGTTTTATATTGTTGAAAGTATTATAGTGAGGATATTTTGGCCGATCACAAAGTTTCTAGAAACCAAAAACCCAACTCGTGCTTTTATAATATATATAGATTAGAATTCTAAGTTTCTTTTTAATTGCACTTCTACAAAGTGAGTATTAGGATTGAGAAATTTGTCATATATATATATATACACCACTCGTCATGAATCGCCTCCATCGTCCTACAGTACTTGCTAAAAAATAAGATGAAATATATACCGCTCGTCATGAATTGCCTCCATCGTCCTACAGTACTATATACCGCTCGTCATGAATCGCCTCCATTGTCCTACAGTACTTGCTAAAAAATAAGATGAAATATATATATATATAAAAGATGTTTCAAAAATACAGCAAGTTTGGATTAATTGGCCAAATTAGGATGATAATGAAAAATTGTAAGTAAGGTTAGTAAGGTTAGATTTAGAGTTTGAAAGATTCGGAAAAATATGTACCGAGATATAATAAATATCTAGAGGGAGAAACGAATATATAGATAATTAGATGGTCTAAAAAATGTGATTTCTATTTCCTGCGTATGATGTACAAAAATGGAGAAGACAACGCCTTAATAGAAGAAAGATTGGATTTAAAATGATAAGTTTGTCTTTAGTGAAATTATGTACATCTCATATATTTAGTATTCAAATTATTAGAACACTAAAAACCTCTCGAAGATGGCGATTTGTAAGAAACCACGAAATAAAGACAAAGTAGGCAACGAAAATTAGTTCAGGTGGAAAAATATAAAAACGGTAATAGTTCGGTTGCCAAAAAACTTTATCCTAATTTATATCATATGTTTAATAGAAAATAATTATTAATCAAATAAATAAATAATATTCTTATTATTGTGTTCCAATTATTGAAAAAAGAAATTAAGATTTAATCGATGAAAAGAATTTCTTTCGAGTTTGTTGTAATTTAATTGATGGACCCCACTTGTCATTTTATTCATTCTTTTTTAAATGAGGATTTCTAGTAAATTGGAGAAGTATTATTCATATCTTATCTGGCCATTGATGATACAACTATGTTATTTATTATCTAAATTTAATGTATTCGATTTGGTGGGTAATTCAAATTTTAACCTAATTCAGTTGTATAACTCACATAGAACTTTCATTATATTTTGTCATCTCAACTTTACGATTTTCGCAAACAATCTTCTCCAATGAGAATTTAAGGATTTCGGTTGCCTTTACAATTCAGGTAAGTTCCGCAAGTCTTTATTAAAGACAATTTTGTCTTTTAGAATTATTTTCTCTGCCTAAAAAAATTAGGAATTTTTAATTATAAATTTTCAATTATATCAATATTAAGTACATATGAACAATTATTATAATATTAAAACAAAAAAGGTATAATTGATAATGAGATATATTCCCAAAATAGAAATTTTGCTGTTGACATACACACATATATACACATATACATAAACACACACACACATATATATATATATATATATATATATATATATATATATATATATATATGTTTTTCTTTTTCATGGAGTTAAGGCTTGTTTTATCTGATTATATCACGGAATTTATTGATAAATGGAGAGGAGCAACCATCTTTATAGAAGTCAATTACACCATTGATTTTTTCTTTTGAGGGAAAAAATTATCTAATTTAGATAAAATAAATAAAATAAAAAAAAAAAAAGAAAATGCGGAGGGACTAATGGTATCGGAAAATCCAAATAGTTTTAAGTGAAGAGGATAATTTTCAAAGACAAATTTGTCCTTAATAAAGGCATGCGGAACACACTTGAGTTGTTTTCAAGCCATCGAAACTGCTAAATGTCCATTGGAGAATGTTGTTTGTAAAAATCATAAAGTTGGGGTGGCGAAATGCAACGAAAGTCTCAAGTGATTTGTTTTTAGGCCATCAAAACCGCTTAAAACTCTTCAGAGAATGGGTTGTTTGTGAAAATCACAAAATTGGGATGAAGGTATGCAATGAATCACGAAGTTGAGATGATGGTATGTTGTAGCACTCGAGACGAGAGCGCCACATCCCCGCACTATGAGTTCGATCCACATATGAAATGGCTAATCCATACATAAACCAAACTCACAGCGAACGGAAGACAATGAAAAAAATTGTCCTAGCTAGGCGGAATCTAACCCTGGGACAGTTCAACAATAACAAAGGTGCGGAAGCAAGGCAATTATTTATTCAATATCAAGGCAATAAATGAAACTTCAACGGAAAAGTAAATACGGGTTCCACTAAGCAAAGCACCTGTCCTAACCTGTCCCGAATCAACACAAGGCAATAATATAAAATGAGTTCAACTACCCCTCGAAACCTGTCCCGAGTTCAATTCAATTCAATAAATGGCACACCGGCCCAACAATTAACTCAATACAATAAATAAATACAATATGCAGTGAGTGTACAAGTGTAGAACTCGAACAAAGACTTGACGACTCTAACTCCGCCTAGCTAGCAACCACCTGCAAAGCAACTGGAAGAAAGGGAAAGAGGGATCAGTCTCTAGAAGACTGAGTGAGCAGGAGGTATACGTATATATAGAAACATGCACATGCAAGTTGTAACTCCCGAGCAAAGTTTTAGATAAAATAATTCCCGTGAAGGCAAGAAATCAGTTGTTCTAAGCTCGGACTTTACAACTATCAATTTACAATTAATTACAATTACAGGCTATTAGTGGCTCGGCGAGTGACGGCGAATGAGCGTGCACAATCTCCAACCAAACTCCGACCGTGTAAAATGATTAGGTTTCAGTTTCGAGGGCGAGCATGCAATTCAATTAATACGGGACAATGTATTCAATACAGTCCAGTGTAATCAATCAATGCAATCAATACACTAATCCATGGGGCAATCCGAGTAACCGGCGTTCCCGCATGATCTCCTTCTTCCTCCGGGTGATGGTGAGGGTAGCTAGCCTTTGGCCATCTAATCTCATTGAGCATCAAGAACATGACTCCTATGTCCGGAACTCCTTCTCCACCAATCTCCTAATGGATTCCGGGGTCATCCCAACAATGTGGAACTATACAAGAGTTCACCGTCGGCCCGATACCTATCCGATTCGCTTAATACACAAGTCCCAGGGCCCACAATCAATGTGCAGTACAATATCTCGCCAAAACAAGAGGGGTCAGTAAATAACAATAACAATAGGTTCAATTTAATAAATGTTTACTCGATTATAGTCTTGGAAACAGTATAAGTATAAATACGGTTTTAGGCCAAATTTCATTCATGCAGGTTTTAGGGTTATGTACGTAACTAGAACAAAAACACCCTCACTTGACAATCGACGGAACAAGACAAGTGAGTAGGTAGTGTTTAATCGATCAATAATCTCCGCCCTGGAGAAGAACTGGTCAAGGAAGGAAACAATGTGCACTCGTGAGAGGAGACTCAGTAATAATACCAAATATGACGCACGACATTGATGTGAAATTGCATGAAAGACAAGGAACGATATATGAGACAATAAGCTAAGTTATGATCATGTCCTTGTATACAATTGAAAACAATTAAGTCACGTAGCACTTGTATTCAGTAAACGAGTTCAATCATATTAAATCGTGCGATAAAACAAGGTAATAACACTTAGGCATGCAAAGAAAGTCGTAAAATAGCAATATATACACAAAACACACAAAAAGCACTACAGGAAGGTCGGGAACGACTTCGCCCATCCTGGGAACGGCATAGCCCAGCAGTTCCGCCCATCGGAACGGCCGTTCCGGTTCTGCGGACGTTCCCAGCTCCCCGAACTTCTCCCCGCGGCTCTGTAAAGAATTGGCCAAAATGGCCCTTGGGAAGGGCCGTTCCTTACACCAGTTCAACACGGGAACGACCGTTCCTATCTGGTTCGTCCAAAAAGAAGCAGAGACAGCAATAATGGCGGAAAAGACACACTCCACACACATACATGGCCACATACCAGTCCATAATGCACGAAATTCATACCACGTAGCAAGTATAACACGTACTTCATAAATTTGCACATTAGAACTCGCGAAACGAGCTCGATCTCAAAGAACTCCCGACCTAATTACTATTCACTAATTTCCCCAATTAACACGTAGGCACAATCCGAGGCACGAAAGACGTATTAAATCGAAGAACGTATCGAATAGAGCACAATTCTTACCTTAGGTCGTTGATCGGACAGTTAGACCTCGAAAACCCGAGCTTGAGAGCTTTGGTGCTAATTGGGGATTTTCCTTCTCATTTCCTTCATGGCTGCTAATGCTCGATCAAAAGTGAGGAGAAAAGATAAGGCTTGAAGGGCCGGACAAACGGGTAGGGTCAAATGGTATCCGGTCCAACCTGATCGGATTTTAAAACGGTAGGACAATCAATTGGTTTCAGGAAAATAAAAGGTTAAGTCATTAAACCCGAATCATCGAAACGAACTCAATAATAAGGTTGAAATTCGAATCCGAATTCCCGAGTTTAAGGCAGCCATGAAGGCCCGAAAACACCCTAATTAAAATTAGGTCCCTATCTCGCAAATATTGGACAATTGAGTCCAAGTACAATTTAAATAAATTCTAAGGCGCACGTAATTAGAATAAAATTACACGTTGACACGTATAGCATGCGACGTCACATAAATCACATAATTACTGAATTAAACTCTCCCATGACGTCGTACCTGTCCTGCCGGAAAACGGGGCGTTACATATATAGCGAAAGTTGATTGAGATAGTAAACTGCAAAAATGAGCAAAGTACGAATGATAATTTTTTCCCCTTACCTAAATATTACTCATCTTGAATTTAAACGGAGGGTAATTCTCGCTTGAAATTTCTCGGTCAAAGTTGTAATAAAGAGGCGAGTATTTTAGATTTATTGTGTGCATGGTTGGTGAAAAATTTATAAAGAGTGACAAATTAAGACTAATTATATATGAATCCTAATAGGATATAGAGAACCACATTTTGGTACCACTTAATCAAATAATTATATTTACACCCCTCATAAATTTAATGAATTTATACCTTTTCATGAATTTAGTAATATCTGAAAAAATTGACTTCTTTTATGTGTGTAATGTAATTATTAAATTTATAAGAGAATATAAATGTAACTATTTGACTAATTGGTACTAAATTATAATTTTCTATATTCTTTTAGGGTCTAATCGTGAACAACCCAACAAATCAAATAATAATCATAATATATTTACCATTATAATTCGTTATATTTGATCGGATGAAATTTGAGTTAAAATTTTGTTGTAAAAAGTTTAGAATTTTGTTAGAAAGAACAAATTTCTACAAAACATACAACTATCTAGAATTTTAACGATAGTTCTAAAGAATTGAATATTGATTTTTTTTTTTTCTTTTTATAAAATAAAATTAGTGAAATTATTCGAGAATAAATAGTAAATAGCAAATGTAGCGAACTCTCGTTGTTAGCAAAAAGAAGGTCTTTGCAATAGGCAAATCCTTCGTTCTTTATAACATTATCGTGTCACTCTTTCTCTCACACACACTCATCGTCTTCTCTCTCTCTCTCTGTACTATGCAGAGGATTCAACGTAGAGTCTAGAGAGAGAGTGATACAGATTTCATATGCATATATAGTATAGCATGACAGAAGGCCTAGAGAGAAACAGAGAAGCATCCAAAAGATATGTTCTGAAGCTACATATAGCAAGATCAGGATAAAACAATCCAACGTTTACTTGGGAGGCAACAAACAAAAAACCCTCATCGGAAAGCTAGCTACCTATCTCCTTTTTTCCCGACCCACTTTTCCGGCGATGAATGAACCCGGTTTTTCCCGGTTTCCGGCGCAACACCACCACCTTGACCCCGCCGCGCAGGAGTTTTTCCCCACAAGTACGTACCCCTCGGTGTTGCCTCAAATTTTCTATCCCTACGCTCCTCCGCCGCACCAGTTTCCGGGTTATGTCAGCGCCGCCGCGGAGCCGCCGCCTCCGGTTTCTTTTCCTCCGTCCTCAGCCCCGGCGTCGCGCACGCTGCTCCTCAGCTTGGTACCGACAACCGTGAGTGAGTCCACCATCCGCCGCGAGCTGGAGGTGTTTGGCGACGTGAGGGCGGTGCAGATGGAGCGGCGGAGGGAGGGTTTGGTGACGGTGCACTTCTACGACGTGAGGGACGCGCAGGCGGCGCTGCTGGCGATTCAAGACCAGCACATGCAGCAGCAGTTTCGCCTCGGCCGCCACTACGGCGCTGTTTTAACCAATTCCCTCCCTCTAGCGGCGGCTGCGCCCCCGCCGCCGCCGCCGCAGGCGGGGGCGGGCTTGATTTCCGGCCGAGTTGCGTGGGCCCAGTTCGCCACTCCGGTGACCGCCGGCTTACCCGATGGGAACAATCAAGGAACCATCGTTATATTCAATCTTGACCCCGTCGTTTCTCCCTCCTACCTCAGAGAAATCTTCGAAGCTTATGGTATGAGCTATGACAATCACCATAGTTCTACGTTCACTTTCTCTCTCTAAAAAAATGGGATCTTGGGAAAACTCAGTTTCAGACCTAACAGGCGCAGTTACAGTGATTCTCGAAGTAAATGGCGGTTCTTGCCCGTTGGGCATTGAACTTGTCCCT
This sequence comes from Lantana camara, assembly GCA_037501455.1. Taxonomy (NCBI): domain Eukaryota; kingdom Viridiplantae; phylum Streptophyta; class Magnoliopsida; order Lamiales; family Verbenaceae; genus Lantana; species Lantana camara. Next base: position 15,949,608 of record CM074860.1, read on the forward strand.
TGATTCCTGCGCATATATGTTTCTTGTATGTGTTAACAAATGTTTTCAGGTTGTAATCATGAAGATTCATGAGATCTAGTGAGATTTTATCATGGCGGTGGGGCAAATTTTTGTTTCAAGTGTTCTCCTTGATTGATGGGTCGTTTTCTGGAGAATTAATTGTCTCTTCTGTTGCTTCTACCAACATTAATGGTTTTTGTTGTTTCAAATGTTTTCTTTTCTTCCTTCCTTCTCTCTAACAGGTCCCGTAAAAGAATTGAGAGAGACGCCGAACAAGAGGAACCAAAGATTCGTGGAGTTCTACGATGTGAGAAACGCCGCCAAGGCAATGGCGGCGATGAATGGAAAAGAAATCTTCGGTCAAAGTGTCGTGATCGAGTTCAGCAGGCCCGGTGGCCAATGCAGGAAATTGTGGAGAACCCCTTCAAACGGTTGTTATAACTCATCACGAAACTCGTTTAAGTGCTCGCCGCCGCCGTCGCGGCCGTCTCCGCCACACCGGAATAATAATTTCCGCAGAGGAAACCCTAGTGGGAGCAACAAGAGTTCCAGCAGTGGAGGATCGTCGTCGTTGAGCAACTTATTCGACGAGTGCTTGAAAATTAGTAGGACAAATAATAAGAAGAACGTCTCCAAGAAAAACGACGGCGGCAGCAGTGGCGGAGGGAGTTCGAAACAATCGACGAAGCCATGGAAGGGCTGCGGCGGTGGCGGTGGTGGAAGACACGGGAAAGACCATGACCCTCGATTCTTGATCAATGAAGATGCTATCATGGAATCAAATTGCAGGGATTCTCGAACCACTGTCATGATCAAGAACATCCCCAACAAGTACAGGTATAAATCGGAAGTCATATTATTCTTTCATTCCTTTCTTTCAATATCATAGTTTGCTTGTTCGTTTAGACAAAATATATTATGTACCTCCTAAATTTTGTTAATAAATTTCTCTGTAAATTAATTTTGACTTGAAAATACTTTATTTTATGTTAAATATTTTATATTTATCTGTGTGTATATATATATGTTGTGTGTGTAGTCAGAAGCTCTTGCTGAACATGTTGGACAACCACTGCATACACTGCAACGAGCAGATAGACGACGGTGATGACCAGCCCTTGTCCTCCTACGATTTCGTCTACCTCCCCATCGATTTCATGTGATTATCTTCCCACCATTTTTGCCTTATGGATTATCCGAAATGGGTTTATTTGTAATTTTACGATTCTTGTGTGTTGTTGTTGCAGCAACAAGTGTAATGTCGGATATGGGTTCGTGAACATGACGTCGCCTCAGGCGACGTTGAGACTGTACAAAGCGTTCCACCATCAGAATTGGGAGGTGTTCAACTCCAGGAAAATCTGCGAAGTCACCTACGCCAGATTGCAGGTTTGAAATATGAATGTTCTTGTGATTGGGTATTTGTTTCGTGGTGTTGATGAGTGATTAATGGGGTTTTGTGTAATTTTTTGGGATGTGGAAGGGGTTAGAGGCGTTGAGGGAGCATTTCAAGAATTCGAAATTTCCGGGGGACCAGGAGGAGTACATGCCTGTGGTGTTCTCGCCGCCGCGGGATGGCCGGAATTTGACGGCCCCTGTTCCGATAGTTGGCGGTGCTGTAGTGGGTAGTCCGGCGGGGTCGCTGCCCTCAGTGGTGTTCGACGGGGAGGACAATGGCGCCGACGGGAGTGGTGGCTGTAGCTACTATGAGAACGACGACGACTACAATGACTGATTCTCTCTTCCTCCATGGCCATGCAAGAATGAGCATCCATTACAGGCATGAACATCATCAACATCTCTCTTGTATCATATGTTTACTTAAAATGTTTAGCTAGGAAATATAGAAGTTTAGGTTTTGCTCTACAATGGCAGCTTTCTGGATTCTGGTTTTTGTATTTCCCTCTCTCTTGAATTAATTTGGTTTGTTAATTTTAATTTTATTTATTTTTGTGTTTTCGAGATGTTTTTATTGTTTTTCCTCTTTTGGTTATTATTATTATTATTATTTCAATATTTGGAAAATTATAAATAATTAGTGTGTCGCATTGGAAACATTGAAGCATCTGTTCATCGGCATTTTGAAGGTTGGAATTTCAATGAATGGAGAGAAAGCCGGAGTGGAGGCCACCACCCCGCTAACCCCCCAATTATTATTAATATTAAATGAAAACTAATATCAATAAATTCACCCATTATTATGGGTAACATTTAATTTAGTGGAATACATATAATTGTATAAATCATTCGGCATAACTATGTGTAGATTATAATAATTTTAGTTCGAATTTCACCGTAGCATATGATGCATCGATATTTTTTAAAATATTATTTTATTGTATTGTATCGTATCGAATTTGATCGGATACGATTGTTCGATATTTTTCACGTAAAAAAGTTAAAAAAAAAAAAAAATCGTATTATTATATTCATATCGTATTGTGTCCGTATCACTGTATTTATATCGATGTATCATAGACAGTAACCAAGAGGAGAATGTTAATACATGTACAAGAGATTAATCAAATACAAAGTATGGTACATTTGTTTATTCGAATAGGGAATGTAGTATATATATTCTTGTTATATTGGGATACATGGATTGAAAAATTCAAATCTAAAGACGAGTTTATCGAAACCAATCAACTATAATGACAAATATAATACATTTGCAATTATATTTTGTTCTCACAGATTCGGATTAGAATTACTCAGTTAGACATGGACTTTTAACTTTTTTTTTTGAAAAAAAGAAAAAAATAACTTAACCTTATAGTATGACAAAATTTTCAACTTCATATCTGAACATTCAAATATTTTAAATTATCATTTCTACTTTGTAAAATTTTCATATGTACTTTACAAAAATGTTCAAATTGTCATATCAGTCACTTAGGTGTTAACGCGTGGTTTATTTTTTGTCAAAATTTTCTTTTTTTTAATCGAAAATGAGACACATGTTAACACCTAAACGGTCGATATGATAATTTGAAAATTTTTACAAAATACAGATGATAATCCGAAACATTTGAATGTTCGGGTGAGTTGTTTTTTTTCTTCTCTAAAAAAAATTATATAAAAAGAGCATAAAAGACAAAAAAGGAGGGTTGAATAAATTGAAAAAAGAAATGAAAGAATAGTGGTGATAGATAGAAAGAGCAACTGCAGTAAAGGGTATTGGAAAGCTACAAAAAATGTAGTGTTGTTTTAGGGAAAACAATCTGGCAAAGGCTAAAGAGGAATTAAAAAGATTGTACGGATTGGGCAAAGCGACTGAGTTCTTTCCCAGACCCTCTTCAAACACTCTCATCTACAACTCTGCTTCTTTGGACTGCTCGGATACCCATGCATATATTATATATATATACCACCTATAATGAAGACAATTTTCTTTAATTGGAACAACTATCTCTTTTCCTTTTAAGTTTAATCCAAGTTTCTTGGAGAGAGAGAGATGAGAGCCGGGCGATTCTAAGATTGTCGATTAATGAGGTCAAAAAAGTTTATTGCTACGATTTGTTTTTATTTTTATCCACCATATTTGACCCCATAAGCCACCATGTGACGTGACCAATGGCTGAGAGCTTAACCGGTTTAACAAGGGTTTGAATCTTTTATGTTGGTTTTGTATTTCAGATGAAAATTTCATTTAGATATACACACTATATGTAGCGTCATGTAGAATTTCACATCATCCCAGAAAGGCTTGGACCCTGAAATCTTCCCTAATTGGTGGTAGTGTGATCAAGAAATGGTATCGACAAGATCAGTCAGATCAAATGGTTCTCGGGGGCAATTGATACCGAGTCAAAGATATTAGGGAATCCGCATTTGTTGTTGGTGATCCTTTGATATATATATATATATTGCATTTAGGGTGTCGATTCGTATGGGTTCAGGTAGAGGCAATGTTGGAGCATTATGCCAAAAGCTCCAACCTAAGCCCAATATTCAACGCATTACCCTTAACCATAATCTTATATTATTAGGTTCGGATTGATCCGATAAGTTTTCAGATCATCTAATAACCCAACCCAACCCAACCCACACAATTATTGATTCCATTTCTTTTTTCTACTTTTAATTTTAATTTTAATTTTTATTTTCTATCAATAAATATGCACAATAAACATAATTATATGATTTTCACACGTGTTTTCTCTCAATAATAGACTACATTAAGTATTTCAGATGTACTTTCTATAATATATAAATTTTTCCTTATAAATTTTATTATGCAGTGTCGGGTCCTCTGCATCCAAACTACAAACACAGCCGATGTTGAGAGATAATCCCAATTCCCATGGAGTAGGGTCCATCATATCAGTGAACCGTTGCTTTTTCTCTACTGTTGAAAAACAACAATTCCTTGCAATTTCTGCACTCCATTGAATGCCTATTGCCTAATTTCACAGAAGCGGTGCTTTTTCCTTTTAATTTCCTAATGTCGTGTTTTTGCTAACTTCCTTTCTCGCTCATATACTAATACTAGGGTTTTGGCACCTGGTCACATTCGTCTCTCTCTCTCGCTGAGTGAGTTTTACTGTTAGAGATAATTTTGCCAATTATAGGTACTTTTATACTTTCGGAATTAAATTAAATTTCGTTGTTACTATGTATTTTTTTTTTTTAATTTTGATGGCTTCGGTAATTTTTGTGGTTTGAATAGTAAATACTTGATGAGCACATAACTTACAACCTTAGACAAATTTATTTTTACTAAAATTATGTATGTTTAATTTTCAGTCCATCGAAATTAAAAAAAATCAGATGGAGATGATTTTTTGTAAAACACCTGAAGTATGAATGACAAGATGTAATAAAATCGACACAAAAATATCGATATGTAACGAAAAATATAAAAAAACATATAATTCGGAGGACAATTTTTTTTTTTTTTTATCCCTTATATCTATCTCTTATTCTATATTCCATCTATATGGGTCGAATTGAGTTGAACTATTAAGATATAAATTTTTTTCTATTAATGGTAGTTGTTATCCAGATATTTGAATACGAAATACTTGATTAAATTGATATAATATAATATCGAATTATTAAACTCCACCAATTGATGATATTTATCTAGAGTTTCTCATTGGGGGAATGTTTGAAAACTCCCCATGGTTTTGAAAACTTCCTTTTAGCTCCCCATTTTCAAATACATCATTTGGGGTTTTAGATACGCGATTCTGGTATTTAGATACGGGATTTTGGGATTTAGATACGCGATTCTGGGATTTAGATACGTGATTTTTTCCTTGTATTTCAAATATATCATTTGGGGTTTTAGATACGCGATTCTTGAGTTTTAATACAACATTTTTGAAAATGGGGAGCTAAAAGGAATTGAACTTATCATTTAAGGAGTTTTCGGGAATTCCCCATTTCTCTGCTTGGTCTTGCAATAGATTTTTAACTTTTTGTGAGGAGAAAAACAAAAACAAAAATTGCAATAAAAGTTCAAACCTCGTACAACTTCAACAGTGAAAACTGTTGTAAACAATTGAAGTCGTGTACTAGGACACTTGTTTTGTCAAAAACTATATATGGTACAAAGAAATCTTGAAGTAGTCCAAACCTCGTACTGTTTTGTGTTTCAAAATTCAAACGTTCGAAATTGGCAAATTGCTGTGGTCAAATCAATTGAAGTCTTCAATTTGCTAGAAAATTGTTGATGCGATAAGTATCGCGGGTCGAGTTGGATTGATCAAATTATTAAAATGTAAAAATTTTTAAACTCTTTAAATTAATAATAGTTATGTATTTGATAGTTTAAAGACAAGATTTTTAATTATTCTAGCATAATCTCTTGATTAAAGTTACTTTAAAGTTGAATACCAAAATTATTACATGGTCCGAACATGCTACATCCTTCGTAATTGATTATAATTAATATGTCATTGGTTACCTAAATCATTGTACTAACTACTAAGCATGTTAGGTATTTTGCTTCATAAGTTTTTCCATTTTTTAGGATTTGAGTCCCGCGTGGGATGTTATTATTCGCTAAAAATGCTAAAGTCATTTTTAGCGTATCTTATGTTAGTTTTTGTGTGTTCAGGTCATAGACTTTGAATGCCTCCACCCACAGCCTCTTTCGACCAACTCATTCGAAATTTAGTGCTAAATTATGAAGTATGGATAGAGATATAGTAAAATAGACATGACACGATATAAAGACGGTAATACCAATTATTTTTGAAAATTTTTACGAGAGAAGTTCTTAATACAGTATTCAATACAAAAAAATGATATTTTTTAAAAGTGTAAATACAATAAAGATAATAAAATATCAATATTAACTAATTATAGAATTAAATAAAATCAATTGAATCCACAGGAAATATGGGATAAATCCCCAATTGGGCATCATATTTTTACTTAACTCCCCATTTTGGTAAAATACCGTATAATTTTTACATAATGTAGTACTTAAAATACCTCTAAAAATATGTTGTATATTTTTCACAAAATATAATACTAAAACGTTTTAATACAGTATTTATATTCTATTATATTATATAATTTTATGGAGAGTAAAATAAAAATATTCTAAATAGATGAAAATTTATTTTAAGGGGTAATTTGAGAAAACTCCCTAATTGTATAGTCAATTTTTAGTTTGCTCCCCAGGTCTAAAAAAATTTTAGTTCACTCCCCAATTAACATGCATAATTTGAGTTAACTCCCCAATTTTGAGGACAGATACCACATATGACTATTTAGATACACCATATGACGTTTTAGGTACACGATTCTTGAGTTTTATTAAACGTGCATAATCGTGTACCTAATTCGTCATATGGTGTATCTAAATAGCCATATGTGGTATCTGCCCCCAAAATTGGGGAGCTAACTCAAATTATGCTTGTGAATTGGAGAGTGAATTAAAATTTTTTTATACTTAGGAAGCAAACTAAAAATTTTTCGACACATGAGAAATTTTGAGAAAACTCCCCTTATTTTAAACTGTCCCTTGAATCCATCTAAATTAAAATTTACCATAAATCTATTAATTAATAAACATCAAATCAGTGCATATATATATAAAGAGGATGATTGCTTGCAAATTAAATGTGGATGGCATATTGTTTTCACATTCCAAAACATTTGTCCCTCATTCTTGCTGCTCTACATTTTGACGGCTCATCATTAATAATGAAGATATGCATACATATATGATATATATGTGTGTGTGTGGAGATCGGAGAGTGAAACCCTAGCTAGCTGGTACTTGGATGACACGCAAAAATCAGGTTTTGTGAGAGGAAAAGATATGGGGTAATGGGTATATATTAATATTCTTTCATTCCCAAGAAAAAGAAAAGAAAAGCTATAATTGCAATGGAAGAAGTGATTGTTGATGCTATGACATTTGACAATTGACATGCAGATTGCAGATTGCAGATGCAGTGCAGGCACTCCACTCACCACGATAATAATTAACAACATTAGAATTGTGGGATTGTACAAACAGTGTAGAGAAGGGAGTTATAATATAGGATAATAAGGGATAAATCCTCAATTGGGGATCATATTTTTATTTAATTTTCTATTTTGATAAAATATCCTATGATTTTCACATAATGTCGTATTTAAAATAATTCTCAAAATATATTATATAATTTTCACCAAATGTAAGTACTAAAACATTCTAATGCTATATTTATATTCTATTATGTTGTATAATTTTATGGGGAGCATAGTAAAAATATTTCAAATTAACTGATGAAAAGTTATTTCAAACTGTCCCTTATAATAGTTAATGCGAGATTTATTATCTTTAAAAATATAAATATGATATGACGATACAATTACGAATATGATAATATAGTATATTTTTTTTTATTTTTACGTGACAATATCGAAGATAAATGTTCGATACGATAAGATATGATAAAATAATATTTTAAAAAATATTCATGTATTATAAATGCAAAAATATATATGTTACACAAATGATTCTCTCTCTCAATATATACACAAATATATAAATTACATCTACATTTTCTATAATTAAGTATATTCAAATGTTCTTTCATTATGTATAATTCTGTTAGCTTATCAAGTTGAACAACTAAGAAATCAAAAATTAATATAAAGAGAGATAAAAATTTAAAATTTTAAAATTAATAAGAAGAAGTTTTGAATTTAAATGGACAAAAATATAAATTTTTTAAAAAATATATACAAAATTAAAAATTTTCAAAATTTGTGGCTCAATCCCCTTTTCTCCAGTTCCATCCCTTATTAGTATACAGTTTTAATGTTTATAGAATTATTAATACCGTTGAAATTTTTTAAAATAAATTGTATTGAATAGCTTAGAGACAGCTTAATTTTATTAAAATTAATATTAAACTTTTGAAACCATCCAAAGACGATGTTCTAATGAAATACTTTTAGTACGACATACTAAAATATAAACGAAAATAATCTTTTTCTGTATTATATTATTTATTATTATTTATTATAAAAATATGAGTTGGGTTTTGGATTTCTTACAAAATACGAATCGCCTAAAATATCCTCGAGATAATACTTTTAATGATGTTTGACTAGAGGACAATTTGGTAAATATATTATATATTATTATATTTAAGTTCTTTAAAAATACATATTTAAGTAAAAATAGGACTCCTTAATTAATTAAAATTAAGACTACTCCAATTTACAAAAACGTATATAAAATATTATAATAATAAGTACTCTTTTTAAAGTTAATATATTTATTATAATTTACATGATAAGATATATATAGAAAATTTTTGGTTGGATACAATCAATTAAATAATTGAATTTATGGAGTTGAGGGAAAAGTATTATCCATAAAATATAAAAGTATTAATAATATATTTTTAAGTTTTACTATTACAAATATATCAAAATAATTAAAATTTGGTCATTAATGTTGGAGATTACGGCTAATCTTGTGGGATTAAAATACCGGATTGTGATTTGTATATATCTTTTCCTTTTTTGTAGCTCCATGTATCTATTTATTGTAACTCTGTTGTAATTGTTTTATTCAGAAATCAATGAATACAGAAAATTCCCAAATCTAATTTGTAACTTGGCATCAGAGTAGGTTTATCGTTCATAGCCTTCCGACAATTTTCCGGGCTCATCATCTGCCACCATGACTGAACCGAGTGAGAGTTCCGACGTCTCTGTTGACAGCGGGACCTTGGCGGATCAGATCACCACACTCCTATAGAAATAGAACCAATATCAGCCTATGATAATAATTTCAATAACAACGAAATATAATTGATATCAGATTGCCACAATCCTATAGAAACAGAACCAACATCAGCCTATGATAACTTGTTGTAATCTTTTTATTCAGAAATCGATGAATACAAAAAGTTCTCAAATCTAATTTCTAACTTGGCATTAGAGCAGGTTTATCATTCATAGCCTTCCGACTATTTTCCAGGCTCATCATCTGCCACCATGACCTAATCGAGTGAGAGTTCCGATATCTCTGTCGACAGCGGGACCCTGGCGGATCAGATCGCCACATTCCTACAGAAACAGAACCAATATCAGCTTATGATAGCAATTTCAATAGCAACGAAATTGAATCAAAACAATTACTCCCTTTGGGTGAGACTTATGAAAATCGCTATTGGAGGTCGAGGGAAACTCGGCATATCACCAGAATACCGGTGCCACCAGCTAAGGGTACCCCGAACACTCGAGATGGGAACTAACGAATCTCATCATTCCTGGCTACTGGACAATATGAAACCCGACATGTTGAGTAATTTTGCAGAGTATCCCACTACAAAATATCTCTGGGAAGGGTAGAAAACCACGTACAATCAACAAGTAGATGGAATTCAATTTTTCGACCTTACAGTTAAGGCAAATAGTATGAAATAGGGGAGCGATACCTTGGAAGCATTCTACAACAATCTTCAGAAATTGTGGAGAGAAATTGAACTACGACATCCTAATCCTACGACCGACCCCGGAGATATTTCAATCTTCAATAAACTCCGGCAAGAAAACAAACTGTATCAATTTCTCCAAGGCACATCAGAGGAATTCGATTCTGATCGACGGGAGATCTTACGGACTACACCGTTGCCCACGGTTGAAAGTCCATACGGCATAATCCGGAAAGAAAGGGATCGACGGATCATCATGACCTCAGAAAAGTCATCATCAACCGGAATATCGTGGATTGGGCCCGGAATTATTGGGCGAACTCAGTCAGGGAACAATGGGCGCGGAAACAACCCCAAGCCACGCTCAAATCGGGTGACAGAATCATCACAGTGCAATGGGACTCGGATCAAATGCGCACATTACGGGAAGCCTAATCATACAAAGGAGCAATGTTATGGGTTAATTGGGTTTCCGGAAGGATGGCGGAGCCAACGCCGGATTGAGAGCCTGCGAAAGCAGCACCATGACGGCGGGGGCAGCATCGAAAGCGCCGCCATCGCCACCGTCACAGGTGAAGAGGAGAATAGAAGAGGCCAGGTTCACATTTTTTGCACCAGCGATGACGGCGGCGACAGGCTCCACCACTGGCAGCGAGACCAGCGCCGCCGGGGTTCAAATGGGCAAGAAGACAGGTAGGTCGTGAGCAGCAGGGTGCGCCGATGGTACTGGTTTGATAGAGAGAGGCTCGGCAGCAACGAGGCAGCACCAGCCATACCCTGCAGCGGCGACAGTTGCGAGTTTCTCATATTTAAGAAAGACGAAAGCGGCCGATGAAGGTATTAGGGTTGGGGACTTACAACCCCAACCCTTCTTAAAACATATATTTCATTTAAATCCCCCAAATACTACCCCTTTGCAGAATAGTCCCCCATGTTTGGCGAAAGTTCAGAATAACCCCCCAAAATGCGGAATTGCTTGTATAGCTCAAGGACCCAAACCGACCGAGTGGATCCTTGATTGTGGGGCCACCGATACCATGACTTATGATCGGAATGATTTGTCTAACTTGTCAAACTCTACAAAGCCAGCATTTCAGAATGCCAACGAGGATTTGTCACCGGTTCAGGGCACCCGAACTATTGATATATCTCCATCCCTCTCCTTGAGAAATTATTTTTTACCCCAAATTTATCCTGCAAGTTACTATCTATTAATCATGTTAACCGGGAATTAAATTGTGTTGTGCTAATCTATTCTAATTTCTGCTTTTGTAGGATATTCAATCGGGAAAAGTGATTGGGCATGGCACTGAATGCGGGGGGCTATACTATAAGGACGATGTGGCTCAAAACGGAATGGCAGCGCTGGCTCACGGGACCGTTGAGAGACAATAGTGGCTTTGATATCGTCGGTTAGGTCACGCATCAGTTAGATACGTAAATTTACTTTTTCCGAGTATTTTTCCTTCTAGTAGTCAGTTGTTGTGTGAAACTTGTATTCTTACTAAAAGTCAAAGATAGTCTTATAAGTATTCTGGGACTCGCATGAATAAAGTTTTTTACTTAATACATTTTGATGTCTAGGGCCTAACTCCGTATATAGATCTCGTTCTGGTTTTCGCTTCTTTGTGTTGTTTGTCGATGATTGTTCCCAAACGACTTGGGTTTATTTTTTGAAACAAAAATCAGACGTAATGACTAAGTTTGTTAAATTTTATAGCATGGTTCAGTCTCAATTCAACACAAAAATTCAAGTACTCCGGTCAGATAACGGCAGGGAGCATGTTAATTTCAGTTTTAAACAATTTACCTCAGATACAGGTCTTGTTCATCAAACCACTTGTGCCCACACTCCTGAACAAAATGGTGTTGCTGAACATAAACACCGGATTATCTTTGAAATCACTAGGGCACTTATGTTTGATGATTGTGTCCCTAAGTCATTTTGGCCTGAAGCCATAGCCATCTCCGTCTACCTCCTTAACAGATTACCCACCAAGGTTGTAATAGCCTAAGGTGCTTATCCCACATTGGATTGGAGAGTGGTTTGAAGCTGCTTTATAAGTAGTGGATCCCTCTCCCCTGAGTAGAGGCCTTTTGGGTGCACTGGGTTATACTAGTGGCTCGAAACGTAAAACCGTGAGGCGCTTGGGGTCTACCCTTGGCCAAAGCGGACAATATCGAACGGCGGGTCTTTGGGCTGTTACAAATGGTATCAGAGCCAGGGACCCGGATTCGGTGTGCCAGCGAGGACGCTGGGCCCTTATGGGGGGGGGGGGGGGTGGACTGTAATAGCCTAAGGTGCTTGTCCCACATTGGATTGGAGAGTGGTTTGAAGCTGCTTTATAAGTAGTGGATCCCTCTCCCCTGAGTATAGGTCTTTTGGGTGCACTGGGTTATACTAGTGGCTCGAAATGTAAAACCGTGAGGTGCTTGAGGTCTACCCTTGGCCAAAGCGGACAATATCGAACGGCGGGTCTTTGGGCTGTTACAAAGGTACTTGATCTTAGGAATCCTCTCTCAGAATTTTCTAGATATGTTAGTGTCCCTACTCCTTAACTCTTCAGCCTCGAGTTTTTGGGTGTTCAGTGTTTGTCCATATCCCTAAACAAGAGCACACCAAATTCGATCCATGCTCGGTTAAGTGTGTCTTTGTTGGGTATGGAGTTAATCAAAAGGGTTATCGTTGTTACCATCCACCCACTGGGCGTGTCTACACCACCATGAACTGTAACTTTCTTGAGTCAGAGTTCTATTATACCACCCAACCTTGTGGTCGGGTGGAGAAGATTGTGGACCCATTGAGTTGGGTATCTTACTCCACTGTGCCAGATCCGAACCCAAAAGAGCCAGTAGGCGGAACCACCGAGTCGGCATCTACTGCAACTCAGCCCTCCGCGCTAGTGCCAACACCAGTCCCAGGATCTGAACCACTGAATATCCTTGAGGTAACACTTGAAACTTCCTCTTTTGATAATAATGACACTGTTGGGACTATTGATGATCTACATACAAAGGAAATACAGGAACAGGAAAAGGAAATACAGGATCAGGGGAGTCTGTGAGAAGTAAGCAGTACGTTCTTCCATCCCGGAGTAACCGGGGGGTTCCTCCCAAGAGGTACGAACCAAAATATGAACCCAGAAAATCTCAGTACCCGGCTACGAACTATGCAAATGAACAACTAACAGAAACTGCTATGATATATTCAGCAGTTGTTTATACTGATGTACTCCCTATATCAGTTGAAGAAGCTCAGAAGTAAGAAGAGTGGAAATTGGCTATGGAAACAGAGATGATGGTTCTTGAAAAGAAAATGACCTGGGAAAAGTGTAGGTTACCACCAGGAAAGAAACCAGTGGGATGCAGATGGGTGCTTACTATTAAACATCGGTCTGACGGATCTATCGAACGGTATAACGAGACTGGTGGCGAAGGGGTATACACAGACATATGGGATGGATTATTCAGATACTTTCTCTCCAGTTTCTAAAATTGATACCATCCGAGTTCTCTTTTCCATAACTGCCAACCAGGAGTGGCCCCTACACAAGTTTGATATGAATAATGCTTTTTTACATGGAGAGTTAGAAGAAGAGGTTTATATGGAACCTCTAACAGGTTTTTCCGAGCAGTTTCATGCAAAGGAAGTTTGCAGGTTAAAAACAGCCCTCTATGGACTTAAGCAGTCTTCAAGAGTGTGGTTTAGAAGGTTTACTGTTGCTATGAGGAAGTATGAGTTCAAACAGAGTAACTCCAACCACACCTTATTTTTGAAAAGGAAAGGGGAACTGGTAACATGCCTCGTTATCTACGTGGACGACATGATCATTATCGGGGATGATCGTGAGGAGATTGAGAGATTAAGGAAGAGCTTATTTCAGGAGTTTGAAATGAAGGATTTAGGAAATTTAAAATACTTCTTGGGAATTGAAGTATGGAGATCGAAACGAGGGATCTTTATCTCCCAACGGAAGTATGTACTTGATTTATTAGCAGAAATTGGACTACTTGACAGCAAACCAGTAGGGATCCCTATCATTGTTAATCACGGGCTAAGGATCAAAGAAGGTGCAAAAATGGCTGACCGGAGTCTGTATCAGCACCTAGTTGGGAAGTTGATCTACTTATCCCACACGAGGCCTGATATTGCCTATGCAGTAGGCGTGCTGAGTCAATTCATGCACCGGCCGCAGAAGGATCATATGGAGCCGACACTTAGAGTTGTGAGATATCTCAAGGGGACTCCTGGAAGAGAAGTGTTGTTCCAAAAACACGGGCATTTATCGATTGAGGCCTATACAGATGTAGATTGGGCCGAAAATCAAGATGACGGTCGTTCTACTTTTGGATATTTCACCAAGGTTGGAGGAAACCTTGTCACATGGAAGAGTAAGAAACAGACGGTGGTTGTTTTTTCCAGTGCAGAAGCTGAATTTTGAGGAATTGTACGAGGACTGGCCAAAATCCTATAGCTACGGAAGAAGCTTGAGGAACTTGGCTTTCTGGTGAGAGAGAAAAGCAGACTATGGTGTGATAATAAGACGACCATAAGCATCTTAGAGAACCCGGTTCAACATGATCTAACCAAGCATGTAGAGGCAGACCGACATTTCATCAAAGAGAAGCTCAAGAGTGGAGTAGTGTCACTGTCGTTTGTACGGTCAGAGGATCAGTTGGCAGACATTCTTACCAAAGCCGTAACAGAAAGAGTGTTTTCAAGTGTTCTTGGCAAGTTGAATATGTGTGATCCCACAATCAACTTAAGGGGGAGTGTTGGAGATTACGGCTAATCTTGTGGGGCTAAAATACCGTAATTAGAGGGATTGTGATTTGTATATATCTTTTCCTTTTTTGTAGCTCCATGTATGTATATATCGTAACTCTGTTGTAATAGTTTTATTCAGAAATCAATGAATACAGAAAATTCCCAAATCTAATTTCTAACTATTAATTTAATAGTTTGACTTCCTACTATGTTATAATTAATTTTCCAAGTAACTTTGTTTTGTTAAAATAATCAAAAATATAATGTACATTACATATATTATATTAACTATAAAGGAAAAATTGTAAAACTGAGACATTAGTTACCACTATATTGCCATTTTAACACACTAATTGGTATAGTTTCCAAAATGTACCTATAATTGAAGAAAATGGTAATTTAAAGGCAAAATTTTCCCCAAATTCAATTCGATCGAAAATTGTCATCTACCAAACACGCCGTAAGAAAATGCTTATGTGACTTCTTATGTGCTTCGTTGTAACACTATAAATATAGATGGATCATTTTTATAATTGTTGAGTCAAGTAATAATCATATATATTTAGTAATATTTTCAGATGTACTAGAATTTTATTAATGGTATATTATGGATTTCTTTATGTCCATCAATTTACAATTGCATTTGTATATCAACTAAGGTATCGTGATTTAAGAAAAAAGAAAATATTTCAATCTAGGTGATGCAGATAAATAAGAATATAAAAATAAAGTTATGAACCAGAAAAGAATATGAAGCTTAAAAAAGTCAAAACATGTTACGTGGCTTTTAAGAGCTATAACTGTGATGGACGAATATGAAAGTTAGTGCTTCAATTTTTCACTAAATATAATACTTAAATACAATTTTATATTTTAAATGATGTAATCACTTATATTTCTCCTGTTAGATTCAATACATTATGATGATATATCCTCAATGGAATATGAGCTTAAAAAAATGTTGAATTATATACATTGTGAAATTTTAAGATTTGAGTACGAGTCTCCTACATTTTGTTGCGATATAGAAAAATTAAACTAACAAACATTGAAATTCTAAATAATTTGAGTGCGCTATTCATTTCCCTATTGGGAAGAAGCAATAGAATTTTGGGCAATATTCATTTGCTCAATTGCATATTTTATTTTACCGCTTTGGACTTGAAATTAGATAAAAAGATTGCATCTGCATGATAAGGTGTATACACTTTTCTAGCAGAAAAACTAATATATCATGACCTTCCTGGGAGTTTACTAAATTTTTTATATATTTGCTGATGAAATGAACATTTAATAAATTAGATAGTTTTAAGAGTATAAATAGGACAATGAGTACTATAGTTCAAGAAAGGAGCTATATGCACCCACAACCCTGTGTTTTATGAAATGAGCCAAAAAAACCCTGTAAAAAAAAAATTAGTAAAATAAACCCTGTATTTTTTATTTTTTGCAAACCGCCCCTTTACACCATTTAGTCAAAGAACCGACGTGTTTTGTCAAAATTGCCCTTCTTTCATTACAATACATTCTTAAAGAACTATATGCAGCTACAACCCAGTGTTTTATGAAATGAGCCAAAAAAACCCTGTAAAAAATTAAATAGTCCAAAAATTATAATATATATATATATATATATATAAATATATGCAATTAATAAAATATTAATTGTATATATATAATTATAATTAGTGTACAACACATATATATTTTCATTATAATATTATATATATTTATTTATAAGATTTTTAATAAATATATAATATAATTTATATATTTATATACATTATATATATATATATTAAATATTATTTATATGTATTGTAAAATAATTATATATATATATATATATATATGTATATTAAATAAATTTATAAATAATATTTAATACGTATAGTACATTAGTAATTTTAATATTTTATACATATGCATGTATATATATAATATATTATATAATACATACATATAAAAGAAATTTCAAAAGGAAAAAAAAGACATTACATATATACATATTAAATATTATTTATATGTATAGTACAATAATTATATATATATATATATATATATTGTATGTATATTCAATAAATTTACAAATTCTACAAAAAAATAAATAAATAAATTTATAAATAATATTTAATATATATATATATATATATATATATATATATATATATATATATATCTATATATATGTATGTTCAATAAATTTACAAATTCTACCAAAAATAAATAAATAAATTTATAAATAATATTTAATACATATAATACATTAGTAATTTTATACATATACATGTATATATATAATACATACATATATATACATATAAAAGAAATTTCAAAAAAAAAAAAAAAAGTTGATAGGATTTCTTCCGCCGAAATTTCAAAAACGCGCCTCAGGGTTTTTTCTGCAAAAATTTGAAAACATAGGGTTTTATATGATAATTTTTTTTTTCACGGGGTCTTTTTTTATCATTTCACATGACACAAGGGGTTCCTTGCAAAAAACCCAAATATAATGTTGGGGTAAATTTGTCATTTTACGCGAAAAAGTGAAGAAAAATCCAATATCACACGCAGTAAACGTGCGTGTGATTCAAAAACGCGTCTCAGGGTTTTTTCTGCAAAAATTTGAAAACATAGGGTTTTATATGAGAATTTATTTTTCACGGGGTCTTTTTTAATCATTTCACATGACACAAGGGGTTTCCTTGCAAAAAACCCTTCAAGAAAGTTATAAATTTTGTCACACTTTGTTGAGACTCAATATGAGGTTAAGAATAGAATGAAACAAAATATTTGAGAATTCAACTTTATCTGAAGAACTAATAAAAATTTTAAAGGATAATTATTAAGCAAACTTTTTAGGGGATTAAAGGATTATCCATCAATGGATGATAATCAACTTAATATCTCAAAAGATATTTGTGACGCACTGAAAATTTAGGACGCAGTGTACTTGACCATCAGTGAATGAAGCGAGAAAATCAAAAGGAATAAGACACAAGGAAGAAACATTCCATATTACATATAAATGCATCATAATTATGTGTTTTACTTTAATTAGCTTAATTTGCATTACAACTTCAAATATTTAGATTAATTACTATACCACTGGTACCAGAGCTCTAGGTTGCAAATAGCTTGAGTTCTTGTGTTTTGAGCTTTGATATTAGATTATGGACTCTGGACCTTGTGTGTTATAGTTTATGTGATTGCATGTTTTAATTTGGTTGTGTCAAGTGCATTTTCACCATAACTTGATTTAGTGGCGAAAGGAAAATTTTCAGTTTTTAATACTTGAATTGTGATGGATCATCGTAAGAATATTGATCAACCAATCAATGGTTCATTATCATTTTTGTACTGAGCCCTAGATTCTACCTAAGTCAAGCCTTAAGATAAGAGTTAGCTCGCTTATTTGTGTTGTCCTTTCATATATCCAGTCAATACTTGAATATGTTAGTTGATTTCGTATTTTAATGCTTGAACTTTGGAAGCCGACGAAGGATACCTGATTATGTGATTACTTGTCTATTATACAGACTAGATGTTGTGACGCCCCGACTTTTCGACCGTACAGGTATGATGTCACGAGTGTGCTACGTGCGTATTTAAATTATTTAAGTATGCAATTATGTGATTTATTTGATAATTGAATGTTTATCTTATGCTTTACGTTTTTATTTTGAACGTTTCGTACCTTTCGAACCCGTCCTTGGTCCGTTTAATTCTGAATTCTATTCCGATTTTGTGACAACTTGTTATGCATGAAATATATGAATTATGAATGTGTTTATATGCCTTATACATGCTTTAGAACTCGTTTGGTCAGGTCTTTAACCGTTTTGGTGAAACGGAACTTAAAGGGGTTAAAGAGCATTTAGTGCACCTTGGGTTCCGGCGGGCGGTGTATTTAACTCCACAGTTGGACTCATTTCAACAATTTGGATCCAACGGAACAAGCCTCATAACTTTGTTAGGAAAACGAAATAGAAATGCAGCGAAAATTTAAAAAATTTCCCAATAAGATAGAATCGAATCTTGTAATTCCTATTCCCAAATTCGTAGAGATCAAGAAACTCACTTAGATAGAAGCTTTTTTGACATGTTCTAGTCGCCCAAGAACGCTCTTCACGCGGCTTGTCCCCAAAAGCTCCCTCGAATCTTTCAAGACTTCACGATAGTAGCCCTCTAGAGAATTAGTCCACCAACCTCGACCACGATCCGAATAGGGAGGATGCTAGTTCTATATTCGGTGTTTAGGCTCTAGGGTTTAGTGTATAATATTTGGAGAAGGAGAATTTGTCTAACATTCATCAAGGGGTTCGAACCCCTTGTATTTATAGCCTAAGGGGTTCGAACCCCATCTCCTTTTAAAGATAGGATTTGCTAACCTACTAGCTATTGTTTGTTGCTTGGAGAGAAAAACTCTTAGTTTGACCAAAAGTCTCCTTTTGACCAACTTGTCAAGCAAGACATAATATCTAACTAATTTAGATATTTTATTTTACTTTATTTATTTTATAATAAATAACTTGAAGCTAATAATTAATTAATTCTCAATTAATTATTTATTAGATTTTATTTCTCCAAATTAGAACTTTAATATTAATTCATAATTAAATTAAAGTCCATTAAATAATTAATCAAGATTAATTATTTAACCACACTATTCACGTGACACGTGTCCCACACGTGTGGACCCCACCAATCACCTATTGGTTCAATCAACTCGTTTAATCGATTTTAAGCCTTAACCCATGTAACCGGGTTGTTATGTGTGACCCTCTAGGTTCTTAATTCAATTAGTAGTGATCCTAATTAGTTAATTAGTCCACAGATCATACGACCATAGTCTAGCAACAGGTGTATGACCCCTAGCTGAATAAGAATGTCTCAATTCGAAAGAACCTTTAAGTCATTGATTCATGTGAGATACAATTCTCCAACATCCCATCTCTCAATCAAGATCTAGGGCAAGGGAATAATTAGAACCCTAATAATCTTGATCCTAAAGTTAAGTGCATTTCTTATCCATTTGATCTCTATCAAAGAAATTCATTTCTTGATATCTTGATCCACTGCCTTAGCCAAGGACTCCATGATGGCATATGAATGACTTACACAATAAGAGATCAACTTGTTAATGCAAGTGTAGGTCGTTTATTGATTCTCATATGCTTCCATATGCCACTTGTGCAACCCCAACATAAGCCTTGAATCGGTTGTCTAAGGCGACACCCTTTAAAGCTTACACTTAGGATTGCAGAGTTAGCTCACAAATCATCGATGGAGTCTCAAATCTAAGGACTACTTAATCACATCAATGACTCGTGAGATATTTTCTAATCTGGAAGTTTATATTTCCAGAAATAGAAACTTCCTTTCCCATTTAGGAATCTTCTCACACGGGATACCTCAGTTTACTCACTTAGAATAAGTAAGCACCCCCATTATCACACACGTATCAACAATACAGTTTGCTCCCCATGAAACAAGGTGGTTCTTCTTAAGGACGTGATCACACGAGCAAGCCTCGAACGAGTCAAGTCGACACTCCCACTGTCTTTAGGACTCATCGGCTTGGAGAGATTTCTAATCATGACTTATGTGATATAGGGCTCATTCCATGAACCACTTCACCTAAATGGTTGAGTCCTATAAGGCATATTGATTAGGGGAGTTCTCATACATGCGCAGTTAAAGTAATCAAACAATCAAACAAGAGCATATAAATAAATGTTTGCCAAAGTTCGTTATATCATTCAAATATTGTTTGTGATTTACAAAGGAAAGTACTAAGCGGACTATTACATCGGCTTTTTCCTAAAAAACTTTTTAAGCCCGTTTGGACCTCCGAATCTTCACCGAACCGAATAGCTTGAATTGGTATGCACTATCCTACCCATTTTGGTTATATCCGACCCGTTTTAGCTCCAAATTACCCTATTCTTGAACCCCTATCACCCCAACACACCCCTCTACCTGATTTGGCTTCCCCATTTTGGACCGCATTCAAGAAAGAGAGGAAAAAGAATCTTAAAGTAAGAAGAAGGGGAGAAACCCGACACTTTTCACACCCTTGAGATTTTGAGCTCATATCTCTTCCATCCTTCATCCGATCTTCAAGGTAAGCATATTTTCATGTTCTCCATGCTATTTTGCTTCTTTTCATCCATGAAACCTTGGTTTTTCCCTTGATTTGCTAGAGATATGGGTTAGAGTATGAATAGTGGTAAATAGTGAGGGTTTATGTTTATATGTGAATCATATGCATTTCCTTGTGATTTATTTTGGTTTGATGCATATTTTATGACCACAAGACATCCATTAATGCTTCTATATTCGTGTATTAAGTGGTAGTTGAGTTTTTATGGAGTTACCATTAATGCTCCAAGCTTGAAATGCAAGAACATGTATATGATTAAACCTTCTTCACTTGCTCTTGGTTGTGCTTCGATTGTGGACTAGATTTAGGGATGATTTTTGTGATTTTTTGATGCCTAAACTTGCCTTGATGTGTTACCTAGCTTTGCTATGAGTTTTGTAGGGTTTTGTGGCTGATTTGCAGGTGTTTGCGCGAAGAAGACGAACCCGGGCGCAGCTAATGCCCGTTAGCATTTTTGGAGGTCACGACCATTTGCTTCACTTGGAGCCCCTGTACCCACTATCGGCCATTAGTGGAGGATTGAAAAGAGGGGACTAATGGCCATTAGTCCCCCAGACCTTGTGTTTTACGTGCTTTGTTCATTTGTTTGTCCGTTTTGCTCTTTTCCCTCTCCGATCTTGATCCTTGTGTGTTGTATGCTCATTTATGTGTATGAATTGCTATGTTGTGACTTGTTAATGTGTGATTTTTATATGTTTAATGTTTGGATGATGTGTATATGCATGTCTTGGTATGATCTCGATGCTTGTGTGCGAATACGAACTCGAATGCTCGACGTCTCCTCCCTTGTTGGTAGCTAAGTATATGTTTGTTTCGCCTTTGTTTCATATGCTCTTTTCCGTTCCCAACTTTGATTTCCTAACTTGTTTTATACTCTGATATGAATATGAATTGATGTGATATGATGAATTATATGATATTAAGGTATGCTATTAAGTGTTAAATGTTTCATGTGTTCGTAATTGATTAAGTGTTACCATTTGCCATCTCATTTGCATCAATTACATTAATTGTGCACATAAACACCTCTAAATATGTTTTATGAGCGTGATTGAATATGTTGAGTTATGTAATAACTTCGTTTGCATGATATTGATATGAATATGAACTTTGCCTAAGTGATTGCATCCCTTAAGTGTATAAACATACGTCGTGCATCTATATGGTTCATTTTCAGTCTAAGTCTTGCATTTTGTCTCCAGTTTGTTCAGGTGCACCCGACTGGTGTTTTGTTGGCCAAGTTCATTCTGGGGTGAATCGATCGGGTGTCATCGGCTTCATCGGTGTAAGGTGAGGTTAGGATATAGTTAAAACCTAATGAAATGTGACCGTTTTCAAATGCATGCGACTTATAAGTCTTATGTATATGCAAATATGTGCGAGGTATGAATTTTGATGGCTTTGTCATATGTTTGAAAGTATGAACGCTATGTGTGAGCCTATGTATGCTTAGTCTTAGTTTTGATATGAATTTGAGGTAAGTAGGTGTGTGGTATGTACGTACGATATGATAAGTATGATATGCATGTGTTATGTCTGTCTGTCTGTCTGTCTATAGAGGGATTTGACTTTGACTTTGAATTTGATGGGCCTTGAAGATTTGTGCGAAGGAGCCCCGGGACGGTGTCAGGCCATCGGGTTAACTCCTGAGAACTATCTCCATTTGAAAGGATCAACCCGGACCCCATCAGGAGGTTGGTTGAGGGATGGAATCCTCGGGCATGAGTGTCATGAAAGTCACGATCCACACATATTGGAACCGATGGTTAGGGTAGGTACAACCCTTCTATCACCGGAGAAGACGTAGGAATGTCTGACTTTATTTTTATTTGAATTTGAATATGATTATGAACTGAGGAGTTGGTTGAAGTTTGAGCTCATGCCCGCCGAGTGTTCTGCCTGTCTGTCTGTCATAAGTTCGTGAAACGGGGGTAGATTCTTAAATTAAGATAAATTTTGGTATATTTTAACCTAATAAAACATGCTCTGATATGTCTGTTAAGTTTACTCTGTTATGAACCTACACTTTGTCACTTTGATATATGTAACTTAAGCTCCGTTTTGTTTTGTTTGTTAAGTCACCCTATATATATTATCACGAGCAAATGTTTTGGCATGCAAAAACTAATCCCGGATTCACGAACATCTACTTTTGAACGTGTTGTGCTCTTATGTATATGTAGGTGTGTATGTGTAGCCCCTCACTCAGTCTTTAGACAACCCTCTCCTTCCTCATGTTTTTAGCTTTGCAGGTTTGCTTTGGAGTTCGAGCTAGGTGGTGTGAGTCGGTCTCTGGAGTCTGTTTTGAGTCGAGTCTTTTGTATAAGTTTGATTCCTTTGCATACGCACTTTGAATTCGTTTAAGTTTATTGGATATGATTGTATGTATGTATATGTATGTATTGTTTAACTTACGTAATGATTCGGGACGGGCTTCTAGGGATAGTATGAACCAGTTTGAAATTATGATATATGATTTATGTTTATGTTTGATATTCGGAATTAGGTATTTATGCTAGTTAAACCCTGTTGGGATTAGTGCCTTGAAAATTCAATTTGTTGAATTAATTAAACCGAATTTACAGCAAATTGTGAGTATTTCATATATTGATAATTAATGGCGTGTGGTGGTATTCTTATATGAAATGTGTTTCATAGGAAAAGACTTTGAATACCGAAATCATATAACATAAAGTTCTAGTCGGTAAGATAAGAATATGTTCTTATCAAGACTATAACGTGGTTATATAAGATGATTAGTCTTTCGTCATAGGGAATTGTGATTCCAGTTATAACACGTTGATGATTTTCAATAGGATTGGAAACATCGAACTGGACCACAGAGATTATTCATTTTATACTGCTATCTAAAATGAATAAAATCTCAGGAAGCATTGTACTCTTAGTCCTGATAATATTTCGGCTTTAGGCATGTAGTGTTAGTCACTGTAATATACTCAAAGTGAGGTCTCGGTAACGGATGGCCAAAATACTTTGTACATTCGGTGACAACATGAAATGTGCTAAAGAGTTATATTGATCAAGGAATGAGGAATCTGTGGCCTTGCTGGAAGGTAAAAGATATCCTTGAAATAGATTTGCAAAAGTTCGAATTAAAACTTTGGCCAAAGCACTCTGAGTGATACGTCACCGAAGTTGTATGATGAATGTGTTTCACATACAGAGAATTTAAACTTAAGGCGAATCAATAAATTTCAAATTGGAGATGAAAAATAAAATGATAGTAGTTGTAATTTATTTTTCATGGATATCTACACGGAGGAGTAAAATGCGAAATTATTCTAGATCGAGAAATTCGTGAATAATTTAATTAATTTTAGAGTGCAACAGTATTTATTTAGTGGAAATAAATATTGTTAAACGGTAATTAATTACTATCATGAGATGATAATATATTAACCCATTTGGAGCTAAAATTAATTAGTCCTGCAGGTTCCCTTGCAAGTCCCAAATTGAAAACTCGAAGAGAAAATATTAAAAGGAGAAAGAAAAATGAATTTTTAAAGTGTTTGAAAATAGCCAAGTGATTCATTTTAAGAAAATAAATTAAGTTCCAAAGAGTTGGAAATGCCGAGAATTTTATTTTGGAGAAAATAAAATTTTCATCGATTTTTTTTTTTAATTTGATGACGTGGCAGTGAAGCGAATGGGCGCTGTGTCGTGGGTCAGTTAACTGGGCACCAGGTGGCGCCACACGTGGACGGCGGAGATTGCGCCGCGTCAGCGCACGTGGACGATCCAGATTAGATCTGGACCGGGCCAGTCAACGGGTCGGGACACGTGGCAGAACCGGGATCGACCACGTGTCGAACCGATTCGGTTGGATCGGACCAAGACCAAAAACCCTAGAAACGCGGGTGCCATAACACGCATCACCTTCAGGCGGCGCGTGAGGGCGCGTGCGGCTGAGTTTCGGCAAGTGGCCGGCGGTTTTCATGTTTTCCATCCAACTTTAGGAGCTACAACGTAATCACCTCGGTTTTCGTGTCCAAGTTGCACAAGCAAGTGAGATGTGAAATTACTATTTTACCCTCGGTTTTTCCCCTATAAATAGGGGCCTTGGCACTTCATTTTTTCCATCCAACTTTGGGAGAGGTTTTGGCTGAGCTCTCGGCTTTGAAACCATATCCCTTTTCTCCTAGTTATTTCCGATTTATTTTGGAATTAATTTTAATTAGGTGTTTATATATAAAATGCCTAATTTCGGGAGATTAAACCTTGAAAAGGGTTTTCTAATTTAAAGTTTATTTTCTCTAAGTATTTAGAGAAATACTTTCGGAGCCCACACTCCGAGGGTTTCTCTGGGGTTATTGTAGGGAAGCTCTGCCGGTTTCACGAGGAGTGATCGTGTATCGGGTTCCCGGGAGGTGAACGCGGTAACCGTCTTATGTGAAAGCAAAGGAGTTGGAAAAATATCGTTAGATAGCCATGTTTGCAGTACGGTAATATTTTACAGTTGTATTATATTAAGCATGATAAATTATATGCTCTTAAGTGTTAATTGCATGTTAGATATTTATCTGGTTAAGTGATTTAAAATTTATTATCAATTGCATGTATATACTTGAGTAGATCCGGCTAGTCTTCCGCTATTGTATTAAAATGTTTTAGAAATATTTTAATACTTGTATTATAAGAAAAATTTTAAAATGTGGTCTCGTACCGCTACTGTTCTGGGCCCACCACCGCCCAACAATTGGTATCAGAGCCGTGCTCTTGATATATACATGCATTGATATGATGTATGCGATGTATAATTTTAAATCTGCTACTGTGTCCGTAAATTCTGTCAAAGGAGATTGATTTTTAAGTGGGACCGTTGTGACCCCTCCAGTGTTTCCTGGGAATTTAAGTGGAATGGTATTTCTTTGGGAAACAAGTTAATTACTTTCCCTGAAAAATTACCGAATCAGTAAACATGATTTAAATTATGAGATAATTTATTTATAACATGTTTATTTTATGCCATTTATTTTAAGCATGCTAATTATGTGATAATTATATGAAAGCATGCTTAATTATTCTATCTTATGGCATGATCATGATAATATGAGATATTATGCTATTTTCAATTATGCATATTTTATTTAATGTGATTAGATAAATAATGTTTAATAGAGATTAGACGCAATGCATAATTGGACTAATATTTTTCGGCCTAATTAATAAATAGTTATTAAATTGCCTTAAAATATTATTGAGATTTTAAATATGATTTAGTAATCCTAGTGAGAGCGTATTAATAAGATTAATCACGTCCGACATCGAGACGCCAAAGGTGATTATATAATAATCAAAAGATAATCCACACTTTCTAAAAAATTCAAGTGGGAGCGAGATAAAAAGAGTTGGATTCTTACGGTCTCCATTACCAGTCTATAGTATAGTGGATGCGTACTATTCCCTTCGGCGGGTATATATTCGCGGTATACAAGATTAGACTTCTTTGGATAGAATGAAATACGGGAAAGTCAGCTCGACCACACCTCCGTGGAGTGTCTTGACCTACTCGTACGGACCTCTAGGGATGGTGCACACTTGACTAAGTAATGTATTAACCTCCCTTCGGAGCTCTGTTACATTTACTTAGAGGCTGAGGGTTGCGTATATACACAGATCTGAGGAAAATATACCAGATCTGGTAAACAGAACTTTGATTTCTCAAGTGGGGAGTGAAGGGGAACTTTTTTGCAAATGGGAAGCAAAGAGAAATTTTTTAAGGCATGGGGAATTTTCAAAGAAGACCCCTAAATCTAAATGAAAATTATATATATTTTTATCATGGATTTGAATTATGGGTCAAATAAAGCGTATGGAAATTGAGGCGTGCTCCGCTCCTTTTTCTGGAGATACAATCAAGGACAGACGGTTGGCCATTTCTCCAATTAATCTTTATTAAATTATTGAATTTATTTTATTATTTAAAACATAAAATAAAATGATATATTTAGTTTTTATATAAAAGAGGGAGCATTGGTAATGACAACACTTGTACGGATGCTTGTCTTCTTTTGGATTCTCTAACAATATTCTAATTAAAGGGTTAATTTAATAAATTTTCTCTTTTTTTTTCTCTCTTTAAAAATGGTAAAAGATATGGATTTAGGCTTGAGCCTAATCCATTAAATATAAAGAAAGACTATATATACATTTTGGGTTGGATCCATGCTTTATAATATGGTGTATTGGAGAGTAATCTTGTTTTTTATAGGGCCCAAAGTAGAATTTAATTCTTACCATATCTTGGTTAGTCGATTCGATGGATTTGAATTTGAATCCGATTTGAATTTGAATTTTAATTGAAGTATTAACAAATCAGATGCAATTGTAATATTGTTTGATTTGAAATATGGGGTTTAAATTTGAATTCAAACATTGTCCGATAGAATATTAGAGCTCGTTGAAACGAAACCAAATAGAGTTCGTCGAAATGAAACCAAATAAAAGTATATTTTCATTCATCTTTTAGGACAAATTTCTACGAAAGCAAAAAATCAAAAGAAATGATCATCAAGAAATTTTATGGTAAATTACAACAAAAGCTGTCACTAAACACCACTTTATTGTCATTCTAAGCACAACCCATAACACTTCAATTTCCACATGAAAATGAAGTGCCAAATTTCACGTCTACATAGCACAATTGGCACAACTTATCTACAACAAAAACCTACTCATATGTGGGTTTCTTTTTCAACCTAGAGCTCATCCTTTGGTGGTGGTTTAGGGTTGTTTGAAGATAGTTTGATGGGATATGAAGCTAACATGGCTATCCCACACAGCCCTTCTTCTTTATCGATCTCCCGTTGCAGCTTTATGTAGCCCTTTTCTCCCCGTTCTTCACCAAACGAGTTCTTCACTATCCAATACTTCGTCCCATCAATGGTGGTTCCATATCCTACCAAACCCACACCGTGGTCTAGCTTCGTCCCACACTTTCCTGTGAATACTTCCTATGATTCAAGAAAACGCACGTTTTAGGATTTCTGGCTGTTAGGGATATCTAATATTTGACCATAGGAATAAAAACACTACATGCCTTGAGATCCGACTCAAGTACACAAACTTTACTGAGGTTTGAGAAACTATGGAAAATTTCCTCAGCATACCCAAATGGATGCTATTATAGTCATAATTGAACATTGATCAGCAAGTGTCCATGATAAAAGTATCGAGACTTATGATATGAACAAAATTTTGGATGAATGATTGGGGGATGTTTTTGTAATTTCCTAAAATCACAGGGGAAGTTTGTGTAATTAAACCAAAAGCTGAGGGCATGCTCGTGACACTATCCCTTGGTTAAATTATTATTAATAATAGAAAACTTTACACGGTGGAGTCGTTTAGTATGGTATACCAGGTTATTAAAGGTACTAAATATCTCATGTTTCTCATTTCTAATGGTTAACAAAGGTAAAGTCAAAATCTTAGTTCTCCTTTGTTATTTGACAATTTGAAGTTCCTTCCCAGATTAGAAGAAAGAGAACCTTTTCGTGATATCTTTCATGTGGGATGTTAAAAATTTTCTACACAAGTTGTGAAAAGTGAGTATCTTATATTTTTAATCTGATTAGAATTGCATATGAGAACTTCCAGCATCAATGGCTACAGAGACAGGTTGGTTAGCAGCAGCTTTCATCAGTGCTTTCTCATTGTTCACCGGCACATTCTCGTGCCCATTGATCATCATCACCACTGGTGAATTCATCTGCCAACATGAAGAAATTGAAAATCACTGATAAACTTCTCTCTATGTAATATCTACACAACATCAGGTGTTTCCAAGAACTTCAGCTTTTGGAGAAATAATCGAAGCTAAAAAAGGAGAGAGAGAGAGAGAGCATAATTGTTTCATTCTGTTTCATCCCCTTCTGCATAATATACAAGTTCAAGAAAGCTTATCAACATAATTCAACAATTTGACCTTCTGCAAAATATTATGAAGTACTCATACAGATGATGAGAAAGCATATATCGACAAAAATAAGTCAAAAGCATCGAATCATATATCGCCAATCAAACCAGAACTACCAAACGTATGTCATTTTATTCATCATACTAAGAGCAATTGCTGTATATGACAATTGCTGGAAAAAGTAAAACTCCGAGTACATGAATGGCAATCATCTTTCTGATAAAAATACCCAAGTTTAAGGGAATTTAATTCATGTTTGGTTACAATTCAAAAGGACAAGGACAGAACGAGGAGCGTAATTGAAACTGCAGTTCAAATCTGATATCTTAGGCAAGGGCGTCCTTCTCCTTTTGTTGCCGATATAGTTCCTCTCTTGTTCTCCTTATCTCAGCCTCTTTCTCCATTCTCTCTTTCTGCACATTATCGAGAGAGAAATATTTCTAGTTTAGCATTAAAGCAATTGGCAATAATTCATGATTTAAACTTTAAACAAGAGAAAATAGCTCAACAACTTTAGCAGCAAGACAGTTTAGTACCTAACTACCCCATTATTGTATCTGATGAACAATAAGGGGGTTCGGAAACAGGATTTGCAAAATTTGCACTAAAATGTATCACAATTATTGCAAATTGTAATTCCAAGGTTCATATTTCAACCTCCCAATTCCAAAGCACAACAAAACATGTTTAAGCATTCCTTGAAATCACAAAAGCAATGTTTTTGCCAATCATAAACCACACAATTTAAAAACAACACATTCCATAATCAAGAAAATGACATCACTAATAATACTAAGAACAGTTGAGACATGGAGCCCTAGTCTTGTGCCATATTGTCCCATAACAAAGTTAAGTTTAGGGATTTTTCCTCATAGCAGAAGGAAAGACTGGAGCTTGTATAAACTCTTCTTGAAGGGGGAGAAGATAAGGTATTATCAGTAACAACTAACGAAGTCTTGAAAAAGCTTTCTTGAATCAAGAAAGAGAGAAATGAAAGGAGGAAAGAGAGTTTCGGATAAGCCAATATGCTATTCGATTCAAGTAAAGGTCCCAAATATGAAAACCTAACACTCTGTTTGGTCGAGGAAATTGGAAGAGAAACGAAAGGAAATTGTTCAGGAAAAAGAATTCATGTGTGTTTGATTACAAATGAAAAGAGAGAATAAACGAAAAAGTACAGAAAAATATAACCTAACAAGTTTCCCTCCTTGTTGAGGAAAAATCAAGGAAAACACGCTCCTCATTCCAATCCATTTGGCACTTTAATACTTCCTCACGCGTTCAAGTTTGTTCGCTCCAACTCAACTTCACCATTTCAACTCAAATATATCTCACCCTCTCCAGTCTCTCGACATCTCTTCCGGTATTCTTTTTTTCCCTTCATTTTCTCTAGAACAACCAAACAAGGAAGTCATGAAAAAGTAATTTCCTTACCAATTTCCCTACTAACCAAACAAAATTAGAATTTAGATTTCTTTGGGTTTCTTTTCTTTTCCTCAGCATTTTCCTTTTCCCTTCTACATTCCCCCAACCAAACATAGTGCAAGCCTTCAAAAGTCCCAACTCATTACTGCACAAATCAACATAACAGAACAAATAGAAACTGAAATTCGTTAAGCCCTAACAATGATGAAGCACAAATTAACAGAATACGCACATAAAAAACTTGTCTGCACACAATCCAAAAACCAAGCAAGAAAACCCCCCAAAATCCCCAATCAAAACAACCAAAACCCTCAATCTCCCATTTCAGGTACCAAGATTAGCCAATTAACGCACAGAAACAAAAACCCATTAAATATCAACCATCAAAAAGCAGAAATTGACGACGTAATCCATGGAAATTATACCTTTTCGTCCTGGTGAAGGGCAATCCAGACATGGACTTTATCCATGGTCTGCCAGAAAACAAATGCGCCAAGCGACATTCCGAAGAAAGTAGAGACTTTCACCATCTTCACTATTTCAGCGATTCAAACAGTGTTCTTGCTCGCTGAAAGGGGAGCTCCAAAGTTCAATGATTTCTTCCAGATGTGGGTGAATGACTTTTCGCAAAAACGACGCAGTCCAGAGATTTACTATAAACGACGTCGTTCCAGATGCTTTAATCATAGTAAGAGTTAACTCTAGTTAGGAGTAGGGGGGTGGACAAATATTTTAGGGTTAATTACACCTAGCCCCTATATTCGATGAGGTAATTACAATCTGCCACCATTTTTAGATTAAATTACAGACATCATCCTTCAGGAAATAAGAAATTACATTCAAACCCCATTTTCGTTTAAAAGTTGATGACGTCAGCAAAATTTTTAATGAAAACCCGAAAATACTCTCAGTTGACTTTGATCAAAGTTTTTATTCCCATGTTGTCCTTGGGAGTTACCTATAATTAACTATACTAATATGGGGGTTAAGTATAATATTTGTAATAAAATTTCTTAATTTTTATTTTTGGACAAAATATAATCGTTATAACGGCTATATTCCTCTTTGAATTATAATTAATTATACACTTCGTTCATATTTTATTTGATTTTATATATTTAGTTTGATTTGTAAAACTCGCACATGTTTTCTTCAAATTAAATAAGTCTTATTTTTTATTAATACATTATCTTAATCTATTTAAAATAGTATTTTTGCGGAATTAGTACTTTATCATAGAAACTTACCGGTAACGACATTTGAACTAATTCTAAAATATAAAAACTATAATTTGTATTATGCCATCAAAGATGCAAATTGTTCTCACTACATTAAAAAATTATAAACTAACTCAAATCGAATCAAATCTAACTAAAAAGGTTCGGTATTTAAAGTTTTACTAATTATATATATGTACGAGAAACTTTTATATTTACATGAAAATGTTAATACATATATTATAAATCAAAAGTTTGTAATTTTAATTAATAATTAATTATTATTTAATAATTATTAGTAATAATTTATATTTATATAAAAAATAATTTAATTTCTAATTTTAAATTAATATCTTTTTTTATTAAGCTAAGTAAATAAAAAAATTCAATAATAAAGTCACTACAATTAATTATGTTTCTAACTAATATTTAACTATAACTAATTAATCCTTATATTTTATTTTAACATTGATAATAAAATAAATATTTAATTCATATTAATAAATTGTAGTTGAAAGAGGAATATAATCGTTATAAATGTTATAATTTGTCCAAAATGACAATTGGAATTCTTTTTAGAAAATATTACACTTAACCCCCATATTAGTATAGTTAATTACAGGTAACCCCCAAGGGCAACATGGGAATAAAAAGTTTGACCAAAGTCAACGGAGGATATTTTCGGGTTTTCATTAAAAATTTTGCTGACGTCATCAAATTTTAAACGAAAATGGGGGTTGAATGTAATTTCTTATTTCCTGAAGGGTGGTGTCTGTAATTTAATCTAAAAATGGTGGCGGATTGTAATTACCCCATGTAATATGGGGGATAGGTGTAATTAACCCAATATTTTACTACTATTTTAGGGGTGTGCAAAAAAATAAAAAAAAAAATTGTAATCAAATCGAAACCGAATTGAAATCGAAAAATTATTATTATTATTATTTTTTTTGATTGAACACACTTGAGCGATATGATTTAGGTCCTATAAGTTTAGGCATAACAGATTTGGCCTTACATTAAACTATTTGGCCCTTGATTTTATCACATTAGTTCCACATTTATATAAGATTTACTCGATTGTCGTTTACAATAATAGTCACACGGGTTCTCAGAAGTAAAAATCATATATTTACAAGAAGTTAGAGCGACTATTTTCTTTTTTCCAAACTTAATTAAAACACATAAAACCTTACATAATCTTTCACACTAAAAATTCCAACTAAAGACTTAATATTTTCGAAAAATTGGTACGTTGGCATATAAATGAGTAACTACTTTCCTTAATTTTCATAATATTTATCGAATTGCACCCGTGAATAGCAACGAGGTGCGAATTGACCATAAACGAACAACTGAATAAATGAGTTACGTAAATAGGATTAAATGTGTTAAAACTAAAGACTAAATGTGTTAAAATTTTGGATTAAGGACATACTTATAGGACAAAAAATGTAATTTTGTCTAATTCTCCAAACAAAGCCTAGTGTGAGACTGCGACAAGCCAAACTAGAAGTTAAAGTAGAAGCGGAAGCTGTAAAGAATTGCAGTACTAAAAGCCGTGAGTGTTTGGAAAAAAAAGTGATAAGCAGAAATAATCAGTTGAGTGTTTGCGAAGAAAAGTTAATAATCACTTTTAATTTTTATGAATTTACTAATTTGTCCCGAAATTAAAAACATTTGTAGATATTATAATATGATTCAAGTATTACTATAAAAATTATTATAATTTTATATAAAATTATTTTAATTGATCAAATATAGAATTATTCTATATATAACTTTATTTATAAATTTATAAAAATTAAGAATAGAGAAAAGATATACCTCTCTTGCAGATCTTTAGTGATAGGATTTTTTTTAAATTACGAAATTTTGATTGGAGGAAAAAAAAAAAAAAAAAGATATAAGATATAGAAAAAGAAGATGTAATGAATGTATAAACCTTATATTTGTATTTGTATGTAAAAAGTTAATTTAAGAATAATAATATTTTAGTAAGGATATTATTGTCAAAATAGAATTTTAAATAAATACAGAAAACCGTATAATCTATAAGCAAAATCCAAAAGGTTGCTTCTGGATTCTGGCTTATTTCTGCTTAAATTAAGAAGAAGTTGGTTTTCCAAACACTCCAAAACTGCTGAAAATAAGTACTTATCTCATAAGTGATTATTTTTAGAGTTTGCAAACACTCCCTCTAACTCGAATCTAATTCGGTATAATGATCAAATGACAAGTGTATATAATTGGTTAGATTTAAGCGACCCGTGTTTGGACTAAAATTTCTGAACGTTATGTATAAATGAAGTACAGGAGATCCAAGTCCAACACCTTGAAACACACCATTACAAGAGTAACAATGGCTATGCT
Source organism: Lantana camara (assembly GCA_037501455.1). Lineage (NCBI taxonomy): Eukaryota > Viridiplantae > Streptophyta > Magnoliopsida > Lamiales > Verbenaceae > Lantana > Lantana camara. The sequence goes on from CM074860.1 coordinate 15,983,395, forward strand.
TGGGCAAATACAATCTAAAATTGTGGTCACTTTCATGAGAATCATGACGCAGAATTAGGCCGGCAGATGATTAATGATTAATACCTGTAAATGCTCCAAAGTGAGATGCACTGTTTCAATCAACTCTTATCATTATATTTGATCATTTCTTTCTGTCTTTTTGGAATTTCCAAATCCCTTCATCCTATGCTTGGATCCTATAGCAATAGCAATACTCTTGGACCTCGTATTTCATATTTGTGTTTCATCTCATGTTTCGTTCGTATACAACCGCCAAGTATATTAAAAGTCTAGTAAATAAGTCCGACAAAGAATAAATTCACCTAAAAAATAGAAAACCATATCTAAATGAGGAAACTAGCAATTTTGAAATTGAAGATTTTTGTGATTCTTTTTAACTTCAACGTTGCTCGACTGCTGACGCGATTTATCAAGAACGACCATATAGGTAAAAATTGGCTTTCAAAAGCAGAACTCAATCACATGATAAGTATTATTACACGGGCTTCGTTATTAATATCTACTCATCAAAAGTATATATCAATCGTATAACTAATTACGATACACTCAGATCCGATCAGAATTAGAATATCCCAATCCGGATATAAAAACCCTTTGAATTTGTTAGTTTGTGAAGATTCCCTCCCTACAAAAAGATCTATTTTGGTCATTATTTCATCCACCAAGTTACCAAAAGGACTAAAGAATGCCCCAAAAGAACCACCAAAAGTGTGATGAAATACAAACTATGCCGGCTAAATGGAAACTATGCATTTGATTGAGTCCAAATGTCAATAGCATTAAATACTGCACATGACATAACTTTTGATGCAAACTCCACCAATGAGGCAATGAACTCCTAGGGAATGTTAAACATTCTACAATAACCATCCCTATCTCTCAGAATCTTGACACCATTTGCCAACATTAATGTGCTTAAAAAAGGAAGAATTTTTGTGGAACCATTTTGTATGTAGAAACTGAGAAATATGGGGAGTAAAGGTGGACTTTTTAGGTATGCTGATGGTGTGGATAAGTTGCTCATGATTCTTGGCACTTTAGGAAGCATTGGAGATGGTTTAATGTCTCCACTTAACATGTTTGTTCTAAGTGGTGCAATCGATGAGTATGGAACTTCTGATCAGGCCATCTCCAACGATGTGGTTGACAAGGTATGAATTGGAGGATAGTTACGAATACCCTTTTGAGGTTTAATTCAATTACGAAAAAGACCCTCGTAGTTGAAAGTTTAAGAAAAATACCTTGAGGTTTGGACAAGAGTTACGAAAAACATATTGCATTGAGAAATTACACAAGACACCCTGCTCAAGGTGTTTTTTTGTAATTTTCTAAAAACTATTAGAGAGTGTTTTTTAAGCTCGGGGGACATTCGTAACTATCCGTAAATTGTATAAGCATTATACTTACAAAAGGGTTCGTGATTCCTTTTTTTTTATTTTTTTTAACTTTTTAAAAGATAAACAGTTTGTTTTATTGATTGGTCATTTGTGCAGTATGCTCTGAGGCTGCTCTACATTGCGATTGGAGTTGGAGTCTCTGCATTTCTTGGTATGCAGAACTCTCTGTTTTAATTCAACAAGAAATAGTTTCTCAACAACTTGACAAATGATCATAAGGAATTCGATTCATCGGCGATTAAAAAATCTGATATTGTTATCTTGTTTCTAACTTCTGGCATGGTTTCCTTTGGCAGAAGGAGTGTGTTGGACAAGAACAGCAGAGAGGCAAACGTCTCGTATACGAATGGAGTATTTGAGATCAGTACTGAGACAAGAAGTTGGTTTCTTTGATACCCAAGGAGCTTCATCCAACACTTTCAAAGTGGTTTCAAGCATCTCTGCGGATGCACATTCAATCCAAGCTGTTATAGCTGAGAAGGTTTGTTTCCTCTCCGTCTCCTTAAATCAAGCAAATTTTTATTGAAAAACCATTCGTTAGACGTAGTCGTAGATTCTTCGGTATATATTAGTGATAATTACACCAACATATTATGAGATTTGAACTAATTACACAAACTTCTTCTGAGTTTGAAAATTACAAAAACTTCCCTTCACCTGTATTATAGTCCTGAATTAAAAAAAACTATACACCACCAAGTGCCAACGGAAAAATAGGGTATTTTCATCAAAATTCTAGATACAAACATAGTGCTTAAATGGGAACTTTTTTGTAACTTTTCCCAAATCTCAGGGGAGGTATGTGTAATTAGTTTAACATCAAGGTATGTCGGTATAATTATCTCTGTATTTTACCACTACATTTTTTTTTTTTTTGGTATTTTAACATTTAGTTTTAATTCATTAGTATTCCACACAAATTTTCTATGGGGAATAGAGAGTTCAAATCCCATAATATAAGCTCGTGGCTGTTACTAGACAATAATATTTGATATCACATGCGGCCTAAGACTATTAATCTTATGTTGATTCAGATTCCAAATTGCCTAGTGGAGCTCTCTGCTTTCATATTCGGGCTACTTGTTGCCTTCCTCCTTTCCTGGCGTCTCGCACTGGCTTCTCTCCCGTGCGCGTTATGTTTCATCGTGCCAGGAGTAGGATTCGGAAAGCTGATGATGAATGTTGGAATGAAAAGCAAAGAAGCTTATGAGGTTGCTGGTGGTATAGTAGAACAATGCATATCATCAATACGGACGGTTTACTCCTATGTGGCCGAGTGCCAAACGCTAGATAGATTCAGCCACGCTCTCCAGGAAAGTATGAAGCTTGGCATTAAGCAAGGTCTTGCGAAAGGTTTGATGATAGGAAGCATGGGGATGATATTCGCAACTTGGGCATTTGTATCTTGGGCCGGAAGTGTGCTCGTGATTGAAAGAGGAGAGAGTGGTGGCCGCGTTTTCGTTGCAGCTATCTGTGTCGTTCTCGGGGGATTGTAAGTAGTTCTGACCTCCCGTTATAGTTTTGCGTTTCATATCTTATTACACTCATCTATACGTGTGATTATCTTTTTTATATATTATAGGTCTTGTATGAGTGCGCTTCCAAACCTCTCGTTCATCTTCGAGGCTACAACAGCCGCAACACGTATCTTTGAAATGATCGATCGCGTGCCAGAAATAGACTCGGGCGACAACAAAGGGAAAGTCCTATCACACGTAAATGGAGAGATCGAGTTCAAGGAAGTCCATTTCAGCTATCCATCAAGAAAGGATACACCAGTTCTTCAAGGATTGAATCTCAGAGTAAAAGCCGGCAAAACCGTCGGACTGGTGGGAGGGAGTGGTTCGGGAAAATCAACAGTCATTTCGTTGCTTGAAAGGTTCTACGACCCGGTTAGTGGAGACATACTGCTTGATGGTTATAAAATAACCAAACTCAAGCTCAAATGGTTGAGATCACAAATGGGATTGGTAAATCAAGAACCTATTTTGTTTGCAACTTCCATCAAGGAAAATATATTGTTTGGCAAAGAAGATGCATCCATGGAACAGATTATCAGTGCTGCTAAAGCTGCCAATGCTCATGACTTCATTAGCAAATTACCTGGAGGGTATGATACTCAAGTAAGTCATCACTAATATACTTTAGTATTAGGAGAAATTACATATACCACCCTTTAGTTTAGAGGTAATTACATATACCACCCTTACTTGAGCACATTATCTTGTATAGTTCTTGAGTTTCTAAAGTTTGAATGACTTATAACAGGTGGGACAATTCGGCTTCCAATTATCAGGAGGGCAAAAGCAGAGGATCGCAATAGCCAGAGCATTGCTTAAAGATCCGAGAATCCTTCTCCTCGATGAAGCCACGAGTGCTCTCGACACACAATCGGAGAAGCTAGTACAGGACGCCATCGACAGAGCTTCAAAGGGAAGAACAACAATCGTTGTCGCGCATCGCCTCTCCACAATCCGAAGCTCCCACAGAATCATCGTTCTTGAATCGGGCAGAGTCGTTGAATCAGGCTCTCACGATGAACTCATGCAAACGAACAACGGATCTTACTCAAAAATGGTGAAACTACAACAATCAGCATCACAGAATCCACCTCCTCCTCACTATAACAATAGCTCCACCACAAATGCAAGAATCAACCAAAGGAGAATCATACATGGAAGTCCTTACAACCTCAGAACAAGCTGGCAGAACAGCCCTGTTTCGCCATTTAGCCCGTCTCTGACAATAAATATGATCTCTTATTACGAAGATGACAGTGATGAAGACGACATGAATCCCACCTCCTCTCCTAGTCTTTCACAATGGCGATTGATTAAAATGAACAGTCCAGATTGGAAGAGAGCTTTACTAGGATGTTTGGGAGCACTTTGCTTCGGATTAATCCAGACTGTCAATGCGTACTGCTTAGGATCGGTCGTCTCCGCATACTTCAGCAACGACAAATCGAAGATCAAATCACAAACACATTTCTACTGCACAATCTTCATATCCATAGCCATCTTGAGCTTCTTTGCCAATTTATTGCAGCACTACAACTTCGCAGTGATGGGAGAGCGGCTAACAAAGAGGATACGTGAAGCAGTTTTCCGAAACATCCTCACATTCGAGGTGGGATGGTTCGACGGGGATACAAACACGACAGCGATGATCTGCGCGCGTCTCTCCACGGAGGCACATATGGTGCGGTGCCTCGTAGGGGACCGCCTCTCCTTGCTGCTGCAGGTCTCCACTAGTGCCTTTACAGCTTTTCTATTGGCACTGATTCTTGCATGGAGGATTGCGATAGTTGTGATTGCAGTACAACCTCTCATCATTATAAGCATCTACTCGAAAGCCGTGATGATGAAGAGGATGTCTGGAAGGGCCCAGAGGGCGCAGAGCGAAGGAAGTCAGGTGGCGAGTGAGGCCGTTGTCAATCACAGGACGATAACGGCCTTCTCGTCGCAGAAGAAGATTCTTGATCTCTTCGGGGAAACCTTGACGGGTCCCCGGAGGGAGAGTGTAAGACAATCTTGGTTTTCGGGATTAGGCCTATCTGTTTCGCAGTTTCTGACGACGGCGTCGATAGCCCTGACGTATTGGTATGGCGGGAGGCTGATGAATAAGGAGTTGGTGAGCGCGAAGCATTTGTTTCAAATTTTCTTTATTTTGATGAGCACGGGGAAGAACATCGCCGATGCCGGGAGTATGTCATCGGATTTGGCCAAAGGGAGCGATGCGGTGAGAGGTGTTTTCGCGTTCTTGGATAGGAGAAGTGAGATCGAGCCGGATGATCCGAATGGCTTGAAGATAGAGAAGGGGTTTTTGTCGGGGCGGATAGATATCAAGAACGTGTTTTTTGCTTATCCATTGAGGCCGGATAGCATGATCTTGCAAGGGTGTAGTCTCGAGATCGAAGAAGGGAGGACGGTGGCGCTGGTGGGGCAGAGTGGTTCGGGCAAGTCGACTATCATAGGTTTGATTGAGAGGTTTTACGATCCCGTAAAAGGGAGTGTTTTGATAGACGGTGAAGATGTCAGGAAGTACAATTTGAGAAAGTTGAGGTCTCGCATCGCGTTGGTGAGTCAGGAGCCGACGCTTTTTGCTGGAACCGTGTACGAGAATATAGCGTACGGTAAGGAGAACGCGACGGAGTCGGAAATCAGGAGAGCAGCAGTGCTCGCTAACGCTCATGAATTCGTAAGGTATGTTGCTTCCTTTATTCTTCTCCTGTTTCACTTATATACATATGCCCGGTGTTTTTTTGTTTTGTTCGGAAAGACTGCTAAATATAATGCAACTGTGCTCATAATTATGTAGAAACTGGTAGAGCAGTTACCTTCCAAGAGTTCATACAGTGTTTTTTTCATATAGCTTGTTGATTTATCCACTCTTTCCATTATAACTATGTGTAATTACGTGAACTTCCCTTCTAGGTTTGAAAATTACAATAAATAGGTCATAATCTGATAAAAGAAATGCCGGAATATCTCGGAAAAATTAGATTATATCATCCATATAGCCAATAAACAAGTTAGGTTGTTCATTGAATTCCAACATTACATCATTTAAGTTGCAATAATCAATGAAAAATAAAAATTTCTAACTCTATCTCAAAATAATGTTGCAGCTCGCTAAAAGATGGATATCGAACATATTGCGGGGAGCGAGGAGTTCAGCTTTCGGGAGGACAAAAGCAACGGATCGCCCTAGCTCGTGCGATCCTCAAGAATCCGTCGATCCTTCTCCTGGATGAGGCGACGAGCGCACTCGACAGCATGTCGGAGAACCTAGTCCAAGAAGCCCTAGAGAAGATGATGGTTGGAAGGACTTGTGTGATTGTAGCTCATCGCTTGTCGACTATACAGAAGGCGGATTGCATTGCAGTGATCAAGAACGGCAAGGTTGTGGAGAAAGGCTCGCATGCTAAACTTCTTGGCAATGGAAATCGAGGCTCCTACTATTCATTGATCAAGTCACAACAATGATGTTGATTTAGTATAGTTTTTGTGGGGGAATGTACCTTTGAGCAAGATGTTTGAATTGACTCTGCATTGTAGTGTTCGAAGTTGTTTTTCAGCATTTGAAATGTTCGAGTATCTATTTAGTTATGCAAATATGTCTGACGTACCTAACCGCTGTCAGTTCAATCAACGAAGGATGATCCATGGAATACCAGGGCATGTACTTAGTCTCGAAGATCATGGAAGTTCTTGTCGACTGAGTTTCCCGAGTCAACAATTGGGGGGCCAAAGAACCTCGTACTCATGCTGCTGTGCTCGTTGATTGTAATGCTTTATTATAACTTCTAGTTCTTCTCGAGGAACATCGAGGTCTGAAATACAATGCGTTCTTACTCTTCAACACCTCGAGATCTCCTGTCATCGTCGCAAGATTCATTGGTCCTGTGTAATGTAGTACTAGTGAAAACTAGGTTGTCAGTGCTGAGTACTGACTTTAGTCTTTCGGGTGCAGTTGCAGAGCGGCTTTTGATCTTCTTTAGAACGATGGATCATCTCCTCGAGTACTTTTGATTCGATGTCAGGTGTTCCCATGAGTATCTTGAATTTGTTGTATGATTCTTCCTCCTTATTCCTCTCTGCAGCAACAAAGACCTTCTTAATTACACTGACCTCCCCTCTAACTTTAAACACGCAACAGATACACCCCTTTACAGATATAAATATTATAAAGACACCCAAAAATGAAATTATTTATTTCTCCCCCCCTCTCCTGCCATAATTCAAAAGATTTAACTTTGCTTTTCCTTAACCGTATAATTTATTTTATTTAGTGTTCATGCTTGAGCTCCCTACTATATATAATGTTAATATGAAAGATCAAAAGATCAAGCTACGATTGCTAATTTAGCTATACAAAAGCTCACCAATTGATTCTTCGCAAATCTTGAATTCCTTTTCCAGGAGTTCTAACATATCAGAGAGCTAATAACTCAGACTTTTGATCGTCAATCCAACCTCACCGACGATCAGTTAAAAAAACAAAGGGGGATTAGATGCAATATATAGTTTTCGGCGTGAATTATATCTACTATACTCGAGGTTACTTAGCATAAGCACGACAAAAACCCTCGAGTATTACGAATAACACTAAGATCGCGATGATACATGTTCGTACCTCGATACAACGGCCAAGGCAGAAACCACAATGCTCCATATGATTCACTTACAAGCTTCTGGAAAAAGATCCGTCGCATCTTTCATTTCGCACGAGTCCTGTGTAACGTAAGGAGCGGCCGAACGGGGAAGCTGGTCGATCTTGACAAGGCAGCGAGTTAGTTTCATTATGGTCTTTAAGAGGTCAGATTTACTAGAGTTCGTTTCCAGGTTAGGCTTGTTATTGAGTTTTGCAATCCTTTGTGCAAGTGGGCTCTTGGTTTTAAGATGCTGGACTAAGAGACTCCGAGTAGATCACTGCAAAAGCGGCTATGGTAATGACAACCTTTGAAGGCCACGAGTATGTCCTTTCTTGTCTAGTATTATTTATAAGGTGGTGAGGGTTTTAGTAGGTGGCAAAAGCGTAATTCTAGTTCAAAACCAATCAGTATTAATGAGGGTTAAAGCAAGTCGGATTATTAAGGTGTAAAGTTTCGATGCCCCTATCCCACATTATATTTTTAAAAAAGAAATTAGTTTTAAGACTGCATTGGCATCCAACAGGTTCTCGGGTCCGAAACGTGATAAAACTTTCCATACTAATGATAGATGCATAACTCGAGGACTCGATCGAACACTTGATAGATACATAATATCGGGATTCGAACACGAAACCTTAATTAAACAAGCTATCCTATCCTATCAATTAATTATTCTATTAAAGAAAAAGACATGGTAAAAGGGAAAAAAGAAGAAGGAAAGAGATATGTAGAATCAAACTTTAATGGAATAAAGTTGTGGTGAATCATGTACTTTGCCTCCATTATAATCCAAAGTAAATTCAAGTTTGTTTATCCCTTGTTCATAGGCCACCAACATGGTGGTCCAATAGTTAAGTGCACTAGGTTTTAGTTTAAATATTCTAGTTCATATATACTTCATTGTTTAATTCATAGATAGCTTCTCAATTATGAGAGTATATCATAGCGTTTTACATATTAAGAGTTTGAGTTCGATTAGGATTATTTGGACGAGAAGTGTTTTTTAGTTATCAACGTTAGTGGCAGAGTTAGAAAGTGAAACATAATACTTTTAATTAAATTAATGTAATATCTTAATAATATAAAGAATAAAAATATAATCTAATTAGGGTCTAATTAGAATTGTATTGCTTCAAAGTGTTTCCTCGTGTTTCAGTTGAATATCTCCATTAAAATTATTCTAAAGTGTAATGTGTTATGTGTTTTGGACGATATGAGAACTGAAAAGTAAGTGTGTTAAGAATATATAGTTAGCTTCTCTACTTGATTCTATGTACATATTACGCTAGTCGAGTCGGAGCATTAAGGTGTATTTATTAATAGTAGTTGCGTTAGCAGAGGCTCAAATATAAGAACTCTGGCTTAGTTAATGTAGCACCAAACAGTTAAACTACACCACTTGATGAGAAGATAGAAAACTTTATAATATACAAAGATATTTAATAATTTTCGTATTATTAATTCAATATTTGTTCAGCTCTTTCGGGATTCATTTATGATTTAACTTAATTTCATTATCAATGTCCAATTTTTAACTAATCTTAAGAGAAAATAGTCCAGGTGTTGTTCGAAATTTACTCAATTGCTGAGGTAAATTACATGACAAGTTTGTTTGTTTTTTTCATTTTACGTAGTTAGCTCCTATATACTATTTTTTTAAAAATATTTTTATTCATAAGGTCTTTCAAAATTATTAAAAGTAAAAACGACCTTAACTGGTACAAGAAAAATCAGAAGAATCTCTTTCATGTTAGAATAAGTTATTTTTCTTTCAATCCATATAAAGCCCATTTTTATGCTATGACGTTCATTTTCTTTCGAATTAATATATATTTCTTATTCAAAATGCATTACGGAATTCATGATATGATATATATGAAAATCCTGCCGAATGGCAAACAACCATCTAAATGACAAATGATCATCCAAGCTTTGGTCGAAAAAAAAAAACTTAAAAATACTGTCGAATGATAGGTGACCATTCTAGCTTTGGTCTAAAAAAAAAAAAAAGAAAGAAAGAAAAAAAGGAACATAAAAGGATATCAGTAAGCTAGAACACTTGTCACGCATCCAGTGCTCACCATCTCAGTGATGGCACGATATTTAACGGTTAGGTACGGAAACTAAGGAGTCAAGTTTTCAAACTTCGAATTAAGAGCCACATTTTTTTTTTGGATGAAGGTTGTGGGGGAGATTAGGCGAGCTATTTCCTGACACTTGCTTGCTGGTGGTTATGATGGTGAGCTGATTGTTCCATGCCACATCCTCACATGCAACATATGGACGACCAACACCTTCGTGTGCTCCATATGCCTAATACAACACGAAATAATAGCAAGTTGACTGCTCGCTTAAGATGGTGAGATAGGGTTGTGGACTTATCGAGTTAGATTTTGGAGGTGTAAGGGTTGTGCAGGCGAGCTGGCTGCTCGCTAGTGTCTACCGGTTGATAGGTGCATGAGCAGGCTCAATGCCATCTTTTAGCGAACAATGTGAGCAACATCTGCGCGATCTCTATGCTTCTAAAATTTGCACTTCCTTTTGAGTGAGCTAATAGGTTTAATTTACTGCAACATCGTTTACTTGGGGGACAGATTAGCGAGCTGGTTACATAGCTCGATGCGCCATCTGAATGCGTGGCTGGAGCCCTAGGCCCAACATCATTCCATTGGGACTTAGGGTTAGGATAAGACTAGCGGGTTGTGTTCGTGAATGAGCAGGAAGTTTGGAAGGATAAGGAAATGATCAGGAATGCAGCGAGCAGACGCAAGGCGAGCTGGTGGTTTGCTTTCTCATGATATTCTTCACCTTGGCATTTATTCCGAAGACAACTGGAATAACACGACAAACCATGGAACAAAGAGTTGGGAGGCGGCATTGGTTTTGGAGACGATATATGAATTGGTGTTAGGTAATTATTGCTTTCTTGATTTATTTTTTCACTTTCTTTCCAGTACTATGATTATGGTCGAATTTGAAAATTTAATGTCCCGGTGACTTCTTTTTATGCCGGTTTTCCATGAACACATAAAGCACCTAGAGATCGATTGCAACATTGCTCGAAATAAGTTCAAGGAATGCTTCATTACCTAAGACATATCTCTTCAAGTCAACAATTGCCTGATACATTAAATAAATGTTTTAGGTCCTCATTTTTATGAATTATTGTTCAAGCTTGGCTTCCGTGTTCACTTTGAGGAGGTGATGAAAATTATGACATGTATTTTTTGTACTTGTGTGAACATGATATATTGCAAAGTTAGTAAACGATGTATTTGTTGTAGGCAACAACTTTATTAATTGTAGGGCACATTGACTTTAGCATATATACATTTTTTATTAGTTTTAATTCCTTAAGCATGATAGCACTTCTATAAGTAAATTTTATTTTATTAATTAAGTTAAGATATTTTTTTTTCCCCTATATTATATAACACAACTAGAAAATTACACTTATATTGCATATCCAACTAGAGAAATGCACGTGTATTGCACGCATAACTGGAAAAGTACATTCGTATTGTACATACAACTATAGAAAAGTGCACGTGTAACCCTTAATTTAGGAATTGTAAGGGAGATTATAGAAAAGTACATTCATATTGCACATCAACTAGAAAATTGCACGTGTAACCCTTTCGAAAGAGTGCTATGAGATTGGATCGACATACCCTTTATTACATGTTTTGTTTTCTAGTATTCCACTTATTTAGATTTTGAGCATAGTCGACCCACGTAGTTACATTTTGTGGGATCCGGACATGAAATATCTGGTTAGATTAATATAACGTCGAGTCATTAAATTACACCAATTGATGATAAATCTTTTATATACGCACATGTATAACACTTAGAAATACATAAAGGATCATATATAATCATTTAACTGATAAAAAATTAAAAACTCCAAAATATAGTGAAGATTATTTGGGGCAAGTTTTCTAAAAAATTCAATTCTATTATTCATTTTCCTCCCATTAATAATTCTCATCCAAATCTAGGGTTTGATCGAATAAGAAAACAAGACAATTAATCATGCCATATATGGCACATTGCAAGAATGGTAATTGCTAATCTATTTAGCCCACTTCACATGTTCCATTATTACGATTTACGAGAAACTTGATGGCTTTAAGACGGTTTAAATGCAGCCAACCAATTCTAGTTTGATGGATTTAATTGTACAAGAAAACACATTCTTTGGTCGAAATGAGGGTTGTATTCAAGGTGAACCCAACTTTTACCAATTTTTCTGGTTCATACACTTTTGATTCAATTTTGGCTCGACCCAAGCTCGAGCTCGAAAAATGAATTTTTGATATATATTAATTTAGAAAATAATTTTTTAACATACTAAATTATAAATATATGTTATACATTGATTCCTGATGGAGATGTGTACTAAATATCTCATTAGTTTGAAACAAAACTTGATATTAATTTCAAAAGATTCCACCAAATATTTTCTAATTAATCCCTTGTATAATATGTCCAGTCTTTTATTCTCAATATTATCTCAGAATGGTATTCCACTTTTAGAGACACATGTATTTAATGGCAAACTAAATACCTCGATTAATGTATTTCATTTCATAGGCATTCAACATATTTTTTTCTTTGGATATTTTATTATTACTATATGTTGTATCCCCTGTTTTATCAATTTATACAAACGTGTTTTAATAAATGGTCAAGATTAAGGTAGAGATCTTTAAAAAAAATTCATACTGTAAATGTTTCTCTCCCCTAATTTCAACCTCTCATTTATACACGCGACGTGTGTATACAAGTATTAGTAGTAGTAGTAATAGTTAGTAGTAGTAGTATTTGAAAAGGCATGCAAAGTGCATTTGGAATTGATGAAATAGTCTAAACAAGCCATGCGATAAATCTTTTCCGCCTTGATCATTAATTCTAGCATTGAGTTTTCGCATTCTAAGATGGTGACCTCAACCTATTATTGCATATTGCCAAACTAATGATATTGAAATTGTTGAGGAACTCATCCCTGTATTGTAGTAGTAGTAGAAGTAGACAATAAAAAATAAATAAAGACATTTATTAACTCGTAGTTGAAAAGGCATACAAAGTGCATTTGGAATTGATGAAATAATCTAAACAAGCCATGCGAAAAATCTTTTCCCACCAACCTTGATTATTAATTCTAACATTGAGTTTTCGCATTCTAAGATGGTGACCTCAACCTATTATTGCATGTTGTCAAACCAATGATATTGAAATTTTTAAGGAATTTACAGAAGAACTCATCCCTGTATAGTATATGTCAGGATTTAAGAAAAAACTCATTTCAGCCAAAATTTACAACTACTTGGTGAAAAAATGGACGTCATTTCATGTTGCTCTCAAATGTAATTCAAGTATTATTTTTTAAAAAAAAAGTTTGTCAAACTTGAAACAAGAAATAAACATTATGCTTATATTTCGGTTTTTTCAATATTATATAGCACAACTAGAAAATTGCACGTATATTGCACATGCAACTAGAAAAATGCACGTATATTGCACACATAACTAAAAAAGTCCATTCATGTTGTACATACAATTCGAAAGTGCACGTGTAACCCTTAATTTAGGAATTTTAAGAGAGATTATAGAAAAGTACATTTATATTACACATACAACTGAAAAAGTGCACGTGTAACTTTAATTTATGAATTGTAAGGGAGATTATTTTGAGTTAAGAAAAAAAAATTTAAATGATAATTGATATTGTTGATAAAGTTTATTGAATAAAATCTATCACTTATAAACGACGCCGCAAACAATGATACCCTAACGCCCGTCGAGAATTCAAGCACCGATGTTGCCGCCTCCTGCATCGGGTTAATAGATTACCGTCATAATACATTACACTATAGCGACGATATATAAGTTTGTCACCACAAAATAAACTTTAAGAGACAAATTCTTATATGTCACGAAAGACTTTATTTCATATGACAAAATTTAATACTCGTCACAAAATATTCAGACATTTGTCACGCTAAATGGTACAATGTACGGTGACAAATTATTTAACCTTTTGTACGAAATATTTTGCCACTTATGTTTTATATATATGACAAATTTTCATATTCATCACAAAATATTCAGACATATGTCACGCTAAATGGTACAATGTACGGTGGCAAAATATTTAACCTTTTGTGACGAAATAATTTGCCACTTATGTATCATATTTATGACAAATTTTAGGTTTGTCACAAGAAATTATTTTGTCGCGATAAAAAATAATATCATCATATAAAGTATTGTTATTTTATAAATTATTTGCATGTGACAACTTATAATAGTCACTATAAAATTATGGTATCATGAAAAAAAAATTATTGTCACAATAGATCATTTGTGGTGACAAAATTAATTATTGTCATGTGAAATATTTTTGTTTTATATAAATTTTTAATTGTGGCAAGGTCTTATTGTTACCATAGAAATATAATGTTATGATAATTGATTGGCCGTCACAATAATTAATTTTGTCGTGACAAAATGTAATATTGTCATATAAAAATTTATTATTTTAAAAATTATTTTGTTATGATATATTCATATTGCCATAATAGAAATATGTTATGTGATAATATATTTATTGTCAATACGATATTTTATATAACTTTAAGTATATAAATTATTAATTAAAACCTAAAAGTATATAAGCTAATAATTTTAATACAATATCTCCATAAATATGATTATATTTAATTTAAAGAATTATATATTTAATATTTTATATTTTAAAATAATAACACAAAAATATTTAAATAATTAATTGAAATAAGTGTATGAATATATTCCATTGTTATTAAATATATTAAAAGACATAATATTAACATGAAAGAAGCTATCCAAATTGGTTTAGGAGTCAATATTTTATCTTGGAGACCCGAGTTCAATTCCCAACTAGCGCAATTAATAAAAAGAATTAATTCTCGCGTTAGCTCGTGCTTGGTTCGATGGGTTCGGTGCTGGCTCGTCTGAGGTGTGGGTGTGGTTCGTGCCAGGGGTGGTTCGGGTCTCACACAAATGAAATTTTTAATTTTTTTTATTTAATTATTTTGCGACAAAATATGATGTGGTGACAAATATGTTTGTCACACGAGGTACCCAACTGACATGACTGTAGTGACAAATATATGACTATGATGACGATAAGTGTCAAATATGTGACAAAAAATTTGTCACAATAGAACATGATATTGTGACGAAAACATTTGTCATAATAAGTGATCATTTGACCGGGTCTTTAGTGACAAAATCGAATTGCAGTGACAATACATATATATTGTTATGACAATAAGTTTGTCACAAGAATGAAGTTTTTCGTGACAAAAGTACATTTGTCACAAACCTATTGTGATGAACATAGAAATTGTCGTCTGGGACATTATACGACGGGCCTGTTGCGACGACGACTGTGACAAAAATAATCGTCACAATAGATCTATTGTGACAAAATTATCATGTATTATGACAAATTATTTTGTCACAAAAAAGTGTTTTTTTTGTAGTGGTTCACCACCAACATCATTTGCACTGGCACCGCTTACTGTGGTGGCTTTTTTCTGATCCCTCTTACCATTTGAAGCCTTATAGACTACCGTGTCTATCGTATTGACACTCATATATACCATTGATAGTGGGCTTCTATTAGAGTAATATGATACCTAGGATTTGATCGAATAAGAAAACAAGACAATTAATCATGTCATATATGGCACATTGCAAGAATGGTAATGCTTAATCTATTTAGTCCACTTCACATGTTCCATTATTACGATTTACGAGAAACTTGATGGCTTTAAGAAGGTTTAAATGCAACCAACCAATTCAAATTTGATGGATTTAATTGTACAAGAAAACACATTCTTTGGTCGAAATGAGGGTTGTATTCAAGGTGAACCTAACTTTTAAATTGGCTCATACACTTTTAATTCAATTTTGGCTCGGTCCAAGCTCGAGCTCGAAAAAGATGAATTTTTGATATATTAATTTAGAAAATAATTTTTTAACATACTAAATTATAAATATATGTTATACATCGATTCCTGATCGAGATGTGTACTAAATATCTCATTAGTTTGTAACGAAACTTGATATTAATTTCAAAAGATTCCACCAAATAGTTTCCAATTAATCCCTTGTATAATTAATACGTCCACTCTTTTATTCTCAATATTATACATTAATGTATTTCATTTCATAGGCATTCAACATTTTTTTCTTTGGATTTTTTATTATAATTATATGTTTCATCCCTGTTTTATCTATTTATACAAACGTGTTTTAATATATGGTCAAGATTAGAGTAGAGATCTTCAAAAACATTTCATATTGTAATTGTTTCTCTCTCCTAATTTCAACCACTTATTTATACACGTGACGTATGCATATAAATAAAACAGGAGATGAAATACAAAATTGAAACAAGAAATTTGGAACCATTTTTTTAGCCTCACACAATTTTATAGCCACTTATGAATGTACAATTTATGCATGTTAAATCAAATTCAATCTACTAGTAGTAGTAACTTAATTCAAGATAAGGAAAGAGACAATAAAAAAAAAAAAGGACATTTATTAACTTGTGGTTAAAAAGGCATGCATTTGGAATTGATGAAATAATCTAAACAAAGGACATTTATTAACTTGTAGTTGAAAATGCATGCCAAGTGCATTTGGAATTGATGAAATATTCTAAACAAGCCATGCGATAAATCTTTTACCACTAGCCTTGATTATTAATTCTAGCATTGAGTCTTCGCATTCTAAGAAGGTGACCTCAACCTATTATTGCATGTTGTCAAACCAATGATATTGAAATTTTTAAGGAATTTACAGAAGAACTCATCCCTGTATAGTATATGTCAGGATTCAGGAAAAAACTCATTTCAGCCAAAATTTACAACTACTTGGTGAAAAAATGGACGTCATTTCATGTTGCTCTCAAATGTAATTCAAGTATTATTTAAAAAAAAAAAAGTTTGTCAAACTTGAAACAAGAAATAAACATTATGCTTATATTTCGGTTTTTTCAATATTATATAGCACGACTAGAAAATTGCACGTATATTGCACACAAAACTAAAAAAGTCCATTCATATTGTACATACAATTCGAAAGTGCACGTGTAATCCTTAATTTAGGAATTTCAAGAGAGATTATAGAAAAGTACATTTATATTACACATACAACTACAAAAAATGATGATTATAGATTAGTGATCATTCTAGTAGCAAGATGAAATGATTATAGATTTCATCAAAGAGAAAAAAAAAAAAAGAAAATGATGATAGTGGAGCATTCAAAACAGTTATGATTCTTGGATTTGGCTTTAATGTCCAAAGTAGTTGCATTTTTTTTTTGCACTCTGTTGAAGCTTTTGTCTGATTCTTCACTTTGAACGCTCTCCAATAAATCCAGAGATGGACTTTAAGATGTTGATTCATAAAAGTAACATTCTGTCCAGGGTTGCAAAATTTTTGATTGGAAACTTAATCCGTAATCTGATGGAGCCACACGTGCCAAGATGGGATATATGCCGAACTCGCCCATTCTCATCAATTTGGTGGTGTTTTTTCCGATATATTCATACCCATGATCGTCCCACCCGACCCCCCAAGAATTTTTGACTATCTAGAAATCCTCCCCGCCTTTTGACCAGTACCCAACCAAAAGCATGAAATGGTCAATATTGTCATTCTTGGGAACAGACCCGAGGAAAATACCCCTCTTATGTTCGCTGAAGGAATCAAAACTAGAAAACGCAATGACAATCACAGGATGATGGGCAATGGCCTTTTTTACCATGTACTCCCCACATACAACTTCTACATCTTCAATCTCTAAATGACATTTGTTGAACATGAATTTTCTGCAGGGGCCCAATACACCTTTATAGGGGTAATCCGCTTCAAAGCAAAGTCCTTTATTTTTCTTAATATAATTAAAAGAATTGATAACGCTACCACATCGACATCCGCAATTGAAGTAATCATACTCAATTAACTCTTGTTTCGACAAAGAAACAAGAGTTCTGTTCACGATCTTGTTTATAGACTCCGTCGCGCCCACGATGGCAAAGGCATAACGGGAACCAATTATCTGGAAGCAAATCAAATGATAAGGAAACTAGACCGAAGAAATAGATGATGAAAAAAACATAAACTTCAAAAGCAGTATGATGATTGAACCAAGCTAAGGAAAATAGGGTATTGTTTTTCGTTGCTTTCTTCTTAACTTTAAACCTTTTTGTATTTAACTTTTTCATTACCTGGAAAACTTGACTAATCTACATTTAAGAGGCTAAAAGCAGGTCATTGTCATAATTACAAGTGAAAGAACAAGAATTAGGTAGCCTTGCTGCATCATTACATGTCAAACTCAATAGACCACCACTGGTTCTGAAAATATTCAATTTCAAACTAACTTGATTTCTGCCTACAAATAAACTAACGTTTGCATACATTTTTTTTCCCCTCTCCCTGAAACGAAAGCCCAAATGTTTACAAGGGGAAGTTCAACCAATAAATGAACAAAATCACACAAAATGAGATGCGAGCAGCTACATCAACATCAGCCCAAAAAGACCCACCTGTCCTCACTATAGCCCCAACAATCCCACATATTCACATGATCCAAATACAAAGGCCCAAAAAATACACGCCAAAAGTCAAAGATAAGGGGGCAGCACATATTCTAACCCTACCCACCTCATAAACCCATTTTTTACAAGCCCAAATCCCATATAAACCCAACCCCCTTCCCCCCCGAAACAGTCGGATGACTGTTCATATGACGAATAGGCCAGAAAATCTCCTCCGGTACTTAGCTTCAATTATACCAGTGGTATTACCTCCTTATTTGTTTATTTATTGGAGTGCTAATGCAATTATTTTTTTATTTGTTCATTTTTTTTCATATGCTTGAATGTGATCTTCAGATTGTTTTTCCATTTGAGTCCTAACAAACATCACCATCTGAATCCCCACCATACTATCATTTTTGTTGTGTTTGTAGCTATACATGTAGCTCTGAGTGACTTTTTAATAAGACCTCGTGGTTGGCTCGACTCTCCATTTTTTGAAGAGTGCTATAACATTAGGTCGAATTACATACGTTGCCTCGATTTGTTCATCACTTTCGTGGCCAACAACATATCTCTTCATTTGTTGTTCTTCTTGAAGGAGTCGATGTTTTACCTTCCCGCCGGATGGATCATTTTACATTATGGTCTTCACCTTTTTGTTTGTTCCCGAAACCAAAGGTATAGTACAACTTGCATTGGGGAGAAGAGTTTCGCGCTTATAACAAAATCAACCCTATTTCACCCCATTTTGTCTTTAACCTACCTAAATTAATATGAGTTAACAAAACGTACAATTTAGAAATACACATGCATTTTTCTAGTTATATAATATAGGAAGGGGCATTTAATTTAATCAAATCTAATTGTAACGTGTTTTAAATTTGACTAAATGGTGAAATAATTTTAATGATTGAATGACATTTATCATGATTTTTTTTTCAAAATTAATCATGTGCACTTTTCTAATTATTCTACCATGTAGGAATTTACTGAATATCTTCAAAACTTTTTGAAACACAAACAAGTACACAACAAAATCAACCCCATTTTACCTCATTTTGTCTTTAATCTGCCTAAATTAATATGGGTTAACATCATGTGCAATTTAGAGATACACGTGCTCTTTTTTACCAATATGACATCGACCCCTCTCACGAACAGAAATGACACCGTACACCTGCATCAACAATCATAAGTAGCACCAGTTTTGGAAATGTTCAAACTAACCTAATTTCAGCCTACAAACAAACTAACGTCTGCATACAGTTTTTTTAGGGCATAGGAATTTTGAGAGCCCCATTAATCTTAATCTTAAAACTAAGTTCATTTTATATCCATTTGATCTCAATTCAAGAAACACTTTTCTTGATGTCTTGATCCACTACCTCGACCGAGGGTTTTAGGATGGAGTACGAACGAATTATACAATAAGAGGTCTTCTTGCCTTAAACAAATGTAGGTCCTTTATTGATTCTCACATGCCTCCATATGCCACTTTTGTAACCCCGACATAGGTCATAATTCAGTTGTTTCGAGCGACCCCCTTTTAAACCTATGTTAAAGATTACCTAGTATGCTCACATAAGACATCCATGGAATCTATAGTCAAAGGATTAATTACTCATGCCATTGACATGTGAGATGTTTCCTAATGTAGAAGTTTCCTCTTCTAGAAGTAGAAACTTCCTTTCCAATTTAGTGTACTTGTTCTAATAATGAGCACCCTCGTATATTGTGTACGCATCAACTTATACACTTTACACCCTATGAAATTGGGTGATCCTTCTTAAGGACACAATCTCACAAGCAAGTCTCAATCGAGCCTAATTGACACTCTCACTATTCGTTGGGCTCATCGACTTGGAGTAGTTTCTAATCAGGCCTAAGTTAGGGCTTGTTTTATGTGTCATTCACCTAATGATAAGGTCCCTAACAGCCTGATGGATTATGAGAGTTCTAATACATACGCACGTAATAGGAAACACACAAAACATGCAATTGCACATAAAGAAGTGTTTGCCTATGATCAATATCATACGTTTATTATTCAAAGATTATTTGTGATATAAGAAAAGTTTCAAAGCGGATTGCGTCGAATCGGATTTCTAGGGCACTATTCCCAACAAATCAACTAGAAGTCCTTTCTCCTTCATTTTATGTTGTGTCTCAGTGAGCCCATGAATCTTCGCACCAGTTAACTCGGGTTTTAAGCAACCTAAGGCTGATGGGCTAGAAAAGTCATATCCTGATCTTTATAAGAGTGTATAAGCTTTGGATCAAATACTCCTTTTATCTTTCCTGATGGCGTTGTCGAAGATGATCCATTTGTCGAATTCAAACTGATAATGGGTGTTATGCTTGAGCTAACTTGCTTCTTTATGTAACTTGACTTTTTATACAGGCATAACTTCTTTTATTGAGTCCGAGTCCAAGTACAGTTTAGCGTCAGCAAAGTGAGATTCTGCCTCAGTAAAGGGTTTTGCATTTGCATCCACTTTCATGACTTCTCCATCTTTCAGATACTTAAAACATTGATGAAAGGTAGATGGAATGACGTTGTTTTCGCGAATCCATGGTCTTCCTAATAGAAGGTTATAAGAAGTCCTGGCATCAATCACATGAAGTAGAGTGCTCACCTTCAGTTCTCCAACTCGGAGATCCGCTCGAATCATCCCTATAACTCGTTGTCCTCCTTGATTAGAAATAACATCTAATAATCATACGCATTACTCTATTCTATCTGTACGTACACTTCTAAAAATATTATTTAACTTCTAATAATTACATGCATTACTCTATTCTATATGTACGTACATTTCTAAAAATGTTATTTTATCTTATCGTGTCATATTGGATATCGTGCCTGACATATTGTGGAAAATTCAAGAAAAAATTTGTACCATCGTATTCGTATTGTGTCGTGTCTGTATCTATGTATCATAGATTCCGTTTGATTGAGTTTTTGCAGAACCTCATATGATGAATCACCCAATTACGTGAGATTGTTTGATATAGGAGATGAAATTCGTAAACTTAGTCTAGCCAGATTTAATGAAATTAAATATTATTAATCAACTTGTATATCATGTTTGATATCAAAGGTAACCCTTTTAGTTTGGTGAGAGTTAAGGATGCAATAAAAAATTTGGTCTAATTTTGTGAATAGTAAATAATATCGGGGCAAAAGATTAAAAAACTTAGAGAGTCTTTACTTTTGAAGAAAAAGGCATTTTGGCTAAATAAACCCATGATTTCCATTCTTTACTTTGCAAGGTTGCTTATCCATCAAATTCCCGGAGCCCCGAGATTTTGGTAGAAAAGAATAGTGAATATTGCCAGCAAAAAATGGCGTTATTATTTTGTCCTGTACGGATGGTTAGGCCAAAATGACCACATTACCCTTTTGCTTTCTGTCCAATTTTCACTTTATGCCATCATCGTTCCCAAGAAAATAATTCCCACCATTTTTTTCACAATTTCCCGCTACCTTGGCCCTGTATTCATTCGAGATTGGGTATCTAACCCTAGCCATTCAATTAGCAAAGTGAGTCTCTATTGTGTATGCACTGTGTCTTCTCGGTGAAGGTAAATAATATGTATTTTGATTGTATTTTTTCCTCACCGATTAAATTTTCATGATGCACCTCTGTGTAACGCTCATGCCGTGTGCAATGGTAGCTGTGTAATTTCATTTTCAAACTTCACAGACAGTGACGCTGCGAGGTAGTGTTCCTGTGCTTGCAGTTGTGGCGGTGTAAATTGTTCCGAATTGCAAAGGTGATGTATCTCTTTGGATATTTGTATGTACGTACCATCTGTTGCTATTTGTGTTTGTAATATGTGATATGGTGTTGTTTAATCTCCTCGTGACAACAAGGCAATATGCAGTGGTATTTTGTTTGAAATCTTGAATATTTGCGTGAACCCCTGTTTCACCGTTTGAGTATATCATGTATGCGTAGGTATTGCTTTGTGAAGTTGGTTAATTTTGTGACAGCCATTGGAATCACATATTTGTCAACAACATTTGATCTGATTTTGTTTGTGTATGATATGTTGTGGAAATGAACCTATTTTCTCATGAATATATAATGCACATATAAGATAAACAATAGAAATTAGTAATAGTTGAAATATAAGTAAAGAACGGCTGGCCTGTAGGAGTCACGCCACTTGACGCTGTCCTAAGATCGTGATGGTCTCCCCTCCGTGCGGGTATTGTCGGCTCATCACCATCCCAAGATAAAACCCAAAAGGCCACAGCCGGCGTCTCCTATTGTGAATACGATCACAAGGAAACTATGGAACGAAACTTTATCACGTTGCCCAAAACTATAGTATAAGAGAATAGTTGTATAGTGAGTTGTAGGATGCTTTTCTATGTTAGTCTAGACCCTTAGAACCCTATTTATAGTGTTAGAATGTATTTTGTAACCTAAAGTATTAAAACCAAATGAATAACATTGTGGGAGTTACAAAAGTTAATATGTAGGTTATGTTTTGAAGGTTTAGAGCTTTTCAAATTCCAACAATCCCCCACAAGGTTTAAAACTTCAAAATATAAACATATATGTATATACGAAAATATTAGGGCAACTAAATACCATGCAATGGGTATAGGAGCCTTCCGGGCTTGAGCCTATACTTAGTGTCGATGATTTCCATTTGAGGGAGCCGTAATGGACTACGCCTTGAATTAGGTCCCTTGATCAAACTTCAATACATCACACACACGGTATTGACATCGGTTTCTGTTCAAGCGGGTGAGCGCGTTAACGGCCATGTGCTCTTATCTTGATTTTCATGAGAATCTCTAGGGTTAGCCCAAACCCATAGCCACGGCCCCATGGCAACTCTCACTTAGGTGAGCCCTCCAAGGTATGTGTGCTCATACCTCGCGGATTTTTCCGCTTCGGTCTCATTAAGGGTCAACGCCCAGCCTAATGCACCTTTTCGTATAGCACTCACCTTAGGGATGGGAAGGAGGTTTCTTTTGAACACACTCCTCAAAATGTGCTATATAATGAGCCACGCATTGCGGGTTGTTTCTACCACATTGAACCTTCTTCATGGGGTCTCCAATCACAAAGGTTGGGTTACTCCCGGATGTGACTCCCTTACGGGCTTTGCCCATCCCCCTCGATGAAAAGGATCTAGCCTCTGCGCTAGTCCCCCGAGGCAATTCTTCCGTCTCATGGATTAAAACATAACGCCTCTTACTAGCCTCGCTAGTTATTTGCAGCAATTTCCACATCGTGAAATAATATATAGTGCCGCTTTATTTTGTTTTTTTTTTTTTCCTTCTTTCTCTTCCCGTATATTTTCCCATGTGTTTGTATACCTGTTTTACAAAACAAACACAACAAGATAATATCAACTCAATAAAATAATACTTGGTTAAATTTCTTGATCATCATTACTCTTTATAGATCATTTTTCTTGCATCGGTTCTTTCCCAATAGGCCTATATTCATAAGAACCTGTATTTACTAAGATCCACCAGAAATAATTATCACAAGAATATCTCGATTTATAGATATTGTCCCTCTTTTGTTCAATTATATAAACACTTTTCTTTTAAAACATTTATTTTCCTCATGATGATCAAAGTAAATCCCACATTTTCTTTGAATAAAATTCTAACATATGAAAATCAATTCTAAGAATCATATATCCAAAATTCGGTTCACATGAAAAGTGATAGAATAAAATTTCTTACCTCAATTTCATCACGTTAACCCCCACACTTCACTTATATAAAGAAGAGGCTTACATTCTCTTTTAATAAATAAGTTGTGCACTTTATCACTCAATAAAATTAACAGGACATATTTGCACCCCCATATTTCTCGATAATTAAGAAAAGTCACCACATATATAGATATATATATATATATATATATATATATAATAATATTAAGAAACCCACATTTTATTTCCCTTCACTGACATTTGCATTTGAACTTTTCTCGGTAAAAATATGAACAACTTCACAAAACCAATATTATAAATGCATATCAATGTAAAGCTAATAGTAACCGACCACGTCCTCTGTCTCTTTCAACTTTCAAGTAATACTTGTAAATTAACACTTGAAAATTTACTTCTTTTTTTTTTTTTTTCCCTTCTCCCATAAAATTAAATCAACAAGTACAAATATAAATTTTTATCATGATCTCTATTATCTTGTATAGTTAAGAGAGATATTCAATCCACATGTAACTTTGTCAAAGGAGTTAATGCACTCATGAAGGAATAGGAATACTTATAACATATTTACTGACCTATTAAAACATAAAATTTTCCAAATAAATATGTGATGGTGCAAAGAATCTGAGTTTCCTAATGCAACAACACTTTAGAATTTGTAAGAAAAGGGAAAGACCATCACAGGCGTGAGAGCCTCAGGATCTGGGTTTCCTTTTAAGCGTGGGTTCTTCCAGCTAGGATAACACCAAGTGTGCAAGCTACAATGGTAGGGTTACTGTGGTGAATGAAAAGCTTGGGAAGTTCAACGAGAAAATGCCCAGAACAGTGTGTGTAGTTTAGTATGCAGATGATCACTTGGGAGAGAATGCATGGCTTCTCTCCTATTTATATGTTAGGGATGGGGGTAGATGGGTAAATTGACCATGTGGTCCCAAACCTGTGTTGCCCTAACACGCGTCAGACTTTGATGGAATGAGAATGACATCCCTGAAAAGGGTGACGGCGTGTCAGGTGCGCGGTGCACAGTACTTTTGTGTCAGAGGTTGTTGACGAGGGTTACGCGGGGGAAGGGCCTAAGATTCTTTCTTCCGAGGTTCGGACCCAACGAAACGGGGCATGGACATGCCCGAACGTTGGTGACGCTCGAAGAATGCATGGATGGCCTCCTCGCAATATATGACCCTTGAGCGCCGGAATACCGAGCGTACCAGTGGGGCCCTCATGTGGGTGCTTCCCTGTGAAAGATAACCTTGAGGGCCGCTATCCGAGCGTCCAACCAGTTGGCTAGGGCCCTTGGTCCGAATGGTCATCCGCTGACTGATGGATGACATGAGCTGGCAATTGAGCGGCGTGAAGGCCCATGAGCCCACCAAGGCGAGCATCAGGGCATTAGTCAGCGGTGTGATGCCACGTGGACGGCTCTGATTCGAGAGTGATTTTCAGGTCTCATCATTTTGCCCCCCAAATTCTGTAGTATCGCATCGAGCGTACTGTAGAATTTATAAAGGAAGACTCCTGAATTTCAAATATCCGAGGGACGGGGCATTACCCTCGAGGAGACTGCTGGCCTTCTGCAACGGACATAAACTGACATCGCATTAAATGCTGTCAAGTCCGCATTTAATGCTGAGTGGGAACGTGGGCGCGTGGACTCCGGGAGACGTGAGGCGGTTACCAAAAGTGGGGGGTTTCCCAGGCGGGAAATGATTGCATTTTTGAAATTTCACCCCTAATCCATGCTCCATCTCCCCTATAAATAAGGGTTTGCAGGGCCTTGGAAGCTTTTTCACGCATTCAGACTTCCTTCAAGCATATCCATAGCAAGAGTCCTTTGCTCCGGCGAATTTCTTCTTCTCCACATCTTAGGTAAAAAAAATTCCTGATTCTTCTTCTGATTTTCCCCGTACTAACATTAGATTTAGGTTGTGTGAGACAAACCCTTGAGGGAAAAACCGCTATC
This sequence comes from Lantana camara, assembly GCA_037501455.1. NCBI lineage: Eukaryota > Viridiplantae > Streptophyta > Magnoliopsida > Lamiales > Verbenaceae > Lantana > Lantana camara. Next base: position 16,009,248 of record CM074860.1, read on the forward strand.
CACCATTGAATTTGTTCCTGGAAGCTTTATCCTCCCTTAATCTTTCTGTGAGAAATCCCATTTCCGAAAAATTGAAAATTGACCATGGCCGGAAATCAAGCCGATGATTATGTGCGGGAGATTGAGGAGATGTCCGTGGGGAGCTCTTCTCCTCATGGCGATGTCCCCGTGGCCGTTCCCCTAACTAGGGCGCACCCAGTTGGAGGTATTCCCATGGCTATATCGGTGGCCCAGGCTCCAGTTGACGCCGGGGAGGAAGAGGTGAACGAGGTTGTTCAAGGGATGGACGAGCGTGTTCTCGGTGAGCAGGAAGATCCTTTTGAGGAGATGGACAATGTGATGGAGATGATGAGACAAGGGGAAAGAGCCCTCCCAGTTTTGAACAGTGCTGTGAGACCCCAAGATCACAGGATCACAGTAGCGATGGCGGCTCCCGAGGGTGAAGCGGGACCATCCGGGCGTCCATTCGAGGCTGAACCTTCCAGGAGGCGTCACAGGAGAGGCAAGGAGCCTGTCACTCGAGTAAGGCAAGACAACCGCCATCAGACTGACAGGTCTCCGGATGAAATTGAGAGTATTCTGACCCTCGGTGACTTGGATGAGTTGAGGGCGAAGGCATATTGGGATGAAGCCGTGTTTCCCATGAGGCTCCCGGAGGAGGGAGAAAGAGCCAATCGACCACCGCCCGGGATGCTGACTGTATACTGGGACGCCGTTCTTGCTGGGGGTCTGAGGTTTCCCATCGCTCGCGAGGCCGCCAACATCTACCAACACTTAGGGCTTTGCCCTTCACAAATTCTTCCCAACGGCATAGCCCTAATCAACACGTTCATAATAACGATGAAGGCCCTGGGCAAAGCACCCTCGATCATCAATTTTGACAGCTTGATCCAAGCGGCCCGCTCACCACGCTCGTCGCCCACAGATGGATTTTACTACGCTCAGGCCAAATCAGGCTTTAAGATGATAAATTCTCCATCTTCCTCATATGGCGAGCACTGGAAGGAAAAATATTTTTTCGTGGGGGCTCCCGGGGGAATTTTCGGAGTTCACCGGCAATGGCTGGTTCATGGTGAGGGTCCACTGATTAGGGAGAGGATGAGGAACAAGGATTTTGAGGAGTGGGCGATGGGGTTGGCGCTCGAGATGAGGGCTGAAAAGAAGTGGATTGAGGCGGAGACCTTAGTGAAGAATGAAGGAGTGTTGTTCCGATACGGATTATCCTGCCCCCCTGAAATGATACTCCATCCGCCTACTGACATCATGGCCCTCGACGGTTAGATTCTAGGAACTAACATCTCTAACCTTTAGAATAGTTCTCTGACTGGCAGTTATCCCTGTTTCCTTGTTTATACAGTTCAAACAACCGTTCTTCTGACGCTCGTTCCCCTTCATTTGCAGGTATCCAAATACTCTCACGAGGGATGAATGCTGAGGCCCTTTCACGGATGTTGGGTGCTCAAGGGCCCGCCGCGGATCCTCAACAGCCGCAAACACAGCAGAACCGCCCACCGAGGGCGAGGGTAAACCGTCGAGCGGCGGGCAGAGGACAAGGGCAGGCCCATGGGGGCGCAGGAAATGAAGTTCCTCCGAGGGGGCCAATCGAGGATTTAACGTTGGAGGGTACCCACGAGGCCACTCCTCCGCCGGCTGCCCCCGTGGGCCCAATTTCCCTCAGTTCCAGCGGGTCACGGAACCGCTCGGGGGAGCCCATCCGTATTCATGAAACTCTCCGGGCTGATCGCCAGGGGAAAAGGAAAAGGATGCCGGACTCCCTCCCTATTTCCGGCAAGGGGAAAGAGGTGGTTGTGGGCCACCGTGGCGAGGGCAGCGACACTTCATCGTCTGAGGATGAAGATTTTTGGAAGATAGGTTGCCGGGGTGACGCTCGGTACAAGTGCCAAAGGAAGGACGGTCCCGTCCTACTGAAAAAGAGCGCCTTCTCTGTTAATATGGTCTCCGATATCGTCGGAAAGCTCCAATTTTCTGCTGACCACGATAAATTGAACGAGCATGACGCCGCTCGGGTCGCGGATGATGCCTGCCATGTTCTCCTGACGGTAAGTTTGTATTCCCCTTTACCAAGTTTTCCTTTCTTCCTTCCACGCTCGGATTATGACCCTCGTTTACTGTTTCCCAGGAGGTAATCCCGAGACTAAAGAACTTGCAGGGTCGAGCGCAAGCATATTCCAACCATAAGGCCAAGTACAAAAAATTGCTGCGCGTCTCTGACCCAGTCCAACTGCAAGAAGATTACAATAACCTCCACGCTCAGCTGACTGCGGCCCAACGTGATTTGGATCAGGCAAGGGAGAACCTTCGTAAGACGGACGAGGCCTATCTTACTTTGGACGAGCGTCACAAGAAAATGAAGGAGGAGCGAGACCAGCTGAGGGCTCAAAATGTGGAACTGGGTGAGCAGTTAGCGGAGAGCACCCGCCAGAACGAGGCAGCCAACAAGGCCTTCGCTGATTTGCAGGGCAAAATACAGGGCTTGGAGGCGAAGGTATCTTGGGAGGCGGTGAAGAAATTCGTGCGCTCTAAGGCCTTTGTGTTCGCGGCCAACATCCAATGCTTCGATAATGCTCGACGCTTCTTTCACAAGGCGATTGGGCAGATGGTGAGGTTTGGACTGGCCCCGGAAAGCGCTCGTTCCGACGCTCGTCTGCGCATGGATCTTGATGAGAACGGCGAGCCAATGGTCCAGGAGGAGGATCCCACGGATAATCTGGCGGAGCCTGAGTATCAGGAATTGGTGGAGACGCTCCAAAGGGAGTTCATTGCCGCTAACCGGAGGGATCCCGAGCCTCTCATGATAGAAGATGAGGGCACGCTTATGGACGTGGAGGATGCGGAGGAACCCGGCGAGGCCCAAACTTCTGACGCTAACGTGTTGGCCCCAGTTCCCCTTTCAACCGCCCTTCCTGAGCCTGACGCTCCGGCCCAATGAAGCTTCCAAGGCTACCATTTTCTTGCTCTTGTTCGCTCGAATGCCTCTTTCCCTTTATGAACAATTTTAATCTTGTATTTAATTCTTCCTTTGTTTCCTGAATATTTTGGATCCTCTTTGTCACTTTCTAACATACTTGGACTTCTTTGTGTTTTTAAATATCTGAATGTCTGGATGTCTGGATGTTGTCTTGTTTGCTTTTAAATAATGAGTGACGTTATTCCATTGCGCTCACCGCTTTCATATTGATGTCTGTTGTGCGAGCGTTCGAGATAAGTGTGTAAGTAGGCCAGAGTGTCTTTTACGACGGTCCACTGACACTCATCACCATGCGTATTAAGCTTAGATGCTCGCGACGTCAGGCGGTTGGCTTATTGCAAGTATGGGCGCGAGGGTGACCCTTAGGAGGGTTCCCTGGCCACAGTAGAAATGAACTATGCATTTGGACTTAAAAAACCTTTGGGGAGATACAGGCGCGAGGGTGGTCCTCATGAACATCCCCTGGCGGTATTTTCCTTGAGGCTTGAATTTGAACTTAGGAAATCCCTAAAGATTCAGTTGAGTGTCGGCCGCAGACATTTGGCCTGTAGGATTGGCTTAGTAAGGGTTAAAACGAGCGTAGCCGTAGTGTTAGTGGCATCCACTATTTACGAGCGTGCTCTTACCCAATTGGATGAGGGTCAGATGGGGTCATTGCGGGCACGTGCTGGAGCGGTGAGCACTCAGACGGCGTAAGATGAGCGTTGCGCTCCCCATTGTCCGACGCGCTCATTTTTAGGATTTATTCTTACAAGTCGCTCAAACTGTTATAGGTGGATGAACATCAACACCTGGACAGTGTAGTTTTTGAAACGATTGATGTATTGCGTAGACCGTTCGACGTGGAGGATGCTCAACACGGAGTAGGTCTTTTGGCGCTCGAATCATTAGATCAAATAAGAAAACAAATGGATAACAAAAACAAAGAATTAAATACTTACTGTTATATAAATGCATTCTTGGGAATTATTACAACGCGCTTTTCATTAAAGAAAAACGTTCCCTGCCACGGACGGGCCATTACAAAGAGGTTGAAGTTTACACGTAGAACCTTCTAAGGTTACATGCATTCCACGGCCTAGGAAGACGCTCGCCTTGCAGAGTTTCTAGCAAGTAGGTGTTATTCGCTCGTACTTGAATGACTTTGAAGGGGCCTTCCCAATTAGGGTCCAACTTACCTACGTGTTTTGAGACTTCAACTTTTTTGAGGACCAAGTCCCCTAGCTGGAAAGTCCTTTCTTTAACACGTTTATTGTACTGGCGAGCGACGGTTGCTTTGTATTTGTGAATACGTGCCCACGCAGAATCCCTCCTTTCATCCAACAAATCTAACTCGAGCGCTCTATTGGCGTTGTTGACTGTAGGCTCGAAATAGGCTACGCGTGCGGATTCTTGTGCAATTTCCGCAGGTATCATGGCCTCGGAGCCGTACACGAGGGAATAAGGGGTTTCCCCCGTTGCCGCTCGCGGAGTAGTACGGTAAGCCCATAGAGCTCCCTGAAGCTCTTCAGCCCATTCTCCTTTCTTACTCTCGAGCATCGTTTTCAAATGCTGGAGTATGGTTCGGTTGGTCACTTCAGCCTGACCATTAGCTTGAGGGTGACCCACGGAAGTGAATCGTTGCTCGATCCCTAATTCATAGCACCAATCCCGCGTGTCCGCAGCGATAAACTGGGAACCGTTATCTGAAATGAGCACCCTCGGGATGCCGTATCTGCAGATGATATTCTTCCAAATGAAATCCCTTACAACTTTGAACGTTATCTTAGCGACCGCTTCTGCCTCAGCCCATTTGGTGAAATAATCCACAGCAAGTATTACGAACTTCTTTTGCCCGACCGCCATTGGGAGAGGTCCCACGATATCAATGCCCCATTGATCAAAGGGCCACGAAACATCGATAGGAATCATTTGAGCTGCCGGCAGCTGAGGAGTGTTGGAATGGAACTGGCACTTGGGACACTTCTTGGAATATTTAATGGCATCCTGCAATACCGAGGGCCAATAAAATCCACTTCTTAAGATTTTCTTCGCCAAGATTCGTCCTCCCGAGTGGTTTCCACAACTTCCACTGTGTACATGCTCTAAGACTTCTTTAGCTTGCGAGGGTCTCAAACATCTCAACGGCGGGCCCTGGAAGGATCGCTTGAACAATCTACCCTCAGTATCCAATGAGAAACGAGGGGCCTTGCTTTTGATCTTCCGAGCTTCAACTTTGTCGCTCGGGCATGTTCCGTCCCGTAGGAATCTGACAATTTCGTCAAGCCAGCAAGGCTCGGAGGGGTCAATCATGTGCACTTCTTTTGAAGGTTCCCCTTTACTTATCAGCGGCTCCTCCGTTCTCAAAAATGTAACAGCGCGCTCATTATGGCCATCTAGGGCGGATGCAAACTTCGAAAGAGCATCAGCGTGTTCGTTTTCCGCCCTCGGAACTTGCAAAAGATGGAATTCCTTGAACTTCGCTATCTCCTCCTTGGCACTCGATAGGTACCGTGCCATGGTGGCTTCTCGAGCCTCATAACTACCATCAATTTGACTCGCGATCAACTGCGAATCAACATATGCTGTGACACGAGCGGCCCCATTTTGGAGCGCAATCCTGAGCCCTTGGATGAGGGCCTCATATTCAGCTTCGTTGTTGGTGACTTGAAATGCCAGTTTGATCGCGTAGTCAACTTCTGCTCCTAGGGGATCCCTGAGGGTCACCCCGGCACCGCCCCCTTGTGAGGTCGAGGAGCCATCTGTGTGCAAAAGCCATAAACCTTCGTCCGCCGGTGGCCCACTCTCCAAATTGAAACGTTCTACCAATAGATCGGCCACGGCCTGAGCCTGGATGGCTGTACGAGGCTCGAAGGAGATATCAAACTGACTGAGTTCAATTGCCCACTTAATTAACCTTCCCGAAACATCCGGTTTGGATAACACTTGCTTGAGTGGTTGATCTGTAAGCACTGTGATGGAGTGAGCTTGAAAATATGGCCTCAACCTTCGGGATGCGTTAACGAGCGCAAAGGCAAATTTCTCAATTTCCATGTATCTTTTCTCGGCCCCCTGTAGAGTCTAGCTCAGGTAATATACCGGCATATGCTTACGCTCGCGGATTGCTACGAGGACAGCGCTCGTGGCTTCTAAAGAAACTGATAGATAGATAAACAGGTTTTCCCCCGGGACCGGTTTGGTCAGCAGAGGCGCGCTCGTCAAGTACTGTTTCATGCTCTGTAAGGCCTTTTCGCAATCCTCGTTCCAAGAAAAGTTTCGAGCGTTGCGCAAAATTTTAAAGAAGGGCAAGTTCCGGTCCGCTGAGCGGGAGATGAACCTATTTAGTGAAATGATCTTTCCCACGAGCACCTGGACCTCTCTCAGATTACGAGGGGAGGGTATGTCCAGGATGGCTCTAATCTTCTCGGGGTTTGCCTCTATGCCACGTTGACTAACCATGTATCCCAGGAACTTACCTCCTCGAACGCCAAAGGTGCACTTCGAGGGATTCAACTTCATTCCGTAGCGACGAAGGATGTCGAAAGTCTGCTTGAGATCTTCCAGATGGGAGTGTTGGCGCTCACTCTTGACTATCATGTCATCCACATATACCTCCATAGATTTTCCAATCTCGCGCTCGAACATCCTATTGACAAGGCGTTGATAAGTCGCTCCCGCGTTTTTGAGCCCGAAGGGCATGACTTTGAAACAGTAAACACCTAAATGCACAATAAACGCAGTCTTGGGGCGATCCTCGGGCGCCATGAAGATTTGATAATATCCTTGAAAGGCGTCCATCATACTCATGAGTTCACATCCGGCTGTAGAATCTACCAACTGATCGATCCTCGGTAGTGGGTAATGATCTTTTGGGCACGCTTTGTTAAGATCTGTGAAGTCGTTGCACATGCGCCACTTATTGGCGCTCTTTGGAACGAGCACCACATTGCAGAGCCATTCCGGATATAAGATCTCCTCAATATACTGAGCATCAAGCAATTTATTAACCTCTTCTTCGATGACCCGTTTCCTGAATCCATGAACGTCCCTCTTCTTCTGTTTGATGGGCTTGAAGGTTGGATCCACGTTCAACCTGTGGACAATGACGCTCGGATCTATTCCGGTGAGGTCAGAAGCTTTCCACGCAAAAACGTCAAGATTCTCCCTTAGGAAATCGATCATCAAAACTTGCGAGGGCCCATCCAGGCTCGAGCCAATCTGGGTTGTTTTATCCGGATTTCCAGGCTCCAATTCGACGGTCAAAAACTCCTCAGTGGGTTCAATCCGAACCTCTGGCCTCGGTGCTTCTAACGCTCGTTTCTTTCCAGTGAGAGTATTCTTGGGCTCATCACCCTCGTTTTCTGAGGAAGAACCGTCGACGGCCCCCGGTGGCCCACTCTCCGAGCACTGAACGTCTCCAGCTGTCCTCTTTTTATTCTTCTTTCGGTTCAGCTTGGCTCTTTTGCGCTCAGGGCCATCTTCATTTAACTCTGGGAAATCAACGGATTTCTTAGTAGACCCAGGTTGAATGGATTGTTTGGGCTTGTGGCTCCGAAGCGAAAGTATATAGCATTCCCAAGCTTCTTTGACGTTGCACAGAATTTCTCCGGTACCCTCGGGAGTTGGGAACTTGACCTTTTGATGATAGGTGGAAATTACAGCCTTGAAATCCACGAGGGCTGGGCGCCCAATGATGATGTTGTAAGGAAGATCCACCTCGACGATGGTGTAGAGGACGCTCAGAGTTTTTCGCTGTGGGGCGCGACCAAAAGAGGTGGCCAAGCGAATCTGTCCGCGAGGGACGATCTCAGAGCCTCCAAACCCTACGAGGGCAGTTCTGAGAGGCTCGAGGGGGATGTTTGTTATATTCATTTGTTGAAACGTTGAGTAAGGGAGAACGTTCACAGAGCTTCCACTATCAAATAAGACCCTCTTTACAGTGTGGTTATGAACGTCTAAACTAACCACCATGGGACAGTCAGAGGTTTTTCCTATCCCATGGGGTGTTACAATGTGTTCAAGATCTTTCTCGGTAAACCCTATAACATCATCCTCCTTTGAGCGCGATGAGCTGTCCACGGAGAGCACTGAGCGAAGGAGCGCCGGCCTTTGGTTATAGCTCCGTACATGGCGGCGACGGGAGGCATTGGAGTCACCTCCCGAGGGTCCACCTGCGATCATATGAATGACCGCAAAGGGCTGGTTGTCCATATCCACCCCCTTCCCCTTATTGCGCTCGCTGGTCTCAGGGCGCTGGCGACGAGGACTTCGGGAGCGTGAGCGGCTTCTTCTTCTTTCGAGCGCTTGGCAATGCTCATCGTACCCCTCTAGTACTTTCACAAATTCTTTGAGATGCCCCCCGGCGATCAACCGCTGAATTTCTTTCTCCAGGTGGCGGCATTCATTAGTATCATGCCCCTTCTGCTTGTGGAAAGCGCAGTATTTTCCCGAGCGTTTCTGCGCCTCGGTCTCTCTTAGCTTGGGCGGCCTTTTAAACAGCTTCTGATCCGCCAGAGAATATACTTCGGCAATTGGGCGATTGAGGGGGACACGCTCGAGCCTCCGCGGGAGAGAGGAATGACGACGAGCGGGGATCGGGCTGCGGCGGTGACTCCTGTTGGGCTCCACTCTGTCCTCGGGGTTTCTGATGGGGCGAGGGGCATTTGCCATCTTCCGCTCCCTCGCTATATACATATCCTCGAGGGTAAAGAAAGAGTCTGCAATCTCCCGAATTTCCATCAACGAGCGCGGCTTTTTCTTGGCCACTTCCTCCACAAACTCTTTGCTGACGTAGTGCTTCATGTTGATGGCACCGAACAGCACGTGCCTCAAAAAGTCCATCGAGGGTTTTTCTACTAGCAAAATCTCTTTGTTGAACCTCCCCATGAAGGATCGAAGAGTCTCGCTCGGCCCTTGGACCAGGCTATAAAGAGCGGTCGCAGCCGGGGCCGGTGCTTTCAGCGAATTGAAGTGGCTGACAAAAGCATCCGTCAGGTCATAGTACCCTCGGATTGAGCGTGGGGGGAGCTTTTTGTACCATTCTTGGGCCATTCCTGTGAGGGAAGTGACAAACACCTTGGCCCAGTAGTTGTCTGGATGGTCGTAGAGGTGCATCAGGTGCACGAAATGGTCCAGATGCTCGGATGGATCCGTAGTTCCATCGTATCTGTTGACTGATGAGGGAATTTTACCCTTCCCTGCGCGGGTCATTAGGACTTCCTCGACGAGAGGGGAATCGCCCGCCATGATCCGATAATCTCGCTCGTCGGGGTCTTCATAGCTGGCTTCTCTCCTTCGATGGGAAACGGGGCTACGTGGTCGTCGAACGTCTCTGGCCTTGGACCTCTCGTCCCCCTCACGGGGGGCGTGAGACCGTGCTCGAGAGAGCTGCTCTACCACGTTTTGTAGCCCCCGAATTTGGTCTTGCACCGCTGCTAGCTGAGGGTCACCGACATTTCTGCGGTTTGCCCTCCTGGTGGCCCTTGACTGGACCTCTTCATCATTTCCGACCACCTCATTTCGAGGAGCCCTGTCATCTCCATCAACGGGCCGTTCTTGCTGGACCCTCGGTGGGGCTTCATTTTCTTGATTCGGAGCAGGTGGGGGAGGTTGCTGTGCCCGTAGAGCATTTTGGGCCATTGTCAAAGGATGTGCAGGGAGCCCGCCCAAGGGTGGGGCTATCCGAGCGCCAGCGTATGAAGGGAAATAAGCCATAGTGAAGTGCTCCCAGGCATTCTGTACAGCTTGGCTCTCGCACTGCGCGTACAACGCCTGAAGTTGTTGTGTAGTGAGTTGGGGCATCTCCACCCCCTGTATTTCTCTTGGCACTGCCAGGGGGAGGTTCAGTGTCCCCACTTGATATGGAGGGACCAAAGGTATCATTCCCGGCGTTGTTCCAGGCATTACTCCGGGCTGCGTGAGCGCGTATCCTGGCGGCGGCGTGGCCATAGGATATACGCCGAGATGGGAGGCAGGGACACTTGGAGTGAAAGTTGGGGGGGGAGGATTGGAACCTGATCCTCCCGTTTCGTTTCCAGTTGGGAGGGGTGCAGTGGCGTCAACGTTTCCGGCCACAAGGGGCGGTGCCCCTCCGGCGAGAGCAGGGCTCTCAGCGTTTTCTCCATTGGGGGGAGGAAGACCTCCCCTGTTCCCTAGAGTTCCAGATCTTGTGGCAGTAACCATGATTCAAGACTTAGGTGTTACTCTTCAACTAGCTTTCAGAGGAAGGAAATGGCAATACCAAAGAAGTTGGTGATGGCTTCCCACAGACGGCGCCAAAAATGATGGTGCAAAGAATCTGAGTTTCCTAATGCAACAACACTTTAGAATTTGTAAGAAAAGGGAAAGACCATCACAGGCGTGAGAGCCTCAGGATCTGGGTTTCCTTTTAAGCGTGGGTTCTTCCAGCTAGGATAACACCAAGTGTGCAAGCTACAATGGTAGGGTTACTGTGGTGAATGAAAAGCTTGGGAAGTTCAACGAGAAAATGCCCAGAACAGTGTGTGTGGTTTAGTATGCAGATGATCACTTGGGAGAGAATGCATGGCTTCTCTCCTATTTATATGCTAGGGATGGGGGTAGATGGGTAAATTGACCATGTGGTCCCAAACCTGTGTTGCCCTAACACGCGTCAGACTTTGATGGAATGAGAATGACATCCCTGAAAAGGGTGACGGCGTGTCAGGTGCGCGGTGCACAGTACTTTTGTGTCAGAGGTTGTTGACGAGGGTTACGCGGGGGAAGGGCCTAAGATTCTTTCTTCCGAGGTTCGGACCCAACGAAACGGGGCATGGACATGCCCGAACGTTGGTGACGCTCGAAGAATGCATGGATGGCCTCCTCGCAATATATGACCCTTGAGCGCCGGAATACCGAGCGTACCAGTGGGGCCCTCATGTGGGTGCTTCCCTGTGAAAGATAACCTTGAGGGCCGCTATCCGAGCGTCCAACCAGTTGGCTAGGGCCCTTGGTCCGAATGGTCATCCGCTGACTGATGGATGACATGAGCTGGCAATTGAGCGGCGTGAAGGCCCATGAGCCCACCAAGGCGAGCATCAGGGCATTAGTCAGCGGTGTGATGCCACGTGGACGGCTCTGATTCGAGAGTGATTTTCAGGTCTCATCAATATGAATGCCTGATTGGCATATTTATGGGATTTAAGGAAAATATATTATATGATGCATATAATTTAATTAATTAGGACTCAGAACTCCACTATTTCATTTTATTTTCCAAAATAAAATATTTTATATTTCCATGCATGTTAACAGGATTTCATTTCTTCCACCACCAACACAATATCAATATTTTGTATCCACAATTAAAGTAAAGGTCAGTACATAACATATGCTTTCCTAAATATAAATAAATTCATAAAAATAGCATATAACACCTGTTTTCATCCTTTTATAATCAGCAACCAATTAACTTGGTTAGATTTGTCAAAACATCTATATTTAATCTATGAGGATATATTAGACATACCTTACATTCACATAAAATTTAAAACTTCATATCGAATAAGACTCTTACTTACATGATTCAGGCTGCACTAATTTGATACGATAGCTTCCGGTCCAAAATCAACAAGATTATCATTCTCAAGTAATTTATCTCATACAAAGAATACACATAAAGTTAGTAAGACTTGGAAGTTCTTGCTCAAAAGAACACAAATTAAACCACAAATTGTGCACTAAAAAATACTTTTAACATATTATATAATTCATGGTACCAACTGGTAGTATACATAGCCACTATTCTCACAGATGACTGCACATATAAGATGTAACTAGCATAATAAAAGCACCACAATAGCTAGAAGCTTAGAACAACAACTAGAACCCATCAAATTTGTTATGTCGTGTACCTTTGATTCTTTTCCACAACAGTGTAGTAAAATCACAATTACGATCCGCACGACTAAATATGAATCAATGCTTTCATGCACATAGAAATATACTAATTTCTATAAATTATACGAGACCCATATCATGATTTACACAAATGAAAAGATACTTTTGAACTACAGTTATACCAATTAACCACATAATATACTTTTGTTCTCATTAACGAATAACAAACAATTCCATGTCAAGCAAATAAGATATAAATTATAATTAAACGCATTATTTGAAATGACTAAAATCTCAAACTACAAACCATCCAACAAATATTATGAAGTCAAACTCACTATTAATTTTCATTTAATGATTTATAACTCTCAATGAATAGAGAATTACATAATACTTTGGTGATTCATGAAAATTTATATTCACATACCTTATGGTTAAACAAATACACTCAATAAGTAATAATATTGTGTAATATCAAGAAAATATATACACCTGCAGTTTTCCTCATGTATAATTTTTGGAGATGCACAGAATGATTTTCCCAAATGGTTTGAATTCACTTAACATTCATGTCATGTGTAGATAACTCCACGATGAGTGTTTGTTAAATTTCTTAGCTTTACAAACAAATTTTTGAACTACTAAACCTTTGTTTACACCACTTCGATCACAAAATTTATCATTGGTATATTGCAAGCATATGGTATAATGTTATAATGATTTACACAAATAGTTGATTCAAATACTACGTATTAAATTTTGTAACTTCTCTATAGTAAATTAAACAAATTAATAAGGTGTAACCGTCGGACAATCAATTGGCTAATAATGATTAAATAAATCATAAATACCTCAATTTCCGTTTGGAGAATATTAGCCATCAAACTAAATGCACCATAACTTTGGTCATTGTTGCATAGAGTCCAATTCAATTGCAAAATTATTAGTTAGTACTGAATTTCCAGACAAATTAACATGCAATATCTTAATATCACTTGCATATATACAAAGAATCAATTTAAAGAAACATGTAGCAGTTCATGGTTTAACAAATTAAGATATTATCATTATCATGAAGTATTCTCAAATTAATGATAATTTTGGAAAAGAAAAATTACTCACATACCAAATATAAACCAGTCATGAATTTATCACAAAATTCCATTTATTGTCTTGGCAGCAGAAATTATAATAATCATACGACCCTCTATTCTTAATATAATAAGATTTTGTAGTTCTTTAATCATCTCGAGTTTTAGTGGTAGTGGACTCATCTATTAATTCCATATAAGAAATACCTTTTTTTTATTTTCCTTAGAGCTTTCAGGCCTTCTATTCCATCACTCATTAATGCTTCATGTTAAATTAAAATAATTTACTTTACAAAAGATGTTTAGGACATATTCGTACCTTGTCAATCGCCAAATTCTGACATAGTTGGCCAATATTGTTTATTTGATTCTTCTCCTTTTCCGGACGCCAAATAATAATAAGCCAACAAATTTATGGATGAGTTCTCACCTGGTAATTGATCTTCCTCCAACATCCATTCCATTGAAACGCTTCTATTAAGGCTAGTAATGGAGAGTCAAACTCTAACACATTCCGCTCATGAAAAGGATCACCAACTACAAATTAGTGAAACACACATATCCAACCAAATCATATAATGTTATTATTTAATAGCATAAAACTATTTAGTCGTTAGGATTTCGGAAAACTCGACAAACAATTTGTATTTTAAATATTTAAACTTGTTGATTGAAACATTTGAAGATCTCACGAAATTTATAAAATGGATTTAAGCAAGTTAACATAAACTCATCACGATCTTAGATTGTTGTGGAAATGAACCTATTTTCTCATGAATATATAATGCACATATAAGATAAACAATAGAAATTAGTAATAGTTGAAATATAAGTAAAGAACGGTTGGCCTGTAGGAGTCACGCCACTTGACGCTGTCCTAAGATCGTGATGGCCTCCCCTCCGTGCGGGTATTGTCGGCTCATCACCATCCCAAGATAAAACCCAAAAGGCCACATCCGGCGTCTCCTATTGTGAATACGATCACAAGGAAACTATGGAACGAAACTTTATCACGTTGCCCAAAACTATAGTATAAGAGAATAGTTGTATAGTGAGTTGTAGGATGCTTTTCTATGTTAGTCTAGACCCTTAGAACCCTATTTATAGTGTTAGAATGTATTTTGTAACCTAAAGTATTAAAACCAAATGAATAACATTGTGGGAGTTACAAAAGTTAATATGTAGGTTATGTTTTGAAGGTTTAGAGCTTTTCAAATTCCAACATGATAAACAGTATTGGTTATGAAAAACCGGGGTTAATATATCGTGTGTTGAAATGAGTTGTTCTTCCAGGAGTTCTACTTGTTTTTCTTTTTAGTTTCAGGACTGATGTTCCTAATTGATACACTGCTTCATTTCCGTAAATGTTACAATGTTCCTATGGACTATGGTTGTTTTATGATGTGTAATTTCTTGTTATGTTGAATTTGCTGGTTGAGTAGAATAGTATGTAATCATGCTTCGGATTACCTGATATCTTACAACGTTATGCGTTGATTAAGTGATATCTTGATCAGACCTTATTAGCTCTTTTGTTTGTTTATTGTTTAATACATAATAAGGTTGCTAACGTTCGATCATTCGTTATTCTACTTCTTGTGGTATGTAGATGCAACTTTCACAACAATCACTAGGCGGCAGCGGGAATTTCATCTAAGAAGAATGCATCTAGGAGATCATGAACAGCCGTGGAAGAGCATGCGTTACTCAATTCGTTCAAGGACATTATTGCGGGTGGCTGGAAAACACCAAACGGCTTTAGATCTGGTTTCGTACAGCAACTTGAGGCGGGGATGAAAATGTATATCCCTGGCACTGACTTGAAAGGTGACCCACATATTCAATCCAAATATGGCACTTGGAAGAAGACTTACCTGGAAGTCTGCCGAGCTATATGCAAGACTGGAATAGGGTGGAATGCCACAACTAAGACCGTATTTGCATTACCGAAGGACTGAGACAATCTGATTATGGTATACATTCCTTACCTTTCAGATTTTGTTAGCTGTCTCATCAAGTTTGCATTAAGAGCTACCAAGAGTGAACAATGTATTGCATATATCTTTTCATCAATTACTTTTGAAAATTCATCCACTTATGGTTATTTTCATGGTTTGTCTCAGTACTATCCTGATCTTGCGTACGTTCGTGAGAAGTCGTTTCCTTACTATGAGAATTGGGTTGAAATTTATGGCAAGCATGGTGCTACGGGCAATGGCGCCTTTGATTTTAATAGCATTCCCAATGATGATGGCACTGGAAATGGTGTTGAGGTAATCGAGGAGACGAATAGGAGCAGTCCTAATCCGTGCCAATCTGAAAACCCAACACATGCACAATCTTCATCCCCACGGTCAGCGTCAAAGCAGGCTACATCAAATGGGAAGCGGAAGCGGTCTCGTGTTGATTTCTCTCGTGTTGATGTAGTGTTTTTGCACACTACAATTGGAGATTTGGAAACCTGAGTTTGTAATCTAAGCTTCCAATCTAGTAATCTGTTTCAAGTGTAATAATTTTGCAAGCTTCCTACTTATATATTTCTTTTTGCATACATATTGAAATTACGATTACCATAACAGAGAACAGTTGGAAAAAGAAGTCCTAAAATAAAGAACAAGTAGACCAATGAATCAAAACAGAGTTTAGGATGGATAAGGGGACACATTGATATATAATAAGTAAATCATCATCAACTTACATATTAGATGAGGCACCATTTTGACAAAAAAATCTAGCGTAGTTCCAAAATCAAAGGCATCCAAAAATCAAAATATTCAGGAGTATCAAACACGTCCCCAGATCTAGTACCAATAGAATGCAGAATAATAGCCAAAAGACATACTAGCAATCACATTCAATATAATTACCTAACCCCATTCATAGCATGTTTGGGTCGTAGTCCCAAATGTCCATGATTTCCTCGTCGACGTCGGAGTTGCGATCGAAAATGTGATATTAACAACTGAATAACCACTGGAAACAAAAATTTCTTACATTTGTTCTTCAGTAAAACGCTAATGTTGGAGCATGCTCAAACAAGAATCATTAAGCCATATTAATAGGCACAAAACGAGCAGGAACATTCAAGAGTTTTAGTACATACAACCGTTCGACACACATTTTGAGGGCAGGGTAATTTGGTCATTTACACCAAATTCAAATGGTTACCTTTCTAGAGATGTAAAGCAACAATGAATTGGTTATTTAGCCAAGATACGATAACTAGCAAAGTAAAGAATCCACTAGATAAAATAGCCAAGAATTTTTGAAAAAATAACCCCTCCCCAATGGATATCAAACAAGTGAAGTAAAGACTCCCTTAATCTTACGAATGAAACATGATATTAAAGTTGGTCAACGAACTTATTCGATTCTAATTATATCAAATGCTTCCTAATCAAACTAGGCGCCATGGCGCGTTCCACTACTTTTATTATTATTTTTTTTAAAAAAATTATTATTTATTTATTTATTTGTTTTTTAATTAAAGAATGAGAATTTTATTGAAAACCCTCCTCTTATTAGAAAAATAGCAAAGGAAAAAGATTATATCAAGTACCGATATTTAGGTTAAGATAATCTACTAAGGGCTCCTTTAATTAAGGAGATTTCGGAGAAATTATTTATTTTAAAACTATAATTGATAAAAATAATTGTAATATTTTTCTTGTATAACATAACTTGTTTGCTAATTTACTGGTTTTGACATGAAAAAAACCATTTGAATTACCCTATAATTAAATAATATTATAGATTGATTTTCATATTTAATACTAAAGCAATGCATGTCGGGACATGACTCATACGAGTCAATGGTAAACAATTTTCTTCCATCTAAAATTTGAGATGAATTGTAATTTAGTATCCAACCTTTAAAAGTTAATATTAATCTTAATGAAAATACATCTTCTAGCAGAATTCAAGCTGCTATTACAAGGCTAGGGGCAATAAACTCTGAACAATCAAGGTCGGGGTTTCTACTTTTTGTTATTAATCCTACATGGGTTCTCGATTTTGAAATCAAATTATTGGATGGTTTGGACAAGTTTTTTATGTTATTTTAAATAGTTCTATGGACTCGTAAAAAAATATATATATAGTTCTATAGTTTGTTATCTTTAATGGTGAAAGGAGGTTGATAGACGGAAGAGGCGACGGCATGGAGCAAAGAAAAAGGAAGGAATGAAAAAGCTATTTTGGTACGCACTCGGTAGTGGTGGTGTGCCATGGCCTAGGGTGCAAACGACCCGAGCCGAATCGAGTTTTGGCTTAAAAACCAGGCTCGAGCTCGAGCTCGAAAATTGATATACAGGATCGAGATCGAGATCGTCAAGCCGGAATTTCTTCGGCTTGAACTCGGCTCGTGGAAAACTCGGGCTCGGCTCGGCTTGATTTAAATTTATTTAAAATTGAAATCATATAAATGTAATAAAATATATGATTGTAAATTTTTTTTAATACATAAATTATAAATTAAATATGTTATATATATGTTATAATATATAATATAATATAATATATATATATATTATATAGAATATATATATATAATAGAAAACATAATATACATATATATAATTTATAAAAAATAATTATATGTATAGGCTTGCAAGCCGACTCGCGAGCCACGAGCTCAGACACATGGGACTCAAGATTGACTCGATGCATGACTCGGGCTCATTGGAGCTCGGATCGAGATCGTCCCAATTCAATCTCAAGCCGAGCCAGCTCGAGCTTGACTCGCGAAACTCGTGAGATGGCTTGGCTTGTTTGCACCCCTACTAGCGCCATCGGTAGTGGGGGTGGCTGTGCAACAACGATTGTCCTTGTAAATTTCATGTGCATTTTGCATCTGGTATTTTGATCCAAAGATTTTTCGTAAAAATGAAATTAAACATTAAAATGAATAAAAATCAAATGTTCGGCATCAATTTTTAATTTTCGAACATTGGATACTAAAATACAGTTGTCTCAAAAGTCAAAACATAAGGGTTAAAAAAAAAATTTAACCCTATAACTTCACCATTTCATCTGCCAAATTTTACCCTACTAAAAATTAAAACTATTTTTATACACACTCTGCCACACATATATCTTTCTTTTTTTTTTGTTGGAATTACACACGCATATATCTTTTTTTTTTTGGTAGAAAGAAATTCACACACATATATCATCTAATATTTATATATTCAGCCTTTATATGGCTTCCTCGTACGACCAGTTTAACGGACTTATCTGTAGTTAAATTATAATGTGAGGGGTCTATAATGTTATTTAAAAGTTTAAGGACTAGAACAAAATTAAATATAGATTAAAGGACCAAATCGTAATTTCCTTTCTCCACATTTCTTTTCCCCCAAGCTCTCAAGGCACACAAAACCTTTCAACAAGACAACTCTTGCGCTCTGTTACTGAATCTCCATAAATCCTCGATTAGGACTCTTGTTGAGCTTTTGTTTTTCAATCTGAAAATCAATTAATTGTTCAAAAATCCTCATCTAAATGTCGAAGATCGCAGAATCGTTGCCGCCGAAGGGTGGGTTCTCGTTCGATCTTTGCAAGAGGAATGAGATGCTTGTGCAGAAGGGTTTGAAGCAACCCTCTTATCTGAAAACTGGAACTACTATAGTGGGATTGATTTTTCAGGTGCATCTTAAGTCCCGTCTCGGTGTTTTTCGTTTTCAATTTAGGAATTGTAGTTTCTAGCTGATTTGACTGATTAATTAATGCTTTTCAGTAGTTCGGTTTGCTTTTTAGAAGAGTTTCGTGCCCTTTTTTGGCGGATTTGTTTGTGTGTTTCTTCTTTTGCATATGTGATGATCCTTGGGTTAATAGCTTGGGTGCGGCAGTTAGGGTTCTTGCTTTCCCAGTGACATTTTATTTGAATTAATTTTTTTTTTTTTTTTCATATTATATGTTTTTGTGTGTTGCATTTTGAATATCTTTATGGTAACTTTTGTGGGGTGCTTTCCAAGTAGATGTGTATGCATTTTTGTTCATGCTTCCGTCTGCCTCTCAAAAAAGCATCTTGAGGAGTTTAGCTACCTTAAGCGACTAATTGAACTTTCGGCACCAATTTATTGGCAATGCCTATAAGATATGGTGCATTTTGTGTTGAGAAGCCAATATAGTGTTCTTTTGTGGACTTAGTGTATTTCGTAGAGGTTTAATCTGAAGAGAGGTAGTTTAATTGCACGAAATAGTTGGTTCTTGATTTGTCGTTCATTTTCTTTGGGGCCTTTGTGAATTGTTGTTTTAGATTGTCGGAATTGAGAGCATGCAAGTAATGGTAATTGGCTACAGGACTAATGGGTATTTTTGGGCTGTGCGTAAATCTGAAGGATGAAAACCTGTTTGCTGAATTCGAATGTTTATGTTATATAAGATTAAGAGGGATATAGTAGTTTTACTTAACCTCTACTTATTTGTTGTGTAATCTTTGGAAATTTATCTGCCTTTTTTTTCTAAAACGTTTCATACAAGAGCTAGACTTTAGATAATTAGGAATATAAGTAATTTGTGACCGATTCTTTATCATCTTATGCTTGACTAATATCTGTGTAATTTAGGATGGTGTCATTCTTGGAGCAGACACTAGAGCCACTGAAGGCCCCATTGTTGCTGATAAGAACTGTGAGAAGATCCATTACATGGCTCCCAATATTTATTGCTGTGGAGCTGGAACTGCTGCTGATACAGAAGCTGTTACAGGTATTATCATCTTAATTCCATCTCATGTTTTGTTTGTTTCTAATCTCTATGGGAGATGTTTGATAACACAAACTATATAGTAGCATACTGTGGGCCCAAAAGAGATTGTAACGAAATTACTGTATTATCATCCTTTTTGATAGTGAAGATAAGTGTAAAAACAAGTTAGAAAAGAATGTGAACTACATGTGGTGCTATTACTTAAATACCCTCAATCATAAGGAAGGGTGTACATGTAATTAGAGGGATTAGAATCCTTTATGTGGTACTTTATTTTGCTTAATCTTTTAAATCAAACATTCAATGATGTTCTAACTGTTTTACATTTAATCCTTTGACTAGACATGGTTAGCTCCCAGCTGAAGCTGCATCGTTTCCATACTGGACGCGAGTCTAGGGTTGTGACAGCTCTCACCCTTCTCAAGAATCATCTTTTCAGGTGAACTATTTATTCTCATAGTTATTGCTATTATGAGAAGACTATAGACTAAAATACCTTAAAAATTTTCACTTGTGAATTAGCTATCAAGGGTATGTATCAGCTGCATTGGTGCTTGGTGGAGTTGATGTGACAGGCCCCCACTTGCATACTGTGAGTTAATTTTTTGGCATTAGGGAAAATTCAATATATTATTTTAATAACTTTTTTATAGGACTGAAATGCTAAATAATTCCCTCCTAGATATATCCACATGGTTCAACAGACACACTACCTTTTGCCACCATGGGATCTGGCTCCCTTGCTGCAATGGCTGTATTCGAATCAAAATACCGTGAAGGGCTGACTGTAAGTTCATCACTTCCAGTTTGTTGCATTCAAGCACTTACGCTATGTCTGATTCTAGTGTTTAGGGAGGAAAGAAAAGAAAATGATGAGGAAAAGTATAGTTGGTTTTTGTTTGCTAAAGAATATAGCAAGTGAAAGAAAAGAAATGAAATATTGAGGGAAAAATACACTATGAAGAAGGATAATCGTCTTTTCTCATAAAATGGGAAGAAAATAAAATGAAAACAGGAGAAAAGCTTAAAATTACATTATGGAAGCACATTTTCATTCTAATCCCCCGCTCAGTTCATTTGTATTATCCAATATTCACCATGTCTTATCAATGTAGGGAGAATAAATCTCCTCACCATTTTTGTAACAACCAAACAAGTTGAGGATTTTTTACTGTTCTTTCTTTTCGTTTCTTTAGCATTTTCTTTCCTTTGCAAAATCCTAGAACCATAGCCTTAATAATGTAAATTCCTTAATTTGAATTTCTGATGTATCTTGCAGAGGGATGAAGGAGTAAAACTAGTGGCAGAAGCAATTTGCTCTGGGATATTCAATGATTTGGGAAGTGGAAGCAACGTAGATATCTGTGTAATAACAAAGGTTGTTTTTCTATTTTTTCTTAAGTTTCTATGTTTTCCACCTTATTTTTCTTAGTTATGAACGTTTACCTCATAGAAAATGGTCTATAACACTCTCTGTCCCTATCTGCCTCAGGGGAAGCAAGAGTATTTGAGAAACTATATGTCGCCGAACCCTCGCACATACGTCAACGAGAAGGGTTACACTTTTACGAAGAAGACTGGTTAGTATCATCATTCACTATTCATTCTTGGTGTATTTATGCAGACCAACCTGGAATGCTTAATCTACATGGTTGCTTAGGTTTTCCTAATTTCTTGATCTTTTACCTGCAGAGGTGCTGCTTACTAAGATCACACCACTAAGAGAACTGGTGCAAGTAATTGAAGGTGGAGATGCCATGGAAGAGTGAAGGTGAAGTATTTAATATGCATCAGAGGAACAATTTTCTTTATCATTAGCCTAAGTGATTGAAGTTTAATCTCAGTTGAAACTTGTGTTGCGCTTTGCTATGGAATATGATACTTCAGAGTCTGATTCTCTTTCTCTCCCTAATCTGACCATTTGAGCATTATGAATGTGGTACTTCATTATTCTGCACATTGGTGCTGCCTATATTTTTCCTCTTCAAGGCATACTTGTTTCATGCATTCAGTTACCTCCATATTTATGAAATCTGGTAAAATTTTAGCATGTGAGGAATGCAAAATAAAAGTAATTGGGGTTACATACACTTTAGCTCCCTCAACTATTTAATATGAAATTAGTTCATCATAGAAATAAAAAAAGAAAAGATACTAGGTAGGCACAAAACTCAAATACTTACATGAAAACCCCCTAAGAATTTCGGTACTTGCATTAACCCTCTATTCTTTGGGCTTTTTATTACATATACCTCCATGAGTTTCAACATATTAGGAGTAAAATAGTAATTGTAAAATTGCATATTCTGTTAATATTAATGGAGGAGATCCCAGCCAAGTCCATCAATAAATCTTGAAATGAGATATGCCTCGCAATCCTCAAACCTCAGGGGGGATCCGTGTTTAGCATGAGATATGCCTTGCAATTCTCAAACCTCGGGGGGGGGGGGGGGGGGGGGGTGTCCGTACTTTCGCTAAACCTCAGGGGGCCATTCGTAATTATCCCATTTATTTATTTATATATACACACACAGAGACACTTACACATACATTTCTGCAGTGGTAGGGCCAATTGGCAAAAAAAAAAAAAAAAAAAGGGAAAAGAGAAGAGGTATGCAAAATTTGAATGTGAAACAGTTATTTGAGATCAGAATATAAGTTGTCATAGTTGATCAATCAGTATTCTGTAAACATCTGTATATCTTAGCCATCTGCCTTCATTATTATTTCTGCTTGTAACAAACCCTTTCCTTTAGCCATGTATTGATAAATGCCTATAGAACCTGTATTGTCAATTCTATAACGGTAGAAAACTACCTAAGAAGTTCTTTCCTATATATTGAACAATCGAGCTCATCTCACGGACAAAGCTGTTCTCAGTCCCACATCTCGTGCTGTCGATGATTTTGAACCATTGACTTCCGGGGTCGCAGTTGTTGTTCTTTTCCAGACATTTGCAGTTACTTGTGACAACATTGTTTTCTGAATCTACGTCCAAACACACGTTTGTACCATCTTCAAGATTTGACGATAGATGCATTTTTGAGTCTGAAATAGCTTCCCATTTTGAAGAATTGTCTGTGCAGAATATACTTAGTTTTGCCGGCTGTCCTAACTCGTTCGCATGTAGGCAGAAATATGTTCCTTTTATAGTTAGCGTTTTCTGGGGTGTGTAGGTCCAGGCTTCGGCCTCGGAGCATGGAGCTAAAACTAAGGGTTCTAAGAGTGAGATTCTCTTGACACAGAGGCCTGTCATGGGATGGAAAAGCACTTTGTGTGGATGAGTTTCTGCATAACCTGGTCCTGCATTTTTAGTCATGAAATAGTTGGAGTTAAGTTATTTTGGTACAAATATATTAAGAGAGAGATTTAGGGTGTGTTCAGCTTGGAAACCAAAAATTGTTCTTGAAGTGTCTCCAAACATTTCCAAAACTTATAGAAAATATAAAAAACTCAAAAGCATTTTCTTTCTTCGAAGTATGCACGGACACGATTCGTATAAGGTTGTGCCATTCTTGAATTCTTATGTGAGAAGTGTTTGGTATGGTGCTCCATACCAAAATAAAAAAATATTTTTAAAAGTTTTCGTACATTAGAGCTTGACTGATAACTCGTCTGTTAAAAGGAGTGAGTACTATTTCTTTTTGACTTTTTCAAATACTTTCAAGTTTCAAGCATCCAAAAGCCAAACAAAAATGCAAAAAGCAAAAAGCTAGCAGGCACAATTCCAACTTTTGAAAACATAGTTTCCTTACCTCTAAAAGGATATTGCAGAGCAGCTATCTTGGTGACAATA
Source organism: Lantana camara (assembly GCA_037501455.1). Classification (NCBI taxonomy): domain Eukaryota; kingdom Viridiplantae; phylum Streptophyta; class Magnoliopsida; order Lamiales; family Verbenaceae; genus Lantana; species Lantana camara. Next base: position 16,032,670 of record CM074860.1, read on the forward strand.
GTTTTGTTCCTAACATCACACCAATTCCAATCATAAACTCCATAAGTTTCATCATATCCAATTACTCCTTCCCTTATGTAATAACTCCCTGTGAGAGCCCACAGTGCCCAATCCACATCCAATTCTGCTGCCCACCCCATGAAGCAATTCAAGTACCTATTGTCATTGACATTAGTGCCCCTCATGTCCACCCCAAACTCACTCACAAACAAGGGGTACCCTTGGTCCAACAAGAACCCGGTATTCCTCATCGTCTCGCTCATGACTCGCCCGCAAACTTGGTTAGGGTTGCCGGTCGCCCACTCCTGCCCGTCTGAGAAACCGTACCAGTGAACCTCGAAAACTAACTTGTTTGAGAAACTCAGACTGACTTGTTTCTTGGCGAGGAAAGAAAGATCTCTATCGTATTTCAGACCGGATAGAATCACGAGGAGATCAGGGTTTGCCGCGTGTACGGCTTCGGCTCCTCTCTGCATGTATGTGTACCAGTCGTTGATGTTTTGTCTTGGACCTCTCAGCTCATTCCTCAAGCTCATGGCAACCACATTTTTAGTATCCTTAAAAGTTGTGGCAACTTTGGTGAGACCCTTAATCCACAAGTCTGGGTTGAAATACAGATCTCCAAAGAAGCCATTCCCATCATTGCTGCTGCAACACCAACCAGGCTTGCTTGTGTGGTTGTCTAATATGATCATCACATTTTTCCTTGCAAGACTTGCCACCACTGCCTGAAATAATTAATGTAATCCAAAAATTAGATATTAAATACATGAAATAAGAGTTAATTTGTCAATATTATTTTTGGGTTGCGGTTGGGGTTGAAAATGTTTAATTGTGATGAGATTTTTCTATATCAAGTGTGTCTTCTCAGCGAATAGGAGTCGATTCAAGTAGTTAATATGTTTATTCTTCAAGGTAATATCCCGTGTTTGAATCTCATTTGGAAGTGTGTGCGTTAAAAAAATAATAATAAATTCGTCTTCCCATGATGCTAAGATATTTTAAAAAAATATTATTTTGTTGAGTCTTATTGTAACGGACAGATTTTCATGTATCCCTGTATTCATATTTTTAAAGATATCATCTTTACGTATCGTGTCATATCGGATATAGCCTCTCTTCACATAGATACCTTTTGACTTCTTTTGTTTGATGATGATAAGATAAAGATAGCCTATTGTGCATGTACAGAGTGGCGTGGGCAGATAGTGCTACTGCTACATAATTAATAATCTTGAATATAGGAGCTTCTTCTTTTTAGTTTATTTTTTTAGGTCACTATCATGAGAACATGACGTATGTATTTGTCAAAATGTCACACGTCTTTGTTGAACCTATCTGTAATTTTTGCCCAAATTATTTGTTTGACTCGCTCCAAAAGACTTTACATCATTTTAAATGCTTGAATCAATTTCTACCTTACATTAGTACATTTCTTTATCCTCAACAAATGGATTGGTCACCTAAAACCTAAGCACTTACTACATCTACACTCCTCTTAGACCTACAGCTACTCTCCCTTAGAGTTTGCTATATTCCATATTGATCCCCGTATAATTGAAAAAAACTACAAAAACACCCCTATGGAAATGAAAACTCTACGTTTAATTTGTAATACTTCCAAACTCTTGGGATTGGATTGCATACAAAATCCCTCCAAGAAGTGGTTGGTAAATTTTTCAAACTTGTCGGGATCAACCGTAATATAGCGACTTTCGAGGGGCATAAAGCCTAAATCTTTTTGAGGGGGAGGGGAGTCTTTTACACCCTTTTTTCTTTTAATCTAGATAGGTACATCCACCAATCGATTACACTAATAACTAGTTCCTCCGTTGAATTGCAAACACGTCATTTCAGACCCTTTTTTCTTAAAGGTAATTATCACTATTTAGAATGCGAAATCATAAGTAAATTTCGTATGGGACTCATTCTTGTGATGAAATGGACCTAAAAGGCACTCCTTTTTCTTGGTGCCAAACTCTTCACATTCTCATGATGAAAAGTGAAAACACACACACAATCAACTCTATTTTCTGTGTTTAAGTTACCTGATAAGCCTTGATGAGGGAGAGATCAATGATGGAAGGATTGTTGATTTGAAAGCCTGCAATGGCTTCATACAATCCCAGATTCTTGAAAGACTGCCTCACACTAAGGGAAGCCAATGTATCATTAGTGAACAAGAAAAGTGGCCATGTTAGCCTAACACAGTTGAATCCCAGTTTCCTGATCTCTCCGGCAATCTCATCCGCCGGCTGCTTGCTCAGCCCCTCCGCCACCACCACTTCAAGATGGGACGGCCAGTTAACGCAGGCCAGCTTCACCCGCCGCCCCAACTCATCCACGATCCACCGCGAGTCGGTGGAGAGTGGTGGCTGAGCCACCGTGACAGCGGCAAAAAGGAAACAAAAGATCAGCCGATTTGGATGCCCCATGATGTTTTATATTCTGTTTCTTGTTCTTGTTGTGTTGGTTTTTATAGTGAGCAGCCCCATTAATGAATTGAGATTGGCTTTGCAAAGTAGTCGTTATCATAATTACACCAACTACTACGTATAATTATATACAAAGGTATATATATATATATATATTGTACTATGTATATACAATATGCAAACTTTGTCTTTCGTTAGGAGTCCTTTACTTGGTTAGATGGCTAATAATGGACCTTGGAAAATGAATAGTAATTTTTGTGACCATTTACTTCGTCTCTTAAATAAATAGGGAAATAACCAATTTTTATACGTTATTTGCTTGCTTATGCAATTACAGAGATAACAAATTGGTTTTTTTATTTTATCCCTTATAGTTGACCCCTACTTTAACACCACTTTAACAAATGGTGACAAAATGATAATTTTACCTGTTACCCACAAATCCGGCTATTTTGCAAATCTCTTTCTTGGAGTTGCAAAATACAATACCTATTTCTCACTTTTTCTTGGGCCTTTGGTTTTAAACCAGGCTTTATAAATGTTCATGTAAATGATAATGAAGGGAATGTTAGATTGCTAACACCCCTTTTTAAGCTCAAGTAAACGGACTCAGTATTTTAATAATGGGACATATATTGGCTAAGCCCCTTTTTGCGCATGTTTGAAAATTGTCTTGTTTTACAATGCAAGATTGAATATTTCCTTTTTTTTCTTTGTTTTTATCTATGAGCATCTTAGATGACATTCTACTGTTCACCGGTACTGACTGGTGATTTGGACAGACACGATTTGAATACAATGAAATATAGTTTTTCTTTAAATTTATCATGTAAGAATTGATAGGTGTTAGCCATACGTATGTTTAACACGATATGATATCATAGAATGATATTTTCAAAAATATCTTTACATCACAACACCACATTAGAAAGGAATCAATGACATCATATCAAAAAGGAATCAACTTTTTAATCATGAAAATGATGCTTTAAACTTTGGATTTTCACTAATTAATTAAATTAAAAGGTGTATATACATATATATTAGCCAGTAGGAACACTTCTAAAAATATCATTTTACCATGTCGTCGAACACTCTTTATATGAAAAATTCAAGAAAAAAACCTGTATCCGTACATCATAAATATATATTATACGGCATGATTAATGTTGGAAGCATGCCAAGAAAAAGATGACAGATGATCACACAAAAGTGCCTAACCGTAAAGAGTGAGGAGGACGAAATTAGAAACAAAGCGTGGCAAAAAATAAAAATACATCACTTTATGCTTGGAAGACTTGCAAGGCAATGTAGGTTCATACTATATTTACAACTTCAGAAAGAATTAAACAACTTTATTATAAATATAGTAATATTTACTCAAAATAAACCAACACGTGCGAACATAATAATCAATTATAGTGATTGCTCTCATGAGTAAATTTTCAGCCAAGCTAATCAATTTCTTTACCGTATGCCATCATCGGTACGGTGTCACATTTCGGCTGCATCCAACGTCTATTTCTATTGTGTGTTTCATTTTCCGTTTCGCTAAAATACGAAGGGTCTAAGGTGTGACAATGAGAACGAGAGGGGCCCGGCCAGTTAGTTACGACTTGGGAATTGCCGGTTTTATTGTTGTACACATGTCTGGGATCAATTTCACGCTCACACGAGCTATTGGGGAGAGTGTTGATTTAATACATACGAGGGGACTCGTTAATAATTCCACGATTATTTTGATGGGTCTTTCTTTCATAGTAATGTAATGAAAATTGAGATGGCATGGGCATTGGGCAGATTTTGGGTCCAACCCAATAGTTTTGGATTGGATTGGGCTCCTTCATGCTAAGGCTTACTGATCAGTTCAACGAACTAATTTTAACAAGATTTATAATTATTATTATTATTTTTTTTTTTTTGAAAACAACAAGATTTATAATTGAACTTTTTAAATTTAGACCATAATTTATAAATAGTTATATTTGGAATTAACTCCCTAATTATTTTAAAATAACTTAATTATTCTTCATCTAGTCATATTTCTAAATAACACGACAATTTCTTAAAATTTAGATATACTTCCACGATTACATAATATTATACTTTATATGCAAATAAAAGTTCTTTTACTTAAAATTCATATATAATACTTTTTTTTAATGGTTAAATTCATATAAAATACTTCAAATATTAAGAAAAAAATTCTTCGTTTTTCATATACAATGCTCGAAATTCAAATATAAGTACTTCATTAAGAGAAAAGTTTTTCATTTAATGTCTAACGATTGCATAACATAATAATCTCTCAATATTTAGATATAGTTCTACAAATTCAAGTATAAATACTTCATAATAAAAAAATAAAAAAAAGGTTATTAAGCCATTCAACTACTGATTGCTACATAATACAATAGTTCTTTTAAATGCACATATTATTCCATAAATGCATAGTTGAATACTCCATATTTAACATAAAAGTTTTTCATTTAATAACTAATTATTGAAAATCACAACAGTTTTGTCAGAATTAAATATAATTTTACAAAGAGTACTTCATATTAAAAAAATAAAATATAAAATAAATAATTTATTTTAATAAGGAGCAAACTAAATTTAGTTTAATGTGAATTAAATTTTTTTACACTTTTACATGGTGGGTGCATATTATAAAAAAAAATCTATAAATATAACTATATATATAAGTAAAGAAGCCTATATTCTAAAGAAGAATAAAGATCTATTTTGAAAATTTACTCGAATATTGGAATTTGATTCTGATGCACACCTGACGTCTCTCCGACCACCTCCACGGCTGCTCTACCCCTCTTTGCCGCCATTCTCCGCTGCAAGAGAGTAAGACTCTCCACAGCCACCGCCTTGCTAACCTCTTCCGCCGCCACGCCTTTCTCCGTTTCCCACTTGACCGCTACGCTCGGTTTGCTGAAATCTATCCTAATTGGAAGTCTCTTTACTCAATTCTTGTTTGCTTTACACGATTTAGTGATTTGAGACCCTCAAACAGACAAGTTTCAGAAAAAGGAGCAATCTTGCGGAGGAATAATGTAAGTTTTTTCACCATGTTTTTGGTTCAAACTTCAAACTAGAGGGGATGTTCACTGTAATTCGATTTGACTGTTAACTTCAGCTTCAGTTTTACATTGTTTCTTGAGTTTGATGTAATTAGTGGAGATTTGGGGATTGGAAAACTTCAGTTCTTCTGTGAAATTGGGATGTTTTTGTTTTTTAATTATGGAAAACTTATGAGGAAATTTGAATATATGAATTCTTTTTTTTCTTGTTGAATTCAGGAGGGTGTTCGAATTGGAACTTCGTGCTCCCCAAAATGTGAATGGCATTGCTGCTGATCCACAGCCGGATTGGAGTTTTGACAACGTACTGTCCGAGCTTGATTCGATAGACAAAGAGTTGAATGTAACTGTGGATTTTCCCGTACCTTTTACCAAAGCACGACCTAGGTCTTCTTTGTTCATTTTTTTTATTTTTTTTTTCGGGTGATAGTTGGCATGTTTTTTTATGTGATAGTATATGATGTAAATGAATTTACAGGGAATTGAGAGGAGCTTCAAAGGACAGTTTTCGTACCCAACAGGGCTTTGTAATGAATGTTCCGGACTATGAAAGTGAGTACTTCGATAGTGATAATGAAGAGGAGACCGATAATTCATACAGAGTTTCTGGCAGAAGATTCGCTTGTGATGAACTCTATATGAGGTTTGTACTTGTACTTAACTACGTAGAATAAATTAAATGCAGGAGAGAAAGTGAACTAAATAGATTTCATCTTGTAGTGATAAGTCATAGGGTAGCCCCTCGGTGAACAATTATAAAGCAAAGAAAGAATTGAATTTATGCAATCAATTGACCTTTCTCTCTCTGAAGTAAGATGAATATTGAACATGAGAATACATGTGAATGTTTTTGCTGATATCTTAAATTGGCCTAAATTTTTGATAATATAGAATGTAGAGGATATGCTATGATATTTCATTTCTAGATACACTAGCAATAAATCATTAATCAAATAATAAAATTAAATAAAATAGACAGACCGCTTACCATGAAGTTGCTGCTGAATGCTCCTCAGAAGACTAAGAAGGTGACCAGTTTGCAAAGTGAAAAGGTCTGAGAGTTGTGATGGGATGTAAGTAGTGCACGAACTTTCCATATTATAAATTATGGGGACTGCTCAAACCTTCCGTCCTTGAAACTACTTATCTTTCTTTTCCAGTTATCATGTCAAAACTCAATTTTGTCTCCATCATGTTTTCATGATTTGATGAATGACCTGCCTTTGCTTTTCACAACCTTTCTGTTGAGATATCCCACTAAGAACTATAGGTGATTGATTTTTAGCTCCTCTTAAGCTCAGGAAACAACCAAAAACTCTCAATGAGAGTTTAACCCTACCAAAATTAGTAGCATAGTTCTTTTGTCACCTTATTGTTGTGATATCATAGCATGAACTTGTCAAGTCTCATAGTTACCAACTAATGACCGCTACATGCGTTCACAGCATTGGTACCTTATACAGTTATACGGCAGGAAAGAGAGTTTGATAAACTACGAATTTTCCCTATATCATAAGGCAAGACTAAAGGGTGCAAAAGTAGAAATTACCTCTTATAGGGATTTTCTTCTTGAATTCCTTATTATATAGACTATTTGCTGATATATCATTGTTGCTCATTGCATAATGCATAGTTGCGCTTCTCTTCCATTTTGATTTAGAATTATGGATGTATAATAAGTGTTGCTTAGTGCATGCCTGGTTTTTCACTGCCTCTCTTGTTTTACTGGGCAGTGATGATTCAGAAGATCATATACCTCTTGGCATACAAAGTCATCTGATGGACAAAGTGGGTTTGGCAGTAGGTGCATTACACGAGCTAACACATGAACATCAGCTTAGTGTATCGGTGAGTTTAAGTACTTATTAAAATTTTAACTTTTGTAAAATCAGTGATTCTTAACAACTATGAACTTTTTGTTTGATAAGTCATATTTGTTCGAAGAATGAAAAAAATGATGTGACTTCAACAACTTAATGATGTGACTTTCTGCAGGAGGAAGTAAGATCCAAAATTTCCTCGTTGGAGACAGAGCTAGTTAGTGAGTCTGAGAAACTTGCCTCTTCTCTAGCTAAAGTTGAAAAACACAGAGAATCACAGAGGGAAATGGAGAGAAAATTTGATTTGCACTATCAACGCAAAATGTAAGATCCTTTTGTCCTTTGACGTCTAAACTCTTTCCAGTTTCATTTTAAAATGAAATCAGCTTATGGAAATTGTAAATGTTCACATATGCTGATTTTCCACTTAAATGTCTTATCAAGCTTGTTTGAAATTTGAATATCATTTGTACACTTCCATGTCAGCGAGGTACACGCAGGCTGTGTTATAAACCTTTAGTGGCAGCCCAAAATGACAACGAAAACTCATTATATGTAAAAAAACTCTGCAAGTATTAAAGTAGGTTTCAGTGAATGATAGGTGATTTAAACAAAGAGTGTATAGAAATATGGTATTGATGGAGATAGTTGCACTGAGGTATGATATCTAAATCTGGAAGACCTTGGTATTGAACCTCTTCCAGAATAGTTCAAGAGATGGTCACAGAATGTCTTCTTATACTGTTGATTTGTTGGAAAATTTCCTCTTAACATTTCTCTTCAACCGTGACAGTGCAGAAGCTCTTGATTATCATCTTACAGCTGTACAGCGGGATCATGAACACATTTCCCAAATAGAAGAAAGAAGAATAAGAGATGATGCAGCTCGAGAGGAAACTAAAAGAAGGGAAAGGGCTCTTCAGGAAGAGAAATTGCGCCAAGAAAGGATGAAAGCAGAAGAGGAGGTTCTTTCCTCATGGATCTCAGTTTTATTCAATTATCTTTTATTTTGTCACGTCACTAGATTGATGCTTCTGAAGATTTGAACACCTTGATATCCCCTCTTCCTTCCATTCCTTCTCCCATTCTACATTTGCTGGCTTTAGCAAGGAGTTATTGCTTGATGATGCAGGCCAGACTAAAAGCTGAAAGGGCTGAGAGAGCTAAAGCAGCAGCAATAGAAGCTGAGAAAAAAGCTTCGGAAGAAGCTGCAGCCAAACATGCTACTGAAACATCCAAAGATAGTGCTCATAATACAGTGAAAGATCCAAAGGGAACTGATGTGTCGCAAAAAGGCTCGGCAGTTGATGTTAAGAAAGAAATCCAACCATCAGGTTTCTGCATATTCATTGCAAATAAGAGCATATTACATTGATTTCATTCTCATGGATGTTGGAAACTTTGTTCCAGGAAAAAATGTAATTAGAGCTTCGGAAAATGCTCTGGAGTTGGAAAGAAGAAGGCGGCAAATTTATGAAGAATTATCTGGAAAAAACAAGGCTCTGAAAGAAAGTGCTAACCAGGTAAACCATTGTAAAGAGGATAATTGAATTCTAAACTCCAGAGGCTCTTTATTCTTCTAAAGTGTTAAATTTGGCAACAAGAGACATCAAATATCTAAGTTCATCTATCAAGCAACAGTAAGGCATACAGGTTGTAGAAAGTTAGATTCATTATTATTTCATGTTAAGAGTAGTCTATCAAATTTTTCTTCGAATCCGTAATTTGAAATCGATTTTCACTAGTGCACATGAGTGTTCCAGATCCTTTCTTGGAAAATTTATTTTAGGAGCAAGAAAAATATTTCCAGCTCCTTAATTTAGGAGTTTATTCTGCAAAATGTATTATTGTAATCTAATATTAGATTTCCTATTTTTTTGTAACCTCTTTTCTTAAAATAGATTTTGCTGTCCAATTTTGCAGGATTATCGAAGCTATGAACGGATTATAAGTAGACTATTTAGAACGATCTCAGGTACTGCAGAAAATATCAGGTGAGTTGGACTCCATTCTCACTGTTTATGGCTAATGTAATCATCATATGCTGCTCAAAGAATTTCTTTTTGTTCCCAAAATTTGTATTTTGTATCTTCTTAAAATTAGATATTTTGTTGTCTTTTGATCCAGAACAAGAGCAGAAGAATTAATCAGCGTGATGAATAGTCCAGAATGTCCCCAGTCCATCAGTATCCAGTTATTTGCTGAAAAGGTTTTTATCATTGACTAGTTAAGCAATGTATTTTATTTGCTTTATTTGCTTAAAACAAAATTCATATTTATTTTTTGTAGCTATGGGAATGCTGCCATGTGTAACCGAAAGTTGATAATTGATAACTTTACGGGGTATTTATGTTTGCAGATCATCTCCAACTGCACAACTAAACCAGGCATCAATAATATAATATTTGCTATTGGTCGTCTCATTGTTCTCGTGACATCTAAGGTAAAACATACTCTAGTAGTCCTGTTGCTGCTTGGTAGTTAGTTAAAGTTAATTTAATATCAAATAACCAAGAAGTGCATAAAGTTCATTTCGGGGGTGGCTGATAGCAGCACAAAATATTTTTTAAAAAGATTTACAGCAAATTAGATAACCTATTGTTCTTCTTTTAACATCTTTGTGACATCAATCCAGAGGACTCAATTCAATGTGTGAGAATTATTTAGATAGTTGATATTTAGTAGTATTAGGAAGTTAATATTAGATAGGATTGATCTATCCTTAGGTGATATGGATTAGGATTCTTAGTCTAGTTCTTAGTCTAATAGGTCTCTCTATGCTCTATTATATATAGAGGTGACTACGCATCCTACACTACATCAATAATATATTCAACTTTTACTCCTTTGAACACAATGAAATAGTTCAGAACCCGATCTAAAACTAGAAAAATCACCAACAAATTTGGGAATACCGTATCCTCTGTTCTAAGTTGCTTTTATACCACATCATAATATCCTAGAAAGTTTTCAATATCAGTTGCAATAGAAACTTATGTCTTCATACATAGTCTTGTCAAAATATATAGTGTTACCTTTGTTGCCTTTATGTTTCTTCACTTGGTCAGATACATATGTTTTCGGATGAATGATTTATTCGGCATGTATGTATTTTATCTGCTCGAAGAAAAAAAATAATTGCATGTAATTATGTAACTAGTTGAACTTATTTTTTATTGAAATGATTCATTAATTGAACAGTAGGTATTTGTTGCTTAACAAAAGTCTTTTCATTGGAAATTTAATATACTGACAGATTCCCGTGGCCATGGATATTCTCATTGCTGAGTTGAACAGAGTCTGCATCTACACAGTCCCAAAACACATCAATTACACGGAGGTAATTCTTCCAATGCAATAGCCCGTGACGTGACTTTTATACAAAAATAGTTTATTTTTCTTACATAATAGCTAATAATTTAAAATAAGGTCTTTTTCATTTCTTTACTATACGTCTTTTGCAGAATTCACGCGGTGTTTTGAAATGACACCCATTTTTTAGTCTCTCATTTAGTAAAAATTTTTCCACGATAACGAGCTCTCTTTGCTTGTCCAGGAAGCATTTAGAAGCAAAGATGCTTACTTGCAAATTATTGGCTATAGGGAAGAAAGTGGAAAGATGGAGAGCATCAACGACTACGAAATAAGGTTGCGTTGTTATATGAAACTATATGGAGCTCTAGTGCAGGTTTGCTACTCTTCCCTTAGAACCGAGTAGAGAAAATTCTCCTACGTACCAAGTTCATCATATTATGTATTTGAATTATTATTTTTCAAGTCAATTAAATTGGGTCGAACTTTTGACACACGAGTGGAGTCCAGACTCAGTGCCTATAAGAATATCCCCGGGGGAATATTAATACACTAATTCTTTCTGGTTACAGACTGAAATTAGAGGCTTTCAGAACCAGCATGGGCTCAAAGAAGGATGGGCTTGGCTCGCAAGATTCCTAAATGCCGTTCCAGCAAATCTGTACACAGCGATTGCATTGCATTCGTTTCTTGAGGTAAGTTCAGCTCAGACTCATCTTCTTATACATGTTTATATATATATATATATTTGTTGTTGATAACGCAAATACGCTTTTGGTCTCCAGATGGCTGGATTTGCATTGTACAGGAAATACAAAAATCAGTTTGAGAAGTTATTAAGCGTCATCACTCGTCATTTTCTTGATGCACTAGAAGAAGGCGGTTCGTTGTCGTGGAGTGCAAAGGTGTCAAAGGTGAAAGGTGATATTAGGAATTACATAGAGTCGAATGTGTTCAAGGAGGAACCCGAAGGTTTGCAGCTAATAAGCGGAAATCTACTGTCTCAAGAGTCGGTACATTTTCGGTAGTAACTTATTATAGCATAGTGTTGGATATATCAAGCTTGAGCTTTTTCATCGCTGCAAGTTGTAAGCTAATCTGGGTTATTTTGTATTCATGAGGATTTTTTACCTCCTGGAGAGAGGGAGAAATGTATGTCATAATCTTGCAGTTGCAAATTTTGGTTCACCAGTATTTACCCGAGATCATCGATGCATGAATATTTTTAAAAATATTATTTTATCATATGGTGTCGTGTCGGAAACTCGTGTCCGACATTCTTCACGTGGAAAATTTAAGAAAAAATTTGTATTGTCGTATTCATATCATGTCATATCAGTATTGTCATATTCGTATTCATATATAATAACTTGAGATATACGATAATTTTCAAAAATATTATCTAGTTGTAGCGAACACTCGTACTCGTTGAATGTTTGTTACATGGAAATTGTAAGAAAATAATGTTTATTTGCGTGTGCTACCATTATAGCTATTTATTTATTTTTAATTGTGTTAGACAAGAGGGGGTGAATAGAAAATTTTCACACAAATAACCCCAAGTATCAGGTCCCCCAAACTCAGAGAGTGAAGATAACTCGATTGGAACCAAAGCGAAATTAGTATCAGTCTAAAACAAAGTAATTAAGAACAAAAGGAACACAAGGAATTTATAGTGGTTGGCTTACCACAACTGTGAAAAGCACGAGTTGGGCAAATTAGTCCACTACCTAAGTTTGTTATGCTTAGGATTTTAAAAAAGAGTTTATAAAGACATATGTATACAAGAAACAACCAACTGGAAACAATTTGCGAAACCAACCACACATATGACTGTGGAACCAAACGTTCCAGGACCTAAGCTATCTGACAAGCTTAAAAACAATATGAGAACCTATGATGCACGGATACGGATACGGCGACACGGACACGACACGACACGGATACGGCGACACGGATTTTTTCTTAAAATTCCCACGTGAGGAGTGTCGGACACGGTGTCGGACACGCGTGTCGGACACGACACGACACGGCAAAATGATATTTTTAGGAGTGTCCGTGCATCATAGAATTGAGAACTATCAACCTCTATGTGTATGACAACTAATGAAAGATCTTGGATATCCCTTGAAGTTGTATCCGCATCCCTTTTAAAGAGTGAACTCTAAAAGAGCCGTTAGACTCTTCAATTTGAATTTTGAAATCAGCACGTTATCCAATACAGAGGTACCGGATAAGTAAATTGTGCTTACTTGTTCTTCTATTCCTTTTGCTCTCAGCAAGCGGGTGAAAGATCCGTTGTGCATTTGCTGCTTAGTAGCTTTTGTGTTGAGTCTGGTGCTGACTTATACTCTTGACCTTTCAAACGTCATGTAGGATTCAGCCTTTTGTTCTTTTCAACATTACTTGGAATCTTGGTTGACTTTAAGAGAGTTCGTACTAGCTGGTAATTTGATACCAGATAAATTATCTCCTTTTGAGCACCTTCTTCCTTAATCAACCTCTCTTTTGATCTTGATCATTCTATGCTTCTGACAATCTGAGTAGCACCTTTCCTTACCTCTCTTTTCCTTTCGCTTTGAGAGTATAGCTCTGACTTTTGTTGATCTTCCTTTGGAGAGATGGAGTTGCATGAAACATAAACTGTTTGGTACCAGATAAGCTGCATCTTTTGATCAGCTTTTTTTTCAACTTGTTTCTCTTATGATTTCTTCTTGAGCTTGGTCTCTGACAATTTTGACAACTTCTTCTCTTCCTTCATTCTTTAAGATGCTTTTGGCCATGCTTCCTTTTGGTTCTTGGAGAGATTTAGCTAAAAGTTTAGTACCAAAAGGTACTAGATGAGCTGCTTCCTTTGGTCAGCTTCACTTTCAACTAATCTTTTTGTGACTTCTCTTTGGCTTTGACCTGAGCTTCCCTTCTAGTTTTGGATTTCAAACAAGGTTGTCTTTGGTCTTTTCAATCTGCAAGAAGAGCTTTAGATAATGAGAAATTTTGAGGAAGAAGATCACAACTTGTAAATCATCAAAATTAAAACAAAATAATGTACAAATTGTATTTATTTATTATTGAGCCAAATTGGGATTGCTTCATTTTAACAGATAAGATTTATAATATATTTCTCAACAATCAAAATCTAGGAATAGAATTTAAATTTGAGCAATTTTAAAATGCTAAAATAGGGTTTAAAGTTCATTTTCTAAAAATTATGTCGGAAAAGTGAAGAAAGAAGTGCACCGTTAATTCCATATAATTTTTTTAATCTTTTTATCCTAGAAATCACATAGCTTAGTATTAATTAAATCAACTACATGACTAATTAATTAAGTATATTAATGACCATCTATGATTACAAACATGGTTTAAAGTTTTAGGTAAAAGGATAATGTATAATATAATGATACTACCTAAAATTTAAAATGAAAAGGAAATTATATATTAAAATAAAAGAAAAAATGTCATATTTAATCCTTCAATTTACAAGTTTGTATTATTTTTCTCCTCAATATTTTAAAAGTGATATTTGTACCCTAAAATGAATAATTCATATCATTTATCACTTAAGTTTTTTGACTAAAATTTTAAATTTGTATTACTCATTCTCAATGTTCTAAGTTTGTATTACGAGTTCTCAAAATGATGGTCATATTCCTAAAATTAATAATTTATCCTCAGTTAGATCTTTTAAATAAAAAGAATATTATTAACGGAAGTTAACCAAGTGGTTAAGGGTCTTTTTTCCATGATAATAATTTTGGATTCGAATTCCTCTAGCCATAGTCGTCTAATGATAAATTATCGGTAAAATTAAAAAAAATTGCACTTATTAATAATCCAAATAAGATCCATAAAATGCTGAAAGATGACTTTGTACAGCCAGAAATTTGTCGGAGCCGATCCCATAAGAAGGAATGGGGTATTAATAATCCAGAAATTTGTCGGAGCCAGAAATTGCATTTATTAATAATCCAAATAAGATTCTGTTGGAAAACAGGAATCAGAAAGTAACGGAAATTTAAAAATTTTTCCAACAAAAGGATCTTGGACTCGCAATCGTGTATCCAAATTCGTAGAGATCAAGAAACTCACTTGGGTAGTAGCTTTCTTGACACGTTTTGAGCCGCCCTCAAACGCGCTTCATGCGGTAAAGACAACCCGTTCCTCGAAAGTCTCTTTCTACTTCAGAATCCATTGTAGGGATAACAATCCACACCAACCTGGATCCAAATCATGTTAGGGAAGTTCTTAACGATATAACATAAAGAAAGAAACATGAAACGAGAAAAGCATGATTTAAACTCCCTTCGAAAATCAGTTTTGCGAAAGTAGAAATCTGCCAGCCATAAAACCCTCGTGAAAAAATTCATCCTTCAGGATATGGACGAACGGTTTTCGCCATCTTCTTTGGTTCGATTTTTTCACTCGTTTTCTGTTGGGTTCAGAATCGTTTCATCATCCCTTCTGATCGTTTTGCTTGATCCTCTCTTTTTGGTAAAGCTCGAATCTTCAAAACTTCTAACTTGAAGCTCTCTAGAGATAGTCCACCAACTTGGCTACAATCTAACTAGTAAGGATGCTAGTTCTCTAGTTAGTGTTTAGACTTAACCTAGGGTTTCGTTTATCTTGGAGAAAGGATGGTGTTCAACACATGAATCAAAAGAATTCTCGATTAGCTCCAAGGCGAGCTCGAGCTCCCCTATTTATAAGAGAGGAGTGGCCGAAATTCCTAGTCCTTATGGACTAAGGATTTTGGTTCCTCTCTCCTATTACTTGATCATCAAGTAATTTTGACTTTGACTTTGAATTCAAATTCAAATCAACTTTCAAGAGAGCTAAAATATCCAAACTATTTTTGGATAATTTTATACTTTATTTATTTAAAATAAAGAACTTATTTTATCTAATTAATTAATTCGTAATTAATTAACTAGATTATTTTTCTCCAAAATAAGACTTTCTTTTTAATTCAAAATTAAACCAAAGTTTATTAAATAATTAATCACATTAATTATTTAACACATAAATAAATATACACATATATTTACACACGTGTGAGACACGTGTCACAAGGACACGTGTCACTCACGTGAGCCACATGTGTGGTTCACACGTGTGGAACCCTCTTGGCTCGATTAACTCGTTTAATCATTTTCAAGCCTCAACTCATGTAACCATGTTGTTGTGTGTGACCCTTTAGGTTCTCAATTCAATTAGCAGTGACCCTAATTAATTAATTCACTAATTAATTAATCAGTCCACAGATTAAACGACCATAGTCTAGCAACAGGTGTTTAACCCCTAGCTGAATTGGAATGTTCGGATTCGACAGAACCTTTAAGTCATTGATTCATGTGAGATACAATCCTCCTACTTACTATCTCTCAACCAAGATCTAGGGTAAGGGAATAATCAGAACCCTAATAATCCGATCTTAAAGCTAAGTGCATTTCACATCCATTTGATCTCAATCCAAGAAACCCTTTTCTTGATGTCTTGATCTACTGCCTTGGCCAAGGACTCCATATGGCATATGAATGACTTACACAATAAGAGATCACCTTGCATATGCAAGTGTAGGTCCTTTCTTGATTCTCATTCACTTTCATGAATCACTTGTGCAGCCCCAGCATAAGCCTTAAATCAGTTGTCTAAGGCGACACCCTTTAAAGCTTATACCTAAGACTACAGAGTTAACTCATAAAGTGACAAGGAACCTCAATTCTAAGGATCAATTAATCACATCAATGACTCGTGAGATATTTCCTAATCTGGAAGTTTCCATTTCCTGAAATAGAAACTTCCTTTCCCATTTAGGAATCTTCTCACACGGGGCACCTCAGTGAACTTACTTATTGAAGTAAGCACCCTCATGTATCACGCACGTATCAACTATACACTTTGCACCTCCATGAAACAAGGTGGTCCTTCTTAAGGGCGTGATCCCATAAGCAAGCCTTAGATGAGTCAGGTTGACACTCCCACTGTCTGTAGGACTCATCGGCTTGGAGTATTTTACTAATCATGACTTATATGAAATAGGGCTCGCTTCATGAACCATTTCGCCTAAATGGTAGAGTCCTAAAGTCATCAGGATTAGGGGAGTTCTCATACATGCACAGCTAAAGTAAACGCATACCAAACAAGAGCATATAAAGAAGTGTTTGCCTATGATATTAATCAATCGTATATTATTCAAAGATTGTCTGTGATACTAGGAAAGTCCCAAAACGGATTATGACTAATCGGCTTTCTAGGGCACTATTCCTAACAGATTCCATGACAATAATTCTTCCTGTTCTCTCTCTGAGCAAGGCAAAAGCTTCCCTCTCAACACCGATCCGATGGTGGAGAACACAGTTCCACCGTCGGATCGGCCCAAATCTGTTCTATCTTACTCAATTCTTTTTCGTTCATCGGGATCCGCTCAGATCTGCTGCCACTCTCACGGATCTACAGTAAGTTTCATCACCAATCTTCCAGATCTACTGGCTTCCTCCCAGATCTAGCGGATTTCTCTGTTCACAGACTATTTCTTTATCTTTTTTTTTTTTTTCTTTTTGGTATGTTTTCTTTCGTTTCTTCCGTATGGAAGCTTTATCCCTTCCGTATGAAAGTTTTGTCCTTTCCGTTTGGAAGTTTAGTTTTATCTTTTCCTGTGTTTATCCAGGAAATTTTCTGGCCGAGTTATCTGTTGTAGGTCCAGCTATCTGTGCTCAATCGGAGAAAAAGCGACTGTGGAACTCTAGCCGCATCAAATCGAGATCAACTTGAGCCGCATCAAAGAGTCCTTTTCTTTTACTAATTGTGATGCTAATATAATAACTCACAAATCTGTTGGAATTGCGACTCCGGCCTGCGTTAATTTTTTTGTTGTTGCTTCTTGTATTCTTCTTATTGTTACTCATGATTTGCTATAATATTCCCCTTTGAGGGTTTTGATTGTAAAAAAAAAAAAGGAATGAAGGATGACTCTGGGATAGCCACAAATTTGTCGGAACTGATCACATGAGTCACATATCTGTCGAACTGATATTTAATTTGACATGTAATATATTATTTTCACTTATAAAAATATATTTTTATTTTTTTAAAAAATAAGATAGAAAATAATATATTATTAATTATAGGGTTAATTACACCTAGCCCCCATATTATACGGGTAATAACAATTCGCTTCCATTTTTAGATTAACTTAAATACACCACCCTTTTAAAAAATAAGTAATTACACTTGGCCCCATTTTCATTTAGAAAATGTTGACGTCAGCAAGAGTTTTAATGAAATTCCGAATATACCATTCGTTGACTTTAGTCATTTTTTAATTCTCTTATTGCACTTAGGGGTTGATTGTAATTAACTAAACTAATTTGGGGATTAAATGTAATATTTGTAACAAAATTTTCCAATTTTTATTTTTGGACAAAATACTGCCCTTATACCAACTATTCTTTCGACTATAATTGACTACACACTTCGTTTATATTTTATTTCACTTTATATATTTACTTTGACTTGCAAAATTCGCTCATATTTTCTTTAAATTAAATAAATCTTATTTTTAATTGATACATATACTAATTTAGTAAGTATTTTTTAAGGAATTTAATACTTTATAATATATACTTACTTAGTAACGACACTTGAACTAACTCTAAAATAGAAAAAATAAAATTTTTACTATGTAGTCAAAGTTGAAAATTGTCCTTATTAAATTAAAAAATTAAAAAATCACTCAAAGCGAATCAAATCTAACTGAAACGGTTCAATATTGAAAATTTTACTAATTATGTATATGTAAGAGGAAATTTTTTTTTTTTAATTACACGAAAATTTTAATATATATACTATAAATCAAAATTTTATAATTTCAATTAATAATTAATATTTATTTAATAATTATTAGAATTTAACTTATACCTATATGAAAAATAAGTTAACTTCTAATTACATCTATATAAAAGATAATTTAACTAGTAATTTTTTTCATTAAGCTAACTAAATAAAATAAATTCAATAATAAAGTCATTACAATTAATTATATTTTTAATTGATCTTTAATCATAATTAATTAATTTTTTTACCTTAATATAAATAAAAAAAATAAATATTTAATTCATATTAATAAATTGTAGCTGAAAAAGGAATATAGTCGTTACAAAGACTATATTTATCCAAAAATGACAGTATGAAAATTTTATTAAAAATATTACACTTAACACCCAAATTAACTAAGGGCAACATGGGAATAAAAAATTTGATCAAAGTCAACAAAAGTTATTTTTGGAATTTCATTAAAATTTTGAGCAAATTACATTTTTAGTCCCTTAGGATTAGGCCTTTTGTAATTTTAGTCTCATATATTTAAAATTAGACACGTTTAGTCCCATTATTTTTAAAAAGTTGTAATTCTGGTCTCATCCGTCAAATAATCAATGAAAAATGTATTTTTTTGCCGTTAAGTACAATTTGGGGAAAAAGTTATTATTCATTAGGGTTTTTTTTTTTTTGTGTGAGTTTGCTTATTAATACCCCATTTTGGCATCATGAATCAACTTTAAAGTATTACTCTGAATCACTCTTATTAAGGTAAGTGCGTTTTCCGTCAATTATTTAACAAATGGGGCCAGAATTATGACTTTTTGAAAATACTGGGATTGATTATGTCTAATTTCAACGATATGGGACTAAAATTACAAAATGTCTAATCCTGTGGGACTAAAAATGAAATGTGCTCTAAAATTTTTGTTGATATTAGTAATTTTTAAATGAAAATAGGGATTAAGTTTAATTATTTATTTTTTGAACGGTGATATCTGTAATTTAATCTAAAAATGATAGTGAATTAAATTTAATCTAAAAATGATAGTGAATTATAATTAGTGGGAGGTTCCGTGTAATCCACCCTTAATTATATGCATGTCTACTTGTCCCACTAGTAGACACGTGGAAGCAGTTAATCAGGTCCGATAAATTTTTCAAATTTGGGTCATTATCTATCCAGTACGGACTCCGTACCCTTGGGATTGAGGGTTTCTAGTTGATTGGCCAACAAGAAAGAAAGACGGAGACGGATTGAGGGCTTTATAAATAGGAGAGTAATCAAACACAAGAGATATGGAGGGAAAAACCTAGTCTTTGCCAAAGGACGCTGTTATGAGGATCGTTGATGCGTCAGGTTCTTCGTTTCTTGCTCAAGAAACTAATATGGAGGGAAAAAATCGGCCATCTTTAGCCGGAATTGAGTCTGTATATGAGTTGAACAAGATTGTTGTTGAGAAAACAAGGGATTTGGTCGAACATGAGTTGAATGAGATTGTTGCCAAGAGAACAAGGGATTTGGTTGAATGTGAGTTGAATAAAATTGTTGTTGAGAAAACAAGGGATTTGATCGACGAGAGGAATCGTGAGGTGAAAAGTTTGAACGAAACTGTTTCACAACTGAAGAAGGAGAGAGAGCAAATTGGTTCTTTATTAAGAAGTACTCTGTCGAGGGGGATGTCTCTGGACTTGTCATCTAAAACAGATGAATCGTTTAAAGTTGCAGAGAATGGTTTGAAAGAAGCTGGGATTGATTATAAGTTCAGTAAATTTCAGGCTTCTGAAGGTGGAATGGGTCTCAATGAGACGGAGGAAAATGAAGTATATGCCCTGGTATGATTTTTTTGAAAGTGTTAGTTCTGCTTGGATCTCTTTTTTTTTTTTTTTTTCCCTTTTGTTTCAATGCAGTTGTTAATCAGTGTTCTTGGTTCAGGCTAGTGCATTGGAGAACATAATTAAGCAGTCTCAGACAGAGATCATTGAGCTAAAACATTCGTTGGAGGAACTAAGGTACCTAGTTCGAATTTTACTGGATTTTACTGTGCTTTTTTCTTGATTCTTTTGGAGAACTTGTATGTTTTGATTGTATTCATCTTTTCCAATGGCTAATTGATTGGACAAAATACTGAGATTATGCTAATGGTTCAGTAGTACAAAATATATATATATATATAAGCTTTACGCATTAGGCGTAGTAAAAGTAAATGGCGAAAATGATCAAACAGCCGTATCTAGATTGAGATGTGTTTGATTTCCTGAATTTGCATTGTATATGCTAAGTTGTCTCGTAGGTCTCAATCTGATTTTGATGCTTTTTAGTGTTGAATAATTTTTGCTTTATACGAAGCTTGGTTTAAATCCCCAAAAAAAGTTAGGATTTTGCACCTTAGATGCCTAATAGCAAGCATTCAGGAAATTTTTAATGATTTCTTGGACAATCTTCTTTTGAAGGCAAATTTTGATGAATAGTTCCGAGGGCAAGTGAAGTCATGTACCTACGTGAGTGCAACTGATTTCTTCATTCCAGAACTCAATAAATCCACTAAACATTTGTTACATTATGTATGATCTTGGTAACTCGAAAGCTAAGTTAGTTTACTTTAATCGAAATCATACAAGATATTACAAAATTTAATGGCCAAGCATAACTGTCAGCTATAAATGTGAAAGCTGCATTTTCCAAATACTTCCCTTATGCATGCATGTACATTTACTTTAGATATTTTAGCATGTATTGAACCTTTTTCTAACAATATGTATGATTTACGTTTTAATTTTGCTAAATTAAGGGCAGAGTCGAGCTTATGTAAGGAGCGAGCCAGGGAACTCAGTCAATGGAAACAGCGTGTAGAAGAGCTCGAGGAGAAGGAAAAAGTGGCAAATGAAAGTGTATGTCAAAATATTTAATGTTGTGGATAATATGTACCACTTGAAATTGTGCTTTTTGGAATCTTCTTTACCTTTTTGTCTAATATTTATGATTTTATCCAGGTTGCTGGGCTTATGGTGGATATTGCTGGGGCTGAAGAAGAAATCATGAGATGGAGGGTGGCAGCACAGCAAGCAACTGATGCAGGAAAAGCAGTTGAACGAGAGTATGCCGCGCCGGCATAGAATAATAATGTGGCTTATTTCAATTTTCGTCCGCTCAATTTCTTGTTATTTTTGTTTAACATGGAACTAAACATTTATGAAGAAGTTGAGATATGTAGGAGAATAATAATTTAGTTATGTTTTTCCTGGTGACTGTTGAATACATCGTGGAAAGTGGAGCATTTGCTGCATTATCAGATAGTGTTGATTACATCTACACCCCGTATAACCTCAGAGAGTGTATAGATGTAGTTACCCTATAAGATACTTTATATGTGCAGTAACTTCAACATCCATGCACTGCTCATTTGTGATCGATCTCTCCATTAAGTTCATGAATATTTTTGATATGAAATAATTTTTAAGAGTGTTTTCCTTGCATTATATGTAGCATGTTTTTGCTTCCTGATTCTTTTCTTATAGAGTAACTCCGTATTTTCTTGTACGAGTTATCATTTATTTCCCACGCAATAATTACAGCATTCTCCCGTACATAAATATTCAGTTGCATGAGAACCATTTGGTTCCAAAATGACACATACCTCCCTTGTAACTTATTCTCACCTTACGGTTAATTACCCCCTTCTGTTGATCATTAGATTCCCTTACATTATGTTATATTATACTTTAATGCCCTTTTCAAGTTATTGATGCTTACGTGTTTACTTCTGTTATGTTGGTTATAATGATTCTGTTTTATTAAAATTTTTGTCAGCACTCTGGTTACATTTGTTGCTGTTGAGTCTTCTTCAGCCCGCCTAGTCAGGTTTTGTATTCTTCTAAAGTATTAAATTGGCAGCAAGAGACATCAAATATCCAAATTGCATTCTATCAAGCAACACTAAGGCATGCAGTGCAGGTTGCAGAAAGTTAGATTCATTTAAGAGTAGTCTATTAGGTTTTTCTTGGAATCCGTAATTTCAAGTCGGTTTTCATTAGTGCACATGAGTTTTCCAGATGCTTTCCTGGGAAAATTTATTTTGGAAGCAAGCAAAATATTTCTAGCTCTTCCCCTAGAACCAAGTAGAGAAAATTCTCCTATGTACCAAGTCTTGGGTCCCGCTCATGCACCTATGAGAAGAGCCCCAGTGGGAATACTATATATATTATCTTCCTTGTTGTTACAGACTGAAGTTGGAGGCGTTCAGAACCTGCACGGGCTCAATGAAGGATGAGCATGGCTCACAAGATTCCTGGGTGCAATTCCAGCTAGCTAATCTGTACACAGCGATTGCATTGCACTCGTTTCTTGAGGTAAGTTGGGCTCAGACTCAACTTCTTGTAGATGTGTATACATATAGCTAGAAAAAACTCGATTCAACAACGCAAACACGTTTTTGTTCCCCAGATGGCTGGATTTGCGCTGTACAGGACATACGAAAGACTGTTTGAGATGATATTAAGCTTCGTTGCTCATCATTTTCTCAATGCGCTAGAAGAATGGAGTGCAAAGGTGACCGCGGTGAAAACTAATATTAGGAATTACATAGAGTCAAATGTGTTCAAGGAGGAACCCGAAGGTTTGCAGCTAACCGGGCATCTACTGTCTCATGAAGTATATTATCACTTATCATAGCATAGTGTTAGATATATCAAGCTTGAGGTTGAGGGAATGACCTACTCTATCAAACTCTTCTCTGCTTATGGAGAAGTTGGATCAAACTCTGTCAAACTCTTTTGCTTGTGGAGAAGTTAGAATAGAAGTTAAAAGTTATCAAACTCTTCTACTTATGGAGAAGTAAATAGATGTTAAAAGTTAGATCAAACTTTTCTGCTTATAGAGAAATTAAAATAGATGTTAAACAAGCTTTTACGAATCTAGCTTATATTTGTTTAAATAAGTAGAAGTTAATTTTTTAAATACTTAATAAGTGTCAGAAAATAAGGTAGAATTCTATAAGCACTTATCTTTAAAATTTGTAAACACCCCTATAGCTGTTGGATAGGAGATCTATATTCTGATTTACCTGTGGGGCCGTGAGTCACCTTGATTTACCTTCTCTCCTACTGGTGTAGGGTCACTTAGGAGGGGCGCCTAAGGTGGGCGATTCCACCTTTTGGAGCAAGGAGATCTATATTCTGATCTATAGATTCAATAAGAAATTTATGGAGAATTCTTTAAGCATCTTAAATATGTACATACTGATGTGGATATTTGTTACTTGTTACGTGGAGAATTTTAAGAGATAATGTTGTCAAATTTAAAAGAATAATATTGTTCCCTCGTGCATTAGCTTTTTATTTTTTTGATTTAGCAAATTGGTATTGCTTCATTTACAAAAAAAACTACTCTTTTTAGATTATGAATGTGGTGTGGCTTTTTTCATTTTATAGATAGATTCCCAAAACTTACTTGTGTTTTGCAAAGCATAAACGTTACGCTAAAATTTACTAATACTTCTGAAAATATATTATTTTTCTATATCATGTTGGATAGCATATCAAACACTCATCACGTGAAAAATTTAAGAAAAAATTATATCCTATGTTATCTATTTTATTATGCATCCGTACATCATAGACATTGGGTGATTTACTTACTAAAATAAGATTTAAAATATATTTCTCGACAATTAAAATGTAAGAATAGAATTTAAATTGAGCAAATTTCAAAATGCTAAAATTTGCCTGGTACGATCTCTGGGCCTTGAGGTTTCGCTCCTTTGCTCTCGCAATCATCTTCTTCCTAATTTGCATTCAGCTTTGTTCAATTGCAATTATTGATTCTTTTTCTGGGTTTTAGTTTTGATTCCTTTAATAACTCTTTTAATTCTTGATTTTATTGTTTTGCTGGTGGGTTTTGCGCTTTCCAATGGAAGATTTTCTGTTATGAGAGTTTGGTAGCTGTAGGGATATTAATTACAGTGTACAGTATAACCTCGATAAATTAATACTCTTGGGACTGTCAAATTTTATTAATTTAGCGAGGTATTAATTAATCGTATAAATTAATAATTAATAATTTATAAATTATATACTTTTTGGGTCCATATTATGAATGTACCTAGGTGTACGTGAAAACTAATTTGTACATTGACTATTAATTATGCATACTTAACCAAATTCATGTATTTTTGCTGATACATTTTCAATATTCTATGTATATCTTAATAAAATATATAAATCTATTTAGTTATTAATGTAGTTACATGTACCTACATTCATTAAAATGTATAAATTCACTCAATTATTAATGTAGTTACACGTACATACATTAACTAAGTTACTATATAAATAGATGTATTATGCAAGTCTTCAAATCAAAAAACAAAAAAAATGGCTTCTCATCTCAAAGGTGTTAAAAAATCAACCATGACTGATGGTATGCGTAGAGAACTGTGTGAGTATAAATCACCTGATATTCTTAATGCAATAAGAAGGGTTAGAGATGAGATTCAAGGTGATATTGATTTCAAGAAGAAACAAACAACATTATATTCATATTTTCAGAAACCTGTTTAGTTTACTTATGTATTATGTATGAAATATATCAAATGGGACCTATATGAATTTTTTTTGTTTTGTATTATCTTATAAATTTAGCGAATTATTAATTTACCACGTTGATCCCGATTCGGGACCGAAGAAAATTATTATTTTATCGAGGTTATTAATTTATCGAGGTTATACTGTATATAGTATTAGTATAGAGTTAATTGCGCCGAAAACCCTTGTGTTATGCCTAATTAGCACTCTGAACCTTGTGTTTCAAAAATTAGCATGGAGAACCCTATGATTTAATTTAATTATTACCGAAAACCCTAATTCATTGGTTGTTGTTACACGCGCTCTAATTGCGGCTGTATTGCAATTTTTTACATTTATTGACTTTTAAAAGACATTTATACCCTCTATAATCTTAATAAAAGTAAAAGTCATATTCATCACCTTCTTCATCCCTTTTTTTTTTTTTTTTTGGTTAAAGCTGCTAATTAATTTCTGGAGTGAAGTGTACATATTTCCCTTTTCAACCTTGTAAGGCTGTTGATTTCGCGAGAGAGAAATCATGGAGGTAGAGAGAGAGAGAGAGGGCAACCACCCTTGAAGAAATCCCGCAGTCTCTGTAACCCTCATTCTTCCCTCTTCTGAGCTCATGACTCTTGCTCAAAAGAAAGAAAAACAAAACCATTCTTCATCCTCTTCCAATTGAAACCCCAATTGCAAAAACGAAGAAAAATGTCTAACACAATCCGAGAGCCCTGAGACGAAGGAAACAAGAATGTGTTGTTAATTAGGTACCCACCGTCGCCATTTTCGCACTCTCTTCTCTCTTTCTGCCATGGTGGTGGTGGCGGTTGTTTCAGATCTGGATTAGGATGGCTGCGTCGTGGTGGCGGTGGTGGCCGCTTCAGATCTGAGTTGGGATGGCTTCGTGATAGAGAGGGAATCGAAGCCGTTATCAGATCTGAGTCGGTGGTGGCGGCTTCAGATCTGAGTCGGAGCCGTTATCAGATTGATTCTTCTGATAGCCTACATCTTCGGAGCCGTTATTGAGGGCGATAGAGAGGGAATCGAAGCTGTTGCGCCCCATCTCTTCCTATTAGCGAGCCAAGTTTCCCTGGGGGGTTTTACATTCTGAGGGAACTCCCTGCTGCTGCGTCTTCTTGTCGTTGTTCTACAATTTGCCGGATAACTTTACAATTCTGATACTTTTGGTTTGCTAATTGCTTTGGCCACATTCAGATTTTG
Source organism: Lantana camara (assembly GCA_037501455.1). Taxonomy (NCBI): domain Eukaryota; kingdom Viridiplantae; phylum Streptophyta; class Magnoliopsida; order Lamiales; family Verbenaceae; genus Lantana; species Lantana camara. The sequence goes on from CM074860.1 coordinate 16,058,929, forward strand.
GGTTTTGGTGGTGTGGCAACGGCCATCGCGGCGGAGGAGTAGCAGAAATTGCAGAAGACATTCATTTTTTATTTCTCAACAAAGAAGACGATGATTTCTGTTTTTTCTTTTTCTGAGTTTATTTTATTTTATTTTTCCTCATTTTTTAACGAAGAAGATGCTTTTTTTTTTTTAAATTTATTTTATTTTACTTTTTAAATATACATGTGAAATAATAGAAATATGTACAAATTGGATATTGTAAATTGTTTAAAATCTGCAATTTTTCATTCAATATATAAATTATAAATATTAATTTTGTAATATAATACAAAATTATTTGTAATAATCCCTTAAATATATAAACAAATAAGCATTTACTGATTTAATTGACCCTTATATTTAATATTCTTTTAAAAGAAGAAAAAGGTAAAATATAAATTTAGATAAGGGAAAATCTTTGAATAGTACCAAAAAGTTGAAAAAATTCCTTTTAGGTCCCCAGTTTTGAAAAAGTTTCCATTCAATCCCCAATTGAAAAACAAAATTCCTTTTAGGTCCCCACAAACAGTACATGTTCGTACATTGTCTTTAGGAATTGCGTACATTTTTGAGGGAATTGCCGGGGTTTTTATACGCAATTCCTTAAAAATTGTACGCAATTCCTGAATTATTATACAACCTTGGGGAGTGAAAAGAAATTTTGTTTTTCAATTGGGGAGTGAACAGGAACTTTTTCAAAATTGGGGAGTGAAAAGGAAATTCAGTTTACACTTGGGGATTTTTGAGGAATTGTCCGTTTAGATAATCCTTATAAAATTTAATGCGTAATTGTAAGGATACAATTTAAAATCGTTATAAAATTTAATGCGTAAAATTTAGATATAATACATATATACATATAGATATATATATATATTACGTTAATATATAATATTATATATATGATATATATAATGCATATCATTAATCATATGATATATATATCATAAAATATATTATTTTAGTATTAATTTTAATTAGTTATAAAATATATACATATAGATATATATTACGTTAATATATAATATTATATATATGATATATGTAATACACATCATTAATCATATGATATATATAAATTTATATCATAAAATATATTATTTTAGTATTAATTTTAATTAGTTATAAAATATATACATATAGATATATATTAATATAAACAAGAATGAGAAAGGAATGTGAAATATTTTGGATGAAAGTGAATTATGATAAATGATTTACCCTTGGTAACTCCCAAAGGGGCAAAACAGACATTTCCCGTCCTTTATTGTCGTTTGAGTGTTAAAGGGGGCGGTGAGCAAATTTAAAATTTCATAGGGTTTTTTATGCTAATTGTTGAAACACGGGGTTTTGCGTGCTAATTAGGAATAACACAGGGTTTTTGACGCAATTAACTCTATTAGTATAGGAGGGAGAAATTTAGGGCCTGGGTTCGAGCCAAGCCCGAGCTAGGAAATTAAGGCTCGTAGGCTCGCGAACCAGGTTCGAAACCCAAATATTTAGGTCGAGCCCGAACCTCAAAAAAATGTCAACACTCGGCTCGGCTCGTTGTCATCCCTAGGTGTGTATGTGTGTGTGTGTGTGTTTGGAGGCTGTTCCGATGAGTATTGAGTGATGCTAATGCCATTTGCTGGTTATAATTGTTTTTGTAAGAAAAATATTGGTTAACTTAGTAGAGATAATCCCCCCGTCTGTAAAGTAGTAAGAAATATAAGATTTCTAATTAATCTATTATAAGTCGCAATACCCAAGTGTTAAGGTACACTAGTCGTAGGTAGTTCTTTGTATTAATTTTACGTAAATTTGTATGAGATGAAAATTTGAAAATGTTGGACAATTGGGAAAAGTAAAAGAAATGGAAGATTGTAGATATGTTTGATTGTTTAATTTTAAAGCATGGATGCTCTTAAAATGTTGGATCAATTGGGTATTTTTTTACATGAAAAATTTTAAAATTTTTTTATATCATTATATTAGTGTTGTGTGGGAATTAAAAATAAATAAAAGCATTTTACCTCATGAATAATTTTATATTTCAATTATCAGTTATTTTTACGAAATATTTAACGTGAAAGTGGACCAAAATGCAAAACTTTGACAATCTGAAGGGGCAAAGTGATCATTTGGACAATATAAATCTAAAAAGACGAAAACACCCTTCACCAGAATGAGAAAAATGGCGGGAAAAACACAATTCACACATTGCTCTCTACCATGGAGTCCGATTCAGACTCCGACAGATCTCACATCTCCGCCACACCCCTGTTATGAAGCTCACAGCAAGAGAGAAAGGCAAAGTGGAATGTTTGCAGATTGCAGGGAGATGATGGTGATAGAAACAGTGAAGGAAGCTTGGGATTACGTTAGTCCATCAAACTCAATCAATATTAACAAGATATCGTGACCGCTTAGGCTTCGTGATTTTGTCAAAAAATAAAGTATATTTTTGGAGTTTATTGATTAGTACACTTGTCCGGTGCTAATAAGATCGGGATCCTAACCGTCCGTTTCCGGATAAAATGAAATAATTTTATTCCACCAGCATAAAAATACAAATGTACATATTGTGCCTATAAAGACAAAGAAGTCCCTAAGGGAGCCTTTACTTCACTTGTTTGATATCCATTGGGAAGGGGTTATTTTTTTGAAAATTTTTGGTTATTTTATCTAGTGGATCTTTTACTTTGCTATTTATTGTAACTTAGCTAAATAACCAATTCATTATTGGTTTACATCTCTAGATAGTTAACTATTAGAATTTGGAGTAAATGACAAGATTACCCTGCCCTCAAAATGCGTGCCGAACGTTTGTATGTACTAAAAATCTTGAATGTTCCTGCTCGTTTTTGTGCATATTAATATGGCTTAATGATTCTCCTTTGAGCTTGCTTCCATACTCCGTTTTCCTGAAGAAAAAAGGTAAGAAATTTTTATTTCCAGTGGTCATGCAATGATGATTTGAACCGATACTGCGCCTTAACTTTTTTTATAATACTAGAACTTCTCTCTATGTAGATCTACAAAACTCAGATTTTTCTTCACGATTTCAAGATATAATCCTTGATTCTCTCTACCCAATTATTTCTCTCTACAGATCTGCAAAACCCGGAATTCCTTCTCGACATGCCCTGATTTTCTCTACCCAATTGTTCTTCGTGATCATTCATGTCTACAGTAGGGATGGCAACGAGCCGAGCCGGCTCGCGAGCTACACGAGCCGAGCCGAGTCGAGCCCGAACAGAACCCTTTATTTCTTGGCTCGTGACTCGCGAGCCGGCTCGTGAGCCCATATATTTAATTAAAAAAATAATATTTTTAATTTTTATGTATATAAATATTTTATTAATATATAATATTATATATATATTCATTAAATTTAATACAAAATGAATAAAAAATAATATATTTATTATATATATTCATTTAATATATATTATTATATATAAAAATATATTAAATTATTAAAAAAACTAATTTTTTTATTAAAAATAATATTAAATGCCGAGCCGGGTTCGAGCCTTGGTCGAGCCGAGCCCGAGCCCTGAAAAAAGGCCAAGGCTCGGCTCGTTGCCATCCCTAGTCTACAGGAGTGGAGCTGTGGAGGCGCATGCGAATTTCAGAGGACGATCTGCTGCAACAATGGTGTCCGAAGCGAAAACGACGGAGGCCCGACCCTGATGCCGGAGCGATGAAGTCGAGGTCGGTGACGATGGACCATGTGTTATCCGCTTTGGGAGAAACGAAGGAAGAATTATTTTCTTGGGAACCATGATGGCATAAAGTGAAAATTGGACAGAAAGCAGAAGGGTAGAGTGGTCATTACGGCCTAATCATCCGTACAGGACAAAATAATAACTCCATTTTTTGCTGGCAATATTCACCACCCTTTTCAACCAAAATCTCGGAGCTCCGGGAATTGGGTAGATAAGCAAACTTGCAAAGTAAAGAATAGAAATCATTGATTTATTTAGTTAAAATGTCTTTTTCTTTAAAAGTAAAGACTCTCTAGATGTAAATGAGTCCTTTGGGGCCTTTTCTTTAGAAGTGTCGAGCGTTTCTTTTAGTTGTGAAATAACACGAAAGCTGAAAAAACACGAAAGCTGAAAAGGAGTTTGTTTACTTGTACACGTTTGTGCAGCCTTTAACCATGCATTCTGTCAAAGCATACTTTAGCAGTTGGATTAGATGGCTGAGTTGATAGCTTAGTACGGAGAACTGATAACTGGGTATCCATTGTGGGATTTGGCAAAAGCCAAATCTAATTCTCAATCTTCTCTCAATTCTCTCTCTTATTCTCTGCGCTTCTTTCCCTTCTTCCATGTTGTTCTGTTCTTCTGAATTTCTTGGTTGAACGTTCGTCTGTAGTTTCACTTTGTTAATTGAGAACTTCGTGAAGGGAAGATCATCGTTGTAACAAGCCCTGGCACCACCGCCTCCAATTGCGCGTCGCGCCGTTCTTCTCTCCTCCACCAAATCAAGAGTGAAAACCTCGGTCTCCACCCAAAATCTCTAAGAAAAACTCGATTCCACTCAAGAACAATTTTGCTGCCCAAAATCTCTAAGAAAAACTCGATTCCAGTTACGAAATTGGAGCCAGTTCAGCTCCCTCCGCAAATCGTCGCTCCAGCTCCGATTTGCCCTTCCAAATCAAGAAATCAGCGGACCTACAAAATGACGAGGGTAGCGGTAGTGGGTTTCTTCATGGAGGTCACTGAGCGTCAAAGTTTGCATCTTTTTTGAAAGCGCAGGACAAAAGTCTTAATTTTGAGGCTGATAATACAGTTGGCACGAAAAATGAGGTTTCTTGTGAAAGTTCCGCTTTGGGCGAGCCCATAAAAAATGAGGATGTTGCTAAGGCATCTATGCTGAAAAAGGTGAAGAAAACCCTTGGTTTGATTGGAGGTAATGATTCTAATGTTCCTACTGTTAAAAGGGCTAAACCCGCCAATGAAGGCAATTTTATGAAGCTTAACATGAATGGCTACGGTAGCAAAAAGTTTAAATTCAAGAATAAAAGAACAGGCTATAGCTCATCCAATAGGCGTCGAAAGTATTTTAAAACCACTAAAAGAAGTGCAAAAGGTGGGAGAGGAAGAAAGTGGTGATATTGATGAAGAGGGCGTGGTTGTGGGTTTTAGTAATGAACATGAAATCTTAGATTATGATGCTGATTCCATTGAAGAAGCTACAGAAATGGTGAGAGATGAGGCATCGGATGAGAATTTGCTCAAGTTATTGAAGTTGACACATGGTTATGATTCACCATGCTTGTTTTGCCAACTGGGGCAGGAAAGTCGTCGTGTTATCAGTTACCGGCATTGGTTTTGCCCGGTGTCACACTCGTTGTGAGCCCTTTGATAGCTTTGATGGATGATCAGCTCAAACATCTGCCTCCATCGATTCGGGGTGGTCTTATATCCAGCAGTCAGGTTGATTTTGTCTCAATGTCTTAATTCTGTTGTATTTTGATCTTTCGAAGGCTGTTTGGTAATTTTGTATGGCTTACTTGTTGATTAAACAGTAGAAGAAACTTTGGAGACATTCAGGTTGCTGCAGGAAATAGCCGTAGAGGTTCTGTTGTGTCATTAATGTCTCTTAAGTTATATTTTGCACAAATATGATCAGTCTTTATGGCCATGATGTTAACTTTTATCATTTTCTGTTTGTTCTTTTCTATTTTTCATGTTTAGGTGCTTTTTTTTTTCACCCGGAGTGCAGAATTTATTTGTATGTTTTCTGGCCCTTCACAATTATCTCTCGTTGTTGATGAAGCCCATTCCATCTCAGAGTGGTGAGTGCTTCGTATCTTAGTTTTGCGTGTTTATTTTCTGATTTTATCTTTCTATTATTGAAAAAATATTTCTTCTTGCAAAATTCTTAATCTAATCTTTTGAAATAATTTTAAATATTTTTCCAGGTCACACAATTTTCAACCCTCTTATATTAGGATTAGAGCCTCGTTGCTTCGTGGCAGGCTTAATGCAGGATGCATCCTTGCAATTACTGCAACTGCAACCAACAGAACATTGTCTGGCATAATGGATGCCTTAGAGATTCCTTCTACAAATCTTATCCACTCAACTAAATTAAGGGATAATCTTCATTTGTCGGTCTCTATAAGTGGGAATAGGTTTGTGTTGTGTGCATACTGTTTTAACTGATGATTTGATTCATCACGTGATATATTAGCGTTGAATATGATATATTTATATTTTGATAATTTGCAGAATGAAAGATTTAATGGCACTGCTTAATTCTTCTCCTTTCGTGGATATTAAAAGCATAATTGTTTGCTGTAAATTCCAGGTATGCTTTTCCCGCTATAGTTAACTCGAAGTGGATATTTATTCATTTTTAAATTATACTAAATAGTGACTTGATATAATTTCTTTTCCATTAATCGGTCGGCAGTCTGAAACTGAGATGATAAGCAAGCATAGAAGCCGAATACAGGATTTGTTTTGTTCAAACAGGATTAGAGTGGTAAGAAGTTAGCCTGATATTAGTTTTAGTAATTTGATGGCCTACGCTTTATATCTAGTATATTAACCACTTTGGAGTTGCATTTTTCTGATTCTGGAAGGTTGTTGCAACTGTAGCATTCGGCTTGGGACTTGATAAAAGTGATGATGTAGCTGTGAGAGAACTTCCCAACTATTCTTTTTTTAATATATTTGGATTTGTTCGCGTAATAAATAAAACGATTTAGCGAAGAATCGCGTGAGCGATTCATTAAATCGAGTGCGCGATTCACTAAAAAAATAAACAATTCGATTTAGTTGAAGAATCGATTGCGCGATTAGGGATGGGCGTTCGGGTCGGGGAATTCGGGGCCCGTCCCGATCCGATCGGGACGGGGAATTCGGGATTTTTTATTTCGGGACGGGTACCCGATCCCGACTAAAAAGTTCGGGGTCGGGATCGGGTATTGATATGCTCCCCGATCGGGGAATTCGGGCCGACCAAAAAAAAAAAAAAAAAAAAAATTATATATATATGTATACTATCTATCTTCTATTCTTATTTATACAAATAAATTGTGTATATATACACCAATAGAAAAAAGACCTAACTGTATAATATTTAACTACTAAAAAACCTAATAAATATAAACTCTAAATTTTGTATATAAAACCGTATTTTTTCTGAAAATCTCTCATAACATTTCTTTTGAACATTATCTTCAAAAATTAATTTTTTCATGCATGTTGAACACGTCTTCAATTGTCTTTTCTATTATGTTACTCCATTAAAGCTCGTATATATAAGCTATATATACATATATATAAATGAGCAATAGGCATGTAATTGGAAATTAATGTTAGGCCTAGAAAAGCAAAAAAAGGCATGTTGGAGATTAAAAAAAACCAAAAAAAAAAAAAAAAAGAAAAAAATTAGGCGGGCTCCCCGATCCCCGTCCCGTAAATATCGGGTACCCGATCTCGAATTTCCTGACTTTTTCGGGACGAGATCGGGTACCCAAATTCTCAACCCGATCCCGAACACCCCAAATCCCCGAATTCCCCGTCCCGCGCCCACCCCTATGCGCGATTAATCTAAATCGAGTACACGATTTATCTAAATCGAGTGTGCGATTCATTAAATCGAACACTCGATTTAATTCGTTTTCTCCTCAAATTCAAGTTCAAAGACGTGTGAGGTGACCAATACGCTTGAGGAACTTAAATGAAAGAATACAAAAAAGCTGTATTATACAATTTATTTATTGACAAATTAGCAAAAACATACAAACTAGATTGCAATGAAATATGAGGAATTCCCGATTAGCTATTCGATTCTTCGACACCATTGTCACATGTAGTCTTTTTGTGACCTTTTCTTCCACACTTTGAACAGGTATTGTATCTTTTTCTTCCCTCAGAAAATGTTCGGAATCGAGTCATCCTTTTTCTTCCAACACACCCCTTCAGTGGTTGTGGCTTTATTAGTTTTATACCTATATCTTCAGGTAAATTCCACTGTGACTCGGGAGCTGTAGGAAATATTGTCTCCGAATATGCATGTATCTTAATACTCAACAATATAAAATTGGGAGCATAAGGAATATATTATTTGTCCAAACCCTTCTCGGTTTTGCTCCCTCAACGCCGATAATGCATGGGGGCATGAGATCTTATCCATCTGGAAGACACCACATGTGCATGTCATATTGTTCAAGTCAACCATGACCTCTGCTCCAAGTCCGTGAGCAGAAAATTCATGAGCATTGAACTGTTGTGCACTGCATCCTTTTGATTTCACCAAATTACTCCGCATAACTTTCTCTTTTGATGGCACGAGGATTGTATTGCAGTTGATCATGTCCGTTCGCTGGGTGAGGAACCAGTCAGCCAAGATTCTTATGATAGACTCAAACAGAGCAGGGATATGATACTCTCTCTCAAATAGAATCCTAGAAATTAACAAACTCGGCGATATTGCTAATCATAAAATCATATCTGTTTGATTTAGAATGTACCCTGCTCCATAATTCAAACCAACCTCATCCTTCAAGTACTCCGTTGCACGTTTCTGAATATGTTCGATCTCTTGGTAGTGCTGCATGAAATCTTCGACAGTGTATGCTTTTACTGCCCTAAAAAATGGCTCAAGGATCGCACTTTTTTTAAAACGCTGTTTCAAGTTCTCCGATACGTGCTTCGTACAAAATCCATGATGAGACTTAGGATAAACTTTAGCTACAATATTTTTAATGGAAACATGTCTATCGGATATTATACAGAGATCCTCATTATCAGGTGCTATCCTTTTTAAATTGATAAAAAAACTATTCTCATGATATATTATTTTCTGAATCAACCACTGCCCATGCAATAGGATACGTATGGTTCTCGCTATCTTGTGCAGTAGCCAATAGTTTTGTACTATCATATTTACCGGTCAAGAAGCAACCGTTTACGGCTAACATCTTGCGCATGTATGTAAAACGTTGTATGCAAGGGTCAAATGCAACATAAAAATGAAGAAACCTGTTTTCGTTGTTAAGAACCAATTTAGTGATGCTTCATTGGTTCCTACCTGTGAACATATAACGATAGGCATCTATAATTGCATATCCATGCTCAGGTGATCATCTGACAATATTCCTTGCATTTATTCTGCCAATACATCACTTCCAGTAACTAATCTTAAACCCCAATTGAGCTTCGATGTACTTTCTAATATCGCGTGGTGTGGGATCTTTCTTGTCAATAAACAATGGCTTAACTAACTCCCCAATTATTTTTGCGGTTGCCTATTTATGACGAGTAGTTGACTGTTCCAACCCATAACTATGAATCCGATTATACTTTTGGAGGATAAATTTGTCAGAATTGGGATATTTAACACACCGAATCCACTATTTGCATTTCTTGGAATAATGTCCCAGAACAATAAGGGACTTGGAGATTTTATCGTTCGGAATTGGAAGCTTTCTCTACATACAACTAGGTTGAGCTTGATAATGGTATCTTCTTTGTTTATAAACTCTTCATCATCATTAAAATCTGAACCATCATCCCATGTATGATTTTCAATCCTGACCTCTGGATGATCATAACATATGATGGTTTCTTCATCATTAATAAATTGATTGGGCACTTCTTCCTCGATTACATTTTAACAGGGATTTTGAACATATTCATTACAAGTCGCTTGTATAGTTATCAAGACTGTTATCAGGAAGATTGAAGTTTTCATCGTTGTTATCAGGGAGATTGAAGTCTTTATAATGATGTTCGTATTAATCTTTATACCGAGCCGGTTGTTTCAACATATTCGGATTCTGTTTGACTCTCCCTCCTATCAAAGAAAATCTTTAAAATGGACCTTCAACCATGAGAAGAGTGTCAACATTTTAAAGGTTTCCTTTGATAGGAGGGAGTGTCAAACAGAATCTGAACATGTTGATACAACCGGGTTTACTTATCAGGATGAAGATCAATACGAACATCATTAGGAAGACTTCAATCTCCCTGATAACAACGATGAAGACTTCAATCTTCCTGATAACAACCTTATTAACTATACAAGCGAAGAAGCCAATCAATGTAATGAAGATCTTCAAAATCCCTCTGAAAATGTAATTTAGGAAGAAGTGTCCAATCAATGTATTAATGACGAAAAAACCATTATATGTTATGACAATTCAGAGGTCAGGATTGAAAGTCGTACGTGGAATGATGGTTTAGATTTTAGTGACGATGAAGAGTTTATAAACAAAGAAGATGCCATTATCAAGCTCAACCTAGTTGCATGCAGGGGAAGCTTCCAATTCCGAACGATAAAATCTATAAAGCCCCTTATTGTTCTGGGATGTTATTCCAAGGAATGCAAGTGGTGGATTTGGTGTGTTAAATATCCCAATTTTATCCTCCGAAAGTATAATCGGATTCTCAGTTGTGCGTTGGAACAGTCAACTACTAATCATAAACAGACAACGGCAAAAATGATTGGGGAGTTAGTGAAGTCATTGTTTATTGATGGGAAAAATCCCACACCACGCGAAATTAAAAAGTACATCGAGAATCTCAATTGGATGTGTTGGATGGACAGAATACATGCAAAGAATATTGTCAGAGGATCACCTGAGCATGGATATGCAATTATAGATGTCTATCGTTATATGCTTACAGGTAGGAACCAAGGAAGCATCATTGAATTGGTTCTTGACAACGAAAACAGGTTTCTTCATTTTTATGTTGCATTTGGCCCTTGCATACGAGGTTTTATATATATACGCAAGATGTTAGCCGTAGACGGTTGCTTCTTGACCGGTAGATATGATAGTACTAAACTATTGGCTACTGCACAAGATAGCGAAAACCATACGTATCCTATTGCATGCGCAGTGGTCGATTCAGAAAATAATATATCATGAGAATACTTTTTTATCAATTTAAAAAGGATAGCACCTGATAGTGAGGATCTCTGTATAATACCCGATAGACATGTTTCCATTAAAAATGTTGTTGCTAAGGTTTATCCTAAGGCTTATCATGGATTTTGTACGAAGCACTTATCGGAGAATTTGAAACAACGTTTTAAAAAAAGTGCGATCCTTGAGCCATTTTTTAGGACAGTAAAAGCATACACTGTCGAAGATTTCATGTAGCACTACCAAGAGATCGAATGTATTCAGAAACGTGCAGCGGAGTACTTGAAGGATGAGGTTGGTTTGAGTTATGAAGCAGGGTAAATTCTAAATCAAACAGATATGATGTTATGACTAGCAACATCCCCGAGTTTGTTAATTTCTAGGATTCTATTTGAAAGAGAGTACCTATCCCTGCTCTGTTTGAGTCTATCATACGAATATTGACTGATTGGTTCCTCACCCAGCTAACGGCATGATCAACAATACAATCCTGGTGTCATCAAAAGAGAAAGTTCTACGGAGTAATTTGGTGAAATCTAAAGGATGTAATGCACAACAATTTAATGCTCATGAATTTTCTGCTCACGGACTTGGAGCAGAGGTTATGGTTGACTTGAACAATATGCCGTGCACATGTGGTGTCTTCCAGATGGATAAGATCCCTTGCCCCCATTCATTATCGGTGTTAAGGGAGCAAAACCGAGAAGGGTTTGGACAAATAATATATTCCTTATGCTCCCAATTTTACACTGTTGAGTATTAAGATACATGCATATTCGGATACAATATTTCCTACAGCTCCCCGAGTCATAGTGGAATTTGCCCGAAGATATAGGTATAAAACTAGTAAAACCACAACCACTGAAGGTGTGTGCTGGAAGAAAAAGGATGGCTCGATTCCAGGCATCTTCTAAGGGAAGAAAAAGATACAATACCTGTTCAAAGTGTGGAGGAAATGGTCACAAAAAGACTATATGTGTGACAGTGGTGTCGAAGAATCGAATAGCTAATCGGGAATACCTCATATTTCATTGCAATCTAGTTTGTTTGTTTTTGCTAATTTGTCATGTAAACAAGTATTCTCAACAAAACATGTTAAAAGTAAATTGTGTAACATGTCAGCCATGTTGAAAATTCAACACCAACTTTTCTAATCTCAAGAAATGAAGCCTCCAGATTGCCCCAAGAAAGGAAATCTCTAGATTACTTTGAAAATGAAATCTCTAGATTACTTTGTGGCGGGCCCGAGACAGAGTGACGGTACAGCGGAATATTTCAAAAAATTTCGCCATAACCTCGTTATCAAAATATTTTAATAAAGCAGCGGAAAAAATCGGTCAGCATAACTCTAATATATACAGACATTGATAACATAATTTTACAATATGCAATTAACTCTAATCTAGCATATAATCACAATATACAAATAATAATTTGGGCAGCATAACGGTATTACTGTTCTGCAATATTGGCTATCAACGTAAGTATTTCACTAAATAATTTGAGAAGGGGGGTCTTGGGAAAATTTAAAAGCTGAGCCTCCTCGTCAGATTCTTCTAAGTCCTGCAGTTCGTGAACAAGTTCCCTAAAAGGTCTCTTGCCTATCCCATGCCTCGCCTGAACAAATTGGAGTTGAGGATCAACATCTTCATCAAAATATAAAGGGAGATGATCGAGATTTATTACTTGTTCGACGTCCTCCCCGACCTGACCGCTCGGTTGTGCGGACGACCCTGCGTGCCCTTCAAGCTCCTGCCCGCGACGGGAATCTCCAGTTGGCTGCGAAGCCAGATCGGCATCCAAGTCGTGCAGCTCTTTCGAGCACCTCTCCTGTTGAGCTCGTTGGGCCTCAGGGAGGGAGTTAATCAGGGCACGAGCGGTAGTCGCCACGGGTCGGAGCTCGTCCGGGGTGGCATCCCTCTGATTCATCGCCCTCATTTTGGCCGCTCGAGACATGATCAGCGGTCGAAGGTCTGCAGAACGAGAAGAGTCAGATAGACAAAAAAAAAAAAAAAAACAAAGCAAGCAAACAAGTTAAGACCCTGAACGAGTAAGGGGCCTGGTCGAAGTGAGAGCATACCAAAACGAAAGTTCTTTCTCCGGGTCCGGATCGGAAGGTCTTTCGAGGCTTGTAATGTGGGCTCGGGTTTAAGGTTATGGAATTTTTAGTATAGTAGTGACTCAACACACCTAGCTCACCCTTTCAAATCTCCTCGGTCGCCATCTTTGTCTTTCCCCGTCAAACTCCCCCAAACTTAGTCCTTGTCTAAGTTTGTCACATGCAAACAGTCTAAAAGTTCTTCTGTTTCAAATCTGCTCAATGTTTTTCTCAATAGTATATATTCTTTTTTCTTTCTTCTTTTTCTTCTAATTGCTTACACAACTCGTTCTTTTACTACTTCCCTTTGAATTCTTCTTTTCTTTCCGCATTTAAGATTATCTCTTCTCTTGGTTTCTCATCAGGAATTTGGTAGCATCTTCAATCGATTCAAACGAGTGAGCAAAGTGTGACTTGAAGGTAGGTTTATGGTGCTGTGCCTGTAGCTTATAACACGACAACAAAAATTCAATGGCACAACACTTAGGCTCAGCGGGTCAATAGGATTTCGTTCTTTAGTACAAATGGCTCAATAGCGAGGCTACCTCAGACATGAATGCCTAAGTCATTTCCCTAATTCTTCGTCAATTCAAAATTTCGCTTCAATAGGACTAAAATGCATCCTAATCCACTTCTCAGTATTATTCAAGAATGACTAACTCAGCATCCTAACTTAAGTACATGACCTTGTTCAATTGTGCACAAAAATAAGGATATCCCACCATTCCAAAGTATCAATACTCACACCTAACTTCATGCATTCAACTAGCCTAACTCACTTTGGCAAAATTCCAACAATCAAACCTCATCGAAAAATAAAAATTTTGGCTTATTTTCAGCAATCATCTTTTCATTGTCAAAGATACCCAATATCAAGTAAGTAAATCCCCCAATGCATCTTCCTATGCAAAATATTAGCAATACAATCCAAAACTTTTTGCCCCTCTCCCCCAAACTTAAACCCTGCAATGTCCTCATGCATAAAAGAAAAAAGGAAAGAAGGCAAAAAGAAAACTCCCTCAATACAGCAAAGAACCCGGCAACAAGCTACTCATCAACCCTAACCTGCACTTAAACGACTAAAACACGGATAATAAGCTAAGCAGAGCAAATGATAATCAACATGCAATTAACAAGAAGGCCCTGTCGTCAAGTACCTCATACAACCATAAGAATAGTTAGCATAGTGCAAATAGTTAGGTTAAAGTGGTGAATTAGATCATCATACAGACCAAAGCAAGGAAAATAAAAGACTAGAAAAGAACCCAATCAAGGATAAGGTGGTGGGTAATGTGGGGGCTGGCTTGAACTACTTGCTCTGGCACCTCCAAATTGTTTGGCAAGGTATGCGTGGAGATTTTCGAACTGTCCATCAATGTGGAGCTGCAAGGCATCAAGCCGGGAGTCCACATATTCTACAAAACTATCCATCCGCGCATTATGAGATGCCATATAATCCCGCATGTAGGCGGGGATCTCCTCATCGTCATCTTGAACCATTGGCATCGGTGCTCCTCGCCCGGCTTCCTCCCGATCCGGTATCTGTGCAAGCCTCCTTTGCTGATCAAGAGTGAGGTCATCATACTTGGCCACACCCCACCTGTACATCCGCTCAAAACGGTTCCTTTCTCTTTCCGGATACCAGGGTAAAACCCTATCCTTTAAGCTCCCGGCAGACCATCGGATGAATAGATCCATCTTGATGAATGTCTGCTCTTCGACATAGGGAAAGTTGGATAAAGGCTCCGTTTCCTCTGCAAGCCATCCTACCTCTTTGGCGAGCTTCGTCACATAGGCTCCATGACCTATAGTTCCCGACGCCCTACCTGCCACCTCTTTCAGCTTATACATGAACTCGGTCGTGGCATCAAACTGCACCCCCTCCTTCATAAAATACATAATGGCCAACTCAAACCCGTTTATATTTCCATCACTCTCATGCCTAGCACATATTCCCACAGCTAGTAGTCTATGCACCAATCGTCAGACTAAGCTATCAATCCATGTGGCCTTAGTATTACGCGATAAAATGTCCCTTTGAACTTGAATTGATTTTGTTGTTATTGTGGGGGTATTTTTGCGCAGGAAATATGGGTCGCAACAAGAGACCCGTCCCTCTGCAACTAACCTCATCATCCGGCCCAACCGGCCGCCAACCACGGGATTCCGTGAATGTCACTTTGGAAGGGCTTGGGAACCCTTATAACAGGAATACGACGCGTAATATCATGCCCACCAAGTTCCCGCATCTCGCTACGCTTCAGAGGTTAGGAGTCTGGGAGGAGATCGAAGCGTTATTCAACCACATAGGGTGGAAGACGTTTATAATGGTTCCGGCTAACACCTATCCGGAGCTGACAACCGCATTTTTCACCACTATGACTTGGGACCAGGTCAACACCAAGCTCAATTTCACGTTAGATGGGGAGGACGCCGAATCATTAAATCTAGATGAGATTCGGGATGCCTTAGGGTTTCCTTGTTGCGAGATGACAACGTTGCCAAATTGGTCTACTGAGGACAGAGAGGCGGTGTGACGGTCATTCCCTCTCAAAGTTGGTGCCCATGGATTGATAGCTTAGTCTGGCGATTGGTGCATAGACTACTAGCTGTGGGAATATGTGCTAGGCATGAGAGTGATGGAAATATAAACGGGTTTGAGTTGGCCATTATGTATTTTATGAAGGAGGGGGTGTAGTTTGATGCCACGACCGAGTTCATGTATAAGCTGAAGGAGGTGGCAGGTAGGGCGTCGGGAACTATAGGTCATGGAGCCTATGTGACGAAGCTCGCCAAAGAGGTAGGATGGCTTGCAGAGGAAACGGAGCCTTTATCCAACTTTCCCTATGTCGAAGAGCAGATATTCATCAAGATGGATCTATTCATCCGATGGTCTGCCGGGAGCTTAAAGGATAGGGTTTTACCCTGGTATCCGGAAAGATAAAGGAACCGTTTTGAGCGGATGTACAGGTGGGGTGTGGCCAAGTATGATGACCTCACTCTTGATCAGCAAAGGAGGCTTGCACAGATACCGGATCGGGAGGAAGCCGGGCGAGGAGCACCGATGCCAATGGTTCAAGATGACGATGAGGAGATCCCCGCCTACATGCGGGATTATATGGCATCTCATAATGCGCGGATGGATAGTTTTGTAGAACATGTGGACTCCCGGCTTGATGCCTTGCAGCTCCACATTGATGGACAGTTCGAAAATCTCCACGCATACCTTGCCAAACAATTTGGAGGTGCCGGAGCAAGTAGTTCAAGCCAGCCCCCACATTACCCACCACCTTTTCCTTGATTGGGTTCTTTTCTAGTCTTTTATTTTCCTTACTTTGGTCTGTATGATGATCTAATTCACCACTTTAACCTAACTATTTGCACTATGCTAACTATTCTTATGGTTGTATGAGGTATTTGACGACAGGGCCTTCTTGTTAATTGCATGTTGATTATCATTTGCTCTGCTTAGCTTATGATCCGTGTTTTAGTCGTTTAAGTGCAGGTTAGGGTTGATGAGTAGCTTGTTGCCGGGTTCTTCGCTGTATTGAGGGAGTTTTCTTTTTGCCTTCTTTCCTTTTTTCTTTTATGCATGAGGACATTGCAGGGTTTAAGTTTGGGGGAGAGAGGCAAAAAGTTTTGGATTGTATTGTTAATATTTTGCATAGGAAGATGCATTGGGGGATTTACTTACTTGATATTGGGTATCTTTGACAATGAAAAGATGATTGCTGAAAATAAGCCAAAATTTTTATTTTTCGATGAGGTTTGATTGTTGGAATTTTGCCAAAGTGAGTTAGGCTAGTTGAATGCATGAAGTTAGGTGTGAGTATTGATACTTAGGAATTGTGGGATATCCTTATTTTTGTGCACAATTGAACAAGGTCATGTACTTAAGTTAGGATGCTGAGTTAGTCATTCTTGAATAATACTGAGAAGTGGATTAGGATGCATTTTAGTCCTATTGAAGCGAAATTTTGAATTGACGAAGAATTAGGGAAATGACTTAGGCATTCATGTCGGAGGTAGCCTCGCTATTGAGCCATTTGTACTAAAGAACGAAATCCTATTGACCCCGCTGAGCCTAAGTGTTGTGCCATTGAATTTTTGTTGCCGTGTTATAAGCTACAGGCACAGCACCATGAACCTACCTTCAAGTCACACTTTGCTCACTCGTTTGAATCGATTGAAGATGCTGCCAAATTCCTGATGAGAAACCAAGAGAAGAGATAATCTTAAATGCGGAAAGAAAAGAAGAATTCAAAGGGAAGTAGTAAAAGAACGAGTTGTGTAAGCAATTAGAAGAAAAAGAAAAAAGAATATATACTATTGAGAAAAACATTGAGCAGATTTGAAACAGAAGAACTTTTAGACTGTTTGCATGTGACAAACTTAGACAAGGACTAAGTTTGGGGGAGTTTGACGGGGAAAGACAAAGATGGCGACCGAGGAGATTTGAAAGGGTGAGCTAGGTGTGTTGAGTCACTACTATACTAAAAATTCCATCACTCTCATGCCTAGCACATATTCCCACAGCTAGTAGTCTATGCACCAATCGCCAGACTAAGCTATCAATCCATGTGGCCTTAGTATTACGCGGGTTGTACGCCGGGGCACCAGCTTTGAGAGGGAATGACCGCCACACCGCCTCTCTGTCCTCAGTAGACCAATTTGGCAACGTTGTCATCTCGCAACAAGGAAACCCTAAGGCATCCCGAATCTCATCTAGATTTAATGGTTCGGCGTCCTCCCCATCTAACGTGAAATTGAGCTTGGTGTTGACCTGGTCCTAAGTCATAGTGGTGAAAAATGCGGTTGTCAGCTCCGGATAGGTGTTAGCCGGAACCATCATAAACGTCTTCCACCCTATGTGGTTGAATAACGCTTCGATCTCCTCCCAAACTCCTAACCTCTGAAGCGTAGCGAGATGCGGGAACTTGGTGGGCATGATATTACGCGTCGTATTCCTGTTATAAGGGTTCCCAAGCCCTTCCAAAGTGACATTCACGGAATCCCGTGGTTGGCGGCCGGTTGGGCCGGATGATGAGGTTAGTTGCAGAGGGACGGGTCTCTTGTTGCGTCCCATATTTCCTGCGCAAAAATACCCCCACAATAACAACAAAATCAATTCAAGTTCAAAGGGGCATTTTATCGAACACCTTGTAAGCACAAGTAAGAAGCCTAGGATTGCATCAAATAAAGCATGACTTTTCATCACCCGATACCTAGACTTAGCCCTCACTACCACCAAATTCATTTATAGCTCGTAGGGATTCATTTTCATCCACAACGTGTCTACAACCGCCCACAATAATCATCCAAACTTTGCAAAATTCGTGACAATGCGTAAGAGTACAGACCAGATTTCCTATTACAATTCCACTACCTAACTCTAGCATGCATAAAACTTGACTAAGGAGCAAGAAGTCCTAGAAAGTGAATCTAACATGCTTCAATAATAACTTGGGGGTCATCTTCTCAAAGACCAAAAATTTTGCAAGTTCATGCCAAATCCAAGTTCTAATCAAGCCAAAACTGGAAATAGAGGCAAGAATTTCAAGGAATACACAACATAAGCATCGTTTCTCAAATTAGGGTAAACCCTTCTCGACTGATTCCATGAAAAATAAACACCCAAGAGAACAAAGGACTTACCCGATTAATATAGGATGTAACGTGTAATGTGTGTGTTGTCTTGCCGGATTATAACCTAAGAACAAAGGTGGTGGTGCTTGTGCCGTGTGGGAATGGGGGAAGAGAAAGATGAAAGAAGAGACGGTGGTGTGTTTTGTTTGAAATGACAAGAAAAATGAGGAACCCCCGATATCTTTAAAGCCTGCCGCCGTGACACGCCCGTGTCGGTAAGTGCACTGGATGGATGACACGGGCGTGTCATACCTTACCTGGTGACTCTGTACTCTGACACGGGGGTGTCATTTTTCCTTAGGGGACTCGATACGCCCGTGTCTCCTCTCTGCTGGCAGCACTGTACCTAGACACGGGGGTGTCATGGATTTCTCCATGTGAGAGATACGCCCGTGTCTCCCCCAAACTTGGAATTTTCGCACATCACTCTGTTTAAACTGTTCCTTGGTGTTTGCACCCGCTAAATTCACACCAGTTAGCTCAAATTCTTGCAGAGTAGGACCTTAGTATACCATACACTCGATTCGAACCTCTCTACCTGAAACACAAGACAGAAGAACTCATTCAATCACAAGCTTAACTAACTAACGCGAAGGAAAAAAAAAAAAAAAAAAACGACAAGGGAAAGAAAAATAGTTCTAAGTTATAGTCGTTAGCTTGACTTCATGACTCAGGTCTAAGGCGCTGGGGCTGTTAACACGCACGAGACGTGTTCGCCAATTCGATCTCCGGCAAGATATGGCTTGAGTCTTTGTCCATTCACCACAAAGGATGGTGAGCCTTCATTGCCTATCTCTACCGTTCCATTCACCAAGACTTTTACTACTCTGAACGGACCGGATCACCTTGACTTAAGTTTCCCGGGAAAGAGCTTCAATCTAGAATTGTACAACAACACCAATTGACCCTCGACAAACTCCTTGACCCGTATATGCTTATCATGCCACTTCTTTGTCCTCTCCTTATAGATCCGAGCATTTTCGTAAGCTTCTAACCTCAATTCTTCCAACTCTTGTAAGTCAAGTATCCTTTTCTCTCCGGCTCTCTGGAGATCGAAATTTATAGCTTTAATGGCCCAATACGACTTATACTCGATCTCGACTGGGAGGTGACATGCTTTACCATAAACCAACTGATACGGAGAAGTTCCTATAGGTGTCTTGAACGCGGTCCTGTAAGCCCATAACGTGTCATCCAACTTCGAGGACCAATCTTTCCTAGAGGGGCCCACCACCTTCTCCAAAATCCACTTCAACTCCCTATTCGTGACCTCCGCTTGCCCACTTGCTTGGGGATGATATGCAGTAGTTACCCGATGCTGGACCCCGTATTTCTTCAGCAAAGCTTCCAGGGGCTTGTTGCAAAAGTGCGTACCTCTATCACTGATTAATGCCCGTGGGACTCCGAACCTATTGAAAATGTTCTTTTGTAAGAACTTAATCACCACCTTCGAGTCATTGGTCGGAGTTGCCACGGCTTCGGCCCACTTGGATACATAATCCACCGCTACCAAGATATACTGATTCCCATACGACGGTGGGAAAGGTCCTATGAAATCGATCCCCCAAACATCAAACAATTCAACTTCCAAGATATACTTCATGGGCATCTCATCTCTTTTACTAATGTTCCCGGATCTCTGACAAGTATCACATTCCTTGGCAAATTTGTAAGCATCCTTAAACAGCGTTGGCCACCAAAACCCAGACTGTAATACCTTAGCTGCTGTCTTTCGACCACTAGAGTGCCCTCCATATAAGCTTGCATGACATCTCTCAAGCACTTCATCAGCCTCAACCTCCGGGACATATCTCCGTACTAAACCATCTGAGCAGTGCTTATATACATATGGCTCTTCCCAATAATAACGTTTCACTTCGGATAAGAATCTTTGTTTCTGATGGAAATTCATGCCTGGTGGTAGAGCTTTGCAAACCATGTGATTCACGATATCTGCGTACCAAGGAACTATTGCATCGGTTGCATACAACTCCTCGTCAGGGAAAGTCTCAGTAATCTCCTCCTCGTACTCATCCTCCTTTTCCCCAACCTCTAATCTTGACAAGTGATCTGCAACTAAGTTCTTCGTCCCCTTCTTGTCACGAATTTCAAGATCGAACTCCTGAAGCAATAGAATCCATCTAATCAAACGGGGTTTTGAATCCTTCTTCGAAAGGAGATATTTAATTGCTGCGTGGTCCGTGTAGACAATTGTCTTCGAACCTATCAAGTAAGACCGAAACTTGTCAAAAGCATGCACAATAGCTAATAATTCCTTCTCAGTAGTTGCATAATTTAATTGTGCATCATTTAAAGTTTTGCTAGAATATGCGATAACGTGTAAACGTTTCTCCCTTCGTTGGCCAAGAACTGCTCCAATGGCCAAATCGCTCGCATCGCACATTAGCTTAAACGGTATAGTCCAATCCGGTGTAACCATAATTGGTGCGGAGGTAAGCTCCTTCTTCAACCTATCAAATGCAAGTAAACAATCATCACTAAACACGAATTCAGTATCTTTTTGTAGTAACTTGCATAACGGTAAGGTAATTTTTGAAAAGTCCTTGATGAACCGGCGATAGAACCCGGCATGACCAAGGAAACTTCTCACTCCCTTGATATTGGTGGGTGGAGGCAATTTTGCAATCACATCAATCTTAGCCCTATCCACCTCAATGCCTTTCTCTGAAACTTTGTGACCCAACACTATCCCTTCCTTTACCATGAAATGGCACTTCTCCCAATTTAGCACAAGGTTAGTTTCTTCACATCGCTGCAAAACTTGGGCAAGATTATGCAAGCAAGAATCGAAAGAAGAACCAAACACAGAAAAGTCATCCATAAAGATTTCCATTGTGCGGTCTATAAAGTCAGAGAAAATGGCCATCATGCATCGTTGAAAGGTAGCCGGGGCATTACACAACCCAAAAGGCATACGCCTATACGCAAAAGTACCATAAGGGCAAGTAAACGTACATTTTTCCTGATCCTCTGGAGCTATAGCAATTTGGTTATACCCTGAATACCCATCCAGAAAACAGTAATAAGAATGTCCGGCTAACCTCTCTAACATCTGATCAATAAAGGGAAGTGGAAAGTGATCTTTACGAGTGGCATTGTTCAACTTTCTATAATCTATACAGACTCTCCAACCCGTGACTGTCCTAGTTGGTATTAACTCATTTTTCTCATTTTTAATTACAGTTATCCCCCCCTTCTTGGGCACTACCTGTACAGGGCTAACCCACTTGCTATCCGAGATAGGGTAAATTATCCCGGCATCTAACAGTTTCAGTACCTCAGCCCTAACTACCTCTTTCATGTTTGGGTTCAATCTACGCTGATGTTCTACGGAGGGTTTATGGTTATCTTCCATAAGAATTTTATGCATGCAAATGGATGGGCTAATCCCCTTAATGTCAGAAATAGTCCAACCTATCGCTCGTTTGTGTTCTCTCAAAACCCTCAACAAGGCATCATGATGTGAATCAGTTAAATCAGAGGCAACTATAACAGGCAATGTTTCAGATTCACCCAAATAAGCATATCTCAAATGAGCTGGGAGGGGTTTCAGTTCTAACTGGGGTGCTTTCTCAACAGAAGGGTGAAGAGTGGGCTTACCTGTACCCAACTCTTCATATACAAACCTCTTTCGGAATGGTACGTAGGGGGTGGCTTCGAGTGCCTTTGCGTAGGCGGCCAATTCTTCTAATATGTCTTCCCCATCAATGTGGTCTGTGCGTCCTCTTAGACAGAGTTCGAGAGGGTCCTCGTTGCTTATGGACATCGGTGTCTGTGCTCTGATTTCCACCATATTGCAATGTTCTTCGATCACCGGTCCTTTCATTGCTTTGAACAGATTAAACTCCACCTGTTCGTCTCCCACACGAAGAGTTAGAATGCCACTCTTCACATCAATTAAGGCTCCTGCTGTGGCTAGGAAAGGCCTCCCTAAGATGAGCGGCATGTTTTGATCTTCCTCCATTTCCAACACTATGAAGTCTACTGGTAGGTAGAACTTCCCAACTCTGACTAAAACATTTTCCAGGATTCCCGTGGGGTACTTGACTGATCGATCCGCTAACTGTAGGGAAACGGTTGTTGGTTTCAATGAATTCAGTCCAAGTTTCCTGCAAACAGATAATGGCATTAGACTCATACTAGCACCAAGATCACATAAAGCTTTATCAAAGGACATATGGCCAATTGTGCAAGGAATTGAAAAACTCCCTGGATCCTTAAGCTTCGGGGGAAGCTTATGTTGTAGAATGGCGCTGCACTCTTCAGTAAGTGCTATAGTGGCATAATCCTCCAATTTTCTCTTGTTGGAGAGGATCTCCGTCAAGAATTTGACGTAAGTGGGCATCTGAGCTAGGGCCTCGGCAAAGGGGATGTTCATGTGTAGTTCCTTGAAGATATTCAAGAACTTCTCGAATTGTTTCTCCAACCTTTGCTTTTGAAATCTCTGCGGGAAAGGAAGTGGTGGCACATACGGCTTGGGTGCCACTGGTGTCTTTGGCTTGGAAGGGGGCTCACTTGTCAGTACTTCTTTCTCTTCCTTTGATGCCTCGACTACTTTCTCAGATTCCACAACGGTGTCCTTTTCCTTTCTCACTTCGGTTTCCACCGGCATTGTAGGCCCCTTGTAAGTTGTGCCACTTCGTAGTGTAATGGCCTTACAATGCTCTTTCGGATTTTCCTCAGGTTTGCTTGGAAACATGCCTTGGGCTCTAACGTTGATTGTATTAGCCAACTGGCCCACCTGCACTTCCAAATTTTTATTTTGAACCAGCACCTGTTCTACCTGAGATTCGAGTTTCTGATACCTGTCATTCGAGACATTGATGAACTTCTCGAGGGCCGCTTCCCATCCCGGCTTCTGTTCCTACGGTGGTTGTGGAGGGGGTGCGAATCTCGGCTGATTTTGATGTGGTGGATGCTGTCCCAGTTGTCTTGGTTGGAACTGTGGTCTCTGGTTTGGGTTTGGGTTTTGAACATTCTGATTGTTTGACCACGAGAAGTGCGGATGATTCTTCCACCCTGGGTTGTAGGTGTTCGAGTATGGGTCATTTGCTGGTTTTTGATTCTGCACGTAATTGACTTGTTCTTGACCAACAACAACCTGTGCACCTGCATTGGTAGAAGGACAAATATCAAACGAATGGGGACCACCACAAATTTCACATAATACCTGTAGGGCGTTTGACTGTGCCACTGTGTTTCGTGCTGTAGAAATTGCAAGTCGGTCTAGCTTCTGGTTCAGTGCTTCGAACTTGACATTGAAAGCTGTCACAGTGTCAGTGGTGAGTATGCCTGCTTCAGGTTTTGGAGGAGGATTGCTCCTCTCCTTTGTCCAACTGCTATTTGCTGCCATCTTATTCAGAAGTTGCATTCCTACTTCTTCGGACAGTGCCATGAATGCTCCTCCCGCTGCTGCATCGACCATGATTTTCATGTTTTCTGTCATTCCGTTGTAAAAGATTTGTACCAGTTGCCATCCTGGAACACGGTGATGTGGGCATTTCCTTTGCAATTCCTTATATCTTTCCCATCCTTCGTACAACGTTTCCCCATCATAGAGCCTGAAGCTCGTTATTTCATCTCTGTACCTCATGGTCTTACTAGGAGGGTAGAACTTGGCTAAACAGGCCTTAGAGAGGTCTGCCCATGTCTGAAGTGTCTCATTTGACAAGGTCGAAATCCATGTCCGGGCTTTGTCCCTTAGGGAGAAGGGAAAAAGCCTAACTCTGATCGCATCATCTGAAGCATTATGGATCTTAAAAGTCGAGCAAACGTCCAAAAAGTAGGACAAATGCGATGCGGGATCTTCATGTGGTAAACCCCCAAACGGGTTCTGTTGTAAGAGGTTGATGAACCCAGTTTTGATTTCAAAGTTGTTCGCCTCCACTGCGGGGCGAGTCAAATTGTTCTGGATTAAGCCAATGTTGGGAATGGCATAATCCTGAAGTGTGGTTGGTTGCTCGTTAATGGGTTGTGCCATTGGAATTGGGTTTACTTTCTGCTTCTTTTCCTTTCTTCGCTTCGTTCGATTTGCCCGACAAGTCCTCTCAATTTCAGGGTCGTAAGGCAACGGTTCCAAGCCTTTCGATCGTAGCATGCACTAGGTACCTGCAATTGGGAAAACCCGTGGTCAAATTCAACGCACTTCAAAAAGAAATCAAGCAGAAAGGGTGGTCTAAAGCACCAGAAAAAGTCAATAAAGTAATATTGAATTAGACGCCTTCCCCGGCAACGGCGCCAAAAACTTGATAGACAAATCTTGAACCCAAGTGTAAGTTCTAAATCCGATTGCAACACTTAAGGTATCGTATCCACAGGGAAGGAAACTCAACAACCACTTCTATGACTATTTCTAATCTACAGACCGAATAAGATTGACAATGTTGTACTATACTACTATGACGAAATTAAACTTAAGCAATAACTAATCAATCACACGAACTAACAAATAAAAACAAGATTTAACCACTTAATTAAAACAGGTCGGGGAATAATTCATATGCCCTTTTGTGATCAATTCAATACTCAAGTACGGATGTATGATTCTTCAACCTAATCACGATGTTATACCTAGCTTCTCTCGAAGGCTAGACGTCTAATTAATTAAGCCAAGTGTTGTTCTCACAATCACTTAGTAACCAAATCAATCGAATAAAACAAGATTAGTGTATTCAAAACCTAGCGGCTTGGCATAGAATTCTAAATACTTGTTGTAGAAATTAGGGTTAAATTTCTTTAAGCCCAAAAGTCTAAGTTTTGGAAAACACTCTCAATTATCCTCAATCTCTCGATTATCGGATACTTTACAATCTGTTCATGGATGGCCAATCCATTCCCAACCTACTCAATACCGTTTTCCTAACAAAGAATCACACAAATTAACTCAAGCATTAATTCAAACACCTTAGATGCATAATCCTTACCCCCTAACCCTAGGAGATTAGTTCCTCATAATTGGCTCAAAACTCATTAAGATCAAAAGAATTGCATTCAAAATATTCATGTCTAACATAAACATCAAAACGGAATTAATAATTCTGAATTCTAACCTAATTATCCAAAAACGAATCTAAAGCAAGAAACTAACTATACTAGAATTGAAAACCAAAACTTGAGGAATTAGTTTAATCGAAAAACAGTAAATAAAACCAAATTGATAAAGTCTTGTGAATGGAATGAATCTTCAACTCTATTCTTCGAGTTTCTTCCTTCTCCTGGTGTTCTTGAACTTCTGGGAAGCTATCAGTCCAAAAAACTCCCTTCGTCCGCCTCAAAACCGTGTTTAAATAGAAGTTCGCAATCCGAAACTGCCCCGTGACACGGGCGTGCAGAGATAATGCCTAAAAATGTGACACGCCCGTGTCACATATTAAAAACGTATCCGCGCTTTTCCTACTGACACGGGGGTGTCAGGAATTGTTCTTCTTGATGACACGGGGGTGCAAAAGTTCCAGGCCTCTCTGTACCTAGTCACGGGCGTGCAGAAAATTGCTCTACATTGGTGACACGGGCGTGTCACCATCCGGAATCCGAGGGCCACTTCTGTACTGAGACACGGGGGTGTCTCAGTTTACTCTTCCACGGGGACACGGGCGTGTCCCCTAGAATTTCTCGTTTTTCGCCCTTTATTGCATGGTTTTGCTTCTACTTCGTCTTTTCAACTCCAAGGTGAAAGGTACCTAATAGGGAGCATAAATCGCGTTATAAGTTCTTAAAACTACTTGAATCTAACTCAAATTGCTCTACAAATCCATGCAATAAACCGATACATCATGATGCCCGCTTCGACCAGCTTCCCCGTCCTCGACAGGTTAGTGTGATCTAGAAGCCCAAGGTTAGTTAGTAGTTCGAAATGACTGTGAAGCTAGGTCGACGACTTTGTCACGTTGGACCGTTGTCCCCCCAAGTTATCCGGAAGCGAGGCACGACGGGCAGATCGATGAAGAACTTGGACTTCCAATTGATCCCATGTGACATAGACGGGATCGATGCAATTTTTCGATTCGGCTTCGATTGGAGGTGGAAGTACCCTACTCCCGACTTGGTGGCGCTATTAAGCGTGAAGAACTCCCCAAAATCCCAGATCTCCGGCTTGAACCTGAGGTACTTCATTGTAATGATCATAGAGTGCAAGTGGGAGTTTCTGTTGGGACTAATGTCCTGAAAATCCAATTGTATTGTAAATATTTTGGATTAATAAAATTGAAATTAAAGCAAGTTATGAGTATTTTACGAATTTAATAATTAATGACGTGTGATGGTATTTTTATATGAAATGTGTTTCATAGGAAAAGACTTTAAATACCAAGAATCACGTGTCATTAAAGTTCTAGTCAGTATGATAAGAAGATGTTCTTATCGAGACTATAATGTGTTATATAAGATGATTAGTCTTTCGTCATAGGGAAATGGAGTTTCCAATTATGACACATCGATGATTTTCAATGAGATTGGAAACATCGAACTGGACCACAGAGATTGTTTATTTTATACTGCTATCTAAAATGAACAAAATTTCGGAAGCATTAGACTCTTAATCCTGATAGTATTTTTACTTTAGGCATGTAGTGTTAATCACTGTGATGTACTCAGAAGTGAGGTCTCGGTAACGGGTGGCCAAAATACTTTGTACGTTCGGTGATTGCATGAAATGTGCTAAACAGAAATATTGATCAAGGAATCTGTAGCCTTGCTGGAAGGTTTAAAGATATCCCTGAAATAGATTTGCAAAAAGTTCGAATTAAAACTTTGGCCAAAGTACTTCGTGTGTTCGTCACCGAAGTTGTATGTTGAATGTGTTTCACATACAGGAAATTTGGACTTAAGGCGAATCAAGAAATTTCAGATTTAAAGTGAAAAATAAATGATAGTCGTATTGATTTATTTTTCATGGATATCTGTACAGAGGAGTAAAATGTAAAATTATTCTATATCGAGAAATTCGTGAATAATTTAATTAATTTTAGAGTTTAACAATATTTATTTAGTGGAATTAAATATTGTTAAACGGTAATCAATTATTGTCATGGGATGATAATAGATTGACCCGTTTGGAGCTAAGATTAATTAGTCCTGCAGGTCCCCCCGCAAGCCCCAACGAAGATCAAAGAGAAAATATTAAAACGAGATAGAGAAAAGATTTTTCAAAGTGTTTGAAAATAGCCAAGGTATTTATTTTGAGAAAATAAACTAAATTCCAAAGAGTTGGAAATGCCCAAATTTTATTTTGGAGAAAATAAAATTTTTCGCAAAAAAAATTTTTTTTTTTTTTTTATGACGTGGCAGAAATGCTGACGTGGCAAGTGACGTGTCACGCCACGTCAGCGGGTCAGCGCCGGGTGGCGCTGACTGGGCGCCACATGGCACGACACGTGGGCGATTGAGATCGTGCCAAGTCGCGCGAGTGAACGACCCAGATGATGTTGACTGAAAAGTCAACGGGCCGTGGAAACGGGTCTCTGGGTTGGGTCGCCGGATAGGGTCGGGCCATGGATTGACCGACCCGGACACGTGGCAGAACGAAGGAGTGCCACGTAGCAAAGGTTCAGACCGTCTGAACCGGCCGGTTCTCTGTCGAACCGGTCCAAACCGCTGGACCGCCGGTCCGACCGGACACGTGGCAGCTGCCTGTTGCTGCGTGCGTGCCACACGCGCCAAACACACAGCCGCCACATGGGCGGTGCGTGTGGGCGCGTGCTCAATGCCGCCGTGCTCGTGGCGGCGTGTGCTTCTGCGTGGCGCCTTTGGATTGGCCGGCAGGACTTGGAGTGCACGGCAAAAGTCCGATTTTGGACGAAAATGCCCTTAATTGTAGGCTATAAATATGGGCTTTGCTATTCATTTCATTTTGAAGAATTTTGGCAATCCATTCTCAGCTTTAAAATGCCTCCCGACTCTCTCTTTTTAATTAGTTAATTAATCCTTAATTAAGGATTAATTAATTACTTAATTAGGTGGTTATATAATTAATATATAATCCACTTAATTAATAGAAAATAGGGATTTTCAGGTTTTAGAAAAAAGGGTTTTTCTGAAAAAATATTTTCTCAAAATATTTAGGAAAATACTGCTGGAGCCCACACTTCAATTTCTTAATCGGGGATATTGCGGGGAAGCTCTGCCGGTTTCACGAGAAGATATCGAGGTGCTGAAAAAGTGCCGTTGATAGCCAATTTTGCAGTACGGTAATACCTTTGTGCTGCCGAAATTGATATTTGCATATTGTGATCATATGCTAGATGATTTAAAATTATGTTATCGATGCCTGTATATATTAGAGTTATGCTGCCCGATTTATTCCGCTGCTTTATTAAAATATTTTGGAAATATTTTGATAACGAGGTTATGGCGAAATTTTTTGAAATATTCCGTTGTATCGTCACTCTGATTCGGGCCCGCCACGCAACACCAACAACTGGTATCAGAGCGGGGCTCTGATTATATACTGGCATTGATAAAGCATAAGATGCATAATTTTAAATCTGATACTGTGCACGTAAGTTCTGTCTAAGAAGGCTTGGTTTTAAGTGGGACCATTATGACCCCTCCAGTGTTTCTGGGAATTTACGTGGAATGGTAATTTTTTGGGAATTTATTTCAATAATCTTCCTGGTTAATTGCCAAATCAGTAAATATGATTTAAATTATGTGATAATTTAAAACATATTTATTTAAGGGGCCATAAAAATTTAAAGCGTGATAATTATGTGATAATTATTTGCAAGCATGCTTTTAATTTTAAAAATGGCATGATAATATGTGATATTATGTTGTTTCAATTATGCATGATTTATTTAATGTGATTAGATAAATATTATTTAATAGAGATTAAATACGATGCATAATTGGATTAATATTTTTTGGTCTAAATTAATAAAGAGTTATTAAAGCCTTAAAATATTATTAGGATTATTTAATAATCCTTGTGGGAGCTTATTAATTAGATTAATTACTTCCAAAATTAATAAGACGTCAAAAGTGATTATTTAATAATCAAAGATAATCCACAAATTTTATAAATTTCAAGTGGGAGCGAGATGAAAAGAGTTGGATTCTCACGGCCTCCATTACCCGTCTAAAGTATAGTGAATATATACTACTCCCTTCGGCGGGTATGTATTCGCGGTATACAAGATTAGGCTTCTACGGATAGAATGAAATACGGGGAAAGTCGGCTCGACCACGCCTCCGTGGAGTGTCTGATCTACTCGTACGAATTTCTAGGTAATGGTATACGCTTGACTAAGTAATGTATTAACCTCCCTTCGGAGCTATGTTACATTTATTTAGAGGCCAAAGGTGAGCGTGGTGGATTAACATAGTTTGGTAAGAGTTACCTAGATGGCATGTTAATTAAGATTAATTCTTGCTTTTCTAAGCGGTTTTCGACCTCGCTTCCGGGGAGTCAACTGCGGTTAGATAAGTCACCATTGTGTAAACCAAAAATGCTTACGTGGATTTCATTTATTGGTTAGACGCAAAAGAAGTAAAATACAGAATCATAACTTGCACTTTTTAAAATATATCAGTTTTAAGCAATGACGACCGCTAGCCCGCTTCAATCGATCCTAAGGGAAAATAGGCTTGAAGGGTCTAACTATGCTGACTGGAAAATGAATCTTGACATCGTGCTTGGTCACGAGAATCTGAAACAAGTGCTCACTGAACCTTGTCCGGGGGTACTGGAAACTACGGCCAATCAGGATATGAGAAATGCTTATGCCAATTGGATCAAGTCCAATGATTTGGCTAGGTCTTATATCCTGGCTTCTGTCTCCAATGTTCTCAAGCATCAAATGCATGAGATGCCAACTGCTAGGAACATGATGGATCATCTCCATCAAATGTTTGGAGGACAGAATCGAGCCAAGAGGCTCGAATTGATGCGAAGGCTGTTAGTCACTAAGATGTCTGAGGGATCACCTGTTCAGGATCATGTTATGAACATGATGGCTTGCCTGAACGAAATTGAAAGCCTTGGTGCTAAATTTGATGATCTCAGCAAACAGGATATGATCCTATGCTCTCTGCCAAAGTCGTTCGACACATTCAGGCAAAATTATTCTATGAACAAATTGGATTTTTCTCTGCCTGAATTAATGAACGAACTTAAAGTGGCGGAGGGAGTGATGAAAGCTAAGGGAACTGTTCTCCTGGCTCAGGCGTCGACTTCCACGGCTCCAAAGGCCAACAAGTGGAAAAAGGGAAAGGGAAAGATTCCCAATCCCAAGAAAAAAGTTCAGAAGATGAAAGGCAAACCCAGCAAGGGAAAATGTTTCCACTGCGGTGAAAATGGGCACTGGAAGAGGAATTGTCCAAAATACTTAGCAAGTCTTCCTGCTGAGCCATCTGGACAAGGTATATCGATATCTTGTTTAATTGAATTATGTTTAGTTGGAAGTCCACCAGATTCCTGGTGTGTGGACTCGGGTTCAACTAATCATATTTGCAATTCGTTGCAGGGGTTCAAGCTAACCAGAAAGCTTGAAGATGGCGAGATGCAGCTACTGCTCGGGGATAATACAAGTATATCTGTATTAGCAGTAGGGACTGTAAATTTGTATTTTGGTGATAGGGTTTTGGTACTAAAAGACATTCTGTATATACCGTGTGTTCGCAGAAATCTGGTTTCTGTGAGTTGTTTAATAAATAATGGTTTCAATGTTTGTTTTGAACAAAATTTTACCATTAAGCAAAACAAAAAGTTTATTTGCTCAGGCACGGTAAAAGATGGTCTTTTCTTGTTATACCCCGATAAAAACCCTAATTCCGAACTTAACACTACTAAGCTTGACTTACCATCCAAAAGAAAAACTCCTATGCCTAACGAGGCATACAAGTGGCATTTACGTCTTGGTCATATTAATCCAAAAAGGATCCAAAGACTAATTTCAGACGAATTGTTGAGTCCCTTGTACTTAACAGAACTACCAGTCTGTGAATCCTGCTTGGAAGGTAAGATGACCAAGAGATCTTTTAAATCTAAAGGCAATCGAGCCACAGAATTGCTTGAGTTAATTCATACGGATGTGTGTGGTCCTATGAGTATTCAAGCAAGAGGAGGTTTTGAGTATTTCATCACTTTTACGGATGATTACTCCAGATACGGATACGTTTATTTGATGAGATATAAGTCTGAATCTTTTGAAAAGTTTAAAGAATTCAAGGCTGAAGTTGAAAATCAAACTGGAAAACGTATCAAGTCACTTCGATCAGATCGTGGTGGTGAGTATCTGTCTACACAGTTTCTAGAATTTCTCACTGCAAATGGGATTAAATCCCAATTATCTGCACCGGGTACACCCCAGCAGAACGGTGTTGCAGAAAGGAGAAATAGAACTCTGATGGAAATGGTAAGATCTATGATGAGTCATGCTACCCTACCAAGTTCGTTTTGGAGCTTTGCACTCGAAACAGCGGCACACATATTAAACCTTGTTCCATCCAAGTCAGTTCCTAAAACACCAATGGAACTGTGGCGAGGGCGAAAGCCCAGTGTCTCCTATCTTCGGATATGGGGAACCCCAACTCATGTGTTAAGGAAAGATCCTGACAAGCTGGAATCAAGAACAGAGGTTTGCTTGTTCGTAGGTTATCCTAAAGGAACAAGAGGTGGTATATTTTACGATCCGAGAGATCACAAAGTGTTTGTGAGCACTAATGCTAAATATCTCGAAGATGATTTCGTAAATGACCACAAGGGTAGAAGCAAAATTGTGTTAGAAGAAATGACAACATCAGATTCTGTATTCCAAGAACCCATAGTAACTGAAAATGTGTTAGATACATATGATGTACCAGATACAACATATGATGTAGGGATGAGTACACAGCAGCCTCGTCGTAGTGGGAGGATTGTCAAGGCACCTGACAGATACCTAGGATTAACCCAAGTGGTTGAATCTGACGTATCTGATCCTATCACATATGATGAAGCCATAAAGGATATAGACGCTGACCGTTGGGTCAGAGCCATGGAATCTGAATTAGATTCAATGTATTCCAATAAAGTCTGGGAACTTGTAGAGGCGCCTGAGGGCATTAAACCTATTGGATGCAAATGGGTCTACAAGAGAAAAAGGGGAATAGATGGCAAGGTTGAGACCTTTAAAGCAAGGCTTGTGGCAAAGGGTTATACCCAGAAAGAAGGTATCGATTATGACGAAACCTTCTCGCCTGTAGCAATGCTTAAGTTCATAAGAATTCTCCTATCCATTGCCGCTCATTTTGATTATGAGATTTGGCAAATGGATGTAAAGACTGCCTTCTTGAACGGGCACCTTCAAGAAGAGATATACATGGCTCAACCTGAAGGCTTTATAGCCAGAAATCAGGAGCATATGGTATGCAAGCTTGATAGATCTATTTATGGTCTTAAGCAAGCGTCTAGGTCATGGAACATCAGATTTAATGAGGCAATTAAATCCTTTGGATTTATGCAATTGCCTGATGAACCATGTGTGTACAAGAGACATCATGATAGTGTTGTAACATTTTTAGTTCTATATGTTGACGATATTCTGCTCATTGGGAATGATACAGGAATATTGTCAGCAGTTAAGATTTGGTTGTCAAACCAGTTTGACATGAAAGACCTAGGTGAAGCCAGCTATATTCTAGGGATCAGACTTTGTCGTGATCGTAAGAATAAGATGATTGGTTTATCACAAGCAGCATATATAGATAAGATGTTGGCAAGATATAACATGGCTAACTCCAAGAAAGGATCGTTACCTTTCAGACATGGAGTTCATCTGTCTCGGGATCAGTGTCCCAAGAACCCAGAAGAGACAGAAGAAATGAAAGATGTTCCGTATGCTTCTGTAGTCGGAAGCCTCATGTATGCCATGTTATGTACTAGGCCAGATATCTGTTATGCTGTAGGTCTAGTCAGCAGATATCAGTCAAACCCTGGACCCCAACACTGGATAGCTGTAAAGCATATATTAAAGTACTTGAGAAGGACTCGGGATTATATGCTTGTCTATCGCAGTGATGAGTTCATTCCTATAGGGTACACAGATTCGGATTTTCAATCTGATTTGGATTCTAGGCGTTCGACGTCTGGATATGTGTTTACTCTAGGAGGAGCAGCCGTGAGTTGGAGGAGTATTAAGCAATCTTGCATTGCTGACTCCACCATGGAAGCCGAATACGTGGCAGCTTCAGAAGCAGCCAAAGAAGCGTATTGGTTCCGAAATTTTCTAATGGATCTAGAAGTCGTCAAGGACGGACTTACTCCATTCACATTGTACTGTGACAATGCTGGAGCGGTGGCCAACTCCAAGGAACCTCGAAGTCATAAACGTGCCAAGCACATCGAGAGGAAGTTTCACATTATACGTGATTATGTGGAACGTGGAGAAGTGGCAGTGGTGAAAATTGGCTCAGTAAATAATCTAGCAGATCCCTTCACTAAGACTTTGGCGCAAAAGAGTTTTGACACTCATGTAGAAGGGATGGGTCTTAGATATGTAGCCAATTGGATTTAGGGCGAGTGGGAGATTGTTGGGATTAATGCCCTGAAAATCCAATTGTATTGTAAATATTTTGGATTAATAAAACTGAAATTAAAGCAAGTTATGAGTATTTTACGAATTTAATAATTAATGACGTGTGATGGTATTTTTATATGAAATGTGTTTCATAGGAAAAGACTTTAAATACCAAGAATCAGTGTCATTAAAGTTCTAGTCAGTGTGATAAGAAGATGTTCTTATCGAGACTATAATGTGTTATATAAGATGATTAGTCTTTCGTCATAGGGAAATGGAGTTTCCAATTATGACACATCGATGATTTTCAATGAGATTGGAAACATCGAACTGGACCACAGAGATTGTTTATTTTATACTGCTATCTAAAATGAACAAAATCTCGGAAGCATTAGACTCTTAATCCTGATAGTATTTTTACTTTAGGCATGTAGTGTTAATCACTGTGATATACTCAGAAGTGAGGTCTCGGTAACGGGTGGCCAAAATACTTTGTACGTTCGGTGATTGCATGAAATGTGCTAAACAGAAATATTGATCAAGGAATCTGTAGCCTTGCTGGAAGGTTTAAAGATATCCCTGAAATAGATTTGCAAAAAGTTCGAATTAAAACTTTGGCCAAAGTACTTCGTGTGTTCGTCACCGAAGTTGTATGTTGAATGTGTTTCACATACAGGAAATTTGGACTTAAGGCGAATCAAGAAATTTCAGATTTAAAGTGAAAAATAAATGATAGTCGTATTGATTTATTTTTCATGGATATCTGTACAGAGGAGTAAAATGTAAAATTATTCTAGATCGAGAAATTCGTGAATAATTTAATTAATTTTAGAGTTCAATAATATTTATTTAGTGGAATTAAATATTGTTAAACGGTAATCAATTATTGTCATGGGATGATAATAGATTGACCCGTTTGGAGCTAAGATTAATTAGTCCTGCAGGTCCCCCCGCAAGCCCCAACGAAGATCAAAGAGAAAATATTAAAACGAGAGAGAGAAAAGATTTTTCAAAATGTTTGAAAATAGCCAAGGTATTTATTTTGAGAAAATAAATTAAATTCCAAAGAGTTGGAAATGTCAAAATTTTATTTTGGAGAAAATAAAATTTTTCGAAAAAAAAAAAAAATTTTTTTTTTTGATGACGTGGCAGAAATGCTGACGTGGCAAGTGACGTGTCACGCCACGTCAGCGGGTCAGCGTCGGGTGGCGCTGACTGGGCGCCACATGGCACGACACGTGGGCGATTGAGATCGTGCCAAGTCGCGCGAGTGAACGGCCCAGATGATGTTGACTGAAAAGTCAACGGGCCGTGGAAACGGGTCTCCGGATCGGGTCGTCGGATAGGGTCGGGCCATGGATTGATTGACCCGGACACGTGGCAGAACGAAGGAGTGCCACGTAGCAAAGGTTCAGACCGTCTGAACCGGCCGGTTCTCTGTCGAACCGGTCCAAACCGCCGGACCGGAAACGTGGCAGCTGCCTGTTGTGGCCGTGCTCGTGGCGGCGTGTGCTTCTGCGTGGCGCCTTTGGATTGGCCGGCAGGACTTGGAGTGTACGGCAAAAGTCCGATTTTGGACGAAAATGCCCTTAATTGTAGGCTATAAATATGGGCTTTGCTATTCGTTTCATTTTGAAGAATTTTGGCAATCCATTCTCAGCTTTAAAATGCCTCCCGACTCTCTCTTTTTAATTAGTTAATTAATCCTTAATTAAGGATTAATTAATTACTTAATTAGGTGGTTATATAATTAATATATAATCCACTTAATTAATAGAAAATAGGGATTTTCAGGTTTTAGAAAAAAGGGTTTTTCTGAAAAAATATTTTCTCAAAGTATTTAGGGAAATACTGCTGGAGCCCACACTCCAATTTCTTAATCGGGGATATTGCGGGGAAGCTCTGCCGGTTTCACGAGAAGATATCGAGGTGCTGGAAAAGTGCCGTTGATAGCCAATTTTGCAGTACGGTAATACCGTTGTGCTGCCGAAATTGATATTTGCATATTGTGATCATATGCTAGATGATTTAAAATTATGTTATCGATGTCTGTATATATTAGAGTTATGCTGCCCGATTTATTCCGCTGCTTTATTAAAATATTTTGGAAATATTTTGATAACGAGGTTATGGCGAAAATTTTTGAAATATTCCGCTGTATCGTCACTCTGATTCGGGCCCGCCACGCAACACCAACAGTTTCACCCCTCCCGAAGGCCGATCCTAAGGCGAACTCAAAATTCTCATTCGGTAAAGGTGGGGCCGGCAGGCCTTCTTCTCGTTCTGGCGAAGGCGTGAACGCAGCCTGTTCTTGAGCCATAAAGATGGGGAAATAAATTTTTTTTACCTTAAAAGCGGAGTTCGAAGATGAGAATTGCTGACGAGCTGGTCAAGGTCAGAGCGGTTCGATTCTCAGAGTATAGTAAGTAGTGAAATGAGGCTGAGGGAGGACCCCCTATATATAGGGGTTGAAAAGTAACGCCTCGAAACACGAAACGACGCCATAATTACCCTGCACACGCCTATCCTATGGAAGGTCGCGTTGCATTAAATGCTTTGTCGGACCGATCTGACTCGAAAAGTCACGCCCGTAACTGAGGCGACGGCTCGATTCCAACGGTTATGACGGTTCCCCTACCCATTGCCAGTTCGATGAAATTACCACAGCGAAAATTCACACTGGTAATTTGGGGGGCCTCTGATATGGCATAATAGTACAAGGCCACGTGGCCGCCCCCAGTTTGCGCCACGTGAACCCTTGCGCCAACCTGGACAAACCAGAAGCAACCTTTCCGGACAGATCGTCAGATCGGTATAAGGTCCTCAAATCATCAGGTGCGCGCAAGGACATCAGGTCGATTTACATGTCACCCGATCATCAGATCGATCAGACCTCTCCTATGAGGAAACCCACAGTTGGGTCCCGGAAGGCAATATCGATCTCCAGATCGATTACATACGTCACCGGACACCCGAATATCGTAAAGCACTCCTGTCGGGGCACGTGTACCCTTCCCATTCTCTGGAACAGGCGTACTATGGCTCATTAATGACCGTCAGTCCCTGCTTTTACCCAAAGGGGAAATAAGGTACAAACGACCCGCCTCAAGCCGGTTCCATCGTCCGACATCCAGATCGACGACTGGCAACGCCATTAATGCACACCTACAGTACACACACTACTGTGTCATTTGGCCATGGCTATAAATACTCGCCCTTTGAACATTAGTTGGTAAGCCTTTAATACGCATTCAATTGCATTTATTCTCTCTCTATAGAGCTCCATTACTGACTTGAGCGTCGGAGTGCCAAACTTGGGTAAAACCCCAAGTCCCCCAATTTGGTACTTAGCTCACTTGTGTTAGTGCTTTCATGTCGATAAGAACCCACTCAAACAAATTCTTGACTGATTGACCCATATCTGTCAGCCAGATCGACCAGGTCAGATCGACCAGATTTGAGCCAGATCAACGTATGGAGTAATTAAACATTGAAAACCACTTAAAATTAGTTGAAGATGGCGGTTTTGTTAAAATCGTATAGATGTGATGGTGGTTTGTTAAAATAGTATTAATGATATGGCGATTTGGTAAAAATCATATAGATGAGATAACGGTTTACAACGAAAATAAAGTTTGTATACCCAAAATCGAATGCTCCCTGTAAAACAAAGCACAATGCAATGAACCTCTAACAAGAATTTAACAAACATGCACAGACTTTGATAACTACAACCATAGATCTCTTGCAGAAATCAATACTGGATGACACAAAATTATCAAGAAAAACAATATTCGAAGATAAAACCACGTGATCGGGAGAGCGATTTACGAATATTTAAGCAGCAAAAACGTATGGAAAGGTATAACAAAACCTACGGTCATGCCAACACGAACACTGCATAACTATCTACAAATTACTGTTCTCCTTTTCACCAAAAGGAGAAAGGTTGTAGAAACTTACAGTGATGATCTACACAAGCACAACCTGCAGATGTACTGATGATAAAAAATTTACGGTACCCTAAGGATTATAATGCAAATTAATCGTAAAGAGTGTACAAGGACTGGGCAATTGAAGCAATTTTCCTACGCCCAATTCGCCAACAAATGTTGTTACCAAAAGTGTAACAACTCAACAGGTGTTAACAAAACAAGACGAGCCTACTTAAACCTCTTATAAAAGAGTTGACTATCACCCACCAGCCACATTTGCCTCTATTTCCACATTCGCACTCGAAATTAGGGGTGTCAATTTCGGACCCGACCCGATAACCCGACACGACCCACCCGTTAAAATATCAGGTTAGGGTTGGGGATTTTCGGGTTCGGGTTGAATCGGGTCGGACCCGATAACAACCTGAAAAGAATAGTGAAAATCAGGTCGGGTTCGGGTTCAACCCGAATTGACCTGAAATGACCCGCTGAAATGAAAATAAGAAGCCATAGTTGATTAGCTGTGCATTAACTCAATAGACAAGTCCAATAATTAGAAAAAATGCTACTTACCACAAAAAAAGCCCACTTTATCGGCCCACTTCAATAATTAGATTTCAGAAATAAATTATCCTCCTCAATAAAATAAGCCCATAACCATAAACTCTTCCAACATTAAAAAACAAACCCTAACTTCACAAGAGCTGCGCCGTTTCTTTCTTCATTCTTGTTCTAAAATATGGAGCTTTAATCTCTCTTTCATGGGAGCGGTGGCGGAGAGGTTAGCATAGGCGGTGGTCGTGGAGAGTTCCTGGAAGCTGAGACGGTGGCCGGAAGGAGGTGGATTGGCGTTTAAGTCCGCGGCGGCGGCGGCGGCGGCGCTTGAATGTAGAAGGAGAGAATGGTGGATTGACGTTTCCGTTTGTGAAGGCGGCGGTGGTAGCGGAGATGAAGAAGAAATTACCCAGAGCCGTAGAAGTAGGATGAGCGGAAGGGTGAAATAGACTCAACTTTTCAAAGGAAGCTTTGCATAATGAGTTTAGTTTTGTTAGATCTGGAAGTAAGCTTTGCATATGCTTTGTTCTTTACGTAATGTTAGATTTGTGGCTTTGCTTTTCATTTTTCAGTTGTAATTCAGTGGAAGAGTATTAGGGTTTTCTTTTATCTCAAATAACAAAGAAGATGGAAAAGGGGGGCAAACATCGGGTCGGGTTAGGGTTATTAGGTTGGGTCGGGTTATCGGGCGACCTGAAAAAAATCAGGTCAACCCGAACCCGACCCTAACCTTATAGATCAGGTTCGGGTTGGAGATGGCGGGTTCAATTCGGGTTCGGGTCGTGTTCGGGTTGAGAGATTTGGTATTATACCCTTATATCAACCCGACCCGAACCCACCCGACCCACCCGAATTGACACCCCTACTCGAAATTAAACACGCGACCAAGATTATGATCTTGGACTTCTTTGTCATTAGTCAGTAGGCAAAGGAGTTCCCCGTCACATACGGCCAATCGAAAACTCTTGACTCAGGTGATACACTCCTAGTAGACAATCACATCATCGTTAATCATCTCTGTCCATAGATGTACAGTTTGTGGCTGATCAATAATAGCCGGATTTGCAGTAGCCGGAACCACTACATCCTCTGACTCCACCTTCCCTTTAGCCTACCGATGAAAACATAAGCAATTCAATTAAAGCACAGATACAGTTGAGACAAGCAATTCAATTAGTAATCATACCTGCAAAAGCAATTGGTGGATCTGCTCGACAGGAGTTTTGAGAACTTCAAGTATATCTTCATCAGATTATGATTACTAATAATTAATATTATAACAAATAAATTTAAAATTATCGAATTATTAATCTATACTAATATATTAACCGAGAGAGGAAAGGTGGTCTTTTGGATTATTAATCAATAGCCTCACTTTTATCTCACCTTATTTTTATTCTCTTTTTTATATTTCTTTTTATTTTTTATCATATTTTAACTATTTTCTATTAATATATAATTATTAAATTTATATTAAGATGAGTAATTCAATTTAATATATTTAAATAATAATACAAAAATTTTTGCACGTGCATCGGGAGTAAGAAATTACTAATTAAAAAATTAGTGAACAAATACAAATATTAGTTATATAATTTTAATTCAATTAAATATTATTATTACATAGGGATAAATATTTTTTGTCATCTGAACTATACCCATGTTTACACTGTCTGTGCTAGGGATGGCAACGAGCCGAGCCGAGCCGAGCCTTGGCCTTTTTTCAAGGCTCGGGCTTGGCCTTTTATTTAAAAAATTAATTTTTTTAATAATTTAATATATTTTTATATATAATAATATATATTAAATGAATATATATAATAAATATATTATTTTTTTATTCATTTTGTATTAAATTTAATGAATATATATATAATATTATATATTAATAAAATATTTATATACATAAAAATTTAAAATATTATTTTTTTAATTAAATATATGGGTTCACGAGCCGGCTCGCGAGCCACGAGCCAAGAAATAAAGGGTTCGGGTTCGGGCTCGGCTCGGCTCGACTCGTGTAGCTCGCGAGTCGGCTCGGCTCGTTGCCATCCCTAGTCTGTGCCATCTAAACTTATTTTAGTTGCAAACTGTCATCCTATTTATGTAAGTTTTTCAAACCGCCTTCCTTTTTTAATGGTCAAATGTTAATTTTTGACGAAAAATGGTCAATTAGACCAAAATTAAGAAAAATATCATTTTATGGGACCAAAAGTGAAACATTAACAACTGTTGAGACCAAAATTAAAAGTGACTCACTTTACGAGATAATTTTAACAATTTTCTCTAACAAATTTATGAAGAATTATTTTGTGTATCTTGAATATGTACATGCTCCGCGGGATATTTGTTACATGAAAATTTTCAAAAAATAATGTTGTCAAATTTAAAAGAATAATATTGTTCCCTCGTGCATTAGCTTTTTATTTTTTTGATTGAGCCAAATGCGGTGTAGGTTTTTTCATTTTTCATTTTTCATTTTGTAGATAAAATTCCAAAACTTACTTGTATTTTGCAAAGCATAAACGATGCACTATGATTTACGGTCATTTTTTAAAATATACTTGTGTCGGATACTAACACTCATATGAAAAATTCTATGTATATCAAAACCTCTGATAATATATCTGTTGAGAAATTTAGGGAAATTGTAGCTGAGCTCGATCGTGAGAGAACTGCTCGTGAGGCTCCTGAGAAATCAAAAAACGATCTCCAGTTGCTGTTCAATCGGCTTAAAGCTCTATGCCATGAAGCCATGAAGAAACGGGACGAGTGTTCTCGTCAGCGTGATGATGCCTAGCGTGAAAAGGAAGAAAATTTCAGGAAATTGGAGAAGGTGGGCATGGAGTTGAAAAAAAGATGAGGTAATTAAGCAGCTGGATGAGGTGGGCAAAGCAAAAGAGTCTATGAGAGTTCAACTGGAGACAGGGATCTTCAATGCTAGTGAGTGTGATTGAGAAAATATCAGGAAAAGTGAGCAACTACAAGGACTATGGAGGGAATGGGTTGCCAAAGTCTAATAAATACTCAGGATTGCCATCGTCCATCAGTGGCTCATGGTGTGATCAGAAGAACTAATGGGTTTGTCGAGGAGCCGGTAAAACAGGCGGAATTGCAATTGAGGTTTGGCATCTTGAGGCGAC
Organism: Lantana camara; assembly: GCA_037501455.1. Lineage (NCBI taxonomy): Eukaryota > Viridiplantae > Streptophyta > Magnoliopsida > Lamiales > Verbenaceae > Lantana > Lantana camara. The sequence continues at coordinate 16,100,721 of CM074860.1, forward strand.
CATTGGTGGATTGAGAGAGGAAGTCGCAGAGAAAAGTGAGGGAATAGAGAGTTTGAAATGGTCATCAGAGGGAAAAGGATAAAAAACTATCTGAATTGGAGAGAGAGTCTTTAGAGAAAGAAATTTCAAGATTGAGGGAATTGGTGACGGATTATGAGTCAAAGATGGAGATACAGAAGCCATTGTTGATCCATCAGCTGAATTAGGTGTCGAGAATGCATGAAGATATGCGTAAGTGATGGGGTCGTACCCATCTTGGCCCAAGCCCAAGGATAGTGACGAATCAAGGGACCGGATGAAAACACGGCTTTATAAATAGGAGTTGGGAAAGTAAGCAAACACACAAGATATCATCCAACAAACGAGACAAGCGCCAAAGAGGAAAAACCATTGTTTGACTGAGGACGCATCAATGAGGATCCATGATGAATCTTTGTCCCTTGCTCAAAAAACTAATATGGAGCAGAGAAATTATGAGATTGCTATTGAGGTTTCGCAGCTTGAGGCTACCATTGGTGGATTGAGGGAGGAAGTCGCAAAGAAAACTGAGGAAATCGAGAGTTTGAAAAAATCGACAGAGGAAAACGATAAAAAACTATCTGAATTGGAGAGAGAGTCTTTAGAGAAGCAAGAAGGTTTGGAGAAAGAAATTTCAAGATTGAGGGGGTTGGTGATGGATTATGAGTCAAAGATGGAAACACAGAAGCCGTTGTTGATTGATCAGCTGAATCACGTGTCGAAAATGCATGAAGAGATGTGTAAGGTTATGAAGATCGTTGATGCTAACAAATCTTCAGAATTGTCTGAATCTTTGTTCCTTGCTCAAGAAACTAATATGGAGGAAAATATTAGGCCATCTTCAGCCGGAATGGAGTCTGTATATGGGTTGAATAAAATTGTTGTTGAGAAAACAAAGGATTTGGTCGAATCTGAGTTGAATAAAACTGTTGAGAGAACAAGGGATTTGGTCGAATCTGAGTTGAATAAAATTGTTGCTGACAAAACAAGGGATTTGGTCGAGGAGAGAAATCGTGAGGTGAAAAGTTTGAATGAAACTGTTTCACAATTGATAAAGGAGAGAGAGCAAATTGGTTCTTTAGTAAGAAATAGTCTGTTGAGGGGGATGCCATCTAAAACAAATGAATTGTTTGAAGGTGCAGAGAATGGTGGTGACACGGAGGAAAATGAAGTAAATGCTCTGGTATGTATTTTTTTTGCAAGCGTTAATTCTGGTTAGATCTCTTTTTTTGATGCTGTTGTTAATCACTGTTCTTGATTTAGGCTAGTGCATCGGAGAACATAACTAAGCAGTCTCAGACAGAGATCATTGAGCTAAAACATTTGGTGGAGGAACTAAGGTACCTTTTTCTTTTTTGTTGATTCTTTTGGAGAACTTCTATGCTTGGACTGTATTGATCTTTTCGATTGGCTAATTGATTGGATAACATAGTGAGATTATGCTAATAGTTGAGTAGTACAAGATATATATAAGCTTTATGCATTAGGTGTAGTTGTAAAAGTAAATGGCAAAAATTGTCAAACAGCCGTATCTGGATTGACATGTATTTGATTGCCTGAATTTGCATTGTATATGTTAAGCTGAGTAGTTTTTGATCTGATTATTGATGATTTTTAGTGTTGTATAATTTTTGCTTTTATCGGAGCTTGGTTTAAATCACCAAAAAGAATTGGGATTTTGCAACTTAGATGCCTAATAGCTAGCATTCAGGAATTTTAATGATTTCTTGGACAATATTCTTTTGAAGGCAAATTTTGGCGAGTAGTTCCAAGGGCAAGCGAAGTCATGTACCTGTGCGCGCGAAACTGATTTCATCTCCCCAAAACTCAATGAATGCACTAAACATTTGTTACATTCAATATGTATGATCTTGGAAACTCGAAAGCTAATTTAGTTTACTTCATTCAAAATCTTACAAGATATTACAAAATTGAATGGCCAAGCATAACTACCTGCTATAAATGTGAAAGCTGCACTTTCCAAATACTTTCTTATGCGTGCATGTACATTTACTTTAGATATTTTAACATGTATTAAACCTTTTCTAACAATATGGATGATTTACGTTTTAATTTTGCTAAATTAAGGGCAGAGTCTAGCTTATATAAGGAGCGAGTCAATGATCAAGCCAGGGAACTCAATGAATGGAAACAGCGCGTAGAAGAGCTCAAGAAGGAAAGAATGGCAAATGAAAATGTATGTCAAAATATTGATAATATGTACCACTTGAAATTGTTGCCTTTAGAATCTTCTTTATCTTTTTGTCAAATATTTATGGTTTTACCCAGGTTGCAGGGCTTATGGTGAATATTGCTGCCGCCGAAGAAGAAATCATGAGATGGAGGGTGGCAGCACAGAAAGAAGCTGATGCAGGAAAAGCAGTTGAACAAGAGTATGCTGCGTCGGTATGGAATAATATAATGTGGCTTATTTCAATTTTCGTCCACTCAGTTTCATTAGTGCACATGAGTGTTCCAGATGCTTTTATGGGAAAACTTATTTAGAAACAAGCAAAATATTTCTAGCTCCTTAATTTTAGGAGTTTATTTTGCAAAATCTATTATGATAGGATTATCTAATGTTAGATTTCCTATTTTTCTTGTAACCTCTTTCCTTAAAATAGATCTTGCTGTCTAATTGTGTGCAGGATCATCACAGACATGGCCGGATTATAGGTAGACAAATTAGAACGATCTCAGCTACTGCAGAAAATGTCATGTAAGTTGGACTTGGATTCTCACTGTTTATGGCTAATGTATTCATCATATACTGCTCAAAGAATTTCTTTTTCTTCCCAAAATTTGTGATTCTGTATCTTATTCCAATTAGACATTTTTTTGTCTTTCGATCCAGAAAAAGAGCAGAAGAATTAATCAGGCTGATTAATAGTCCAGAAGGTGCCCAGTCCATCAGTATCCAGTTATTTGCTGAGAAGGTTTCTATCATTGACTAGCTTAGCAATGTTTTTCTTTTCTTTTCTTTTTTTTTTTGTTTGTTTGCTTAAAACGAAATTCATATTTATTTATTTTGTAGCTATGGGAATGCTGCCATGCGTAACCAAAAGTTGATAATGGATAACCTTACAGGGTATTTATGTTTGCAGATCATCTCCAGCTGCACAAATAAAGAGGGCTTAAATAATGCTATATTATTTGCTACTGCTCGTGTCATTGTTCTCACGACGTCTAAGGTAAAACATACTCCTAATAGTTCTGTTGCTGCTTGGTAGTTAGTTAAAGTTAATAGTATCAAATAACCAAGAAGTGCATAAAATTCATTTGGCGGGGTCGGTGGGGGTGGCTGATAGCAGTCCGAAATTTTTTAAAAAGTATTTTCAGCAAATTAGATAACCTATCATCCTTCTTTTAACATCTTTATGACATCAATCAAAAGGATTCAATTCAATGAAATAGTTCAGAGCCATATCCAGAAACAAGATTTACCACCAACAAATTTGGGAATACCATACCTCTGTTCTTAGGGGGTGGACTGTAATAGCCTAAGGTGCTTGTCTCACATCGGTTGGAGAGGGGAACAAAGCCTCCTTTATAAGGGGGTGGATACCTTTCCCTTGTTGAGGCCTTTTCCTGGGTGGGCTCCTTCGGGCTTAAATTCCACCGGGAGAAACAAAACCGTGAGGGTGGTGTCGCTTAGCCCACCAAAGTGGACAATATCGACAGGCGGGTTTTCGGACCATTACAAATGGTATCAGAGCCGGGGCCCGCAGTTGGAGAGGGGAACAAAGCTTCCTTTATAAGGGGCTTTCCCTTGTTGAGGTCTTTTCCTGAGTGGGCTCCTTCGTGCTTAAATTCCACCGGGAGTCCTCGCTGGGTCCTCTTAGGGGGGTGGATTGTAATAGCCTAATGTGCTTGTCCCACATCGGTTGGAGAGGGGAACAAAGCCTCCTTTATAAGGGGCTTAACCCACCAAAGCGGACAATATCCTACATCATAGAATCCTGAAAAGCTTTCAATATCGGTTGTAATAGAAACTTATGTTCTTCATACATAGTCTTGTCAAAATATATAGTGTTACCTTTGTTGCCTTTATGTTTCTAGTTTCTACACTTGGTCAGATACATATGTTGTTGAATGAATGATTTATTTGGCCAGCAGGCCCAGCCCTTGTATAAATGCGCGTATATATTTCATCTGCTCGCTTGTGCCTCACTAATTATGTTTATTCAAAGAAATATACATATATATTTGAACTAGTTGAACTTGTTTTTTATTGAAATGATTCTTTATTTGAACAGTAGGTATTTGTTGCTTAACAAAAATATTTTCATTGGAAATCTAATATACAACAGATTCCGGTGGCCATGGATATTCTCATTGCGGAGTTTAACAGAGTTTGCACCTACACAGTTCCGAAACACATATATTACACCGAGGTAATTCTTCCAACTCAATAGCCCATGAGTTGGCTTTTTATGTCCTTTTCATTTCTTTACCATACGACGATTGCAGAATCCACATGGTGTTTTGAAATGACACCCATTCTTTAGTCTCTCATTTTGTAAAATTTTTGCCACGATAACGTGCTCTCTTCGCATGTCCAGGAAGCCTTTAGAAACAAAGATGCTTACCTGCAAACTATTGGCTATAGGGAAGAAAATGGACAGATGGAGAGCATCGACGATTATGTAGAAAGGTTGAGTTCTTATATGAAACTATATGGAGCTCTAGTGCAGGTTTGCTACTCTTCCCTTAGAACCAAGTAGAGAAAATTTTCTTAACAAGTATTTGAATTAGTATTTTTCAAGTCGATTAAAGATTGTGGGTTCATGGGAAAATCTAGAGGTTTGAATGCACGAACAGGGTCCAGATCCAGTGCCTATATATAAGAATATTCCCAGTGGGAGCATCAATATAATAATCCTCTCTTGTTACAGACTGAAATTGGAGGCTTTCAGAACCTGCACGGGCTCAAAGAAGGATGGGCATGGTTCACGAGATTCGTGGATGACGTTCCAGCAAATCTGTACACGGTGATTGCATTGCAATCGTTTCTTGAGGTAAGTTCGGCTCAAACTCGTCTTCTTATATATGTATATATATAGCTAGAAATTGATAACACAAACACGTTTTGGGTCTCCAGATGGCTGGGTTTGCGCTGTACAGGGAATACCAAAATCAGTTCAAGATGTTATTAAGCAGCGTCACTCATCATTTTCTCGATGCACTAGAAGAAATATTATTAAGCAGCGGTAGCGGTTCGGAGTGGTCAAAGGCAATGCGGGTGAAAAGAAATATTAGGAATTACATAGAGTTGAATCAGTTCATGAAGGAACCTGAAGGTTTGCAGCTAATCAGACATTTAACTTCTCATGATGCTTGAGCTTTTTGTGTAGGTGTAAGTTGTAAGCAAGCATTTGTATTTGGCTATGTTGTGTTGATGAGGATTTTTGATCCCCTAGAGAGAGGCAAATGTATCTCACATAATCTTGCAGTTACAAATTTTGGCTCACTAGAATGTACTTGTTCTACTTCATTGGTGGTTATAGTTGATTGAATTTTTTGGTAAATAATTTTTTAATATTTTGATTTCATTTGCTTTCATCTCTTGAAAAAGTAACGAATATTGCAAAGGTTCATAGTATATATAATAATCAAGGGGGACTCTATGTTCTACAATATGGGGTCGAATTACCTCATTAATTATTTTTTTTAATTTTATATATTTAATTGAAATGCTTGTTTTTATTTTTATTTTTAGTTTTAGCTTTTTGATCCTATATAAAATTTTAAAAAATATATGTAATCGATCTTCATTCTTTTTTTTTCTTTTTTTTTTACCTCATTAATTGATAATTTTAGAGTCGTTCGTGATAATAATATTTTACTTAATGTCTCTGTCCTAAATGTGCATGAACTACAATATCTCGTTCATAAGGTGCATTAACATTATTTCTTTCAACTACATGACAACAACTGATCATTCACAATTATAAACTTGATATGCTTAAAGAATTATAATTTATTTATCGGGTGATGTGATTTATAATAAATATATTATATTATAATTATATAATTTTGTTAATTAAATAGGTCTACATAATTATAATATGGTTAGAATCAAGAGAGTTTATAAAGTAAGACAAGATTATATAGTTAGATAGAGTTATTTACATTAAAAATCATTTTATTGAACATAAATTAAAAAATATTTTATATAAATCATTCATTCTACATAATGTATAATGTTTATTTATTCAAATTATATTTTATTATGTAATTTATCTAAATTAATTAGATAGACTTATTCACAATAAAAATCATTTTATTGAACATACATTAAAAAATATTTTATACAAACCATTCATTCTACATAATATATAATGTTTATGTATTCAAATTATATTTTATTATGTAATTTATCTAAAGGGCTAATTCCGGTCGCCCCCTGTATTTTGGGAGATTTTGCACTTTTCCCCTTATTTTTTGAATTTTCGCAATTTCCCCTCTAACTTTTGAAAAATATTACACTTAACCCCTTTTAACAAACTTTGACCATTGATTCTTCCTCCGTCACGACGATCCAAACTTCAAGATTATCGTCATTGTGTTCGTGTCTCCAAGAAGAACAAAACCCATACCCTAATAGACCCTATTAGCCGCCAAAAGCCGCTATAAAGCTTTGTTCGTCATGCGTCATCTTTGACGGATGATTTATGCTTCGTCGTTTGTCGGATTTTGATTTCGAGACCATTGTTGTGTTCCTTGCGTCGGGGGCTTCAATTTGATATATAATATCATCACATTTGAAATCAACTTTGTACAAATTTACTTTGTTAAAAGCTCATTTACTTCTATGAAATGATAGGGCCTGTAGGCTTGGCGTGATGATGCATGTGAAAGATGTCACCCTATTTTGACGTGTTTGAATCAGCCAGCATTAACATGAACATCAAAATTATATTTCTGTCCCAGAGTTGCCACAATTTACCATTCATTGCCATTGACTATACATTCATAATATTTTATTTAAATAAAATACATTCCGTCCCTATATTTTTTTCATTTCAAATAAGTATTTGATATTAAATCATTGTCTTAAATTGCAGAAGTGAATCATTATGAAATAAGTTTTATTTCCAGAGCTTTGGTTTCATCTTTATTTTTTATTTATTTTTAAATTTTACTAAATACACTTATTTATCGTATCTTTAAAAAATATTGTACGTAAGTCATTCAATTTAAATAATATTTTATATAATTACCAAAATTTATTAAAATTTATAAAGTAAATTAATTTGTTATTTTTCAATTCGTTGAATATATTTTATTATAACATTTTAAATTATAAGCTTTAAAATTAAAAAACGGACAACTTATATTATAAAATTTGAATACAATTAATTAATATATTAATATTAAAACAATCTTATTGAACTATGTATCTTTTTTATTGTTTTTAAGTTGAAGAAATTTTAATTACACCAAAAGTTCTATTTTAAATTAATAAGTACTTTTAAATATAGTTAAATTAATAATTTATAACATGTATTTACATAATTATATTTGACTAATAGTTTTTGATTAATTATTTTGAGGATATGAGTGGTTTATATTATGTAAGAAACAAAAAACTACTTTTATAATATATATATAGAAAAAGAAAAATAGAAGGTAACAAATAGAAAAACTCAAGGATGATTTTGGAAATTCAACATAAGATGAGTTTTCAAACATAAAAAGTAAACATTTTAAGACTAATAAGAACCCTTAAACAAAGACATCCTAAATAGAACTAAACACATGTTGGATTCTTATCACTAACTCCCTTAATCATGACATGGATTAACACAGAACGGAAAAGTAAAGAGCGGGATTAATTGTGATATTTTCCAAATGTTAGGAGTAAAATTGTTAAAGAATAAAAAGGAAAGTGTAAATACTTAAAGGACTGGGTATGTATAGAATTAATTAGCCCGTTATCTAAACTATAATATGATAAGAACCGAAAGAAATTTATACATAATTACAATTATATTAAATTCAATTTATTATAAGGCTTATAGAATTATAATAAATCGACTTATTTAATAAGAATTAGAATTACATTAAAATTATTTAATGTTTTATAATTAGAAAAAGACTCATCAAATTATAATAAAATCGAATTAAAGGAAATTTGATTAGGAGTAGATGTTTTTAAAAGAACATTTAATTATTTACATAACCTATTTATATTTTTCAAAATTACCCTTAATTATATTTACCCCTTTATCATTAACAATCACAGCTTAGTGCACCAAAAAAAAAAAAATCACAGCTTGAGGATATTTCGGAATAAGTTTTAAGAAAATAAAATTTATAATATATATAGATATGCATATTATATTTGTATTTATTTATAAAATAAAATAAAAAAACGAAAGGTGAACAACTAGGTAGCTATTTCGTCTTTTTCTCGTTTTCTATTCATTTGTCTTTGGCTGTGGACTCCATTGATTTGCCGGGTACGGTCTCTTGCCCTCGAGGTTTCGATCATCAACTTCCTAATTTCCATACTGCTTCCTTCAATTGCAATTATTGCAATTATTGATTCTTTTTCTGGGTTTAGTTTTCATTCCTTTAATCACACTTTGCTGGATTCCTCTCCCTAAATCAAGGGCAGAAAAAACTAGTCAAAACCCCAATCCCTGCAGTTTTTAATTCTTGATTTTATTGTTTTGTTGGTGGGTTTTGCGTTTTTCAATGAAAGATCTTCTGTAATGAGAGTTTGGTAGCTGTGGGGAAATTAATTACAGTGTATATAGTTTAGAAAGGCATGGCGAGCACCGCTAACGACGGCAACGACGCCGTATTGAGCGATGTTGAGGGCGATGATCCCGTCCGTATTGATATCAAAACCCCTGATAATATATCTGTTGAGAAATTTAGGGAAATTCTAGCTGAGCTCGATCGTGAGAGAACGGCTCGTGAGGCTGCCGAGAATTCAAAAAACGATCTCCAGTTGCAGTTCAATCGGCTTAAAGTTTTATGCCATGAGGCCATTAAGAAACGGGACGAGTGCTCTCGTCAGCGCGATGATGCCTTGCGTGAAAAGGAGGAAAATTTCAGGAAATTGGAGAAGGTGGGCATGGAGTTGAACGAGGAAACTAAATTAAAAGAAGAGTTGTTGAAGAAAAAAGATGAGGTTATTAAGCAGCTGGAGGAGGTGGGCAAAGTAAAGGAATCTATGAGAATTGAATTGGAGACAGGATCTTCAATGCTAGTGAGTGGGATTGAAAAAATATCACGAAAAGTGAGTAATTACAAGGATTTTGGAGGGAATGGGTTACCAAAGTCTAATAAGTATTCAGGATTGCCATCAGTGGCTTATGGTGTGATCAAGAGAACAAACGAGATTGTCGAGGAGCTAGTAAAACAGGTAGAATCGAGTGTCAAGTCGAGAAACGAAGCCCGTGAATTGGTTGAGCAGAGAAATTATGAGATTGCTATTGAGGTTTCGCAGCTTGAGGCTACCATTGGTGGATTAAGGGATGAAGTCGCAAAGAAAACCGAGGAAATCGAGAGTTTGAAACGATCGACAGAGGAAAAGGATAAAAAGCTATCTGAATTGGAGAGAGAGTCTTTAGAGAAGCAAGAAGGTTTGGAGAAAGAAATTTCAAGACTGAGGGGATTGGTGACGGATTATGAGTCAAAGATGGAGACACAGAAGCCATTGTTGATTGATCAGCTGAATTACGTGTCGAAAATGCATGAAGAGATGTGTAAGGCTATGAAGATTGTTGATGCTAACAAATCTTCAGAATTGTCTGAATCTTTGTTCCTTGCTCAAGAAACTAACATGGAGGAAAATATTAGGGCATCTTTAGCCGGAATGGAGTCTGTATATGAGTTGAATAAAATTGTTGTTGAGAAAACAAGGGATTTGGTCGAGGAGAGAAATCGTGAGGTGAAAAGTTTGAATGAAACTGTTTCACAATTGATAAATGAGAAAGAACAAATTGGTTCTCTATTAAGAAGTACTCTGTCGAGGAGGATGTCTGTGGACTTGTCATCTAAAACAAATGAATTGTTTAAAGTTGCAGAGAATGGTTTGAAAGAAGCCGGGATAGATTATAAATTCAATAAATTTCAGCCTTCTAAAGGTGAGATGGGTACCAATGAGACGGAGGAAAATGAAGTATATGCTCTGGTATGTATTTTTTGCTAGTTTTAGTTCTGCTTGGATTCCTTTTTTTTTTTTTTTTTAAGCAGTTGTTAATCAGTATTCTTGGTTTAGGCTAGTGCATTGGAGAGCATAATTAAGCAGTCTCAGCTAGAGATCATTGAACTAAAACATTCGGTGGAGGAGCTAAGGTACCTTGTTCAAATTTTATTGTTCTTTCTTGTTGATTCTTTTGAAGAACTTGTATATTTTGATTATATATTTTTTTTCCAATGGCTAATTGATTGGACAACATGGTGAGATTGTGCTAATGGTTCAGTCGTACAAAATATATATAAGCTTTACGCATTAGGCATAGTTGTAGAAGTAAATGGCAAAAATGGTCAAACAGCCGCATCTGGATTGACGTGTTTGATGCCTGAATTTGCATTGTTAATGTTAAGTTGTCTCATAGTTTTCAGTCTGATTATTGATGCTTTTTAATGTTGAATAATTTTTGCTTTTATCGAAGCTTGGTTTAAATTCCCGTACAAGGTTAGGATTTTGCACCTCAGATGCCTAATAACTAGCATTTGGGAATTCTTAATGATTTCTTGGACAATCTTGTTTTGATAGGCAAATTTTGGTGAATAGTTCCAAGGGCAAATGAAGTCATGTACCTATGTGAGTGCAACTGATTTCATAATCCCAGAAAATAAATCCACTAAACATTTCTTACATTCAATATTTATGATCCTGGAAACTCGAAAACTGATTTAGTTTTACTTTAATCAAAATCATAAAAGATATTACAAAATTGAATAGCCAACCGTATCCGCATACTATAAATGTGAAATTTGCAAATTTCCAAATACCTTCTTATGCATGCATGGACATTTACTTTAGATATTTTAGCATGTATTGAACCTTTTCTAACAATATGTATGACTTACATTTTATTGTTGCTAAATTAAGGGCAGAGTCGAGCTTATATAAGGAGCAAGTCAGTGATCAAGCCAGGGAACTCATTCAATTGAAACAGCGTGTAGAAGAGCTCGAGGAGAAGGAAAGAGTGGCAAATGAAAATGTAGATCAAATTTTTTTTGTTATTGATAATATGAACCACTTGAATTGTCACTTTCTGGAATATTCTTTTTCTTTTTGTCTAATATTTACGATTTTATCCAGGTTGAAGGGCTTATGATGGATATTGCTGCAGCTGAAGAAGAAATCATGAGATGGAAAGTGGCAGCACAGCAAGAAGCTGATGCAGGAAAAGCAGTTGAACAAGAGTATGCTGCACAGGTATAGAATAATAATTTGGCTTATTTCAATTTTTGTCTACTGAATTCTTGTAATTTATATTTAATTTGGAACTAAACATTTATGAGGAAACTGAGATATGTAGGAGAACCTTGGTCTTTTGTATGGTAGTTATTTTTTCTGCATGACTGTTGAACATGTCATGGAAAGTGGAGCATTTGTCGCATTATCAGATAGTGTTCATTACATCTACGCTTCCTATAATCTCAGAGAGTGTATAGGTGTAACTACCCTATAATATTTGGAATATGTGCGGTCACTTCAGTATCCATGCACTGTACATTTGTGATGGATCTCTCTATTAAGTCCATGAATTTTGATATGAAATAATTTTTAAGGGTTCTCCGTTGCATTATATGTAGCATGTGCTTGTTTTCTGATTCTTTACTTATACGGTATATCTGTATTTCCTCATACGTGGTTTCCTTTATTTCCCTAGCAATAGTTACAGCATTCTCCCCTATAACGATATTCAGTTACTCAAGTAACCAAAATTACACATACCTCCCTTATAACTCTTTTCACGTTGCAGTTGCCTGCATTTGTTGATTATTAGATATCATTACACTATGCTATATTCGAACTGTAATACCCTCTTCAAATTATTGTTGCATGCATGGATACTCATCCAGGTTTCTATTTAACTTTTAAATTTCGATGATCAAGAGTTATTTGAAACTTGTAATCTAAGATGGTAAATTTTGTGTACAAATGCAACGGTATCTTGGTTTAACTGACCCTCAAATTCTGATTGAATTTTCAATCTCTAATTCTCCAGTTGGCATCAGTTCGTCAAGAACTCGAGGAGGCTCGACAAGCTGTAATCGAGTCAGAGAAAAAGCTGAAATTTAAGGAAGAAACGGCAGAAGCAGCCATGGCAGCAAGAGATGCAGCTGAGAAATCATTGAGATTGGCAGATATGAGAGCAGCAAGGCTAAGAGACCGCGTCGAAGAGCTAACACATCAACTGGACGAATTGGATACAAGACCAACCTCAAGAACAGGTCTAACGAGGCCAAGATATATTTGCTGGCCATGGGAATGGCTAGGATTGGACTATGTCGGATCTCAGCAGCCACAACAACCTCAACAATCTGCTAATGAAATGGAATTGTCTGAACCGCTTCTTTGATTCTATTATATATTCCCTTTTTTTTTAATTCATCTTCTTCGTTTTTCCATTTTCTTCTTTCGTTTCGTCTTTTTGGGTGGAGTTTCCTTGTATTTGTTGTTATTGTTTGAAAGATGGGGCAAGATGTACAACCGTAGTTGAATAGCAGAAGTTTCCTACCTAAGTAGAGTCTAGGATAGTTGAATTTTATATATACAGTCATTCTTAAGTTATGAGAGGCTTAACTGATGGTTTTTAGGCATATGTGTGGTCTTTTTCCTGGTGACATTTCCCAGTTGAGTTTGAGGTATAGTTGTCTTCTTTTTCTACCCAGTAAAGTTGCTATCTTTTCCTTTGTCTTGATACTCAAATTTGTTCCTTGCCTTGAGGGTTTATCATTGATACCTTTCGGGATTCTTAATTTTCGAAAACAATGATGATGAAATCCTTGGAATGTGTTCATTTGAAATTGGCTTTTTTGCAAATTCGTTCTTGTAAAAACTATTCTGTTGTAGCATTACTGGTCTAGTCCAATTTCAGGTAACTCTGCAACTTGTACAATTCTACCTCAAAGTCGGAAGTTTCCTAATTCGTTCTGAATTCGATCCCTTCCAGGTACGTACTACTGGCTGGAAGAAATGCTTGTCTGTGAGTTTGTATGCTTGTGGTGGTCGATTTTGTCTCGTTTTCTTGGGTTTTATTCGTGTTTGTTTGTTTGGGAAAAGATGCATTTTTAGTCCCATGAGGTGTAAGGCGTGGCGGTGTGTGTGCTGTTACTTTTATTTAACCAGTTCTCGTCCCAAAGTTATCGAAGGCGTTGCAATTTAAGTCTCGCCGTTAACCTTTTAGACAGAAATGGCATGTGCGCCGTTCTAAGTTGTTCGTTCACTCTTCTCTTTAGGACTAGTTCTAAATTGCTGCAATTGAATTGTTATATATATATAACCAAAATTGCTAGAAAGCCTTTTAAATAACACAATACCATGGTTTGATGTATAAAATCTGCGCGACTCTCCACGAGTATGGCTACAATTTCATTTCTGAATTCAACTTGTTCTTCGTCATATTTTTTCAACTACTCCCAATGAGACTCAAATACATTTCTTGAATTCTACTTCTTCTTCATATTTTCCATTTACTCCAAATGATACTCAAACCCATAAGATTTCTTGAATTCACATCATTTCCTCAATATTCAAATACAAATCACACAATATCCACAACAGTGTTTTGTGGATCTCGACTGCCATTTCCATAATAAAGTTTATGGTCTTGGGGCATGCTAATAGTCAAATAATTGACGAAGACATGCAATTTCTTCAATCTTTTTGGTGAAGGACTTCAAAAACGGATACCAAAAGTTACAAATGAGTTCGTTTCTCATATTCTTATCAATTCTCCTACATTTAAAGAACAAAGTTTCCATCCAAGCTTAGTGGTGATATGTCACGAGTATTTGTGATAACCACGTTAATCGAACCATGAATGGCATCGATTAGAAAGCAGGCGACACGATTTTATAGCGAGCAATGGTCCACCTAAACATGACTCCCATGAAATATTGTGATCACATCACCATGTTAACAGTCTGAGATACTCGAATCGTTTTCTTAAATTTACACGTAGCAAGTATCGGACACAGTATCCAACACGATGGATTTCAATATGGTAACAACGTTATGGACTTACAAATCTCGGTACATCATTAGTTCCCTATAATCACGGTTATTTGAAATTGTAACAGACGTCAATCCATGGATGACGTCGATTAAGCCGTCAGGACACTGTGCAATGTGCAGTGATCAATCTAGACGTGACTCCCAGCATACACTGTGATTCAAATAGTAAGACAGTATATCAATACATCTATACACACATAACTGAAACAGGAAATCCAATGTCATTTAAATTCAGCTCAATCCAGTCTCTCATTTATACTTATCGATTATGTTAACAGTTAACTATAACTCATTCATAATTTTAAAATGGTTCATGAGTACTTGGGATCAAATATTCCTACCTGGTTTATTTCGGTGAATACCAAGTACGTGGATGTTGATGTTCGAGGCCTCACGTATCACGATGCGCGGTCCTTCGGCTATGCGTACAACAGCTCCTCGACCATCAATGGTCTTGTTGGAACTCACATTGCAGCTCTTTCTTCAGTTTGATAGTCATATCACGTTCGAAGATTATCCACAAATGACCTTCTTGTATGACACCATGCCTAAGGGTGCCTTGTGCAGGATTCAAAGCATCATCACCTGGATTTGTGACCAAGTAAATATTCCATTGATATTCCCTGCTAGAGGGTTTTGTTATGAACATTGAACACCATTGCGCAATCTGTGAGGCGATTGCGGTTCGTTTGCCAATCCGGATCGCGCCTCCAACATCTGTCGATGGGGTTGTCCATCTTGCAGGGTTCAGCTGCAGCCAGGATTCTTCTAGTATCGTTCATTATCAAGAAACATGTGGCACATCACATGTATTACCTTAGAGTGAAGTTATCATGTCATACTCATACACATGATCTCCATGTACAAGCTCTGCAGACTCAGCAACCCGTGGAGAAGAAGACCTGAAAGTATGAGTTAGGAACTATGAATGCAATGGGAAGTAATTGAATTTCCATGTTTTTAGCTGCTCCTATGGAAATTGAAATATTGTGGCAGAGTTTAACTGTGCTGTCACGGGAAAATTGCAAATTTAGTATACCAACTCGACCAATTCAGTATTTTCCGTATATTTTATTTTTCAGCAACAAAATAAGACAGTATCTTTAGAATCATACAATTTAATGTACTTTTTGACCGGAACCAGTTTTGTCTGCCGAAAACTCTACCCAGTTTTACACCTGCATTAAATTGCTTAATTTTGAAAATACGATCCCATTTTATCGCTTGGAAAATAAAATGTATCAAAATAGCTGAATTGATCAAGTTGGTATACCAAATTTATATTTTTCTCATACTATCATAGAATGTGGGTGTGTCATATATATATATATATAGATATTATAGAAGGAAATTTCTAGTTTTGAACCAAGTTAATCTGGTTAGTTAACTTTATTGATCTCCAATAAAAGATGCAATTTATATATCCCCGATTAAGTTTTTAAGAGTGTCCAGAATTAAGTCTTTAGTCTTTAAAAATACTGGTATCGAACTGAAATGTTCTAGACGTATTTGTAGTTTTATTTACGACTTATGGCTAAGTTCGTTGTGGTGTTTATGACTCTTAACACAAACAAGACAATTGATTGTCATTGGTGTTGTGGTTCCTCCCCTGCTCGTTAACATGGTCACATTTGGATCGACGACCATTCCTCGTTGTACTTATAACACATCGTAATTAGGTTCGGATTAAAAATAAATTCTTAAAAGTAGGAGAATTTAAATGCGTGAAATGAATTATCGTACCTAGGAATTCTTCGTTCAAGTCTCCTCCCAAACTGGTTGAAGGCCACTATGGAGTATCATATCATACACATTAACTTGTGTGGTACACCATATAATTCGAGGGTTTGAAACTTGTGAAAAGTATATGAAAGTAGGAGCTGATCGATCTATATCGAGATATTCACTGTCGATTATAGTAACTAGTTCTTCTTGCTGAATTGTAGGCACCTCAGAGAGTTGGATAGTTGGCCAGAAGATTTAAAGTCGAGCAGCTCCTATATGGGGAAGTAGAAAGGCCAATGAAAACTTGGATTGCCATGGTTGGGGAATTGAAGAGATTTAAAGAAATTGGAAACTAAGAATTGGATGGAATTTGTGAAGCAAGTGCGACATATATATAGATAGAGAGGAGTATGGGTTGAACTTTGAAGGGATGTAATTGAAGAAGCATTACGTCCCATTTTCTTTTTCTTTGAATTGGAGTAACATCTTTCATAAAATAAGTTATTTACGCAGCATGGGGCCGGGCATCTAAATTGGTAGCAATTCATATGCCCTGTTTGGCTAGAAATAAACATGGCATGGGACAAGATGAACGATTTTGGACAAACATATCATCATACTCGAAAGAGGTTAAGTGTAGACACACCAAATAGGGATTTGAATATTCATTTTTCATTATATATATCAAATATCACACATCAATACTTAAAAAATGAGGTGTTCAATTTATAATGGAGAAAATTGCAAATTTTGTATATCAATTTGACCAATTCCAAAGAGTTCATCAATTTCTTTCTTTTCTCTTGATTGGCTTAAAGTGCCAAATATCTGCTTCTTCCTCTTCGCAGGAATGAACAATTGGAAAATGATTTTTCTATTTTTTTGATTATGGGGTTAAAAAAAAAAAAAAAAAAACTTGACCAATTTTGGGTTTATTTTATTTTCTGGTGACAAAGTAGGATCATATCTTAAAAATAATGCAATTTAATGTACTTTTTGATCGGAACCTATTTTTGCTCATCTGAAACCCGGCCCGTTTTTACACTTGCAAACTCCTAGTTCGTCACCTGTAAATTCTGATGGGCAAAATCAGTTACCGGTAAAAAATATGTGAATTAAATTGCTTGTTTTTAAGATACGGTCCTACTTTGCCGCCGAAAAATGAAATGTACCCAAAACATTGAATTTTGTGCGATTGCCCATTGACCTTTGTAAATATCACACTTAATCTCTTTCCGGTGGACGCACGATCTTGTTAACAAAATATAGACATGATTTATAAAGATAAATCTGTATAGATCAGATTTCCGATGTACTGATATTATACATCAAATCGAAATTCTCTACGAAAGGAACACAAATAGTGGCCTTGAGACCAAAATCCGATAACTGAAGAACGAGGAATCGCTGGCCAGAGGCGACACTGGGTGACTGGAGCTTCACAGCGGCATGGCGCGGCTTCCAACGTCCAATAAGGACGAACAAGGTATGCGTTTTGTTCATCTTGGAGAGACGAATACGATGACGGTGGTTTTGATTCTTTGGTAACCATGATGGAGGAGAAATGGACGGTTAAAGTTTGTTTTGAAGGAAATATTCCAACTATCGGAATTGTATAAAAGGGGCTTAGTGTTACATTTTTTAAAGGTGAGAGGAGCAATCACACAAATTCAAATATTATGGGGCAAAGCGCACCAAGCTCCAAAGATCACGAGGTTACGTGGAATTAACCCTTATAATTATGGCATATTAAAAGGCTTATTTTAAATTTGATAATCAGACAATATTTTTCGTTTTCTTCTTTCTTTTGATCTTTTGGGTTGAGTTACCTGTATTTGTTGTGATTGTTTGAAAGATGAGGCAACCATAGTTGAATAGTTGTCTTCTTTTTCTATTCCAGTTTGCTTGGTAAAGCTCTCTTTTCCTTTGTCTAGATACTCAAATCCAAATCTTTTGGGATTCTTGCGTTTTCCTTAACTTGGAATAATAATGTATTATGAGGAGTTTTATCATTGGCATGTGTTCATTTGAAACAGGCTGTATTGCAATTTTGGTCCCCTAACTATTGAGTTATAGCATTTTATTCGATCCGAATTCACTGTTGGCGGGCCTAATTGGAAGACAAGCTTGTCCCCTCATTTGTACAATTATGGTGGTAGATTTTGCCGTTTCGTTAACTTTTGTCGACATTTGTTTGGCTGGGAAAAGATGTTATTTTTAGTCTCGAACTCGTAAACAATCTATTTACAAGTACAGATACTTTCCACTAAATCATCCACTTACAACAAGAATTCAGATCATTTCCTCAATATTTAAATACAAAAAAAAACACAATATCCATGACGACATCCATGGCTCGACTGCCATTGCCATAATAAGTTTATGGTCTTGGGGCATGCTGATAGTCAAATATTAATTGAAGAAGACATACAAGTTCTTCAATCTTTTTGGTAAAGAACTTGAACAACGGATACCAAAAGTTAAAATCAGTTCCATTTCTCATATCATATCAATTCTCCTACATTTAAAGAAAAAAGTTTTACTCCAAGCTTGGTGTTGATATGTCATGAGTATTTGCGTGATAACCACAGCAGTCGAGCCACGAATGGCATCGATTAGACAACAGGCGACACGATTTTATAGCGAGCTATGGTCCTCCCAAAAATGACTTCCGTGACAATTGTAATCACATCGCCATGTTAACATACAGGTTGAGATACTTGAATGAGTTGAATCCTTCATCTCTAAAGCTTTCTCATTCATTGACTCCACTATTTGGCCCGATACACTTTTTTTTTCCTTAAATTTACAACGTAGCAAGTATCGGACACATTAATATCCTACACGATCCGATATGATATGGTAATAACATGATGAACTTATAAGTATCCGTACATCAGATATAGGTTGCCCACGATCACGGTTATTTGGAATTGTAACGGACGTCGATCCATGGATGACGTCAATTAAGCCATCATTACAACTGTGAGTGGTCAATCCAGAAGTGACTCCGAGCGAGATAAAAGCATTTACCTCCCTGTATAATAAATCATTCTCAAACCATTCATTTGAGTAAAATTAAATAGCACCTAACCTACTTGTATTATTTTTTAAACACCATGTTGCCTTCTTTCTAATTTTTTTTGCGCTGATTAATAGTTTTTTTTTTTTTACCTAAAATACTCCCCAAATATTTTAACTCCATTAAGAACTTTATTTTCTTTACGCTTTAGTTTTCTCTTTCAACCAAAAACCCTAACTAAAACACTTGAAAGGGAGATGAACGTCGTAAGAAATCTGCTTGGCGTTTGCAATGGTGAATATGATCAAGGCCGTGGATGACAACGTTCGAGGCGCTTGCGCTCCGTTTCCCGATCTGGATCGCACCTCCAACATCTGTCAATGGGGTTGTCTATATATCTTGCAGGGTTCAGCAGCAGCCAGGATTCTTCTAGTATCAATCATTATCAAGAAACATGTGACATACACATTGTTAGACTCGATTATGCAAATCTTGAAACATTACATGTATTATTTTAATTTAAAAGTGAAGTTGTACGATATCATACACATGATCTCCTGGTGCAACCGCTGAAGAAGACCTGAAAGTATGAGTTAGGAGCATGATGACAACTATGAAAGCAATCGAAAGCAATTGAGTTTCCGTGTTTTTAGCTTCGTCAGATATGGAAATTGAAATATTCTCGCAGAGTTCAGTTGGGCTTCCATAGATGTGGATGCCGGAGTTCAATTCTTCCTCCCAAAATGGTTGAAGCCAATGGTGACTTGCATCATGTGACAATCAGCATGCCCCAAGAAACATATGTATAATATCATATCCATGAACTTGTGGTACAGTATATAAGTCGAGGGTTGGAAGCTTGTGAAAAGAATATGAAAGTAGGAGCTGATGGATCTAAATCGGGGCATCCACTGTCGACTACATTGTAGGCACCTCAAATGGTTCGATAGTTGGCTAGAAGATTTAAAGCTAAGCAACTGATCATACATGGGGAAGTAGAAAGGCCAATGAAAACTTGGATTCCCATGTTTGGGGGATCAAAGAGATTTAAAGGAATTGGAGACTAAGAATTGGGTAGATTTTGTGTAACATTTGTGGCATATATATAGATAGAGAGGAGTATGGGTTGGAGGGATGTACGTAATTGAAGAAGCATTACGTCCCATTTTCTTTTTCTTTGAATTGAAGTTACATCTTTCATAAAATAAGTTATTTACGCAGCATGGGGCCTCTAAATTGGTAGCAATTCATATGCCCTGTTTGGCTACAAATAGACATGGCATGCATGGGACAAGATGAAGGGTAATGGGCCAACATATCATCATACTCAAAAAGAGGTTTCAAGTGTAGAAACACCAATTAGGGATTTGAATATTCGTTTTTCATTTTTGATAGTTTACAATAATTTCATTAACATAAAGTCAGGTAATTTTGGTCCGAACCTAACTCGGTCAAATCGGTGTAATGAGGGATTAAGTGTTTTACACTTGTTTCTGTGGTTGGTGGAAAAATTTAAAGAGGTTGACTGAATCAAATAACAAGTGTAATATATTTATCATTAATTTTAATTGATTGGGTTCGACCAAATCAGATTTAAATTTTCGTAGAAAGTCTGCATTCTTTGAAAATAAAGTGATGACCGTGAGGCGTGAGGTCTAGGTAAGAAAAAGTTGAAGGTGTATGGATTCCACGGATATTTATCTATCGCCATCTCGAATGTTATTGATCAAGTATGGATAATATCTATATTTCAAGTGGATGTTATTAATCGAGTATGGAAAATCAGTTTTTTATCATATTTTAGACTATTTATTTGTTATCTTAAATTATTTTATATTTGTATAATTTTGTCATCAGTCTAAATGATTAAGAGTTCTTTTTTCATGACAATAATTATGAGTTTGAGTCTCTCTTACTATTTAGGATGTGTGTTTAAAAAAAAAAACAAGTATATACATAATTTATCCGGCAACGACTTTTAAAAATCTACGTTCTTAAGAATTTTTTTAAAAAATATATAATTGTCCTCTCACACTTAAATTTTTTTTCGCAATTAAGGATAAGTTCGGCCAAAAAAAATTTTTGATCGGAGAACTTTGCACACATGAACCTCACGTGACAATTTAAGGCCGAATAAGTTTTTCTTTTTCTGATTAGATTTGTTCGTAAATCACGAAAAAAGGTTATAGGTGTGGTATCACATTGGAATTTTAAGAAAAAAATATGTTAATCTCCCAAATTTTTACTTAATTGAGTCGTAATTTAAGTTTTATCATATAAAAATTAGGGAAAATTACATCTGACGACCCTACTAGATAGGATAATTACAATATAGTTCATTTTTATTCGGAAATTATAATTTAATCCCTAAATGTTATGAACCATTTGTGATCCCTTATATTCCGTTAGGGTTGGGCTCTGTCCCAAGGACTGCATTGTTATATGCGTAACACCTAGAGATCGTTTTGTTGGAATGTGTATATTGAAGGGATGAATTTGTTATTTTATTCATTAAATTAATAGAAGGACAAATCCAACCCTAACGGAACCTTAAGGGGATAGAGGGATCACAAACGGTTCATAACAATGAGGGATTAAATTGTAATTTTCAAGTAAAGATGGATTGCGTTGTAATTACCCTATCTAACAAGGTAGTCAAATGTAATTTTTCCTAAAAATTAATTAATATCATTTTACCAATTAATCATCAAATGAATGATTATAAGAAATAAAGTGTATGTTTCTCTCAATTGTTCGAATAAATTGCATACATAGGACAAAGGGCCCCAAAAAACAAAACAATATTATATTATTTTAACAAAAATTCACAATTTTCCCTTCTAGTTTCTCTACTCAACTATTTATTCTTATTAATATAAAGTAAGTTAAGTTCTCTCCATAAGTTTATTTAGTCTTGACATGTACGTTTAAAAGGTTCATTTTACATTTGTAATCAAACAATAATGGTAAGACGTACAAAAAAAAATTAATTTTTGGACAATATTATTGAGCTAAATTCTAAAAAATAAAAATAAAAATTCCATTCTCTTCACCAAAGAAATTAGAAATTCGCATCCATCTATTCAGGACAAAAATCAAACAAAACAATGTAATAAGGGTGATCCAACATCCATAAGAAAGATCATAATCTCCCCCCAAATACCATTACTTTTCCACCAAAATGCTTTTTGTTTTCTTGAATAATTTATCAACATTCCCTATAGTCCATCGAGATGTGTCATTAGGGTCTCATGTCATATTAGTAATTGTACTTCACGTAATAGTTGTGAAACTCTAGATCCGGAAATATCGCATTGACTTGAATCATTTGCATCTAATGATATTTTAAAATGTGAATGTGTTGTTCTCCCACTTGACATTAATATGACAAGAGCTAACAATACACGGTATAAGAATGTATTTCCAATTTTGCACGATCGGTCAATAAAAAAAAATATCATTCATTTCCCTTATTTATACAATTTTAAATATTTGAGAAAGTATTAAGGTGTTCTTGACTCAACTTCATTTCTGCTTCGTAATCATCCGGAAATACTTCTATTGACATTTCATTTTGTATTTCTCGTAGAAAATCATCGTATATATCATTATTATCAATTGAAATGCTCGAAAGGTCAAAGAACAATATATACAATCATTCTTAAGTTATGAGATGCTAAACTGAAGGTTTTTAGGCATATGCAAGGGCGACGGCACCCATGGAGAGTGACAGTGTACTTTGTTTAGTTTGTGACAGATTTTAGTGGTAATTTGCACATTGCATAAGGACAAAATGGTAATCTTACCAAAACCAGCATGCCATTTCTTGGGCCATACCTTTACCACAAGGCCCTTTGTATTACAAAGTAAATGGCATATTATGGTGTGCAAATTAGTCAACACCCCCTAATATAGGAAGTAAACGTTCCCTAAGAAAAAAACATTAGTTATGTATTTATATATTTTTTGTTTTAAGAATAGCTTTTTTTACCCCATATAAAAATAAAAAAAATTTATATTGACCACCTTAAATTTTAAATTAGTATAATTAAAAAACGTGCATGACCCAAAAAAATAAAAACAAAAGTTTATTTAATGATGGTCTAAATATTAAAGAACTCTTAATAATATGGATTTTGTAGTTTTCTTCAATTTCAAAACGTATAGTTACGGAGTGTTTGTAAACTCTAAAAAATAAACTAAAATCCATCTCAGCACATACTTTTAGATTTTCTTATAAATTATACGGTTTTATCTTAATTTATTTAAAATTTTATCTTGATGATAATATCCGTATTAATACAAGTCTATGGTTTGTTCATTATATTTTTCTTTTTCTATTCTTCCTTTTTTTTTTCTCTTCTGATCACAATTTCGTAGTTACAAAAATTCTCATAACTAAAAAATTTCAATTACAGGGTAAATTTTCTCTTTTTTTTTTTTAAATTTTTATGAATTTATAAATAAAGATACATATAGAACAATTCTATGTTTGATTAATTACAAATAATTTTACACAAAATTATAATAATTTATAATAATTTTTATATTAAGATAATACTTAAACCATGTTATAATATTCAAAAATGTTTTAAAGTATTTCAAAATAAATTAGGAACTTCAATAAAAGTTAAAAGTGATTATCCACTTTTATTTTCACTTATTATTTTTCTGCTTATCACTGTTTTTTTTTTTCCAAACATTCACTACTCCAATTTTTTAGGACTTTCACTTCTATTTTAACTTCTACTAATGGAGTAGAGTTTGCAAACACTCCCTTAAGGATGGATATATTTAGTACAAATAAAAATGGAAGAGGATAATTGTAAAATAAATATTTTAAATAAAATAATTTATTTTTTAATAATATATCTATTATAGTTAAATTTTTAAGATAATTTTAAAATAAATATTTTAAATAAAATATTTTATTTTCTAATAATTTTTTTTTTATTAGTCGTCAAAAAACCTCATTGTCCGATAATTTTGGAGTCGCCCCTGGGCATATGTGTGGGCTTTTTTCTGGTGACGTTTAGATATAGTTGGGAAATTACAATTTTCGTATACCATTTCACCCAACTAATTGCAATTAATTAAGTGTCGTTCGTTAACCTTTTGGACCGAAATGGGATGTGCCCGTTCTAAGTTGATCATTCACTCTTCTCGTAGGATTAGTTCTAAATTGCTGTAATTGAATAGTTATATATAACCAAAATTGCTAGAAAGCCTTTTAAATAACACAATACCATGGTTTGATATATAATTCTGCATGACTCTCCACGAATACGGCTACAATTTCATTTCTTGAATTCTACCTTTTCTCTTGTATATTTTTCCAACTATTACTAACGAGACTCGAACTCTGAATCGATTGCCATTACCATAATAAGTTTATGCTCCTGGGGCATGCTGATAGTGAAATATTAGTTGACGAAGACATGCAATTTCTACAATCTTTGTGGAAAAGAACTTGAACAACGGATACCAAAAGTTAAAATCGGTTTCATTTTTCATTTCATATCATATCAATTCTCCAACATTTACGGAACAAAAGTTTTCATCCAACCTTAGTGATGCTATGTCATGAGTATTTGCGCTAACAACGACGTCAGTCGAACCACGAATGGCATCGATTAGACAGCAAGCGACACAATTTTATAGCGAGCAATGGTCCTCCCAAAGACAACTCCCATGAAATATTGTAATCACATCGCCATGTTAAGCTATTTGAATCTTTGATGTCTGAAGCTTTCTCATTCATAGACTCGCTATTTGGCCCGATACCGTTTTTCTTTCTTAAATTTATCATGTAGCAAGTATCGGACATAATATCCAACATAATCCCATATGATATAGTAATAACATGTTTGTAACAGATGTCAATCCATGGATTATGTTCATTAAGCCAATGTACAGTGATTAATCCAGACATAACTCCTGGCCGGCATAAATTGTGATTCAAATAATAAGTCAGTATATCAATAAATATGTACATACATAACTGAAACAGGAAATCCAATGTCATCTAAATTTCAGCTCAATCCAGGCTCTCATTTATACTTTTCAATTATGTTAACTATAATGGGTTTTTACATATTTCATCCTTGTGTTAGATGAAATGAACAAAAAAAAGAACCCTGTGTTACAAAAATTTAACACAAAAGATCCTGTGCTTTCAAAATATTTGTATGACGAACCCTGAAAATTTTTGGTTTTGGACACGTGCTAAAAGCGCGATTAGAACACTATTTTTCTCTATTTATTAGATACGAAATGACTAATTTACCCTTTTATATTTTGATATACATCATCTCACATCTCTCTATATTGTTCAATACTTTTTTATATGCACCAAAACCCTGTACAAAATAAAAATTATATGAAGAGCCCTATAAACAAGTATATGTTCAATGTTTTTTTATATGTACAGAAACCCTGTACAAAATAAAAATTGCATGAAAAACCTTATAAATCAGTATAAAACGGGGTATATAGAGAGAGGTGAGATGATGCATGTCAGAATATAAAAGGTAAGTTAGTCATTTCACATCCAATAAATAGAGAAAACTAGTGTTCTAATCGCCATTTTAGCACGTGTCCAATACCAGAAATTTTCAGGATTCGCAATGCAAATATTTTGAAAACACTGGATTTTTTGTGTTAATTTTTGTAACACAAGATTTTTTTTGTCCATTTCACCTAACACAGGGGATATGGTAGGCCTGGCATTGGGTGGGGAATCCCCAATCCAAACCCCGAAATTTAATTATTCAATCCAAGGCCAAATCCATACTTTTATATCAAATCCAAATCCAAACCCAAGTCCACATTTTAATTAAATTTGAGTTTGGGTTGGATTGTTATTCATGGATTTTAAAATCTGAAAATATCCAAAGGCCAAATGTACAAACCCTCTCTATTTTTTCAAATTTTCCATTAATATTAATTATGTGTGTGCATTTAATATATATATATATATATATATATATATATATATATATATATATATATATATATATATATATATATATATTAAATGCATTATATTACTGCATTGTATTTAGGGGTGGGCGTCGGGATCAGGAATTGTTTTTTAAATGGTCGGGAAGTTCGGGATCCCGAAAATTTCGATTATATAGACGTAACATATATATAATATATAATATATAATAGTATATACATAATATTAATAATAGTTGTATTGGGAAAGCAGATTTCATGTTCTCTGCAGTTGGCTAATAAGATTGATCGGTAATCCAGTATATTGCATTTAAGGTAAGATTATCCTATTAATTGTTTTTTTTTGAAAAATTAACTAAATTAATTCATTATCTTGGTGTAAATTTTAATTACTTAGTTAATTTCATTATCTTGAGCATATTTTAATTTTTATCAGTTATCACGCATCATTTTTTAATTTTTTATGATGTTTCTGTAATAGCATTTTTCGGAGGCCCAATTAAATTAGTTATAATTAGCTCAATTACAAGTGAATCATGCAGTCCAAATTCAAAGGATTTATATAACCCAATTTTTCAAAAAAAGGAAAGGAAAAATATTTCGGGTGCCCCGATCACGTCCCGATCCCGATTGTAATATAAATGACCCTCCTAATTTTATTATTTCGTTCATAAGATCTGAATTTGAACACAAACTTTTATTTTTGAACAATCCTCTCGATTTAATTATTTTATTCATAAGGTCTATTCGAACAATTTAACATTGTTTAAGAAACGCAAACATCACATCTCGATAGACAAACTGATATTTAGTAATATTATGCTAGTTTAGATCAAAATCTAATTTTCGAATAACTAAAATGAGTTATTTTTAATAGAAAATGATACTTTACACTTTATTTATTATATCCTGACTCGAGTTCGATAAACATAATACAAAAATGAATATTATATATTGATTTCCTTCAATAAATAAAATAGTGTCTTAAATAAACCCATTATGTTCACAACTCTCAAGTAGTGAGAGAAAATCTACAAATGATAGATAGTTGGACTTTTCTAGTATTTAATAAATTTCTAATTGGGCCTTTAAAAATATCCAATGATTTTTTGAAATTTTGGATAGGTTTGAAAGTAGTTTGGATGGAAACCGATTGGGTTTTGACATATTAGATTTAGATTGGACTTGAATTTAAAAAACTTGAATATTGTATGAATTTGGGTTTGGGTGGGATAATATCCACACAATGTGAGGCCTAAGGTATGGTGTAAATAACTCTTAACTCATTCATAATTTTAAAATGGTTCATAAGTTGGGATCAAATATCCCTACCTGGTTTGTCGTGATGAATACGAAGGCCGTGGATGTTGATGTTCGAGGCCTCACGTATCACGATGCACGGCCCTTCGGCTATGTGTGCAACAGCTCCTCGACCATCAATGGTCTTGTTGGAACTCACACGCAGCTCTTTCTGCAGTTTGATAGTCATATCACGTTCGAAAATTATCCACAAAGGACCATTGTGGATCGGATGACACCATGCCTAAGGGTGCCCTATGTAGGATTCAAAGCATCATCACCTGGATTTAGTGACCAAGTCCTGCTAGTGGGTTTTGTTGCGAACTCCATTGCTCAATCTGCGAGGCGCTTGCGGTTCTTTTCCGACTCAGGATTGCACCTCCAACATCTCTCAATGGGGTTGTCCATCTTGCAGGGTACTTCAGCTCCCAGGATTCTTCTGGTATCATTCATTATCAAGAAACATGTGACATACACATTGTTAGACACTTAGACTCGAGTATACAAATATTGAAACATTACATTTATTATTTTATAAGTGAAGTTAGATCATATCATACACATGATATCCTGGTGCAACCGATGAAGAAGACCTGAAAGTATGAGTAAGCAGCATGATGACAACTATGAATGCAACGGTGACTTGCATCATGTGACTATCAGCATGCCCCAAGAAACATATCTATCATATCCTAACCAAAAAAATGTTGGGTACAATATGTAAGTCTAGGGTTGGAAGCTTGTGAAAAGAATATGAAAGTAGGAGCTGATCGATCTGAATTGTGGTATTCAGCATCGACTACAATGACTAATCCTCCTTACTGAATTGTAGGCATGCACCTCAAAGAGTTCGATAGTTGGTTAGAAGATTTAAAGCCGAGCAGCTGATATATGGGGAAGTAGAAAGGCCAATCAAAACTTGGATTCCCATGTTTGGGAAATTAAAGAGATTTAAACAAATTGGAGACTAAGAATTGGGTAGAATTTGTGTAACATTTGTGGTATATATATAGATCAGAGAGGAGTATGGGTTGGAGGGATGTAATTGAAGAAGTATTACGTCTCATTTTCTTTTTCTTTGAATTGAAGTTGCATCTTTTATGGGTAGCAATTCATATGCCCTGTTTAGCTAGAAATGAACATGGCATGGGACAAGATGAACCATTTTGGGTCAACATACCATCATACTCAAAAAGAGGTTTCAAGTGCAGATACACCAATTAGGGCTTTGAATATTCGATTTTCATTTTTGATAGTTTACAATAATTTCATTATGGGTAATTCTAACCCCAGCCTGTCTCGATGAAATTGGTGTAATGAGAGACCAACTGTTTTACACTTTTTGTATGATTGATGAAAATTTTAAAGAGAGTGACAAATATATTACACTTGTCATTATAATTTGTTGAGTTCAACTAAGTTGTATTCTTTATTTATTTATTTTAAACGTCTTTAAATTTTAGGTATATAAAACTTTACTAGTATTTAGATGGAATAAAAGAGTAGTAGTAACAAAATGTTACTGAGAGTTTTAGTATTAATTCTTCGGGATAACTATATACAGGTCCCTGAGGTTAGGTCTAATTACAAAACGATCCTTATTCTTTTAAATATTACACTGTAGTCCCTAAGCTGGTTAATTTGTTAATTTTTGTATACTTTTAGGGACGATTTTGCATTTTGGTCATACATTATACATAACACTCACAAAACCTTCAAGGACATAAGTGTACTTTTACAAAATTCATTAATGGACCTCACACAAAACAAGAAATATAGGGACTACAGTGATTTAACCCAAAAAAAAGGGACTACAGTGTACTATTTAAAAGAATAGGGATCGACTTGTAATTAGGCCTAACCTCAGGGACCTATATGTAATTATCCCTAATTCTTATTAATAAGTAATAGTATGTTTACTCATTAACCTAAAAAATATCACTGGTAAGTTGAAAATGTTTGTAATGGAACTATTTAGATTAACTTCGCTTTCGTTAGGGAATGACCGGAGGTGTCTTCAGACAATGCCTTTTCAATCCTCTCCTCAAATGGTGTTGCATGCCAACTAACTTTCTGATCCTCCTTGTAGTACTTGTTAGTAGAATTAGGAATTCCATTCCCATCCCAC
Organism: Lantana camara; assembly: GCA_037501455.1. Taxonomy (NCBI): domain Eukaryota; kingdom Viridiplantae; phylum Streptophyta; class Magnoliopsida; order Lamiales; family Verbenaceae; genus Lantana; species Lantana camara. The sequence goes on from CM074860.1 coordinate 16,130,088, forward strand.
CATTTAGGTTTAATATGATCAGGATTCAGGGGTGACATCATTATTCCAGTGTGCAGCGACCATCCCTAAGTACTTTCTATTTCCATATTGTTTGGCTGAAGACAAGCTCGATTCACTCTCCCTGTCATCGGATAATTTCTGTTGGGTTGGATTTGATGATGGCTTTGTTAAACTTGTACTGCCAACTGGAACAGATTCTTTTGAGTTCTCGGATGAAACAGCTGACATATCCGAACTTTGTACATTAGAAATTTCAGTATGAACTTCACTATCACGCGCTTTTATGGGTGTCGTAATGTTCTTAACTTCACATCTCGAGATTGACTTGATGTAATTAAATATATATATTTGATTGAGAAAATACCATTTTTAGTCCTCTAAAGATGCCTTTGTTCGATTTTGATCTTGATTTTTTAATTTTTCTCACATTGCATTCTTTTTTATTTCACATTTCTCAATTTCAGTCCTTTAGCTAACGGACTGATACGGTCGTTGAAGGATCGTATCGAAGAGAGACTTCGGAATAGTCTCGAACTCAAGAAATATAGGGGAGAAGAGAGGGTTTACCGATAAGATCGATTGGCGGCGGAGGAAGAGTAGGGGAGAAAGAGAGATTAGAGATTTGAAGATTGGAGAAAACTGAATTGGTATTGCTTAATGAATCCCAAAACAAAGTTACGAAATATAAATAACATAAATAACATAACCCTAACAACTAGGACTCTGCAACAAATAAGGATAAGTACATAAATAAAAGTAAATAAAATCTTGCTAACAACTAGACTCGATTACTTGCTCGTGACGAAATCCTTTTGCCACTTGGGAACCTGCACCTCTCTCTGACTCTTCCTTCTCGGTGCAACTTCCCTTCCAAGATCACTGCCATCAGCTTGATCAACACATTGTCTCCAATTCCTTGCCTTTCCTGAGCCGTATCACTCTTCTCCCCATGAATATTCACCTTGTCCTCAAGGTGTAATGTGGAAAATTTTTAAAAATTTTAATGTTGCACGTCGGTGCCAAGGTGGCTTCGGTGGGATAATAAGCAGCTCATAGCTGGCTGAGATTATTGCATTTCCCAAATCACAACTCAGAGCGCGGCATATTTGATATGTAGGAAGCTGCACATACCCAACGGGCATGTAATGGGTGGCTCTGCTATAGTGCTTTGAAGCCCGATAAACGGTGGAATGCACAAAATTCGATTTCATGTAAGGTAATTCAATGAAGATCGGATCATTCCACGGACTAATGGGCCAATAAGGATATCCATTCTTCCAAAAAAGTGATTGCGAAATCTCCAGCGGCCCAACTGTGCAGGAGAAATCTCCAATTGTTGGTGTGGAAGGACTTCGCCATGATGTGAGTGTATTCTTCTCACTCCCACTCAAATCAGCACCGATTGTCAGCGTCTCCACAAAAGAATCTGAAGCATGTTGAAAACTTTCCCAGATAATCCTACCATTGGAGTCATCTTGTAAGACAAGATTCTCGGTATCCAATAGCAGAGCACTAGAATTTGGCACACGACTTGAAAGAGTAGGTGACCACATGATCTCCTCTCGTCCATCAGTGATTACAAGATTGTCATCTCTTGATATCTCCAATGTCTCATCCTCGGAAACAACCTCATCGGGTTCACGCCGTATAAGTGGGGTAGCTGATGGGTTAGCCTCTACTTCCCGTGCCAAAGTGAACGATGCCGACAGTGAGGCGGGCTGCAATAAGACTATCGCATGAAAGAGATGGCGTTTCAAACCAGCATGAAAAAGCGATTGAAGAGCTGTGTCGGACACACCAGCCATATTCACCAATATTTGCTCAAACGCGGCTTGATATTCCCTCACCGAACCGGTTTGTTGAACCTTGGTTAGCATACCGAAATAATCAACAAAATTGAAGGGATCAAAACGGAGTTTAAATTTGGCCACGAAATCCTGCCAAGAGTCGAGTAATCCGTTTCGTTGCCTCCATCGAAACCAATCCAGAGCCGGACCCTCGAACATCAATCCCAAGGTAGTCAAACGAAATTCTTCGGAGATGCCGTAAAAAACAAAATATTCCTGATCCTGGAAAAGCCACCCTAAAGGATCGGAACCGTCACACTTCGGCATGTCAACCCGTAACCTGGTAACGGGGTTCTGAACACCTATGTCGTGTGCCGCCTCCCCATAGAACGTATCGCCTGATTCAACTGCTACAGAGATTGTTGCATCGTCGTGTTATGAGCGAGCATCCGCACCGCAATCTGCTATTGAAACTCTCGAAATCGCGCTTCGAAAACAGATTCTGCCATGAAGTAACTCGATGAAAGAACCAGTGATACGGTCGTTGAAGGATCGTATCGAAGAGAGACTTTGGAGTAGTCTCGAACTCAAGAAATATAGGGGAGAAGAGAGGGTTTACCGATAAGACCGATCGGCGGCGGAGGAAGATTAGGGGAGAAAGAGAGATTAGAGATTTGAAGATTGGAGAAAACTGAATTATTATTGCTTAATGAATCCCAAAACAAAGTTACGGAATATAAATAACATAAATAACACAACCCTAACAACTAGGACTCTGCAATAAATAAGGATAAGTACGTAAATAAAAGTAAATAAAATCTTGCTAACAACTAGACTCGATTACTTGCTCATTACGAAATCCTTTTGCCACTTGGGAACCCGCACCTCTCTCTGACTCTTCCTTCTCGGTGCAACTTCCCTTCCAAGATCACTGCCATCAGCTTGATCAACATTGTCTCCAATTCCTTACCTTTCCTGAGCCGTATCACGGACGTTAATTTTTTAACGGAAAAAGACTCGTGTCACTCACGGTCCCTGAATAAATGTGAGTGACGTGTTCCGTTTTCCATCAATTTTTTAACGTCCGTTATTTAAAGGACTAAAATTATGAAATGTGGAATAAAAAAGGATGCAATATGATAAATGTTAAAAGATCAGGACCAAATCGAACAAGGGTATCTTTATAGGACGTAAAATGATATTTTCCCTATTTGATTTTATTTAAGTATTAATTTTTCCAACTATTCTAATTCAACCGACTTTTCATATTCCCTTTTAATATTCATTAGTATTATTTTTTTATTTTAGAGTTTAAATATGCATATGTGCCTTAACATTGATCAACGCATAAATCAATGTTGTAGGCTTGGAGCTACCTTATGGACTCTATTATTCAAGTTTTAATAATTAAAATTTTTCATAGGTCTTAATACTCTTAGTCTGTTTTTCTTTATTTTTCATTTTTCCAATTTCTTTTCCATCCACGTGCAGCGCCAATCGATTCAACAGATTGAGGCTCTGTTCTTTAATTTTTTTATAATTTCTGCTATCGTTTTAAGCATTGGTGATGGCTCTGAAGCAATTGAGCTTAAATTTCTTGTCTCCATATTCAAGAAAAAATTGGTGAATGTAAGAATTGGCTTATGAAACAATTTCCGGAGGTAATTATTTATTTGAAGAAGAGAAAACTTCAGACATTTCTTATTAAAACTGATGCAAAATGAATTGATCATAGGAAGAAGAATTTAAATGCATGTCGGACCGATAAGGAATATGTTTTAGAATTGTGCTATTTATAACATGGTTTGAAAACTGATGCAAAATGAATTGATCATAGGAAGAAGAATTTAAATGCATGTCGGACCGATAAGGAATATGTTTTAGAATTGTGCTATTTATAACATGGTTTGCTTCTCCAAATGGCAGAACTTGTATTCTTATTTGGTCGCCTATGCTTATTTTTGTCAATTTGTTTTTGAGTTGATATTTCCAGAGCTCAATGGTTACATTGTGTGTTTTTGCCTTTGTGGGTGTGGTTGGGGTGGAGATTGTTAGAAGACAAGAACATAGAAATTGGGTTGAAGGAAGTCATGGGAAAAACCTCTGTATTGATTTCTTGTTGTTACAAAGTATACAAGGTACAAGGGAATAAATAAGAGATTAGTCCTAACCCTACGCCGTAAATAAAGCCCCATATATAAGGAAAATACAATCAATCAAAATCTTTCCATGTATGAAAGGATTCTTCAACACTTCCCCTCAAGTTGGATCATGGGGGATCGAGCATGTTCAACTTGGAAAGTGACTTATGGAAGGCTTGACTGCTCACAGCTTTGATTAGGATATCCGCTAGTTGGTCTTCTGATTTCACAAATGGAAGCTTGACAATCCCAGCTTCAATTTTTTCTTTGATGAAGTGCCGGTCAATCTCCACGTGTTTCGTTCGATCATGTTGTACCGGGTTGTGAGAAATACTGATTGCTGCTTTATTATCACAGAACAATTCGACCGTTTCCTCTACAGGGAATCCAATCTCTTCAAGAAGCTTTCGGACCCATAGGATTTCTGCAATTCCTCGGGCTATACCCATAAATTCAGCCTCGGCGCTCGACAGCGATACTACCTTTTGTTTCTTGCTGCGCCAGGTTACCAGGTTACCTCCCACGAAGGTGAAGTATCCCGACATGGATAGTCTGTCTGTGATACTTCCTGCCCAGTCAGCATCTGCGTAGGCAGAGATCTGAGTGTGTCCATTTTTAGCAAACCATAGCTCTCTTCCAGGGGAGCCCTTCAAATATCTCAGAATCCTCATGACAGCTTCCATGTGTTCCTTGCTGGGGTTGTGTATGAACTGGCTCACAATGCTCACGGCATATGCAATATCTGGTCTCGTATGGGCTAAATAGATCAGCTTACCCACGAATCTTTGGTACCGTTCTCTGTCAGCTGGTACTTGATCTGGAAATATTCCTAAGTGATGGTTCAGGGCCATTGGAGTATCCACTGGTTTGCAATCAACTAGCCCTACTTCAACCAAGAGATCGAGTACATAATTCCGTTGTGAGATGAGAATTCCCTTATCTGCCCTCATTACCTCAATACCAAGGAAGTATCGTAAGTTGCCTAGGTTCTTCATCTCGAATTCTTGTCCCAAATTCTTCTGGAGTGTGGCTATTTCTTCCTCATCATCTCCCGTTATCACCATATCATCTACGTAGATGATTAACAGAGTAACCCGGCCATTTCTATGTCTGATAAATAGGGAATGATCAGAGTTGCTCTGTGAGTACCCGTACTTGGTCATGACAAGAGTGAATCTGCCGAACCAGGCTCGAGGGGATTGTTTGAGCCCATAGAGAGATCTCTTCAATTTACATACCATGTCTTGTTTTCCGTGTTCCTCAAACCCAGGAGGAAGGTCCATATATACCTCCTCCTCAAGATCACCATGAAGAAAGACGTTCTTCACATCAAACTGGTGGAGGCCACCCGAAGTTGGCTGCTAGAGACAATAGTATCCTAATAGTGTCAAGCTTCGCTACGGGAGAGAATGTTTCTGTATCGTCAATCCCATATGTCTGTGAATAGCCCTTGGCCACCAGCCGGGCTTTGTACCTTTCAACCGTGCCGTCCATCCGGTGTTTGACACTGTAAACCCACTTGCAACCTACTGCCTTTTTCCCTGCTGGAAGTGAGCAAACTTCCCATGTATTATTCTTCGCGAGGGCTTTGATCTCTTCTTCCATTGCTTGTTTCCACAATAGATTCTCAGTTGCTTCCCTGATGGTTCTAGGGATCTCTTGGGAGTAGAGAGCGTGAACGAAAGCACGAAGTTGTGGTGAGGAACTTGAGGTAACTTGATGCACCACAGGATATCTGGAGCTGCTCGTTCGTTCAGGGCTGTACCTATTCGGTGGAACACCTCTATTTTTCCTGGGGGGTAAGACATATGTATCGTGTATGGAAACAGGGGGTTCAGGATCACTAACCTCAATAGTCTCAGGGACATTCGAAACCGAGGGTTGTTCCTTTAGGGCGGATGACAGAGATGGAGCAGGAGCTTATGGAGAAGCTTGAGTTTCAGTCTGTTGGACATACTCGTATAGTGGTTCTAGCCAATCACACATCCAATTCAGCCCTTCATTCATGTCTTTCTCCCCCTGAAGGGGTGTATTGGATTCTGGCTGGAAGTAATACTCAGTTTCCAGGAAGTCCACATCCATGGTGGTGTAGTGTCGATCTTCTATTGGGTCATAACAATGATAACCCTTTTGAGTAGGACTAAACCTAAGGAAAACACACCGAATGGCGCAGGGATCGAGTTTGGTTCGTTGGTGCTTTGGAGTGTGAACATATGTAACACACCCAAACACTCGAGGAGCTAGCATGAGAACAGACGGGATGGAGTGGAATCGTCGGAGTGTGTCCAGGGGTGTCTTAAACTGCAAAGCTCGTGTGGGCAACCGATTCATAACATACACGGCCGTGGAAACGGCCTCAACCCAGTGAGTGGCAGGTACATGCGCCTCAAATAGGAATGCCCAAGCGCTTTCTAGGATGTAGCGGTTCTTTCGTTCAGCCACCCCATTTTGTTGGGGTGTGTGAGGGCAGCTGGTCTCATGGATGACCCCACTCTGAGAGAAAAAATCCCTGAGGTTTTGATTTATGTATTCTCCCCCATTGTCGAAGCGGAAGACTTTAATTGAGGTGGAGAACTGTGTTTGAATCAGCTGGAAGAAGTTTCTGATGATGCTTAGGGCATCAGATTTGTGATGCAGAAAATATACCCAAGTAAATCGGGTACAATCATTAATGAACAAATTGAACCATCGGTATTTGGAACCCACATTACTCGGGACTGGTCCCCAAACATCAGAGTGTATTAGCTCAAATGGAAGTGCGGTTTTATTCTTCGAACCTGGAAAGGAAGTCCAGTGGCTTTTAGCAAGTACACACGTTTCACAATGTAACGTGCTCGAATCAGGAGCTAATTTGGGGAACAATTGCTTCAAGTATTGAAGGGATGGGTGGCCCAGTCGTCGATGCCATAGCCATAATTATCTGTCCGAACTACCGTGTGCCAGAAAACTTGAGCCCGTTCGAGATATATCTTTGATGTAATATAATCCATCTCTCTCAATACCACGCTCAATGATCGCCCCGGTACGAATATCCTGTAAGAGACAAAAAGACGGGTACATCAGCATAGTGCAGTTTAACTCTTTAGTGATCTCACTCACAAATAATAATTTCGTAGTAAGAGCAGGTACAACAAGACAATGTGAAAGATTCACATTTTTTGACACTGTAATTTCTCCTACTCCAATAACCGGATACGAGAACCCATTTGCATTGGTTACAGTTGTTATGCGGGGAGGGGTAGAGAGTTGAATATCCCGGACCATATTGGTCATGTGATCCGTAGCCCCAGAGTCTAAGAGCCATTCCTGATTGGATTCAGATTGATATGAAGCACATGTATAGACTTGGCCCATGCCCATTTTTTCTTTGGACCCAAACCCCTGCTCCGCCTTCTTCGTTGCCATGTATTCTATCCAAAGTCCTTGAACAATTCGGTCATACTGATCTATGGACATATCACCTTGATTAGTTTGATAGGCCTGTTAGAAGATTGGTACAAATCTCGGGATTGATATAGTTGCCTTTGATAGGAGATTTATTTTTCCCTGATTAGTAGGGAACTTAGGCTATTTATCTTTGATTGTGTAATCAGTTTATTTCTTATGAAATACAATTCAAAACCTTACACTCAAACATGGTATCAAGAGCAGAGTTTCGATCCATGAGACTCAGCCAAACATCATCGTCTCCAACCTTTTCTCAAACCAATTAGCCTAAAAACCAAGAAAAGAACACTGCAAAACCAAAACCATGGCAGAAGAATCAGGAGCCAAAACCGAACCAACCAACACAGATCTCTCGATCCAAATTGCAAATCTGTGGAAAACCAATACCCAACCACAAACAAACCTGTCCAATTTCGACAATCTATCGATTGGCTTCAAGTTAAACAATGACAACTATCCCGTATGGGCAAGGCTGATGAAGATGGCCATTGGGGGAAGGGGATGCCGCTCACATTTAACCGGAATTCCTGATCCTCCGCACGAAACCGACCCGACATATGATCAATGGGAACAAATAAATCAAAATGTATTCACTTGGATTATACAAAATATTGAAGTAAATCTAGTGAATAATATTTTACATTACCCGACAGCAAAAGCCCTATGGGACGGACTTGCAACCACATATGGGAGTGGTTCGGATCCGTTACAGCTCTTCGATCTCCACCGACGAGCAAACACACAGAAGCAAGGGCAAGATAGTCTGGAGGACTTCTGGAACAAGCTCCAATCGATATGGACCGCTATCGATCGGAAACAACCCAACCCCATGAAGTGTCCCGAGGACATCACAATCTACAACCGGATCACCCAAGAGCATCGCCTTTACCAATTTCTGACTGGTATAGATGAAAGGTTCGATCCCATAAGGAGAGACCTCCTGAAACAGGAAACGAAGCCCTCGCCAGAGTCGGCCTACGCCACCATCAGACGAGAGGCAGCCCGCCTCCAAATTATGAAAGCAGCAACCGGCGGCGAAGGCGACTCCAATGGCATCGGATCTGGGCTTGCTGCAAAAAGGGAAAAACAGGGAAGGTTCGAGAAACAGGGGCGCTCAGACTTCACCGGACGCTCCGGAGACGCCGGCCGGAGAAACTCCTCATCGTGCGAGGACCGAGAACAGATCGTGTGTGGACACTGTGGAAAACCCAAGCACTCAATTGAAGAGTGCTTTGAGATTGTGGGATATCCCGATTGGTGGCCGGGAACCAAGAAACCCGTCGTCGGAACGGTAAAAAATGGAGGCAACAGAAAGGCTCACATCGCCATCTCTGAAAATCGGGCAGACGGAAAGGAGGGAGAGAAGCAACACGGCGGCTCCACCGCCACCATAGCCTTCATCGGCCATGAGGGAGAAGCCGGTACGGCGACAGGCGGAGCCCGGCGAGCTAATTTGGTCAGGCTTGATGCAGCGGCGGAAATGGCACACCGGAGTGGAGGTAATGGGTTTGGGGTTAATGACCCAAACCCTAGTGATTTATTTTTTAAGTCTCCAAATTCTTCCTTAACTACAAAACAGCCCCATAAAAAGGAAAATTGCAGTTGCACCCCACTTTCCACTATTTCTGACAAAAGGGCCCTCTTCACTCACAAAGTATCACCTTGGATAATTGATTGTGGTGCAACGAACACGATGACATTTGATTATTCAGATATTCTTGAACCCTGTACACCCGAACAATCTTATATACAAGCAGCCAATGGAGCCCGGATGGAGGTTAAAAATGAGGGAAAAATTTTATTTAACCAGAAGATAACATTGAATAACTGTCTCTATGTGCCTTCATTATCATGCAAGCTGCTGTCTGTTAGTCACCTGACAAGTGAACTCAATTGCACTGTTCTGATATATCCTCGCTTCTGTCTTATACAGGACATTCATACGAAGGAGATAATTGGGCGTGGTACTGAGCGCGATGGACTTCACTACATTGATGAAGTGGATATCCCGTCCAAAGCTCTCTTAACCAAAGGCACCCAAGACACTCAAATTTGGCTCTGGCATCGTCGACTTGGACACCCATCCATTGGGTATCTCCGATTGTTATTCCCTACTTTATTTCAGAATAAAACGCATGTTCTTTTTCCTTGTCAAACATGCTCAATTGCTAAGAGTCATAGGACCACTTTTAAACCCACAAACACTCGGGTTCCGACAGTTTTTTCCTTAATTCATTCTGATGTTTGGGGCCCCGCCCCGGTGACTAGTCATAGTCGATTTCAGTATTTTGTGTTATTTATTGATGATCATTCTCGCATGACTTGGGTTTATTTTTTTGAAACACAAATCTGAAGTATATGAAACCTTTGTGAGATTTTTTAATATGATCCAAACCCAGTTTAAACACAAAATCCAGATTCTTAGATCAGACAATGGGAGGGAATATGTGAATCAGAAAATGGGGGATTTTTTCCAAACACATGGCCTTGTTCACCAAACTAGCTGCCCAAATACACCACAGCAAAACGGTGTCGCTGAACGAAAAAACCGGACCCTACTCGAAATATCCCGGGCCCTCATGACCGAATCCCAAGTACCAAAACACTTCTGGCCCGAAGCCATAGCCACTGCCACATATCTTACTAACCGGCTGCCCACTAAAACTCTTAACCACCAAACACCCCTATCCGTCCTGGAAACACAGACACTAGTACCACCTCATCTCACCATGCCACCTCGAATCTTTGGTTGTTCAGTGTTCGTACATATTCCCAAGCATGAAAGGTCCAAACTTGACCCATGTGCGGTTAAATGTGTCTTTGTTGGGTATGCCCCTAACCAGAAGGGATATCGGTGTTATGACACTGTGACACGCCGAATCCATGTCACGATGGACTGTGAATTCCTAGAAATGAAGTATTTCTATCAGAATCCTCAAAGGGTTCAGGGGGAGAATGAGGATGATCCCTTTATCTGTTTGGATATATCAGACACTGCTGCAGAGCCGCCACAAATCGAGCTCAGTACCATCTCCAATGACCCTCCTCCGAATGATGTCCGACCTGAGGTAATGATATCTGAGAACCCTTCTTCTGAGTCTGATAATATTGATGGTAACTCAGTTGCAGTTAACCCTGTTTCTGATGACACAGAAAGCCACAGGTATACATTGCCACAACGGAGTAACAGGGGTGTTCCTCCAACTCGTTATTCCCCTGAGCATGTGTCTCGAAATTCCAGATATCCAATGGGTAACATGATCAGGGGGAGTATGTCCAAAAGGGCAAAGGCGTTTATGGTGACTCTTTACTCCGAAGAGATCCCTAGAACAGTTACAGAAGCTATGAAAAGAGGAGAATGGTCTGAAGCCATGGAGACTGAGATGAGTGCCCTGATCAAGAATGGAACTTGGGAAAAATGTGAGTTACCACCGGGAAAGAAACCAGTGGGGTGTAGGTGGGTGTTTACCATTAAACACAAGGCTGATGGGACAATCGAACGATACAAAGCACGTCTAGTAGCAAAGGGATATACTCAGACATATGGGATTGATTACTCAGAAACTTTCTCACCAGTGGCAAAGATTGATACGGTTTGGGTCCTTCTGTCAGTGGCAGCAAACAAAGATTGGCCCCTTCACCAGTTTGACGTAAAAAATGCCTTCTTACATGGGGACCTAACCGAAGAAGTGTATATGGAAGCACCTCCAGGATTTACAGATGGCTTCAAAAGTAATGAAGTGTGCAGACTTCGTAAAGCATTGTATGGACTCAAGCAGTCTCCTCGGGCATGGTTTGGTAGATTCACGGTTGCAATGCAGAAGTATGGATACAGGCAGAGCAACTCTGATCATACCTTATTTCTCAAGCAGAGGGGAGAACTGATCACGTGCCTAATCATCTATGTGGATGATATGATCATAACGGGGAGTGATCAGGAGGAAATCGAGAGACTCAAAAGGAACCTATTTCAAGAGTTCGAAATGAAGGATTTGGGAGGTCTGAAATACTTCCTTGGGATAGAAGTTATGCGGTCCAAACGGGGGATTTTCATTTCCCAGAAGAAATATGTTCTTGACTTGTTGGTTGAAACATGAATGTTAGATTGTAAACCAGCAGATACTCCTATTCAAGTGAACCACAGACTCAAGTTGGATGAAGGCGAGGAACGAGCAGATAAAGGTAAGTACCAACGGTTGGTTGGAAAGCTGATATACTTGTCACATACTAGGCCAGACATTGCCTATGCAGTGGGGGTGGTCAGCCAATTTATGCACCAACCACAGAAGAGTCACATGGAAGCCGTAACGAGGATCATACGGTATTTGAAAGGCACAGTGGAGATAGGAATTCTGTTTGGGCGACATGGTCACCTCGACATTGAGGCTTATACGGATGCAGATTGGGCAGGTAACCCGAATGACAGGAGGTCCACCTCGGGATACTTTACATTAGTTGGTGGAAATGTGGTAACATGGAGGAGTAAGAAACAAAGAGTTGTTGCTCTCTCGAGTGCAGAAGCTGAATTCAGAGGCATAGCCAAAGCTGTAACAGAGATAATTTGGCTCAGGAAATTGATGACAGAGATTGGGGTGAACCCGCGAGGTCCGAGCCTGCTGAGATGTGACAACAAGGCCGCAATTAGTATCTCAGAGAATCCTGTGCAACATGACAGGACCAAGCACGTGGAAGTTGACCGGCACTTCATAATGGAGAAACTTGAGGATGGTACAGTGGCAATTCCATTTGTAAAGTTAGAGGATCAACTTGCTGATCTCTTAACAAAGGCTGTTCCCGTACAAGCATATCTGAAAGCATTGAGCAAGTTAAGAATCGGCGATACCATTTCTTAACTTGAGGGGGAGTGTTAGAAGATTGGTACAAATCTCGGGATTGATATAGTTGCCTTTGATAGGAGATTTATTTTTCCCTGATTAGTAGGGAACTTAGGCTATTTATCTTTGATTGTGTAATCAGTTTATTTCTTATGAAATACAATTCAAAACCTTACACTCAAACAAGGCCCGTTGCTTGAGTTCATATATTTTCGGTTGATCACCTCCATCGTGGTAGGTGGCTTCGTGTTGTTTATGCCGGAGGAGTTCTGCCATTTGTGTGAGAAAATCCGTCGGCATGGTGGTAAGGTCGGTGTTTTTTTGTGGTTGCATTGAGGTAGATGATGAAGCAAGGTATTCAAATCCTTATTGGATCGAAACCCCCCTCTGATACCATGTTAGAAGACAAGAACATAGAAATTGGGTTGAAGGAAATCATGGGAGAAACCTCTGTATTGATTTCTTGTTGTTACAAAGTATACAAGGTACAAGGGAATAAATAAGAGATTAGTCCTAACCCTACGCCGTAAAAAAAGCCCCATATACAAGGAAAATACAATCAATCAAAAATTTTCCATGTATGAAAGGATTCTTCAACAGAGATGTGGGCATACTCATTATTAAGATTCATGTTAATTTCATATGTCTTTTTTTTGCCTAACAACGGTTAAGCTGCAGTCAATATTTTGTTAGATAGATGGCTTTTTACTTTAACTATGAAACTGTAATTGAATAAGAGGAGAATTTTTGTGATTTAGTAGTAGTTCTTCACTGGTGAATTTACAGGTCACGATATTAGTTTTCACATTCTTATGTTGTACGATGTCTTTTGTTGCCCGGAAAGAATATTCAAACATCAGTTGCAAATTGTCAATGCATGATTGCTAATTACATTATTAATAAACAAACAAGTGGCATAAAGGGAGGCATAAATTGGTGTTGTTTAAGGTGTTAGAGAGTTTGAAATTTCAATGTATAAATCAACCCATTTTTCTAATTTCCTGTTGATATTTTGCACATTAAAGCTTGACATATTATATACTACGTTATAATACTTAGGGATAATACGAACAGCCCCCTGAAGTATGACGAAATTATAGATTCCCCTTTGAGGTCTGAGAAATTACGAATTCCACCCTGGACCGTTATCTTAACCGTTAAATTTAACTAAATGTGCAATATTACTATTTTACCCTTTATATGTTGAAATTCAGGGAGCTATGATGCACGGACACTTCTAAAAATGTCATTTTGCCGTGTTGTGTCGTGTCGGACACTCGTGTCCGACACTCCCTACGTGGAAAATTCAAGAAAAAATTCGTGTCGCCGTATCCATGTCGTGTCGTGTCCGTGTCGCCGTGTCCGTGTCCATGCATCATAGTCAGGGAGGTATATGTAATAAAGAGTCCAAATGTAAGGGGGGGGGGGGGTATGATGTAAGTGTTTGAGTTTTATACCCACCTATTTTTTTTTTTTTTTGGTTTTGCAAAGAATGTTACTTAATGATATTTTGATATTTTTATGAGGAACTAATTTCATACTTAAAGTTTATGAACGTCTATTTTTTTTTAGATATTAGGCATGTATGTTTATATTGAAATACTATTTATTATATTTAACATAAATGCATTGTAGATCACCGATATTTGAAATATTTGTTTAAATAACTCTAACAGATATTTATGTGAATTTATTAATGCATTGATTGATGTTGGTGTATTTCTTATGATTTTCTATTTCAGAGCGAAAATTCGTTATTTCAGACAAACATGCAAAATATACTTCAAACTAACAGATAAACATAATGTAAAATTTATAATTTTTCATCATATAAATATGCATGAGATACCCATTTTGATTTATATTTATAGGCAAAATATAAATATTAACTTAAATTATAAATTTTCAAATAAAAAAAAATACAAATTTAACCAACATTACAAATATATCCTTACAATTTTAATATTACTATAATATAAATCACAAATTTCAATATTAATACAATATACCCCCCAGGATAGAATTTGAATTTTTAAAAATAATATTGCTGACGTCATCAAAACTTAACACCGTTATTAACGGTTGGGGGAATTTGTAAGAGAGAATGTAAATCTTAGAGGGGTATTCGTAATTTCTCAAACATCAGGGGGGTAATTTATAATTTTGTCATACCTCAGGGGGTCGTTCGTAATTACCCCTAATACTTAATTACTTACCCATAAGATCCGTTGTCTGTATTTTCAAGAAATAACTTAAATAAGTTTTTTGAATTTCTGCAAACGATAGGGTTTCTAAATTTTGAACAAGGTGTGTAACACCCCGTCTCCTCGGTAATCCAGGTACGAAGTCTCGGGAGAGTTTAATTCAGTAATTATGTGACTCGCATGCTTTACGTATCAATTTATAATCTATTTTAGTTATGTGCGCATTAGAATTTAATTAAATGCACTTGGACTCAATCGTCCAACATTTGCAAATTAAGGAACCTAATTGTAATTAGGGCGTTTTACCCTTCGTGGCTATTTGAGCTTGAGAGTTCGAATTCAAATTCTAACCTTGTCATTGAGTTCGTTTCGATGATTCGGATTCAATGAATTAACCTTTTATTTTCTAAGCCGTTTGATCGCCCTACCGTTTTAAAATTCGATCCTTTTGGACCAGACACCGTTTGACCCTACCCGATTTGGCCGGCCCGTTTCAGACTTAAAGGGCTGAAAATATCAGCCTCTCTCCCTCATTTCTCACGTGAGACAAGGAGAAGAGAAGAGAAGAGAAAAGTTTCCCCCTTTGGCCTTAAGCTTTGGCTCAAGCTCGTGCCCCGTCCAACCATCCGATCGAAGAACCAAGGTAACAATTGTACTCCTCTCGTTACGTGCTTTGATTCTATGTGTATTTTATGATATGAGTCCTTGTCTTTGTGGCTTTTTAGGGAAGATGATGAATAGTGCTAGGTTCGGGATTTGGTATGCTCGGGCTTGTTTCGGGAGGCCTAACTTGTACTTATGTGATTTACGTGTTATGCTTGCTTCGTGGTATGAATTTTGGGGTGTTTCGTAGTTGTTTGGGGTTGTTTTGATGTTTTGTTACTGTTCCCGACGACATGGATGTGCTGCTATGAGCTCGGTCGCACCCGCGACCGAATTATGCATAAAAATGGTCGCCCCCGCGACCATCCTCCAAGAGATGCCTCTGTTTTGCCTTAGCGGCCGCGACTGGTTTCTTGTGCAATTTTGTCGCGGCCGCGCCAACCTCATACGTGCCCCGTTTTGGCTGATTTTTGGTTTGTAGAAACCTTTTTGAGTCTAGAACATTCCCCAATTAGAATCACCTTAAAATTCGTTCTAGATTGTGATATATAACCGTTTTAAATTTGTGTCGCCACTTCATCGGAATTCTGCAATGGTCCAGATTCAAACCTACGCCATTTTCGCCTCCCTTTGAACCACGATTCGAGCCACCTACCATTGGAAAGATATTTGTGTATAGTTTCATTTCCAAGAAACAAAACTTAATTCCCATTTCTCAAACTCAAGTTATGATCGTTTTCCTTCAGCTTGTCCATTTCAGAAAATTTCTAGCTTTTGCCCGTTTTTGCTCGGAATCATTTCTTATGCTTTTCTTCCAATTTTCTTGCACCTTTTCGCCTCCAAACCCATTCCTAACTTGTTATATCTTATGTATGTGTATGTATTTGTTCTTTTTATGCATTTTATGTTTCTTAAGTAATGTGACTTGTCTGCACGAATCGCATATGCGCCTTGTTAGGTGTTTAGATGCTTCATTACGCAATTAATTGTGCACATGAACATGATTTAATGCATATTATAATTTGTTAAGCTATGATATGTGTCTTTTTGCACGTCTTTCATGAATTTGATACGTGTATGAGCTTTTTACTAAGTATTTACATCTCTTACGTGACTAAGCATATGCCGTGCGTCCATATGGTTCATCCTCGATTCTAAGTCCTGCATTTTATCTTCAGTTTGTCCAGGTGCACCCGGGGTGGTGTTTCGTGATCCGAGTTGACTCCGGGGTTAATTAATTGTCTCGTTCTTGGCCACATCGGTGTAAGGTGAGGTTAGGTTATAGTTAAACCCTAATGAGATGTGCTCGTTTTCTAGGCATACGAACTATAACCTTACTTATATGTAAATATGTGCGAGATATGTAACTTTATGAATTTGTCATATGTTTTCAAGTATGATACGCTATGTATGAGCCTATGTACGCTCTTTTAGATTCGATTTGAATTGTAATGTTTTGCAACATTAAACCACGCTTCAAACCGTGTGCCTCTTATGAGCCGGGAGATACGAGCTAAGGAGTATGTTGATAATTTGACACGAAGAGGTATGTAAAGCGTGGTTGTTGCCAGGTAAGGTTGTTAATGTTACGTAATGATACGTATATAATGTGTTGTAGCGGGTTAAGTAATGTAATGAAATGTATTGCACTGATTGTAATGTAATGGTATTGATGGGCCCCGGAGTTGTGGGTAAGGGAGAACCGGGACGGCCATAGGGTCGCCGGTTATGACCCTTGTACACATCTCCACAGTTAGTCCGGATTACTCCTGAACTCGCCAGGAGGTTTGGTGGGGGATGGATATCCTGAGGGTTGAGAAGCTTGCACTCCCCTCGATTGTAATGGATGACTAGGGTCGCTCAACCCTTCCATCGCCGGAGAAGGAGGTTAATGTGTAAGTATGTATTCGTTTGATTTCATTTGCTTGCTTGCTTTAGTCAGAGGAGCCCAGGATGGGACTAGGTACTCGTACCCGCCGAGTTACGTATGTATGCTTGTTTGTTGCAGTTCGTGAAACGGGGATAGACTCTTAAATAAGATAAAATATGGTATTTTCAAATGTTAAGATATGACTTGGAATGATTTGTTACGTTCGAACGTTTTCTAAGTTCATATAAGTTGATTTAAGTTTATTTTGCTTTGTTGAGACCCCTATATATATATGTATCACGGGAAAAATGATTTGGCGTACAAAAACTATCTCTGAGTTCACGAACCGTGTGTGAATAAATGTGTTATGCTCCTTTATATATATGTAGCGTGCGTGTGTCGCCCCTCACTCAGTCGAGTTAAGACTGACCCCTCCCTCTTTATGTTTTTAGTTTGCAGGTTGCTTTGGAGGTTCGTGCTAGGCGGAGTCTGTCAGGTTGTAGAGTCCGTTTTATGTCGGGTCCTCTGTTAGTTTGCATTTCAGCATTTTGTATTTGAACTTTTGTATAAGTTATAGGCTTCGATATGAATGATAATTATGTAATGGTTATTATATTCGGGACAGGCTTCTAGGAAACAGATTGAACCTGTTGTGCTTGTGTTTTGAATTGATGGAACTCGGGACAGGTTAGGACAGGTACTCGGAGATAGTTGAACCCGTTATTCGATTTTGATTGAATTTTTATATGCCACTTTCAAGCTTCCGCAGTTATGCATGATTGAGTTGTTGTTCTTGGGGTCTACGTTCCGCCTAGCCAAGGAGTGTGTTGGGTTGTCTTTCGTTCCCCTAGGCTTGGTTCATGTACGGGTTCACTATCTCGTATGTGAATTGGGCTTAGGTGCAGGGGATGTGGTGACCCTGCGTTCGGGGTGCTACAAGGTGATTTAAACTCAATGTACTAACCCCCGAGTACTTTTTGTGTTGGGTTATCAATATGCTATGTATTTAGTAATTTTACGTTGAAATCATAATGAGAAGATGAATAGATCAAAAGTAGATAAGTTATCCGTTTATTTCTCATTTTTTTATTATTATAGTTCATTGAATTTTAATTTGTATGGTATTATAAGTTCCTCATCTTTTGAAATAATTTCTCAATTATTTGAGATATGTATAGTTTTAATCATAGATTTTTTTACCAATATTTGGACATAATAATATTTATATGTTGCAGTATTTTAAATGATTTTTAAATTTATTGACGAAAGATTTTAGGGATATTAATAAATCACTATGCCTAGAAAAGCAACTTCATCTAAAAAGGAAATGTTTTAGGTTCAAGTTTATAATTTTTTTTTTTAACTTAATATAACTTTCATAATATGGAGATTTTTCTATTTATATTATTCGCAACTTTATAAAATGTTATTTTGTTGAAGTATCAATTTAATCTCAGATAACAGTGAAAATGAAAATTCTAATCAATGTAAAATAATTTCAAACAATTTTAAACTAATACATTTTAGTACATTATAATTTAGTTTGAAATTTTATTTTGAAGATCAATCATGAAAACAAAGACTAGAGCTACAATGTATGAAACATTCAAGTTTTTTTTTTTTAATTGATAAAGCAATTGAAACTAGAGAGAAAAGAAAAATTGTAGAGATTCGATCTAATGCATCCCAAAAAAATAAATTTGCAAAGACCCTTCCTGAATTGTTAAAAGCTTTACTACGTCCCCAAAAATGTAAAGGTAAGTATTTCTGATAAAAATATTTAAATATTTAATCTAAAATTTATTGCTAATTGATATGATTATCTATTGGATATCTATGTATATGTCAATTGATATATGATCCTATATGTTTTGAATTGCATGAGTTCCCACATATGTGTTTTTGCCGATATTATGATGCTAAGAAGTTTTAAACGAACCTCCAATATTTTTTTGCGATAATAGAAAGATCAAACTTGCAAGCACTAACAAATAGGTTGAAAATAAAAAATTCTCTCTCTAATGGGAGTCTTGGTCTCTCGTCTTGAGAGCTCTTTCACTTCCGATTCCCAGAATTCTACTTCTCTTACTGTGTAGTTTTGCTCTCCGTTCAGTTGGTCCAGTGTTGTTACTCCGCTTTTTGACTCCCTCCTTGCTCTCTCTCTCTCCCTCCCTCCCCTCCCCTCTCCCTATCCTTATCCCTCTTCCCCTTTCTCTCAACCCCTTTTCTTCGTGTTTTCGTCCCATCGCTAATCTTCTTCTTGTGTCATTCTTTTGCAGGTTACACCATCGGCTTCGTTGGGACAACTCTGTCTCGTTTTCTCGTTGGGTGGCCACTGTGAATGACTTCAAGTCAGTCAAGCCCAGAGGTCATGGACCAAGTACGGCAATGGCTGAGTAAGGCTTTGTCTCTGACAGAGGAAGAAGAATCCACCGTTGTCATTCCTGATGCAACATGGGAAGGAAAAAATAGTGAGAATGCTTTGTGTCTGGTGGGGAGGATTTGATAAAAGTAAAAGAAGACATAGGTTTGGGAAGATTTCTGGAATTAATCTCTGTAATTCTGTATTACAATACACTAGGGAAACTATACAATATATATTGTAACATATCTACATAATTAAGGAAGGTCAATAATTGAATCTAATCAAATCCCTAATTACATGTTTCCTTTCTTAACACTCCCCCTCAAGTCGAGTGTCGGATCTCCGATGCTCAACTTGCTCAAAACCTCACTGAATATCCTCCCGTTTACTGCCTTCGTAAGAATGTCCGCTAGTTGATCCTCGGAACGTACAAATGGAAGATTAATCACACCTTCTTCCAACTTTTCCTTTATAAAGTGTCTATCAACCTCGATGTGTTTGGTTCGATCGTGCTGAACCGAGTTTTCTGATATACTGATGGCTGCTCGCAGGAAATCCAACCTCTGCCAGTAGCTTCCTAAGCCATAACACTTCAGTTAACCCTCGTGGAATCCCACAAAATTCTGCCTCTGCACTCGACAAGACCACCACTTTTTGCTTTTTGCTTTTCCAGGTCACTAAGTTTCCTCCCACTAGTGTGAAATATCCCGACGTTGACTGCCTATCCACTGGGTTGCCGGTCCAATTTGTATCGGTGTAGGCTTCGATGTCTAGGTGTCCATGTTTCTGATACAGCACACCTCTTCTCGGACTATCTTTTAGGTACCTACACACCCTGACGGCAGCATCCATATGATCTTTTTGGGGTTGATGCATGAACTGGCTCAGAACTCCTACTGTATATGACACATCAGGCCGAGTGTATGCCAAATAGATTAGTTTCCCAACTAACCGCTGATACTGTCCCTTAGCTATCTCCTCTGTCCCCTCTATTATCTTGAGTCCGTGGTTAGCAACCATAGGAGTATCTGCTGGTTTACAATCTAGGAGTCCAACTTCTGCCTGAAGATCAAGTACGAACTTCTGCTGCGATATAAAGAGGCCTTGCTTCGATCTTAACACCTCAATCCCTAGGAAATACTTCATTTCCCCCAAATCCTTCATTTCAAACTCCTTGAACAGATTCTTTCGGAGGTGTGCAATTTCCTCGGAATCATCTCCAGTGATAATCATGTCATCTACATAAATAATGAGACATGTTACCAGCCCATGTCTCCTTTTAAGGAATAAGGTATGGTCCGAATTGCTCTGACTGTAGCCATACTTCTTCATAGCTACTGAAAACCTCCCAAACCACGCTCTAGGTGACTGTTTTAGACCATACAGTGCTTTCCTCAACCTGCATACCTCTCCTTGCTTGTAGTCTTGAGTAAACCCCGGCGGGGGTTCCATGTACACTTCTTCCCTGAGATCTCCATGTAGGAACGTATTCCTGACATCAAATTGAAGGAGTGACCAATCTCTGTTGGCTGCTATTGAGAAAATACCCCTGCTTGTATCAATCTTAGCAATGGGAGAGAACGTTTCTGAATAGTCAATGCCGTAGGTCTGAGTGTACCCCTTCGCCACTAGTCTGGCCTTATACCTCTCAATACTGCCATCTGCCTGATGTTTGATGGTAAAGACCCATCGACAACCGACCACTTTCTTCCCACTGGGTAACTCACACTTCTCCCAAGTGCCATTTTTCTCCAAAGCTCACATCTCGGTTTCCATAATCTGAACCTATCATCTGCCAATACTTCCTCTACTCTGTTTGGAATCTGGGCGGAGTAGATTGAGGCAACATATGCACGTGCTTGCTGGGATAAGTTTTCTTTAGCTAGATCGGCTATTGGATACTTAGGGGTCTTGCTCACATGTTTGGGCTCATACCGCTTCGGAGGCATTCCCCGATTCACCCGAGGAGGTAGCACATATCTGTTCTCCTGACTTGAATCTGTTTGTATCTCCCCCTGTACTTTATCATGCCCTTGACCTATATGGTTAGCTTCACAAGGTTCAAGGAATAGATTGTTGCTAATAGAACTACACTCACGTACCTCAGGGATACCAGTCTGAGTGATGGGGTCGTCAGAGCGAACTGAAGACTGTACTGTGTGTTGGGTCTGCTTGGTGGTTCCACCTACCTACTCTTTTGGGACTGTGTCGGGCCAAAGTGGTGGTATCCACCCCAGTGGGTCTAACTGCGGTTGTTGCTGACTCTCCCCCTGACCACTAGTCTAGGTAAAGAAGAACTCTGTTTCAAAGAAATCACAGTCCATAGTTGTATATAGGCGCCGGGTGGGCGGGTGGTAACACCGGTATCCCTTTTGATGAACCCCATACCCTACGAAGACACACTTAAGGGAACATGGATCTAACTTGGTCCTGTCAGATTTTGGAATGTGGACAGAGACCGAACACCCAAAAACCCGTGGTGGTAGAGCTAATTGAGATGGTATACTGACTCGATTTCCCAAGTGTTACAGGGGGTTTCAAGGTTCAAGGCTTTGGTAGGTAGGCGATTTATGAGATATATTGAAGTTGCTAAAGCTTTAGGCCAGAGATGTTTCGGGCAATGGGACTCAAGTATGATGTCCTTAGTCATCTCTAAGAGGTGTCGATTCTTATGTTCTGCTACTCCATTTGGTTGTGGGGTGTGTAGCGCCCCTATACACTACAACCCCGCACCAAAGTATCTCCCGAGTGGATGTGAGGCCTAGCACCCGAGAAACACTCTGGCGAACGGACAGTGCTATACAATATCAGAGTATTAAACACTGCAGCGGAAATCTTATAATTTAAAAAAACTTACAAAACTATGATAGGGGAATGCAATAAATAAGCCAGTAATGGCATAGTATAGATATCAAAAGTAGTGACCATGCCGTAATAGATAATTACAAGCTCAGAAGCATAACTTATTCTAAATAACCTTGACTATTATGCTAACGAGAAGACACACTAGGCTTCAAGATACCTTCTAGTAAGCGTCCGTTAAACCTGAAACCATGAGTTGTAAAGTGCGAGGGTTAGTCAAAGTGACTAAGTGAGGGGGGTAGTTGGAACTACATATATTTATACGTATAGGTATATGTGAAAAGTGTTTGACTATAAAAGTTGGAGTTTGATAATATTAATAAAATAATAGATTAATAGTATTATACCGGAAATCAATAAAATAATAATCAATACAAATATTTGGTTCATATTTATTTTGAGAAAAAGGGAATAAGGGGACTGGGTATCAGATTCTTGAAAATATGAACCATACGACAATAAAGTATTAATGCCCTGCAAGTAGGCGTTCTCCATCCTTTACTCCTTAAACAGAATAAAATCAGAAATAACAGAATCAATCCAGCCTTTTTCCTCCATGATCTGTCGGGAGCAACCCCTCGAGATCCAGATACAGACAGAGGGAGGGACGTACCTTTCCCGTCACTTAATGTGGAATAACTAACCTCCAGTTAAACCATCATTAAGATCAGATTTGGCGGCAGGTATAGTAATAGACGATGGCCCTTGCCACCCGGCTATTAGTTCTACCGTACCACCGGGCCCAACAGATACAGATACAGATACAGATCTTGCATTTTGGATACAGAATTGAGTTACATCATATCAATACTCGCCAAAATGAACTTGAGTATGATATGTTTGTAACATATACTTGAACAAGGATTTTGTTTTATATAATAGGATAATAGATATCCTTATATCTGATATTTCCCAGAAAGGGGATAATACTATAATTAGGGAAAATAAGACTGAATCCTTATTAGGATAAATAATAAAATATTTTATATGTAGACTCATGATCCCAGTTGAAAATATTTTAACCTCACCTGCTACGATACAGAATCAAGTAAGGTATTCGGGGTTCCACTGTCCAGACCTAGTTCCTGAAAGTAGTGAACTACTACGGACTTAGAGAACTAGGTTCTTTCTACACTAATGCGACACATGAATGAGTACAATTAAGGCATATTGTAACAAGGAGTAACAGTAAGGTACAGGAAATTCGGTAATCTAGAATTGAAATATTATTGTAAAACACACTGATACCAAAGTCATACAACTGAATTAACCAAGAAATTCTTATTCAATTTATAAATCCAAATTAAGGTTTATTTTTAATAAAGGTGAACCCGATTTTGAAAGCGTTATTTAATCCCCGATTTTGAAATCATTAGACAAAAGTCCTTTCTTAAATAAAACCAAATTTTATTTTATATTAATTCTTGAAATTACTACATGATATTATTGGTCAAAATTCATATTTAAAGTCAAAAGTCAAAGTTACTATTGAAAAACGGTTACTATTTAAACATAGGGGATTAAATACTTTTAAACATAAAATCAAACACACACTTACACACACTAGCACACGGTACACACATATTTCAAGAACATCAAGAACATGTTTTTCATCATGTTTGAACATTCATAAGATGTTTTAGGCATTCTTGATCAAATTCATAGTCATAACATAAGATTAAAGAACAAATGAGCATAATATATAAACTTTTCATGAAATATGATTCATAAACAAATTCCTAAACATGAATTTATTCAAATCTTCAAGTATTCATAAATGTTCTACACATGCTTGATTATATTCATGTTCATAACATAAGATTTGAAGCATAATATAGCAAAATATATAAATTCTCTATGAAAAATAAATGTAAATAAATTATTCTAGGCATGAATTTAATCAAACAAGATCATAATCATTTAAATACATACTCACATTATATCATATCATAATTCATGCATTTAATTAAATAAAATTCCATAATGTGCACACATTGTATTTAAAACTAACAATTATGCACATATTTCATAAAATAAAATCCCTAAAGCATAATTTAATTAATCCTAGACATGCTACTATTATTATTATACTAAGAACATAATATAAAGCATGAAATAATAGAAGAAAACATACCTTAGAGAGAGAGGGGAGGGAATGGCGTGAGGTTGGGGAGAAAAGAGAGTGATTTTGTGTATTGATTTGTGAGTTATAAATGAGGCTTAAGGGGGTATTTATAGGTAGTCATGAGGGGTCTCTAAGCAATAAATGAAAGTTTAAGGGAGATGTGGATGTCTCCTAATTCATACAAATGCTTGGTGATTAATTAGGAGATGTGGTTAAATTATATTATGAACAAATGCTAGGTAATTAGTTAGGAAATGTGGAGAAATTATGTTCATTTAATTAATCCTTCTAGAAGAGCATGAGGTCATGGATGATGTCATCTTGAAATAGAAATAAATGTAAAATTTATTCAAGAGTCGAGAGGTAAAATCTTGAAGTAGTGAATTAATGAAAGATCGAGTGAAAAACGGGCTTCGTTTTGATTATAATTGTGAAATATTTAGACTTTTCGTTCATAAGTTATGAATAATAAAGATGATGAAAATCATAGGAGAATTATATAAACGAAGCTATAATAAAGTTTAGAGTTTGGGAAAATCACTATAATGTAGAGAAAAATTCAAGGATCGTTTTAAGTACAATTTCGACTCTTGAATAAAAGCTAATCGTTTAAAATAAAATGGTGATTTTTAGAAAGAAAAATATTTATAAAATATGCTATGGTGAAATCGAGTTTTTGGTAAATGCATGAAAATTCATAAAATAATTTGAGGATCGTTTTGGTTATAATATTGAATATCAAAAAGTAGATGAGCAAGGATTTATTTATGATCGAATCATAAACTAGGGTTTTCGCCGGTTTTTGACACTACGGGAGTTAGGATGGGAATTATGGTTCACGGAGAGTATCACGATCCTCGAAATAATGTGAGAATTCTTTTGGTTACAATATTGGGTAGTGAAAGTGCTTCGGGAAACGTAGGAATATTTTTGAGCCGTAGGGGTATTTTCGTAATTTCCACCCTAAAACTGTAGGAATGGGTTTTGAAGCATATAAAAGGGTTTTAGGTGCTAAAAGGGAATGAATACTAGAATTCTAGGATTTTATGAGAAGAGTTTCAAGGTACGAGTTAAATAAAGGAAATAATTAAATCTACGATCATTTAATTAAAGTGTAATACATAAAAGCACATAAGTCACATAGAATGTAACGCATGAAGAGAATAAATAAGGACCGAGATTATAAGTGCTTCTTGAATAACCCCTTTACTTTACCTTTTCCAACTCGGCCCAGGTTAGGGCTGTTACAATCCACCCCCCTTAAAAAGAATCTGTCCTCAGATTCTCATTTTGTCATAAAATAATTTTGATAGTATTTTTCATCCTTTTCTAGGATGATCTCGTATTTTGTCATTAATAACTTCATAAACTAGGGGGTAGGAATGATTACTAGCCCAGAGGGGAAGTGTTTATATATATATATCATAATGACCTAAATCCCTATAAGAGGCACTCAGAAAATAAATAAGCACATAATTGTAATGCAATGAATGAATGCATGACGCCAGGGTCATAGGACCTTAACTGGCGTGTGAAAAACATGTACCGTACGCTTCACATTACTTGAAGGTTTGGGATGCACATCTCCGTCCACAGCATAGGCCCTGCCTTTTCCTAATGGATTTCTTGAAGTTCCGACAATAATTTTTCCTCTCCTTGGTTGCCCTTGTTTGGCTTTCTTTGGGCATTCACGGATCTGGTGTTCATCACTACCACATCGCAAACATAAACCGGCCTTTTTCCAGCAATTCTCTTCAGTATGTCTCGGCCCGTGACAGAAGTCACAAATGGTTTCATCTTGGACCTTTAGGGGAACTTGCGAGGATTGTTGTTGGGTATGCCTAGATTTCTTCTTTTGTATATGAGCAATTTGGCTGGCAACTCGTTTCTCTCCTCGTGGTAGTTTATCATTAGTTGGGTTTTGATGTTTTGAATTCAGGCGACTACTCTTGTGTGTTGCCTCAGTGTTTAGGGCTTTATCCACAGCCCAACTATATCCCTCAATATCAAAAGGAGCTAATGCCCATCGTAGGTCCGGTTTCAATCCATCAACAAATCTCTTTTGGTTACAATATTGGGTAGTGAAAGTGCTTCGGGAAACGTAGGAATATTTTTGAGCCGTAGGGGTATTTTCGTAATTTCCACCCTAAAACTGTAGGAATGGGTTTTGAAGCATATAAAAGGGTTTTAGGTGCTAAAAGGGAATGAATACTAGAATTCTAGGATTTTATGAGAAGAGTTTCAAGGTACGAGTTAAATAAAGGAAATAATTAAATCTACGATCATTTAATTAAAGTGTAATACATAAAAGCACATAAGTCACATAGAATGTAACGCATGAAGAGAATAAATAAGGACCGAGATTATAAGTGCTTCTTGAATAACCCCTTTACTTTACCTTTTCCAACTCGGCCCAGGTTAGGGCTGTTACAGGGTGTGTGGGCAGGAAGTCTGGTGGATTGACCCGTGGTCCCGAAAAAACTGTTTTAAGGTTGAGTTTACGAATTCCCCTCCCCCCTCCCCAATTATCTGATCGGAGGATTTGGATGGTGGACTTATACTATGTTTGCACCATTTTATAAAACTCCATAAATTTCAAAGGGATTCAGATTTATTTTTGAGAAAGTAAACCTATACCATTCTTGAACAATCATCGACAAACAACACAAAATATCAAAAACCATGGTCACCCGTGCTTGGGGTAGGGCCCCACACATCAGAATGTACTAAAGAAAAAATATTTTTAGCCCTAGAACTCGAAGTAGGAAACGACTATCTGTGACTCTTTGAAAGAATACAAGTTTCGCAAGACAACTAACTACTTTGCGAAAAAAAGACTAGGAACTAAAGATTGTAGATACCCTAAGGACGGATGTCCCAACCGCCTGTGCCACAACCACTGTTGGCGTTCCACTGTCCCGTGAGCAAGCGCTGCAGTTCCATGTTGAGCTACCTCGTCCGTATAGTACAGTATACTCTCTTCAGTACCATGCCCAATCACTCTCCCCGACTGAATATCCTGTAGCAAACAGAAATTGGGATACATCAGGACCATACAGTTTAATTCCCTTGTCACATGACCGATAGACAATAACTTGCAAGATAGATCTGGAACATATAGACAATTATTTAATTTCAACTTGGGAGAAATATCTATAGTTCCCGATCCAAGAGCAAAGGAAAAACCGCCTGTACCATTCTGTATTGCCGTTGTATTAGGAGAGGTGCTGTTGGAAAAATCTGTCTGATCATACGTCATAGTGTGGGTGGCTCCACAATTAAAAAGCCACCGAGCACTTTTGTTTGCTTATTTTGTACCGCTAAGAAGAGCTGGCCCTGTATCACCACAAGCATCTCATGTACTAGTAATGTAACATTTTTCCTGACATTCTTTAATATCCAGATTATTTGGTACAAGTGTCAAGTCCCTTTTTAGCAAATTATTACAAGAATAAAACTGGAATTTAAAGAAGGTGAGAGAGGCACTTGAGGGCTTTTTGGGTTTTTCACCAAATTACCCCAAATACCTAATTGCTGCTGCACATTCTCGCCACTTTCTCCAGCCGCAATTCTTCTTCCATGCGTACTCTCTCCTTTTCCCAGATGTACGCCAGCCATCCCTGCAGCGGCGCTGTGCGACTGTGGTGCCACTCCCGGCGCGGCATCAGTCGCCTCTGCCACCACCCCTATCGCGGTCCCAGATTCAGCCTCGATTTGGACTCTTGCCATGAATCTCGCTCCGGCGTAGCCCGGTACGACCCCGTCGCGCCGTCGGCTGCGCCACCCCTCGGGAAATCCAATCACCTCGAAACAGGTCTCCCTCTTGTGTCCGATGCGGCCGCACTTGTTGCATTTGAGGGTGGAGCGATCTCCTTTGCTATTTCCACCGCCGGCTTGGGGGTTTGGTGTAGGGTTCCATCGCGACGGCGGTCTGGATCTGAGCCCAGAGGAGTCCGCTGGCGAGTTTGACCTTTGCCCTCTCTGTAGATGGTTCTTTGCGACAAGAACTGTCCCAACCCCGGTGAGTCCCGCCGATGATGATACCCGGTCTACACTCATAATCTCGCGTCGTGCTGATTCTCGTCGGATGGTGGCGTACGCCTTCTCCACCGACGGTAAGGGGTTTTCTTTCAAGAGATCCCGCCGCTCTGTGTCGTAGCGGTCATCTACCCCGGCGAGGAATTGAAAGAGGCAACTTTCGGATCTGAGGCGGTTGAAAGTCATGATATCTCCTTCACATGTCATCGGATTTGGTTGTCGGAGTTCTATTTCTCTCCAAATCCTCTGGAAATTACTGTAGAACTGCTCAATCGAATCACTACCCTGTTTCATGCTATGTGTCCGAATGGTGAGATCGAAAATTTGGAGGCTGTCTCACCGTGACCGTACATTGCCTGTAGCCCTTCCCACAGGGCCTTTTTCGTGCGGTATTCGGCATAATTCACCACTAGACTTGGTTCCATATTGTCAAGAATCCATGTACACATGACTAGATCCATCTGCTCCCACTGAGTGTAAGTTGGGTCCGCCGCCGCTAGTGGTGGGGGAACTCCGGTAAGATGGTTTAATCTCTCCCTACCCCCGATTGCCATTCTCATCAATCGAGCCCATAGAGAGTAGTTAAATTCGTTCAATTTGATGCTAATTGAAACTGTTTGGGCGAAAGTTTGCTGATTTGGATGGTTTTGGACTTAGTTAGGCTGCAGATTCTGGATTAGGTTGGATAACTGAGCGGTTAAAGAATCGACGGGCTGCTACGATTCCTTGTCAGTGCTGGCTATTCTACTGA
Organism: Lantana camara; assembly: GCA_037501455.1. Classification (NCBI taxonomy): domain Eukaryota; kingdom Viridiplantae; phylum Streptophyta; class Magnoliopsida; order Lamiales; family Verbenaceae; genus Lantana; species Lantana camara. Next base: position 16,159,116 of record CM074860.1, read on the forward strand.
TCTCGGCCATGGTTGTAGAAAGGTAAGGGTAACTGATGAGCAAGATTCGGATCCGTTACAGGATCGTCGCCCGCTCTGATACCATGATAAAAGTAAAAGAAGACATAGGTTTGGGAAGATTTCTGGAATTAATCTCTGTAATTCTGTATTACAATACACTAGGGAAACTATACAATATATACTGTAACATACCTACATAATTAAGGAAGGTCAACAATTGAATCTAATCAAATCCCTAATTACATATTTCCTTTCTTAACAGGATTTTTATTAGGAAATTGGTCAATTTTGAAATTATGAAGCAAACTTTAACCAAAGCCATAAATCCCGTCAAGGGAATGGCCATTGTCAGAGCTGGTGAGAACAGATTCATTATGAGATTTAATCACAGGCTTGATCATAAACTGGCGACTGAAGGAGCACCATGGCATTTCGATAAGGCCCTATTGATTCTCAATTCGGTGGGTGAGGAAGAAGATCCAGGGGACGTCAATCTGGATTGGTACCCCTTCTTCATGCATATAAATGGTATTCCCTTCAATAAACTCACGAGAGAAATGGCAGAATTTATCAGCAACAAAGTGGGCAAGTTCATAGACGTGGGTTTTGAGACAAGAGGACGACGGAGAGCTGATAGTTTACGAGTTAGAGTCGAAATCTTCATGGCAAAACCCTTTCCCCGTTGTCTGAAACTGCAGAACCCAAAAGGTAGAGATTTGTTTGTTACTTTCACGTATGAGCGGCTCCCTAATTTCTGCTACCTTTGTGGTTTATGCGACCACACAGAAAAAGTTTGCAAAGTCCGTTTTGAAGACAATTTCTCCGACCCCAGCCCCAATTTTCCTTATGGTCCGTGGCTACGAGAGTCACCATCGAAAATCATCTTCAACGGTAAGCCATCGTCGGCCACCGGAAAGCCTTTTTTTCAGAAGAAGGACGTTTACCAAGGTAGATGGCAGAAGGATCTCTATTCAGAACGATGTCAGAAGGATTCACAGAAGAATATGAATATTTTAATGAAAGATTGCGTACTTAACCCCGTTGTCCGTACCCCTCCTAACTCAAAACCCATACCAACTCTGGAAAAAAGCCTATCCCAACAAAACACCTTACCTCACCTACCTAACAAATCTGATACAGATCTATCCTCCAAATAATTTCCTATTCAAAGGAAATTTGATATCTCACCACAATACGTCTCTAATCTCCCAACTTTAGCTCGTCCCCACAGGAAATTCACCACTAAAAAATCTCCTCCCACCCCTCCAAGTTCGTATACCGCTAAAACGTCGAAGCGATCCCTTCCCCTTTCACCCGGAACCACTTTTCCCTCACATTCAAAGCTGGCGAAAGTTTCCCCTTCTTGAATCTCCTCCCCTATGTTGGATGCAACTTCTCTATTGGCAGGTGCTTCTGAGTAGCCCTACCAGCAAAAATAAGTCTCTTATCATGGAGCTCTCGAGGCTTGGGGGGTTCCCGATAAGTTCAAGCCATCCGCTCCCTGATCAAGGAGCATAACCCCTCAATCCTCTTTATTTGTGAAACTCAGTGTCATCAAAGAAGGGTAGAAAAAATCAAAGAGATTTTTTATTGGTTTCGTGTTTGAGTTGATGCAATTGGAAAGAGTGGGGGCTTAGCCCCTTTTTTGGTGAAAATATATTGTTGTTACTCTTCAATCGTTCTCTCGAAATTATATCGATGTGCTTGTGGGTTGTATTGGAGTGGATCCTATCTGGAGGCTTATCGGTTTCTATTGGGAACCAGATAAGAAATTTCGTTCTCGTACGTGGAATCTTCTGAAGTGTTTGAGTAAATAATCCAACTATCCCTGATTAGTTTTTGGGGATTTTAATGAAATCCTTAGTAACTGCGAGAAGCAAGGTGGGGTGCCTCGAGCTCCAGGCCTTATGGCCGTGTTTCATCGGGCTCTTGACAAGACTGGTCTTTTGGATATGGGGTTTGAAGGATATCGGTTTACTTGGGGCAATAACCACGAATCGTCATCCATTATTAGGGCTAGATTGGACCAGGCCACTGCCAGTTCCTCTTGGATATCTCTCTTCCCTAATGCTCGTGTGATTCATGTTCCGAATCCATGTTCTAATCATTGTTCCATTGTGATTGAGCTCTCGAAGAATAATTTTGGTTCGAAGAAGAGAAGACGGGCTTTTCGCTTTGAAACTATATGGGCGCGGGTGGAGGATTATGAAAAGATTGTCTCCAACTCTTGGATTAATGATACTTGTGACTCGGCTATTCGATCTACCCTGGAAAACTTTGATAACTGCAGGATTGGTCTTCTGAATTAGCGTCAAAGCCAAGTCAAAATTCCAGATAAGGAGATCAAGAATCTGGAAGCAACCTTTGATAGCCTCCGGATGAGACATATAACTGGTGAGTTGAAGAAAAAGGAAGTGTAAATTTAGGGTCGTATTAATGAGTTAGTGAGACAGCTTGAAATCAGGTGGAAACAAAGATCAAAATCCCACTGGTTGAAGAAAGACGATCGGAATACCAAATACTTTCATAATAAGACTTCTAAACGGGGTAACTAATAATAAGATTGATGGTCTCCTAAATGAAGAGGGTAAATTCTGTTCTGAGATGAAAGATATTCAAGGTATTATTGAACGTTAATTTTTAGCTTGTTCTCTTCTTCCAACTGCCCGAAGTCGGATATAGAGAAACTCATTCGTTTGGTTCAAATCCCTAGGCCCCGATGGGCTTCCCCCGTTTTTCTTTCAGAAATTCAGGCATGTTGTGGGTCGTAATATTACTGCTTGTGTCTTGAATTTTTTAAACAAAGGTATCTTTTTGGATAAACTCAACTTTACTCATATTGTTTTGATACCCATGTGCCCTCTAAAGCACGGACACGCCTAAAAAATGGCCCGTGCAGTGTCCGACACGTGTCGGACACGGACACGGCCCGGACACGGCTCGGACACGTGTCGGACACGGCTGAAGGAGTGTCCGAAAAAAAAAAAAAAAAAAAAAATTGGGACACGGTGTCTGACACGGCGAGGTGGAGTGTCGGACACGGCTCGGACACGGCGGAGCAAATTTGATCATTTTTTTATGCTTTTTTTAATATTTTTTGAATTTTTTGGAGAGAAAATTGAAATAACAAAACTTATTTTAGTTTTTAATATTATATATTTATATAAATATTTTATGTTATATAGATTATACTTATAAAATATTTTTATTTTTATATAAAATATCTTTATTTATATATAAAATATATTTATTTATATAAAATATAGCCGTGTCGAAGCCGTGTCGTGTCCTAAGATTTTGAAAAAATCCGTGTCGCCGTGTCCGTGTCGTGTCGTGTCCGTGTCGCCGTGTCCGTGTCCGTGCAACATAGCATGTGCCACAAGCTTACTTTAATTTCTCAATTTAGACCTATTAGCTTGTGTAATGTGGCTTATAAAATTGCTTCAAAATGCATTGCTAACTGCATGAAGCCTATCCTAAATGATTTTATCTCAGTTTCACAATCGGCCTTTGTTCCTAAACGCTTAATTACTGATAATGTCCTTTTGGCTTTTGAGATAACCCATTTCTTGAAAAATAAGAATGGAGGCAAGGAGGATGGTTTTGCTCTAAAACTGGATATGAGCAAGGCATATAATCGGATTGAGAGGCGGTTCCTGGCCCGAATGCTGGAGAGGTTAGGCTTCCCTTCTTCTCTTGTTCATCTTATTATGATTTGTATCTCGTCCGTTTCATTCTCGTTTGTCTTAGATAGCTCTCAGTTTGGCTCTATAATTCCTCAGAGGGGCATCCATCAGGGTTATCCCCTATCACCGTATCTCTTTCTTCTTTGTGCAAAGGCTTTCTCTCTTTGTTTGCAGGACCTCGAGGAAAAAAGAATTATCCAAGGAATTGCCATTTCTTATAACGCTCCCCGAATTTCTCACCTCTTATGTGCAGGCGGGCTGATCTTGTTGCTTTTAGAGGAATTGCCAAGGTGTTGGAACTGTACTCCCGTGCTTCTGGACAGGTGGTGAATTTTCAAAAATCCTCAGTGGTCTTTAGCAATAATGTCCCCTCCGAGACTCAATCTTTGCTGGCTAGCATTTAGGAGTTGGGGGGGTTGCTGAAGAGTTTGATCTTTATCTTGGACTCCCATCGGTGGTGGGAAAGTCGAAGAAAGCGTTGTTTGCTTCATTGCGTGATAGAATCCGGATGAAAGTTAGTGGTTTTTTAGAAAAGAACCTTTCCAGACGGGTAAAGAAGTCTTAATTAAAGCAGTGGTTCAGGTAATTCCTTCTTATGCTATGGGGTGTTTCAAGCTTCCGGACTTTTTTATTAAGGAGTTGGACAGTTTCTCGGCCAACTTTTGGTCGAATAACAAAGACAAAAATAGGATCCATTGGCTTGCATGGGAGAAACTTTGCTTGCAAAAGAGCAGTGGTGGTTTGGGTTTCCGAAATTTTAAAGCTTTTAATTTGGCTTTGTTAGCTAAGCAAGCTTGGCGTATCATCATTTCACCAGAGTGCCTTCTTAGTAGGGTCCTCAAGGCTCGATATCTCCCTAATTCTAACTTCTTTGGGGTTGCTCTCGGTCATTCGCCATCTTTCACTTGGCGTAGCATTCTCGCCTCCAAACCAATTATTGAAACTGGCTCTAGATGGCGAATCGGTTCTGGAAATTCTATTAATATTTGGCATGATAGATGGCTCTCGAGACCCAATTCTTTTCGCCCTCATTATTCGTCAACCCGGTGACCCGACAATAGCTAAAGTTTCTCAAATTTTGCTCCCTAGCGGTGATGGGTGAAATTTGAAGGGTGTTGATGATACTTTCTGTAGTGATGATGCTCAACTTATTAGAAGTATTCCCTTGGGCCGACCTCTGAATAATGACAAATTGATTTGGCACTTTGATAAAAATGGTAAATTTTCGGTTTGTAGTGCTCACCATGTCGCCCTTAGCCTTGAAGGGGTGAAACGAACCACCTCTTCGATTTCCCTTACCAATCCCTTTTGGAAGAAAATCTGGAGTTTGCAAGTTACCCCGAAGGTTTGGGTTTTTCTTTGGCGTGCTTGTCTTGATATCCTCCCTACAGCTTTTAAACTCCTCTCCCGCCATTGTGATGTTGTTAAGTCTTGTCCGATTTGCTTTGAGGAAACCGAGGATGCGAAACACACATTTTTTGGTTGCCCTTTTGCTCGCCAAGTCTGGGTGATCTCGGTCCTTCCTTGGACTCCCATTTTGTAATTTTTTGGGAGAGTTCAAGAATGGATCGAAGCCGTTTTCTATTTTTTCGATGAGGGTGAACGGGCCAAATTCACGTTGATTTTGTGGGGATTGTTGTGGTTTCGTAATACGATTAGGACAGATGGTTGTAGTTGGTGTCCGGATGAGCTCATCACTTTTGCTCTCTCGATGTGTGACCCCTAATTTTCTCGAAGCTCTTCTTTCTCTCCCAATTTGACAAGTACTGTCCAGCAGGTTAGTTGGAGTCCCCTATTTCGGGCGTGATAAAGTTGAATGTTGATGGTGCGCTCTTTGTTGGGTCTGGTGAAGTTTGCTTAGGAATCATTGCCCGAGACCATCATGGGTTCTGTTTGAGTTGGTTGAGTGACATATTTGAAGGCTAGTTAGATCCTAAAAGTGTGGAAGCTTTGGCCATGGCCCGTGCCTTAGATTTTGCCAAAAAAAAATGGATGACCTAAAATCTTGGTTGAAGGGGATTGGCTTAATCTTATTAACAAAGTGAAGTCCAGTGAAGAGGATTGTTCTGTTATTGGTAATATCATTCAAGATATCAAGTTACTCTCTTCCTCCTTTGAGTTTTGTGAGTTTGTTTTTGCTAGACGTGTAGCCAGTAGTGTGGCTCACTCGTTAGCTCGTCATGCGGCTCTAGCCTGCGAGGGTGGTCCTATTCGTCCACCTATTATTCGTGATCTTGTTAGGGATGAACTTGTTGTTGCTTGAGCGGTGCCCTCATGTCTGAGGGTTTTCCCTGTTAAAAAAAAAAAAAAAAAAAGGGTTGAAATCTGCCATGAAAGCAAGCATAGAAGTTTTAAAAAAATGAGGAGCATCAACGAAATAATCCTGAAAGAAACAATTTATCATTGTCCGATGTTAAAGGAGGTAACTTCGGTAAAAGAAAATAATTATTCTAACTATATCTTCGTTATATTATTTTAAAGCAATATTTTTATTACAAGATAACGCAATAATATCATATTTTTTGGCCACATGAAAATACAAACTTAACTAATAATTGAAGAACATGTACAATTGCTTTAAAGCAAAATTCTGTTTCATGGAAAACATATTCGCATTATGGTATGAAGCTTGCAACATCTGTGTAAGACCAATCCAAAAAATAATACAAGGAATATATTTTTAAAATTGTATGAATGCCTGAACGGAAGCATCCCCAAGGTATGAATTATAAAATCATATAAAAGTTAAAATCATAATATACGACTTACTAAATTAAAATGTTCAAAAAATATAGATATCAGTTGACCTTAAACGCAGATGATGATAGTGAACTAGCAACAATCACACTATTTAAAAAAGTTGTTGAGCATACATCGAATGTCAAGTAACTAAATGTATTGAGGCAATGAGTAAGGTAAGATAAATAATTAAACTGAAAATGAAAAAATATATATATAAATTTAAAAAAGTGTTTAAATTTTGTAGAAATAAGATTCATCACTTCATTATAAAACTTTAAAAGGAACAACAGATAAGCAGTACAACTTTCTTTTCAAATTCAAAAAAAATGTAAAAATTCAAAACGGGATTTTATTTATTATTATAGAAGCTTTTGAAGATACAATAAAAAGTAGAGGAAAAAGAGCAAAGGAGAAGAACCAATTGGAAAACCACAATAGGCGACAAAAGAAAGAATAAGGCAAGGCAAAAGAAACAGCTGAAGAGGCCAAAGAAGAGCAAGGCAATATCAAAGATAAAGGAGGGGAAAAAAATAGGAAAAAGAAACAAAAAAAAAAAAGCAAAGAACCAACCAAAACAAAAAATATTCAGGGAGAAGCATAAAATAAGAAAGCCAACAAGTAGATACAAACTCTAGGAAAGATGCCCTTGTTCGATTTTGGTCCTGAACTTTTAACTTTTTTCACATTGCATCCTTTCTGATTCCACATTTCTCAATTTTAGTCCTCCGCATCCTACGTGGCAAAAGTTTGGGGATTTTTCTTAATTTTCCCTCCAAAATCTGAGTTAACATATGATGTGGATTATTAAAAAAAAAAAAAAAAATGCCACGTAATTACATAAACTATTTTTATTTAACAAAATACTCCTCTATTATAATTTATTTCTAATTTTACCCCAACTTTTCTAATTTTACCACTGTTGGTTCTTTGTCCGGATGAATTGGATGACGGGACTACCACGGTTCAACTAGTCTCATTGAGATGTTCGAAACGCGTACCAATTTGACCCCATTCCATCACCAGAAACGCCCGTTCGAGGTTCTAAAAGTCGCGCTACCGCTCCATCTTCAAATGATGATATCTCCGCCAATACAACATGTCAATCCTCGAGCCTACTCCCAATAGATTCCTCCAGAAGCGTACTAAAATGCCCATGCCGTGGGTGCTCCGATTAGATGCCGAAATCGCCGGAAACGAAGTCTGAAATTCGCGTCTGTTGCGTGTGTTGTTGGCCGCAACTTCTTCGGCCAATATATCCTTTGTCCGGCCATTTTAGGCCATGAAACCACTCCCAAGTTGTAGCTCTCTTCGAGTAGAATAATTTCCATACCTCATTCACCGGATTCCTTCACCGAAGCTGGCCGCACGACTCGTTCAAAGTTTCTGCTGATTTGAGCCACGATCAGCCATGTTTAACCAGTCATATCTCTTAAACCGTTGGTTGGATTTTAATTCCATCTGCATCAGCATGGTCCTTGCATCGCGGTGTTCGAATTACACTACTCATATGCAAAATTCCGTCGAGAAACGAGCGATTTCAGATTTTCGGTAATTACGTGGCATTTTTTTTAAAAGTATTAATAATCCAGGTCATGTGCCAACTCAGATTTTGGAGGAAAAATCCCCAAATTTCTGCCACGTAGGATGTGGAGGACTAAAATTGAGAAATGTGGAACAAAAAAGGATGCAATGTGAAAAAACTTAAAATTGTAGGACCAAAATCGAATAAGGACATCTTTAGAAGACAAAAAATGATATTTTCCCTATAATGAGTTTAACAGCATTTCTCAAGTTAAAAAATGCAACTAAAAACAAGAAGCAGCAAGAAAAGATACAGTTACAAAAGAGAATTAAAAAGGAAAAAAAAAAGAGATTCTCTTTGTATGATAAAAAAGAACAACAAGAAATATGTGTTTTCAGTTTCAAAGTTTAAAAAAATGTATGGAATACTCTTTTGGAGAAATTAAAGAATGAATTAATCAACCATTGCAAGCTCAAATATCGCACGACAATTACAAACAATTAAAATATAACAAATATAATAGATATAATTATAAAGGAAAAAAAAGACAATGAAAAATAACAAAAACAAAATTTACAAAAGAGAAAATTATTAAAATCATCCCGTAAAGTAGTCACTTTTAGTTTTAGTCCTAATAGTTGCTAATGTCTCTTTTTTTTTTTTTTTTTGAAAAGGATCCTCCCGAAGGAGGGCAGCCCTCAAAGGGCATTACAATCACCTAGAACCAAGTCCACAAGGAAAGATGGTAAAACCGAACAACCTTCGTAGGTCGGAGCCGCATTACGAGCTAACGCGCGATCCACAACATTGGCCACTCGACGCACAAAAAGGAAACGACAACTAGAGAAAGAAGAAGCATAAAGCCTAATATCATGTACAATGTTCCCAAGATCAGAATAATCAGCAAAAAGAGAGGAGATTTTGTTAATAAGATTCAGGCAATCACTCTCCACCAAAACATCCTTCCAACCATGAACCTGCGCAAACTCCAGGGCCTGTAAGACAGCCGCGGCTTCAGCAGCTTCGAGCTCTAGCGAACCTACAAAACGATCGCACTTCCAAACCAAACAACAACCCAGATGATCACAGGCTACCATCCCAACCTGTAACGCCCCGGTTTTTATTTATTAATATCTTATGTCTAAAATAATTTTATAAATTATATTTTACAATACTTTCATGAGATTTTATCAACTTATATCAAATTGAGAATTCCTTGCAAGACTTGAAAATATTTATTTCGTGATATAATTACCGAAAATGATTTAATTGTCAAACTTGGCCCATATGTTCATTCTTTTAAATTTCGGGACCAAATTGCATAACATTTTCAAGGACTCAATTGATCAATTTCCAAAGATTTCCATCCCTAGTTGCATGACTTAAAGAGTTGAGGGACTAAAGTGCAATTTATACATTTCACTTAAATCAAGGATGGTGATTCACGTACATAGCTTCCCCAAGCTTCTTCAATCATTTTTATCACAAAAATCACCAACATATTTGCTCCTTGCTTGCTCGGTTCTTCAAGAAGGAAAGGGAAGAAGAGATTTTACCATCACCATCAAGTTTGCTCAAGAAATTCCAAGCTTTTAAGCTCCAAATCATCCATCTTCATCTTCTTCATCCATTTCTTTCATTCAAGGTCACGAGGGCGTGGACGAGGAGCAGGCTCCGTAGAGCATATCCTTGTGTTATTTTGTAAGATAGGTGAGGTTTAGTTATTAATTATCTAGAACCCGTACATCCCTTATGTGAAGTTTCGCCCAAAAGGTATTTATAGTTATACTTTCTATAAATCATTGATCATTTCAAGTCATGTTCAAGCAAGCAAGCAAGCCATGTATTGTTTCGTGCATGTTTAGGCGAGTAGCATGACGGTTACGTTTGGGCCCTAGGGTAGTGACTAGAGCCAACCGGGAAAGCAAGGGCTGACGGGTAACTCTGGCGCTATCCTCACCATGTTAGGGGTCACCCCTGAATCCACTAGGAGGTTAGTGGAGGAAGGAGCTCCGGGCTTAGGGATTCATGTACCCTCTGCTCAATGAGATTGGATGTTGGGGCCTTGCAATCCCATCATCAAACCGGAGGAAGAAGGAGACTGGGGACGAGTCCGGCACCACGGATGCGCCTCGGGTTATTGCATGATCTCCATTTCATGAATGTGATATATGATTACACTCGCACGATTGCACGATAAATGAATTGCATGATCACCTATTGAATATTAAACAAGCAAGCATGTTAATGTACACTGGGAGTAAGGTTGGAGACCGCCCTCACTCGCCGGGGCCATGTATTGATTGATTGCACGAAAATGAATAAGTATTTAATATTGACAGTTGTATTCTCGGGCGAAGGATACCTTATCCCGAACTTATATCTATCTTTTGGAAACCTTTACCCGAGAGTATAGCTTGCATGTTAACTGCGCAAACATATACTTATGCCCCTCACTCAGTCTTCGGTAGACTGATACTTCACTTTTCAGGTACTTGAGAGCCGGTCGTGCTAGGCGGGAGTCTAGTCCAGTCTTGCATTGTCACGAGTCTAGCAGTGCACCATCATGTATATACTTTACTACTTCTCATGTCATGTCTATTGTTATCACATTTGGAATACTTGATTATGTATAAGAGATGATGATGTATTGATAATTAGTTGGTACCTATATGTATATATATGAATTAATGCTTCCGCTTTTAATTGTTGTACTTTGGTTTTGTATTGCTTTGGGGTTTAGTCCCGCCTAGCTCGTCTTTTCTTTCATTTGTCACCCGTTCGCTATAGGCTAGTTCATGTACGGATTGTCCATTTCGTAGGTGGATCGGCCTATAGTGCGGGGGTGTGGTACCTCCTCGTGTCCGGGGTGCTACATCTGAGGTGGTATCAGAGCCCGGTTGCAAAACCGAGGTTCTCGTGTCGTGTCGTGTCAAGTCTAGGTCGAACGGCATAGGATTAATTATTGATTGAGAGTCTTGCGTATTATTTGAATCTATTTGAATTCTTTGAATTAATTAGATTGTTTGATAACTTGTGTCTTGCATTGAGTTTTGCAATTTATTGTTAACCAATTGATCTTTAAATTATTTGAAATTATGTGCTTAACGTGTTTTATTTTAAAAACCTTGATACATTACCTGCTGCAATTATATTAAATTTGCATCGTGAGCATTAATTATGTGACTATTATGTGACATGAGCATGTCTTACCCACATGCATTTATTTCAAAGAAAGTTGTGAGTTGCAGGTTGTGGAAAGAATATCAGACCACGGCCACTTGCTCGACAATTTTGAACTACTATGGGATTTGAGAAGGGTGTGTAAGTTGAGATCAAAATCAAGGCGTGGAAGGAAAGTCAATTAAGTATGTCCGATTGAAGTACAAGCTTGGGGAATTACCTTTGGGTTTAAATCAGTCGGATTCAAATTTCTAACACGACAGCCAGAAAGATTAAACAACCAGTATGGAAATCAACATGTTCGGGATTCTACATTTGGCGAGCGATTCAAGGGTTGGAAGGAAAAGAAGTGTCGAAGATGCTTAAATCAGGGAGTTCTAAAATAAGGAAGAGATATTCTCGGGGTAATGGCTCTAAAGATTATCAACTAGGATGTGGTTGAATTGGAAGATATGGAGCAATAAGTGGAAGCATTCCAAATTCCGGGATCACCAACTCAGATCATCAATTCACAGAAAGTGTTACCAAGGAATTTTAGATTAAGGATCCAGTACGGAAAAGGTTCGAAGACAAGTTCATTAAGTATGATTCAAAGGATGGGATCCGGAACAAAAGATTTCACTGTTGGAAAATTGGACTACCAACGATGACGCGTCTACCGGGCAAGGAAGTCTATTTCATTCATGAACAAGGTGAAGGGAGAGTGGGATACTAATTATTCAAGATTCAGGGTGTTGTTAAATTGAGACTTAATTAACTGGAAAGCAAATTCAAGTAGGAAAAGAAGATCAACTCAATCGAGCTTGTAGTTTGGGATGATTTATTCATGGAAGGTAACAATCCTAGGACTCTATAACCGGGTGGAATGAGTTTATTTCCGGAATCAATTTGGAGGGCCGTGCAAGAGTGAGAATTGGAAGATTGGAGTACCAAACGAAAATGACAACGGATGATAAGGAATTTTGGAAGAAAATTATATGCTCAGAAATAGGTAAGTAAAAAGAAGAGTTCTATAACCGATTCAAATTGAAAGAGTAGACTTGAAGGGTTTTAGTCACGGTGGCAACTTGATGAATTAGGAGAATAACTGGAGACCCTTGGTTCGAGAAGGGTCAGGGAATTAATTCCATAAGTGGAACAGAAATGGAATTCAAGAGTTCTTGTTTAGGGATCATATAGTTACCCCAGTTAGCGCAAGGACAATTTTGGGATTTCAATTAAGAAAGGGATAAAGGAAGCTCAGCACTCCAGTGAATATGAAACTGAAAGACAATCATGTGAAGGCTTCGGTCTGGTGGGTATTTCCAGATCCAAGCTGAATTGTCGTGTTGCAAGGTTACGTTAAAAGAAATGAAGCAACAAATGGAAACGGTAAAGAAGGCAACGAACTACTAGGTAAAGGTTGGGTGGTCGAATGCAAATAAGGAAAAGGGAATTTATTCAATTCTTCAAACTCTTAAAGAGTAAACAAGGGAGTTTGGATCAAAGTGACACCGTGAAGAGTATTTGGGCAATAATTTGGGGAGCAGCTATTAAAGAGTAAGCTAGATGTTAATTCCATGAGCATAAAAGACTTCGGGTTTCAGAAATCATAATACTGAGCCGTGGGAATGTTCAAGCGAAGGTTAGATAAATTTGAAGAATAGAAGACCGTGGGGAAAACAAGAAATGATTACCAAGTTCAAGACCAGCTTAGGATTTAACAAACAAGGAATTTCATGTCGAGATAAATTCTTCCATTACTCCGGTGACAGGTTCAATGCATACATAAGCACGTGCATCATACGCTACTTTAATTTTAAATTTCCTTACATATATGTGATTCCCTCGATTGAACTTAATTGCTCCACTGTGCTGAGTTATTACTTCTGAGTGTATTACGTGCATTGGCATGTTAATTCAACATGCATGTTCAGTGTCTTGATTACAGGATGTCTCCAGGCCACCCTCCTCAGGAACAGGCACCTAGGGTTTCTTCACATTTACCCCCTCCGGCTCCGCCTCAGGAGTTCTTCGAGTTTTTGGTTCGTTTAGTAGATCAGAAGATAAAGGAGTATGTTTCCTCCGAGTCGCGGGACTTAGCATCACAGTCGGGCCAAATTTCGATGGCATTTAAGGAATTTCAAAACCAACCATCCTCAAGACCCTTTGAAGGAAACCAGGATTCCACCGGGTCACAACTCAAGAAAATCAAAAGAGTGTGGAAACTAACTCCAAGTGGCTCCCAAGAAAAGGGCCGAGGCACCACCTCGTTGGAGGCAAGAAGGTCTAATCCTCACCCCAGGCAGGCTTCAGGTCTGAAGTCGGAACAACTTTCTAGCAAAGGAAAGCGGCCTATCTCTTATCATACCCCGGCACCTCAGTAAAGATCTCGCAAGAAAAAGAAGCAATCACTTGGACAGAGTCCGGGAACTTCGCGTAACCCAGTTTCAACAACATCTTCCGGGAAACTTCTTTGCAGTTATTGTGGACGTGACAACCACACTTATGATGGCTGTAGGAAACGGTTGGGACTATGTCTCTACTGTGGGAGTGACGAGCATCACATCGACACTTGCTCAAGACTAGGAGGGAGATCTACCGGGGGTGGAAAATTACCAGTGCGAGCGCGGGAAGGCGTTCATGAGAGGGGAGTGCAAAATGTAAATGTGAACCTGGTCCGGGAAGAAGAAGGTATCAATTATATGTACGATACAACCAATGGTGAATGGTACATTTAACCATGCATACCATGTGCATCACCGATCTTATTGTTATAGTATTTAATTTCTTGTGCATTGTAAACTAATTACTTATGAGTGATAAGTATGTGATTAAATGGTTTAATTGTCTATATGATTCTAATTGTCTATGTAACATTCATGCCATTATTTTCGCTATCTACTTCTTGAACTACTTCAGTGTTTGTGAGAGACGGGGCTCTCTCCTTTTCTGTTAAGAGACGGGGCTCTCTCACTCCTTGTTGAGAAACGGGGTTTTCTCACTTCTTGTGAAAGACGGGGTTCTTTCATTCTTGTTCAAGAGACGGGGTTCTCTTATCACTTGTGCAGCATTTTAAAACTTGACAGTGGACCTGGGGACTAGGTCCTTTTAAGGGGGGGAGAGTTGTAACGCCCCGGTTTTTATTTATTAATATCTTATGTCTAAAATAATTTTATAAATTATATTTTACAATACTTTCATGAGATTTTATCAACTTATATCAAATTGAGAATTCCTTGCAAGACTTGAAAATATTTATTTCGTGATATAATTACCGAAAATGATTTAATTGTCAAACTTGGCCCATATGTTCATTCTTTTAAATTTCGGGACCAAATTGCATAACATTTTCAAGGACTCAATTGATCAATTCCCAAAGCTTTCCATCCCTAGTTGCATGACTTAAAGAGTTGAGGGACTAAAGTGCAATTTATACATTTCACTTAAATCAAGGATGGTGATTCACGTACATAGCTTCCCCAAGCTTCTTCAATCATTTTTATCACAAAAATCACCAACATATTTGCTCCTTGCTTGCTCGGTTCTTCAAGAAGGAAAGGGAAGAAGAGATTTTACCATCACCATCAAGTTTGCTCAAGAAATTCCAAGCTTTTAAGCTCCAAATCATCCATCTTCATCTTCTTCATCCATTTCTTTCATTCAAGGTCACGAGGGCGTGGACGAGGAGCAGGCTCCGTAGAGCATATCCTTGTGTTATTTTGTAAGATAGGTGAGGTTTAGTTATTAATTATCTAGAACCCGTACATCCCTTATGTGAAGTTTCGCCCAAAAGGTATTTATAGTTATACTTTCTATAAATCATTGATCATTTCAAGTCATGTTCAAGCAAGCAAGCAAGCCATGTATTGTTTCGTGCATGTTTAGGCGAGTAGCATGATGGTTACGTTTGGGCCCGAGGGTAGTGACTAGAGCCAACCGGGAAAGCAAGGGCTGACGGGTAACTCTGGCGCTATCCTCACCATGTTAGGGGTCACCCCTGAATCCACTAGGAGGTTAGTGGAGGAAGGAGCTCCGGGCTTAGGGATTCATGTACCCTCTGCTCAATGAGATTGGATATTGGGGCCTTGCAATCCCATCATCAAACCGGAGGAAGAAGGAGACTGGGGACGAGTCCGGCACCACGGATGCGCCTCGGGTTATTGCATGATCTCCATTTCATGAATGTGATATATGATTACACTCGCACGATTGCACGATAAATGAATTGCATGATCACCTATTGAATATTAAACAAGCAAGCATGTTAATGTACACTGGGAGTAAGGTTGGAGACCGCCCTCACTCGCCGGGGCCATGTATTGATTGATTGCACGAAAATGAATAAGTATTTAATATTGACAGTTGTATTCTCGGGCGAAGGATACCTTATCCCGAACTTATATCTATCTTTTGGAAACCTTTACCCGAGAGTATAGCTTGCATGTTAACTGCGCAAACATATACTTATGCCCCTCACTCAGTCTTCGGTAGACTGATACTTCACTTTTCAGGTACTTGAGAGCCGGTCGTGCTAGGCGGGAGTCTGGTCCAGTCTTGCATTGTCACGAGTCTAGCAGTGCACCATCATGTATATACTTTACTACTTCTCATGTCATGTCTATTGTTATCACATTTGGAATACTTGATTATGTATAAGAGATGATGATGTATTGATAATTAGTTGGTACCTATATGTATATATATGAATTAATGCTTCCACTTTTAATTGTTGTACTTTGGTTTTGTATTGCTTTGGGGTTTAGTCCCGCCTAGCTCGTTTTTCTTTCATTTGTCACCCGTTCGCTATAGGCTAGTTCATGTACGGATTGTCCATTTCGTAGGTGGATCGGCCTATAGTGCGGGGGTGTGGTACCTCCTCATGTCCGGGGTGCTACATCTGAGGTGGTATCAGAGCCCGGTTGTAAAACCGAGGTTCTCGTGTCGTGTCGTGTCAAGTCTAGGTCGAACGGCATAGGATTAATTATTGATTGAGAGTCTTGCGTATTATTTGAATCTATTTGAATTCTTTGAATTAATTAGATTGTTTGATAACCTGTGTCTTGCATTGAGTTTTGCAATTTATTGTTAACCAATTGATCTTTAAATTATTTGAAATTATGTGCTTAACGTGTTTTATTTTAAAAACCTTGATACATTACCTGCTGCAATTATATTAAATTTGCATCGTGAGCATTAATTATGTGACTATTATGTGACATGAGCATGTCTTACCCACATGCATTTATTTCAAAGAAAGTTGTGAGTTGCAGGTTGTGGAAAGAATATCAGACCACGGCCACTTGCTCGACAATTTTGAACTACTATGGGATTTGAGAAGGGTGTGTAAGTTGAGATCAAAATCAAGGCGTGGAAGGAAAGTCAATTAAGTATGTCCGATTGAAGTACAAGCTTGGGGAATTACCTTTGGGTTTAAATCAGTCGGATTCAAATTTCTAACACGACAGCCAGAAAGATTAAACAACCAGTATGGAAATCAACATGTTCGGGATTCTACATTTGGCGAGCAATTCAAGGGTTGGAAGGAAAAGAAGTGTCGAAGATGCTTAAATCAGGGAGTTCTAAAATAAGGAAGAGATATTCTCGGGGTAATGGCTCTAAAGATTATCAACTAGGATGTGGTTGAATTGGAAGATATGGAGCAATAAGTGGAAGCATTCCAAATTCCGGGATCACCAACTCAGATCATCAATTCACAGAAAGTGTTACCAAGGAATTTTAGATTAAGGATCCAGTACGGAAAAGGTTCGAAGACAAGTTCATTAAGTATGATTCAAAGGATGGGATCCGGAACAAAAGATTTCACTGTTGGAAAATTGGACTACCAACGATGACGCGTCTACCGGGCAAGGAAGTCTATTTCATTCATGAACAAGGTGAAGGGAGAGTGGGATACTAATTATTCAAGATTCAGGGTGTTGTTAAATTGAGACTTAATTAACTGGAAAGCAAATTCAAGTAGGAAAAGAAGATCAACTCAATCGAGCTTGTAGTTTGGGATGATTTATTCATGGAAGGTAACAATCCTAGGACTCTATAACCGGGTGGAATGAGTTTATTTCCGGAATCAATTTGGAGGGCCGTGCAAGAGTGAGAATTGGAAGATTGGAGTACCAAACGAAAATGACAACGGATGATAAGGAATTTTGGAAGAAAATTATATGCTCAGAAATAGGTAAGTAAAAAGAAGAGTTCTATAACCGATTCAAATTGAAAGAGTAGACTTGAAGGGTTTTAGTCACGGTGGCAACTTGATGAATTAGGAGAATAACTGGAGACCCTTGGTTCGAGAAGGGTCAGGGAATTAATTCCATAAGTGGAACAGAAATGGAATTCAAGAGTTCTTGTTTAGGGATCATATAGTTACCCCAGTTAGCGCAAGGACAATTTTGGGATTTCAATTAAGAAAGGGATAAAGGAAGCTCAGCACTCCAGTGAATATGAAACTGAAAGACAATCATGTGAAGGCTTCGGTCTGGTGGGTATTTCCAGATCCAAGCTGAATTGTCGTGTTGCAAGGTTACGTTAAAAGAAATGAAGCAACAAATGGAAACGGTAAAGAAGGCAACGAACTACTAGGTAAAGGTTGGGTGGTCGAATGCAAATAAGGAAAAGGGAATTTATTCAATTCTTCAAACTCTTAAAGAGTAAACAAGGGAGTTTGGATCAAAGTGACACCGTGAAGAGTATTTGGGCAATAATTTGGGGAGCAGCTATTAAAGAGTAAGCTAGATGTTAATTCCATGAGCATAAAAGACTTCGGGTTTCAGAAATCATAATACTGAGCCGTGGGAATGTTCAAGCGAAGGTTAGATAAATTTGAAGAATAGAAGACCGTGGGGAAAACAAGAAATGATTACCAAGTTCAAGACCAGCTTAGGATTTAACAAACAAGGAATTTCATGTCGAGATAAATTCTTCCATTACTCCGGTGACAGGTTCAATGCATACATAAGCACGTGCATCATACGCTACTTTAATTTTAAATTTCCTTACATATATGTGATTCCCTCGATTGAACTTAATTGCTCCACTGTGCTGAGTTATTACTTCTGAGTGTATTACGTGCATTGGCATGTTAATTCAACATGCATGTTCAGTGTCTTGATTACAGGATGTCTCCAGGCCACCCTCCTCAGGAACAGGCACCTAGGGTTTCTTCACATTTACCCCCTCCGGCTCCGCCTCAGGAGTTCTTCGAGTTTTTGGTTCGTTTAGTAGATCAGAAGATAAAGGAGTATGTTTCCTCCGAGTCGCGGGACTTAGCATCACAGTCGGGCCAAATTTCGATGGCATTTAAGGAATTTCAAAACCAACCATCCTCAAGACCCTTTGAAGGAAACCAGGATTCCACCGGGTCACAACTCAAGAAAATCAAAAGAGTGTGGAAACTAACTCCAAGTGGCTCCCAAGAAAAGGGCCGAGGCACCACCTCGTTGGAGGCAAGAAGGTCTAATCCTCACCCCAGGCAGGCTTCAGGTCTGAAGTCGGAACAACTTTCTAGCAAAGGAAAGCGGCCTATCTCTTATCATACCCCGGCACCTCAGGAAAGATCTCGCAAGAAAAAGAAGCAATCACTTGGACAGAGTCCGGGAACTTCGCGTAACCCAGTTTCAACAACATCTTCCGGGAAACTTCTTTGCAGTTATTGTGGACGTGACAACCACACTTATGATGGCTGTAGGAAACGGTTGGGACTATGTCTCTACTGTGGGAGTGACGAGCATCACATCGACACTTGCTCAAGACTAGGAGGGAGATCTACCGGGGGTGGAAAATTACCAGTGCGAGCGCGGGAAGGCGTTCATGAGAGGGGAGTGCAAAATGTAAATGTGAACCTGGTCCGGGAAGAAGAAGGTATCAATTATATGTACGATACAACCAATGGTGAATGGTACATTTAACCATGCATACCATGTGCATCACCGATCTTATTGTTATAGTATTTAATTTCTTGTGCATTGTAAACTAATTACTTATGAGTGATAAGTATGTGATTAAATGGTTTAATTGTCTATATGATTCTAATTGTCTATGTAACATTCATGCCATTATTTTCGCTATCTACTTCTTGAACTACTTCAGTGTTTGTGAGAGACGGGGCTCTCTCCTTTTCTGTTAAGAGACGGGGCTCTCTCACTCCTTGTTGAGAAACGGGGTTTTCTCACTTCTTGTGAAAGACGGGGTTCTTTCATTCTTGTTCAAGAGACGGGGTTCTCTTATCACTTGTGCAGCATTTTAAAACTTGACAGTGGACCTGGGGACTAGGTCCTTTTAAGGGGGGGAGAGTTGTAACGCCCCGGTTTTTATTTATTAATATCTTATGTCTAAAATAATTTTATAAATTATATTTTACAATACTTTCATGAGATTTTATCAACTTATATCAAATTGAGAATTCCTTGCAAGACTTGAAAATATTTATTTCGTGATATAATTACCGAAAATGATTTAATTGTCAAACTTGGCCCATATGTTCATTCTTTTAAATTTCGGGACCAAATTGCATAACATTTTCAAGGACTCAATTGATCAATTCCCAAAGCTTTCCATCCCTAGTTGCATGACTTAAAGAGTTGAGGGACTAAAGTGCAATTTATACATTTCACTTAAATCAAGGATGGTGATTCACGTACATAGCTTCCCCAAGCTTCTTCAATCATTTTTATCACAAAAATCACCAACATATTTGCTCCTTGCTTGCTCGGTTCTTCAAGAAGGAAAGGGAAGAAGAGATTTTACCATCACCATCAAGTTTGCTCAAGAAATTCCAAGCTTTTAAGCTCCAAATCATCCATCTTCATCTTCTTCATCCATTTCTTTCATTCAAGGTCACGAGGGCGTGGACGAGGAGCAGGCTCCGTAGAGCATATCCTTGTGTTATTTTGTAAGATAGGTGAGGTTTAGTTATTAATTATCTAGAACCCGTACATCCCTTATGTGAAGTTTCGCCCAAAAGGTATTTATAGTTATACTTTCTATAAATCATTGATCATTTCAAGTCATGTTCAAGCAAGCAAGCAAGCCATGTATTGTTTCGTGCATGTTTAGGCGAGTAGCATGATGGTTACGTTTGGGCCCGAGGGTAGTGACTAGAGCCAACCGGGAAAGCAAGGGCTGACGGGTAACTCTGGCGCTATCCTCACCATGTTAGGGGTCACCCCTGAATCCACTAGGAGGTTAGTGGAGGAAGGAGCTCCGGGCTTAGGGATTCATGTACCCTCTGCTCAATGAGATTGGATATTGGGGCCTTGCAATCCCATCATCAAACCGGAGGAAGAAGGAGACTGGGGACGAGTCCGGCACCACGGATGCGCCTCGGGTTATTGCATGATCTCCATTTCATGAATGTGATATATGATTACACTCGCACGATTGCACGATAAATGAATTGCATGATCACCTATTGAATATTAAACAAGCAAGCATGTTCATGTACACTGGGAGTAAGGTTGGAGACCGCCCTCACTCGCCGGGGCCATGTATTGATTGATTGCACGAAAATGAATAAGTATTTAATATTGACAGTTGTATTCTCGGGCGAAGGATACCTTATCCTGAACTTATATCTATCTTTTGGAAACCTTTACCCGAGAGTATAGCTTGCATGTTAACTGCGCAAACATATACTTATGCCCCTCACTCAGTCTTCGGTAGACTGATACTTCACTTTTCAGGTACTTGAGAGCCGGTCGTGCTAGGCGGGAGTCTGGTCCAGTCTTGCATTGTCACGAGTCTAGCAGTGCACCATCATGTATATACTTTACTACTTCTCATGTCATGTCTATTGTTATCACATTTGGAATACTTGATTATGTATAAGAGATGATGATGTATTGATAATTAGTTGGTACCTATATGTATATATATGAATTAATGCTTCCACTTTTAATTGTTGTACTTTGGTTTTGTATTGCTTTGGGGTTTAGTCCCGCCTAGCTCGTCTTTTCTTTCATTTGTCACCCGTTCGCTATAGGCTAGTTCATGTACGGATTGTCCATTTCGTAGGTGGATCGGCCTATAGTGCGGGGGTGTGGTACCTCCTCATGTCCGGGGTGCTACATCTGAGGTGGTATCAGAGCCCGGTTGCAAAACCGAGGTTCTCGTGTCGTGTCGTGTCAAGTCTAGGTCGAACGGCATAGGATTAATTATTGATTGAGAGTCTTGCGTATTATTTGAATCTATTTGAATTCTTTGAATTAATTAGATTGTTTGATAACCTGTGTCTTGCATTGAGTTTTGCAATTTATTGTTAACCAATTGATCTTTAAATTATTTGAAATTATGTGCTTAACGTGTTTTATTTTAAAAACCTTGATACATTACCTGCTGCAATTATATTAAATTTGCATCGTGAGCATTAATTATGTGACTATTATGTGACATGAGCATGTCTTACCCACATGCATTTATTTCAAAGAAAGTTGTGAGTTGCAGGTTGTGGAAAGAATATCAGACCACGGCCACTTGCTCGACAATTTTGAACTACTATGGGATTTGAGAAGGGTGTGTAAGTTGAGATCAAAATCAAGGCGTGGAAGGAAAGTCAATTAAGTATGTCCGATTGAAGTACAAGCTTGGGGAATTACCTTTGGGTTTAAATCAGTCGGATTCAAATTTCTAACACGACAGCCAGAAAGATTAAACAACCAGTATGGAAATCAACATGTTCGGGATTCTACATTTGGCGAGCAATTCAAGGGTTGGAAGGAAAAGAAGTGTCGAAGATGCTTAAATCAGGGAGTTCTAAAATAAGGAAGAGATATTCTCGGGGTAATGGCTCTAAAGATTATCAACTAGGATGTGGTTGAATTGGAAGATATGGAGCAATAAGTGGAAGCATTCCAAATTCCGGGATCACCAACTCAGATCATCAATTCACAGAAAGTGTTACCAAGGAATTTTAGATTAAGGATCCAGTACGGAAAAGGTTCGAAGACAAGTTCATTAAGTATGATTCAAAGGATGGGATCCGGAACAAAAGATTTCACTGTTGGAAAATTGGACTACCAACGATGACGCGTCTACCGGGCAAGGAAGTCTATTTCATTCATGAACAAGGTGAAGGGAGAGTGGGATACTAATTATTCAAGATTCAGGGTGTTGTTAAATTGAGACTTAATTAACTGGAAAGCAAATTCAAGTAGGAAAAGAAGATCAACTCAATCGAGCTTGTAGTTTGGGATGATTTATTCATGGAAGGTAACAATCCTAGGACTCTATAACCGGGTGGAATGAGTTTATTTCCGGAATCAATTTGGAGGGCCGTGCAAGAGTGAGAATTGGAAGATTGGAGTACCAAACGAAAATGACAACGGATGATAAGGAATTTTGGAAGAAAATTATATGCTCAGAAATAGGTAAGTAAAAAGAAGAGTTCTATAACCGATTCAAATTGAAAGAGTAGACTTGAAGGGTTTTAGTCACGGTGGCAACTTGATGAATTAGGAGAATAACTGGAGACCCTTGGTTCGAGAAGGGTCAGGGAATTAATTCCATAAGTGGAACAGAAATGGAATTCAAGAGTTCTTGTTTAGGGATCATATAGTTACCCCAGTTAGCGCAAGGACAATTTTGGGATTTCAATTAAGAAAGGGATAAAGGAAGCTCAGCACTCCAGTGAATATGAAACTGAAAGACAATCATGTTAAGGCTTCGGTCTGGTGGGTATTTCCAGATCCAAGCTGAATTGTCGTGTTGCAAGGTTACGTTAAAAGAAATGAAGCAACAAATGGAAACGGTAAAGAAGGCAACGAACTACTAGGTAAAGGTTGGGTGGTCGAATGCAAATAAGGAAAAGGGAATTTATTCAATTCTTCAAACTCTTAAAGAGTAAACAAGGGAGTTTGGATCAAAGTGACACCGTGAAGAGTATTTGGGCAATAATTTGGGGAGCAGCTATTAAAGAGTAAGCTAGATGTTAATTCCATGAGCATAAAAGACTTCGGGTTTCAGAAATCATAATACTGAGCCGTGGGAATGTTCAAGCGAAGGTTAGATAAATTTGAAGAATAGAAGACCGTGGGGAAAACAAGAAATGATTACCAAGTTCAAGACCAGCTTAGGATTTAACAAACAAGGAATTTCATGTCGAGATAAATTCTTCCATTACTCCGGTGACAGGTTCAATGCATACATAAGCACGTGCATCATACGCTACTTTAATTTTAAATTTCCTTACATATATGTGATTCCCTCGATTGAACTTAATTGCTCCACTGTGCTGAGTTATTACTTCTGAGTGTATTACGTGCATTGGCATGTTAATTCAACATGCATGTTCAGTGTCTTGATTACAGGATGTCTCCAGGCCACCCTCCTCAGGAACAGGCACCTAGGGTTTCTTCACATTTACCCCCTCCGGCTCCGCCTCAGGAGTTCTTCGAGTTTTTGGTTCGTTTAGTAGATCAGAAGATAAAGGAGTATGTTTCCTCCGAGTCGCGGGACTTAGCATCACAGTCGGGCCAAATTTCGATGGCATTTAAGGAATTTCAAAACCAACCATCCTCAAGACCCTTTGAAGGAAACCAGGATTCCACCGGGTCACAACTCAAGAAAATCAAAAGAGTGTGGAAACTAACTCCAAGTGGCTCCCAAGAAAAGGGCCGAGGCACCACCTCGTTAGAGGCAAGAAGGTCTAATCCTCACCCCAGGTAGGCTTCAGGTCTGAAGTCGGAACAACTTTCTAGCAAAGGAAAGCGGCCTATCTCTTATCATACCCCGGCACCTCAGGAAAGATCTCGCAAGAAAAAGAAGCAATCACTTGGACAGAGTCCGGGAACTTCGCGTAACCCAGTTTCAACAACATCTTCCGGGAAACTTCTTTGCAGTTATTGTGGACGTGACAACCACACTTATGATGGCTGTAGGAAACGGTTGGGACTATGTCTCTACTGTGGGAGTGACGAGCATCACATCGACACTTGCTCAAGACTAGGAGGGAGATCTACCGGGGGTGGAAAATTACCAGTGCGAGCGCGGGAAGGCGTTCATGAGAGGGGAGTGCAAAATGTAAATGTGAACCTGGTCCGGGAAGAAGAAGGTATCAATTATATGTACGATACAACCAATGGTGAATGGTACATTTAACCATGCATACCATGTGCATCACCGATCTTATTGTTATAGTATTTAATTTCTTGTGCATTGCAAACTAATTACTTATGAGTGATAAGTATGTGATTAAATGGTTTAATTGTCTATATGATTCTAATTGTCTATGTAACATTCATGCCATTATTTTCGCTATCTACTTCTTGAACTACTTCAGTGTTTGTGAGAGACGGGGCTCTCTCCTTTTCTGTTAAGAGACGGGGCTCTCTCACTCCTTGTTGAGAAACGGGGTTTTCTCACTTCTTGTGAAAGACGGGGTTCTTTCATTCTTGTTCAAGAGACGGGGTTCTCTTATCACTTGTGCAGCATTTTAAAACTTGACAGTGGACCTGGGGACTAGGTCCTTTTAAGGGGGGGAGAGTTGTAACGCCCCGGTTTTTATTTATTAATATCTTATGTCTAAAATAATTTTATAAATTATATTTTACAATACTTTCATGAGATTTTATCAACTTATATCAAATTGAGAATTCCTTGCAAGACTTGAAAATATTTATTTCGTGATATAATTACCGAAAATGATTTAATTGTCAAACTTGGCCCATATGTTCATTCTTTTAAATTTCGGGACCAAATTGCATAACATTTTCAAGGACTCAATTGATCAATTCCCAAAGCTTTCCATCCCTAGTTGCATGACTTAAAGAGTTGAGGGACTAAAGTGCAATTTATACATTTCACTTAAATCAAGGATGGTGATTCACGTACATAGCTTCCCCAAGCTTCTTCAATCATTTTTATCACAAAAATCACCAACATATTTGCTCCTTGCTTGCTCGGTTCTTCAAGAAGGAAAGGGAAGAAGAGATTTTACCATCACCATCAAGTTTGCTCAAGAAATTCCAAGCTTTTAAGCTCCAAATCATCCATCTTCATCTTCTTCATCCATTTCTTTCATTCAAGGTCATGAGGGCGTGGACGAGGAGCAGGCTCCGTAGAGCATATCCTTGTGTTATTTTGTAAGATAGGTGAGGTTTAGTTATTAATTATCTAGAACCCGTACATCCCTTATGTGAAGTTTCGCCCAAAAGGTATTTATAGTTATACTTTCTATAAATCATTGATCATTTCAAGTCATGTTCAAGCAAGCAAGCAAGCCATGTATTGTTTCGTGCATGTTTAGGCGAGTAGCATGATGGTTACGTTTGGGCCCGAGGGTAGTGACTAGAGCCAACCGGGAAAGCAAGGGCTGACGGGTAACTCTGGCGCTATCCTCACCATGTTAGGGGTCACCCCTGAATCCACTAGGAGGTTAGTGGAGGAAGGAGCTCCGGGCTTAGGGATTCATGTACCCTCTGCTCAATGAGATTGGATGTTGGGGCCTTGCAATCCCATCATCAAACCGGAGGAAGAAGGAGACTGGGGATGAGTCCGGCACCACGGATGCGCCTCGGGTTATTGCATGATCTCCATTTCATGAATGTGATATATGATTACACTCGCACGATTGCACGATAAATGAATTGCATGATCACCTATTGAATATTAAACAAGCAAGCATGTTCATGTACACTGGGAGTAAGGTTGGAGACCGCCCTCACTCGCCGGGGCCATGTATTGATTGATTGCACGAAAATGAATAAGTATTTAATATTGACAGTTGTATTCTCGGGCGAAGGATACCTTATCCCGAACTTATATCTATCTTTTGGAAACCTTTACCCGAGAGTATAGCTTGCATGTTAACTGCGCAAACATATACTTATGCCCCTCACTCAGTCTTCGGTAGACTGATACTTCACTTTTCAGGTACTTGAGAGCCGGTCGTGCTAGGCGGGAGTCTGGTCCAGTCTTGCATTGTCACGAGTCTAGCAGTGCACCATCATGTATGTACTTTACTACTTCTCATGTCATGTCTATTGTTATCACATTTGGAATACTTGATTATGTATAAGAGATGATGATGTATTGATAATTAGTTGGTACCTATATGTATATATATGAATTAATGCTTCCGCTTTTAATTGTTGTACTTTGGTTTTGTATTGCTTTGGGGTTTAGTCCCGCCTAGCTCGTCTTTTCTTTCATTTGTCACCCGTTCGCTATAGGCTAGTTCATGTACGGATTGTCCATTTCGTAGGTGGATCGGCCTATAGTGCGGGGGTGTGGTACCTCCTCGTGTCCGGGGTGCTACACAACCCCAATCTCACCCTTATCCACAAAGAGCGCACCATCCACATTAATTTTAACAACCTCAGGTCTCGGAGGAGTCCAAGAAACCTGCTAAACTGATGCATCAGAATCTTGTATTGTAATTCGGTCATAAAGAGAAGGAGTAGAACTCAGATTAAGGGCAAACTCTACAAGCTCATCCGGGCACATACCGCAGCCTTCAGTTCTAGTCTTGTTTCGAAACCACCAGAAACCCCATAAGATCAAAGCAAATCTTGCACATTGAACAGCATCCAAAACAACAAACTCTTTCTCGATCCACTCGTGGACTCCCCCCTCAAAACAAGCAATGGAAGTCCAATGGAGGAGTAAGATCGCCCAAACCTGAAGGGCAAACGGGCAAGAGAACAAGGAGTGTTTGATATCTTCAAAAGGAGTTAGGCAAACGGGGCAGGCATCATCCATTTGGCATTTACGTGAGACAAGCTTCGAAGAAGTCGAAATAATATTGTGATAAACCCACCAAAGAAAAGCGCAAACTTTCGGTGCCACTTGCAACTTCCAAATCCTATTCCACAGTTTGTTAGATTTTAAACTGGAAGAGGAAGCACGGTGAGCGCTTTCCAAGGCCAGGGCCACTTGATGGGCGCTGCGAACGGAAAATATCCCATTCTTCTCAAAATGCCAAATCAGCTTATCATCGCGGACCTCTCTTCCTAAAGGAATACTCCGAATAATAGCAACATCAGCGGGGCAAAAAGAATCTTCGATCAAACGCAAATTCCACCCAAGACCGTGAGGGAGGAGAAGCTGGGCAACCTTAGTAAGTGTTGGGTCGCGAGTTTGGCGAATGAGGGGCCGAAAAGAACTCAGTCTCGGCAACCATCTATCATGCCAATGTCTCATTTTTTTATCCCATAAAATGGCATTTTTCTTAAATTAGGTCCCACTGACCACTTTCCATAAAAAACAAACGTTTGACCGTCCAAAAAATTGCTTTTCAGCCCTTATTATTTATTTATATTTCCAAACATACCCCAAACTATTTAAATTCTATATTTTAACCCTAAATTATTTAAATTATATCTTTAATTAGCATATATATATATATATATATATTATAATAAGTATATATATAATATATATTATATATTTCTATCAAAAAT
The DNA here is from genome assembly GCA_037501455.1 of Lantana camara. Classification (NCBI taxonomy): domain Eukaryota; kingdom Viridiplantae; phylum Streptophyta; class Magnoliopsida; order Lamiales; family Verbenaceae; genus Lantana; species Lantana camara. The sequence goes on from CM074860.1 coordinate 16,186,640, forward strand.
TATATTTATATATATTTGTATATTATATGTACTATATATTATATATTATATACATTATATAATGTTATGTATATATACACGTATATAATGTTATTTATATTTACGTGTATATATTCTTTCCATAACAAACAAACGTTTGACCGTCCAAAAAATTGCTTTTCAGCCCTTATTATTTATTTATATTTCCAAACATACCCCAAACTATTTAAATTCTATTTCTTAACCCTAAATTATTTAAATTATATCTTTAATTAGCATATATATATATATATATATATATTTGTATATTATATGTACTATATATTATATATTATATATATATATATATAATGTTATGTATATATACACGTATATAATGTTATTTATATTTACGTGTATATATATATATACACGTAAATATAAATAACATACACGTAAATATAAATAACATTATATACGTGTATATATACATAACATTGTATATAATATATATATATATATATATATATATATAATAGTTTTGGATGAAAATATAGAATTTGAATAGTTTGGGGTAGGTTTGAAAATATAAACAAATAAAAAGAGCTTAAAAGCAATTTTTTTAAACGGTCAAACGTTTATTTTGGACAGAAAGTGGTCAATGAGACCTAATTTAAGAAAAATTCCACTTTATGGGACCAAAAGTGAGACATTGGCAACTGTTCGGACCAAAACTAAAAGTAGCTCACTTTACGGGATGATTTTAATAATTTTCTCTTACAAAAATTCAAGGGGCAATTATTAAAGAGGACCAAATATGTTGAAAACTTTTCCAAAACCCCCTAGTTTGAAAAATCTTTATTTTTTATCACCAATATACAACATATTTTTTGTAAACCCCCCAATCACAAAAAAAGACTTTTTCGTCCTCTAGTTTTATTCTAAAATTGATACCACACACAATTCAGCACATTCCAACTAAATTCATTCTTCTTCCTCCACCGATTTCGACTTCGCCGCCGCAGCCATAATCTTGATATTATAGCACACCCCATTGTTTCTATTGCTTTTTTGATTCAATAATTGAAGAGGACACCATTTGTTTGATAAGAAATCTAGAAAAGCCACTCTGTGAAGATGGATACTATCAGCTTGGTGACTGGTTCGATATGGTGTAGTGTATTTTTTGAAGGCGAACATCATGTCTTTCAACTTCGAGAGAGCGAGACGCTGGCAAAAGTGTTTTCAGAGATTGAGAATCATTGGCCCGAGTTCGATTTTGATGCATATGTGGTGCAGTACAAGGCTGCCCATATGGAATATGAATCATGGATTAGTTTGAAGAAAGATAAAGATGTGGAGAGTATGGTGTCAATGCATGGTCTAGCAAAACAACACATTGCAAAATTGAGAGCAATGCAACCCCCTTCAAGTTCATCTCAAAGAAGGTAGTCTCTATATTTTAATTGCTCTGTTTTTTTTTCTTGTGGTTGTTATATGTCTGTGATGCGTTATTTGTTCAGTTTGTGTTTTATTTGAAGAGGGATGACCAAGGAATGACATCGACAAGTTAAGCCCTAGTCGTTCACTCCACCAACAACAATGAATCCAGGAGTCATTACATCAGTGGCGTTGGTCAGGCCTTTAAGGATGCTAATGACTGCAGGTTTCATTTAAAAAATTATCATATTGCTATGAATTGAAAGTTTAAATATTTGAAGAATGATACTGATAAGATTATAGCTACTTGCCCGGATGAGAACTGCAACTGGAGGTTATTTGCCTCTTACTATAGGAGAGATAGTGAGTTTGCCATAAGAAAGTTAAATACTGACCATGTTTGTGGTTTGGAAACTATTACGAATAAAAGGTCACACCCCAATGCCAATTCAAATTGGGTTGCGGGTGTAATGAAGGCTCATATCATGGCAAATCCTAAATACAGACCGAAAGATATAGTTTCTTATATCCTGAACGAGCACAATGTGAAAATTCCATACTATACTGCGTGGATGGGGAAGGAGATAGCATCGCATGAAATCCACGGTTCTGATGTTGGGTCTTATAACCGACTCCATTGGTATGTGGATGCTGTGAGACGATCGAATCCCGGCAGCATCTGTGATTTGGAGATAAAACAACCGGATAACGGGTTTAACCGCTTGTTTATGGCTTTGAATGCTTGTTTGGTAGGATTTCTCAGAGGATGTACGGAAATAGTTTTCTTTTACCGCACTCATATCAAGAACAAATTCAAAGGTCATTTGCTTTGTGCGACAGCAAAGGATGGAAACAATCAGTTGTTTACAATAGCGTACGCTATCATTGACTCAGAGAATGATCAGAATTGGGAATGGTTTTGCCAGAAGTTGAGACATGCTCTTGAAAGTCAACCTGTACTTTGTGATTTTAGACAGTACATATTCTTCTCCGACAGGCACCCGAGACTTGTTACGCATGTGTCATGGGTATTTCCAGGCTCCCAACATGCCTTCTGCCTGAGACATTTGGTGGATAACTTCAGAACTCAGGTATTTGTTTACTAATTAGTGTGATGAGTTGATATATCTGCTCCTTTTCTTGATAATAAAGTGGCAGTTGGCTGTCATTATCGCAGGTCTTTAGAAAGAATTATCCCAAACTCAATAAAAAACATTGGACCAATGTATTCAATGCAGCAGCATACCCTCCTACTAGGGTCGAGTACTCCTTGCACATCAACAAAATCCTTAAAGCAATGCCTTTAGCTGCAGATTTCATAAATAACTCCCTCCTAAAAACTGGGGCAATTCATTATTTATCGGTAATCGATTTGGTATTATCAATAACAATATTGTAGAGTGTTGGAACAATTGGGTGAAGGATGCGAGATCACTCCCAATTGTAGCTTTGGTTGACCGGATAAAGCAGCAGATAATGACCATGATGTGCAATAGACGGGGGTAAAGTCATGAATGGCAAACGCACCTTTGTTTGGATACAGAGGTAATGGTTAAGGCTGAATCTGAAGCAGGGAGAAGCTTGGATGTCGTGCAAGCCGACTCAGTGATATTTGAGGTGAATGAAGGGGAATTCCGACACACAGTAGACCTTGGCAAGCGGGAATGTTCTTGTAATTACTGGCAGCTCTTAAAGCTTACCTGCAAGCAAGCTTGTACGTGCATTGACAAGAAAGGGTGGTCGGTCTACGATTTTTGTGATGAAGCTTATTCAATTGAAACGTATAAAAAGGCATATAAAAATATTATTTTCCCTATACCAAATGCTGATATGGACTCAAATGTAGATGTCGTCGGATGTCAGGCGTCAGCCTGGTCGACCGAAGAGAACTAGCTTTCCATCATAGGTCGCCAAAGCTGTTAGAGTGTGCTCATCATGTAAAAGGCCTGGGCATAACAAGAGAACATGCAGGGGACCTATGTCGAATTAACTGTTTATATGTTGTTGAGTATATTGTTGAATTCGGGATTCTAATCACGTTTCTGTGATTCATTTTTGCACAGAAAATGAGGAGTGAGCGATATTTTGATGGATGCATGACAGTTTGGCGTGATGATGGACCTTACAGAATGCTCTGTCTTTGGAAGAAGTCTATTTTGACTTTGTATTTATACTATGTTCTAAATGGATGTTTTTTCCTTTTTTTAAAAAAATTATTTTTGGGTTTGGGTCACTGTATTTGTATATCTGTGTAGATAAATGTGCAATGAAAGGCAGACTTTGTCCAGTGAAAGGTTAAAAATGCGTAATGAAAGGCAAACTTTGTCCAGTATGAAAGGCAGACTTTGTCCAGTGAAAGGTAAAAAATGCGTAATGAAAGGCAGACTTTGTCCAGTGAAACGTAAAAAATGCATAATGAAAGGCAGACTTTGTCCAGTGAAAGGTTAAAAATGTGTAATGAAAGGCAACCTTTATCCAGTGAAAGGTTAAAAATGCGTAATGAAAGGCAGACTTTGTATGTCCAGTGAAAGGTTAAAAATGTTTAATGAAAGGCAGACTTTGTCCAGTGAAATGTTAAATCTTCAATATCGTAATCTTATTGAATGTGGACCATAACATTACAATAATGATTCAATAAATCTTGAGTATCATTATTGTAATGTTGTGGTTATGATTCAATAAAACTTGAGTATCATTATTGTAATGTTGTGGTCAAGATTCAATAACATTGTGGAATAACGTAAGTGTCCACAACATGTAACTCAATATTGAGTGTCATTGTTTCTATGTAATTAAGATTCATAACATGTAATGGTAACTTTTATAAACACTAAACATGTAATTAAGATTCACAACATGTAATGGAATTACGCTTTTTTAACCTTTCACTGGACCAAGTCTGCCTTTCATTACGCATTTTTAATGTTTCACTGTACAAAGTATGCCTTTTATTAAGCTTTTTTAACCTTTCACTGGACAAAGTCTGTCTTTCATTACGCATTTTTAACCTTTCACTGGACAAAGTCTGCCTTTCATTACGCTTTTTTAACCTTGCACTGGACAAAGTCTGTCTTTCATTATGCATTTTGAACCTTGCACTGGACAAAGTTTGCCTTTCATTACGCATTTTTAACCTTTCACTGGATAAAGTCTATCTTTCATTACGCCACTGGACAAAGTCTACCTTTCATTACGTATTTTTAACCTTTCACTGGATAAAGTCTGCCTTTCATTACATGTTTTTAACGTTTCACTGGACAAAGTCTGCCTTTAATTACGTATTTTTAACCTTGCACAGGATAAAGTCTACCTTTAATTACAAATTTTTAACGTTTAACAAATAGCAATTCAACTTCAATTATACAGATGAAAAAGATTGTATGTCTAGAAAAATATTAGCTAAGTTAAAGCGGTACTCGGTGATACTGCACGTCTCAGCATATGTCTTGAATGCATCAGTTTCTCGAACAAGCAGCTCACCATACAGACACATTAATACGTTACAGTCACTGTTTCCCTTATCCTGAACTCTCATTCGTGCCCGCAACATTTCCATTTCTTTTGAAGTCCTGACAACATTATTCTTAATCCACAACTTCCAGAGGAAATCTGCGTATATTACAACATCAGTAGCAGCTTCTTCTATATGCATCGAGTTATAGTGTAAGAAACGTTTGGACTCGGTTTCATATACTAACATATGCCAGTGAGACTGTATCAGTATAGGGAAAACAACATAACGACATGAGTATATAATAGATGAAGACAATTCATTCAGGACCATGGTGTAATCACTTTTCACTCCATGCAGCATAAAATGGTCGATTGCAGATGGGACAATATAAAGGCCAGTCTTCTTCCTTAACTTTCCTACAGTCCTACTCTTCAATTTGCTCACAAACTCACTTGTCACATGAGGGTTGAAAAAATGTACATCGTGGAATTTGGGCACAACGTAACCAGGACTGGTTAGCAGGTCGTAATAAGCCAGAATAACGTCATCGTTGGTCTCTTTCCCCAAAATGAGATCTCATAGATCCTTACCAAGGACAAAATTATTTTTATTACTCTGATGGACATTATTAGATCTGCAAAAGATTATAATAAAACAATCAACACGCTTCAGTCAACTCAACTCATTAAATGAAGTAAGGACCCTTACTTTTGGTCTTACGTGTAGCTCATAATCAAGTTTTTTTTTTTTTTTTAAACCGACGAGGGGCCGTGGAATTTTACCGAGGCCTCCACCTCATATATAAACAACCAAAGTCCGAAAGAGTACAAAGATGCATGATCCACGGATCAGCCAGACTATGCACGTTGTGGTGACCACGGAAATACATAAAGCAACACAAACTAGCACCACTGAGACACTTCATAGTACAATTCATAGTACAATTATAGAAGAACTTTCTACAATCCGTGTTAGAAACAGCGGCAATGCCCCTCATACGAAATGAAAACTTAGGAGTACTCGCTGGCCTCATGAAGAGGCGCCCAGCCTTCCGGGTGAGAATGCACCTCAAAGTGAGGTCCATTAGGCAGCAAGGACTCGCATCAATATCACTCGCGTCCACAGGGCTCCGCATGAACTTAGGTTGTTGTCGGGCATCATGAACAAATATACCGTCAAATACATAGTTCCAAACTCGGCCATGACAAAGGCCATTGCTAGCACGCGTCGCGCTCTTATACTCCTGATTATCAGATTTGTAGTCATCATTGACCTGCATCATCAAAAACACGGTACCTCTCTCACAGCCCAAAGCTAAGATTTTATCATACCCATTCATAAACACATTAGTGGCAAGCATAGTAAAATTGACATGAGTATAAACAATGTAAAAGGGGTGCTCACCAAGAGTGTGCATATTCTGTGTGCCCGTCGACCCTTCATGGTTAGACCTAGTGTTAGCCTTATACCTACTGCTCCTTCTACGCATGCTGAAGCAGACCCGAAACAAAATAGACAGTCCTTATTCATTTCCTTTTCTCTCTAAAGCTGGGTAGGCCCCACTTATCCACTCTCATAAAACCTTTGACCTCTCTCGGCAGCTGAGAGCTCGGGAAATCCCACTCCGTTTGTTCCTTGGCACCTTTGGACGCCAGGAAGTCAGCTAAACCATTGCCTTCCCGGTGGATATGAGTCATGTTCCAAGTCATATTTCTGACCTGCATATAAAAGCATTTTATCAATACGTTTAATTCAATGGAACCCGACTTACCTCGGCGTATGATGTCTAAGATGGCTTGAGCGTCTAGCTCAATCCAGAGTCGCGAGGCCCCCAATTCCGCCGCGGCTGTAACTCCTTGAACCAGAGCCCGAAGCTCCGCTACCGTGTTCGTGGCTACCCCAATACCGTTGCTGAACGCGTGAAGGATGTCCCCCTCAGAATTCCTAATTACTCCACCTGTGCCAGCCAGGCCGGGGTTCCCTCTAGACGATCCGTCCGTGTTCAGCTTAAGCCAACCTATTCTCGGCCGAATCCATCTGATCGTGATGATTTGGCTCTGGTTCGGTCGTGTCAGTTGCACCCCGAAGCTAACAGTAATTCGAATATCACCTGTCCAGGCCCATCACTTCATGTTGTTTGTAAGGCCCCACCTAAAGATGTGGGTGTTAACCTGCCGGATGATGTTGTAAGAGGTGAAATTTCCTCCTACATGCTTTGCTCTGTTTCTTTCACCCCATATGTGCCAGAGTATGATGCACGGAAGCACAACTCTGATATGGGACTTCTCAATGAAAACCGAAGAAGATAGCCAGCGCTGCATCATGCCACTAACTGAAGCCACTCCCTCCGTGACAATACCGAATCGCTCTGCAAATGTACGCCAGACGGCCTGAGCTTTGATGCTCGTGACGAACAGGTGATCGCGTGTTTCTAAATGGGAGCAGCACTGACACTTTGAAGGAAAAATAATGCCCTTACGGTGTATTCGTTCGTCAACCGGTATCCAATCATGGAAAAGTCTCCAGAGAAATATCGAAATCGTAGGTGTCAGGTTTGCGTCCCAGATCTTCCGGTAGAAACTAGAGGATTCTCTGCGTTGTCTAATTTTCTTCCAGGTCGATTTAACAGCGAAGCATCCGTCAGCATTAGCAGTCCAAACGGGGTTGTCTTTAACTATGGAGTCAATAGGTATTCGTACAATTTGCTCATCCGTATCCGGGCCCACTACTGCTGTCAGCTTTTGTTCGTCCCAACGTCCGTTAGTCCAGAAATCTGGAACCTTATCCCTCCGATCTCTCTGAATTCCCTCAACCGGGTTCCACAAATTGGCGTCCCATCTATCATACCAAAAGGAGACGTCACCTTGGCCTATGGACCAGTATATGTCCTGTTCCGTCTTAGCTCTAATACCGCACATACGCCGCCAGGTTTGGGAATGTTTCTTGGTTACTCTTGCCAAGTTCGGGTGGGTATCACTGTAGTATTTGCTTCTCATAAAAGTAGCCCAAAGCGTATCACTTGTTCTAAATCTCCACCAAAGTTTGTGCGAGAAAGACTCAAGTAAATCATCGATGTCTCTAACTCCCAAGCCTCCCACCGACGTAGGAAAACAGACGTTCTTCCAAGCTGTCCAATGGATTTTCCTTTTTTCAGTAGAGGTTCCCCAGAAGAATCTGTTGAGCGTTCTTGCAAGAGATAAGATGATCGCCTTAGGGGGATTTAGAATCTGGAAGGTGTGCATGGGGATGGAGTATAACACCGCTTTAATGAGTTGCAGCCGTCCACCATGGGACAGGCAAACCGCTTCCCACCCCTGTAACCGATTTCTGATCTTCGTCATGACCTCATCAAAGAGAATATTTCGAGGCCACCCACGATAAAGAGGGGCTCCCAGATATTTGATTGGCAATGTCTCTTTCCTAAATCCCAAGTAATTTCGAACCAAACTGGCAGCTTCATTAGAGTTGTTGCCCACTACAAAGGAGCTCTTTTCCGTATTAATTTTTTATCCCGAGATAGCTTCGTATTGCTCCAAAACTTCTCTGATAAGATTGAGCGACTCCGGCTTGCTATTAGTAAAGACCATCGTGTCATCGGCGTAAACTAAGTGGGAGACCCTTGTAGTCGCTGGTGTCTTAAACCTGCAAAACTCATTCTCGACCATGCATTTATCAAGACCAATAGACAAATAATCCGCCGCAATAACAAACAGGGAAGGGGAAAGAGGGTTACCTTGTCTGAGCCCTCTCGTGGAGTGGAAGCATCCTGTGGAAGACCCGTTCACCAAGACAGAAAACCAGCAGTTCCCTATACATTCATGGATACGATCAACCCACTAGTCAGAAAATCCTTTACGATGTAGAATGGCCAAAAGAAAATCCCAGTCGACCCGATCATAGGCCTTTTCCATGTCTAATTTGAGCAACACGTTTTTCTTTCTTCCCCGAGAATCCAAAGAATGAACCATTTCCTGAGCCAGCAATATGTTGTCACTGATAAGCCTTCTCTTGATGAAGCCACTCTGACTTGGCGAGACCGCTTTAGGGAGAACCACGGCGAGCCTGCTATTCATGATCTTCGTAATTATCTTGTTCTTCACATTACACAGACTGATTGGTCTATAGTCCGACCAATGAACGGGATTTTCTTTTTTTGGGATCAAGACAACTGTGGTAGCCGTGTAAGACCTATGGAGTCTGGCACCTGCAAAAAAATCCCGAACCGCATCCCAGACATCTTTCCAAATAATGCTCCAAAACCTCTGAAAGAGACTAGCTCCAAAACCATCCGGTCCGACTGCCCCGTAGGGGTTTAAACTAAATACAGCTTCTTTCACCTCTTCAACAGTTGGCTAACGATGGAGGTGGGCAACGTCTTCCTGGTTGAGAACTTGTGGCACGGTCTGAAGTTGCTGCTCAAGGATGGGGGGTCTATCTTCCTTAGTCATCATTCTCTTGAAAAAATCATTAGCAGATCGTCGAAGAACTCCCAACTCCGTAATAGTCTCTTGCCCGCATCTGATCAATTTAATCGTAGCTTTGAACCTTTTTTTCTTAGCCAAAGAATGGAAGAACCGCGTGTTCCTTTCCCTATCTTCGATCCATCTGCAAGCCGACTTTTGGCGCCAGTAGTCCTCTTCCATGGATATGACCCTATTACGCAAAGCAACCTGTCTATTTATGTGCATGAGATTCTCTTCAGTGGGATTGTTCTCATAGATTTTCTCCGCTTTTTCAACTTCTTTGTCCGCTTCATCAATTCTGTGGAAGATGTTTCCAAACACGTTCCTGTTCCAAGCTTTGAGTTCTGTCTTGAGCCGGGTTAGTTTAATGTGGAGGCGCCAAAGACCCGGCTTATCTACAAAATCACCCCAACTAGCCGAGACAACCTTTTCGATGTCTGGGTGCCTAAGCCACATGTCCTGGAACCTAAATGAAGAAGCGGGTTTCGGGGTATTATCTTCGCAAGTAATAAGTAAAGGGCAATGGTCAGAGCCTCCACGGGCGAGATGTTTGACGTGGACCTGCGGGAACAATTCAACCCAGTGCTCGTTAACCAAGATCCTGTCCAACCTTTGAAACATGTTTCCCTTAGTCCAGGTAAATTCTGAACCTTGAAAGTTTGGTTCAACTAAGGAGCAGTCTTGTATGAACTCGTTAAACTCACTTATCCCTTGTAAATCCGGGGTGTTTCCGCCTCTCCTTTCCTCCACCCTGGTTATAATGTTAAAATCACCCCCCAGCAGCCAAGGTGACTTATCTTTGTTCAATCTCAACCATTCCCACAATTCTCTCCGACCCGAAGTCGAAGATTTAGCATAGACGACCGTGATGAAACTCGGTCTGTGCCATTCACTTCTCATAAGTTTAATGTGGACAAATTGTCTATTATCTTCGATCACCGTCATCGAGGTATCCTGGTCACAGAAACACCAAATGTGGTTAGAAACGTTATGGAAAGCTTTATCAAAGTTAAGTTTACGTTTAAATTCATTTAAATCAGAAATAACCATGGGTTCAAGAATAGCCAAAAAATTAAGTTTATTTTTTCTACAATAACGTTTAAGGATACGCTGCCTCCCTTCATTGCGTATTCCCCTTATATTCCAGATCAAAGATCGTAGTGTCATGATTGACCGGTGGACGAGCCCGATGCCCGAGTGGACACCTTTTTAGGGGCGGTAGGTGGCAGACCTGTTCTCTTGCTCCTTCGTCTATTCGTAACCTCGGTGAATCCCTGGTCTAGATTATTCGCTGAGTTAGACCTCCGAATAACCGCCTTAGCTTTCAATATTTCTGGGTCGTCATCTTCAGCTTCCTTGCTTTCCTTTTCAGTGTCCGAAGCCTCACCATAAGCTTCTGAGTTGTCGCTATCGTGCTCAGATTCTTCAGCAGGAGCATTCTCTACCCCATTATCGGGGTCCAATTGTAGGATAACTTCTAACGAGTCAATACGGATGGTAGAGTCTACGTTCCCATCCTCGGTTATATCCTGAGCGTTAGCACCAAGTTCCTCCAAGTTCGCTACAGGCACCTTGTCCTGCTGGTTTTCCCCTTGCTCCGCATTCTGTTCTGTGTTTTTTGTTTTACCAAAGGTTTTTTCTCTGCCCAAGCCTTGGTATTGTTCGGTTTCCGCTGGGGGACTTTGCTAGCCTCCTTGTGTTGAGCGGTGCCTTCCTGGTCCCGTGTTGGTAGACCTATCGTTCCCTTATCCTTCTTTTTTGTTGTAGGAATGTTGAGAATGCCATCGGAGTTGTTTCGTTTTTCCTTGATAACCTCCCGGAGGTCTGATGCAGTGGATGTCAAGAGATCAGCAACATAGCAAGCATTGCCTTTGTGGCCCAGTCTTGAACACTTCGTGCAGTAGTCAGGGAGACGTTCGTACAGGATCTCCTGCAGTTGGATACCGCCCTCATAACCCAAAGTTATCTGATGTTTCAACGGCTTGAGAAGGTCCAGTTCCACACAAACCCTGGCGAATTCTGGCCTGTTCGCGTCCAACGTCCCCTCATCGCAGCATAGGGGTTCCCCGATAACTCTTGCCAAATCGAAGATCGCCTCTTCGTCAAAAAATTGGGTACGCAGCCCTGGAATTCGATCCACACCGGGACGACTGAAGATTCAATCTGTGGGTTGAAAGTGGGGGTCCACTTGAATACCCGCATCGGATAGCCATCGAAAAGGATGATTTTCCTAAGCCACAACTTGGTGAAGTCTTTATCGCAATTCGACCGTATCAGTACATGTTTTGCGTTGAGAAGCCCTAGTTTGAATTCTCCTTGTAACTCCAGTTCCAGAAACAAATCATGCAAGCGTGCCATGGTTGGGTACCCATGGGAGAATTTTCCAACTAGGGCATGCTTATACGGCTGTGAGAGCCTGACGATTTCTGCATCCGTAAATTGTATGTGTGTGAGCCCGTTCCTTTCCGAAACAGTCCCAAATCTCCGTGAATTGTCTGCCCGATTGAAAACGTGAACCTTGCCTCGTTGAGACGGCTTTGAGCCACGACTACTGCCTGTAGTGATCGAGCGTTTCCCAGCGGAAACAGCAGCCGAGTAAGATTTTATCGGTGGTGGATCAATAGATACGTTAGCAGTGAAAGGTTGGGAGGGATTCCGAAGGGGGTCCGGTGGTGGCATGGCAGCCGCCAGGGACGGCGGCTCTGACATTGCAACCCTAGGAACGTCAGAGAGAAAACCGGGGGGGGGGGGGGGGGGGAATAAAATCCTTGTCCCTAATTTATTTGCTTAATTAGCTCATAATCAAGTTAAATGCCTAATACGTTGCTCCTCAGTGACCACCTCACAGCCTGGGGCCTCCTTAGGCATACTATCCACGTGAGCCCCAACCTTCACAACCTCATACATAAGTATACAATGACAAATCAAATACACATACATAAACAAAGCCGCAGTCATATTGTCTCACCGTTTCTTCCACATGCTCCCTCACATCATTTTTCCACTTCGATCTAACACATCTCGTCCGAAGTCACTATCACCGTCACATTCCCCATCCAGATCCCTATCCCCATCCCGATCACCTTCCCCATCCTGACTGGAATCAACTTGAACTCCTCCATCGACACATTCAACTTCCTCTTCCACAAAATCCATTTGAACTCCTAGAACAATCTGCGTATTTTTAAATCAATAGACTTTGTTACAAATCAGTTGAATAAAAAATGCGTATTGGTTCAATAAATTCGGAAGATTATGGACTTACATCTGACCGGCAAATACTTTCCAGAGCCTTCTTTGCACTGGCTTCGTATTAGGCAGTGGACTCCCCTTCCATTTGAACCACCAAGGGAATGCTATCAACCTTCTTGAGATACCGAACTTCTGAATTCTTTCATGAAACCATGCCTGACATAAATAATAACTTAAGTACGTGTATATATAGGTATAAAATGATACAATCTAGCAAAACCAAGCCAATGACTTACCGACAAACCTATAGTAGAACCATCGACAAAATCATGTTTATCCACAACATGCTTCTGAATACCTTTGATCAAAAACATATGAGCCACCGTGCCCCACGCGTATTGTCCAATCCTGGACAAATCATCAACATACCAAACAAGCACAGCAGGCACACGTAAACTACTACGAGGGAACAACAAACAATTAAAAACGTATAAAATGTACATCTGTATAAAATCGTCAATCACATCGTCATCAGTCCTTCCGACGAATTTGTACAGTTTACACTCGATGTTGACTCGGGAGACATTATTTCCCTTATTGCAAAAATGCTTGATCAAGGTATTGGATTTACTCTTGCCCACTACCATGACAAGCTGACCAGAATGTCGTATACCGATAACAATGCTGAATTCCTTCTCACAAAATACAACTTCTTGGCTTCCAAATTTAAATGTATTGGTGTTGCAGTTGTAATAATCGAGCAAGAATCCTACTCTGTTAATGCTCCCCTTTTGATCCGACGCTCCCAGCAAATAACCAAACGGCAATTTTTTAACAGCTACAAGTTGACCGGGAGACATTTGGTCACGAATTTTAGAGATAAACTCACTGAATCTCTCCAACACGCACTGATGCAAAATGGAAAACACCCGCTTCTTCGCAAGCAGGACCTCATCATCCTCATGGATATTTACCTCTGAACTTTTTCTCTTTCCCCTGCTTGTTTCTGCCGGGGAAGGAATAATCATCACAGGGGTCGTCGACAATGAGCGAACCATCTATCGGAAAAAAATCAATTCAATATTCAGCATTTAACAAACTACTGAAACCCTTATTTGTTGAGTTAAAATAATTAATTACCAAGTAGAAACTGGAATCGAATGGAAAAAAACTTCAATTTCAGACAATTATGGAAGAAAACTAACTTGGATAAGTTGGGTGCGACGTATCTTCCTCTTAGACCTTACCATTGCATCCGACGAGCTGAACCAGAGTGTGCGTCGTGGGGGAGTGGGTGTTAACTGGTAGGAGTTTCTTCTGTAACGTGGGTGTGTCGGTCGTTAACTCTCCAACTACTTCTTCTACACTTGTCGGCGGTGGTGTGTGGTGTTGAGCGGTGGTGGGTGGTGGGTGGTGGGTGGTGGTGGGAGATGGTGAAGAATTTGACATTCCCGCCGCTGAAGGAGTGTGATGCTTGTGGTATGGATTGTGATTATTCAATTTCAGCAAGGATAATTTGGTAATTTTACACGATTTAGGGGGGGTTTTGGAAAAATATGTAGTACATTGAGAATGTAAAATAGTTGGATTTCAAACTGGGGATTTTAAGATAACTTCATTGCCTTATTAGGGATGATTCATTAATTCTCCGAAAATTCAACTCATTCGCAAAAAATAGTAAAAAAAAAGGGGTGGATAACACGTGCAACGCACCTTGTACCCTACTAGTTTGCCTTAAAAAAGTCCGAAGAAAATTAATCTAAAAAACCTCATAACAAATGCATCGGTGTGGTCAGTTGGAGGGTCCCCAAGTTCGAACCTGTAGCACTCAACATGCCTTAGTAGAGCCATCCTCCAAATTTCAGGTGGTGCAAAATATCCCTCACCCATTGGTCAATAATTAATACTTGACAGCAACGTACCGCAAGTTAACTTGCTGAAAACTATCTTCCATTTAAGTACCCTCAACAATCTGAGTTCAACAAATGGTAAATCTTCCTCAAAATAGCATACCAAGAACGAGAGCAACTGATGAAGATTGCAAAGTATGAAGATATTCCATCTTATGTTCGAATCAATGATCACGCGATGCTGTGTATTTATGTCATTATGATCGTGTTGTTTGCTGAAAAAACAAATTTTTCTTTTTGAGCTTCTCTTATGCATATGTCTCTCAAGAGATTATGAATATTACAAAATTTTATCTTTCCGGAATTATATTCAGTGAAATGATGTAATTGCTCATTATTCAACTTAACTATAATATTTATTTAGCACAAAAATTTCACATAAACAAATATTCACAAAATCTGAACCGCAGAGCTGGATGCATCCTTCAATTTCTGTTTCGTTGGTGGGCTCAAATATCTATATTTATATAAGGTGGAATGGACAATATCAGAAGGAATTCATGTAAGACAAAAAATTAGATAAAAAAAATCATATAAACAAGGTGGCTAAACTACTATTCATCATAAGTTGCAAAAGTTAGATGCTTGAAAAGGTTAAAAAAAGCTATGAAAATTTGATATAATTTGAAAATGGAAGAGATGGTACAGTAAATTATACATACTTTTATTCAAGTACAAATAAAAACAAAGCAAATCAACTCTTACAAACATTTAACTTGAAAGTTGTGGGTCTTGTGGTTTGCCAAATCTTGAAATTCCTCTTGTCCATAAAGATTTCTGGTTATGATTGTTGTAACTTGAAGGTCTTCATTCCCAAGTTCCTCTTGTTCCTCCGCAATTTGTTTTGCAGAAATAATGGCAGAATAGGAACAAAATCCCAAATGAATTGATTTAAGTGTTGGAATGTTTCCAATGTCGCAGGGGATCTCCTTCAGCTTAGGTAAGTAGTCAAGAGCAAGGTGCTCAAGGCGCGGGAAATGAGTGCTCTCTGCGGTCCAGTTTTCCCAATGCTCACACTCGCCAACATACAAGTATTTTAGGTTACAGAACCGCCCTTGTATTGTCTCCCACTCAGATGTTGTGAAGGACACGAATGACAGTTCGAGCGACTGGAGACGAGGTAATGAACCTATCTTTGTATTAATATCTTCCCAACTGAGCCTCGTTCTACTTAGAAACAATTCCTTGAGTGAATGTGGGTAAATGAGGTTCGGCAGCAAATCTGCTCGACATGGGAAAGAGCACTCAAGACATTCAAGTTTATACATATGACCAAGATTGTTGAGACAATAATAATCTGAGGCCATCTCATATCGTAGTTTTAACTTCTTGACATTAGGGATTCTCTTAACTACCTCCTCACCAAACTTCATGTTAACTATTCCCGAGAGCATATGTAAGTTATGCAGAACAAATCCATCCATGTCACCACTTGGAGGGTCCGGAAGTTTGAGATTCATGCACTCAACTTTTCTTAGTAGAGGCATCTTCCAAATTTCAAATGGTGCAAAAGTATACCCAATTTTCGGAAAAATTAATGTTTGCAGATTCCAAAAAAGGGAGATTGAAGTTAAAAATATGCGATACTGAAAGAGATGCTTGGCAGCAAAATACCTCAGGTTAACCTGCTGAAAACAATCTTCCGAGCTAAAATTTCCTCGACCAATTATTTTAAGTACCCTCAACAATCTAACTTCAACCAATGGTAAATCTTCATTGGAATAGCATATCAAGGAGCGGGCAGCTGATGCAGAGTGCAAACTATGAAGATATTCCTCGTCGGATATGTTCTGATCAATAACTATGCGGCGTTGTGCAGTACTTATGCCTTCATGATCATGTTGGTTTGCGAAGAAAACAAACCTCTCCTTTTGAGCTTCTCTTATGCACAGGTCTCTCAAGAGATCATGCATATGACAAACTTTTATTTTTTCCGAATATCCAAACTCATCAACCAAAATGAGATTTCTATCAATAAGATCAATCAAGTATTCCTCAGCACTCTCTTCCAAACTTTTTCCAGTAACTGGCTTCAAAAATCCTTCCGCAACCCACATACCGATTAGTTGAGAGACAAGTATTTTACTATCTTCTGGAAAAATTCCCATGTAGAGAAAACATGTTTTCAAATGAACTGGCAATTCAATATAACTAGTATGTAATATTTTGAAGTACCGTTCATTATCCTCTAAGTTCACAAGTGAACTTACATTTTGTAAAATATATGCCCAATAGTCTCGTGTTGGTTTGGACTGTGCTAGGAGTCCTCCAAGCACAACAATTGACAACGGGAGTCCTTTGCAATTTTTTGCAATATTGATTCCGATGTCCTTCAATTCAGGGGGACAATCTTCTTCTCCGAACACAGTTTTGCAAAACAGACTCCAACTATTATCCTCATCTAGGAAATCCATCTCATGACCACAACCACTACTCAAATAGGAAGCAACATTTGACAGTCTAGTCGTCACAATTATTCTACTTCCTTCGTTGTTGCTTGGAAAGTACAATTTGACCTTCTCCCAGACATCAATAGTCCATATATCATCCAATACAATAAAATACCTTCTACCATATATGCTTTTGTACAACTTTTCCCCTAATTCTACCTCGCTCATTTCACTCAAACTTTCCCGACTCTCTTTGTTTTTTTGGCAAAGAAGAAGTTCTAAGAGAATTTCCTTTATATTATATTCTTGAGAAATGGTAACCCAAGCAAGAACATGAAAATAATGCTCAACGAGTGGATTTCTATGAAGATTTTTAGCAAGAGTAGTCTTACCGATTCCACCCATTCCAGAAATTGGTATGACTTGACGATGAGAATGTGGTTGTCCGGTGAGCTTATGCAACAATTCAGTTAAAACATCATCAAAGCCCACCATGACATTGTGTTGTGTTGGAGATTTTGGTGAAAGAGCAGGTGTCGTCATAATTCCTTGCTGATTCTCTTGAGCTCCCAACTTCTCTCTAATTTCCTCCACCTCCCCCTTGATGAAATCCATCTCTTCTAGAACCTTTTGTAGACAGTGATATAAGTTTGCACAACAAAACTTTTCTGCATCATCACAAGTACTTGTGGATTCGTTTATAGCTTTCTGTTTACTTTGGTAGAGGTCAGCAGAACTTGTCCTTTCCCCATAACTTGTGGATTGAGATTGAGAATTGCATTTGGTTACATGTCTTTTGAGGAAACCGAAACATTGTTTCACTTTCTGTAAGCATTTTTCCTTTCCCTTGTTATCATTATCTGGTCTTCTCTCAAAAACTTCATCAGAAGTAGAGGATTCGGACTCATCCTCAGCTGATTTTCTCGCAAGAATCTGATCGACTATATGGGATTCAATTACATCCTCTGCTGCATAAGCTGCATCTGCAATACGGATCCGCAACCGATCCACTTCTTTGTTGGAATAGTGACGATTGTAAGCTTCAAGAAAATCTTGCAAGAAAGCAATCTTTTCAGTGAGTGTTTGGGTTTGTTCCTTGTCAAGAGTGATTGGAGGTTGAGGATGGTGATGGATCTGATCTATAAGATTCATAAGAGAAGCAAGAGCTGCGTAAGCTGCCATTTTTCCAACGGAATTTAGTGAAGCAACTACAGTTTCTCGGCTGATTCACATTAGTGTTTATCGGAAAGTGGTCACTTTCTATAAAGCGACCAATAAACACTGCTGTGGTTACTTTTGGAAAGTGGTCACTTTCTATAAAGTGACCAATAAACACTGATGTGGTTACTTTATGTGGGCTTTGATGTTTTGGAAAAGATGATGATTGATGCAGATTCCTATACAAATTGCACCAGACATTTTCTAACTATTTAATGTTGACCATCGTCATTTTAGGTTGAATTTTGTTAATATGATTGCCGGGCTTTGTATTTGCACGATTATGATATATAATATTTCGATTTGAACCACCTATCATGCATCCATTGCTGAGGGGAAAAAAAGGAGGAATAATTACGAATAGCTTATCAACTTTAATTCAATTATATCAAATGATTAATGAGTTCATTTTTCAGGGTAAGGAGTCACATTAAATACATAATTTATTTATATATTTTTAATAAGTAAATTATTAAAATAACATTATTTAAAATATTAAATTTTTAATTTTAATTAAATACAGTAATAAGACCTTAATTAAAATTTTAATTTTTAATGGACAATCTTAAATATACAAATATGAAAAACTTATAATTTTAAATTAATATTACTTATGATGTATAAATACTTCTAAAAATGTTATTCTACCGTGTTGTGTCATGTTCATGTCGAGCACCATGTCAGATGTCACTCACTTGTTAAATTTAAATACCGATTTGTATTGTATCATATTTGTGTTCGTGTATCATAAACACTCACTCATTTACAAAAAGTCATAAAATGAATTGTAAATTAATATGAAAAACAAATTATAATTTTTATTTTTTTTTATTTGAATATGTAATTTGGTTAGTAAAATATTTTCTTTAAATTAATGAGTCTAATTTCTAATTTATAAGTTATCATAATTTACATAAATAGGTATTTTTAAGGAATTTAACACTTATGTTAGAAATATAGAGTTTATTACACCAAAAACCCTGTGATATACCTAATTAGGACTCAGAACCCTGTGATTTGAAAATTCTCAAAGCGAACCCTGTGATTGTAATAAATTAGCACTCAATTAGAATTTCAAACCCTACAGCCGTGGTTGTAGCGTTTAGAGTGCTAACTTTAATACAATCACAGGGTTTTCAGTGCTAATTTATATAATTATAGGGTTCTCTTTGAGAATTTTCAAATTACAGGGTTCAGAGTGTTAATTAGGTATAACACAGCAGGTATCCAAGCAAAAAACTCTAGAAATATATAGTGTTAACAACATTTAAATTAAGTTTAAAATACAAAAAGTAAAGTCTATACTGAGCGGTTAAAACTACAAATTGTCCCCACTAAATTAAAAATCACATATTCACTTAAATCAACTTAAATCCAAATAAAATATTTCAATATTGAAAGAAATATTAAAAGCATATTTTAGGCGATCAATATTTTATAAGAAACCAAAATTTCTATTTATACTTTTATAATATATATAGATATGAAATTTATTTTCAAATCAGAGGCGGAGCTAGGGGGGGGGGGGGGGGGGGAGGGGCATGGGGTGGTTTATTATATGTAAATTTTATAAATTTTATTATTTTGCCCCCCACCCCCAATTACAACTCACTAATCCTAATAATTAGGTTTTATTTTTAGATTAATTTGAATTTTAGTATTAGTTTACTTTAATTATGATTCTTTTCCTCAATACAAATGCACTTTTTACGTTTCCCAATAGAAGTCTTTTGATATTCTTTTCTTCTTTCACATATTAAAAAATCTCTAATTAATCTTTCTCTCTCTCTCTTTACCATCTTTTTCTCTTTTATTTTTCAATTCTTCTTCTTTTTCTTTTTCTTCTACTCAACTTAAAACTCTTATTTTTCTCCCAAATATTAACTTATATTTAATTTTAATTTTTCTATTTTTCTCTTATAGTTTTAGTATGAATAAATTATATAGATAAAATTTATAATTAATTTGTTAATCGTAAATTAGTTTAATATTTTCAGAAAAGATTATATCTATGAAAATAGGTTAAGTAATAATTGTGTTTAATTTTGGATAAATTAGTATCAGTATGACAATAGAATAAAGATAACTATGTTTAATTTTAAATAATATATTGTGTTTAATTTTAGATAATTTAATATTGATATGAGTTCTGTGTATTAAGAAAATATCGTTTCTTATTTATATAACTGTGCTATTTTTCTTCTTTTATTATGGATAATTATTTAGTTAAAAAATTGTATCTAAATAGTAATTTTAGTTTGTATTTTATTATGAAATAAATGTGTTAATCTTAGTATTTCTTTTATTACAAATAAATTATTTAGCTAATAGATTGTATCTTAAATAATAATTTTAGTTTTCTTTTATAATAGATAACATTTATAATTAATTTCTTAACTGTATCTTTTATCCTTATGAATATCAGAATAGAATATGTCAAATAATAGATAGAATATTATATTTTATTTTTTTTGTTGAATGGAAATATTATAGTTATAATATGTAAAAATTTGGGACACTTTTTAGGGCATTTTTAATCAAATTAAAGTTTTAAGTTATATATGTTTTATTTATATATATCGAATAAAATAATATTTTTATTTTTAATAAAATAATATTTATTTTTTAAAAAATATTATTATATTTTAAATTTTCTTCCCCCTTACCTGAAATCCTGGCTCCGTCCCTGCTTCAAATATAGCTTTGATTCCTAATTCTTTTTCCTCCATTTTTTATTTCAATTTCATTATTTAAAATGGAGACATTTTCTTTTTTTTCTTTGTTCCATAATCTCGAGGAACTACTTCATCATCATCATTTTTTGTGTAATCACCTTGGTCTAAATTTTTATTCTCGGAATTGTCACGTTCGGCATATTATAATTTTCAATATTATCCTCTTGTACTGAATCTCTATCTTCTTCTCCATAATTTTATTTTGATTCTGTAGATAATTTCTTTTTGTCTTCTATTTGTACTTCAGGAATTTCAACATCAATAAAATTATTCTGGATGTCTCTGAATATCGTTCTTGTACCATTGCATAAGTCGTTTGGTTGGTCTAAATTCCTCCATTGAATTATATAGTTGATCCACCTCTTCAGCAAAACTGGTAAATATTATTACTTCACTAGGAAATATGCTTATCAACTTATCATTTATTTTATCAACTTGCTCATTAATAGCTAGTATGGCTCAATTTATCATATATTCAGGTGAGTGGGCATTCTTTTTCATTGAAGGGAAAATTGCTCCAAGGAGGTCTTGGATGGAGTCTCCTTCATTCTCATACTTAATAATCATTTCTTTTGGAACTTCAATATTACCTTCAACATCAGTTTGCTCGTCGCCATTTCTAATTTTTAGTAAGAACTCACCAAAACTAGAATCTTTCTTTTTTTTTTGACAGAAACTAGAATCTTTCACAGTTCTTATTTTTTGACTTAGTTGATTTATGCATTTCCGACCACAAATAAGATTTCACCAAACTTGTAAAAGTATCTGTGAAATCGTTCCTCTTGAAACAACCCACAGTACTTGTCTAAAGTCTCCCCCATTAGGTTTTGTTGGTATTTGTTTGTTTGGAAAAACATTCATTTTTCTCCCCCGTTGGGTTTCGTTGGAATTTGTTTGTTTGCGAAAAGATGCATTTTTAGTCGTCCCATGAGGAGTAAAGCGCAGCGGTGTGTGCACTATTATTTAACTAGTTTTCGTCCCAAACTTGTCAAAGGAATTGCAATTTTGAGTTTCGTCGTTAACCTTTTAGACAGAAATGGCATGTGCGACGTTCTAAGTTGATCATTCACTCTTTTCGTTGGACTAGTGAAATCATTTCATTTTATTTAAATAAATTTAGCTATTATGTTTATTAAAAAAATAAAATATTAAAAACATCTAATTTGATTAAATAAATATAATAATATTTTTGATAAACTATTTTGATCTTAAAAAACTACACATACAAAAATATTTATATGAAATATCTATTTCAAAGTATGTACAATAAGTAGAAATTCAAATTAGAGAAACATTCAAATAAATAAAAAATAAAAATATTTGAAATTATATTATTATATAAAAAAAAGATTTAAAGTGTATAATAATTTGTCCAAATAATTATAGCTTTTAAGCATAAGTAATAGTTTATAACTTTCAAATATATTTTAATAAAAAGACATATATAAAAAAGGGTTAATCCTGATCGGCCCCATGTCATTTCGGGGGTTTTGCACTTTCCCTCCTATGCTTTGATTTTTAGCATTTACCCCTCTAACCTTTGAAAAATATTACACTTAATCCCTTTAAAAAAAATTTGACCGTCGATTTCTCCTTCGTCACAGCGACCCAACTTTCAAGACCACTGTCATCGTGTTCATCTCTCCAAGGAGAACAAATCTCATAACCCAGTCGACCCTATTAGCCGCCAAAAGCTTCGTTGGTCGTGCATCGTCTTTAACCGATGATTTCTGCTTCGTCGGTGGTCGGATTTTCATTTCGAGATCATTGTTGTGGTCCTTGCGTCGAAAGCTTTAATTTGATATATAATATCAACACATTTGAGATCAGTTTTGTATAGATTTGCTTTGTTAAAATTTGTTATAAGGGGTTAAGTGTGATATTTTTCAAAGGTTAGGAGGGTAAATGCTAAAAATCAAAGCATATGGGGGAAAGTGCAAAACCCCCCAAAGGACGGGGGTTGACCGGGATTAGCCCTATAAAAAATATAGACAAAAACCTAAAAGATCATATAAAATGTTATAGTAATTATATATACTTTATTCTTTCTATTGTTTGATTTTCTTTAATATAATTTGTGCTTTATTTTTAATTTTCTTTATAAAGTTTTGGAGAATCTTTTCGCTATCATTCAAGATGTAAAAGTTATACTCACTTTCAAAACTATGACTTTTGCACCTTATCTTTCTCTATAATTTCGATCTCACTTCCATCATTTAAAATCGAAATATTTTTTTTTTTTATTTCATAATCTCGAGACATTGTAGTTTTGGTATATCATTATCACTGTTGGGTTCCATCCTAATCACTCTTTTTTCTCATTTTATCTCCTATTCTTTCTTATACCTTAAATGATTCCTCTTCTCTTATTTATAGATATCAGACTCCTCTTAGTCACAATTACTCGTTTTCTTCTTAACCTAGATTTGTTCTTATCTTCAAACTTAGTTATGAGATATTTCACAGAATCTCATATGTGTTAACCTCTCTTGGTTTTACTCTCACCGGTTCGCCTCACGCCGCTTCCTCAGTTTGCCACCTGATAGAGAACTGACCAGCCTACTCCTCAGGCGAGTTGACCTTAAGTTTGGTTCCATTATAGGCCTAATGAGTATGTTCTCAACAATCACTAGTTTTAGTATATTTATCTTAAACTAAATATCCATCTCTCAAAACTGTGGATTTGGCATATCATCATTTTCAATATTACCTCATTTCCTAAAAATCTCCATCTTCTTCTCCATAATTGTAGTTTGATTTAATGAGTATTTCTATTTTTCTTTCTTCATCTTCTTCCCATATTCTTTCTATTTTTCTATTTGATTTCATAATCGAAAAATGTTCATTCTAGTTTCAGCTAAAGTTCTAGCTTCTGCACCCACAATTAGTTCCTTAAGTTATTTATACTTTCCATGCCCAAAATTCTACTAACTTATTGCTTTAAATCATTTGACACATAAGGTGCGAACAACACATGTAATTTGCTGAAATTTAATGTGATAACCAATGCCTTGCGAAACTCCTCAACCACACTTTGAATGCACTTTGCTCCATCCACGGTTGCTTTGGCTCCCAATATTAAGTAGTCCACAAAAACTAAGTTTGAGATGTGAGGTCTTTTCTGACATAACGTAATTGGCTTCCAGGTCTGGTTGAAATGGTCTCCTCAATTATATACGTAAGTTGTTCCATGTGGAGTACAAGCAAACAAGATGAGAGTGATTGCCTTATCTAATGCCACACATCCGTACAGCCTCCGTAGGTTCACCATTCTATAGAATTTTTGATTGTATCCTCTACATTCTGCTCATAATGATATTGATGATTTTTTCGAGAATTTGAAGAAAGCTAAATTTTTTCTCAAAAAATTCTACCGAATTTTTATCGTATGTCTTTTCATGATTCAATTTCAGCACCATCCCCTTTTTTATCGTTGGAGTGATGTAGCATTCATAACACGTCTTTAGGCATCAAGATATTGTAATGGGTGTCCCGGGCGGGAATGAAGCTATTCTGGTTCGATCCCGTAATTTCTTTGATATACGGCTTAAACGAAGTATAATCATCTTGGTAATCATTTTTTAGCAATACATTAACATAATGGCCCAAAACTCATTTATTTTTCTAGAGCATTTGATATGGCATAAAATGGCCGAGCCACGTGGCACGCCCCAGAGGAAGCCACTTGGACATCTCGCCACCTCAAGCGGACCAAGGTCCCCGCGCGAAAGGATCAACGAATCGAACCCGATCCGGTTCGCCTTGTCGGATCAAGTTCGATCCCTGCCACCAAATTGGATCGACCCCTCAATTAACCGCCGATCCGATCCCTAGGCTCGATGGATCGATCCGATCCCCTATCCCGAAAGCGGATCGGTTCGATCCATTGCCCTCAACGGATCGATCCGATCATACTCCTCAAGGGATCGATCCGGTCCCCATCCGAGAGTGGATCGATTCGAGCCCTCGCACCTCAAGGGATCGATCCGATCCCATGCTCCTCATGGGATCGATCCGATCCCTATCCCGAGTGCGGATCGATCCGATCCATTGCACCTCAGGGGATCGATCCGATCCCATAATCCGCAACGGACCGTCCATCCTTGTTCCCGCATGGGAGCCGCGTATGAAACGTCCTTATCCCGCACAAGGGGTGGGGTCGAACTCGATCCCATTTACGGGTTCCCCATTGCGAACACACTTCATCACAACTCGCTTGACCCCGACCTCTCGGATCGAGCTCCTACGTCACCTGGCGACAAGATGCCATAAAGCATCTTTGTCGGGACACGTGCAACTCCCCGGTTCGCCAAGGCTAGACGCGCTACAGTGCATTTAATGCACCCGGTACATGTCTACGCCCAAAAGGGAAACAAAGTACACCCGACCTCAAGGCACCCGCTCAGGCGCCCGATAAACGACCCGATCGACTGCAGAGCATTTAATACATAGTCGCGGTACACGCACTACTGTGTTAATGGCTCCTGACTATAAATACCAAGTCTTGAACAGTAGTTGGTAAGCAAATTCAGAGCATTTATTTCGCTTCTCAGCATTTAATTCTCTCTCTAAAAACCTTCCACTGACTTGAGCGTCGGAGTGCCAAACTTGGGTCCAACCCCAAGTCCCCAATTTGGCCTTTGAGCTCACGTGTGTTTTGAGTGTTTTCAGATCGATTAAAGAGCCCACATCTACAAATTCTTGACTGATCGACCCGAGATTGCCACTTAGACCTCCAACTCAGCTAAACCATTTTCGAGCCGGATCAGTTTGGCGCCGTCTGTGGGAAACTATACTTCTCTCTACCTCGATCTTGAGTAAAACACTTCCTTTCTTCTTGCAATAATGGTGAACACAAGGAAGACCCGACAGGAGGAGGACTTGGAGGAGGTCACCAAAGGCAGGCACGACACCAATGCGCCGCTTGGTCATCTCCCCACTGCTCCCCCCGCCGTCGGGATCGCTGGCCCCAGCGCCAGTGTGATCATGCCTCAACCCGAGGCCGCGCCGAGGGTCGCCATTACGCAGGCCGACCTTGACACCTTCCTCGATCAATGATCGAACAGGCCCAAGTAGAGGGCCGGGAACCGAGATGCCCTGAGCTGCCAAGGGCGAGCCCTGCTACTATCCCCAGCCCAGTAATAGCCAGTGGACTGGGACCCACGGCACAGACTTACGGGTCTGCTGTCCCCTATTACCTCCAGCCACTCAACGGCGGACCCGTTCAGGTCATCTGGGGCCTTCCCCCCCAGACGGGCGCAGGCCAGGTACCGGTCCAAGGATATGCACCTCCCCCGCCGCCCGCAGGAGAAGGCAAACAGGTCCTGTCGGAGGGTCATGGGGACTCGGAACATCCTAGCCGCGCGAATCGCGGCAAACGAGCGGTTGATGATGACCATGAAGAATACGATGATTTACGGGCCCGGATACCCACTCGATCGGCCCGCGATCAGGCGGCTAGAATCGCTGCCGCCCGTAAGGAGAACGACCCGGATCGATGTGTCGATCCACCCCGCAGACGAGTGCAAGACCGCCTGGGGACCAAGGATCAGTGGTCTCCCAGAGGCAGGTCGATCTGCGCGCGGGGTTGAGCCGCCGACCCCTCCACTATCGATCCGACAGGGAGGAAGCCTCCCCATTTTCTGAAGATATTCTCCGTACAACCTGCGACGGAGATCGAATCCCCTCGGGGTTGCCTCTGTACAACGGGACGACCGATCCCGAAAAACATGTCACTTCTTTCGAGAATAGAATGTTGCTTCATGCCCACCCGCAATAGATTTGGGCCAAGATATTTGTTACCACTCTAACAGGCCCGGCGCAGGACTGGTTCATCCGCCTGCCGCCACGATGCATTCGAACCTACAATCACTTTACCGATCGGTTCCTTGCTCACTTCTCCTCCATGGCGGGGGAAAAACTGCCTCCTTCTTACCTCAACAACCTCCGACAGGAAAAGGGGGAATCCCTTCGAGACTTCTTCACCCGATTCTCAAGGGAAGTAGTTCGGGTCGAGGACCCGACGATGGACACCCTGCTTCCGGTCGTCCATCGAGCGCTACGTAACCGTCTGTGGGCGGATGAGATAGTCAGGGCCGGACCCAAAAACTTGACTGAAATCCAAGACCTCGCCCATGGTTTCATGCGGGTCGAGGAAATGGCGTTAGCTCACGGGCCCGCTCCTTCGCCCGCTCCAGAAAGTTATCACTACGGGTCGATGCCAACCTCGACCCGAAAGGGGTTCGAGCCCAAAAAATCGAAGGGTAGGATCGATCCGCCGGCCCAAATCGATCGGAGGAACTACGTCCCCCTCAATACAACCGTCCAACAAATCTTCACAGTCATGGACAAAAAGCTTCTGAATAAACCCAAAACCATCCGGGAAGGCCCCAAAGCCCAGAAATCAGGGAAGTATTGCGGATACCATCAGCAATGGGGTCATACCACCGAGGAGTGCAACGCTCTCCGCGACGAGATCGAAAGACTCATCCGAGGAGGGCATCTGAAGGACTTTGTTCGCAAGATCGATCACTATTCTGAGAAGGCCGGTCGGAGCCAAGATCAGCCTCGGGATCGATCTCGATCCCGATCCCCGTCCAGAAGGTCCGGAAAGCAGCCCCTCGAAAGGACTGAGGACAACCCCCCGACTAACGGCACTATCTACATGATCGCCGGGGGGCACGAGGGCGGTGATTCCAACGCTGCCAGAAAGAAGAACGTCCGGAGGGCGGCTCGAGAATACAACGGTCCGCACGAGGAGGTCCTCCAGATCGAGCAAAGCAAAGAGTGGGAGAGGCAAGAGGTTAGCTTTAGCGAAAATGACAACCACTCTGGCCCACATCGGGAGGGTGAAACGCCTAGTTGTCCGATGGTGGTGACCTTGGGAGTGGCTAATTACAATGTAACCAAATGCCTTGTTGACAATGGAAGTAGCACGAACATTATCCTTTACTCTACGCTTGTAAAAATGAAACTGCATAACTTGAAATTAGATCCGATCCGAACGCCTCTGTCCGGCTTCGGAGGATCCCAGGTTGTCCCGCTTGGGCGCATCAAACTGCTCACTTCGATGGGAACATCGCCTCAGCGAGTTACCCAAGAGGTCGAGTACGTTGTGGTAAACATGCCCCTCGCTTACAACATGATTTTTGGCCGACCCGGCCTCATTCAATTCAGAGCCATAATCTCCACCTACCACCAGAAGTTAAAAATGCCAACCCCTAACGGGGTCGGGGAAGTGGAGTGTGACGTCCCGGACAGCTGGGCATGTTATGCGATCACCCTTAAGGAACCAAAAGACAAGGAGAAAGACGCGAGCGAATGCCTTGATCTCCAGACTTACACGAGCTCGGATCTCGATCTCGCTGCGCCCAAGTTAGACGCCGAAGGATCACGCGTAGCCCAAAAGAGGAAAGCAGTGGGTCGGATCGAGCCTTCTGACTCTTTGAAACACATACCCCTCGACCCGAACGACAGCAACAAATCAACGAAGATCGGGGCCAACATGAACCCCCACCACGAGATGATGATGATTGAGTTCCTCCAAGAAAATACAGGCGTGTTTGCGTGGACTGCGAAGGATCTTGTGGGGATCGACCCGAAGGTGATCTGCCATCGCCTCGGCCTCGATCCCACTCACAGACCCATAAAACAGAAGCTAAGAACGCAAAGCAAAGAAAGAAACGAGATCATCGAGGCCGAGGTCAATAAATTGCTCGATGCGGGTTACGTGACCCCGGCCCAATATGTCGATTGGCTATGTAATGTTGTCTTGGTACAAAAGACGGGGGGTAAATGGAGAATGTGTAACGATTTCACGGATCTAAATAAGGCGTGCCCAAAGGACCCTTACCCGCTCCCTCGAATCGATCAGCTCGTCGATTCGACAGCTGGTTGTGAAATGCTGAGCATGATGGACGCCTTTCAGGGATATTATCAGATCTCCATGGCGCCCGAAGATCGACCCCACACCGCTTTTATAACAGTCAAGGGCATTTATTGTTTTAAGGTAATGCCATTCGGGCTCAAAAACACCGGAGCGACCTACCAGAGGTTGGTGAACAAGATGTTTAAGGAAGAGATCGGGAAGACGATGGAAGTCTACGTGGATGATATGATCGTAAAGAACAAACAGGCGTGTGATCATCTCGGCCACCTGGGTCGAGTGTTTGAAATCCTCAGGGGGTACGGTATGAAGCTTAACCCGGACAAATGCACCTTTGGGGTCGAAGGGGGAAAATTCCTCGGCTATATGGTTAGCCAGCGGGGGATCGAAGCGAACCCGGCAAAAATCAAGGCAATCCAGGTCATACCTCGACCCGACTGCATAAGCCAAGTCCAATCTTTGGTCGGCCGGATCATTTCCCTAAATCGGTTCATATCCCGATCATCCGAACGGAACCTGCCCTTCTTCAAAATATTACGAAACCTAAAAAAGTTCAAATGGAATGAGGAGTGTGATAGAGCCTTTGAGCAACTTAAAGAGTACCTGGCATCTCCACCGTTGTTGGCCAAGCCCAACGAAGGGGAGACCTTGTACCTCTATCTCTCCCTTTCCAACGAAACTTTTAGTTCGGTCCTCGTCGCAATTAGGGATCGAAAACACATGCCCATCTATTATCTGAGTAAAATCCTACATGGGGCAGAGCGAAACTACCTTGAGATCGAAAAGTTTGTCTTCGCGTTGACACACGCAGCTCGAAAATTACGACCCTATTTCCAGGCGCACCCGATTGTGGTACTAACCGACCAACCCCTTAGACAAGTCCTGTCCAAACCCGATGTCTCGGGTCAAATGATGAAAAGGGCGGTGGAGCTAAGCGAGCATGACATCACTTTCCAACCTCGCCTCGCCCAACAAGCTCAGGTTCTGGCTGACTTTTTAGTCGAAAAGAACACGAAGCCCCCAAAGGACGCCCCCGATCCCTTGAGTTGGACAATGTACGTTGACGGCTCATCGACCTCCAAGGGGGGAGGGGTGGGGATATCACTAATCAGTTCGGATGGAACACAGTTCGATTTTGCCGTCCGCCTAGACTTCAAGGCCACCAATAACGAAGCAGAATACGAGGCACTCATCGCAGGACTAAAGTTCGCTTCAGAACATCGGGTCGACCGATTGGCCGTCGTGACCGATTCCCAGCTTGTCGCGGGTCAGGTCAACGGCACGTATGAAGCAAGGGAAGAATCGATGGCGGATTATCTCAAGATGGTTAAAGAGTTAGCCTCAAAATTCAAAGAATTTCGGATCGAGCAAGTCCCCCGTGAAGAAAACACCCGAGCGGACGCATTGTCCAAACTCGCGAACGGCCTTCAGGGCACCCGGGACGGGACCATCTCATTTCACGTCTCACCCGGTCGGGTCATCGACCCGGATCGGATCGATATCGCCGCGATCGACCCGGAGGAGCCATGTTGGATGGATAATTTGGTCTCCTACCTAAAGGACGGGACACTACCTCAAAGCCGGTTAGAGGCGAGGCGGATGAAATACCGCTCGCTGCAATACCTACTGGACCACGAAGGGAGATTGTTCAAGAAATCATTCACAGGTCCACCGCTAAGGTACCTCCGCCCAAGTCAGGCCAAAGATGTGTTAGAAGAAGTCCACGAAGGGAACTGCGGGAACCACTCAGGGGGTCGAGCCCTAGAGCGCAAAATCTTAAGAAGCGAGTATTTCTGGCCGACCCTAATCCAAGACGCAAAGCTGCACTCAATGAAATGCCCCAAGTGCCAAAAACACGACAACCTCATACACACGCATCCCGCAACCATGATCGCGATCGATCTCTCATGGCCCTTCGATCAATGGGGGATCGATATTATTGGTCCTTTCCCCCTGGCCCCTCGGCAAAAACGCTTCGCCATAGTAGCCGTCGAGTACTTCTCAAAATGGGTCGAAGCCGAAGCAGTCCCAAAGATAACTGACGCGGTGATAAGAAATTTCCTCTGGAAGAGTATAATCTTCCGCTTTGGGGTCCCGAGGGTTCTCATCTGCGACAATGGGCCCCAGTTCCGAAGCGAGAACACCAAAAGCTACTGTCGGGATATCGGAATCGACCTCAGGTTCACCACCGTCGGCCACCCCCAAACGAATGGCCAAGCCGAAGTCACCAACCGGATCATCATTCAAAATTTGAAGACCCGTCTCGACGCCAAGTTGGGGTCGTGGGCGGACGAACTCGACGGGGTCCTCTGGGCTTATCGAACGACCCCCAGAACGACGACGGGCCAAACCCCCTACTCCCTGGTATACGGATCAGAGGCAGTGATCCCATCGGAGTTGCTACACGAAACAGCCCGCATCAGTCAATACCAGCTCGACAGGAATAACGAAAATCGGTCCGCTGACTTGGATCTGATTGAGGAAAAGCGCGAACGCGCATACCAGAAGATTAAACAATACAAGGCGGCCGCGACACGATCATACAACAAACACGTCAGACCCCGTACATTCCAGATCGGGGATCTAGTGTTGAAGAAGGTAGAGGTCCTCCAGCATGTGGGAAAACTCGAACCCAATTGGGAAGGCCCCTACCGGGTTACAAAAGTAGGCAAGAACATGGCGTATCAGCTCGAAGATATGGCCGGAGTGCCACTACCGAGACCCTGGAACGCGCACAACCTGAAGAAGTTTTATGTATAAAAACACCTATCTTGTATAGTCGATCGAACCGGAGCCCGTTCAAAGCCCGGTCCTGATCCCATCTACGGATCGAGTCCGATCCTTTCGATGAAAGTCAACAGTCGTTTTTATATAATGTGTATTTATTTGGCATTCGATCCACGATCATGCTATCATGTATTTATTTGGTTATTTTGTCGTACTTACAAATCCCCAAGTCCAACGAGGTCGTTCAACGACCCGACGAGAACGGGACTAACGATGAAAAATACTTAGGACGGGGAACCCAAACTCGAAACCCCGCACAAGTGGGGATCGAAGTTGATCCTTTCATGACCATCGGATCGAGATCGATCCAATGAAAGATCGAGACCGACCCCACCAAACAAAGAGGGATCAAAATCGATCCCTCAAACATATGAGGATCGAACTCAGACCCCGCGCAAGTTGGGATCGATCTCGATCCCCTAGACCGAACCGGATCGAATTCGATCCCTCACGCGAAATTCGGGATCGAACTCCATCCCAAAACACCTGGGGATCGGACACGACCCATCGCACCATACATGAAATCCGAAGAATATTGTAAGGGAAAATAAAGCGTGAGAACAAAGCATCAAAATGTTCACACGGCGACATCCCCGGCCGCTGGGTCAAATGAAAATGGTCTTTAAAATAAATAAAAATACATGAAACAACCAAGGCTAAGAAGGAGATGAACCAGAGGCGCCTGTACGGCCCGAGGACTTCTTTCGACTGCGTCGGGTCGACGGTAGGAAGCTCTCAATATCGACCGGAGGAGGAAGCTCGTAGACGGGATCCCTCTTATCCCTCTTAGCGTAGGCCATGTCAATGGCAAACCCGTACTTGTGGTGACGCCAATCGATGTCCACAGGAGGTTCGCCGTCTTTCTCTAACGGGTCGGGATACGGATCGGGTTTGTCTAGGCCGATGGAAGACTCGTCGAAGGACACCGGAATCAGGCCCTGAGCCTTGAGCTGATTGTGCGCAATCTTAAAGCCAGCCTCCATGTCGATCGTGGCCATGACCGTGTTCGCCTCGTCGAAGGCCGGACCTTCCATAAACTCACGAACCGCGTACTGCTCGATCGGGCCCTTAGCCTTCCGAAAAGACTCAACCAGGGCGTCAATCTTGGCCTGTCCTTCCGCCAACGCGGCCGCTCGGGACACCGCTTCCCCCTCGGCCTTCGCCTGTTGGACCTTCTCCTTGGTTTCGGCCCGGATCTCATTGAGTTCGGCTTCACGAGCCTGTAGGACTTTCTCCAAATCCTCCATCCGATCGAGGGCGCTTTGCAACTCCGCGGCACGCATTTGGGCCTCTTCCTCCTTAAGGCTCATCAGCTCGTCCAGCCGTTCCTGTAGCTCAGCTACCTTCTCCGCCTTGGCCGACCTCAGCATGGCCTTGGCAGCCCTGTACTTCTCCTTGTACTTGGCCACCTCTTCTTGATAAACCTCCGCCTTCTGGGACAAGCTGATGGCAGCTGGGAGGATATCCTGTTCATAGAGACGAGAATTGTCATGGCTCAGCAAAACAAGAATACGCCAGAATAAACGACCCGGTGCAACGGATCAACTTGATCCGAGAAGAACGAATCGAGACGAACACAAGGAGGGGGAAAGAAACAGATATAAGGGGGAAGCACTTACGCCGAAAATAGCCTTGCTGATCCTATACCTCTGGTGATCGACCGGCTCCTTATGAATCACGCGTTGTTCGTCGATCACACAACCGGTGTTGAAAAGTGAGGACAACAAGCTGATATCGGGGTGCCCGACGCCAAGGTTCCGAATCGAACCATCCTCCTGGACTCTCTCAAGTTCACTTGGCCATTGAGGTGGTGGAGTCTGTTTGAAGTTCAGCAACTTACTCTCAATATCCGACCCGCTGGAATCCCCCTCGATTTCAATCGGAACTTCTTCCACAGTCACCTTCTTCTTCCTTTTTCTCAAGCGCCTGTTAGACTCCAGCTGTTCCTCCTGGGAAAGAGTCAGGTCATAAAGATTTTCGTCGAAGTCGAAATAAAGATCTAAGTGGTCCAAATTTATTACTTGATCGGGGTCCTCAGGATCGGGCTCGACCGCATCCGAGGCCTGCCCCGGCTCTTGGACATCTTCCACGGGTTGAGAGTTCGGGGTGACCCTTCGACGGGGTTGTTGGGCCACGGCTTGAGTTTCCGGCAGAGCTCCGTGGATCGCAGCTATAGCGTGGTCAATCCTTTCCCGTTCATCCTGCGGGATCGACTCGCCCTTTTTCAGCTTCATTGTCCTCCTCACCCTTTCCGCGCGACTCATGGCTAAGATATGCAGACCTGCAGAAATGGATCGATTAGTACCTTGAAAGAGAAGGGCGCCGAATATAAGCATATGTAAAAGCAAGAGTTCAAACACGATCCGGTACGAACGGATCCATTCGATCCGGCCACGAATTCGATCCCGATCCCACCCGGATCGATATCGATCCATTATGGCGGATCGAACTCGACCCCGTGACGGATCGTTTGGCACGTGACCCGATCGGGCGGGTCCGGCCTGAGGCGGAGGCTCACCGAAGTGGAAATTCCGCAACCTCGTCCCCGGGACCAAACCCGCCTCAACCAAGTGTCCCGTCCTCGCCAAGTACTCTGGGTCGAGCGGGCCCAAGTTGGTCAAGAGCCTGAAAGATTCTTTTTTGTGCAGCCAAGCGCTTTTCCGCGTTGGAAGTTTTTTGGGTTCCTTGGTGGTCCATGTCGAACGGAAAGGAAGAGACATCGAGCAGTCGATGAAGAAATATCTCTCCTTCCAACCAAGCCCATGAGAGGAGACCGGGATATCTACCATCTTCCGACCGGGCTTAGCTTGGAGGTAGTAGTAGCCGGCCCCAGACTTGGGGGAATTAACAAGGAGGAAAAACTCCCCCAAATCCTCGAACCGAGGCTCGAACCCCAAACACCTGAGGATGATGATAGCACTGTACATCAGAGCGAAGGAGTTCAGGACTAGCTGAGCCGGACACAGATTCACTCGATGGAGAAAGGTTGACACCAAAGGGTGGGTCGGAAATCGGAAACCATACTTCATTGTCGCGTGGTATAGGCCGAAAGCATATTTGGATTGTGGGGCCCCTACCATCTCCCCATCAAAGGGCAACCGAGCCATGACACCCTCGGGCATCACACTACACCAATTGCGAATCTCTCGGAATTCTTTGCCAGACAATGTTGACGGCCTCTGGGCGACGTCGGTTAGAGTACGGTAGACGTGACCGGATCGCCCCTGGGGCCGACCGGAAGTACCCTCTGGCCCCTCTCCCTCTTCCTCTTCCTCTTCCTCGTCTTCCTCCGCTTCCTCGATCCGGCGTTGGGGTCTTGAGGTCGAGGCCCGGCCACGGCTTGCCCGGAACTCCTGGATCCATATCTCGTCGGAAGAATCAAAGAACGGCCCAAAATCCGTGTTGGGCAGCGGTGGGACACCGCCCGATGAACCGGAGCAACCCGCGGACGGGGTAAACGGCTCCTCCACCTCGCTCTCATCGGAGACCACACACATATACGGCCCTCTCGACATTTTTCTCTCACTAAGAAGAAATAGAAATGATCGGGGAATCGACGAAATTACCTTTCTCCTTTCGCCTTAGGAACAAATGTTGCTGCTCGAAACCGAAGTGAAGGAACGGATCGATTTTGTTAAGCAAGAAGGTGCGGAATGGGGAAGGGGAGTGCCCCCTTATTTATAGGAGGGGAAAAGTGACCCCTCGAAGTACGCACCTTGGCCATCAATGCGCCTAGAAGACCGAGCCACCTCTCCCCTCGATACGCGAAACGAGGCCGCTGTCACACCTAGAGGACCGTAATGCTTTTCTCGAAGCGTAAAACAATGCGTTTACCGCACACGGGAGACCGCACCGTTTTCCCTCGAAGCACGAAATGGAGCTGTCATTATTTGCCTCAAAGTGCATTTAATGCACCCGGTACATGTCTACGCCCAAAAGGGAAACAAAGTACACCCGACCTCAAGGCACCCGCTCAGGCGCCCGACAAACGACCCGATCGACT
The DNA here is from genome assembly GCA_037501455.1 of Lantana camara. Classification (NCBI taxonomy): domain Eukaryota; kingdom Viridiplantae; phylum Streptophyta; class Magnoliopsida; order Lamiales; family Verbenaceae; genus Lantana; species Lantana camara. The sequence goes on from CM074860.1 coordinate 16,222,075, forward strand.
GCAGAGCATTTAATACATAGTCGCGGTACACGCACTACTGTGTTAATGGCTCCTGACTATAAATACCAAGTCTTGGACAGTAGTTGGTAAGCAAATTCAGAGCATTTATTTCGCTTCTCAGCATTTAATTCTCTCTCTAAAAACCTTCCACTGACTTGAGCGTCGGAGTGCCAAACTTGGGTCCAACCCCAAGTCCCCAATTTGGCCTTTGAGCTCACGTGTGTTTTGAGTGTTTTCAGATTGATTAAAGAGCCCACATCTACAAATTCTTGACTGATCGACCCGAGATTGCCACTTAGACCTCCAACTCAGCTAAACCATTTTCGAGCCGGATCAGCATTAATTTTTTAAATTTGACAAATAAACAATCGATAATCCTTCTTTGGAATTGATTCTCTCTCCATGCAATCATTGATGAAGTTTACTATTGAGTCTCCAACTATATCCTAAACAGTTTTAAAAATGTAAGTTTGGAAACCATCTACTCTCAGCGCTTTGTAAAGGTGCATGCTCTTCACTATTCTCAAGATTTTCTCATTTGAGATTATTCTTGCCAAGTTATTTTTCTGCTAACACCTTAAGGTTCATTGGTGCAAGCTAATACCAAGACTCATCACCTCTTTAACGGTATCTCCATTGAATAGTTTGGTGTAGTATTCCCAAGTGTATAGCTTCAATTGATCATTATTGGTTGCCCATTCATTTCTTATTTTGATAGCATTCATCTGGTTCCTCATTCTTCTCGTTATGGTTGAGAGATGAAAGAAACGTGCATGTTTATCCCTTGAATTGGAGCCAATTAATTCTCGACTCTTAAAACCAAATAATCTTTTCTTGTTGTAATAGTTTGTTATATCCTGTCATCAATTCTTTCTCTAAATCTTTTGAATATTTACCTTGCTTGGCTCATGCATGATGCTCAGAAAATTTTTTGTATTTTTTTTTTTTTTTTCGCTTTTCGATCACATTAAAAACTGTTCAAAGACCATTATTTTGGAGTAATGATCCCAAGTCAAAATGTACTTCAAGTTTTGATTCTGCCAACAAGTCGTGTATATATTGCTACTTTAGAAAATGTAGATCTAAATTGATAATTGTTGTATCAATCTCATTCAAATTAAATTCGAAAATTCTCCATATTGTTTCTTGAGCTGACACTCAATCTAACATTTAGAAATTTTTAATCTAATCTTTAAAATTTTGTCTACCACTGTATGCAATAATAATTCTCACTTTGTCATGTCTTTTATAAATATATTTGTAAAGATATTTTACAGTTGTCCTTAATTTAGGTATGCATAGGTATATACATTAAAATTAAGTATTTCTTCTTTTACTAACTATTCTTTATCTTTTTTTTATATTATCTTTACCATTTGATCTTGCATTTCATTTTCTTATTTGTATTTCTCTAATGAGTATTATTTCAAATTTATATTAATTTTTTTTATAATTAATTTTATGTATGTAGTAGAAATAATTAAAAGAGTATATTTATATAAAAATTTAAGGAATGTTTAATCAAATACTATAAAAATTATTTATAAAATTAGATTATATCTTATTTTTATATGCACACACATTGAGTCTCTTTAGAATTATTAATTTAAACTTTAAAGTAATTTTGGTCTAACGATCTAACATTCTAAATTGTGGTATATTAACTTGTAAAAAACCGAAAATGCTATTTTTACTTTTGCGTATTTAATTTATATTTTATTATATAAATTAAAGGAAGATTATATGTGATGAGGCCCAAAAACACGCTTGTATCAGAGCCGTCCACGTGTCACCATCTGCTGACGTGAAGACTATACCCTCGCATTGATGGGCTCGTGAGCCAACCCAGCCCACTCACTTGCCAACTAGTATAGGCCCTTGAGCCTCGGCCAACTATTCAAGAAAAGGGGCCGAACCGGCAGGCTCGGCGCTCCCATCCCGGCCTTCGTTGTTACCTTTCTCAGGGAATCACCCGCACGAGGGCCATATTCTTGTCGCTCGGGACTCCGGCGCTCAAAGATCATAAGTCGTGAGGAACCCGTCCGGGCACTCTTTGAGCGTCACCTATTCGCTCGCGTGTGATCCCCCACCACCGTGGTGGATCTGAACCCTCGTAAAACGGATCCGGGACCTTCCACCCACGCGACCCTCGTCAACAACCTCTGACACAAAGGTAGTGCGCACCTTGTACCTGACACGCCGCCTACTTTCCAGAGCCATCACTCTCATATCACCACAGGCAGCCACGTGTTAGGGCAACACAGGTTTGGGACCACACGGTCAAATTACCTAATCTACCCTCACCCCTAACATATAAATAAGGGAGAACACTTGCATTCTCCCCCAAGTCATCTTCTCCACAAGAAACCACACTACTGAACTGGGCATCATTTTCCTCTGCATCTTCATCTTCTCCAAAGCTTCATATAGTTCACCATTTCCTGCACCCTTGCTGCACGATTTCCTGGTGTTATCCTAGCTGGAAGAACCCACGCTTATTGGAAACCCAGATCCTGAGGCTCAACGCCTGTGATGGTCTTTCTCTTCTCGTATAAATATAGAAAGTGTTGTTGCATTTAGGAAACTCAGGTTCCTGCACCATCATTTTTGGCGCCGTCTGTGGGAAATCCATCACTACCACAACCAGATTCTTCCTCTGAAAGCTAGTTGAGTTATAACACCTTTTGGCTCTGAAAATGGTAACTGCAACAAGGTCTGGAGCCGTGAGAGACAAGGGCGGTCTTCCCCCAGTCAACGAAGAGAACGCAGAGAGCAGCATCCCCGCCGGAGGTGCGAACCCACCAGCTGCGGGGGATGGGGTCGGAAACGCGGAAGCGGTGGTTGCAACTCCCCCACCTGGAGGGAACGCTGTGGGGGGGCCCAGTTCCGTTATTCCACCTACGGCCCACACCACCAACGCTTCCTTCCCTTACGCCGGCATATATCACATGGCCATGCCTCCACCGGGATACCCTTTTATGCAACCCGGGATGATGCCGATGATCCAACCCTATCAAGTAGGGACACTGAATCTCCCCCTGTCGTTGCCCAGAGAGATACAAGGGGTAGAAATGCCCCAGATTACTACCCAGTAGCTCCAGACGCTCTACGCACAATGTGAGGGCCAGGCGGTCCAGAACGCATGGGAACATTTCACTGCGGCATATTTCCCTTCACACGCTGGCGCTCGAGTGGCCCCACCCCTTGGAGGACTCCCCGCACATCCATTAACGATGGCGCAAAATGCGCTGAGGGCCCAGCAACCTCCCCCACCACCGAATCAAGAAGATGGGGCCCCACCGAGGGTCCAGCAAGAGCAACCACCCGTAGGAGATGAAAGGGCCCCTCAAAATGAGGGTGCCGGAGATAACGAAGAGGTCCGATCGAGAGCCACAGAAAGGGCAAGCCGTAGAAATGTCGGTGACCCTCAACTTGCCGCAGTACAAGACCAGATTAGGGGGGCTCCAGAAGGTGGCAGAGCAGCTCTCTCGAGCACGGTCTCACGTCTCCCGTGGTGGGGGCGAGAGGACCAGGGCCAGAGACGCTCGCAGACCACGCAGCCCCATCTCTCGCCGACGGAGAGAAGCCAGCCCTGAAGATCCAGAGGACAGGGATTACCAGATCGTGACGGGCGATTCTCCCTCATTGAGGAGGTTCTGATGACCCGTGCGGGGAAGGGCAAAATCCCCACGTCCGTCAACAGGTATGATGGAACCACGGATCCAGCCGAGCATCTGGATCACTTTGTGCACTTGATGCATTTATACGATCACCCAATCAACTATTGGGCCAAGGTGTTTGTCACCTCCCTCATGGGGATGGCCCAGGACTGGTACAAAAAGCTTCCTCCGTGCTCCGTCCGAGGATACCATGACCTGACTGACGCTTTCATCAGCCATTTCAACTCTCTGAAGGCCCCAGCCCCCGCCGCGACGACTCTCTACAGCTTGGTCCAGGGGCCGAACGAGACCCTCAGGTCATTCATGGGAAGGTTCAACAAGGAAATCCTATTGGTGGAAAAGCCCTCAATGGATTTCTTGAGGCACGTTCTCTTTGGAGCTATCAATATGAAGCACTATGTCAGTAAAGAGTTCGTGGAAGAGGTGGCCAAGAAGAAACCTCGCTCATTGATGGAGATTAGGCAAATAGCGGATTCTTTCTTCACCCTCGAGGATATGTATATTGCGAGGGATCAGAAGATGACGAACGCCCCTCGCACTAGCAAAGCGCTTGAAGATAGAGCGGATCCAACCAGAGGCCGCCGCCGTAGCCCTATTCCCGCTCGCCGAAACTCGCCACCCCCTCGGATGTTCGAGCGTATCCCTCTCAACCGCCCTATAGCCGAAGTATATGCCATGGCGGATAAGAAGTTGTTCAAGAGGCCGCCAAAGTTGAGAAGAACAGAGGCTCAGAAGCGCTCAGGGAAGTACTGCGCTTTCCACAAGCAGAAAGGGCATGACACCAGTGAATGTCGTCAGCTTGAGAGTGAGATTCAGAGGCTGATCGCTGGGGGGCACCTTAAGGAGTTCATAAAGGTGTTAGAGAGGTACGACGAGCATTGCGCCGAGCGAGCGCATGCGCATAGGAGAAGCCGTTCGCGCTCTCGGAGCCCACGTCACATGCACCCCGAGCCCAGTGACCGTGGAAAAGGGAAAGCCTCAAACGTAGAAAACCAGCCCTTCGTGGTCATCCACATGATTGTCGGGGGACCCTCGAGGGGCGACTCTAATGCTTCCCGATGCCGCTACAATCGGAGTTATGACCAAAGATCTTCTCAGCCCAGGCCGGTGCTCTCTATTGATAAATCATCACGCTCGGAGAAGGGTGAGAACGTAGGTTTCACAGAGAAAGACTTAGAGCACATTGTAATACCCCATGGGGTCGGTGAAACCTCTGACTGCCCCATGGTGGTTAGCTTAGACGTTCACAATCACGTTGTAAAGAGGGTCTTGATTGATAGTGGAAGCTCCGTGAATGTTTTGCCTTATTCCACGTTTCAGAAAATGAACATCACAAACATCCCGCTCGAACCCCTCAGAACAGGCCTCGTCGGCTTTGGAGGTTCCGAGATCGTCCCTCGCGGACAAATTCGCTTGGCCACCTCTTTCGGTCGTGCCCCACAGCGAAAAACTTTAAATGTTCTCTATGTGGTGGTCGAAGTGGACCTACCATACAACATCATCATTGGGCGCCCAGCCCTCGTTGACTTCAAAGCTGTAATTCCCACCTATCATCAAAAAGTCAAGTTTCCCACCCCCGAGGGTACCGGAGAGGTACTGTGCAATGTTAAGGAAGCATGGGAATGCTACATACTTTCCCTTCAAAGCCACAAGCCCAAACAACCTACCCAAGCAGGCTCCACCAAGAAGTCCGTTGACTTCCCCAAACTAGATGAAGATGGCCCCGAACGCAAGAGGGCCAAGCTCTATAAAAAGAAGAATAAGAAGAGGGCCACGGACAAACCCGTAGATGCTGGGAATCCGCCCCTCGGAGCGGTTGGGGTTTCCTCCTCGGAAGACGAGGATCATATACCCTGGGGAGATACCAGCGGGATGATTACAGGCAAGAAACGAGCGCTCGAACAGCCGAGGCCTGAAGCGTGGATGGAACCTACGGAGAGCTTCCTGACCATCGAATTGGAACCCGGGAATCCAGATAAGACCACGCAAATAGGTTCCAGCCTCGACGGCCCCTCTCAGATTATGATGATTGAGTTCTTGCGAGAAAATATTGATGTCTTTGCTTGGAAGGCTTCCGACCTCACTGGCATAGATCCGAGCGTTATTGTCCACAGGCTGAACGTGGATCCGGCCTTCAAACCTATAAAGCAAAAGAAGAGAGACGTTCATGGGTTCCGAAAGCAGGACATAGAAGAAGAAGTCAATAAACTGCTTGAGGCTCAGTACATAGAAGAAATTCTATATCCCGAATGGCTTTGCAATGTGGTGCTCGTTCCGAAGAGCGCCAACAAATGGCGTATGTGCAATGACTTCACGGACCTCAACAAGGCATGTCCTAAGGATCCGTACCCACTACCTAGGATTGATCAGTTGGTGGACTCGACCGCTGGGTGTGAACTTATGAGCATGGACGCTTTCCAAGGGTATTATCAGATATTCATGGCTCTTGAGGATCATCCCAAAACTGCGTTCGTAGTCCATATGGGTGTTTATTGCTTCAAGGTTATGCCCTTTGGGCTCAAAAATGCGGGGGCAACATACCAACGCCTTGTCAACAGAATGTTCGAGTGTGAAATTGGAAAGTCCATGGAGGTATACGTGGATGACATGATCGTCAAAAGCGAACGCCAGTATTCTCATCTAGAAGACCTAAAACGAACGTTCAATATCTTGCGTCGTTATGGTATGAAGCTGAATCCTTCCAAATGTTTGGCGTGCGGGGCGGCAAATTTTTGGGATACATGATCAGCCAATGGGGCATAGAGGCAAACCCAGAGAAGATTAAACCAATCCTGGACATACCCTCCCCTCGCAATCTGAGAGAGGTCCAGGTGCTTGTGGGTAAGATCATTTCATTAAATAGGTTCATCTCCCGCTCAGCGGACAGGAATCTGCCCTTCTTTAAAATTCTGCGTAACGCTCGCAACTTTACCTGGAGCGAGGACTGCGAAAAGCCTTGCAGGACGTGAAGCAGTACCTTTCGAGCGCGCCTTTGTTAACCAAACCTAACCCGGGGGAGAACTTGTTTGTCTATCTATTCGTTTCCTTGGAAGCCACGAGCGCTGTCCTCGTGGCCATTCACGAGCGTAAGCATATGCCGGTGTATTATTTAAGCAAGACTCTACAGGGAGCGGAGAAAGGATACATGGAAATAGAGAAATTTACCTTTGCGCTCGTTAATGCCTCTCGGAGGTTAAGGCCCTATTTTCAAGCGTATTCCATCGTGGTGCTTACAGATCAGCCCCTCAAACAGGTGCTTGCAAAGCCGGACGTCTCAGGGAGATTAATTAAATGGTCAATTGAACTTAGTCAATTCGACATCACCTTTGAGCCTCGCACGGCGATACAAGCTCAGGCCGTGGTCGACCTATTGGTGGAACGTTTCAATTTAGATACCGGGCCCTCGGTGAAAGATGGACTGTGGCTGCTGCACACAGATGGCTCCTCGACCTCACAAGGGGGTGGAGCCGGGGTGACCCTCAGGGACCCACTCGGAGCAGAAGTTGACTACGCCATTAAGCTGGCGTTCCAAGTCACCAACAACGAAGCTGAGTATGAGGCCCTCATCCAGGGGCTCAGGATTGCGCTCCAAAATGGCGCCACCCGGGTCACTGCATATGTTGATTCGCAGTTGATCGCGAGTCAAATTGACGGTTCTTATGAGGCCCGAGAAGCCACCATGGTGCAGTATCTGGCGAACGCTAAGGAGGTGATAGTCAAGTTCAAGGAATTCCACCTTTTGCAGGTCCCAAGGGCAGAAAACGAACGTGCTAACGCTCTATCAAAGTTCGCATCCGCCCTGGATGGTTTTAGCGAGCGTGCTGTTACATTTCTTAGAACCGAGGGGCCGCTAATAAGTAGGGGCGAACCTTCGAAGGAGGTGAATATGATTGACCCCTCCGAGCCCTGTTGGCTCGACGAAATTATCAGATTCCTCCAGGATGGAACAGGCCCAAGCGACAAAGTTGAGGCTCGGAAAATCAGAAACAAAGCCCCTCGCTTCTCATTGGACGCCGAGGGTCGACTATTCAAGCGATCCTTCCAAGGCCCACCGTTGAGGTGCTTGAGACCCTCGCAGGCCAAGGAAGTTTTAGAACATGTGCACAACGGAAGTTGCGGGAACCACTCGGGCGGTCGAATCTTGGCAAAGAAAGTCTTAAGGAGTGGGTTCTACTGGCCCTCGGTGCTGCAGGATGCCATTAGCTACTCCAAGAAATGCCCTAAGTGCCAATTTCATTCTAACGCCCCTCAGTTACCGGCAGCTCAAATGATTCCTATTGATGTTTCGTGGCCTTTTGATCAGTGGGGCATTGATATTGTGGGACCCCTCCCAATGGCGGTCGGACAAAAGAAATTCGTAATACTCGTTGTGGATTACTTCACTAAGTGGGCCGAAGCTGAAGCAGTCGCGAAAATAACGTTCAAGGTTGTGAGGGACTTCATTTGGAAGAACATCATTTGCAGATACGGCATCCCGAGGGTAATCATCTCAGATAATGGATCCCAATTCATCGCCGCTGACACGCGGGATTGGTGCTACGAACTTGGAATTGAGCAACGTTTCACTTCGGTGGGCCACCCTCAGGCCAACGGTCAAGCGGAGGTAACTAATAGAACCATACTCTAGCATCTGAAGACGATGCTCGAAAGCAAGAAGGGCGAATGGGCTGAAGAACTTCAAGGAACCCTGTGGGCGTACCGTACTACCCCGCGAGCGGCAACAGGGGAAACTCCTTACTCCCTCGTTTATGGCTCCGAGGCTATGATACCTGCGGAAATTGCTCAAGAATCCGCACGCGTTGCCTATTTCGAGCCTGCTGCCAACGAGGCCAATCGGGCGCTCGAGTTAGATTTGCTGGACGAGAAGAGGAATACTGCTTGGGCACGTATCCACAAATACAAAGCAACCGTGGCTCGCCAATACAACAAACGCGTTAAGGAGAGGACTTTCCAGCTAGGGGACTTGGTCCTCAAAAAAATTGAAGTCTCCAAACATGTGGGTAAGTTGGACCCCAATTGGGAAGGCCCCTTCAAAGTCGTTCAGGTACGAGCAAATAACACCTACCTGCTGGAGACTTTGCAAGGCGAGCGTCTCCCTAGGCCATGGAATGCATGTAACCTTAGAAGGTTCTACGTGTAAACATCAGTTTTTTTGTAATTGCCCGTTGGCGGCATGGGGTACTTTCTTTTGACAGAAAGCATATTGTATTCATTTTGGAAATTACGAGTATAACAGTAAGCATTTGATTTTTTTATTATGTCATTTATTTGCTTTCTTATTGGTTAATGATTCGAACAACAAAAGGCCCACTCCGTGTCGAGCATCCTCCACGTCGAACTGCCTAAGTAATACCTCAATCGTTTTGGAGCAACGCTATCCAGGTGTTGATAACCATCTACCCGAAATAGTTTGACAATTCCGGGTATAAAATCCTAAGAACGAGCGTGTTAAACAACGGGAGCAAAATGCTTAATTTACGCCAGCTGAGTGCACGCCACTCCAGCTCGCGCTCGTAAAAACCCTAATGACCCTCAACTTCTTGGGTAAGAGCACACTCGTAAAATAGTGGATCCCATAACAATCCTTTCATGGGTCCCTCGAAATGACGCTAACCCCACGGTTACGCTCGCTTTGATCCTATACTTAGCAAATCCTACTATTGATTTCTAAAGTACATACAACTCCCTGGAGCGTTCAAGATGAAAATGCACATTATTGGGGCCAATACTTAGGCAAATCCTCAGAAGTTTCCTAAGTTCAAATTCGAGCCTCATTACGGATACGGCCAGGGAACCCCCATGGAAAACACCCTCGCGCCCGTATCTACTTCCCTCAAATCGCCAGACGCTGCCAAACCTTAAACTGATGGCGCATTGTGATGAATACCAGGGCACCCTTAAAGAAAACGCCCTCGTGCACACACACGCCCATCGCAAACGTTCAAACAAGAGAGACCAATATAAAGGCGGCGAGCGCAGTTAAACAGCATCATTCACCATTTAAAAGTAAAAGAGAAAGCATTCAAACATCCAAGCAGTAAAAAAGAAGAGTTCAAATATATGAAAAGGAGCATAAAGGAACCCAAAGCGTTCAAGGAAATAGCTGGAAGATTAAATACGGACATAAATTGTTCATAAGTAAGACAGGGAATTAAACTGGTAAACAAAGGGCTCAACGGCCAAGGGATCATCACGGGGCTTGAGAGTCGGGCTCTGGAGGGGCAGTCGCGAGAGGAACCGGGGCCAAAACGTGAGCGTCAGAAGTTTGAGCCTCGCCTGGTTCCTCAACATCCGCTGCCTCCACGACGGTGTCCTCATCCTCTATTCGTATGGGCTCGGGACCTAGAATGTTGGCAGCTATGAACTCCCGTTGGAGCGTCTGCACCAACTCCTGGTACTCCGGCTCCGCCAAACTCTCGGTGGGATCCTCGTCTTGGACCATGGGCTCGCAGTTTTCATCCAGATCCATGCGCAAGCGCGCATCGGTCCGAGCGCTGTCAGGAGCCAAACCCAGTTTCACCATCTGCCCGATAGCTTTGTGGAAGAAGCGCCGAGCGTTGTCAAAGCAATGGATGTTGGCTGCAAATACGAAGGCCTTGGAACGCACGAACTTCATCACTGCGTCCCAAGAAACCTTCGCCGCCAGCCCTTCCACCTTCCCCTGCAGATCAGCGAGAGCCTTCTTAGTAACCTCATTCTGGCGAGTGCTCTCTGCCAGCTGTGTGCTCAACTCCCCGTTCTCTACTCTCAGTCGGTCGCGTTCCGCCTTCAGCTCCCTATGACGCTCGTCAAGAGTAAGGTAGGCCGCGTCCGCCTTCTGCAGATTCTCCCTCAGTTGATCCTTCTGAAGGTTGGCGGCGGTCAGTTAGGAGTGGACATTGTTATAATCCTCTTGCAGTTTGACGGGGTCAGAGATTCGCAGCAGTTTCTTATACTTGGCCTTGTGCGCGGAATAGGCCTGCGCTCGCCCCTGCAAGTTCTTTAACCTAGGGATTACCTCCTGGAGAGTCAGAAGCAAAGATTAGCGTTAAAATGGGAACAATGGAAGTGGGAAATCTCCAGAGGGTACTAAGGACTTACCGTCAGAAAGGGATGACAGGCGTCATCAGCAACACGAGCGGCGTCATGCTCGTTCAGCTTATCATGATCGTCGGAAAATTGGAGTTTTCCGACGATGTCAGAGACGAGGTTCACGGAGTAGGCGCTCTTTTTCAGAAGTACTGGACCCTCAGTCCGCTGGCGCTTGTAGCGAGAGTCGCCCTTGCAACCTATCTTCCAGAAATCTTCATCCTCTGATGAAGAAGTGTCACTGCCCTCGCCTTTGTGCCCCACTACCACCTCTTTCCCCTTGCCAGAAATTGGAAGGGAATCCGGTAGCCTCTTCCTCTTCCCTTGACGGTCGGCCCGAATGGTTTCATGTATACGGACATGTTCCCCCGAGCGGTTTCGGGATCCGCTCGAACTCAATGAAATCGGACCCTCGGGGGCCACCGGCGGAGGGGTAGTCCCGTGGGTACCCTCCACTGTCAAATCCTCGATGGGGCCCCTAGGGGGAACTTCGTTCCCCGCACCTCCACGAGCGCCGCCTTGTCCTCGGCCGGCCCCTCGCCTAGTTCCCCTTCCCCTCGGAGCGTTGGGAGGGCGGATTTGCTGCTGTTACGAGGGCTGAGGGTCGGCGGCGGGTACCTGGACGCCCAACATGCGAGAAAGAGCCTCGGCATTCATACCTTGCGATAGTATTTGAACACCTGCAAGTAAGAAGAAACGAGCGTCAGAAGTTGGTTACTTGGGTCACAGATACAAAAATACAACAGTCACACCAAGTTAGGAGGCTATTCTAAAAGTTAGGGCAGTTAGTTCCTAGAATCTAACCATCGAGGGCCATGATGTCAGCTGGAGGGTTGAGTATCATGTCTGGGGGGCAAGATAATCCATAACGGAACAACACCCCCTCGTTCTTCATCAAAGTCTCAGCTTTAATTCACTTCCTCTCACTCCTCATCTCGAAGGCTAATCCCATCGCCCAATCCTCAAAGGCTTTATTCCTCATCCTTTCCCTAATCAAAGGACCCTCGCCATGTATTATCCACTGTCGGTGAACCCCAAAAATCCCCCCGGGGGCCCCCACGAAGAAATACCTCTCCTTCCAATGCTCGTCGTAGGAGATGGATGGGGAGTCTATCATCTTAAAGCCCGATTTGGCCTGGGCGTAATAAAACCCGTCCGTAGGCGACGAGCGTGGCGAGCGGGCTACTTGTATCAAATTGTCGAAGTTGACAATCGAGGCTGCTTGGCCTAAGGCTCTCATCGTTATTATGAAGGTGTTGATTAGGGCTATGCCGTTGGGCAGAATTTGTGAAGGGCAAAGCCCTAGGTGATGGTAGATGACAGCAGCGACGTGAGCAATAGGGAACCTCAGACCCCCAGCCAGGACTGCATCCCAATAGACCGTCATCATCCCCGGTGGTGGTTGGTTTGCCCTCTCTCCCTCCTCGGGAATGCGTATGGGAAATACCGCCTCGTCCCAGTACGCTTTGGCCCTCAATTCTTCCAAATCGTCGGGCGTCAAAATGCTTTTGATCTCATCCGAAGATCTGTCGGTTTGATGAGGGTTATTTTTCCTTACTCGAGTGGTAGGCTCCCTTCCCCTCCTTTGACGCCTTCTGGAAGGTTCAGCCTCAAATTGACGCCCGGATGGACCTGCACCACCCTCGGGGGCCATGACAGCCACTGTGATCCTATGATCTTGAGGTCTCACAGCGCTGTTAAGCACAGGAAATACCCTCTCTCCTTGCCTTTGCATTTCCATCACGTTGTTCATCTCTTCAAAGAGGTCGTTCATCCCTCCAGGGGCACGCTCGTTCATCCCTTGGACAGCGGCGTCGACCTCCTTGTCCCTGGCGTCAACTGGAGCCTGAGCCACTGGAATCGCCATGGGAACCCCCTCACCTGGGGACGCCCTGGACAGGGGAACAGCTGTGGGTACATTGCCATGAGGGGAAGAGCTCCCCACTGACATCTCATCTATTTCCCTCACATAAGCCTCTGCGTTATTGTCTGCCATATCTGGGTTTTGGTTATTGGAGATGAAGCTTTTCGCGAGAGATTCAGTGGAGAAGAAAAATTCTGGAATGAATTCAACGGCAGAAAGGGTTCTTTACTTAGAAAGTTTCGCTCACGCACAACCTAAATCTAAAGTTAGTACAGAAAATAAGTGTCATGGAGTTTTACCTAGAGTTTGAAGAACGGAAACTCGCCGGAATCAGTAAAAGTTGCAGAGATTTCTTGCTGCGTATATGCTTGAAGAAGACGAAAAGCGTGAAAGAGATCCTAAAATGCTGTAAATCCCTATTTATAGGGGATAACTGACATTGATTAGGGCTTGGGATTTCAAATGGCAATCATTTCCCGCCTAGAAAATCCCCCCACTTTTGGTAACCGCCTCACGTCTCCCGGAGTGCACGCGCCCACGTTCCCACTCAGCATTAAATGCGGACATGACTTCAATTAATGCAGTATCAGACTGTGTCCGTTACAAAAGTCAAGCGGTCACTTCTCTAGCAATGGCTTGACCCTCGGGTAATTCAAAATCCAAGGCTCCCTCCTTATTAAAATTCTACAGTACGCTCGAGCGATACTACAGAATTTGGAGGGCAAAATGATGAGGCCCAAAAACACGCTTGTATCAGAGCCGTCCACGTGTCACCATCTGCTGACGTGAAGACTATACCCTCGCATTGATGGGCTCGTGAGCCAACCCAGCCCACTCCCTTGCCAACTAGTATAGGCCCTTAAGCCTCGGCCAACTATTCAAGAAAAGGGGCCGAACCGGCAGGCTCAGCGCTCCCGTCCCGGCCTTCGTTGTTACCTTTCTCAGGGAATCACCCGCACGAGGGCCATATTCTTGTCGCTCGGGACTCCGGCGCTCAAAGATCATAAGTCGTGAGGAACCCGTCCGGGCACTCTTCGAGCGTCACCTATTCGCTCGCGTGTGATCCCCCACCACCGTGGTGGATCTGAACCCTCGTAAAACGGATCCGGGACCTTCCACCCACGCGACCCTCGTCAACAACCTCTGACACAAAGGTAGTGCGCACCTTGTACCTGACACGTCGCCTGCTTTCCAGAGTCATCACTCTCATATCACCACAGGCAGCCACGTGTTAGGGCAACACAGGTTTGGGACCACACGGTCAAATTACCTAATCTACCCTCACCCCTAATCCTGATCGGCCCCATGTCATTTCGGGGGTTTTGCACTTTCCCTCCTATGCTTTGATTTTTAGCATTTACCCCTCTAACCTTTGAAAAATATTACACTTAATCCCTTTAAAAAAAATTTGACCGTCGATTTCTCCTTCGTCACAGCGACCCAACTTTCAAGACCACTGTCATCGTGTTCTTCTCTCCAAGGAGAACAAATCTCATAACCCAGTCGACCCTATTAGCCGCCAAAAGCTTCGTTGGTCGTGCATCGTCTTTAACCGATGATTTCTGCTTCGTCGGTGGTCGGATTTTCATTTCGAGATCATTGTTGTGGTCCTTGCGTCGAAAGCTTTAATTTGATATATAATATCAATACATTTGAGATCAGTTTTGTATAGATTTGCTTTGTTAAAGTTTGTTATAAGGGGTTAAGTGTGATATTTTTCAAAGGTTAGGAGGGTAAATGCTAAAAATCAAAGCATATAGGGGAAAGTGCAAAACCCCCCAAAGGACGGGGGTTGACCGGGATTAGCCCTATAAAAAACATAGACAAAAACCTAAAAGATCATATAAAATGTTATAGTAATTATATATACTTTATTCTTTCTATTGTTTGATTTTCTTTAATATAATTTGTGCTTTATTTTTAATTTTCTTTATAAAGTTTTGGAGAATCTTTTCGCTATCATTCAAGATGTAAAAGTTATACTCACTTTCAAAACTATGACTTTTGCACCTTATCTTTCTCTATAATTTCGATCTCACTTCCATCATTTAAAATCGAAATATTTTTTTTTTTAATTTCATAATCTCGAGACATTGTAGTTTTGGTATATCATTATCACTGTTGGGTTCCATCCTAATCACTCTTTTTTCTCATTTTATCTCCTATTCTTTCTTATACCTTTATTGATTCCTCTTCTCTTATTTATAGATATCAGACTCCTCTTAGTCACAATTACTCGTTTTCTTCTTAACCTAGATTTGTTCTTATCTTCAAACTTAGTTATGAGATATTTCACAGAATCTCATATGTGTTAACCTCTCTTGGTTTTACTCTTACCGGTTCGCCTCACGCCGCTTCCTCAGTTTGCCACCTGATAGAGAACTGACCAGCCTACTCCTCAGGCGAGTTGACCTTAGGTTTGGTTCCATTATAGGCCTAATGAGTATGTTCTCAACAATCACTAATTTTAGTATATTTATCTTAAACTAAATATCCATCTCTCAAAACTGTAGATTTGGCATATCATCATTTTCAATATTACCTCATTTCCTAAAAATCTCCATCTTCTTCTCCATAATTGTAGTTTGATTTAATGAGTATTTCTATTTTTCTTTCTTCATCTTCTTCCCATATTCTTTCTATTTTTCTATTTGATTTCATAATCGAAAAATGTTCATTCTAGTTTCAGCTAAAGTTCTAGCTTCTGCACCCCCAATTAGTTCCTTAAGTTATTTATACTTTCCATGCCCAAAATTCTACTAACTTATTGCTTTAAATCATTTGACACATAAGGTGCGAACAACACATGTAATTTGCTGAAATTTAATGTGAGAACCAATGCCTTGCGAAACTCCTCAACCACACTTTGAATGCACTTTGCTCCATCCACGGTTGCTTTGGCTCCCAATATTAAGTAGTCCACAAAAACTAAGTTTGAGATGTGAGGTCTTTTCTGACATAACGTAATTGGCTTCCAGGTCTGGTTGAAATGGTCTCCTCAATTATATACGTAAGTTGTTCCATGTGGAGTACAAGCAAACAAGATGAGAGTGATTGCCTTATCTAATGCCACACATCCGTACAGCCTCCGTAGGTTCACCATTCTATAGAATTTTTGATTGTATCCTCTACATTCTGCTCATAATGATATTGATGATTTTTTCGAGAATTTGAAGAAAGCTAAATTTTTTCTCAAAAAATTCTACCGAATTTTTATCGTATGTCTTTTCATGATTCAATTTCAGCACCATCCCCTTTTTTATTGTTGGAGTGATGTAGCATTCATAACACGTCTTTAGGCATCAAGATATTGTAATGGGTGTCCCGGCCGGGAATGAAGCTATTCTGGTTCGATCCCGTAATTTCTTTGATATACGACTTAAACGAAGTATAATCATCTTGGTAATCATTTTTTAGCAATACATTAACATAATGGCCCAAAACTCATTTATTTTTCTAGAGCATTAATTTTTTAAATTTGACAAATAAACAATCGATAATCCTTCTTTGGAATTGATTCTCTCTCCATGCAATCATTGATGAAGTTTACTATTGAGTCTCCAACTATATCCTAAACAGTTTTAAAAAAGTAAGTTTGGAAACCATCTACTCTCAGCGCTTTGTAAAGGTGCATGCTCTTCACTATTCTCAAGATTTTCTCATTTGAGATTATTCTTGCCAAGTTATTTTTCTGCTAACACCTTAAGGTTCATTGGTGCAAGCTAATACCAAGACTCATCACCTCTTTAACGGTATCTCCATTGAATAGTTTGGTGTAGTATTCCCAAGTGTATAGCTTCAATTGATCATTATTGGTTGCCCATTCATTGCTTATTTTGATAGCATTCATCTGGTTCCTCATTCTTCTCGTTATGGTTGAGAGATGAAAGAAACGTGCATGTTTATCCCTTGAATTGGAGCCAATTAATTCTCGACTCTTAAAACCAAATAATCTTTTCTTGTTGTAATAGTTTGTTATATCCTGTCATCAATTCTTTCTCTAAATCTTTTGAATATTTACCTTGCTTGGCTGATGCATGATGCTCAGAAAATTTTTTGTATTTTTTTTTTTTTTTCGCTTTTCGATCACATTAAAAACTGTTCAAAGACCATTATTTTGGAGTAATGATCCCAAGTCAAAATGTACTTCAAGTTTTGATTCTGCCAATAAGTCGTGTATATATTGCTACTTTAGAAAATGTAGATCTAAATTGATAACTGTTGTATCAATCTGATTCAAATTAAATTCGAAAATTCTCCATATTGTTTCTTGAGCTGACACTCAATCTAACATTTTGAAATTTTTAATCTAATCTTTAAAATTTTGTCTACCATTGTACGCAATATTAATTCTCACTTTGCCATGTCTTTTATAAATATATTTGTAAAGATATTTTACAGTTGTCCTTAATTTAGGTATGCATAGGTATATACATTAAAATTAAGTATTTCTTCTTTTACTAACTATTCTTTATCTTTTTTTTATATTATCTTTACCATTTGATCTTGCATTCCATTTTCTTATTTGTATTTCTCTAATGAGTATTATTTCAAATTTATATTAATTTTTTTTATAATTAATTTTATGTATGTAGTAGAAATAATTAAAAGAGTATATTTATATAAAAATTTAAGGAATGTTTAATCAAATACTATAAAAATTATTTATAAAATTAGATTATATCTTATTTTTATATGCACACACATTGAGTCTCTTTAGGATTATTAATTTAAACTTTAAAGTAATTTTGGTCTAACGATCTAACATTCTAAATTGTGGTATATTAACTTGTAAAAAACCGAAAATGCTATTTTTACTTTTGCGTATTTAATTTATATTTTATTATATAAATTAAAGGAAGATTATATGTGATGAGGCCCAAAAACACGCTTGTATCAGAGCCGTCCACGTGTCACCATCTGCTGACGTGAAGACTATACCCTCGCATTGATGGGCTCGTGAGCCAACCCAGCCCACTCACTTGCCAACTAGTATAGGCCCTTGAGCCTCGGCCAACTATTTAAGAAAAGGGGCCGAACCGGCAGGCTCGGCGCTCCCATCCCGGTCTTCGTTGTTACCTTTCTCAGGGAATCACCCGCACGAGGGCCATATTCTTGTCGCTCGGGACTCCGGCGCTCAAAGATCATAAGTTGTGAGGAACCCGTCCGGGCACTCTTCGAGCGTCACCTATTCGCTCGCGTGTGATCCCCCACCACCGTGGTGGATCTGAACGCTCGTAAAACGGATCCGGGACCTTCCACCCACGCGACCCTCGTCAACAATCTCTGACACAAAGGTAGTGCGCACCTTGTACCTGACACGCCGCCTACTTTCCAGAGCCATCACTCTCATATCACCACAGGCAGCCACGTGTTAGGGCAACACAGGTTTGGGACCACACGGTCAAATTACCTAATCTACCCTCACCCCTAACATATAAATAAGGGAGAACACTTGCATTCTCCCCCAAGTCATCTTCTCCACAAGAAACCACACTACTGAACTGGGCGTCATTTTCCTCTGCATCTTCATCTTCTCCAAAGCTTCATATAGTTCACCATTTCCAGTACCCTTGCTGCACGATTTCCTGGTGTTATCCTATCTGGAAGAACCCACGCTTATTGGAAACCCAGTTCCTGAGGCTCAACGCCTGTGATGGTCTTTCCCTTCTCGTATAAATATAGAAAGTGTTGTTGCGTTTAGGAAACTCAGGTTCCTGCACCATCAATATGGTTAGTTAGATTTAGATAATTACAATTATATTACTATATTAGTATTAGTTAATTGAAAAATATTATATAGAATTAATTTATTTATTGAAAAGTATTTTATGTAAATTATTCAATTATATTATTTTGTTGATTGGATAAGTTTATAGAATTATAATATGATATTAATTTAAGAAAGTTTATGATTTTAGATAATTAAAACTACGGACTTATATAATTAAACTTACGTTATGATTGATTTATTGAAAGTTGTCTTATGTAACTTGTTCAATTTAAATAATATTTCATTTTACATAATTACAAAAATTTATTAAAATTTATAAAGTGAATCAATTTGTTGTTTTTTGATTCATTTTTAGATATATCTTATTATAACATTTTAAATTATAGACCTTGATGGGGTCAAAATACGATCGTCACACGTTAGGACACGTGGCATCACCGAGATGATGACATCTGTCTCCCCAAGGTTGCACCCATCAGTCCACGAGCGCTAAGGCCAACGAGCGCAATCCTTCTTCAGGAATTAAGCCCAACGAGCGCTGTCACTCTCACGAGCGTCCTTCATACTGTATGATTGGCACGCCCACGTGCCAAGGGAGCCCTCTTCGAGCGTCACACTCCCTCAGAGTGGCCTCCCCTTTGGCTCGTCACTTGAATTGGAGCCTTCATTCCCCCCAGCGGATATCTTGGCTTCCAATACTCCAGGTTGTCACGAGCGCGCTCTTAAGCCCTCGTTACCAACCACCCAAATGGCTCTCTGACACAACGTACATGCCCGCGCACCTGCCACTGTTGCCAGCACTAACTTTGGGCCGCTTTTGCAGAAGATTCCTCCTAGATTTCTCTCTCATGGCGCCACGTGTTAGGGCAACATTCGGCCAGGACCACTTGAGGCAAATGACCAAAGGGCCCTTGACCCTCAACTATAAATAGCTAAAGTCATCTTCTACACTGGTAAGCATTCTTCATCACTAAAACTGTGACTGAACTTACGTTTCTTCAGACCTTGAACTGACTTGAGCGTCGGAGAGCCAAACTGGGTATCACCCCCAGTTCCCCCAGCTTGGCCTTCTGACCTTTATTGTGCTTGTCCCAATAGGTAGAATCCACTTTCTCATCTCCGGCGAATCTCCGGCGGTTTCCTCCACAAATACAAATCGTAAAGTGATCGGATTCGGACCCTCACATTTCTGAACCCATCATTTTTGGCGCCGTCTGTGGGAAACCAGTCCTCCACTCCCCTTTCTTTCTTTTTGTTGGTAGAAAAGCAAGCACACTCTTACCTTCAACAGTTATGGTCGCAACAAGGTCTGGAGCTGTGGGAGGAGGAGATAACACCTCCCAGGATGCCAATATCGTTATTCCCTCCACCGCTACTGGTGGAGCCCCGCCTCCTTCCGTCACCGTCGGTGAAGCACCTCCCCCCGCAGGAGTGACTCCACAAGCAGAGTCTTCAGTACCTCCACCTACACTGCCGGCACTGCCGATTCCCGCCGCCCTGGAGGAGCCTCTCACTCTGCTCCTCTGCAGCCTGCTCAGAACCCGTGGGGCCATCCCCAGATAAACCTCGGAATGCAGGGTTACATGATGCCCCCACCCGGATATACCCTCACTCCGGCCGTTATGATGCCGCCGGTCCAGCCGTATCATGTTGGTCAGATCCAGCTCCCGGTGGTGGTTCCCAGGGAGATCGAAGGAGTGGAGTTACCTCCACTAACCACCCAACAGTTGAGGGCTCTTTATGCCCAGTGTGAGGTTCAGGCGGCCCAGGGAGCATGGGAGAGGTTCCACTCCATGTACTTTCCCTCTGGGCAGGCCACTCAAGTTGCAGCCCCTTTGGGCGGACAACAAAATTTTCCCCTCAGAGAAGCCCAGGCTGTCCTGAGGGCACAACCGCCACCACCACCAGCCAGAGAAGTCCCCCAGCAGGAGGGCAACGAGCGTCCCTCCATGGGCAGGAATAAAGAGCCCACGGAGCGAGTGAACGAGAATGAAGGGGACTCTCATGTCTCCAGGAGGGGCTCACGAGCCCCCAGGCACGGAGACAAGCAAGGGGACGTGAATCCTGACATCCTCGCGGCTGTGCAAGACCAGCTACAGGGTTTAAAGGATATCGTGGGGCAGCTCTCACGAGGGCGATCAACTCAGATCTCCCCTAGTCGGGATGAACGGGTTGACGCCAGAAGCACCCGTACCAAGGACCCCCCACCAAAGGTCCCCCGCCGCAAGGAGCCGGAGGAAAACTTCGGCACGTATGAGTACCACCCGTTGGCGAGGGGCTCGCCCCTCGTGGAGGAAGTTTTGATGGCCCAGGCAGGCATGGCCAAAATCCCCACTTCCATCAACCGTTACGACGGGACAACTGATCCAGCTGAACACTTGGATCACTTTTTACATCTAATGCACCTCTATGAGCATTCCAGCAACTACTGGGCCAAAGTGTTTGTCACTTCCTTAGTGGGGATGGCTCAGGAGTGGTACAAGCGACTGCCACCGCGCTCGATTCACTCATATGAAGAGCTGGCTCATGCTTTCCTCAACCACTTCAATTCTTTGAAAGCGCCAGTCACCGCACCTACTGCCCTGTACAACGTGGTGCAAGGCAAGAGCGAATCTCTGCGCTCGTTCTTCGCCCGCTTCAACAAGGAGATCCTACAGGTGGAGAGGCCTTCTATGGATTTCTTGATCCCAGTGCTCTTTCAGGCTGTGGATCACAAGCAGTATGTGAGCAAGAAATTTGCCGACGCCATTGTGGAAAGGAGGCCTGGGACCCTCATGGCCTTAAGAGAAGTAGCCGAGCCGTTCTTCGTGCTCGAAGACATGTATGGGACGAATGGTCCCCGGCATCACAGTCCCGCCAGAAACGAGCAATCCCATCACGAGCGGGGACGGGAGGTGGTAGTCAAGAAGGAGCGCCCTCAAGAGCGCAAAAGGTCGCCACCACCCCCTCGTCATTTCGAGCGAATCCCGCTCACCAGGCCGAATTCAGAAGTCTACAACCTCTCAGATAAAAAGCTATTTAAAAGACCCATCAAGATGAGAGAAACGAAATCGCTCCGGCGCTCGAGCAAATACTGCGCATTCCACAAGCGGAGGGGGCACGACACGGATGAGTGCCGCCAGTTGGAAGCTGAGATTCAGAGGCTCGTCACGGGGGGCCACTTGAAGGAATTTGTCCGGGTGCTCGAGCGTTATGATGAACAATGCAACGAGCGCACCGGAAGAAGAAGGAGGAGTCCGTCCCGATCGAAGAGCCCAAGGGGTAGGGGACCCCTTGAAAGCAGCAGCCGCCGGAGCGGTAAGGGAAAGGCCCCTGAGCAAGAAAATGAACCTTTCGCAGTCATAAATATGATTGTAGGGGGCTCGTCAGGAGGGGATTCCAACGCCTCCCGGCGGAGGTATGTCCGGAGCTACAACCGACGCCCAGCAGTGCCTAAACCCATCTACGCCATCCAGAGTCCAAGCGCTCAAAGGTCAAGAGAGAATGATGTAATAGGCTTCGATGATAGGGATTTAGAACATATTGTAACACCCCATGGGGAGGGTATAACCTCAGATTGCCCCATGGTGGTTAGTTTAGATGTTCATAATCATGTTGTAAAAAGGGTGTTGGTGGATAGTGGAAGCTCCGTTAATGTTTTGCCTTATTCTACATTTTTAAAGATGAAGGCTGACCTTCCGCTCGAGCCTCTCAAAACAGCCCTCATTGGCTTCGGAGGCTCGGAAGTTATCCCACGAGGGCAAATACGCCTAGCTACTTCATTTGGCCGAGCCCCTCAGCGCAAGACACTCTTGGTAACATACGCGGTGGTGGAGATTGATATTCCTTATAACATCATAATTGGGCGCCCTGCCCTCGTGGATTTCAAAGCCATCATCTCCACCTACCACCAGAAGATTAAATTCCCTACCTCCGAGGGCGTGGGAGAAGTACTGTGCAATGTGCGAGAGGCTTGGGAATGTTACATGTTGTCCCTTAGAAAGCCAAAAGCGGAGAAAACCTTTCAAATTGGTTCCACCAAGAAATCAGTGGATTTCCCCAATCTAGATGAGGACAGCCCAGCGCGGAAAAGGGCGAAATTGAACAAGAAGAAGAACAAAAAGAAGAGGGGAGACAACGGGGAGAATCCCCTCGAAAATGCACCACCCGGGACCGTTGGTGGATCGTCCTCAGAAGGAGACGAGCCGGGAGAGGGTGAGCCAGCATCCAGTGACCGTTTGACGGGAAAGAAGAGGGCGCTCGAACTTCCTCGCCCTGAGATAAGGATCGAACCCTCGGAGAAGTTCCTTACCATTGAGCTGGAACCCGGAAACAAGGATAAGACTACTCAGATAGGATCTAACCTCTCGGGGCCCTCTCAGATTATGATGATTGACTTCCTCAGGGAAAACAGTGATGTATTTGCGTGGAAAGCCTCCGACCTCACAGGGATTGACCCAAGCGTCATTGTCCATAGGCTTAATGTGGATCCCTCCTTCAAACCCATCAAGCAGAAAAAGCGGGATGTACATGGCTTTCGAAAGAAAGCCATTGAAGAGGAAGTTAATAAACTCCTGGAGGCTCAATATATCGAGCCCATCTTGTACCCGGAATGGTTGTGTAATGTCGTTTTGGTGCCCAAGAGCGCGAATAAATGGCGCATGTGCAACGATTTCACTGATCTCAACAAGGCCTGCCCTAAAGATCCTTACCCACTGCCCCGGATTGACCAATTGGTGGATTCGACCGCTGGCTGCGAGCTCATGAGCATGATGGACGCTTTCCAGGGATACTATCAGATCTTCATGGCCCCAGAAGACCGCCCCAAAACCTCGTTTGTTGTCCATCTGGGGGTATATTGCTTCTTAGTCATGCCTTTCGGACTTAAGAACGCCGGAGCTACGTATCAGCGGCTCGTCAACAAGATGTTTGAGAGAGAAATTGGAAGGTCCATGGAGGTTTACGTGGATGATATGATTGTCAAAAGCGAGCGCCAGGACTCCCACTTGGAAGATCTCAAGCGCACTTTTTCGATCCTGCGTCAGTATGGAATGAAGTTGAACCCTTCAAAGTGCACCTTTGGAGTGCAAGGGGGAAAGTTCTTAGGGTACATGGTCAGCCAGAGGGGAATTGAGGCCAATCTGGAGAAGATCAAGGCTATTTTGGAGATCCCCTCGAAATTTGCGGGAAGTGCAAGTCCTAGTAGGCAAAATCATCTCGCTGAACAGATTTATTTCGCGCTCGGCGGACAGGAACCTTCCCTTCTTTAAAATTTTGAGGAACGCACGTAACTTTGCTTGGACAGAAGAATGCGAAAGAGCGCTGCAAGATATGAAGTCTTACTTATCGAGCGCACCACTGTTGACTAAGCCCGTCGAAGGTGAGAGATTGTTTATGTATCTTTCCGTTTCTTCCGAGGCCACAAGCGCGGTTCTGATCGCTGTACGGGAGCGGAAACACTTACCTGTCTATTATCTGAGCAAAACATTGCAAGGAGCCGAGAAGAAGTATTTGGAGATTGAGAAATTCGCGTTTGCTCTTATTAATGCCTCCAGAAGGCTGAGACCCTACTTTCAAGCACACTCCATAACGGTTCTCACCGACCAACCCTTGAAGCAAGTGTTGTCTAAGCCAGATGTGTCTGGAAGATTAATCAAATGGGCTATCGAATTGAGCCAGTTTGACTTATGCTTCGAGCCCAGGACCGCGATACAGGCACAGGTGGTAGCCGATTTGTTGGCAGAACGCTTTGGTTTGGAGCCTGCCGTTCAGGAGAGTGAGGGGTTATGGGTCCTGCACACAGATGGTTCCTCAACCTCTCAAGGGGGAGGAGTAGGAGTGGCCCTTAGAAACCCCAATGGGATTGAGCTGGACTTTGCAATCAAGCTGGATTTCCAAGTCACTAATAACGAAGCAGAGTATGAAGCCCTCGTGCAAGGATTGAATATTGCTTTTCAGAATGGAGCCTCCAGAATCACCGCTTATGTGGATTCACAGTTAATTGCGAGCCAGATTGAAGGAACTTATGAGGCTCGAGAAACCACCATGGTGCAGTACTTGAGTAAAGCCAAAGAAATCATCGGGAAGTTCAAGGAATTTCATCTACTTCAGGTGCCGCGAGAGGAGAACGAGCGTGCGGATGCCCTGTCGAAATTTGCGTCAGCTTTGGAGGGCACTTCCGAGCGTTCTGTCACGTTCCTTAGAACTGAGGAACCATTGATCAAGGAAAGGATCACCAATAAGGTAATCGCCATGATTGATCCAAACGAGCCCTGTTGGCTTGATGACATCGTCATCTTCCTTAGGGACGGAATTCCACCCACGGACAAGGTGGAAGCTAGGAAAGTCCGAAGTAAGGCCCCTCGTTTCGCTTTGGATCACGAGGGGAGGTTATTCAAGAAATCATTCCAGGGACCCCCAATGAGATGCCTAAGGCCCTCACAAGCGAAGGAGACGCTTGAACTCATCCACAATGGGAGCTGTGGGAATCATTCCGGAGGGCGTATCCTGGCAAAGAAGGTCCTGAGAAGTGGGTTTTATTGGCCTACGGTTCTCCAAGATGCCATTGAATTTTCGAGGAAGTGCCCTAAGTGCCAATTTCATTCAAATCTCCCTCAATTGCCAGCCGTACAGATGATCCCAATAGACGTTTCTTGGCCTTTTGACCAGTGGGGAATAGACATCGTGGGCCCCTTGCCCATGGCTGCGGGACAAAAGAAGTTTGTCATTTTAGCCGTCGACTACTTCACCAAGTGGGCCGAGGCCGAAGCCGTTGCAAAAATCACTTTCAGGGTTGTGAGGGACTTTATTTGGAAAAACATCATTTGCAGGTACGGCATACCGAGGGTGCTTATCTCTGACAATGGATCCCAGTTCATAGCAGCTGACACACGAGAATGGTGTTCTGAGTTGGGGATCGAGCAGCGATTTACCTCTGTAGGACACCCCCAAGCCAATGGGCAAGCAGAAGTTACCAATAGGATCATCTTGCAACATCTGAAAACCATGCTTGAGAGCAAGAAGAGTGAATGGGCTGAAGAACTGCAAGGAGCGCTTTGGGCTTATCGCACCACCCCACGAGCGGCCACTGGAAAAACTCCTTATGCGCTCGTTTACGGATCAGAAGCAATGATACCAGCGGAGATAGTAAATGAATCCGCTCGTGTCGGCTATTTCGAGCCTCAGCTCAACGATGGCAACAGGAGCCTGGAGTTGGACTTACTGGATGAAAGGAGAGACAAAGCCTGGGCTAAGATCCACCATTATAAAGCCTCTGTGGCCCAACAGTACAACAAGCGTGTAAGGGAAAGAACTTTCCAGCTGGGAGATTTGGTTTTGAAGAAAGTGGAAGTGTCCAGGCACGTGGGGAAATTGGACCCCAACTGGGAGGGTCCATTCAAGGTCGTACAACTCAGAGCTAACAACACTTACATCCTGGAGACACTTCAAGGTGAGCGCTTGCCTCGCCCTTGGAACGCATGTAACCTCCGGCGGTTCTATGTTTAAAAGCTCTTTGCAAACCCTAATGTAACAACCCTCTTTGACGGGGTCTATGTACTTCCAATCACAAGTAAGCGGTAACATAATCTTTTTAATTTCTCTAATACTCCTGTTTCCTTGGTTGCTTGAATGGATAAGTCCCACGTCCCTCGTCTTTGTGAGCGTGGTTGGCAACCCATTCCAATATGTATGCTGTTATCTCGTATGGGTTACGCTTGCCAGCACTCTACTCCACATGGGGGGACGCCCTCATAAGGATAGACTGGTTACGCTCACAACCAATTAGGCGAATTGGAAGAAGATTATGAAGAAAATCCTAGTAGGCCTTGGCTGTTTCTTAAAACGCCTTGCGCTCGAAAACGGGATCTCCTATAGAGCAAATCCTAGTAGGCCTTGGCCGTTTCTTATAACGCCTTGCGCTCGAAAACGGGATTTCCTGCAGAGCCAGAAACACGACAAGAGCCAGAGCGCTCGAACGATGGCCTCAGAATCAAGAAGGTATTGCACAAGTCTTGAACGAGGGCAACCACTCAGTAAGACCCTCGCACACACTCAAGACTTAGCAAAATCCCCCAAGGGCGGAAGGAATGTCACAAGTCTTGAACGAGGGCAATCTCACAATAAGACCCTCACGACCGCTCAAGACTTAGACAAATTTTCAAGGCTTATGATAAGGGCAAAAATTTACACAAGTCTTGAGTGGGGGGGCAATCTCACAATAAGACCCTCACGATCGCTCAAGACTTAGACAAATTTTCAAGACTTATGGCAAAGGCAAAAATTTATACAAGTCTTGAGTGGGGGGCAATCTCACAATAAGACCCTCACGATCGCTCAAGACTTAGACAAATTTTCAAGGCTTATGACAAAGGCAAAAATTTACACAAGTCTTGAGTGGGGGGGGCAATCTCACAATAAGACCCTCACGATCGCTCAAGACTTAGACAAATTTTCAAAGATTTACAGAAGTTAACAAAATTTCTCAAAGTTCTAAAGGCTTATCAGAGAAATAAAACATCCACAGAGTATGCTACACACAGTCTTATTATTACAAGATTTGTTCCAGCAAGCTCTAAGTATAAGCTCTGATTCATAAGTAAACAAAAGAACAAAGTCATGAAAAATGAGATATATATTCATTGCAAAAGAGAAATCTTACAAATTAAGGGCTCAAAGGCCTTTGAACACTGTTTGGAAGAAAGAAAAGAGACAGAAAAGCAGGAAAATACATAGAAAACATATAAGGGAAGAGTCTCAGGCGGCCGGAGCAACATCTTCATCAACGATCACCAGAATGTTCTGAGCCACGGGACCATGAACTGGGCCCTCAGGCTCTTGCGGTTGAGCTTGGGGATCGTTGGGCTCATTGGCACCAGGAACGGGGGCATTGGCACCTTCATCAACGGGGACCGGGGCATCTTCCACGACGGGCGCTTGTGGCTCATCTTCAGGATCATCATTTTGAGCGGATTGAGCCGCATCCCCTTCCCGATGAGCGTCCGTGTACTCATCTTGGATCAGCTTGACCAAGAAGTCGTACTCCATTTCAGCAATGGCGTCCGCGGGGTCGTTGGGGTCCTCATCCACTTCCTCACAACGCTCGTTGAACATGAGCCCCGTGCCCTCAGCTCCCTTCATAGCCGGATCAGTCAGCCCCTTGTGGATGCCCTGATCAACTGCCAAGTTGAAGGCATTCTGGGCCTCCTCCAGACAGTGCAACGAGGCTGCGAAGTTAAAGGCCTTTGAATGGCAGAATTTGATAAGGGCCTCCTTGTTCGCACGCTCCAGACTCCGAGGCCACTCGTTCACGGCGTCGTTGAATTTCCTCTCGGCCTCCAGAGCCCTCGTCTTCCAGCTTTCCCGCTCTGTCTCTGCCTTCTTGCAGCGCTCGTTAGCCTGGGCCAAATGGTCGCTCAAACCGATTCGAGCGCTCTCCACCCTCTGGAAATCCTCTTTCAGTTTTCCCAGCTCCTCCTCCGTTTTATTGTACAAATCCTTGAGGGATTCATACTTTGCAATTTCTGCGTCCAACTCCGATTGAATCTGAGCCGGGTCGTTGGAACGGGCCATTTTCTTGTACTTGGCCTTGTGCTCGGCATAAGTGGAGGCTCGCATTTGCACATTTCGGAGCCGGGGAAGAACTTGCTGCAAAAATTGGAGGAAAGGGAAGTGTTAGCCAAAAAAATGATAACTTACAGAAATTAACAAAGAAAGCAAGGAGTGAAGACTTACGGAGATTAGAGCGTGGGCCGCGTCCAAGGTCACTTTCTCCACAGACTCACTGAAGAGATGCCGGTGGTCCGCCGAGAACTGGGCTTTGCTGTAGAGATTCTCGGTGACAGCTTGAGCGACCGTGCCAGGCCTCAGCAGAACTGGCCCACCATCGGAGGCACCTGTGAAGTCTCTGTCCCCTCGTCGGGAGAACTCCCACAAATGTTCCTCCTCTGAAGAGGAAGTTTCTCCCCCGCCCTTGGGGCCCTCGACTACTTGCTTTCCTTTGCCCTTGATTGCAACAGTATCGGGCATCCTCTTCCTCTTGCGGGAAGGCCTACTGGCGCTCGGGGGGGCCTCGGTTATTGCCAGGGTGGTTGTTGGCCTCGTTTGTTCCGCGGCCAGAAGGGGTTCAACGTCTCCCGCTTGTTCTGTAGTCAACCGCCTCCTGGCCTCTCTGTTGGCCAGTCTACTCTCCCCTCGCCCACGAGGGGGTTGAACCTCTGGATTAGCGCTCGAACTGGCGCCTTGACTGCCGCTACGAGCGTCTCCTCGATTGCCACGATTGCGAGGGCGCTGTTGCTCGCGCTGTTGGTCCCCTTGCTGGGCCTGATTCCTGTTGGCATGAGCGAAGCGTGCGGCTTGTCTGATTCCTCCTGCCATCTCTAAAATAGCAACTTCTGCAAGAGTGGAAATTTCGAGGGTTAGAAATCCTCAAGCCATCTGCTCAGATTGCAAGTTACAAGTACAGAGAAGCAGTTAGTATTCATTCCTATCTAAAGTTAGTGCCCTAAGAATCTAACCATCTCTCTCTATGTCACGAGCCGGAGGGTTGTCAAGGTAATGAGGGTCATTGGAAAGACCACAAAGGAACATGAGCTCCGCATCGTCTATCCAATCTTTCGTTTGAATGAGGTGGCCCTCGTCCCTCAGGGTTGCTGCCAGGCTTTTGGCCCAATCTTTGGGGAGTGCGGGTGGCAAACGGCTCTTTGCAAACGAGCCCCATTCCGTGGGCACCCCAAAGCCCTCTTCTGTTGGAGCCTTGACGAAGATAAACTTCTCCTTCCAATCAGGGCCATAAGTGCTCGAGGGCGAGTTGATCAGTTTCATATGTGCCTTCGCCTGGACATAGTAAAAACCAGCCTCGGGAGATGAACGAGAGGAGTTGACCACTTGAAAGAGGGCGTTGAAGTTCCGCAAGAAGGGCTCGTAACCCATGCTCCTCATCAGAATCACAAAGCAGGTTAACAGAGCCAAGCCGTTGGGCACGATTTGTGATGGACAGAGGCCCAGATCATTCAACAGGTGAGCCATCGAGATCGAGATAGGGAACCTCAAGCCTCCTGAACTCACAGTGTCCACATATACAGCCATTTCGCCTGGAGGGGGATTGTTGGCCCGCTCGTGGCTTTCTGGAATTCTCCATGTGTAGCGCTCGTCCCAGAAGATAGGAGCCAACATTGTCTTCACTTCTCCCAAAGTAACTGTGTTGGGAGTCTCCTCAGGGGTGCGCTCGGTGGCCTGGTAGCCTGATCCTTCACCCTCGTTATGTCCTTTGGATTTCTGGGGTTTCTTGCCTTTTCCTTTATTGAGGGCTCGTTCTGTAGGCCCTGTTATGACTTCCGCCATCGGTAGCGGGTTTGCGACGGCCACCGTCACGGTATGGCGGTGGGGGTGAGTGGCACTCTGAGTTATGGGGAGAGTAACCCCTTGCCTTTCTGCCTCCATCACTAGATTCATCTCCTCAAAGAGAGGATCCACTCCGCCTGGGTTCCTATCCTCCATAGCCATCACTGCCGCCCCCAACTCCTCATCTCTGGGGGAATCGGGAGAAGAGGAACTCTCAGTGGCCATTTCATGGATTTCACGGGCGAACTCCTCAACGTGTTGGTCAGCCATGGCAGAGGCTAAGATTTGGGAGAGATTTAATCTGGTTTAGAGATTGGGAGTTTTCTGGAAAGAAATTGGGATTCCCTAAAGGAGTAAAACCTAAGGGATTGCAAAGTCCTAAGGTCCGAATCTAAAGTTAGCAGAGTTAGAAAATTATGCCGGAAGTTTACCTTGAAAGTTTCTGAGAAAATCTGGGAGAGAGGTTGAAGATGCTCTAAGAACTGGTGTGCGAGAGAATTCTTTTTGCAAAGGATGCTTGGAAGTTCAGAATGCGTAAAGAATAGCAAGATTTCAGAATCCCATACTTATAGGGACGGGAGTTGGTACCTTCCTCGGCAATGAATTCAAAATGGTAATCATTTCCCGCCTAGGAAACCGCCCACTTTATGGAACCGTCACCTGCTTCCCAATGCTCACGCGCCCCATGCGCACCCGTATTTAATGCTCTGACGTTTCGAGTGCTTCAGAATAGTACAACATTTAATGCGGAAGTGTTACGAGCTGTCAGTTGAAAAGACCGCATTAATAGCGCAACCAGAAGAAAAATTGCTCAACACGCCAAGCCTTATGCGAGCGTTACATACGAAAGATGGAGCGTGTCAAAATTCTACAGTCCTTATCACTAAGGACTACAGAATTGGGGGGCAAAATGATGGGGTCAAAATACGATCGTCACACGTTAGGACACGTGGCATCACCGAGATGATGACATCTGTCTCCCCAAGGTTGCACCCATCAGTCCACGAGCGCTAAGCCCAACGAGCGCAATCCTTCTTCAGGAATTAAGCCCAACGAGCGCTGTCACTCTCACGAGCGTCCTTCATACTGTATGATTGGCACGCCCACGTGCCAAGGGAGTCCTCTTCGAGCGTCACACTCCCTCAGAGTGGCCTCCCCTTTGGCTCGTCACTTGAATTGGAGCCTTCATTCCCCCCAGCGGATATCTTGGCTTCCAATACTCCAGGTTGTCACGAGCGCGCTCTTAAGCCCTCGTTACCAACCACCCAAATGGCTCTCTGACACAACGTACATGCCCGCGCACCTGCCACTGTTGCCAGCACTAACTTTGGACCGCTTTTGCAGAAGATTCCTCCTAGGTTTCTCTCTCATGGCGCCACGTGTTAGGGCAACATTCGGCCAGGACCACTTGAGGCAAATGACCAAAGGGCCCTTGACCCTCAACTATAAATAGCTAAAGTCATCTTCTACACTGGTAAGCATTCTTCATCACTAAAACTGTGACTGAACTTACGTTTCTTCAGACCTTGAACTGACTTGAGCGTCGGAGAGCCAAACTGGGTATCACCCCCAGTTCCCCCAGCTTGGCCTTCTGACCTTTATTGTGCTTGTCCCAACAGGTAGAATCCACTTTCTCATCTCCGGCGAATCTCCGGCGGTTTCCTCCACAAATACAAATCGTAAAGCGATCGGATTCGGACCCTCACATTTCTGAACCCATCAGACCTTAAAATTAAAAAATAGGCAACTTATATCATAAAATTTGAATACAATAATTGATATATTAATATTAAAACAATTCTTGTTGAACTATACATATTTTTTGGGGTAAGTTGGAGAAATTTTAATTTTACCAAGAGTCCTATTTTAAGTTGATAAGTACTTTTTATATATAGTTAAATTAATAATTTATAACATGTATTTACATTATTATCCTTGACTAATAGTTATTGACGTAATTATTGTGAGGATATTTTAGGTGATCTGTATTTTGTAAGAAACCAAAAACCCAACTCGTGCTTTTATAATATATATAGATTAGTTCTAAATTGCTGCAATTGAATAGTTATATATATATAACCAAAATTGCTGCACGACTCTCCGCGAATACGGCTACAATTTAATTTCTTGAATTCTACTTGTTCTTTTTACTTGAACTCGGAACATCGACAGATCTAGAATATTCTGTGGGGATCGAGTCATGATGAATAATGTTTTTTTTTTTTTTTTTAGTAACTCACGCACACCCAAGTGAGATTCGAACTCGCGACCTTGCCTTCGAGAATGAACCCATTAACCACTTGGACCAACCCTTGTTGGCGATGAATAATGTATTTGACCTTACTCACCCCAAAATCTAGCTGTGGAGGGGAGAGTTATCGATCATTATGTATTAAAGATTATTCAATGTGGCATACTTGGCAAATAGTTAATGAAAACATGCAATTTTTTCGAGATTACCAAAAGTTAAAATCAATTTCATTTCTCATACCATATCATATCAATTCTCCAACATTTAAAGAACAAAGGTTTTCATCCAAGCTTAGTGATGATATGTCATGAGTATTTGCAGAGGAATAAACCAAAATCGAGTGCACGCAGCGGAAATCAAAACTTCTCTCCAAATACTCAATAAACAACTAACCAAGTAACAAGTATGCCCACGGCTAGAAAAATAATCAACCAAACAAGAATAGAGACACGCGTGCAAAACCGCTTCAAATTGAAGAGTAAAAACCACGAGGCCTAGGAGACCCAAAAACTAATCCACTATAATACGAGGCAAAATTACAGTAGTTTCATACCAATAAATCCAATACTAAACTCGAACCAAACATCGTTTCACCCAAAACGAACTAGAACCAAAAAAGGAGAAAACCACATAAATAAGTCGAAAACGTGTGCTACTGTTCGCGCACCAAAAACCCGATTTACAGTGCTCCAAATCTACTCTCCATCGTTCAAATTCAAGTTTGATATGTTGGGAACCTACTGTCCAAATTTCAGCTCAATCGGACCACAAATGAACTCTCAATCGTCTGATGAAGCTGCGCCGCCTCAAAACTGACCAAAAACTGTGCAGAAAAATTTTCCTTTTCTTGCACCAAAAAGTACTGCTGCTTGATGGGTATATTATAGGGGTGCAAATGAGTCGGGTCGAGTCGAGTTTTGGCTAAAAAAGGGCTCGAGCTCGAAAATTGATATGCAGGATCGAGATCGTCAAGTTGGAATTTATTTGGCTTGAACTCGCTCGTGGCAAACTCGGGCTTGACTCGGCTCGGCTTGATTTAGCTCGCCAAATCCAACTCGAAATCGGGCTTGAGATCGAGATCGGG
The DNA here is from genome assembly GCA_037501455.1 of Lantana camara. Lineage (NCBI taxonomy): Eukaryota > Viridiplantae > Streptophyta > Magnoliopsida > Lamiales > Verbenaceae > Lantana > Lantana camara. The sequence goes on from CM074860.1 coordinate 16,255,075, forward strand.
CTCGACCCTTATATTTTTAACATTTTAAGATATATGTAATATAATATGTGATATATAAATGTATATTTACATAATATAATATTGGACCATATATAAATTATGAAATTATATATATATGGTATGTATTTAGTATATTATTTAAAATTGAAGTCATATAAATATAACAAAATATATGATTGTATAAGATTTTTAATACATATATTATAAATTAAATATATATTGTATATATGCTATAATATATAATATTATATATATATATAATAGAAAACATAATATACATATATATAATTTATAAAAAATAAATATATGTATATGCTCGCAAGCCGGTTCGCGAGTTACGAGCCTAGACACACAAGACTCGAGATTGACTCGATGCATGACTCGGGCTCGTCGGATCGAGATCGTCCCAATTCAATCTCATGCCAAGCCAACTCGAGCTCGACTCACAAAACTCGCGAGCTGGCTCGGCTTGTTTGCACCCCTAGGTATATATAACCCCAAAAATAAAGATAATCCTATTCAATTGGGAAAAGGATTTTGATGGTGCATAAACTGGAAAGGGATTAAGACACCAACACTTTAAGATTTGTTTAAGAGAGGGAAGACCATCACAGGCGTTGGAGCCTCAGGAACTGGGTTTCCAAAGAGTGTGGGTTCTTCCAGCTAGGATAACACCAGGGAAAAAATGCAGTAAGAAAGCAAAGATGGTGAAGTATGCGGAGCTTGGGAAGAAGAAACCAGAGTAAAAATGGAGGAAGAATGCCCAGTTGTGTATATAATGTCTGTGTGGAAGATAACTTAGGGAAAGTGTGTATAAATTCCCCTATTTATATGTTGAGGGCAAGGGTGTTTTGGTAAAAGCGACCATGTGGCCCCAAACCCAGGGCTACCCTAAACACGTGGCAACGTGTGATGGCGTGAGAGTGACATCCCTGAAAGATACCTAGTGATAGGTGGTTGCAGTGTGTCAGGCGTGGTGTGCGCACTACCACTGTGTCAGAGGTGGTTATAGAGCGGCTACCGAGCGTGGAGGCACCCAAAGAGCCTCCTCAAGTAACTGAGTGTGCCCTCGAGTGGAACCCTTCATTAAGGAGGGGGTTAACCTCTGGGAAACGAGTACCCCCGGTACGAGCGCTGGGATATCCCGAATGGACGTTCCCGAGCGCCAGAGCGCTCGAGAGGAGGAGTTCCTCTAGTGGTTGGGTCCGAGCGTCGGCCACCTCAAGCGGAGCGTGGGCTCGACCGTGAGTTCCCTCGTAGCGGGCTCCCTTGGTGAGGAAGGGATGGACTCCGGGTGGAGAGCGTTACGTGGGGCCGCTATGCGAGCGTCGGACGGGATTGGTAAGCAAATCCCACGCTCGGGACTTGGGCCGAGGCACGCAAGTCTTAAGCACTGAGATGATGAGTGAATGGGCTGGATCCACTTCGCAAGCCCATTACCACGAGCGTCCATGCTCTAGAGCCTTCAGACAGCTTAGGTGAGCCGCTCAAATTGTGATATGTGTACGGTGTTGATCTGAGCATGATTTGGGCCCATCAGATTTCATGAACTTTAATTCTTATTGGGCCAACAAAAGGAAACTGGGTTGGACCCAACATTTGCGACAACAATGGCAGTCAAGCCATGAATGGCATCAATTAGACGACTTCCATGAAATATTGTAATCACATCGCCATGTTAACATACAGTTTGAGATACTTGAATGAGTTGAATCCTTCATCTCTAAAGCTTTCTCATTCATTGACTCACTATTTGGCCCGATACATATTTTTTTTCTTAAATTTATCACGTAGCAAGTATCGGACACAATATCCAACACAATCCGATATGATATGGTAATAACATGATGAACTTATAAGTTTCCGTACATCATATAGGTTCCCCACAATCACGGTTATTTGAAATTGTAACAGGCGTCGATTCATGGATGACGTGGATTAGGCCGTCATGACAACTGTATTACTGTGCAATGTGGTCAATCCAGATGCGATTCCCGGCATAAACTGTGATTTTGTCACCAAACTGATTCTTTTTCTGATGGCTTCCTTCTTGTTAATTTGGTGGTGTCTCCTGAATTATCAGATAATAAACCAGTATATCAATAAATATATACGCATAACTAAAACAGCGAATCCGGTATTTGTCATTTAGCAATAACTCATTCATAATTTTAAAACGGTTCATGAGTTGGGATCAAATATTCCTACCTGGTTTATTTTGGTGAATACCAAGTACGTGGATGTTGATGTTCGAGGCCTCATGTATCACGATGCACGGCCCTTCGGCTATGTTAATGTTACAACAGCTCCTCGACCATCAATGGTCTTGTTGGAACTCACATGGCAGCTCTTTCTTCAGTTTGAATCCCTGTGTAGGATTCAAAGCATCATCAGCTGGATTTGTGACCAAGTCCTGCTAGTGGGTTTTGTTGCGAACCCCATTGCTCAATCTGCGAGGCGCATACGGTTCTTTTCCGACTCAGGATCGCACCTCCAACATCTGTTAATGGGGCTGTCGACCTTTCAGCTCCCAGGATTCTTCTGGTATCATTCATTATCAAGAAACATGTGAGATATTGTTAGACTCGAGTATACAAATTTTGAAACGTTACATTTATTATTTTAAAAGTGAAGTTACCGTATCTTACACATGATCTCCCGGTGCAACCGCTGACGAAGACATGAAAGCATGAGTAAGGAGCATAATGACAGCTAATAATGCAACAGTGACTTGCATCATGTGACTATTGCCCCAAGAAACATATATATCATATCCTATCCAAAAAATGTTGGGTACAATATGTAAGTCGACGGTTGGAAGCTTGTGAAAAGAATATGAAAGTAGGAGTTGATTGATCTAAATCTGAACATTCACTGTGGACTTTAGTAACTAGTCCTCCTCACTGAATTGTAGACCTCTCAAAGAGTTGGATATATAGTTGGCCAGATGATTTAAAGCCGAGCAGCTCATATATGGGGAAGTAGAAAGGACAATGAAAACTTGGATTCCCATGTTTGGGGAATTAAAGAGATTTAAACAAATTGGAGACTAAGAATTGGGTAGTATTTGTGTAAAATTTGTGGCATATATATAGATCAGAGAGGAGTATGGGTTGGAGGGATCTAATTTCTTTTCTTTGAATTGAAGTTACACCTTTCATGGGTAGCAATTCATATGCCCTGTTCAGCTAGAAATGAACATGGCATGGGACAAGATGAATGATTTTGGGACAATATATCAGCATACTCAAAAAGAGGTTTCAAATGCAGAAACACCAATTAGGGCTTTGAATATTCGATTTTTTCATTTTTGATAGTTTACGACAATTTCATTAAGAGTAATTCTAACGCGAGTCTGAATCGATCAAATCGGTGAAACGAAGGGCCAATTGTTTTACACTTGTAGTGTGGTTGGTGGAAAATTTAAGAAGAATGACAAATCAAATGATAAATGTATTACGATTGTCATTATAATTAGTTCTATTAGGTAAAGCTGCATTCTTCGAAAATGAAGTGACAATGGATATTAAATGGATTGGACGTTTTGTTTACCTATTATTATATGGTATGTTATTGATCAAGTATGGATAATATCTATATTTTAAGTGGATGTTATTAATCGAGTATGGAAAATCAGTTTTCTATCATATTTTAGACTATTTGTTATCTTAAATTATTTTATGTTTGCATAATTTTGTGATCGGCCTAAATGATTAAAAGTTCTTTTTTCTTGACAACAATTATGAGTTTGAGTCTCTCTTACTATTTAGGATGTGTGTTTCAAAAAAATACAAGTATTTACATAGTTTATCCGGCAACTTTTAAAAATCTAGGTTCTTAAGAAATTTATTTTTTTTTTAAATATAATTGTCATCTCACACTTCAATTTTTTTCGCAATTTAAGGATAAGTTCGGCCAAAAAGGATTTTAACCGGAGAATTTTGCACATATGAGCCTCACGTGACAATTTAAGGCCGAACAAGTTTTTTTCCGATTAGATTTGTTCGTAAATCACGAAAAAAAGTTATAGGTGTGGTATCACATTGGAATTTTAAGAAAAAAATATGTTAATCACCCAAATTTTTACTTAATTGAGTCGTAATTTAAGTTTTACCATATAAAAATTAATTAATATCATTTTACTCAATCATCAAATGAATGATTATAAAAAATAAAGTGTATGTTTCTCTCAATTGTTCGAATAAATTGCATACATAGGACAAAAGGGCCACAATATTATTTTAACAAAAACAATTTTCCCGTCCAGTTTCTCTAATCAACTATTTATTCTTATTAATATAAAGTAAGTTAAATTCTCTCCATAAGTTTATTTAGTCTTGACATGTACGTTTAAAAGGTTCATTTTACATTTGTAATCAAACAATAATGGTAAGACGTACAAAAAAATTTAATTTTTGGACAATATTATTGAGCTAAATTCTAAAAAATAAAAATAAAAATTCCATTCTCTTCACCAAAGAAATTACAAATTCACATCCATCTATTCAGGACAAAAATCAAACAAAGCAATGTAATAAAGGTGATCCAACATCCATAAGAAAGATCATAATCTCCCCCCAAATACCATTACTTTTCCACCAAAATGCTTTTTGTTTTCTTGAATAATTTATCAACATTCCCTATAGTCCATCGATGTGTCGTTAGGGTCTCATGTCATATTAGTAATTGTACTTCACGTAATAGTTGTGAAACTCTTGATCTGGAAATATCATATTGACTTGAATCATTTGCATCTAATGGTATTTTAAAATGTGAATGTATTGTTCTCCCACTTGGCATTATGGCAATAGCTAACAATACATGGTATAAGAATGTATTTCCAATTTCACATGATCGGTCAATAAAAAAAAAATGTCATTCATTTCCCTTATTTATATAGTTTAAAATCTTCGAGAAAGCATCATGGTGTTCTTGATTCAACTTCATTTCTGCTTCGCAATCTTCCGGAAATACTTCTATTGACATCTCATTTTGTATTTCTCGTGGAAGATCATCGTATGTATATATCATTGATGTCAATTGGAATGCTCAAAAGGTCAAAGAACAATATATACAATCATTCTTAAGTTATGAGAGGCTAAACTGAAGGTATGCGCGTTCTTGAATTCTACTTGTTCTTTTTTATATTTTCCCAACTATTTCTAACCAGACTCGAACTCGTGAATCGATTGCCATTACCGTAATATGTTTATGCTCATGGAGTTGGGGCATGCTGATAAATGATAATCAAATATTAATTGACGAAGACATGCAATTTCTTCAATCTTTTTGATAAAGGACTTCAACAATGGATACCAAAAGTTACAAACGAGTTCATTTCTCATATTCTTATCAATTCTCCTACATTTAAAGAACAAAAGTTTTAATCCAAGCTTATTTTGATGATAAGTCATGAGTATTTGCGATAACAACGTCAGTGGAACCACAAATGGCGTCGATTAGACAGCAGGCGACACCATTTTATAGCGATCAATGGTCCTCCCTGTTTGCACTAAAAATTCGCGTTTATTGATTTTTAGTCAATATCGAATAATACAAATTATTTGAAAATTCAAGTTAAGGTGGGTCTTCAATCTTCACTTGATCCTCTGATTCTTCCTTCAAATTTAGAGTTGTTAAATCTTCAAACGGTTCTAGATGAATTTGGGGTTTGATCTTCTTCAACTTCAAATTTAGCTTGAATAACGTTAATTCGTAGGTCCTTCGACTTGTTTACGAATCAAACGCCGGATTTTGGAGAATTCCGCCAAGAACGCCGATGAACTCGTTGGTAATTCCGTGAATTTAGCTTAAATAATAACGCCGATTCACCGTATAACGCCTTGATAACGAATCAAATGCTAAATTTGATAACTACGGGAAGAAAGGTTTTTAGCCTTTCTTGAACTTTTAGAGAGGTTTTTAGCCTTTCTTTGAACTCGTAGAGAGGTTTTTAGCCTTTCTTGAATTCGTGTTGTGTGTTGTATGAACTACACATGACCCCTTTATATAGATGTAGGATTCAAGACTTGTGGCTCAAGTCAAAGTTTATTTAATAATTATCTCTTATTTTTGAAGAGATAATATCAAATAAATCATGTAAATATATATCTCTTTAATATTTTTTTATTTTTTTATTTATTTTTTAAAGAGATAATATTACATAAAATCCCATCAATATTTATCTCTTTATATTTTTATTTTTAAAGAGATAATATCATAGAAGACTTGAATTCGATTGGTCGGTATGACACAATACGCCACGTGTCGCCATATGATTTGTCCTAGCTTCCTTTGACCGCAAGACTTGATTTAATTGGTCAAAACATGTCACTTTGACACTTGTCATCATTTGATTTGTTGATAAAATAAATATTATAATTTTAATTTTAATTTAACTAATTAACTTTGAAATTAAATTTAGGATAATCTCAAAATATAAAATAGCAAATTAAATTAATAATATAAAGTTTATTTATCCTTCTACAAATGCCCCCACTTCAAGGCTCGGCGAAGAACATGCCGAATATTTATGCGAAGGCGGGACTTGAAGTATTTAAATTTTTCTTTTTTTTTTTTGAAAAATTTAAATAGACCTATGACATTAAATCACATATTAAATCTCAATTAGGATCGAATTTGAACCTGCTTTAGGATCCCAAATCACGTAGATTACCAATTCCTTGAATAATTAGAAAATTTTAATTAATCAAGGAAATGGATGCGAATTAGGAATCTTGCATCATTAGCAACCTTAATTTGCGTGAGACTCATATTTGCATGAGAATTTCCAATATGCATGCAAACAACAAAATTGGATCAATATAGGAATCCACCACTTCATAAATTGAGGTAATTATTATCATTGAAGGTAATAATTACTTTCAATGCATAATAAACTTCTAATTTGGAACAGACATTCTCTTTTCCAATCTAGTTTATCAGTTACGCACCAACAACAGGCTTCCATTAGGTCTAGGAATTTAGTTGGATCCAAACTCTTGTTTGCGCTAAGTCATCATGACTCCGGACGCAACACTTCTTTTAGAATTCGAATAGAATTAGAATCTTAATCCGAATTGGACAATGCATATTTTCGTGCCTATAAATACACAAGCTTCCCTTTACAAATCTCACACCCAACTTCGAAGCCTCATAAAATCGAGAGCAACATCAGAGAATCAGTTCCGGCGACATTAGAGCGGCATGAATTTTTCGCGACAGCAATTGTCCGACAACTTTCGGCGAGTTACGTTGATTCTCCAAGTTTTATTCCCGGCGTTGAATCGAGCATTAATTCCAAGGTACGATGTTCGATTTTATTTCTTTATTCCTCTTTTTTTTTGTTTGAGTTTTATTGGTAACTTGCTCTTTCTTCTTTTCTTTTGAGGAACATGATGGTTTACTTTAAAGATATTTCTACTTGCTCCGGCGTTAAACATTTGGCAATTCTTGATAACGAGAGACAATCCGAAGAGAAGGCTACGTGCTTGGAGGTGCATGATTCTTTACTTGGTTCATACGGCGCTTAAACCCCGAAGGTGTGGGCTCTATAGGCTGCGCACCATCAACTTAAGCAAGACATCAAAGGTGTGGGCTCTACAGGCTGCGCACCATCAACTTATCGAAGGGCAGATTACTTATCATCGCACCATCAACTTATCGAAGGGGCAGATTACTTATCATCACAGTATCAACTTATCGAAGGGCCAGATTACTTAACCTCGCACCATCAACTTACCGAAGGGCCAGATTACTTATCCTCGCAGTATCAACTTACCGAAGGGCCAGATTATTTATCCTCACAGTATCAACTTATCGAAGGGCCAGATTACTTAACCTCGCACCATCAACTTACCGAAGGGCCAGATTACTTAACCTTGCACCGTCAACTTATCGAAGGGCCAGATTACTTAACCTCGCACCATCAACTTACCGAAGGGCCAGATTACTTAACCTCGCACCATCAACTTACCGAAGGGCTAGATTACTTAACCTTGCACCATCAACTTACCGAAGGGCCAGATTACTTAACCTCGCACCATCAACTTATCGAAGGGAGAGCCAAGTGCAGTTAGCCGATGCGAAGACAAGTTATCGATGGATACTGGGGGTGGACTGAAGATATCCTTAGCCGATGGAGTGTTTGGTGGAGAATTTTGCTTTAACGATGGATACTGAGAATGGACTGAAGATATCTTTAGCTGATGCGAAGAGAAGTTACATGCCGCTCAACTACATAATGTGGTGCAAGCCTCCTTATTTACCTATGATCGCCAACTCCAATTATCAAGGCGTTTTTCGAAGCATGGTGTCCATCTACCAATACCCTCGTCGAACTATCCATATCATTACGGGATTTACTTGAGGAGTTGAAGAATTTCAAATTGAAGAAGAGATCAAAACAAAGTTGTGAACTCATTCAACTTGTGATTTGTGATTTGATAATTACTTGAAGATTCTTCTATCCAACAAGAAAATACAAATCAAAGCAAAGCTGTGAACTTATTCAACTTGTGATTTGTGATTTGGTACTTACTTGAAGAATTTCAAATCCAGGAAGGGATCAAAACAAAGTTGCGACTGAACTTATTTCAAGTTGCGACTTTTAACTCAACAAGGAAACATAAATCAAAACAAAGTTGTGACTGGACTTAGAAAATACCAAAGCTACCTGCGTACCCTTTTAAAAGGGATCAAGTCATAACGTAGTTCAAATGGTCAACTTTGTTTGAAGGGGGGAGCCGTACACAGTTTATACTCATGCGGGCCAGGAGTATTCAAAGTTTAACCACCCTGAACAAGAGTGGGGAATTCCTAATTTAGCCACATGAAATACCATCAGTGGAGTAACTTAGCAGTTTATCCACATACTTTACTATTGGTGGTTACCGTACATAGTTTATACTCATATGGGTCAGGAGTGACATGCAGTTTAGGCTCGTGCATCGAGGAGCATCTACTTTATCATGCATGATATTTCTTCAAGAATTTACCATTTATAGGTCCGATGCGCAAGTCATCCTTGTCGAGCAACTTGTAGGCGCCATTTGTATACATTTTTTTTACCACATGGGACCGTCCCATTTTGACATGAACTTGTTTCTCATACGCTGAGTGATGGTAATTGGTCTTCTCACTGCTAAAACCAAGTCCCCTACTTGGAATGATCGTGGATGCACTTTTTTATTAAATGCTCTCCTCATTCGGGCTTGGTAGAATTCAAGTTTTTGTTGTGCTGCAAGTCTCTTCTCATCAAGTGCTTCCAACTTTTCAAGCCTGAGACGAGCATTATCCTCTAAAGTAAGACCTTCTTGAATCGCTATGCGAAGTGATGGTATTTGACTTTCCAAAGGTAGCACAGCTTCAACTCCGTAAACTAACGAGTAAGGGGTAGCTTGAGTAGCGGTTCTATGTGTTATCCGATACGCCCATAACGCTTCCCTAACTTTCTCATGTCAATCCTTTTTTTACTTAGACATAACTTTTTTCAAGAGATTGCACAAAGTCTTGTTAAATGCCTCCGGCAAACCATTTGCAGCTGCATTATACATTGACGAGTTATGTTGTTTAAAGCCAAATTGCACACATAGTTTGTCCATCAGCTTGTTGTAAAAAGGTCTACCATTATCAGTGATGATGGATCGAGGCACCCCATATCTAAAAATCAGATTGTTTTGAATGAACTCAACTACTGTTTCTTTTTTCACCTCTTTAAGGGGTACTGCTTCCGCCCACTTTGAGAAGTAATCAGTAGCTGCCAATATGTAGGAATGACCACCTAAAGATTTAGGAGTTATTGGACCCACTGCATCAAGACCCCACGCATCGAACGGCCATGAGGCTACTGTAGGATGTAAAGGTTCAGGAGTTTGGTGAATGAAATTGGTGTGTATCTGACATGCTTCACATTTCCTTGCATAATCCAAACAATCTTTAACCATACTAGGCCAATAATAGCCCATCCTTTTGATCTGAAAATGTAGTTTTGGACCTGATTGATGTGCTCCACATACTCCTGAATGAGCTTCTGTCATAGCTTCGAGAGTCTCCTCACCATTTAAGCAACACTGATAAGTTCCCTCAAAAGAACGTCGATACAAAGTATCTTTGTATAAAATAAAGCGAGGAACTCGTCTCCGCACTTCAGTTTTATGTCGAGGATTTGATGGCAATTTTCCATGCTTTAAGTAGTCAATCAATGGAGTCCTCCAATCATCCTCTTCATCAACCAAGATTGATATGGCATTTATATTTTCAATATCAGATCCACTTGATAATGGCACAACCCAACGATTGTACACGGGCACACTTGTTGTTTCCCCTTTCGATACAGCCATAACTGTCGCCAAATTAGCCAAAGCATCAGCTACTCTATTTTCTTCCCTCGGTATATGACTCAAAATTATATTCTCAAAATTTGTCATCAAAACTGACGCTTGTTGATGGTAGGGGATCAATTCTTCTTTCTTGACTTCATACTCATTTAGGAGTTGGTTGATTATCAGTTTGGAGTCACCATATACTTCTATACTGAGAATCTTCATTCCTTGTGCCATTTGAAGTCCAATAATCAGAGCTTGGTACTCAGTAACATTATTTGAGCATAATTCAGCCAACACAAAAGAGCATGGTAAAACAAGCCTTTCTAGAGAGACAAAAACTACTCCTGCTCCTGCTCCATTTGATCGAGCCAATCCATCGAAGAACATCATCCAAGTTGGTAAAGGCTCGACAAAGAAGACTTCTTCGTCGGGAAAATCATCAGAAAGTTCCCACTCCGCTGGAATCGGATGATCAGCTAGGAAATTGGCAAGTGCTTGGCCTTTCACAGCTTTCTATGGTACATACATTATCTCGTACTGATTAAATATGATTGACCACTTAGCTAACCGCCCGGATAACACCGGTTTTGACATTACATACTTGACCGGATCCGCTCGGGATATAAGCTTTATGGAATACGCTTCAAAATAATACCTTAGCTTCCTGATAACGTAAAACAAAGCCAAACATATCTTTTCAACAGGAGAATACTTTAACTCATTTTCAGTCAAGGTTCTGCTGAGATAATATAACGCTCTCTCCTTCCCTTCTTCATTTTCTTGTGCCAATAGGGTCCCGATTGACCGTTCTTGCGCAGCAATGTATAGGATAAGAGCTTTACCTGGTATTGGAGCTCCTAATACAGGCGGGTTCATAAGATGCTTTTTGATACTTTCAAATGCATTTTGACATCCTTTATCCCATTCAAAATTGACCCCTTTTTTCATGAGATGACTAAAAGGTTGACATATTCCTGCTAAATTTGATATGAACCTTCGGATAAATGCTAGATTACATTGTAGACTTCGCAAATCCTTAAGATTTCTCGGCGCGGGCATCCTTTGGATAGCATCTATCTTGGTGGGATCAACTTCACTTCCACGGTGGCGAACTATGAAACCAAGGAATTTTCCCGAAGTAACACCGAAGGCACATTTAAGGGGGTTCATCTTCAAATTATACTTACGGAGCCTGTCAAACACAACTTGTAGATCCTTAAGATGGACATAGGGATGCAAACGAGCCGAGCCGAGCCGAGCCGAGCCTTGGCACTTTTTGTTGGCTCGGGCTTGGGCTCGTCCCTAAAAATATAGGTTCGGGCTTGGTTCGTGAGCCAGCGAGCCGCGATGGAGGGGGTTCGGGCTTGGCTTGAAGCGAGGTTCGACCGAGCCGAGCCGAGCCCACGAGCCAAAAAGAAAACCCTACAAATACAATACTTTTGTCCTCAGATCTAGATTTTTTCCTCCTTTCGATCCAAATTCTGAATCTTTTCTTCATTTACATCTAAAAAAGAACAAAACTTTAGAATTATTTTCTTATTTATAGAAAAAACCGAAGAAAAGAGATGGCAAACAATCCAAAAATATGAAGAAAAAATAAAACTAAAAGTAAAATTCAAAATCTTCAATCTAGAGTTTTTGAATCTCCCTGACCGACGGTACGTAGGAGGTGGTTATGTCCTTCAAGCTGCAAGAAGTCGTGAGAGGTGATGTAGATGGCGATGGCGGCGGCGACGACGACGGAGACGACCTGGAGCACGCTGGACGGGTGGCGCTTGGGTGGTGGGAGGCGGAATAAGAGGGTGGGTGGCTGGAGGTGGCAACGTGGTGCTGATCGCTGAGCTTTGGCATAAGGCGAGGTGGTGGATCTGCCTGGGATTTCGCCCTGGTTGAAACTGGAGTGAATGAATTGTAGATCTGGTAACTTGGTTAGGGTTTTCACCTTTGAGCTTTGGCGGCTGAAACTGAAAAGAATGAGAAGAAATTGGCTTGGGGATTTCTTTTTATATAACGTGTATCTATATGCATCTATATATATATATAATATTATAATATTAGCATATATTTAATGTATATATATTATATATGAATATATTATACATATACATATATACAAATATAATATATATTTATTAATTAGGTTAGCTCGCGAGCCGGCTCACGAGCTATGAGCTGTCAAAGGCATGGGTTGGCTCGTAGATGTCACGAACCGAGCCATGGCTCGGCTCGGCTCGCAGACATCGAACCCAAGTGCGAGCTTTAGGCGAGCCAGCTTGCTAAGCTCGCAAGCTGGCTCGTCTCGTTTACATCCCTAGATGGCCATCTCTTTTCGCGGTTTTAACTACGAGGTCGTCCACATAACACTCCACGTTCTTGTGCAGCATATCCTCAAAGATGTTTTGCATAGCACGTTGATATGTAGCACCCGCATTTTTCAGTCCAAAAGGCATAACCTTATAACAGTAGATACCCTTTGGGGTGCGAAACGCAATACACTCTTCATCCTGGGGCGACATTCTGATTTGATTATAACCTGAACATCCATCCATAAAATATAAGGCCTCATGTCCAGTAGTCGCATCAACCATAAGTTCAATAATGGGTAGCGGAAAGTCATCCTTTGGGCATGCCTTATTCAAATCTCTGAAGTCAATACATATGCGAATTTGACCATTCTTTTTCTTGACTGGAACAATGCTGGAAATCCAGGTGGGGTATTTGACTTCCCTTATAAACCCAGCATCAATAAGTTTGTTGACTTCGGCTTCGATTAAAGGAACTAATTCTGGACGGCATACTCGTTGCGATTGTTTTACCGGTCGAACTCCATGCTTTATGCCAAGACGATGAGTTGCAATCTTTGGATCCAACCCAGGCATTTCCTTGTATGTCCAAGCGAAGACATGCATGTATTCCTTTAGGAGACTTGTATATTGGATCATTTCTTCGGAAGACAGAAGTGCACTTACAAATGTAGGTTGATGCTCCTCTATCGTTCCGAAATTGATTTCTCGTAGCTCATCTACAGTCGTTTGTACGCCATCTTCAAGTTGTGGAGGTGCCTCTTTAACTTCGTTTTCTACCACTTCAAAGTCAAGATCTTCATTGATTGAGATATGGTGGCATGTCTTTATGGTGACAGGTTCTTCCGAAGTAATAAGCAGGGACGTGCCCCCAACTGAGAGATGAAGAGTCTAATCTCGCCTCGTTTGTGGTTCTATTGACTCCCCATGATTTATGTCTCTATCAACCTCTGCGCTTTCTCCAAGACGATCGAACACAGAACGATGGCTTGACGCATGTTTGTCCTCAAAAGTCTTTTGGCCCTTAGACCCGAGTCTCTTGAACACAGAAAGACGTTTCATAGGAATACCGAGTCGATCAAACACTGAAACACGTTTATTCTTAGTTTCAATTCTCAACGCAGATATGTGTTGCACGTTCACTCGTTTATCTTTCCGGGACACGCGTATTCTTAGTGGCTCCGTATGAACATATCCCATGCCCAACTTAGGCTGATCAACACGAAGTCCTTTCTTCTTCATTTTATGTTGCGTCTCAGTAAGCCCATGAATCTTCTCACCGGTTAACTCGGGTTTTAAGCAACCTAAGGTTGACGGGCTAGAAAAGTCGTATCCTGATCTTTCTAAGAGTGTGTAAGCCTTCGGATCAAATACTCCTTTTATTTCTCCTGATGACATTGTTGGAGATGGTCCATTTATCGAATTCAAACTGGTGATGGGCATTATCAGGGTCGATTTCGAAGCTTCAAAGTTATTGACTTTTTCTTCAGGCATAACTTCCGGGTCCAAGTATAATTTGGCATCAGCAAAGTGGGATTCGCATCAGTAAAGGGTTTTGCATCCGTATCCACTTTCATGATTTCTCCATCTTTGAGATACTTAAAACATTGATGTAGGGTAGATGGAATAACATTATTTTTGTGGATCCATGGTCGCCCTAATAGAAGGTTATAAGAAGTCCTAGCATCAATCACATGAAGTAAATTGCTTGCCTTCAGTTCTCCAATTCGAAGATCTGCTCGAATCATTCCTATAGCTCGTTGTCCTCCTTGATTGAATCCTTGAATGGTCAGACGACTTTGAGATAGTTCTTCGACAGAGATCCCCAACTTCTTCATAGTGGACTTTGGCATGATATTAACGGCTGAACCTCCATCGATCAATATGCGGTTAACTTTCTCTTCTTGCATGAATCCTGAGACGAAAAGTGGTCGATTGTGCGGTTTCGGTCCTAGTAACAAATCATCGTCCGTGAAGGCAATTACCGTGCTAGTAACATGACAAGAAACAACATGGGAAATTTCTTCATCATAGGAGGTTGGACTTATACTTTCTTTGAAGTATTTCTTCAGAAAAAAGTCGCCCAAAGTCATTGGTTTCCAATAGCAATTGTTTGAAGGCCTTTTATGGTTGGTAGGTGCTCTCATCCTTCTCTTTGACTTGCTTTGTCTATACTTGATCGGAGTTGATGTTTTTATCCAAGTAGGGTGAAACTGCTCTACACGTCGCCTTTGCCTTCGTCGACGCGTCAATACGGTCCATTCATCATCATCTTCAACTTTGGTTGTTGTATGTACTTCAACTTTAACTTCTCTATTGGACATCAACTTTGAAACTAACATTGGTTCCAAGCTTCCAAACTGGATTTTTGTGGATGCCCCCAATATTGTTGGTGATGTCATCATACTCTTGTTGCTCTCAACTTTATTGACATTTGTTGAAGTTACAACACTAGTAGCGTTTGCGTCGGCTGCATCTTCACTTTCAAGGATAATTTTGCCTTCTCTTGCTAGAGCCATGATCTTATCTTTCAGCACAAAGCATTTCTCTATCGGGTGGCTAATGACTCGATGATACTTGCAGTATTTCGGGTCATTCACTTTCCCACTCTCCTCGGGGCGTTTTGGCTGCGGTAGCTCTATCAGTTTTTTCGCCAGCAATTCGTCAAAAATGTGTGAGACGTTGGAGTCTGGAAATGGGTATTCCTTTTCTTGCATCTCTTTCAGTGTAAGTCGACGCCTTTCATCCTGCGTTGGTTGATCTTTTATTTTGGCTTCAATCTTCTTTTCCTTGGAGGGAATTTTGACAGGTGTTGCCTTCACTGCCATAGATTCCCTTGCAAAAGGCTTGACGAATTTTTCACTCCTTCGAATATCCCTTCTATCCTTTCTTTGATTTTCAGCCGGAAAGTTAGTACCGTAATGTGCAATACTTAGTTCCATATCATGAGCTCTCGTAGCCAATTCTTCAAATGTTCGGGGCTTGATTCCTTGTAAGATGTAAAGCAATCCCCAATTCATGCCTTGAATACACATTTCTATTGCAGATATCTCTGAAAGTCTATCCTTGCAATTCAAACTCAATGCTCGCCAATGATTGATGTAATCGATGACCGGTTCGTCTTTCCACTGTTTTGCATTAGTGAGCTCGATCATACTTACAGTGCGACGAGTGCTATAGAAACGATTCAAGAACTCTCTTTCCATCTGGTTCCAACTGTCTATTGACTCTGGCTCTAAATCAACATACCAATCGAAAGCGTTTCCTTTAAGTGACCTCACAAATTGTTTCACCAAATGATCACCATATGTCCCCGCATTGTTGCATGTTTCCACGAAATGAGCAATATGTTGCTTCAGATTTCCCTTTCCATCGAATTGCTGAAAACTCGGTGGTTGATAACCCATTGGCATCCTCAAAGAGTCAATACGTTTAGTATACAGTTTTGAGTATGTTGGAGAATTTTGAGAGGGTGCACCATACTGAGCTCTAATTGTATTAGTTATCATATTTTGCAGTTCTTGCACAGATAGAGCGGCGATGGATGCAGCGGAGTTATTTATCCTCATCGCGGAGTCATGCTTCTGAGGAAGAAAATTCACTTGTTTTCTATCAGTGACTTGAGCCGAAAAAGTTTGAGGGTTACGACTAGACTGACCAGGATCGCGATTTTCTAACTTATTCATAAGTTGAGCAATCTGGAAGTCTTTATCCTCCAAAGTCTGTTGCAAGTTAGCCATTGCTTGAGCCATTTGGGCAACTTGCTCTTCAAGAGTCATAGTCTCCGCCTCTTCAGTAAAAGGAGTTTCCTTTGATCTAGTTTCTCTACGGGTTGAGGGAGTTGAACCATCTGATGATTTTGAGTCATGACCGTCTGTAGAAGACCGCACGGTGCCATCAACTCCTTTGTTCTTCAGATTTTGTTGGTTCACGCCATCAGCTCCCTTGCTCGCGCCATCAACTCCCTTATTCTTCGGGTTGGGTTGGATTTTAGGAGCCATTGAGTAGAACTTTGGTATGAGAAGGAAGAGATGAGAGGTAAGATTGTCCCACTGGGCGTGCCAATCTGTTTGCACTAAAAATTCGCGTTTATTGATTTTTAGTCAATATCGAATAATACAAATTATTTGAAAATTCAAGTTAAGGTGGATTTTCAATCTTCACTTGATCCTCTGATTCTTCCTTCAAATTTAGAGTTGTTGAATCTTCAAACAGTTCTTGATGAATTTGGGGTTTGATCTTCTTCAACTTCAAATTTAGCTTGAATAACGTTAATTCGTAGGTCCTTCGACTTGTTTACGAATCAAACGCCGGATTTTGGAGAATTCCGCCAAGAACGCCGATGAACTCGTTGGTAATTCCGTGAATTTAGCTTAAATAATAACGCCGATTCACCGGTATAACGCCTTGATAACGAATCAAATGCTTAAATTTGATAACTTCGGAAAGAAAGGTTTTTAGCCTTTCTTGAACTTTTAGAGAGGTTTTTAGCGTTTCTTTGAATTCGTAGAGAGGTTTTTAGCCTTTCTTGAATTCGTGTTGTGTGTTGTATGAACTACACATGACCCCTTTATATAGATGTAGGATTCAAGACTTGTGGCTCAAGTCAAAGTTTATTTAATAATTATCTCTTACTTTTTGAAGAGATAATATCAAATAAATCATGTAAATATATATCTCTTTAATATTTTTTATTTTTTTTATTTATTTTTTAAAGAGATAATATTACATAAAATCCCATCAATATTTATCTCTTTATATTTTTATTTTTAAAGAGATAATATCATAGAAGACTTGAATTCGATTGGTCGGTATGACACAATACGCCACGTGTCGCCATATGATTTGTCCTAGCTTCCTTTGACCGCAAGACTTGATTTAATTGGTCAAAACATGTCACTTTGACACTTGTCATCATTTGATTTGTTGATAAAATAAATATTATAATTTTAATTTTAATTTAACTAATTAACTTTGAAATTAAATTTAGGATAATTTCAAAATATAAAATAGCAAATTAAATTAATAATATAAAGTTTATTTATCCTTCTACTCTCCCAAAGACAACTTCCATGAAATATTGTAATCACATCGCCATGTTAAGCTACTTGAATCTTTCATGTCTAAAGCTTTCTCATTCATTGACTCGCTATTTGGCCCGATACCATTTTTCTTTCTTAAATTTATCATGCTGTAAGTACCAGGAACAGTATCCTACACAATCCAATATGATATAATAATAACATGTTTGTAACAGGCAATCCATGGATTACGTCCATTAATCCAATGTGCAGTGATCAATCCAGACGTGACTCCTGGCCGGCATAAACTGTGATTCAAATAATAAGTCAGTATATCATTAAATATATACGTACATAACTGAAACTGGAAATCCAATGTCATTTAAATTCAGCTCAATCCAGGCTCTCATTTATACTTTTCAATTATGTTAACTATAACTCATTCATAATTTTAAAATGGTTCAAAAGTTGGGATCAGATATTCCTACCTGGTTTGTCCTGGTGAATACGAAGGCCGTGGATATTGATGTTCGAGGCCTCGCGTATCAAGATGCACTGTCCTTCGGCTATGTGTACAACAGCTCCTCGACCATCAATGGTCTTGTCGGAACTCACACGCAGCTCTTTCTGTAGTTCGAAAATTATCCACAAAGGACCATTGTGGATGACACCATGCCTAAGGGTGCCCTGTGTAGGATTCAGAGCATCATCACCTGGATTTATTATTTTAAAAGAAAATTTACCATATCATACACATGATCTCCCGGTGCAACCGCTGAAGAAGACATGAAAGTATGAGTAAGGAGCATGATGACAGCTACGAATGCTACGGTGACTTGCATCATGTGACCATCAGCATGCCCCAAGAAACATATATATATATCATATCCGATCCAAAAAATATTGGGTACAATATGTAAGTCGAGGGTTGGAAGCTTGTGAAAAGAATATGAAAGTAGGAGCTGATCGATCTGAATCGAGACATTCACCATCGACTACAGTGACTAGTTCTCCTAACTAAATTGTAGGCACCTCAAAGAGTTGGATATATAGTTGGCCAGAAGATTTAAAGCCGAGCAGCTCATATATGGGGAAGTAGAAAGGACAATGAAAACTTGGATTCCCATGTTTGGGGAATTAAAGAGATTTAAACAAATTGGAGACCAAGAATGGGTAGAATTTGTGTAAAATTTGTGGCATATATATAGATCAGAGAGAAGTATAGTTTTATTTGAATTGAAGTTACATCTTTCATGGGTAGCAATTCACATGCCCTGTTCAGCTAGAAATGAACATGGCATGGGACAAGATGAACGATTTTGGGACAACATATCATCATACTCAATAAGAGGTTTCAAATGATAAATGCATTACAATTGTCATTATAATTAGTTGTATTAGGTAAAGCTGCATTCTTCGAAAATGAAGTGACAACGGATATTAAATGGATTGGACGTTTTGTTTACCTATTAATATATGGTATGTTGTTGATCAAGTATGGATAATATCTACTTTAAATGGATGTTATTGATCGAGTATGGAAAATTTGTTGGATATTTTTGAGCAACAAAGGGCGTGATTTTACTACGACAATTGCAAAGGTCGAGGCGAGAGTTGAACTCTCTTTCCTTAAGACGAAATTGCCCCGCTCAGGTGCTTACGGATTAGCGGCAATCGTCTCCCAAGATACAACGACCACTTCTCGTAATAGTAGCACTACAAATTACGAGATCAACGAACTCTAAGTGTTTAGAACTCTCTTAGAACTTAAATGCTTCTAAGTATACTTGTATGTAATTCTAGAATTGGATTGGATTTGAATGATTGAAATGCATAATGGTGGGGTCTATTTATAGATGACAATGTACCTCTTCAAAAGGGTGTTTACCTTTTCATTTCTAGTTCATAATTAATAAGACACCTTTTCGGTTATTACCGAAAAAACGCAATGTTACAACACACCTTTTCATATAAAGTGACAACTATTAGTCACAATTATTAATCTCAAAGGTCGTGTCTTTTGGAAACATTGCATATATTGAATATAAATATGTCCTTATTAATTATTAACTTTAATCTTAATTTTCCCATTCAATAATTATTAGATTTTGATAAATAAATATATCAAAATTCCAACAATCCCCCACATGAATGGAAAATTTCCCTTTTGAAGATATGCATATGACTAATGCAGACACGTAAGAGAGTTCATGCGAACAATTATTGCATCGGGATAGGTAGCTTGTGGCTTTGAACCTTCCGTAGTGATGTATAATCGGATCTACTTGGCTAATCAGTGAACATGATGTCTTGAACTGTTCAGCCGTTAGTGTAGACCAAGACAATCATACTCACACAATAATCATTCTAACACTTGTGGTTCTCATGATTGTGTCCGTTTCGGCCTTGGACAACATCTTGGATTCATAAGTGTTTTCATTTGAACCGACCATGTTCACACTTACTTAGGTGATCTCCTAATAAAGAGTATCCTGCTATACTCCACCTTGTAGGTCTAGGAATCATTAAAAGTCTTAGCTTAACCTCTTACCCTTTGCAGGCAACACTTATATTGTCCTAGGAATGAGTTGGAAATAAATTCCTAAGTGCTCGACTAGTCCTTGTAACTTAGTTGTCCCATTGAACCAAGATCTTGGGATCTCCAGTCAACAAGGTTGGGTTACCATTACTTGGACTTTAATAATGGGTTTTAATCTCATTCCCCTTGACAAGCAGTATACTTGATCTCTCAATAGGCCTTTTGTCAATGGATCCACTATATTTTCTTTTGACTTTACATAGTCAATCTTTATAATTTCACTAGAGATCAACTGCTTAATGGTATTACGGCTCGATCTTATGTGACGAGACTTACCGTTATACATATCTTTCAATAGTCGCTTGACCATCACTAGTATAGCACAAGTTTTAGGCCATTTTAGCCATCGTGCTATGCCTTGGTTCTATATTACCTCGATGGTCATAACTCGAATTTTCATCAATTCGATCATCACCATAAGTTCTTTTCTTAAAACTTATTATTTTCTTCCTTTACAAGAATATCTTTGAATAATACAATATTCTTCATTTCTGTATTCTTACTTGTTTCAAGAACTTATTCAAACGCCCCCACATTTTAAGGTATTTGTAGGAAGTATATAATCTTTCCAAAGCTCATATGATCCCTTTTCAATCGAGTGGACGTTTCTCAACCTTGACCACTTCTTGAAAAGATTCATTAAGTTGCATTTTTTCAAAGCAACATATCATATATAATAATCTGCAAGTTCTTAAACTTGCCTTATCAACGTATTTTTGATATAGACACATTTGTCTTATTCATTAATTCGAAATTGTTTGATAGCATAGTCTTATCAACTTTCCATAAATTATAATTAATAAGACACTCCTTCAATATAATATCTGAAATTTCCGAAGAATTGTTTTATCCAATTTCCACAACTTTTGGATATGATCATGTAATTAATGTTGGTGCATGTCTTCAATTTTGAAACACACCTCTTCGGCTCGTTACACGAACCAAACATCCATTCCATGCAATGAAATATGAAAAGGTGTCAATATGCAACAAATTATTTGAAATATATGGCAACTATTCATTAATTGCATTCCCGAAAAGTTACTTAATTAATTAGGGAGCATTTGATCTCATATTTTATCTAGATAATTAAATTATCCTTGCACACCTTAAATGCTCCACAATTAATTTAGTTCCACCATCATTTCATCTATCATTTCATTAATAAATGAAACGACGAAGGGGTGCAGGCCGTTATTCACCATTTCACACCATTTCGTTTAAGATAAACAAATTATCTTAGTTAACGTATACCATATATATATTATTTTATAAATAATATATTTGCGCATTTGCGCACATATATAATCAAATCGAAATAAAGCCTTAACACATAAAAATATCTACTAAAGATATATATTCATATGAAATAATAAAATGAAAAGCGTACTTGGAAGGTTCCTTACGGTACTTTAGGATTTCAATCGAACAACGTCTTTTGTTGTAACCACTTGAAATCAATTTCGATGACCTTTTTCGATTTATCTTCATAACCGGCCTCCTAGTAATCTTAGAAGTAGAGTTCTTTTCGTCCATGGTAAAATCAACAAAAATTTCGTCTTAAGTTTGTTGGATATTTTTGAGCAACAAAGGGCGTGATTTTACTACGACAATTGCAAAGGTCGAGGCGAGAGTTGAACTCTCTTTCCTTAAGACGAAATTGCCCCGCTCAGGTGCTTACGGATTAGCGGCAATCGTCTCCCAAGATACAACGACCACTTCTCGTAATAGTAGCACTACAAATTACGAGATCAACGGACTCTAAGTGTTTAGAACTCTCTTAGAACTTAAATGCTTCTAAGTATACTTGTATGTAATTCTAGAATTGGATTGGATTTGAATGATTGAAATGCATAATGGTGGGGTCTATTTATAGATGACAATGTACCTCTTCAAAAGGGTGTTTACCTTTTCATTTCTAGTTCATAATTAATAAGACACCTTTTCGGTTATTACCGAAAAAACGCAATGTTACAACACACCTTTTCATATAAAGTGACAACTATTAGTCACAATTATTAATCTCAAAGGTCGTGTCTTTTGGAAACATTGCATATATTGAATATAAATATGTCCTTATTAATTATTAACTTTAATCTTAATTTTCCCATTCAATAATTATTAGATTTTGATAAATAAATATATCAAAATTCCAACAAAATCAGTTTTCTTTCATACTATAGACTATTTATTTGTTATCTTAAATAAGTTTATATTTGCATAATTTTGTGTGTATTTTTTTTTTCACTTTTTTTTTTTTAACTCACACACACTCAAACCTGGAATATTGTCCTAGAGAATGAATTCATTAACCACTTGAACCAATCTCTATTGGTGTTTTTTTTTTTTTTTTTGTCCCACTTAATTTTGGGTGTTTTGAATATGAGGAGAGTATTCAATAGAGGAAAAAATTGCAAAATTAATCCCCTAACTTTAGAAATATAGTATTTTAAAAAAAAATTAACAAAAATGCAAGTGGAATATAATAATGATTAAAACATCATATATAGCTTTTGTTTATTTTTTATAATTATTATCAAACAAACATACAATTACTGAAAAATTCATACCACTAGACTTTTTTTTCTTTTTCTTGGGGGTATAGTATATTATTTTACCGGTAAACATAATTGATACATTTACAATTTGAATGCTCATACATTCACAATCTGAAACGATGTTGGATTTTGACCTAATCATTTATAGAATATGATAGAAGAATACAGATACAACGATACAATTATAATACCATATGTATACAATGACATAAATTTTTAAAAAAAAAATATATATAAAAAATATTCAACACGATACGATACGGAGAAATAATATTTTTATAAGTGGTTGTAGACTAAAGTTAACTTGCTTTGGAACATACTTTTAATCAAATCGCCAGTCCAACTCATGTAGCGTGATGCTTTTGCACAGAACATGCTACTTTTAATTAACTGAGTCGTAATTTAAGTTTTATCATATAAAAAAGTTAATTAATGTCATTTTTACTCAAACGTTAGATAAATAATTATAAAAAATAAAGTGTATGTTTCCCTCATGTTGTTTGAATAAAGTGCATATATATAGGACAATAGGGCCCCATAAACAAAATAATATTTTTTAAGAAAAACTTTTCACATCTAGTTTCTCTACTTAACTATTAATTCTTATTAATATAAGTAAAATAAATGTTCTCCATATAAGTTTATAAATATGGCAATGAGAGTTTAAAAGGTAAGACTTGCAAAAATATTGTTGAATATGAACTTTTTAGACACCATAAATGTAATATTGTTGAGCTAAATTCAAGAAAAATAAAAATTCCATTCTCTTCACCAAAGAAATTAGAAATTCACATCCAATATTCAGGACAAAAATCAAACAAAACAATATAAGGATATGATCCAACATCCATAAGAAAGATCATAATCTCAAGGCCTATATATGATCATTAATAATTCAAGAAACCAGCCATGATCATTTCTTGGTGATACATCTTTTTCCGACCAAAACTCCGGTGGGAGGGCCGGTGACCTCAATCTGGCAATTTGCATTCAAATAATAAGAGTAGTGAAAGATCCCTCCAAGTTTAGACTTAGCCTTGAACAAGCCCTTAACCTGGAAGACGACTCTTCCCCTCTCCATCTGTCTCTGCAACGACGTCGTAAGCTCGTTCGACAGCCTCACCTGGCTAGAAACCATGTGCACGTCCGCAAACCTCGACTCCTCCCTCCTCACTGAGAACGGGTCGATGTAACGGGTGGCGATGAAGTTGTTTTCGAAGTAAAGATCCAATATGACGTATCTGAAATCGACGTTGACCTTAGTGTTGGGGTTTGTGAAGTTGGCAAGAACCGTCATGTCAGCATTCAGGAGGTATCCCATGTCGAGGTAGACGGCATTTAGGGTTACGGTCGAGATGTCGAACCTCGGGCTACGTGGCCGGAAAACGAGGTAGACTATGAGGATTATGAGTCCGCCCACGATGATGATTATCCAAAAGAGCATGCAGAATGCTGCCACCAGCCAGGCAAACGGTCTAGTCCGCCTGGACGACGGCCCCTGCAGGCGAGACGGGTGGGGGGAATGGTGTTCCGGGTAGGAACCGCCGCCTCCATGGCGTCCAAAATGGGGGCCGCCACCGCCGTGGTGGCTTCTTCCTAGTGGTTGGGAATCGTGGTGCGGTTGATGTGGTGGTGCCTCCACTTGAAGAGGTGGGGCCGGCTTTATCGGTGGCGAGGGGTGGCGTTGGGGGGGTTGAGGCCGGGGGGCATAAGGTGGCTCCACCGACGTGTGGTGGTGGGGGGCGGGAGGAGTGGTGGCTGGTCTCGACCGTCGTGGCAATGGTGCTCTCGACGGAAAGTCAATAACCGGATCATTATCGCGAGGGAGGAAGTGGGGATTTGTCTCACGTTGGCGAGACATTTGGGATGTCTGAGGAATGGGAAGTGAGGAGACTAATGGAGTGGAAAAGAGTGGCAAGAATTGGATTAGTGTAGTTTTTCAGAGAAGGAACAAGAAGGCTTAGAATGGGAGGTGGTAGTAATAGTGGAAGAAGTCATGTAGGGGAAAAGAATCAGAGATTAGTTAAGCATGGAAGGCAAGCAACCAAATTGATGCCAAGGTGGGCCATACTTAATGAAATAACACATTTTTATAGCTTTTAAGAATCTTTTGGATCAACCTTCAACTTCTGGAGAATAAAGAGCTGCTCAGATTAACATAGTCTGCAAGAAAAGAACTTTTAGCAGCAGTAGCTTAAGGAAATGAAGATATTAGTCACTAATAATGTGTGTGTGTGTGTGTGAGATTAGAGTATTTTAAAGAGAAGAATATGGGGAAACTCTCTTAATTGCACTATTAATGAGATTTAATTTGATTTGGTCCTTGATTATGGGCTTACGAATTGGGGTTTAATCTAATTCCCCCTAATTATGCTTAAGTGTATCCTTTAATTCTTCACATTCCCTCTATTATTACAAAGAGGCTGCTCTTTTTTTTCTTTTTTTTTACAAAAATTTTAGGTTGAGAGGATGATGCCCCAATCCAAGACAGAGAACCTCACCCCATGAAGACAAAGGGGGCTTGAACCTGCGACCTTATTAAGAGTAACCTCATTCATGCTCCAATTGGCCAACCCATAGAGTTCAAAGAGGCTAGTTTTGATTTCAATAGAACTCCAACAAATACAAAAGTGAATCTTGAATACACAAACTCAAAGTTGCATCAAAATAAGATCTTGATATTTTATTTAAATTTGTACATTTCCCTAAACCACAAAGTCCTCAAAAGATAGGCAAATCATTTCATCTTATTCACTTTCCAATCATACAAAGCTGCAGATGTGATACTGATACACTAGCTTTTATTTGAGTCTATACACTTCAAATAAATTGATTCTATAAACCTTTAAAAAATATAATTATTAGTCTATAAGCTTGAAAAATAACAGTATTTTTATTCTATAAGCTTGAGGGGAATCAAGTATGGGTTCTTCATTAGTAATCCTACCAAATCATGTAGCCCTTTGCAATCTTCTCACAAGCAGAGCCAACTACTGATTTATCAAATGTCTTCTGCAAGTTCCTCTCACTGTCTCGCACTTGAATTCCTCTCTACCATATCCTTTAACGCATTATCGATCAATGCTCATGTAAAACATAATTCATGAAATATCATCATATCTGAGATAGAAAAAGAAAAGAATTGCACTCCATTATTGAGCAAGAATGAAAACATGATCTGTATTCAGTCATCTTAAACAGCATTTTACTTTTACAGTTAAGTTCGTAGGCATACCGAGTCTGGGTGCCATATTTGTAGCTAATGATTTCTCTCTTCCTCAAAAAAAGCAATCGCCTGCCTGCTGCCTGGATCTTCTTCAAGTTGGAATAAAGTTAACGCATTTTGCTCACCATCCTGCATTAGTTAGCTACAGAAATTGGTTTTCTTCATTTTGGACGAAAATTGTAATAATGCCAAGATAATGCCCTTAAATGAGATAATCAAAAGCTGAAAATGAGAATTGTCTGGCAATTCAGAATTTGTACATAAACAAATGGCAAAATCAGAACTGTCAAATCGCTTAATATATTACATTGACTTCAGGTGATATGATTCAGTCGAGCACATATTAGACTCACAGAACAAAAGGGTCATGAATCACAAAAATAGATATTACAATTATTTAGTTATATAAGTAGCTGTACTAGTGACTCATCGATATGTTCAGACATTAATCTTGGAAACAAGACAAAATTCTTCCATGATATTTCGCATGGGTATGTGTTACAATAGACGTTTCTAAAAGAATTAGTAACAGCATTTTGTTCGTAACTGATTTCCAATCATTATTATGAACTGTTCACATTTCTCAAAAATGTTACCTTAAACACAGATCCTTCAATCTTAGCCGGGTAAACTCTGTTGTTGCAGCTTGAACAAATAAATGGAAAAGAACTTGTATAGCGCAACCAATTGAGAATACATTATCTTGACAATACGTCGCTTGATATTGGTTCAGATCCAATTCGTGACCAGCAGCAGTTGAACCTAGCTTCATTTGTTGACAAAACCCAGCATAGCAACTTACACTTGTATTCTCAATTAAACCGTATTGGGCTCACTCTAATTGGCATCAAATATTGGCTTGCAAGAGTTACTGTGGGTTCAAACTGCAGAAAGGAAAACATAAAGTTATAACTGTCAGAAAAATGTGGCAAAGCATAGAAATATGACACACATACCGCCAATTCAGCTACTTCACGACACTTTCTTTGAATTATAGTATTTGATCAGAATTTTTGACAAATAGTCATCGAGGGCAAATCCCTTAGCAATCATTTGATCCCATAATCGACAAGCCAAGGGAAGCTTCTTTTCCTTTATGAGACCTTTGATGATCACTTTGAAAGTCACTTCATCGGGAGACACCCCTTCAGTTTGCATCTCTTCGAATAGATTTAGGGCTTCACTAACTTTAAGAGCCCTACAATATCCATTTATAAGTGCATTGTAGGACACAACATCTGGGCCAATCCCTTGTTTCACCATATCATGAAAAATACTACGAGCCTTGTTTATTTCACCCGTCTTGCATTTATGGTCTACAATTCTGGTGTACAATTCAAGATTTGGAGATAGACACATCTTTCTCATTTGATCAAGAAGATGCTCATATTTAGTCAAGTTGCCTTCTCTGAGAAAAGCATCTACGAGAATCGTAAATGTCACTACATCCGGAGAAATTCCCTTCCTCGTCATCTCTCCAAATAGCTCATAAGCCTTTATAGTTCGACGCTTTTTGCAAAGAGCATTAATAATTGTATTGTATGATACAAAATCTGCAAATCCTTTTGCTTCCATCTTGTTAACCAACAGCATATAGGCCTCCTTTATTCTATTAGTTTTGCAAAGACCCTTTAAAAACTTATTATAGCTGTAACTATCGGGTTCCAAGCCACTCCTCTCCATCTCCTCCATCAACTTCCTTGCCTCATCCAACTTGAAGGCATTGCATAAATAGTTTAACAACACATTGTAAGTTATCAAGTCAGGCTCGCATCCATCTCTCCTCATAAAATTCTTAAGGTTTATTGCATCCTCAAACCTACCTATTCTACACAAACCGTCTATAAGCACATTATAAAATACAGTGTTAAACCTAACCTTTCCCCTCATGCGCCCCAGAGTACGATCATATGCCAAATCAACTTTCCCACTGTTGCATAACCCAAGAACAAGTGTCCGGCATGCTTTACAATCAGGGGTGAAACCCTTCTTAATCATAATATCCCACATTTCAACTGCCTCATCCAGACGTTGGACTCTAGTCAATCCACTAATAACAATAGTATAGCTCACCACGTCAGGCTCCCTCCCTTTTTCCTCCATTAATCTCAACAATTTCAATGCATCGTCTACTAAATTCTCACTACACAACAGATTCATATATATATTAAAAGCCCAAATATCAGGCACGAGCCCAATCCTTTCCATATCGTCAAAAAGCCTAAACATTAACTCAAAGTTTCTAACTTCACACAAAGCAGAAATGAATCTCGAGTAAGTAAACGAATTCAAAGAGAACCCTTTTGAATTCATGGAATTATAATACGATTCAGACAGCTCAAACCTCTGATTCTTTATCAATACCCCGAGGAAACGGTTGTAGTCCACCGAAAAAATCCTGCAGTCCGACTGAGACATTTCGTCGAACACGTTGATTGCCTGATCAATGAGGCCTGTCTTCACGTAGCCGGCAATGCGAGAACGATATATGAGTCGTTGTTTGCCAAGATTCCTATACATTTATCGAAGTGTCTCTCCTGGGAGACGTATGCATTTGAGAGCTCCACTTCCGATACTGGGAGCTGGCAAAAATCCTGAACAACCCCGTCTTCAATTCAATTGCAATAACCAAAAACAAACAGCCTATTCTCCACAATGCCTAGGTGCCGCTAAATCACCCTCGACTGTATACAAGATTGTGTGGTGTATGTGCCTGCAACGGGTTGGTTTCGGCGACGAAGGAGACGGCGAAAGAAGAAGAAAGAGGAAGCCTCCACGCTTTAGATTACCAGATTTCTGATCATTGTTTGGGTTGGGCCTATCACATGGAAAATCCAAAATAACATATGGGTCGTTTTATGGGCTTGGGCTGTCGATGGGTCGGAGTTTAATCCGAATTCTCGATCTGAATTTTATCATATTCGTCCGGTAAAAAAATTCGATGGATTATATTCGATTATAAATATTTATTATTCAAAATAAATGGAGCAAATATGGAATCAGAGAATTCGATCTGTTTTATTAGAAAAGTATTAAATAGAATAATTAAGATTAAAATTTTCGCATATGTCTCACTATAAATAATAATTATAAATTTTAAATTATTTATTCTAAGAAAATGTGTTATCCTTTATTAATAATTTCAAATTAACCTATTTAAATAAGTATATACAAAATCAGTAAAAATTCATTAAGTAATAATTATTTATTAAATATCATATATTTATATTTGTATGTTTATCAAATTGAATATATATATATTAATCAACATATAATAATTATTATAATTAAATTATTACCTTTAATAACCAAATTTTTTTGGGCAAGCTTCAATAATCAATGTATATAATAATAATTGTATTATTATTATTATTATTATCGTCTCTTCTGGTTATTCATTTAATTATCTTAAGTGAACTAATACGAAAGAAAAAGTTCACGGTCTCTAAACTTACAAATATATTAAGACTCAAGTTAACGAATAAGCTCAAATGAGCTCGAGTTCAATAAACTTAAACTTGAATCGAACTTTACTCGAGCCAATTCATCGAACTCATGTCTTGACTCGCCCCACCTTACACCGCTGCACTTAACATTCCTATTCCAAATGTTTTCTGCAATTTAGTTTCCAATATTACATATTCCCCCGACTGGGGATTGTGTATATACTAAAGGACCCAAAATATGTGCACAAGCAAAAGGGCCCTTATGAATTTCTGATAGGGAAGGTCGGGTACTAAAATTCTCCATTAACTGCCCAAGTGGTGTTACTGGTGTACTTTAGCGTCTCAACGATATGCTAGTTTAATCAAAGGTATCGAGTTTGAATTTTTTGGAATGTAATTATCATTGATAGAGAGAGTTTTACACCCTAAGTGATCCGTCCCGATTCGATCCATGGAAATAGGCTATAAAATATTAAAACAATAATAATTTTCTCCATTATAATGCTTGATTTTGTGTTGTATTATATAGTTTGTTGTGAGCAAATTTTGTGCATTATTGAAAAATTTTAAAAGCATTTGTGGAGTGTATAGAAAGGACCATTTGAAGGATATTCCGTTGTCACTTATAAATAAATATAGCCCACTTTTGTTGACTAAAAATGGCACTAGAGACGAATATATCACTTTAATTAATTAAATTTGTAGAAAATATTGTGCATACTTTCAAATTAAATGGACCATATTTTTATTTTGTTCTCATTACCATGATCAACCAAAGGATATGTATAGTTTCATATTATCTTTTACCTCAAGATAAAATGCTATTCCATAGTATGATGGAACAAATAGAGTGAACAACAAAATAAGAATAAAATCGAAAATCATACAATTTAAAACTGTATTTCTGACAAGCGAGTGAGTCATATAATTAAAACTGATCTAAAATGAAAAGGGGAAAAAAATTTAAAATAAACATCACATTCTGCTACAAGAACTTTTAGATGAAAAATACAAATCCAAAAGATAAGAGATTAAACAAATACATAAATTAAGATGTAGCACCCCGTACGTGGGACACCACATCCCCCGCACTAAGACCGAACCCGAATACGAAATGGAAGTCCGTACCCAAGTTCAAGTCGTAGTGAACGGAAGACCAACGTACACACTAGGCTAGGCGGAGCTAAAACGGACTCAGAGTGCGTGACTGTAAACAAATATCAATCACAACAACAAAATAGCGGAAGCAATACCAACTATACAAAAGCTAGAGTTAAGAGATCAATTATATACATATACAGGATACAATTTCCATAATTCCAAAACATAAGTCAAAACCCAAGAGTACTAAGTACAAAATATGCACATGAGACCAAAATGCAACCTAACTCGACTTAAACGGCCAAGTGTGACTCGACAAACGCACTTCCCCGCCTAGCACGAGTTCAAAGAACCTGTCACCTGAAAAGATAAGAGTGGGGTCAGTCCACCGACTGAGTGAGGGGGTTAACGCACACCCACACACTATACATAATAGAGCAAAGCACATATCAAAAGGAGGAATCATGAACCGGGCATAGGTTTTACATAGCAAATCATTTTCAAAAGAAAACTAATACATATACTTATACTTAGTCAAAATTGTTTCATAAAACTATCCCCGTTTCACAATTCCAAGACATAATCATAATGCTCGAGCGAGTAACGAGCTTCCAACCTTACCTCCCATAATATCATAAGAAAACCGAAATCAGACATAACAATCCACCAGACTCCGAGATAGAAGGGCTACGTAAACCCTAACTATACATACATAACATAACCTCGAGGGGTAGCGATCCCACTATGAGTCTTTCCCGGTTTTTACACCATGAGCGTTGAAGAGTACACCTTCCCCAAACTCCCAGGGTCGCACATGACACTTCGGATCATATGGAAACTATGCTAAGGAGTGATGATCCCGACGGCCCGATACCGTCCAGGGTGTCCTTGCTCATAGCTCCGGGGCCCAAACATACTGAACATAACATACATATACCAATCTTTCATGGCTTAACTCGCTCACATAACATAACATAGCATATCGTATCATATCATAGCATAAGAGTTTCAAAGTCAAGCTTATATACGCCCGTATGCATACTTTCAAAATCCGAAGGTGTCAACAAGATCATAACATATCATACTCAACACATATTTAACTATATATATAATATATAGTCGTATACGGGCTAGAAATACGAGCACGTAGGGGTTATAGGTCGTTTAACTAAAAGAAAAGATTCTAAACCTCACCTTACACCGACGAAACCAAGAACGAGATAGATGATACACCCCGGAATCACCACGGCTCATGAAACACCACCCCGGGTGCTCCTGCACAAACTGAAGACAGAACACAGAACTTAGACTCAAGGATGAACCACATAGACGCACGGCGTATGCATAAGCATTTAAGAGATGCAAACACTTAGGAAAAACTCATATTCAAATCAATTACATTCAATTCAATACATTACATAGCCCCACATATTCATTTATAATCATATAACACGTTCATATGCACAATTAATGCATATCACAAGGCGGAGATACGTAACAAGGTGTATATGTGCCTCGTGCAATCAATTCACATTACTTAAGCAACATAAAATGCATATAAAAACAAATTCACACACATAAACATGGTATAACAAGTTAGGAACAAGTTCGGAGGTGGGAAGATACGAGAGAAATGGAATAAAACACAAAATAGAGCTCCGAGTGAAAATAGGTCAAAGGTGACAGTTTTACCAAAACGGACAAGCTATAGGAAAACGGGCATAACTTGAGTTTGAGAAGTTGGAATTGAGTTTTGTTCTTGTAAATTAAAGTAGACACATACATCTTTCTAATCATATATGGCATGAATCGTGGTTCAAAGGGATCCGAAAATGGCAGAGGTTTGAAGTTGAACGAGTGCAGAATTTAGACGAAGTGGCGACACCAAATTAAAACGGTTATATCTCACAATCTAGAACGAATTTTAAGGTGATTCTAATTGGAGAGTGTTTTACACTCAAAGAGGTTGACCGTATCTGAAATTCAGGTCAAACGGAGCTCGGATAAAGGGATATCCGACCGGGGAAATTACAAGGCAAAAGTTCCCAGCCCGAGGAAAACAGTCCAGAGACTTTCTGCACTCAAGGTCCCCGTCCGGGGACCATTTTAGGCATAAAGTTCCCCGCCCGGGGAACCTTTCTGGGTAGCCAAAACGTAGTAGAAATAGGGCTTAATGCGGGAGAAGCTAAAAATCATCAAAACCACCTCAAATCTCAACCAAATCAAGCAAGAATCAAGGTTAAACATCACACATACATACTCTATCATATATCTCAAGTTCAAGGCATGAAATCAAGTATATAACAAGTTACCATTAAAGCTCATTTAAGCTCCAACAATTGAGTTTCATATAATACACAATCAACAACAAGAATTCCTACAAATACGACAATGGAACTCACGGGAACAACATACGTAAATCTTGGAGCAAATAATACAAGAAAGGAAGCAAGAGAACAATTTTCACAAGAATGTTTCTATTCATCTTCTTCAACATTCAAGCACCAATACAAGGTTTCAAGAATAAACAATCGGATAGAATGAAAGTTCGTGTTGCAAGGAGTCGTAATCTTACCTCGATTTACCGGAGAAGTGAAGAATAAAGTCGAACTTGAGCTTGAAAGGGTTTAGGGCTTGGGAGTCTTCTTCTCTCTCTCTTCCATGGTTGAAACTGAAAATGAGAAGCAAAAGGGTTGTGTTTCAGCTCAAAAAGAGCTGAAAACGGGCCGGTTTAAAGAGAAAACGGGTCGGGTCAAAAGATTCGGTCCATTCGGATCGGATTTTAAAATTGTAGGGCTATCAAACGGGCTCAGAAAAATGCAAGGTTAGGTTCCTTAGCTCCCAATCTTCGTTACGAGTCCGGCGCCACTTCTGAATTCGAATCCGAATTCCCGAACCCAAGTTATGTCTTTCGGAACCAAAGACGCGCTAAGCGAGTTAGGCCCTCGAGTCCCTCAACCAGAAAAAATGGTTTAAAACCATAACGAACAAACTCCAAAATGAGGAATGGGCATATAAACACGTTTATAAATCACATAATTACAATTAAATTACGTAATAAAACGCACTCGTGACGTCATACCTGAATTGCCGAGAAGACGGGGTGTCACATAAGATATTCAAACTCCGGTATGAGAGAAGAGAAAAAACTAAGAAACATAAACAATTCCTGGACGAGAAATAAATTAAAAAATAAAACAAAAAAAGAATTTAAAATGGCAACAGTTGTAGCATCAATTAACCGTCAACGACGAACGAAGATAATGAGACACAAATACAACAACGATGGATAGATACGTAAGATTGTAAATTAATTGCTTTATGTGTAATTTCCATACTTGTTGAATTCGTATATAAGTATTTCAATATTAATTGAAGTATTTGGTAGTTCATTGAGTGCTCGATTTGCATTTTGTGGGCTTCGATTGCCATTACTGTTAATGTTATTGCTATTCTTTCGAACCACTGATGGCCATATGCATATTATTTTATTTTGATATTAGGGATCTATGATAGTTGATCTTGTCACTCTATTAATTATATTTTGGGATAGGTATTTATGCTAGTTTAAAAAATAATAAATTTGGAAACAAACATTACAATTCCGGCATAAAAATGGCATTGCTAGTCACGACATACATGTGACCAAAAAGCATATATATTTTTATTATCTTTGACTATGTACGTTCCTTATTTAATATTTATTACTATCATCACAACAAAAAAGTGACAAGCCCCACAACTAATAAATGCTGTTATAATGAGCCTTAAAAGTTGAACTAACGGATATATATTGTTTTAATGCTATATATATATATCTATATATATATAATGTATGAAATTATTGCTACTTTAAATTAGGATCATAAATGATTCGAGTGTTTAAATGATTTTAAATTTAAATTTTGTTGACTTAGAAAATTTTTGAGCGCGGGTTAGAATTTCGAATTTGAGGTTTACATTAAAATAAATTGATAAAATAAGTATTTGAGTCTTGAAATTACCTTGGAGTATAACATATATTGATTGTTATCATTTTCCTAAGAAGATTGTTATTGTTTTTAATCTATATTGATATTAAAACTTCGGTATGAAAGGTGAAGAAATTCATGATCATCCATGAACTCAAGCACAAACTCAAGAAAAATGATTTGTTTGAATTTATGATACACAGATACAAATATGGTGACACGGAAACGACAACATGTAATTTTCCTTGAATTTTCTACAGGGAAAATGTCGGACACAAGTGTTCAACACGACAAAGTACAATAAAATTATATTTTTAAAAGTGACGGTACATTTGAAGTCGACGAAACTCGTAAGCTAATTCGATTCTATCTTACATCAAGACATAAATTTGTATAAATATATATTTTATCCATTATTTAATATATGTATATATAGGCACACACATAATTAACTTATTAGAAAAATAATTTTTGGTTCTAAATCTTATTATGATTCGAGTCAGGTCGATAGGTAGGAACTCGAACTTGAACTTGTTTTAAGTTGTTGTAACATCCGATCTTAAATTATATTACAATTGAGTTTAACTAAAGAAATGAATCAAGAATATAATATCAAAATTAGTTACCTCAGACTTTATTAATTTTATAAATGTAGATATTTAGGGGGCATCTAATTGATTAATTAATTATGCAATCAAATATGACAAGTCACGTTATTATTACAATTATATATATAATTGGTCAATTTAATTCAAAATTGTAATAAGCATTAGGTTACAACTGTGAAAGTCTTCCAGCAACCAAAATCATTAACCCACTTGATTAATTTAATTTGCAAAATTTGTCCATTGGACTCGGTTTTCATTAATTCTAAAATTGGTTTAATATTAGAAAGTTTATTTAATTACCAAATCTATACATGCATCTCGAGTTTTCTTGTGTCACTTGTACTTTGGTCTTCTTTGTGCTTTTTATTTTTTATTTATTTATTAAAATAGTATATTAATGGCCGTCTAACGACCGATTAACCATTCTTTGAATTATAAGTATGATAAAAGATATCAAAACACGCGAAAGGTCTTAAAATCCCTAACTATCAACTAATTAATCAATTCCTAAAATTATAGACATCTTGAAAGATTATATAATTTGGGAAATTTATGAAATACCGTACTTAAAGGTTGGAAACCTTTTAAACACCCCTTAAGTTTTTTTCAAAACAATTAAATATTAACAAAAAATTGTGCAATCATCAGTACTTCGTGGAGTAAAAAGTATCTTTTTTAAAAGTTACTTTTTTTTTTCCAACTATAATTTAAAGGGTCACAAAAATAATATGATAGACAGTATAAAAAAAAAAAAGGAAAAAGAACTTATGAGAATGACTACTAGTGTGATTGTCACTAATTATTTAACTTAAATTAAAACAATTATAAGGTCATTATCCTTAATTAACAAATTAAGATTAGTCCAAGAGTCTAGCTCCCAAATAATTCAATTACCTTAATTAATCCATGATCAAATTATATAAATGGAGAATTACATCTAGATTGGTGGTGAGGTATATTTAAACATTGACTCTTCTTAATTTTAAAATTACATTTTTATCCTATATGGTTCGTTAATGAATTACAAACACCTTTCTCTGTTAGGTACTATGAATTTAAATATTTTGATATTTAACCTTTTTTTTTTTTTTTTTTATCTCTCAGAATTTCTCCAACTCAATTGAGTGAAAGACTAATCTCTCGAGGTAGTTGAAGGCGCTTATTGGAGGGACCTCTCCCAATGTAGTTTTTTACATCCACTAGGTTCGAATCCGAAACCTTACTTAAGTAAACTCAAGCTTCTATCCACTTGAGTCAACTACCCGTTGGTTGACATTTAAATTTTGGTGCATAGTATAAAAACTTGTCAAACTTATTAATATGATCACGCAAAACTTTTCAAGCAAACCGTTACCAAACAAATTATCAGGTCTATCGAGACTCTCAATAATCTCACATTAAACTGTCAAATTTCATCGAATTTAATATGCAGTTACTGAATAACACGAAACTCACAATGCTGATGGAAATGATTCAAGTGATTATATATCAAAATTTTAATGTTAATCACGAGTAAAGCCCTAACAAAGAGAGTATTTGTAATCAACTATCTAATTATAAAGAGTGAAAGTGTAATTTTTAATATATATATTAATTATTGTTATTATTATAGGGGATGTAAACCTAATTTACATCCACAAGTTGGAGTTTTCTTCTCAAGGACGAGGGCGCGCCCCCTCAATTTGTTGTACTTTCCCCTAGGTTTGATCTTTCCAGGGAGCCAAAGTTGTCGTTGGGCAGAGGGGGAACTGCCAAGGGGTCCTCGCCCCGATCCAGAGAGGGGTTAAAAGCAGGGGATTGGTCGATCCGTTCCTGGTCCATGATGCAAGAAACTTGAATAAAAGCAAAACTGAGTTACCTGGGCTTGCTTGAATATCGCTTCAGAAATCGATCTCGGAGGTCGGAGCAGCTCAAGCACTCCACTCTCACAATATGAGAAATGAGGCTGGAGGAGTCCTCTATTTATAGGGGTTGAAAAGCAGCGTCTCGAAAGACGAAATGACGCAATCATTACTGCCCCTCACGTTGTTTCACTCAAAAGACACCACATTTAATGCGCTGGCGGGTTGAACCGTCATGACCAGATCGATAAATTACCCTTGTAAATCTTCACAACGGTAATTTGGGGGCCTCTGATATGACAAAATAGCATTGGGCCACGTGGCGTACCCTTAGAGGACCCACGTGGATCCCACGCCAGCATGGGCAAATCATAGATGAACACGTATCAGCCACTTCAGCGCCGCTTTAAGCCTAATGGATGCCACGTGTCGCCACGCGGTCACCACATAAGGCCAAGTGGATACACGACCCTTTGCCAAGCGGTATAATCACATTCAGGTCGATCAAGATCGACAGGGCGAGTCAGATCCCGCATAGTCCATGTAGCACCCTAGACCCCAAGGCGCCACATCCCCCGCACTGTAGACTCAATCCACGTATGAAATGGACAGTTCATACATAAACCAAGACCACAGCGAACGGGTGACAACAAAACGACGCTCTAGGCGGGACACTCTCCCCAACATAATCAAACTAACATGAATAGAAAAGCGGAAGCAGTAAAGTCATTCATATATATATAGGTACCATATTTATTACATAGATACATATAGGTACCAATTATCTATCAATACATTATCATGTCTCAATAATATACACAACCATGAATCCAAAATACTAATATTGATCCAAAACATGACATGTTCCAAAAGTGATATGGTATGGACTAGACCCGTGGAAATGCAAGACTCGACCAACTCCCGCCTAGCACAACCACGCTCAAAAGGTACCTGAAAAGTGGAGTATCAGTCTACCGAAGACTGAGTGAGGGGCAATAATATATATAACACACGTCACATGCAAGTTGTAGCCTCGGGTAAAGACTGTTAGAAAACAATATTTATATAGTTCAAGAAATCTCATCCTTTGCCCGAGATTACAACTATCTATTTTAACCCGTTTAATTAATCATGCTTGTCAATATCATGAACATGTGGCCCCGGCGAGTAAGGGCAATCTCCAACCGAACTCCCAATCGTGAACAATACGTGATCATGCTTGCTTGCTTGATAAATAAGTGATCATGCAATATCTTTAGTGCTCACATAGACAATTTCATACTTGAAAACATGCAATAACCCGAGGATAACCCGACATGCTGGATTAATCCCCAGTCTCCTTCTCCCTCCGGGTGATAGCGAGTTTGCAAGGCTCGACTATCCACGACATGGTGTGTGTAGAGGACATGACCCTCTAGACACGGAACTCCTTCCACCACTAATCTCCTAGTGGCTTCGGGGGTGATCCCAACAATGTGAGGATAATTCAGGAGTTACCCGTCAGCCCTTGCTTTCCCGGTTGGCTCAAGAATTACCCTCGGGCCCACGTGCAATCATGTACTCGCCAACATGCTTTGAAAATCATGACAATCGATACATTCTTGCTTGAAATGTTTATTACTTTGAAAACGGTTATAGATATAATAGGTTTTGGCCGAAAACTAGCACGTACGGGTGGTAGGGTTCATTTTACCAAAACAAAACCTCACCTTTCTTGCAAAATAAAATAAAGAAGCGTTCTAAGGAGCTTGCTCCCCGTCCACGCCCTCGTGACCTGTGCAAATACGACATATGAACATGAGACATGGACTAAAATGGCCAAAATATGACGAACGGCGAAAATGTGTCGAGACGACCTCGAAAATGCAATGTGGTATGATAACTTTTGGTTTTACATCATATTAGTACATATTATAGCAATTCGGGGTCAAAGAAGTCGTCGGGTCGAGGGGTCATTTTCGAAAATTTATGCAGAAACTTTTGTTCTGCAACACAGGTGGGAACGGCCGTTCCGGTCCCTTTTTGAAAAATGGGAACAGTCGTTCCCAAGGTTCCCCAAAACGTGCCCGCGTCTTTTCCCCTTTGAAGCGCGCCTTTGAGCTGGGAACGGCCCTTCCGGCGCAAGGCCAAAATGGGAACGGCCGTTCCCATGCTCGGCCGCTTATAATTTGAAAAGGAATGGGAACGCCCGTTCCCGCAATGCCTTAAGGCTGGGAACGGTCGTTCCCAGTTTCTGCAACTGAAAAACAGAGCAGAAACAGGGGAAGCTCTCGGGAAGAAAGCAACAAAGCTACAAAAATCCATTTTTGAACCCCAAACACTATAATTTCTGGAAATATGATGCAAACCACTTCAATACATGATAACATATCACTTAGACACATAAACCATGAAATATCATCAAGAATTCATGCTTTCAAGTTTATGATCAACTTGATCATTCAAGCCATAAATCCAAGAATTCAAGTTATAATTCATGCTATAATTCCATAGATGATCACATATTCATGCTTCCATGTCCAACCAATCCATCTAGCATAACCAACTCAAACCCTAGCCTAGGAAATTATGATCAAGAACCATGGCTTTCATGCAACCAACCTTGAAGCTAAGAAATGGATGAAGAAGAAGATGATGATAATGATGACTTCCAATTCCTTGAAAAACTTCTTGAAATCTTGATAATCGATGAAAAATTATCTTCTTCCCTTTTCTTCTTAGTACCGAGAATGAGAGCAAATGTGTTTGGCAAAGTTTGGATGAAATGAGCTCATGGAAGCTCATGGAAATGCATATACCGTAATTCATCTCCTTGGTTTGAGTGAGATATGCCAATTTGTCAATTAATCCTTGAAGTCTATAAGTTATACAATTAAGTATGTAAAGTTTTGAGAAATGATCAATCATGCCCCTAAAATTCTGTGCAATCAAGTCCCTAATATTTTAGAAAATATTTACTAGGGACAATTTGGAAATTTTATCCCTCTCGGTAATAATTTCATGCAAGAAAATATTTTCCGTGTCATGAAATAATTTTTCAATGATATGAAATCCAATAATTGATATAAATAATGTTTCATGAATTTTGTGAAAATATGAAATGCCACGTAATATATTATGAGATTAAAAGAAATGAAATAAAACCTACGCTCAAAACGCACACGTGGCGTGCTTACCTGTTCATCCGGAAACCGGGGCGTTACAGTCCAGGGCTCCTAGCAGATCGATATTGCAAGTGCCTCTCGATCTGACCTAGCCAGGCTGGTTAGATCGATCCGCCTTCGAGACTTGTCAATCTAGCTAGCGGCTGTACCTTGTAGACTGCATTTCGATCTCTAAATCGATTCATGAGTCATCAAACAGGTACGTGTCCTAAAAGCATATTTGTCGGGACACGCGTCACCATATCGTTCCTCAGGACAGGCGTACAAGGAAGCATTAGTTGCTCCGCAGTACCTAATTTACCCAAAAGAAAAAAAGTGCACTGACTATACAACCGTCGGTCGGGTCGATTATAAGTCAGATCGATATACAACGCCATTAATAACAGTTCAAAGTACACACATTACTATATTGGCAAGCCCAAGACTATAAATACCACCCCCGTGAACAGTAATGAGTAAGCAATCAAGAGCATTTAATCCGACTGTTTTACCCTTAGGTGTTGAGGGTTTTACAGAACGAGTAGAGCCCACATAAACAAATTCTTGACAGATCGGACTAAGACATCCAGTTAGATCAACAGCTTAGATTGACCAAGTTTTAGCACGATCATAGAGTATGTTTTATTTTTCTAATATAACACATTAATGCATTAATCAAAGCAATTACCCCCAATTTATTAATTCAATTTTTTTTTTAAAAGAGGATCAATACTAATTCTCCATCTACCCAAATAAAATTCGAACTTATAAAGCCATGACCTATTCGTTCACAGGTACAAATACAACCACTATGCCATTGTATATTACAATATATTTAAAGGGAAAATCTTTTAATAGTACCAAAAAGTTGAAAAAATTCCTTTTAGGTCCCCAATTTTGAAAAAGTTCCCATTCAATCCCCAATTGAAAAACAAAATTCCTTTTAGGTCCCCACAAATAGTACATGTTCGTACATTGTCTTTAGGAATTGCGTACATTTTTGAGGGAATTGCGTATAAAAACCCCGGAATCTCGTATATACGAGATTCCGGGGTTTTTATACGCAATTCCTTAAAAATTATACGCAATTCCTGAATTATTATACAACCTTGGGGAGTGAAAAGAAATTTTGTTTTTCAATTGGGGAGTGAACAGGAACTTTTTCAAAACTGGGGAGTGAAAAGGAAATTCAGTTTACACTTGGGGATTTTTAAGGAATTGTCCGATATTTAAATATATATATATATAAAAATCGCCATGCAAAAAAAGGAATTAAAATAACATTAAGTTATTTTCAAATTTAATAATAAAAAAGTTTTAAATTAGACATTTTATGGGTGATTGAAGGGTGAGGTGGCAGTTTGACCAATTGGGGTTGGAGAGATCTATAATCTTTGCCAACCTGTCTTCTTCTTCACTTTCCTTCCCTTACCCCCTTCCTCTTCTGCAAATCCCCATTTCTACAATCCCCTTTTTCTCTTTCTACCCTGTAATTATACCCATTATTATTTCTCCACATGCTTCCTTTACGCTAATCAAATGTCTGCTGCTCTTGCCCAGCAACAAATTTACTAGTTTCTGTAAGTGTTCCCCGTCTTGG
Organism: Lantana camara; assembly: GCA_037501455.1. NCBI lineage: Eukaryota > Viridiplantae > Streptophyta > Magnoliopsida > Lamiales > Verbenaceae > Lantana > Lantana camara. Next base: position 16,296,817 of record CM074860.1, read on the forward strand.
TGGGGCTGATTTTTGTTCAAATTTCAGTTGTTCGGATGGGTTTTTCTTGTTTAATTCAGAATTATATGTTTCACTGATGTTTGTCTTTTTTTTTTTTTTTTTTTTAATTAAGAAATTGTGATGGCGTAGGGTTGGTGGGTTTTATTTTACTGGGTCGTAGTTGGGTTTGATTTTTCTTCATCCCTTTTTTGGAAGTAGAGGGAAAAAGGGAATCCTCGGTCAAGGGTTTTAGGTGGGAAGATAAATTGGTGGAACTATCTTGGAATTGTTTATTTGTCATATCTTAAATACAAGATCTAGGGTTAATTGTGTTTATGGGCTTTCTACGTCGAGAAGAGACATCTCGAACTTCAGCAACTTCGTTTCAAAGTTTTTTTTTTTTTGGGTTTTTAGTATCATCTTATGAGAGGGGTTTTAGTCTAAGTTTGGGATTTTTATGAGAGGGATTTTTGCTTTTGGGTTAATTGTGTTTATGGGCTTTCTACGTCGAGAAGAGACATCTCGAACTTCAGCAACTTCGTTTCAAAGTTTTATTTTTTTTGGGTTTTTAGTATCATCTTATGAGAGGGGTTTTAGTCTAAGTTTGGGATTTTTGCTTGAGTGATCCCCCCCCCCCCCCCCCAAAATCTTGAGGATTCTGATGCATCATAAGCTACAAATTTGTTTGCTGAACTGGATTTAATTGGTTTTACAGAGGGGCGCCTTGGATTTTGACATGATTAAGGAAGAAGAAAAGGAACAGCCATCGGGCGGAAGCTGGAAAACATATGCCCGGTCTATGTCATGGAGTGAACGCCCCCCACGAAAGTCAACTTCTACTTCTAAGCCACAGTGGAACAGCAAAGCGAGGGCTTCGTTGCCACCACTTCAGCCGTTGTCTATAGTCCGACCAAACGTTGAGGAATGGCCACGGGCTGGCTCGGATGATCTTGGTGTATGGCCAAATCCCCCGACACCAGGTGCACGGCCCGGATCACGTACACCTCGTGAAAATTCCACGTCAGATCAGCCTCCGGTAGAATTTGAATTCAGGAAAGACAAACTAGCCTTTTTCAATAAGGAGTGCTCAAGGATTTTAGATCACGTCTATTTGGGAAGTGATGCAATTGCCAAGAACCGTGAAACCCTTCGCGAGAATGGGATCACTCACGTCCTCAATTGTGTGGGCTTTGTTTGCCCTGAATATTTTAAGGATGAACTCGTATACAAAACTCTCTGGCTTCAGGACTGCCCGTCTGAGGACATCACGAGTATTCTCTATGATGTGTTTGATTATTTTGAGGATGTTAGGGAACAGAACGGGCGTGTGCTCGTCCACTGCTGTCAGGGGGTATCTAGATCAACCTCTTTGGTGATTGCTTATCTCATGTGGAAAGAAGGGCAGAGCTTTGATGATGCCTTTCAGCTAGTCAAATCAGTCAGAGGAGTGACTAATCCAAATGTGGGATTTGCTTGTCAGCTTTTACAGTGTCAGAAACGAGTCCATGCATTGCCTTTAAGCCCAAGTTCTGTTCTTAGAATGTATAGGATGGCGCCTCACTCACCTTATGACCCTCTTCATCTCGTCCCAAAACTGTTGAACGAACCATGTGGAGATAAGCTTGACTCTCGTGGTGCTTTCATTGTTCACATTCCTTCAGCTTTGTATGTTTGGATTGGGAAGCTTTGCTCCCCTGTGATGTCTGATAATGCTAGAGATGCTGCTTCTCAAGTTATTCGTTATGAACGGGCTCAAGGTCCGGTTATAACAGTCAAAGAAGGTGAAGAGACTTTTGAGTTTTGGGATGCTCTCAATATAAAGAGTAGTTCAGCTGATGAAAGGAAAGTTGAGGAGTATGATTTGGATTTTGAAATCTTTCATGGAGCACTAGCTGGTGGAGTAGTGCCTCCTTTTCCACTATCAGAAGCAGGATCTGAGACATGTCTTCCTGCTAGAGAAAATGGTTGGAATAGATTAAGGAAAAAATTCGCCAATGGTGTTATGAAAGAATTTATCTCATCTTCTAAAGTAAGTGTTGATAGTTGTATTGAAGTTGAAGACTCTGTCTTGAGTGATCAGTGTGATTCTCCAGATTCGCTTGCTTCATGTGCAACCATCAGCCCGAGTTGGAATAAGAGTAATTTAAAAGAAGTGGGACCTCTTTGTGATACTTCCCTTTCAAGATCACCATCTTTCAGTTTGGTGGAATCTTTTACTTCGTTTCTTGTCAATAAACCAAAGTCTAATTCAACTTCACCATCGGTTTCACCATCAACTTCTGATTACTCAAGTTCATTTACCTTTTCGCCCTCGTCGTCTAACTGGTCTGACTCATCTTTTGTTTCTACGCAGCCCTCACCATATGGGCTTGAATCTAGGGATACTGACCCTAGTAAGAGTGGTCTTCTGGAAGAAAGTGTTGGCTCTGAAGAAGGTACAACTCCTGCCAATCTTGCTTCAGGAGCACCTGATTTGCGTTCAAACTGTGGAAAAACTTCACCGTCCAGTGAAAATACATCTCAAATTTCGGAAAATTTGACAAGATATTTGGACGATGATGTTTCTGAATGTAACAACTTCAGTTGTGAGGTTTCTTTTGAGATGGATGGAGAAGAGCAAAGAAACTCTGCTTCGAATAGTTATGTGGCTGATGAGGAAGTTTCAAGCGGATTATTACAAGATGAAAAGAAGTATGATATGACAAATAAGTTAACTGACACAGCTAACATAGTATTCTACAAGTGGCCCTCTATGAATATGCATTATGGTATCCTCGATTCTAGATCAGTGTATATTATACTTATGCCGGCAGTTAGTTTTGGAGAGGAAAGGGCTGATGTTTTATACGTGTGGATAGGGCGCAATGTGCCTTCCGAAGGAAGTTATAGTCAGTTGATAAGGAGTGATTGTGAAGATGGTTGTGCCCATGTCGAGACAATCGACCGTAATCTTCTTGTTCAGAAGGGTTTTAGCACAGATGCTCAGATTAAGGTACTTAATCATCTCACATCGAAAATATGCATCATTTTTTCTTTGTTTTGTGCTTCAGTTATTAGTAAAGAACCAGTAATCTATGTTTTCTTAATGATATCATAATGTGCACTTGATTATATTTACTTGAGAATAAAATGTTTGAGATTTTGGGACAATCTGTTGGTAGCTCTAAAATTAGAGATGCTTCGGATAAACTGATATTCAGACTCGTCTAGAAATTAATGGCAACCTTAACTCTCTTTTCTATATGTTAAGTTTCATCAGCGCATGCCCGTAATATAGCTATATACATTGTAGATTATGACATTATGTGTATAAAAACTAGGCCTTTAATCACGACGTACCAAATCACAAACTCATAAAATTGGTGATATTCCTTCTTTTTATGGATGCGTTGATCAATCCAACTGTGTACAAATTTTTTTTTTTTCTTTTTCCAGCATGGTCACATACAAAACAAGGGGTGATTTCCTTGTCCAGATTTATTTTTCAATTCTAGCGATACTGATGAAATCAAACTACAAATAATGAACTTTCTGAGTATCCCATCTGTGGTTTGAGACCATCTATTCTTCTTTTGTGTCAATTCTGTTGCAAATTATTTGCAATTAGCTTAAAGCTAATAAGCTCTCGTCTCTCTGTTTTGATGTTGTTTCAGATAGTCAAGGAAGGAGAGGAACCATTGCCACTCCTTCAGCATCTTGCTCGATTCTCATTGAACGACGACTTACGCAATGATTCAGATGGTGGGATCGAGTAATTTCAACAAAATAGATAGATTTGAGAATATGTTCTGATTCTTTTTTGAACTCAATTTGGTGCAGCTCTAATGAGTTGCTTTGGCATTCCAAAGCAGGGCAAGTTTGTGGTTCTGCTTATGAGATGTAAGGTCGAAATCAATGTTTTAAAATGTAGAACAGAATGTATAGAAAAATAAGTTTTCTGCATCTTTTACAAGTAAGTAATCACGAGCAAAGAATTTGATGGTAATAATAGACCCCCAACCCCCTAAAATCTTGTTCATCAATCATTATATTTGTCTCTGATTCTCAGCACCAAAAGTTGATTTAATCAATAATGCTAAATGCATAGACAAATTTAAATGTTATTAATTATAGTTCTTTTGATATTTCTGTCAAGTATAGAGATAATTTTGTCTAAAGATGTTTTGGTAATTTTTGCAAAAATTGGACAACTTTCAATAGCTTATGTAATTGCATATACCACACCCAAGAAACAGAGTCTAAATCCATTAAATTCCCTGATGCAAAGGCATAGTTAGAACCAGAAGCCATTTACAAAAAGCATTCAAGGATGCTAGTTTTCAGACAAAACACAAACAAGAACATTGGACATAGAACATCAAAAGATGGAAAGTACAAATCCTAGGGTAGATCAGCTCCAATCCTTTTTCGATCTTATAATCGCCATTGTCGGTCCGAGCGCACTGCCTCTGAGAGCTTTATACGACCATGATTTACCTCCAGAGTTCTGCTTACCCCAACTATTCTTCTGTGAAGGTTGTACCTTTTCGGCCCAATCACTACCTCGTGATGGTTGCACATTTTTTACATTTTTACCCCAACTATTCTCCTGAGATGGTGGTTGTACCTTTGTGGGAGTTTTGCCCCAACCGTTGTCCTTTGATAGTTGTTCCTTCTTGGCATTTAGAGCCTCACTGACTTGGTCCCAGATGCTTACACCACCAGTTTCTACAAATAATATGGAAATTTTAGTCCCAAATCATCGAAATCTGATGTAAACAAACTGTATGGTGAAGAAAAAGCAAGCACAAGCCTTAGGTGGATTAGGCAGACACAATTTAATTATGCAGAGTCTCCTAGCACCAGTTAAGCAACTTCCCCCACTTCAAAATATCAAACTGACGTGGAACAAATTTATGTAAAGCGAACAAATCTCGACCTTGGCACAATTTCAACATATGCAAACATCTTTAGTTTGCCCCCACATCGGTTTATATGGAAAATGGGGTTTACATTGTAACGCAACTCCCGCTTACTAGTTAGATATCCAAAAATTTGTTCATATTCCCCGAAAAAATTGTGTAAATCTCTAATTTAAAGGTCTTAAGCGGTGCTCAAAGACTGGGCAAAATGTCCCAAACTCCATTATATTTTTCGGGTGTGTTCTTTCCTTCTCTTTTATTTATCTGCATTTATTATCATTTCTTCTCTGAGTATTACTGGAGTATTCAACACATATTCGTTGGGGGTGTGTGATGTGTATTGTACTGTTCATTTGGGTGTATTTTACCATTCACGTGTATGGTACTATGCACATAAACAGGGGTCCAGATAGTGAAAATATATTGTGCAAGTAACTTCTGTTTAGAAGACGAGGGGAATTACTAAATCTGTGAATGACCATAGAAATTACGAAATCCCCAACCAGTTCAAATCTAATTTTAGTTAATTGATTTCAAATACAGTAATGAAACTAATATAGTTGTACCTGAGTTGGATACAGCTGCCTCTTTCTCATTGGTGCCTGGCACTACTGCTTCTGAGGGGTTCCCGTTGCCAAGAGAACTTTCAGTCATACAGCTAAGTGCTTGATTTCCTGGCTCTGAACTCCCTTTGTTAAGAATACGTACATCTAAAAGCGTTGAGAAATTAATCTGCACAAAATGGAATGAGAGAAAATACAATCAAAAAGCAATTATTCATTCTTGACGTGACCAAATACAAATATGACATTAAACAGAATGATCTTGATCTCTCCTTACCTCCAAAGAACCATCTTCTTTATAAAGGGAATTATTGGGTTGTGAATCTGCATCCTCGCCACCCTTCTCAGAAACAATGGGGTATTCTGGAACAGGTTCCAAAAAAGTTTGACCGGATTCAGCATCATACGATGATACTTTTCCAACCTAAGTCAAAGCACAGATGTTATCAGAAGACTGGAAAAAGATTTTTATAGACAATGAAGAAAGTTTTACTTCAAATGAAACGACTTATACTCGATAAGGAGAAAGCTCAGGCGTCCAGGAGGATGATAATTCCAGAACCCGATATGCAATGAGATCTCCTTCCTGCAAAATTGATAAAGAAAGAAAAAAGGAAATTCATAATTGTTTTATCATTAGAGAGAGCAAAAGATAAGTAGTTAGGTACCTTAGGTATGCTAGGAAGGGGAGGAAGCTTTTCAAGGTCGATTCCTTCATTTTGTTTTTTCTCTTTCTCGGTACTTAAGATTTCAGAGTTTTCTTTGTTAGAGTTTTTGTAGTCATTCCGTGGAGTGAATGAACGATTTTCCTTCCCCCATTGTTGGCCTTTCTTCTTACTCGTAATTCCATTCCACTGGAAGGTTTGCTGAGGGATACCAGATATTCATATTAAAAGAGACAGAAAAACAGGGAAAAAAAAAAAAAAGAATAGAAAATAGATGAAAATTGCTCAAGAAAACAAATAAATGTACATATATATATACATACACACGTGTATATGTATATATGTATATATGCACACACGTATATATTAGGCATAGTTCCACTGATACTCTGAGGTTGGCCTAATTACACGAACTTTCCATGAGATCAGAAATTACAAAAAGTTCACCAATCAAAGAATTTAAATAACATTCAAATCAAATTCCATAATATCATCTCTATTTTGTTATGAATACCCTATTTTGCCCCTGACACTTACTGATCAATATCTGAAATTAGCTTTATGACTATAATAGCATTAGCTAACTTCAAGTTTTGGTAATTTCTCAAACCTCGGGTAGTATTGGGAACTTTGTGTAATTAAGTAAAATCTAAGGGCATGCTAGCGTAATTATGCCTGTATATTAATTTCTAAACATCTAAATACATTTACACAGAACTTACAGAGGGTAAATTATTTTGCTGGGCAGCTTGTTCTGCTTCTGCATCACCCAAAGAAACTTCATGTGAGAAATTTGCAATATCAGACAGAAATTATGCAAATGCAAAAGAGAAACAGGTAACATGATTACAAATATTAGAAAGAGGAAAGAAAGAGAAAAAGGCAACTTTATTTCAAGTACTAGAAAGACCAACAAACATGACCAACCAGAAAAATATTGTTGAGAAAACATCAAGAGTAGTGACAAAAGAGCAGTTTTTTTATTATCTTTCACCGACAGAATTCACAGATTGATGAAATTGATGCACCCGTAGGATGTACATTAACATCCATAAAAAATATTTTAATGAATCGTACTTCTATAATTATGTAATTTTCATAATTAGTTCAAGTTTTATTCATAGAAACAGCGATAAGCATGGACAGAAAGCAGGACCTTCCCCCAAAGGCTCAAAACGTATGTGTCCTGGCCTTATGACAACTGGAACAACTTCAATCTCTTCATCATTTTCTTGATTTAATTGATCCACAGCACTACAATTTAGATTTGGATTTTCTTGTGCACTTTGTTGACCTGGCTGCTTATGAAAATCACCCTGTTTTTGATTTGTCTGCTCAAGTTCATCACCTTTTTGATTGCTCTGTTCTTCCACGTCACCATTTTGGTTCAAGTGTGTTTGAAAGTATCCGTTTTGGTACTTTTGCTGGCGTTTTTTCCCCTTAAAAGGTCGCTCATTTTGAGGAGATTGCTTCCAGTGTAGCTGAACATTAGAAACTTACATAATTAGCAATTTAAAATAAAGGGAAGAAAATACGGCTCAAAGAATATACAAAATAACCCACCAATCCTTTTGGTTGCCCATCATCCACAGTTTTTTCCGCATCTTCATAGTGTTTTTTCCACTTTTTCTGTAAGGTTGTGAGACATTTTCAGTTTTTTTATTTCAAGTATGGTAATATGAAGAAAGTGTGATCACTAACCGGTCGAATTGATTGCCTATCCACCTTTTCTCTTTCCGCTTTCGATTTGTCCTCTTTCCAATTCCGCTGCAAAATAAGGTATTTTTAAGAGTCTTCGAAATAGAAACTCAATATTAGTGGTGTTCAGGATTCTCATACACAAGTATTTGGAGCTAATTGCACCTAATTCACTGTATCATTGCTAATGAGCATAAAAAAATCCTGTGATGAGATATATATATATATATATATCATAAATAACACTGTAAATTTTAAGTTTTGGACAGAAAGTAAATTTGCATTGACCACATAAATACATGTATTTTTTACAGTAAATTACTTCTCGCCCTCAAATGATCCCTTTTCTTTTCTTTTTTTTTTTTTGGAATAAGGATAAACGGTAAGTTTTATATTTTATTTTGGTACGAGGGGCTGCGAGTAAAGTTTAAATTTTAGAGGGTTTTTTACGAGATACTTCTTATCACAGGGTTTTTATGCTTAGCGGCCATAACAGGGGGGTTCAGTGCAGTTAACTTTTTTGATAGCTTACAAGACCCTCTGATTCGCAGGTTGCGTTTTGCTTCTGGATTTTTGCCATTTCCCTCAACCACCGCCTTTTGGCATACTTCCGCCTAGCACTTCTACTTGGACCCTGAAATATTCAAGTTGATAACTAATAAATATAACATGGTTTCTCAGAATGGTTTATGGAGACTACATCAAGAAGCAAGAACCAGAACGAACATAGTGAAATATTTACAATTTGGAACAAGTAAAGCAAAATGAAAATATATTTCATATAAATCATGTGCTTGAAAAGTAGAATCTCAATTGCGCAAATTGAATCAGCAGAGTACCCGGACATCCAAAGCGACCACAATCAGAATATGAAATAAAATACAAGACAACTGAAACCATATTAGTGTGAAGATGAAAAAAAGGAACTTTTTGTTAAGCATGCAAGGCTTTATTAAAATAAATGCAGAGATTACATGAAACTTGATGCTAAGAATATGTTGTTAAGGCAAAAGCTTTTAGCACACAGAAGACGATCACCTTTTTGGTTCCTTCAGGGTTACTTTTGCCTTCCTCGGTCTCTTTGCCATTCTCTTGAACTTCAACATTTCTACAGATGTGTGCATGACAAAAATTTCAAATTAGTAGAAGGATCCACTTTGATCTGTATATTCTTTTCCATAAACAAAACCACATTTTTCTGGTTTTTAAACTACTCAAGCCCTCTTTCTAATATTTACTGGATTTATTGAAGAATTATTTTCCCCAAGCTCTGCCGTAATCATATCTCCACCATCTTAGTTAGTCCCATGTTGGCTGTTCAAATAGAGATAATTTTGCCTTGACTTCATTCATTATCTTTGACATAATTATGAACCCTTCAAAAGTATTAATCAAAAGGCAAGAATAACTAATGTCTAATAGTAGGTTTTCAAGATATATATTCCTTTAGACTTAAAATTTTGATCATTCAAACATAAAAATTAAGAGATATGTGATAAGGAAAAGGAACGGGACAGCAAAAATCTAACTTCAACATTAACCTACCCCTTCACATTAGGAACAGGAATGTTCTCACTTTTAGCAGTTTCTTCATCATTTTCCACATTATCTTCAGCACTGGAATCATCCGTTTTCTCCTTACTGCGACGTTTCTTCTTCTTCTTCTTCTTTGTAATCTCTCCATCTTCAAGACAATTCTCAGTGTCTTCTCTCTGAGCATCATTTGGAAGATCTTGAGTAGCCTCAGAACGTTGTTTCTTCTTCCTATAAACAGAGTTATATATTCAAATAAAACCGGTATATGTGAAATCCAAAAGGGCAACCAAGAACATGGAATGTAGCACAGCAATATGATGCATATTCAGTAAAAAATCATATCTTTTTCTTCTAAGCTTCCCACCTTAAAGAGGGTTCTCAGTGTCTTCTGTAGCCTCAGAACATTGTTTCTTCTTTATAAAAATATATATATATACAAATAAATCATGTATATTTGTAATCCAACAATGTGATGCATATTCAGTAAAAAATCACAAGAGATAAAAAAGCCGAGTCATAAAAAGAGTACTTAGAGCCTTGAAGCTTTTCTTCTGCTTTTCTTTTTCTTTTTCTTTTTCGCTTTTTCGAATCTGAAGGATTTTCGACATCTTCCAACAGGTTTTCTTCATGAACCTCTTCATATTCGTCTTCTGGTTCATCACTCTCATAACCTCCTTTTTCTTTCTCAAATTCCTCATTTGCCAAAAGCAACATATCACCATGTACAGGTTGCTTCTCCACAGCTTTTAATTTCTGAACTTCATTAGCAGCATGATTACCTTGTATAGCTAAAATGTCTCTTCTCTTCCGTACTCTGGTTTCAAGGCAAAAGTTTCAAATGTCAAAGTCAATCATATTCTTTTCCACATATATTTTGACATAAAGACAAGCCCCTTTCAATTCATCTAGTATGTATCGTCTAAACTAACCTGATGATCTCATCATCCTTTAAAATGTGGGTAGATTCAAATGGAGGCAACACATAGCCAGATAGCTGATGGAAAAAATTCAGCAATAAGCAAACATTAAGAACGGAAGAACCACCAAAAATTCAGAAATGCGTTAAAATCAAAAGCCACAGTGGAAGCAGAAACAAACTAACATTAGAAATCGAAATTTAGACTTATCACTTCTATGAGGAACTAACCTGACATAAGATCCAACTCAACTCAATGTTGTTTATAGGCCAGATGTTTAACAATCTTCCCAAACAAACACACAATAAGAGCAGAAGTTGACATGACACCCCAAAGAAGACTATAAAAATCAACAAAGAAAGCAACGCAAAACGAAACCGACAAGAGTTAATCCTTCATAAAAGAAAAAAGCTGCTAAATCCGGACACTGGACCATACAAATCCCAGGAACTTCAGATTGTGTGAGCAGTTAAAGATTTCATCTACGAACACTTTCAAAAGAGCAAATTGACAAAACTTGCTTCATGAAAAACTTCAGTGCTACAACTACGTATTCAAAAACTACACAAAACTGTCCTCTTTAGAATTCTTATTTAGACAAACTCTTTCCCCCAAAACCAACTTTAGGCTGTTTGGCAATTACACGTAAATAAAACCAGAAAATGTCCTAATAATGCAACAAACAAGTCGATACTTCTACATTCCTCATAATCACTCAAAGCAAGAGAATTTCAGAAAAAAACTAAAACCAAAATCCATAACAGAATCAAATGTGCAGACAGGGAAACTGAGCAAAACCCAGAACGCAGAAACAGCAAAGGGATCAAACCTATGCATATCAAGAATCATCATCTCCATATATTCATAAAACCTTAAACAGAACTAAAGAAAAAAGTGGGTTCTTTAAATTACGGAGAGAACGAGGCCATTAGGGCAGGAGTCATGGAGTTGGAAAGCGTGCAACAAATGGGAGGCAACGTCCGAAACGGTGTCGTGCTGGTGGGGTTTCAAGAGAAGCCAGCTGCGGTTCAAGCCTTCAAAATTCTGGGCTTCGCTCAAAATGTCATCATCTTCGAATACCAGTCGAATTCTCTTGGTGGCCTCCATCGCCCATGCAAGATTCGAGTGCTTTCTCTCACTACAATACTGTTCTTGGCGTAGGAATGAGTTTAGAGAGAGAGAGAGAGAGAGAGAGAGTGGGGTTCTTAAACCCTCGGACAGAGAGAGACAGAGACAGGTGGACTCCAAAACCTCTTCAATGTCGCTTACGCTCTGTTTGGCTGCCATTAACCAATTCACAAAGGGTTGGGTTTTGAGCTTTGACGGATACGAATACGAACGTGATTGTGGTTCCAGTCGAATCGCACCATTAAAATATAAAACTTTATCTATCGATTGTAATCGTTACTGCATAAAACTCTATTTATTAATATTAGTTACTTATTCAATGATCCGAATACAATATTTCTGATAAAGGTAATATAGTAGTATAGTACCCATTCTTGATGGTATGATAATGGATTTATGCTTTTAAATTATTAAAGTTAAAACTAAACTATATATTCATTTATTATTTGGTGTTGATATATGTTATGGGCTCATTCGTAAATATGAACATGTTTGTTTTCTACTATAAATCTATATGAATTAATAGTTGCCTGACATAATATAGATTAATAGTTGAAATATTAATACATATTTTAAATAGTATTAAGGAATGAAAAAGGAAATAAAACACAAAGACCGTAGTGGAGTATAACCTTTACAACCTTATATTATTACAAGTGTGTAATTTGATTACTTTTCCTATTGCTTATAACTAGGGATGTACATGAATCGAGTCGGTTCGCGAGCTGATCGAACCGAGCTGGTTAAAGTTTGAATTCGAATTCGAAAAGTTCGAGCCAATATCGAACCGAGCCAAGGTTCGACCCGAACTCGAACTCGAACTCGAGCCCGAACCTTTTTATTCTTGTTCGTGGCACGCGAGCTGATCTATTATATTTTAAAAAAATTATATATATATATATATATATATATATATGTTTTATTTTTTATTTTTTTATAAAGATTATATCTTGGGTTCGAATTCGAGACCGAGCCGAACCAAACTCGAATCATTGGACGAACCGAACTTCGAATAAAAAAAATATAGTTCGTCGAACTCGAACATGAGCCCGAACCGAGCAAAATAAGTTCGAGCCGAACCTCGAGCAAGAAAAAAACAACAAAGTTCAGTTCGTATACATTCCTACTTATAACTTACGAATACTTTTAAAAATATTATTTCATTATATCGTGTCAAACATTCATATCGCACACTCCTTACATAAAAAAGTTCTAAAAATATTATTTTATTATATTGTGTCAAACACACATGCATAAAAAGTTCAAAAAGAAATTTATCTACATTGTAGAATGTAGATAGTTGCATTTATCTCGGGAATAGATTGTAATTTGAGTTGATCTGCTGAATTAGATATTGACTCAAGCTTCCACTTTTTTTTAAAAAATTTTAATTTTCTAAATATATAATCAATGCACAAAAATAAGATAAATCATACAATGTCACAATTCTTTCCTGGCAGATAGGGTGCATAAAATTCAGCTCTACATCAGCTAAAATTAACAGGAAAAAACAACTTACCCCATTACAGATCACAATTTAAAAAATTAAAAAGTTCAAAAAAGTTTAGAAGATAAGTCTTTTTTTGTATTCTAAAACCAAGCTCGAGCTCAACTTGATTATAGTTAAGCTAATGAGCTCTATTACTTTGCTTCAATATCAAAACCTCGAGCTCAAATTCAAACTCGTCCAAAAAAAAAAAAAGTTTTAAAAACCACTACAAGAGATTATCTTGCTAAGTTCATAGACAAACAATGAATAAAACAGCCGTATGGTATTATTTGATGGCTCACAAACTTTTTGCATGAAAAGTTCATCAAAACCTGGCAATCAGCACAAGACATTTCTCTTACAGAAGAACTATTAATCCATCTAAAGACAAAAGCTTTTCAAAAATGATGCTGTCTACATGAATAATTAGTTACAAACCACATTCACCAGTAGAAAGTTGAACAAAAGGGGCAAATTGGGTCGCACCAAATTGCGTCGTCGCCTCGCCGATCTGGTCTTATAGGCCCCTGCAAGAAGATGTTTTAATATGTCTGTCAGTCAAGAATAGAACAAATTTTCCAAGGTCTACAACGAATTTAGAATTAGAACAAAACAATGGTAAAGAGAACAAAAATCTATATGCCCAGAAAGGGAGTGTTTGGAGACACTAAATAATACACTTTCGTGCTTTTGCTATTTTTGAGCACTTTGGGGGGTGTTTGAAAAACCAATTTGTGCTAATTTTAAGCAAAAATAAGCTAAAAGCAAGAAGCACCTAAGGACTAATTTCTAGGTTTATTTTCGTAAATAAGATGCAAGTTTGTTCACTAATAAAAGTGTTTCTCAAACAGTCACCACTTTACCGACATTTTACAACTTTCAATTCTGCTTCTACTTTTCTAAAAGCAAAAGTTTTTGCAAACACCGCCTAACTCCTAAGGCATACAAACTAGCACAGAAAATTCTAGAGAACTCCAACAAATTTGCCAAACAAAAACAAACGGGAAGACGGAAGTAAGACTCAATCAAGAAATGCAACAAAAACTTCACAAAGTGAAGGAAAAGGTTTTCATAAGTTAAAGATGACGAAAAATATGTGGACGACTGTAGCCCCCTCTAGTTGCTCGACTGAGGAGATTGTTCGTCATCCTTTAACTGTTGGACACTCAACATTCACAAATAACTACTCAGTATTTGTGTTCATCATCTATGTCCATTACTTATTCATTCATTTAAGAAGTAAAAATGACTCCAGTTCCTCATTTTCAAACAAATTCCTAAAGATGGGTTAGAATTTCTAACAAGCAACTTGCTACAAGGAATTCCAAAATCCAACTCAATTATTGAAAAAACCCAACAAAATCCAATCTTATTCAAGTTTTCCACATTTGGTATAAGCACCAAAGCCATTAGTCACATTGCACAAAGAAAAGAAACAGAAAATGAAACAAAGGCTGAACATGTTTGTTGGCATGATCCTAAAAGCCAGTTTTTAACGCAGTGTCGTTACGCATAGTTGAATACTTAAATTGATCCGAACAGTGGAAGGAAAATCTGTGAATTTTCTCTCATTCACATAACAATATTTATCACTTTTTTTTTTTTTTTTTTTGGTTACAAGGGGATATTTATCACATTTACGTTATGCCTCATGATGCCGGTTAAAAGTCCTAAAATGTTCATCTTCAGAAATTATATTTAGACTCAACAGATAACTGATTTCGCAAACTTGAAGCTATCAGCAATCAATCTGATTCAACTAATCCCCCAATCTTAACACAATATTCCCAAAATTTCACATTCACTATAAAAACTTGCTAAGTCCATTCTCAATCGTATTCGTACCAATACCATATCATACTTAGCCAAGAAAATATAGATAATTGAACTACAACAATGGCTCATTCCCAAATCCCACCAGTTCTACAATTTTCAAATTGACTACCACAATCAGCCAAAGCCCATAACTCATTTCCATCATACTTCCCAAAAAAAACCAGATTAAAACATCATTTTCCCAGGTTATCATCAATGCGAATACCTCATACCTGTTAGCAATAATCATATCTCTGTAAACAAAGTTAAATCTCATCTTCCATTCAGTTTACCTGACTTTCTGAACGAGAATCGCTTTGAGCTTCCGTGCGAGGTCCTGCGACCGAATCTTCCGCTCCAAATTCTTCTTAGCCAAAACGCGCTTCTCGCAATTCTTGATGTGGCGCGTTTGTTCGACCTTAATCAGCCTCTCGATTCCGCTCGACTGCATCTTCCGCTGCATTAAAGCCAGAGCCTGATCTAAATTGTTGTTGAGGACCTTAACTCGAATGCCCCGCCATTGTTGGAGCTGCCAACTGACTGTTGATGGAGCCAAGAGGGAAGCGCCTCCCTTCGCCGCCGCAGGAATCATTGTTTCCGATGGGATTTTGGCTTTTTTGCTATCACGGGGGCTTCGTTGAGGGTTTTGGGGTTGGGGTTGGAAAAAGAGAAAATCAAGTTTCTATTTAATCAAATAACCCTCAAAATATATTTTTATTTAAAAAATATACCTTTCAATCACCACCCGGCAAAGTCGCCGCCGGCCTTAAATCCGGCTGACTACCGCCTCACGACCACCACATCTTCTGCTTTCTCTCCCTCTTTCAGATGAAGGAAACAGATGAGGAGAATACCAGCACCACAGAAAGTACTTAGTCACACCTTCTTGATTACAAAACTCTTTCAACAGCTCCCTCAATTTTCCAATAAAACCAGCTGATTTGAAGAAAAGGATAGAGAGCCTGATCCACAGAGAATTCCTGGAGCATGGCAAGAGCAATCCTCAAATATATAACTATCTTGTATAAATGGTTTCAAGTCTATAATTTTTGCATGTAAAATGACATGGGATTAAGTCCCAGCCCTTGATTTGCAGCTGCAAGCAAATTCAAGAAATCCCAGGTCAGTGTGTACAGGAAGTTAATTACTTAATTATATGTTTATCTTGTCATGTTGATGTTACATTGTCAATTTCTATCACATGAATTCTGATGTTTTTCTCAAGTTTCTTGGAGAGCAGGAGGTAATTTGATTTGATTTTCATGGCTTCTGTGGTCGTTTTCCTTATGCATTATGTAATTGTGCATGTTTACTTTACTTGATAGTTTGGAGAGACCTATAATTTGATGACAATTTTTAACTTTTACATAATATATTTATCTTTAGGCAATTTTTCATATCTTAAAAAGAATATTTTTTATTTTTGTTATTTGTGTTAAATTACTGATTTACTTGTGAATTTTGAAAGAGAAAATTGCAGTTCGAACAATCTCTTTGAAGTTTGTATTTCGCCTATTGTCACTAATACATCATTAAACGATTTTACATCAATCTTTGATCGCTTTTTTAGGATATGATTGAGTTTTAACAAACAATGCATCATTAAGCGATTGGTTATTTTAGGACATGATTGAGTTTTAATTAACCAATGCATCATTAAGTGATTTTACATTAATTAAGTGATCGCTTATTTTAGGATATCATTGAGTTTTAATTAACTAATGCATGATTAAGCGATTTCACGTTAATTAAGTACTGATCGTTTATTTTAGGACATGATTGAGTTTTAACTAATCAATGCATCATTAAGCAATTTCACATTAATTAAGCGATCACATATTTATATGTAATTGCTTTTTTTAAATCGTGATTGAAATTGGATAAATTTTTACAATCACTTGGTATTTCAATGCGTGAAATAAAGTAGTTCAACGAGTAGCCTTCTTGGTTACTAAAACATGATTAATGACACAATTCTGGTTAAGATAGTAATAATTCACTTAATTTATATATATTATAATTAATTTTAATCGTTTAAGCGATTAGGTTTGTCGTTTATGCTTATTATAAGTAATTAGAAAAATTAATTTTCTAAGATGTTGACTTTAATAGTTTAATCGATTGGGTTTGTTGATTAAGCCATTTAGTTAAAATACAAGGAATTGTTTAAGCGATTGGGTTTGTCGCTTAAGCGATTTAGTTGAAAATCCAAGTTTCGTTTAAGCGATTGGGTTTGTTGCTTAAACGATTTAGTTAAAATACAAGGAATCGTTTAAACTTTTGGGTTTGTCACTTAAGCGATTTAGTTGAAAATAGGTGTTTGTGGCTTAAGCGATTTAGTTGAAAATACAAGTTTCGTTTAAGCGATTTAGTTAAAATACAAGGAATTGTTTAAGCGATAGAGTTTGTCGCTTAAGCGATTTAGTTGAAAATACAAGTTTCGTTTAATCGATTGGGTTTGGCGCTTAAACGATTTAGTTGAAAATGCAAGTTTCGTTTAAGCGATTGAATTTGTCGCTTAAGCGATTTAGTTGAAAATACTAGGAATCATTTAAGAAATGTCCCATCGCTTGGAGTTATAATTGCGAAAATCGGATTTCTTTTACTTTAAATATAACACTTATGATTTTCCTATTCTCAAGTGAATATATATATAATATATTTCATGACGAATAAAAGATGTACACATATTAACAAAAAAAAAATATATAATTTATTTAATGTAAACTTCGCATTAATGTTTGTTCTTTCATCAATTAAATACAATTCACCTCATTTTAAATACATTGATTAATAGTTGTTAAATACATTGATTAATAGTTGTTTTGAACTTTAATACACAAGATATGTTGATTGAGTGTCCCGTGAAACAAAGTATTTCAACAAGTAGCCCACTTGGTTACTAAAACATGATTAATGACATAATTCATATAATTTTCTATCATCATATAATATATTTCATGTAACACTAATACTATATTTCGTGACGAATAAAAGATGAACACATTTTAATAAAAAATATGATTTATCTAATGTAGACTTAACATTAATTTTTGTCCTATCATCAATTAAATATAATTCATGGAATTTTTAATTACATTGATTAATAATTGTTTTGAACTTCAATACACAAGATATGTTTTTACGATCACTTGGTGATTGAGTGTCCTGGGAAACAAATTAAGTTTTTCAACAATTAGCCCTCTTGATTACTAAAACATGATTAATGGCACAATTTTCATTAAGATAGTAATAATTCACTTGATTTATACTTATTATAACTTAGAAAATTTAATTTTCTAAAATTGACTTTAATGGATTAATCGATTACGTTAGTCGCTTAATTGATTTAGTTAAAATCCAAAGAATTGTTTAAGCGATTGAGTTTGTCTCTTAAGCGATTTAGTTGAAAATATAAGGAATCGTTTAAGCGATGTCCCCATCGCTTGGAGTTATAATAGTGAAAACCCGATTTCCTAACACTTATGATTTTAGTATTCTCAAGTGTATATATATATATATATATATATATATATATTATTATTATTATTATTATTATTTTCCTTAAAACCGGATCAACGGATCCGTGGAGGGATTAACGAGGGCTCCACCTCATTTATTAAACGGAACAAAACTACAACGGAAAGTTCACTTTGATCTATTAAACTCCCCTGTAAGGTACCAAGTACCAGGTCCGTTCGTGTAACTGGCATCACATAGATAATAATTACCTATAGTCCAAACAGATTACATATTGTTAAAATATGGATAAAATTCCCTCAACAAGAAGATATACTGACATTCACAATTACATTTGCAATCAAGTTAAAGATTTCATACTCTCAGGCACCCGAAATCTATTCGGCCTATGGATTGCGTCGCGTAATACTCGACCGTCAACGACAGAACCTACCCACCAAATGAAATTGCACTTGTGGCCACAAACCCCTAAAACATTAACATGGCATTTGCTCTTACGAAAGTGATACCGTCCCTTATCCGGATTAGGTACAGTCACCTCGATTAAGGTGCCATCTAGTGCATCGAGGCAACCCTTCACAACAAACAAGAACCAAAGTGTTACAATCAAGTATTTCAACCTACATTCTGTATGGTCGTTACAATCGTCTTCCACGGGTGACGGTTTTGCAACAAACATAGGATGGAGTTTCAAAATAGTTCTAAGGACCTTGTGGAAATAATTGGAGACAGTATGGCTCAAACGTTCAAAGTCGAATTCGGCGGTGTAATTCTTCTTGTGGTGCGAGAGAACACCCAAGAAAATACACACTTCTTCTACAACTGTAACCTCTCGTGTATCAATTAAACCCCCTGCCTCACGTAAGATCACACATAAGCGACCAAGAGCATTCTGGCCCATCCTTAACTGACTTATACATTTCCTCTCAGACTTCTTTGTTAGCCTATCAAGATATCTAATTTGATTGTGTATCCTATCTTTCAGACTATAACTCTAAACAAATTCATTATCAATACGTCGCTTCTTCTGACTAACAAATGACAACAGTAGTATCGTGTCCATTAGCATACCAGTAAAAAAAAGCTTCAAATTTTCAACAACGAGTTGTGCCTTCTTTGGATCCATTAACCTATAACCTCATATTGTCCAAACGTAGATGTCAATAATTGATTTCACAGATAAATAAATGTAAATTGTTTACATACAACGTATCAACAGATAAAATACCATGAGTTTGTAAAAATTGCAATACATTGCATATTAAATCAACACAATATAACCCAACCCCCCTTTACTAGCAATTAGCAAAGTAAAGACGTCCTAATTGAGTAAAAAACTAATCTTCCGAGATACTTAAGACGCTTTACACGGGAACATCTCATATTTCTCACAGAGCTCGATCCCATGGAGCTTGCCATGAGCCCAAATATCAGGCTTGGGCTTAATCAACTTTAATCCAATAAGGATGGAGCCCATATATTTGATTATTTCAAGTTAAATTCAATTACTTAACGTAAAAGTTCTTCCATTACTAATAATAATTGCAAACCCCAGTCTTTAAGCAAACAATGTAACCATCCTTTTACCACATTTATTCACATAAATGCCAAATCAATATGCCTGAAAACTTATATTAAAAATGAAATATAGATGGTATTTAAAGCATGTTTACCGAATACAATTTGGCCATTAATTTCTCTAAACAAGCTCATTCACATAAATACTTAATAAAAATTATGTTACTTTTTTTTGTTAAAAAAAATAGTTATCCCATCTCTAATGTCAGGTATACCACTGACCTATCAATATTTATAGAACTCTAGTTCGTTTAAAATTTACACCCAATATTAATGTTTTTCGATTATAAAAAGTGATACGCATCATGTAAATAAAAAGTTGTTCAATATCTACCGGCACAACGAGCCTTGTATGAATAATAATTTAAAATACTTTATATTATTTCAAAAATAATTTTATATGAAAATACTTAACATAACAAGCCTGTGATGATATTATGAATTTCGAGTATTCTTAAAAGTATTGAATTTCTTAATAGCTTTCTTTTATTTTTATGTATGGAGTTAAAATGGTGATTATGTTTTTTCAAATCAATTTTCCAGTTATTTTCAAAACTTCGGGAGGAGTTCATAATTCTATCACCTCAAGAGTTTTCTATATTTCGGCCAAATTTAAGAAATAATCGATGATTATTTTAATATAAAATAATTTAATTATTCAGTGCTATGCTAATTTAATTATTTTAATACAAAATCCTTGAAATGAAGTTGATAATTATTCTAAATTAGAATAAACTTTAAGTTATGAACTCCTCAATTTTCATTTAATAAATATAGAAAATACAATACAAATATATATGATTATTGACTTCAAAGTATCATATAAAAATTGAAATATCAAATACGAATGTTTACGAATCTGAGTCAGTTCGCGAACCCATCATGTTGAATTGGATAAGGTTCGAATTTAAATTCAAAAGTTCAAGTTGAGATCCAACTGGGCAAGGTCTGAACCAAACTCAAATCTTTTTATCTTTATATGTGGCTCGTGATATAACCTGTTTTATTTGAGAAAAATAATATAAATAATATATATATATATATATAAATTAATTAATTTATTTCTTTCTTTAAAATTATACTTTGTGTTCGTAATTCGTATGATAGAGCCAAACCCAAGCTAGACAAAATTATTAAACTGATCAAACTTTGAATAAAAAATATAGAATTCATCGAATTCGAGCACGAGCTTGAATCGGGTCGGACAAATTCGAGCCAAATATGGGGGGTTCGATAATGTTTGTAAACATCCCGGTATTAAATAAACATTACGAGGGAAAATAAAAATTAAAAAGGGTAAATCCATGACTTATCCTTCCAACCAAACACTAGTCACTGTCACTGTATTGCTCGCAACTGACAAATGTTGCAAGAAGACCACAACCTTTATCAAAGTCCGAATAACCAGCGTAACTGGCAAAAACAAACGTCATAACGCCGTCAAACTCCCCCGCATAACGCCGTCGAACGTGCATCATCATCCTAAATTTTTATTAAACCTCTCCCCTGCATCATTTTCACCTTAACACGCTGATTATATATCCATTTACTTTATATATTTGTGCAGCGGAAGAACTTATCCCACAAGTTATGCTTTCTGCTTTCAATTCTTGAAAGATTTTCAGGTTTTATAATGAGGGGTTTCTCTCTCTGCTCGCTCTTTCTCGCTTTTCTCTCCGGTCTCTTAGTTCAGAGGTAATATCTCTCTGAATCTTTATTTATGCAGTTTGATTATTTGACTCTGTTGTGCTGCTTTCGTGGATCAGCAGGGTTGTTTAGTGTAATTTAGTCTATTTCTTATAATATAACTTTTGTACGAAGGTGGTGGTGTGGGGTTAATGGAGAATTGGAAACCCAGTTCGTGAAAAACAAATTTTTATGTAATCTAACAAAGACGGTGAAAGAATCAATCTTTTTTATCTGGGGCATTTGCATTTGTGAATTTCGTGATAACTCGACCCGTTTCATGATGGAAAAATGGAATCTTTAATTTAATGGGAATGTTGTTGACAGTGGCACTTCTTTCGAGTCCTTCACTGTATACTCTACTATATTTTAATTGTTTAAAATTGGACACGAATCTCGTGGAATCATTCTGCATTCCAAGGAGAAACAAGTATTCTTGCAGGATATTTGGTGGGGGGTTTTCCTGTTTTTTAATTTTTGCAAGAATCTTTTTTGTTTAAGCATGGGAGATACAGAGTATGCTAGCACACCACCACGAGGTTGGAACTCGTATGATTCATTTTGCTGGACAATTTCTGAAGAAGAATTCCTTCAAAGTGCTGAACTTGTTGCCAAGCGACTCCATAGCCATGGATATGAGGTGCTTCATCATTTCTTGGGATTACTTGTAAATGATTTGTTAAAATATTCTTACTCTTTGAGCGCACTAATCATACTGCTAAATTTCGCAACCCACTCCTCTCTCAAGTAGTATGTGGTGGTGGATTATCTTTGGTATAGGAGAAATGTAAAAGGAGCTTATGTTGATTCTCTTGGATTCGATGTTATTGATGAGTGGGGAAGGATGGTTCCCGACCCAGGCCGATGGCCGTCTTCGAGAAATGGAAAAGGGTTCAAAGAAGTTTCTGAGAAAGTTCATAAAATGGGCTTGAAATTTGGGATTCATGTTATGCGCGGTATTAGTACCCAAGCAGTCAATGCGAACACACCTATCTTGGATGTTACCACGGTAAACACTACTTTTTTATTGTTTATGAATTAAGACTATTGCAGTGTTTGCGAACTCTAGAAAGACAGTGTATTCCTGATTTTAGCTTGAAATAAGTACAATTTGATTGTTTTGTTTTGCTGCTTCTGCCTAAAATCAGGTAGAAACTAAAAGCACATTTGGGGGGGTTTTCTTTTGGGTCTCTAGGTTCTGTCTTCTATTATCTAAAAGTACCCTTTTATCTTTTTTCCCCAAATACTTTCGATGTTTTAGTAGTTCTTAATTCTGCTTTAGTTTTTAAAAAGCAGAAGATTTTGCCAAAACCCTGTATCGAACTTCCTTTATGTGATTTCTTGAAATTTTTGGTTTTTGTTGATATTTCGATATTTATGTTTACAGGGGAAAGCTTATGAAGAATCGGGGAGGCAGTTTCATGCAAAAGATATAGGAATTAAGGAGAGGCCATGTGCATGGATGAAAAATGGTTTCATGAGTGTGACTACTAAATTGGGAGCTGGACGAGCATTCTTGAGGTCACTCTATCAACAATATGCTGATTGGGGCGTCGATTTTGGTAATTGTCAGAAATTTTCCTCTAGAAAAGATTGCTCTCCCCCCCCCCCCCCCCCCCACACACACACACACACGCACACATTTTGCACAGATTAAACGATCTAATCAAAGATATACCAGTACTTGTACTGAAATTAACATTTTTTTTTCCTTTTACTAATAGTTAAACATGACTGTGTATTCGGCGAGGACTTCAATCTAGATGAGATAAGCTATGTTTCAAAGGTATAGCTTTTCCCTTCATTATTTATCAACTTTCGGACATAATTAATGGTTGTCAAACATAAATTACCTCAAAAGACGTATGAAATTTTATGATGCAGGTCTTGACAGAATTTAATCATCCAATTATGTACTCGTTATCTCCTGGAACTAGTGTGACACCTGCCATGGCAAAGAATGTGCATGGTCTTGTAAACATGTATAGAGTTACTGGGGATGATTGGGATACATGGGGAGATGTAGCTGCCCATTTCGATATTAGTAGGTAAATGAAGTTTCATTTCAACAAATTATCATGTCCGTTACTCGTACTCATCTTTCTATAGTTTTTGAAAAAAACTTCAATTTTACTTTCGTATAATATATTTTCACTTTTGGTTGGATTAGGGATCTTTCTGCTGCTAATATGATCGGAGCAGAAGGATTACGAGGAAAATCCTGGCCGGACTTAGATATGCTTCCATTGGGATGGCTTACTGATCCAGGTAAAATCTTTATCCTTTTTAGTAAGAGTAAGATTTTTGTTATTAGGGATAATTACATACTGACATGCCCCCAATGACACAAACTTCCCCTGAGGTTTGAGAAATTATAAATACTTCCCTTGGCATAGTCATGAATATAAAATCAAGTGTCTATCAGTGAGTTACAAGGAAATATATGTGTATTTGTAAAATAGAGATGATTGCACTGAAATTCTTGGATCATAATATAATGTGAATACTTCTTTGACAGGGGAAGGTTTTGTAATTTTTCAATTTTGGAGTTTCTGTAATTAGGTCGAACCTCGAAGTATGTCAGTGTAATTATCCCTTGTTTTTATGTGCTGAAATACAGATTCTTGTATGGAACTGATAAAGGAAGTTTTAGATTGATTTTGTTTCTAGTGTAAAAATTGTTAAAGCCAACATCAAATTAACATATGAGTGAACTCCGACATAATAATCCTTAAAGAAACAGTTTTTATATCAAATTTCTCTGATTTTTTTTATAGGTTCAAATGAAGGCCCTCATAGGAAATGTAAACTTACTACACACGAACAAAGATCTCAGGTATTTATATATTTTTTCTCATAATTTCTCATAATTATCTATCAACATCAAGAACACATTTTTATAGCTTATTTTCGACAGATGACATTATGGGCCATGGTGAAATCTCCCCTCATGTTTGGAGGAGATATGAGACGTATCGACAGGGCAACTTTGAGTCTAATCACTAATCCTACCCTATTAGAAATAAACTCTTTCAGCTCAAACAATATGGAGTTTCCCTTTATTTCAGGGCCGAAATGCGAATCAAGAAATATGAACAGAAACGATATCTCGGACGAGGGCCCCATATTTGGCCTAACTAGTTGTAAAAATGCTGAGGCAAAAGGGTGGTCTGTTAAATACTTTGATGATGACCTTGAACAAGTATGCTGGAATGAGAAATCGAGACATAGAGGGCCTTTTTGTCTATACAAAAGAAGACCTCTTCTCGCTTCGTAATAATTTTAATACAATATTTCAGATGTTTTGTCATGAATATATTAATTTTATTATGTAAGTTGATGATATTTTATGAGGATTGTGATGATGCAGAGACGAGGATGCGAAATATAAAGGCCAATTCGATGGAAAAGTTCATTTATTGGGGACAAAGATGGCTGAGGCTAACTGTCTAGGTGCGTCTCCGAATCAAAAGGTTACTTCCAAAGAATTAAAAAGGGGCTCTTTTTCACCTTGCGGATGGGATGCCAACCAGGTAAGCTTCTAATTTATTTTTAAAAATCTTATATTTCAACTTTTTGTTAAAATTATCTGTAGGTTTATGTATTACGCATGAGGAAACTACTGTAGTATCCATACTGAGAACCGTTTATTTTGCCATACAGATGTGGGAATTGAACAATAACGGTACCTTGAGGAATAGCTACTCCGGTTTATGTGCATCTATGAGAACAGCTGAAGGTGAGACATTCACGGTTTTGGAATAGTCGGTTGTCATTTTTTTTTGCCATAGTTTCTAATTTAATTCTCGTGCAGCCAAATCTGGTTCAAACGGAGCTCGTGCTTGGATTGCAACCGGACGAAGAGGTTATTTCATTTCCAACACTAATGCTTATTCTTTCGACTTCTGGTTAAAAAACATCGCCAATAGCTCCATCTTGTTTGTTTTTGTAAAACCTTGTTTCATTTCATCAGGAGAAATCTACGTTGCGCTGTTCAATTTGGATAACCAAAAATCCAAAGTATCTTTGAGGATAGCGGACTTGGCGAAAGCATTTCCGGGTAAGAGAATCGACACTTCTTCTTGCAAATGCAGGGAAGAATGGAGTAGGAAAGACTATGGAATCATAAAAGATTCACTCTCCACACTAGTAGAAATCCATGGATGTGCACTTTTTGTTCTTAACTGCAATTATAGCTAAATTACATTTACAGTATCATGTTGTTGTTCCAAGTGAAGTATGAATGAAATGGATGTTCTTTTGTGCATCATGTCTCCTTTAACTCTCTGTTCTTTGCTGTACTCGTGCCTCTCCTCCAACACAAAGAAACCGGCCGCATACAACGAAGAGCTTTCCTTTCGGGACGTTTTTATAAATGGTTGGAAAATCAACGTCTACTTAGTTTAAGAACGAAGTCGGAAAGGACTCAAGAATCAACCTTTTCTTTTTAGGCTGCAACTTTTAAAATCTATATTGTTTGAAATTATATTTTATGGATATGAATATAACGATACGGACACGATATAGATACGATGTCCAATTCGGTAAAATAATATTTTTAGAAGTATCGATTTACTGAAGTTTAAAAAGTATATCAATTTTTTTCAAAAGCAAAAGCACTTGTAATCACTTGTGGTGCAGCTTCAACAAGATAAGATTCCATTTCTAAGACAAAGTTTAGAGATTATTGATTCTTCATTTAAGGTTGAAAACCATGTTTTTATTGAGTGATTTAGTCAAAGTCTAATATTCCTTCCTCTTTGAATTATCTTTTAGGCCTAACTTAACGTTTGAACTTTGAAGTGAGAATTAGGTAAAGCAATTATATAATGGATTAGATAAGTAAATTAATTTATTCTTTATAATACTTGCTTAATAAAGAGCAATTAAATGCATTAACAATTAAGAACCTACAATAAGCTTTGCTTTAACAATTTTCATCTTGTGCTGATTTTCAAATATGTAGAATTTGAATTTATTTCACAACTAAACTAATTTTAAATTAAAAAATGGAGTATACAGTTTAGATAATAGGTAATTTCATCAAATAATACAGAGAGATATTGATGACGTTGGAAATTGGATTTGTCGAAAAATGGATGGAATTGGCTCAGAATTTCCATCGAATAAGCTAAAGAGTGGTTGTTTAATCTGTTAAGATCAACGAAAATATGAGAATATTAGGTGGGGTGTTCCCCGTGCGGGTACTCCAACACTAAAGAAAGTGAGATTGTTTTAGGTGAAGTAACTTTGAATAGAAAATTTATTAGAGTTTTGGTATGTAAAAAATGCATACCTGATTTTCTAGTGAAAAAGAATATTTACACGGTTTGGATTAATCATAGTGGTGTGCTGATGGGTTGAGTTGACCCATTAGAATTTTCTCATATTTCGAGATACTCATGGATGTCTCGGGACCACCCCGTTTGAGTTATTGAGTAGTGGATAAACGTAAGTAATTGCCGTTCATGAGGAATATGTGGGCGATTGCTCAGCCTTGAGGGGAAGTTGAATGCAAGTTGATACGCTCAGCCTTGAGGATGAGTGAAGCGGAGCACAAGTTGAACACGAAGGGTCAATTGGATGTCTTAGAATATTTTAGCACTAATACCTGAGTGCAACGGATTGAGCGCGTTAAGTGGGGCACGATGATTGAAGGGAAATTCTTGCATACACCGGGTGTGGGTCCTGGTGCATGCACCCCCCTTATTTTTTATTCAAAAAAATTAGTTAAACGATAAAAAAAAAAAATCAAAAATATTTTTTTTCATTTGTTTAGGAGGGGTGCATGCAACAGGGTCCACACTCGATGCATGCAATAATTTTCCGATCATTGAATGTGTTATGGTTAAGCGAAACGTATAATGGGATGAACGGATGGTACATTAATTAAGGCATTCAAATGATTAAATAAAGTGGAAATTCATAAATTGCTCTAGGATAACATTTATATTAAAAAAAAGAAAAAAAAAAAACATTTATATTCAAAAGTCAACTCAAATTATGTATAAAATACTCAGACAACTAAGGTATTTATGAGATATCCAAGACCATATTTTTATAATATCGAGGTGTTTTGCTTGGTAACTTTAAATATATCGAATTTTATATAATATAATATATATATATTTGTTTTTCTTTTTTGTTCTTCCATTTGAGAAATTTGTAGAGATTTCATTTCGCTCTGTCTCACTCTCACTTCACACACACAGTCCTTTTTTTATGCTTTTCTGAGCTGCGGCTCCACTTTCGGAGCCCCGGCAAGGGAGTCGTCGTCTACAATAATCTCTATATTTCTCTATTTCTACTATCAATTTCTCAGATTTGGGTGAAAAAGGGGAAATTTTTGATCATCGATTCATATAATTGGAGTAATCATTCGTGAGGAACGATGTCGAAATCGCCGTGGGGCGCCACCACCGTCGGCGATTGGGCCGCCGAGGCCGAGCGCGCCGAGGAGGAGGAGCGTGAAGCCGCGGCCAAAGCCGCCGCCGCACAGCCGGCGGCTGCGAGCTTCCCCAGCCTGAAGGATTCTGTGAGCTCCGCCGCCAAGCAGAAGAAGAAGACGAAAATGACGCTGCAGGAGTTCTATTCCGGCTCCGGTGCGAGCCGCGGCTTGACTCCGGAGGAAATGCTCCGCCTTCCCACCGGCCCCAAGGAGCGTTCCCCCGATGAATACGGCCGATCAGGAGGCGGATTTCCCAATTACGGGACGCGACCCGGATCCGGAGGTTCGGGTCAGGGTCGGGGAAGGGACTACGAGGGTCGGAGGTCTTATGGGTTTCAGGATGATGATCGTCGCGGAGGGCCGCCGCATGCTAGGGTTTCGGAGATGGATCAGCCGTCGCGAGCTGATGGTGTTGATAACTGGGCTTCGATGAAGAAACCGACCTTACCTGAGTACAATTCGCGCCAGGATCGTCCGGGAGGGAGGTATAGTTCTCTAGGTGGGGGTGGAGGCCCTGGAGCGTTGTCTAGGGCTGATGAGGTGGATAATTGGGCTTCTGTTAAGAAGCCATTTTCGACACCGATGCAACAGCCGAGGTCTTCTGGCTTTGGTTCGGGGTTCTCCAGGCCAGAGTCTGATCGGTGGACTCGTAATGAGCAGAGAATGGTTTCGGAGTCTCCTAGGAACGAGGGGGTAGAGGTGGTGAAAGTTAATAAACCCAATCCGTTTGGGGCAGCGAGGCCGAGGGAGGAGGTGCTGTCGGAGAAAGGGTTGGATTGGAAGAAGTTGGATTTGGAGATTGATGAGAAGAAGAAGGTGTCGGTTGGTGGTGGAAGTAGGCCGGGAAGTTCACATTCTAGTAGGCCTGATAGTCCACTTTCGAGTGTCACGGGAGTTGGTGAAACTGTGGTGAATCCGAAACCAAAGGTGAATCCTTTCGGTAATGCCAAGCCTAGGGAGGTTTTGCTTGAGGAGAAGGGCTTGGATTGGAAGAAAATTGATCTTGAGTTGGAGCACCGACGTGTTCAGAGGTGATAGTGCTTCTCTTACTCTGTGATTATAATTTAGTTTCCTTACTATTATGTTATCATAAAAAATATCTGATGCTATATGTCTTGTGTGTATCAATGCTCATTTTATTGTAGAAAGTGCACTTATTGCAACTGCCGGTCATGTATGAACTGCGTGTATAGCAACAATTTTAGATGATTGTATTAGGAAGTTTTGGCTTCTATATTTCAATTAGACATTGTAATGATGCATGTGCTGCTGTGGGGTAAGTACTAATATGAGTGGTTAATAATCAGCTGTCAATTGCCTTTTAGTTTACATTCATTTAGGATTATACTACAAATGAATATGTGGCGTGTTGAAGTGAGGCATTGCCACATGTTATTGTTAGCTTTAAAGTTTGACTCAAATAAAGAGGATTTTAATCTTAGAAAAGCTTTGCTTCCTCTCCATTTGTATCGACATGACGACATGTATCTTCATCACAAGCTTAATTTCTGATTTGTTATATGCAAAAGCTGGAAATAGCTTGCTTCTTTCTGTTTGTGTTGCAACACAGCTAGTTATGTTATGAGTATTGATGACTTTTAACCTCTGGTAGTAACTTAGCCCGTTTGGTTGATTAGTGAAGCATTCTTTAAAAAGAACTTGCTTCAAGATCAGGGAAGCTCTTTTGGCTAAAAATTGGGATTGAGAAACTATTTCATTTAGATTCTATGAACAAAAGGTTTCTTGGGTTTCATTCCATCCTCCTGAGTCTCTGACTCGAAGTTAATAATGCACAAGTGCGTTGTCTTTGATAGTACCTTATGCTGTATGTTATTGCCATTCGTTTTTGGCAGACATATAATGTTGTATATCTTGAAGAACTAAACTTGATTGTTCTTTGGTTTGAATACTCCTCTCATTTGGCTTGCTCGAAGCTATTGGGAAGATGCATGCATGATTAGAGTTTAAGCACAAAGTTGTTGAAAATCTCCTTATTCTTGGTTCACTTTTGTAAAATTGATGTGTAATTGAAGGGATGAAACAGCTCCTCTTTTGGAAGTGGCAATCATAGTACTTATTGAGGTTTAGGAAATTGTTATATGTTGTTAATTACAGCTGTAAGATGTTAATGGCATTGGTGAGATTCTTTGTCCTAAGAAATCCCTTCTCGTACGAGAATAGATAAGGGAAAGTTGCTGCCGATGAAGGATACTTTGGTGCTGCAGTAATTTGGGTATCTTAACAATATTAGGTTGTTTACTGATGTTCTTTAAGCAATTTTAGTGTGAATTTGGTGTAGTTCTGTTGGCAGATCTAATTAAAAATGGTCCCGTGGCCATGGTGAGACATTTTCCGTTCTGTATTTCATGGCCTGTGAAATTTGAGTTTCCTGGAGATACATGGTGGACATAGGGCCTAGAAAGGGGTCTTGGATAGTCTTAAAGCGGAATTATAGGTTCCAGATTGGGTTTGCTAATGCGTCAAAATATTGTTTGCTAATATTATCTGTTTCACGTGACAATTATTGAATTTTTAGCCTAGATAGCCAAATTGGTGATATCTTTCTTCCAAACACCTCAAGAACAATCCCCTGATTCAAAATATTGATTTACTGATGACAAAACGTGCAATTTGCTTCAGGCCTGAGACCGAGGAGGAAAAGAACTTGAAAGAAGAAATTGAACACTTGAAAAAGGAACTGCTTCAAAAATCCGCCGCCGACCAATCTAGTGTCAATGATCTTATACTTCAAAAGGAACGGGATCTGGGTCTCTTAATCAAGCAACTGGATGATAAAGTTCGTTATAGACCGAAAAACTTGGATAGACCAGGTTCTGGATCTGGCAGAGGACCTGGATCATTTGAGGAACCTAGAGGCGGCTATTCTGAGAGACCTCGGTCTCGTTCTGGCATATATGAGGATCCTAGACCATATGAAGATCCCAGACCTCCTTCCAGGCCTGGCTCTCGTGACAGGCCCGGTTCCAGGTCCGGTGCTTATGAAGAGCCTCGTGGTGGGGGTTTTTCTCAAAGATCTTCTTTCTCATCTGGAACGTATCAAGAACCTAGACCTGACTATAATGAGAGGCCTCGTTCTCGTGGAACTTTGAATTCATGGGGTGATGACAGAAGAGGGGGTCAAGGTGGTGGTGGAAGAGGATTTTTGGGCAGCAGAGACGTCGATAGGTAATTTATTTATTATTAATTGTTTTCCCTGTTTTAGGTTCGTTGAAATTGAAGTTTTAGATGGGAAATTATATGATGTGATCGGTGCTTGTGGTGGTTATTATGTGGCAGGTCGGCTTCGAGGTGGTGAATGGATTCTTGGAGTTGGCTTGTGGTTTTGTCTGTCATCTGACTGGTTAGACAACAATAATATATATGTTCTCTCACAATTTTGCTGTGAGCAAGTATTGAATGCTGGCATTATAAACTATTGGCAGAATAGTTACATCTTGGCAATCTGTAAAAATCCCCTTTCGGCCTGTTTCCTCGATGTAGGAATAGGATCGATTTTTTCTATATTTATCGTTAGTTGCTCTATTGCGACGCGAACACGGACTACTCCCCTTTTTTGTTGTCCTTGTCTCTCTCATTTTGATCCTTCTCTTGTTTCGACTTGCCAAGTTTTGTTGTTTATGTACTAATTGTTTGAGAAACTTGTTCTAATTGTATCCATTTGGGGTAACTTTCCTGGGAAGACAATGCATCAGATGATTAATTGCGTCTTCACTTCAGAGATGGCATGGCAATAAACATTCTTGCTTTGTTAATTGATTGTACTGCTCTACTTAGAAAATATTTGTCTTGTGAATTGCTAGAGTTGTACATAAATATTTAATTTAGTCAGAAAAGGCATTAATAATCCTCTTATGAAAAGTAAGCTACCCATTATCATGTGATGTCATGTCAGTTGTGCAGACAACTTTGTGGTGCATCAAAATTTAGCTGGAAAAGACACCTTTAATCGCTATTTGTTGCCCCAAAGCATCAACATTTACTATTTTACTCCTTTCTCTTTTATGCAGTTTTTACTAAAACTAGAGCTTTAAAAAAGTTAAAATGCAGTAGGAGCTAAAGTCTCTTTCTTTTTTTTGTTGGATATATAGTGTTAGAGTTTTGACTTTTTTTTTTTTTTTTAGAAGGTGAAATTGTATCGCATTGAGAAATTATGACAACTATAAATACTGGTGGTAATTCACTCTCTTAAAATGCTACTTTTGAGATTGACTGAATGAAAACGGTGAATCGAAATCTGTTTATAATTGATGAAAAATTATGAGTTAAACACAAAAAGGTAAAAAATATACTCTTTCATTCGGAACATAAAAAATATAACGGATATGTATTGAATCTCTTGAACTTGAATGATTGATTTCGATTTCATTTAAATGAATATGTCTTATTTGAAGTATATTTTCGGTGAAATTCTAACTCTAACGTACCGTCCATCCGTGTATTTAAAAAATGGTGCGAATCTCCCAAAAACCTTTTCTTAAAAAACGTCTTCACTATTTGTGCAGTACATAATGAAGACGTTTTTCTAAAAAACGTTTTACACTAGAATTACATTATACTTGGAATTCACACCATTTTTGCACTATATACGCGTGAACATTACACTATTATTAAAATTTCACCATGCTTATCTTCCTACACTTTAAAGTGCATTTAAAACCTTTTTTTTTTTTGTTGGTAGTATAAGTAAAATGAATTAATATATAACCATTATAACCAAGCTTTCAACGGTTAAGCAAATAATTTTCATTTTAATATTTTTCTTAGTTTTTGGTTTAATTCCTAAATATTAATATTTTATATGAGGTAGAAGTTTCTCTAAAAACTCCACAGTTGTATTGAGTGATTTTATGGGGGAAAAAAAAAATAGATATAAAAAATATATAACAATCCACTATAAAAAGTACTAATGAGGATCTAAGAAAATATTCCGATAACCAACAACATTTTGGGAAATTCTTGCATGTACCGGGTGTGGGCCTCGGTGCATGCACCCCCTATTTAAAGTACTAATTATTATTATTTTTTTTGAAGTACTATATTGGTTTAATTAGAGATTTAATATTTGAATTACTAATTATTATTATTTTTTTAGGCGATGATGAACAATTGTTGGTTCTGAGTAAAGACGAATGTGTGCAAGCCCCACAAGGGCGAGATCGAGATTGTCTTTGAGCACCCAATGAAGCCGGGCAACCAATCCGGTGGCTGGATGGCGAAGGAGTGCCACCTCGAGAAATCCTCAAACGAGAACCAAACCCTCAAGAAGTCCGTCTTGTCGCCCTTCATGAACACCACCTCGAAAATGTTCTCCATTTCCGAGGTCAAGAAGCACTCCACCGCCGACTCCACCTGGATCATTGTCCACAACCACGTCTATGACTGCATGCGCTTATTCAAGGACCACCCCGGTGGCGCCGACAGCATCCTCATCAACTCCGGCACCAATGCCACCGAGGAATTCGACTCCATACATTTGGACAAGGCCAAGAAAATGATTGAAGAGTACCGGATGTGGGAGCTGATCACCACTGGATACGCCTCCACGGACTCGTCCCCGAATAACTCAGTCCACGGCCCGTTGAGTAATCTCATTTTAGCCCCGATCAAGGAGATTTCTTCGGCGGGAACGACGAGCGTCGCTCTGGTGCCGAGGGAGAAAATCCCGTGTAAATTGCTGGAGAAAATCTCACTCTCGCATGATGTTAGACTCTTCCGATTTGCCCTCCCCAATGAGGATATGGTGCTAGGGTTACCCGTAGGGAAGCACATCTTCATCTGCCCCACCATTGATGAGAAGCTCTGCATACGTGCCTTACACGCTGTCGAGCACTGTCGGCCACTTCGACCTCGTCGTGAAAATCTACTTTAAAGGCCAACACCCCAAATTTTGCAACGGCGGACTAATGTCGCAGCACCTCGACTCCATGGAAGTCGGCCAATTCGTCAACGTGACGGGTCCGTTGGGGCACATCGAGTATGCCGAAAAAGGGAACTTCCTCGTCCACAGCAAACAGAAGTTTGCCAAGAAGCTGACGATGATCGCCGACGGGACTGGAATAACGCCGATCTATCAGGTGATGCAGGCGATCTTGAAGGATCCCGCGAGGATGAAACAAAGATGTATGTGGTGTATGCTAACAGGACGAAGGATGACATTTTGCTGCGGGAAGAGCTTGATTCTTGGGCAGAGAAGTTTTCAGCGAGGGTGAAGGTTTGGTAATTGGTACGTTGTGCAGGAGAGTGTGCATGAGGGGTGGAAGTATATCTTGGGGTTTGTGACGGAGAGTATTCTGAGAGAGCATATTCCGGCGGCGGCGGAGAGTGCATTGGCGTTGGCGGGTGGGCTGCCGCCGATGCTACAGTTTGCGGTGAACCCGAACTTGGAGAAGATGGGGTATAATGTTAATAAGGATTTATTGGTGTTTTGAAATGGGAATAAGTGATAATTGAGGGGGCCGGTTTGCAATTCGTGGTAGTTGTAAATAAAGTATATGTAATAATAAAATTGTAAGGTTTTCTTTCTTTTTTTTTTTTTTTTGCTTGCTGTCCTTGTATTTTTATGTAATGTGATATGTCCTAATCTGGTGAACATTTTGTTTATTTTTTTCTTTTCTTTGGGGAAATTTAGGATTTTTAGTTTTTCTCTTTTTAGTTCTCCTAATCTGCGTATTTATCGATATGGACTATGTTACACTTATATTGTAAAAAAATTGTATCCTAAAGTGATTCATGAAATGCAAGATTTTCTTGACATATATTTTCTTGCACTTTTTCAATTTTTATCAAGCTACTTTCAGCTTATTGATTTAAGCATCGAATAAACCTTTGATCCCTGAAGTATATTGAATAGCTCCTCGATATGTGGGAGGGGATACTTATTCTTGATCGTCATCCGATTCAACTCCCTATAATCGCCACACATTCTCAAAGTTCTATCCTTCTTCTTTACAAACAAAATCGGTGCACCGGAGAAGAACTCGGTCTAATGTACCCAATCTCCAACAACGCATCCAGTTGAGTCTTCAACTCGGCCGGAGCCATGTGATATGGAGTCTTGGAATATGGCTCTGCATTAGGGTACAAGTCGATCACAAATTCAATTTCTCTATCCGGTGGTAAAGAATCCAACTTCTCGGGAAATACCTCGGGAAAATCCTTCACTACCTCTGTTTCTTCCAACTTTATCTGATCTTTAAGCCTGTTAAGAATATACGCAATAAATCCTGTAGCCCCGTCCGGACAATTTTCTGAGCTTCTGAAAAAGAAAGTAAAGGCACAGTCTTCGAACTCCAACCCACAGTAACCTCTGAACCCAACTGAACTCTCATTGCCCGACAATCAATAGTAGCACGGTGTCTCTATAACCAATCCATACCCAGAATAGATCCATAGCGAGTCATTGGCATCTCAATGAAATCTGTCAGAAAAACTTGACCCTCGATACTCACCGGAACCTCTCTGAACACCCGATCAGTTTCTATGCTACTACCAAAAGGAGAACTAACCACATAGCATGCAGAAGAACAAAAAACACGTAAAGACAAAGTAATAGCAATAGCACTCGAAAAAAGGGAGTGTGTAGCTCCCGGATCAAACAATGTATGTATGTTCGTGCCATGTATGCATATTGTACCTTCAACTAGTGTAGTGGGATCCACCTCGGCATTTTGTTCCTCGCCATCCAAAGCGTAAGTCCGAGCTCGAATACGTGGCCTCTGACCCTCGGCCGGCTAACCTCGACGATTTGGACAGTTATCCACCATATGCTCAGCACTCCCGTAAATCAAACATAAACCCAATCGCCTTCTACAATTATCATAAACATGCGTAGTTTGCCCACAAAAGCTACATTTGGGTTTTTCGAGAGGTGGTGGCAAGGAAGGTACTAATGGTGGAGCTTTCTGAACTGGTCCTGCGGATCGGATCGAGACTTCTTCCTTGGTCCTTTAGTAGGTGGTGGAGCGGTATAGGAGATAGGCCTCTTGCCAGAGCTAGAACCTGAACTCGAACCTGAAGCTTGTCCAGACCGGTAAGTGGATCTCTTAGCATTTACTGCATCCTCAACCTTTAAAGCCTTTGAAGTAGCTTTTAACCATGTACTCGTGTTAACCGCTTCAATAGCTGCCTGGATGTCTGGTCAAAGTCCTTGAACAAACTGCATTGCCTTGTGAAAATCATCACTCGCTACATTAGGTGCATAGCGAGATAACCTCTCAAACTCGGCGATGAACTCGGAAACAGACCTCCCTCCTTACTTCAGCTCAGTGAACTCCTTCAATCTGCGGGTGCGGGAAGATGGAGGAATAAATTTATTCTTGAAATACCGGACAAATACCTCCCAAGTTACCTCCTCACCGGCGGCATCTAAGATTATCTTTGTACTCTCCCACCAGGAATAAGCCTCATCCTGAATTAAAGAAATGGTACACCGGCCTTCTCTTGGATCATCAAGAATTCTTACGCAAAACGCACTTAGCACCACATCATCCAACTCCACAACTTCACAATATATACATGAATTTCAAGTCTCAAGTTCCCACTCATGCTTCCAACTACTCATATACAAGATATTACCCACAAATTCCTAAACTCTACTACAATCAAGGATTCAAGAATTCATCATATAACCCATATATACCTCAAAGAAAAGAAAGAAGAATAGAGATGGAGTTATGTAGATGAGTGAGCTTCAAAGTTTGCTATTTTGCCAGAAAATAAGCTTGAAATGATGAAATCTGTCCTTCCTTCTTAAAGCTTTGGATCGTGAGAAATGGAAGCAAAGAGAAGGTGTGTTTATGTATGTTTGTATGAAAATGAAGAGATGCATTACGTGATTCATCCATTTAAAAGGAAGAATGACCATAAATTGCGATTAAGTCCCTCAACTTAGTAAGTTCATGCAATTAGCTTCTAAACTCATGGATTGATGTCAATTAAGTCCAATAAAATACTCATGCAATGGAGTCCTCAAGTTACATCAATTAAGAACAATTAATCAAATAGGTATGTTCGACAATTAACTCAAGTATCAATCGAATACAATTCACGCAATAATTCACAAATTGATAATATTTTCATATAATTAATGAAAGAAAGAATTATATAAATCCTAACTCTCGAAGACTCACACCCATGGCGCTCGTACCTGAATGGCCGAAAACTGGGACGTTACAGTACATCGGTGGGATGTCCATCCGGCAAAAGATGATTGCATATTTATCGATAGAGTGCTCAAAGTTATCCCAAATTATGTTTGGCTGGTGGCATGCTACATGTACCGAAATTGTCCCGTCAATTCTTAAGTCAAAGACTAGCTAGCCACTTGAGGTGACCTTCCTGGTACCAGCTCCTATCAGAATTCTTAAATCTAATATTGTCAATTGCCGGGAAATTCTTGTATGAGCAGGGTGTAGGGCACTATTCCCTACACCCGCCTCTAATATACAATAATTTTTTTATTTATTTATTATGTATTAGAGGCGGGTGTAGGGAATAGTGCCCTACACCCGGCTCATACAAGAATTTCCCTCAATTGCCTTATAGTCAAATAAATTGTTAGCTAGAAATTAAATTTTTTTTTTTAAATTGTAAAATGTGATCAACAATTAGATTCTACATTAGATACTCAACTTAATTTGATTACGTAAGCTTTGAATAATCAACTTATCCTAATTGCGTGACTTAGTTGAGTTATACATTATGATGCACGGACACGGATACGGACACGGACACGGACACGACACGACCCGGATATGGTGATACGAATTTTTTCTTGAATTTTTCACGTGAGGAGTGTCAGACACGGTGTACGGCACGAGTGTCCGACACGACACGACACTGCAACATAATATTTTTAGAAGTGTCCGTGCATCATAGGACTTATACAAAATACCACCATACTTGAAAATTGACCCCCCAAAAAAAGAAAGAAAGAAGAAAACTACAACTGCATAAGTTCAAAATTTACGTAAGCAGTATTTGCTGCACAATATGTTAAAAGTTTAATTCAAATATAAAATTCTTTTTATTGATCGATGAGACCGTAAAATTTTAATAAAACCCCTTTTTTATATATAAATAAATCAAAACCCGAATCAAAGTACAAAGAGCCATAATCCGAAGGTCGGACAAAGACGATAAGTAGAAATATCTACAAAAGGCAAAATAAGACAAAGCAAATATAGGGCTATATGACAAGGCGCGCTGATAGTGCAACTCTTGATCGCAACCATGTAGATAGTATCCTAAAAATCCGTATATTTCTCCACTTCATAGATAGAAACACCTTGCAAATCCTTGTGTTATATCCAGTTAATGTGGCCTGAGTTTCTAAATGAATCAAATCATTAAAATATAAAACTCCTTTACATAATAGAAATTATCATACTCATGAGACTCGAATAGGTACGTCCACTAATGTTAGTTTAAATAACAATTATATAATTTTATGCTTGTTATTTTTCATGCAAATAATTAATAACCCTTTATTTAATGCGTTATTAATGTTAACTAAAATAATTTTCTATTTTCATTTACATTATATTATAGAAATGCGACAGAGATACGACATGCATGAGGTATGTAATATGCCTAGGAATATAATCATCATAAAATGACAAGGCGTGCTTAAGATGGCTTATCGATGTCTCTATATATTTCATATAATTAAATTGTTGATACGACAAATCACATATATATATTATGAATTCCAATTAAATGCAATTATTCAACTAACATATATAATGTTTGGCATATGCACCTACCTGGGCCTTCCTGCATTTAGTTTCTTCGTTTCCATATGCTTTTATTTTTAATAAATATATATTTTTCAATTTTATAATTATAATTTTTGTATATAATTGTAATCCATAGTCTTTCATTCATATGACACAATGTTTATGTGAAAATTTAACTCTTATCATGGTATAATTATGTCGTCTCATGTTTATAACTACATGTATGTATTTCCTCATAGTACATAACTACATATTTTCTCGAATTCTTTTTGTGTAAATAATTATTTTCTTTATTTTACTATAATTTTTTTTTCTAATCGATATAAGTGAAAGATAGATAGTTATAATAGTTTTTGAAAAGGGCTCTTTAAGCGTAATTTTTTTTATAAATTGATATACAAATAGTTTAATTAAATAACCTATAAAACTTTTTAGTAGTGACAAGGTTATCTATAGAACAATTTGAGCAAATTACATTTTTGGTCCCATAAGATTGGACCATTTATAATTTTGGTCCCAATGTTTCAAAAAGTGACAATTTTGGGCCCATTTGATTCAATTTTTGACATTTTTGGTCCCAACCGTTAAACTTTGGACGGAAACCGTTAAATGCAGGTTAAAGGTCAAATAAAACCATTGATAAAAAAAGACAAATGGTACATTGGTGTCCAAGTGGTTGGGAACCTTTTTTTCCTTCCTGAGGTGTTTAATAAACAAATATATATTATAGGTTACAAAAATTGTATAACCTGGGTAGTGAACCCAGGACCTCAAGAATAAATAAGAGGTTCCCAACCACTTGGACACCAATGTACCTTTGTCTTTTTTTGTCAATAGTTTTATTTGAGCTTCAACCGCCAGGCACATTTAACGGTTTCCGTCCAAAATTTAATGGTTGGGACCAAAATTGTCACTTTTTGAAGCAATGAAACCAAAATTGCAAATGGCCAAATCCTATGGGACCGAAAATGTAATTTTCTCATTTTTGTAACCTATAATATATATTTGTTTATTATATGTAATATATATTTTATATTAGTAATATAAAATATATATATATATATATATATATATAACTCCGCCTCGGTTAGGCCAGCCAGCAGCTAAGCCCCAGGGAAAGGTCAGCTGAACGAAGCCAGCTAAGGAATAAGAGCTGGGGAAGAGCAGGAGAGCAAAATGGACCCTCTGAAAGGGAAAAAAGTAACGTAAGGAGTTTCAGCTTCTCTCTGGGGACTGGGCTTTTTCTTGAACCGGCTTGAAGCGAAGTATATAATATATATATATACTTAAAAAATATTTTAACATATTAATATATTATATTTTTATTTTAACATAATAATATATTATATTATATTATTATTAAAATTAATTTACATTTTAACATATTATTGTACACGTTAATATATATATATATATATATTACTGTATATAATATATAATATATATATATAAAATATATTTATATATAATATTATATATTTACGTGTGTATATTATATATAAATATATAATATTTGATACATATAATATATAAATATTATGTTTTATATTAAATAATATTGTTGCTTAAAAATTATTTTAACATAATAATATATTATATTTTAATTTTAATATATATTATATTTATTTAACATAATAATAAATTTATATTATATTATTATCAAAATTAATTTATATTTTAATATCATAATTATTTGTAAAAAATTGTGTAACCTGGGTGTTGAACCAAGACCTCAAGAATGAAAAAAAGGTTCCCTACCACTTGGACACCGATGTACCCTTTGTCTTTCCTTATCAATGCTTTTATTTGATCTTTAACGGTTTCCGTCCAAAATTTTACGGTTGGGACAAAAAATGCCACAAATTGAATTCAGTGGGACCAAAATTATCACTTTTTGAAACAGTGGGACCAAAATTGTAAATGACCCAATCATATGGGACAAAAAATGTAATTTGCTCATAGAACAATAAATTAGATGTATAATAATATCTTATTATAAAAAGAAGAAAACAATTTAAATGGAACACTTTAAGATCAAGGACACCACTTATAATGGGGTGTGTTTAATTCGTTTTAGTGGTTAAGTCAAACAATTTTTGTCAAATCATATCATAACTTTACGTTACAACAATTTAATTATATCCATTTTCAAATCTAGTTAAGTGTTCAGTTAGAATCTCCCTTCTTTAATTAATCTCACATTTCATTTATTTGTGTTCGAATCCGATCACTAAATTATAAAATTATTTTCATTTAATGATGACAGTCGTATTCTCAGATATTCAAATTGTAAGTTTCTCTCTATCAATAGCAGATGCATCTTCGATATTAGAATACGAGACATTTGATTAATATAATATAATCTCGAACCGTTAAATTAAATCACTCGATCTCATATGATTAGAATCTTGAACGTATAATATATTAAATAAATAATAAAAAGAAAAGTAATCCAAGTAGGACCAAGAAAATCATGTAAAAGCATTCCTATTGGCTGTTGTGGCTTCCAAGAGTCACCCACTGGTTGGATTTCCGGCGGGCCAAAACTACAAATTAATATCTTTCACAAATTTTAATTTTATTACATTTTGGTGTCGTCAAAGTACTGTTCTTCGCAGCTCAACGGCCTTGACCCCAACACTTCTATTTTCTTATATATTATTACCCCTAATTATTTATATTTTTGACATTTTCTATCACTTAGAAAATTATATTGGTTCACGTAGGGATCCATCAATTCAAACCAATTGTGTGATCACCATGTTCCCCCACCTGCATTTTGCACTGGCATTTCTTTGTTATTTTATGGGTTAATTAATTATTTATAATGCCCGACGACGAACAAATTTGTTTTTTTAGGGCTGAGTCGATCTGATTTTATAACTTTAATTTCATGAGAAAATTCATCTGGATTGCAGTATAATTTATCGAGTTTATAAGTTATGGGTCGACCGTGGTATTTATGTGTATTAGGGTTTCCTCAAATATATATCTTGAAGTTATTTTCTTGGACTTAGGACATTTAGCATGGTCAAATCATTAATTTCAAGTTGGGGAAATAGATTAATTTCCACTCGGCCAAAAGTAATTCCAAGACTAGAAGTAACAAACAAATGATGCCCTATAAAGCACGGACACTCCAAAATTTACCCCCGTGCAGTGTCGGACATGGACACGGCTCCGACACGTGTCCGACACGCCAAAATGTGTCCAAAAATTAAAAAAAAAATTCCGACACGCCGGGGACACGGCTAGGACACGTGTCCGACACGGCTCGGACACTCCGACACGAAAAATTCAATAAAAAATTAATTTTTAATTTATTTTTCCTAAAAATTTAAGGATATAATTTTTTTTTAAAAAAAGAATTATATAAATGTGCCAAAAGATGTATAATATTAATTTAAATTTAATTTTTTTATAATATCATTATATAAAAAATGTATTAGTATTATTTTAATGATTTAAAATGTTGAATTGGAAAATGGCGTATGTTATTTAAATTTGTAATATTGAATATTTTATGAATATTTTATTTTATATAAATTAACATATATATATATATATATTTTATTTATTTATATATAATTTAGCCGTGTCGTGTGCTAAAATTTTAAAAAAACCCGTGTCGCCGTGTCCATGTCGTGTTGTGTCCGTGTCTGTGCATCATAGATGATGCCCTAAGCAAATATATTGACCTAATTATATTTATTAGTGCTTTCATAATAATCTTCAAAACCTTCAAAGATGCATGCAAAACCGTACACTTCATTTTCAAGCTTACTTTATAGGTAATTTTAAATATTTCGTACGGTTTATCAATTAAATTACTTGGCAATATTTTTATTAATTTTATTAAAAGTGTACAATTAATTAAATCGAATTGTATATGATGTTAATGTTGGTTGTTAGGTGCGGGATCAGAATAATAAATTGGTACTCTTTTATTTATTATTTATATTTCCAAACCACTCGGAATATATGCCTCCTAAAACCTTGGGTTTTTGTTTTTAAGAAATTAATAATAAATTTTATTTTTTGTTTTATCTTATTGTCGTATAGAAAAAGTAAGCGCATTGATGTGTGATGTCTCTCTTTTTCTTTTCTTTTTTTTTTTTTTAAAGAGTGATGTCTCTCTCTCCCACAGCGGTGGGTGATAATATTATCTGCCATAAACCTTAGTTGCATCTTTAATTCTTTTATTAATTATGTGCATGACTTTGCTAGCTAGGTGCATAACATTTGTTTTTTTTTTTTTTTGGGTCCAAGGTGCATAACATTTGTGAATAATTAAAGAATTGCGGACATAAGCAACCTACAAGCATCTTAAATTAAATAAATTCAAATTTAAATTAACTCTAATGTGAAAGGTAATGATACACATACAATTTTAAAAATATTATTGTATTGTGTGGACACTTCTTACATGGAGAATTTAAGGAAAACACTATATTTTCATATTTGTATCGTCTTGTGTCTATATCATCGTATTCGTATTCTAATTCATAGGTATATAACAGTTGAGAGGTGATACACTTAGCTTTATTGTACTTATTTTTGTAAGTTTCTTTTAATTATGTTCTTAAATTCCGGGCACTCTTAGCTTTTTAGACTTAGTGTACTTCGTCTTTTAACCTCTGAAGTAGTGTTATTGTTCCCCTAAACTTTATAAAATACAACACTCACCCCCTTTTAAACCGACAGAATCTTTTAAGAATATTTCGTTTAAGTTGAACTTTGATGGTCGATTTCTCCTCCATCATATTACCCAAGAGTTAAGATTATCCTCACAGTGTTCCTCTCTCCAAGAGGAACAAAGTCTATACCCTATTCGACCATATTGGCGTCGACAACATGGGAATTTGCCTACAAAATTTTGCCGGCTCCTACAACAAGATATACTTTTAATAGTGAAATTTTGGCTACATATCCTACAAATAATGGTTTCAATAATAATTTGTACCTCTATAATTAATAACGTCCACTAGTATTATATTATTTTTTCAAAATATAATTAGAATTTTGATTGACATTACTTTTGGTGAAAACAAGATCCGAAGTTGTGAACATAGCAAGAAGATTAATTGAGAGCAGACATGGACATGGACCGACTTTAAAGGTATGCCTATTAGTCTTTTCCTTGATTGGGACTTATTCTTTCAAATATCTCCCCACTCCCAACTTGAATGTGAAAAGCATGCATGCCTATTAGT
This sequence comes from Lantana camara, assembly GCA_037501455.1. Taxonomy (NCBI): domain Eukaryota; kingdom Viridiplantae; phylum Streptophyta; class Magnoliopsida; order Lamiales; family Verbenaceae; genus Lantana; species Lantana camara. The sequence goes on from CM074860.1 coordinate 16,340,670, forward strand.
CTTTTCATTATCTAAAAATATCTTACATTTCTAATAATCGGAAAATATTTCAGTCAAATTGGTATAACAATATTATATAATTGTCGAGCAAATAAAAAAATTCGGACCGAATCGTGTTTGGTAGAATTTTGCCTCAATGTTACATGATCATGTGTATACAACATTGAATAAAATAAATTTCATAATTTCGATGGAAAAATATCCTTAAAGTCGAAGGAAATAATGAATTTGGCTAGAGTGTTATTTAAGTTGGGATAACTATTTGTAATATTATGAACTATAACGGTTTTTTAAGTTTGTAATGCGAATTATAAAATATCTAAATTTGCAACGGTAACTATTATTTTTTAACAAGCTGCAGCCTGATTTCGCTCATGATAAGTACACAAAATTTCTTTCACATGTCACACAATAAGTGGAATTAAGTTGTCGTTTGTTACAAAACAATAGGTAGGAATAATTATGTTATTATGAATCAAGTTGCAAACTTAAAAAATATTTATGTTATTATGAATTTTTAATTCCTTACATGCTTTTAGATGGAGAATAATTCTTCAATTGAAAGAATAGGGTAGTTGGGCCTTAGAATTTTAATGGTTTCAACCTAATCCGTCATTTCAGCCATGTAGTTTAGCCCATTCCAATTTCGGCCAAGTAGTTTAGCCCATTACAATTTTATGTGAAATAAGGGCAAATTAAACCCAAGTAAATTTAATCTTAGGGTCAAAAAGTAAAAACTTACATAGTTACATTGCACTTCCGCCTCGCAAAGCAGAGAGAATTTCTGAGAAAGGTTGGCAATGGCGAACACCTCACGAGCACCGCTTGGACGAACATTCTGGGTAGATTTTCGTTCTTCATTTGTGGTTCGATCTCTATTGCTCAATGAAGATTACTACACAATTGTGTAGAGTGAAAGTGTATTTAGAGTGCTTGATTCTTATTTGATGTATTTGATTCTTATTCTGTATAAACTGTATTTGTAATACATTTTTCTTAGTTAACCTTTATAATTGCATAATAGTAAGCCTGGAGGATTGAATGTTAATGTGTGGTATTTGTTTCCACTAAACTGATGTTTCTGTATTATCAAGCTTCTCCACCATCGAAAAGTAACCCTGTTTCAGTCCCAAAGGAGGAGAGCAATGGGTTTATATATGCTAAAATTCATGGTGGCTTTAAGAAGACAAGGGCCTCGGAATTATCACTTTTCCGTTATAAACCGAGCCTTTGGCCTTTTCCAATCAATGGTTATCTTCAGGCAACCCACCCTAGTGGTGAAACTAGGGAACTATAGGGACGTGAAACTAGAGAAATATATGCTTCAGTTTTACCATTCAATGGAAATGGTGTTTTTACAGTTGTCAAGCATAATTTTCCTGGAGTATCAATTACTGGAGTTGCAGCAACCAACAGTACTTGAGATGATTCAACATGTGATGCCTTTTCTTTGAGTTAAAGTGTAATCACCATTGACATTTGATTCTTACTGTAATCCAGTTGGACATTTGATTCTTATTGTAATCCTTTTGATTCTTATATTACTGTAATCCATTTTCTTTGATTCGCTTTGACATTGAGAATTCGCTTTGACATTGAAATAGATGATTCAATATGTGATTCTTACTGTGATCCAACTAATTCTTATATTACTGTAATCCATTTTCTTTGATTCGCTTTGACATTGAAATTGATGATTCAACTTGAGATTCTTACTGTGATCCAATTAATTCTTATAATACTGTAATCCATACATGTGATGCTTAGACATTGAGGCCTTTTCTTGGAATTAAAAGTGTATTCTTACTGTAATCCAGTTGATTCTGATATTACTGTAATCCATTTTCTTTGATTCGCTTTGATATTGAGAATTCAGAATTCGCTTTGACATTGAAATTATATACACTTAAGCTCGCAATGAACGACAATCAGTAGCACTTACTGGATCATGAAAACCAACCCGCTGCACCGCTGCCCCAGCCCGCTGTGCAGCGGAGGCAACGGCTTCCTCAGATTTGTCGAGTGGTTGATTGTAACTTGGATGTAAGCAATGAGATAAATTTTCTAAGGCGTGCCAGAGAGTGTAGGCAGCACGCAGAATTCGCCTCCGTTCTATTGGATGACATTAAGCAGCGAGTGTGTCAAAATCATAAATGGCCTATTCTTATTTGTCAATTCCTTTCATTATCTGTCAATTCTATTTAGTCAATTTGAACTATGATGGTCGATTTCTCTTCCATCATACTACCCAAGAGTTAAGATTATCATCACAGTGTTCCTCTCTCCAAGGGGAACAAAGTCTATACCCTATTAGACCATATTGGCGTCGACAGCATGGGAATTTGCCTACAAAATTTTGTCGGCTCCTACAACGAGATATACTTTTAATAGTGAGATTTTTGCTACATATCCTACAAATAATGGTTTCAATAATAATTTGTACCTCTATAATTAATAACGTCCACTAGTATTATATTATTTTTTCAAAATATAATTAGAATTTTGATTGACATTACTTTTGGTGAAAACAAGATCCGAAGTTGTGAACATTGCAAGAAGATTAATTGAGAGCAGACATGGACATGGGCCGACTTTAAAGGTATGCCTATTAGTCTTTTCCTCGATTGGGACTTATTCTTTCAAATATTTCCCCACTCCCAACTTGAATGTGAAAAGTATGCATGCCTATTAGTCTTTTCATTATCTAAAAATATCTTACATTTCTAATAGTCGGAATATATTTCGGTCAAATCGGTATAACAATATTATATAATTGTTGAGTAAATAATAAAATTCGGATTGAATCGTGTTTGGTAGAATTTTGCCTCATCATTACATGATCATGTATATACAGCATTGAATAAAATAAATTTCATAACTTAGATGAAAAAATATCCTTAAAGTCGATGGAAATAATGAATTTGGCTCAAGTGTTATTTAAGTTGGGATAACTATTTGTAATATTATGAACTATAACAGTTTTTTAAGTTTGAAATCCGAATTATAAAATATCTAAATTTGCAACTGTAACTATTATTTTTTAACAAGTTGCAACCTGATTCCGCTCCTGATAGTACACAAAATTTCTTTCACATGTCACTTGATAAGTGGAATTAAGTTGCCGTTTGTTACAAAACAATAGGTAGGAAAAAATATGTTATTATGAATCAAGTTGCAAACTTAAAAAATATTTATGTTATTATGAATTTTTAATTCTTTACATGCTTTTAGATGGAGAATAATTCTTCAATTGAAAGAATAGGGTAGTTGGGCCTTAGAATTTTAATGGTTTCAACCTAATCCGCCATTTTGACCCAGTAGTTTAGCCCATTACAATTTTATGTGAAATAAGGGTAAATTAAACCCAGTAAATTTAACCTTAGGGTCAAAAAGTAAAGACTTACATAGTTACATTGCACTTCCGCCTCGCAAAGCAGAGAGAATTTATGAGAAAGGTCGGCGACGGCGAACACCTCACGAACACCGCTCGGACGAACATTCTAGGTAGATTTTCGTTCTTCATTTGTGGTTCAATCTCCATTTCTCAATGAAGATTACTACACAATTGTGTAGAGTGAAAGTGTATTTAGAGTGCTTGATTCTTATTTGATGTATTTGATTCTTGTTCTTAGAACTGTATTTGTAATACATTTTTCTTGGTTAACCTTCATACTTGCATAATAGTAAGCCTGTGAAGATTATTTTTGGCTGGAGGATTGAATGTTAATGTGTGGTATTTGTTTCCACTTAACTGATGTTTCTGTATTATCATGCTTCTCCACCATAGAAAATTAACCCTGTTTCAATCCCCAAGGAGGAGAGCAATGGGTTCACATATGCTAAAATTCATGGTGGCTTTGAGAAGATAAGGGCCTCGGTATTCTTCTGTTACAAACCGAGCCTTTAGCCTTTTCCACTCAATGGTTATCTTTAGGCAACCCACCCCAGTGGTGAAACTAGAGAAATATATGCTTCAGTTTTACCGTTCAATTGAAATGGTGTTTTTACAGTTGTCAAGCATAATTTTCCTGGAGTGTCAATTATTGGAGGTGCAGCAACTTGCAGTACTTGAGATGATTCAACATGTGATGCCTTTTCTTTGAGTTAAAGTGTAATCACCTTTGACATTTGATTCTTACTGCAATCCAGTTGGACATTTGATTCTTACTGTAATCCATTTGATTCTTATATTACTGTAATCCATTTTCTTTTATTCGCTTTGACATTGAGAATTTGCTTTGACATTGAAATAGATGATTTAACATGTAATTCTTACTGTGATCCAATTAATTCTTATATTACTGTAATCCATTTTCTTTGATTCACTTTGTCATTGAAATAGATGATTCAACATATGATGCTTTGACATTGAGGCCTTTTCTTCGAGTTAAAGTGTATTCTTACTGTAATCCAGTTGATTCTGATATTACTGTAATCCATTTTCTTTGATTCGCTTTGATATTGAGAATTCAGAATTCGCTTTGACATTGAAATTGCATACACTTAAGCTCGCAATAGACGACAATCAGCAGCACTTACTGGATCATGAAAACCAACCCGCTGCATCGCTGCCCCAGCCCACTGTCCAACCCGCTGTGCCGCTGAGGCAACGACTTCCTCTAATTTGTCGCGTGGTTGATTGTAACTTGGATTTGAGCAACGAGATAAATTTTCTAAGGCGTACTAGAGAGTGTAGGCAGCACGCAGGATCCGCCTCCGTTCTAGTGGACGACATTGAGCAGCGAGTGTGCCAAAATCATAAATGGTCTATTCTTATTTGTCAATTTCTTTCATTATCTGTCAATTCTATTTAGTCAATTTGAACTTGATGGTCGATTTCTCCTCTATCATACTACCCAAGAGTTAAGATTATCATCATAGTGTTCCTCTCTCCAAGGGGAACAAAGTCTGTACCCTATTCGACCATATTAGTGTCGACAGCATGGGAATTTGCCTACAAAATTTTGCCGGCTCCTACAACGAGATATACTTTTAATAGTGAAATTTTTGCTACATATCCTACAAATAATAGTTTCAATAATAATTTGTACCTCTATAATTAATAACGTCCACTAGTATTATATTATTTTTTCAAAATATAATTAGAATTTTGATTGACATTACTTTTGGTGAAAACAAGATCCGAAGTTGTGAACATAGCAAGAAGATTAATTGAGAGCAGACATGGACATGGACCGACTTTAAAGGTATGCCTATTAGTCTTTTCCTTGATTGGGACTTATTCTTTCAAATATCTCCCCACTCCCAACTTGAATGTGAAAAGCATGCATGCCTATTAGTCTTTTCATTATCTAAAAATATCTTACATTTCTAATAATCGGAACATATTTCGGTCAAATCGGTATAACAATATTATATAATTGTCAAGTAAATAATAAAATTCGGACTGAACGTGTTTGGTAGAATTTTGCCTCAACGTTATATGATCATGTATATACAACATTGAATAAAATAAATTTCACAACTTAGATGAAAAAATATCCTTAAAGTCGATGGAAATAATGAATTTGGCTCAAGTTTTATTTAATTTGGGATAACTATTTGTAATATTATGAACTATAACAGTTTTTTATTCTTTCACATGTCACACGATAAGTGGAATTAAGTTGTCGTTTGTTACAAAATAATAGGTAGGAATAATTATGTTATTATGAATCAAGTTGCAAACTTAAAAAATACTTTTGTTATTATGAATTTTTAATTCTTTAAATGCTTTTAGATGAAGAATAATTCTTCAATTGAAAGAATAGGGTAGTTTAATGGTTTCAACCTAATCCGTCATTTCGACCCAGTAGTTTAGCCCACTACAATTTTATGTGAAATAAGGGTAAATTAAACCCTAGTAAATTTAACCTTAGGGTCAAAAAGTAAAGGCTTACATAGTTACATTGCACTTCTGCCTCGCAAAGCAGAGAGAATTTCTGGGAAAGTTCGGCAATGGCGAACACCTCACGAACACCGCTCGGACGAACATTCTAGGTAGATTTTCGTTCTTCATTTGTGGTTCGATCTCCATTGCTCAATGAAGATTACTACACAATTGTGTAGAGTGAAAGTGTATTTAGAGTGCTTGATTCTGATTTATTGTATTTGATTCTTGTTCTGTATAAACTGTATTTGTAATACATTTTCCTTGGTTAACCTTCATACTTGCATAATAGTAAGCCTGTGAAGATTATTTTTGGCTAGAGGATTGAATGTTAATGTGTGGTATTTTTTTCCACTAAACTGGTGTTTCTGTATTATCATACTTCTCCACCATCGAAAATTAACCCTGTTTCAGTCCCCAAGGAGGAGAGCAATGGGTTCACATATGCTAAAATTTATGGTGGCTTTGAGAAGATAAGGGCCTCAGTATTCTTCTGTTATAAACTGAGCCTTTAGCCTTTTCCACTCAATGGTTATCTTTAGGCAACCCACCCTAGTGGTGAAACTAGAGAAATATTTGCTTTAGTTTTACCGTTCAATTGAAATGGTGTTTTTACAGTTGTCAAGCATAATTTTCCTGGAGTATCAATTATTAGAGTTGCAGCAACCTGCAGTACTTGAGATGATTCAACATGTGATGCCTTTTCTTTGAGTTAAAGTGTAATCACCTTTGATATTTGATTCTTACTGCAATCAAGTTGGACATTTGATTCTTATTGTAATCCATTTGATTCTTATATTACTGTAATCCATTTTCTTTGATTCGCTTTGACATTGAGAATTCGCTTTTCAACATGTGATTCTTACTGCAATCCAATTAATTCTTATATTACTGTAATTCATTTTCTTTGATTCGCTTTGACATTGAAATAAATGATTCAACATGTGATTCTTACTGTGATCCAATTAATTCTCATATTACTGAAATCCATACATGTGATGCTTTGAGTTAAAAGTGTATTCTTACTGTAATCCAGTTTATTTTTATATTACTGTAATCCATTTTCTTTGATTCGCGTTGATATTGAGAATTGAGAATTCGCTTTGACCTTGAAATTGTATACACTTAACTCGCAATGGACGATAATCAGCAGCACTAACTGGATCATGAAAACCAACCCGCTGCCCCAGCCCATTGTCCAACCCGTTGCGCCGCTGCCCCAGCCCGCTGTGCAGCAGAGGCAACGACTTCCTCTGATTTGTCTAGTGGTTGATTGTAACTTGGATGTGAGCAACGGGATAAATTTTCTAAGGAGTGCCAGAGAGTGTATGCAGCACGCAGGATCCGTCTTCGTTCTAGTGGACGGCATTGAGCAACGAGTGTATCAAAATCATAAATGGTCTATTCTTATTTGTCAATTCCTTTCCTTATCCGTCAATTCTATTTTGTCAATTCCTTTTATTACCTGTCAAATCTTATTAACTGTAACTGTTTTTTAATTCTTATTAAGTGTTTCAGGTTTCATGCTATTCTTATCAACCGTTTATTATGGGTGTGTTTCAGTTTTCATCCTATTACCATATTTCAAGGGTCAAGACGAAGCTGTCGCGTGGGTTTGAAAAATGACCGAAGGAGAAAACGGACACGGAGGAACGAACAGCCTCCAGCTGAAGAGCAGGGAGTTCAGCCTCCAGCCGAAGAGCATGCGCTTCAGCATATTGCTGAAGCACTGGGGCTCGCACAGCAGGAGCGCGAAATGCTAGATATCTTTGGGGTGGCTCTGCGGCAGCAACAGGAACTTGAAAACAAGATGCAATAACTTGGAGCAGAATTATCTCGTCCTTCAACTCCCAAACATGTAAGGACATTTCCTCCAAATGTACCGGAGACTACTCTTCCTCTTCAGCATTAAGTTGAAGAACTGCAGATCTTTGGCGTGGTAGTGCCTGAGGATCAGAAATTTCAAAAGATGATGTAAGATTCTGAGGAACTTCAAAAGATGATGCAAGGATATAGAGCAAAAGAAGTGCAGCAGGGGCATGAAGTGCAGTGGGTTCTGCCTGAGGAGCAGGAACATCAAAACGTGATGCAAGAATTTAGAGCAGAAACATCTCATCCTTCATCTGCCAAATGCAGTACTCCTCCGAATGTAACAGAGACTCTTGCAGATGAGGAGGTTGATCCACAGTATAAGAACTAAACACAGTTATTTTGTTTACCCCAAAATACAGTTCTTATCTAGTCTCCCACAAAACGTAACTTAACACAGTTATTTTGTTTACCCAAAAATACAGTTCTTATCTAGTCTCCCAAAAACATAGATTTGTTATCTAGTTTGTTATTTTGTTTAACCCAAAGATTTAGCAGTTGTTATATTGTCTCTCACATCATGTTGTTCTTCTTATCACACCCTGCATCATAAACAGGTTTCAGAGTGAGAGGTTCTTCTTGTCACACCCTACATCATAAACAGGTTTCAGAGTGAGAGTTCTGTCTTGTCGGTTCTTGAAAAAATGAGAGGAAAAGAAAAAAAATCACAAAAATAGTTTGAGAGTTCATAGGAGTTTGAGAGTTCGTCTTTGTGAAACCGAGAGAAAAAGAGAGAGAGTTTGAGAGTTCATTGTATTAATTCTCAAAAAAAAAAAAATTCACAGAAATATTCAAGATTCTGAGGAGAATTATACCTTGAAGGGGAGAATACTAGTTCCACACAATGGATGAGAGTTCGTCTTTGTGAAACCAAGAGAAAAAGAAATTCATAGATGTATTAATTCTAAAAAAAATTCACAATGTATTGATTCTCAAAAAAATTCACAGAAATATTCAAGATTGTGAGGAGAATATTACCTTCAATAGGAGAATACTAGTCCCACGGATAGAATGAATACAAATAAAGGTCCCCACCCCAGAACTCCAGTCCCAAATAGAGGATGTCTTTTTTGTTTCCTCAACTTTTATCTCTTTTATCTTATTTTCTTCCTTTATTTTTACAGGCATCTCTGGCTTTTTGCTACCTGAACTTTCTGCCTTTTCTTTATTGTTTTCTAATTTTTCAATTCTTTTATATAAATTATCCATTCTGTTTGCATTTTCTATGACAAGATCGGATAAAACTTTGAGATTGTCTTGTATGGAGTCTTCAAAGATGTTTAGTGCTTCATTTATATCAAGAGAGATTACTCTCAGTGTATCAACTTCAGTCTTTATTTCAGCTAATTCTTGTATGTCCTTCATCCTGCAAAATGAAGATGAATTAAAACTTTATTAGTTTTGAAGTGATTTTTGGGAAATCACCACTCATCAACGGATTTGCTATCGTCTTTACCATCTACCGTTTGAGATGGACTAGGTATATGTATACGCATATACTCGTTTCAATATGATTTTTGGGAAATCATCACCCATTAACGGATTTGATAATGTCTTTACCATCTATCGTTTGAGATGGACTAGGTATATGTATACGCATATACTCGCCTTTAGTTAAGACCAAAATCAACATTTCGAGAAAGAAAATCTGCTAAGAAATTATTCATTCCTCTAATATGTTTAATTTTAAAATTATAATGTAACAGGAAAACTTGCCAACGATGTAGTCTTCTATATTGAGATTTATTTGGAAGTTTATTTTGAATTAAACTCTGAATTTGAGTATTATCTGTATGAACCTCGAAAGTTTAAGCATCCAAGAAATCTTTCTATTTGGTTTCTATTGTCTAGTTTATCCGGAAATCCTAGAATTTTTCGGGAAATATGAGGTTGCAATTTTATTCCTGCAGAGCTCAATTTTAACCTTAAGAATTCTATTTCTTTTTTCTCTCAGAAAGAGCAATTCCATTTTCTTTACAAGTTTTAGCAAATAATAAAAGATGTTTTCTATGATCTTCTTCTGTATCTGAAGAGATTAAGATATCATCTATATATACTATCATAAATTTATGGTATCTTGAAAAGATATTATCCATTTTCCTTTGGTATATTGATGGTGCATTTTTCAGCCCAAAAGGTATTACTAGTCATTCGTAATGTCCTTGTGGAGCACAAAATGCAGTGTATTGAATACTATCTTCTTCCATTTTTATTTGCCAAAAACCTGAAGTGCAATCAAATTTAGAATAGAAAGACTTGTTTTTGACTAAATTTATGATAACTTCTTTATTTGGTAAAGGATAACTATCAGTTTTAGTAAAATAATTTAACCTTTTATAATTTATTACCATTCTAGTTTTATTCCTCTTCTTTTCTGCTTCATTCATAACCATAAAAGCAAGACTAGAAAAAGGACTGAAACTTTTTCGAATGAGTTTTTTATCAAGTAATTCTTCTATTTGTTTTTTAAATTCTTGTCTTTCTTCAATAGTATATAACATAGATTTTTCCTTTATAATTACATTTTCCATTAATTCTATTTTAGCTTTGGGATGACTTTCTTTCCAAAAAGCTAATGGATTATTATTATAGTTTTCTTCTATTTTCTTTTTAATAGAATCTAAGTTTATTCTTTTTTATAGAAATGGTATTTATTTGTATTGGAATTTTCTCAAACACCTGCCGTCCACCACGCTCAGTTGGCTGAACTCTGAATGGTTTATTGACTCTTGGCATTTTAAGAAGATGTTTTTAATGTTACCATATATACGTTTTGTGTATAGAATTAAAATTATTCAAGGAAATCATTTCCTAATAAGATATCTGCTTCTAAAGAATTGTATTCATATACTTGTTTGATAAGAATAATCTTACTTCCAAGTATAATCTCTACATCTTTAGCAACTTTATTGATAGCTTGAGATTGACCAGTTATTCCTTTAATTCTTATATTGCTATCTGTTTTCCATTCTTTAATTAAGAATGTTTTAAATATTGTTATTTCTGATCCAGTATCTATCAAGGCACAAGTTGTTATATTTCCTTTTAAAAGTGTTAGTTGTATAAAAACGCTTAAAGGAAAATTAATCCCTTTCATATTTTGGACAAAATATTTCTTTATCTTGAATTTGGATTGCAACCCCATTCTTCTCTATTTTGTAATATTCACAATTATTGAGGAATTCATTTCCTAGAATTATATCAAAGAATTCTCCATTCATGTATGAATCTAAACAACATTTAACTTTTAATTTTATTCCTTGTATAGTGATTGGGACATATAACTTTTGATTACATGTTGTCTTAAATCCATCAAAGGACGTTGTATATTGGATTGGCTGACTAGTAATCATTTCTATTAGTCCTCTATTTTTTACTTGAGCAAAGTGATTGACACTAGCTCCTGTGTCTATCAATATTTTAGGTCCAAATATTATATCTGTTCCATTAAAATATTCTCCTTCTATAACCATAGTATTTGTATTTCTTAAAGATCTATTAACAGTTAATTTTCTTTCCATTTTAATACCAGAACTTTCTCCAGTAAGAGAATATTTAGAACTTCCTCCAATTAACCTGTTTTCTGGAAACTGAGTTTAGAGGGTAATAATCTCTTTTTCATTTCTGGTTCATTATTAATTTCTATTTGATATGGTTCTATTTCTTGTATTTCTTCTAATAGAGGCAATTTTGCTGTAGCTATATTCTTACATTCTTCATCTATTTGTAAGTATGGTTCATTTTGATAAGTTCTACCATTATTACTATTACGTAACACATAAAGTGTTCAATAGTAAATAGTGAAAGTCTTACTGCCATCTTTTAAACCTATATCTTTTAGAAATTTATAATGTAAAGTTAAAACTTCATCTATATTTTCATCTTGTAAATTGATACTGTATTTCGGAAAAACATCAAAAAGAAATTGTTTATAAAACAAATTTCCTTCAATTGTTCCCAGATGACTAGTTTTAGCATCTCTAAATCTTTGATCATGTAAAGATAGGACTAATGGACTATCTATACATTCTCTAAATAGAGATTTAACTAGAAATTGTACTCTTCCCAAATATATATATTGTATTTTTGGTCTAAGAGATTTTTTTCACTTTATTTATAGCATTATTAGCTATTCCTCTTGTTATAAGACTTATCTTGACCTTTCCAGAGGTATTTTCTATACTTATAGCTTTTTCTACCTCATGATAGTCATAGATATTTATCTTATTTCTTTTTACTAAATTAGCTAATCCAGTGAATATATTATTTGTTGGATGTGCTGCACTTAGCTTTAAGTTTTTTTATTTTGTCAAGTGTTTCTTGACTAAAAAGTTATTTGTTTAGCATATCCTTCTATACTCTCTTCTTCTATTATTTCTTCTTCGTTATAATGCTGTATTTCAGAATCCATTTAATCAGATTCAGATTCTGGTTCAGAGTTCTCCGAAGAGTTTTCTTCACTTATTTCAACATATATTTCATTTCCTATATTGTTTTCTATATCTGAAATTTCTTCAAGTTCATCTCTAATTTCTATAAATTCAACCTCTATTGTTCTTACCTTTTTAGGTTTAGGGCATTCTGGTGATTTATGACCTTCTTCGTCACAATTCCAGCATCTGCATTTTGTAGGTTTTTTATTAATTCTTTCATTTCTTTTAAAAAACCTTCTTTTAGGTTTTATATGTTTTCTATCAAACTTCTTATATTTTTTTTATCTGTTTCTTTTAAATTTTCTCTTTTTGTAGGGCCTATTTCTATTTTTCTTTTCACAACCCCATTGAGTAGGCATTTCTAATTTTGAATAATAAAGTCCAGAATTTTTTCTAGATTTTTTGTATAATTGTTGCTCATAGCAAAGTCTTCTAAGTTCATTTATTAAAATTCTAATTCTTCCTCCTAAATTATTATTAGTAGTAGTTTTATTTTCTTCCCATACTTTATTTATATGTATGTTCCAGGGATTTGGTAGTTTTGAATAAAACATATTAAGATATATGTCTTGTGATTCACTACTATAATATTGTTTATAATAGTATTCACAAAATTCTTCTATATATTCTCGGAGATATTTAATCGAACAAATTGCAAGGTTTATAAGTTTAGTTCTTGCTTCTTCTTTTTCTTTTTGTTATTCTAGTTTAGTATTCGCAATCCAGGATTCTCCTAGAAATTCATCTAATATATAGTATATTATACCTTCTACTCCAGTTCGTATATCTTTATCAAAAACCCATTTCCATAGTGGTTCTCATAATTCCTTTTAAATCGGAAGAAACACCTTCCCACCAATTATGTACTATTCCATCAAAAGTAGATATTATATATTCAGCTCTTTTTGAAGCTGTAGCATATATCTCATCTTGATTTAAAAAATAGGCAATCATATTATTTTGCCACTTAATAAGGGCTTCTCTTTTATCTCTGTTATTATTTAAATTTAATTTACTACCATTTACATTTATTGATTCTGAATAATTATCATTAAGTTTGTATTTAACATTATAGCTTTTAATTCTTTTATCATTTTGCTTATTTTTCTTTGTATTAAAATATGTTGGATAACTTTTTGGTTCATTTGAACCCATAGATTCGTCAGTATCTTCTAATGTTGATCCATCCTCTCTTTTGGTTCCTGAACTACCAGCTCCATTCATTCTTAATTCATATTCTATTATATCATCTAAGTTTATTTTTTCAAAATCTTCTATTAATTCATTTAAATCAGTCATGATTAATCTTCTTTAGTTTGATTTTGATTATTCTCTTGTTCATCTTTATTTTCTATAATAGTTCCTTTAGCCTTAAGTTTTCCAAGAGCCTTTTTAGAACTCTCTTCTTGTTCTTTTAGCATTTTTGGAACTATAATATTTAACATATAGTCATCAAAAAGACCCTTTTTATATGATTTAGTTTTTTCTAAATTTATTATTTTTAAAGGAGTTTTTATTTCTTTTTCTATATCTTTCAATTTTTCTGCTTTAGATTTTTTATGTCTTTCTTGAATTGTTTGTTCAAGACTTTTCATACTAATTCTATTTAATTGAACTTCATTCTTTAATTCTCTTATAGAATCTTGAAGATTTAACATTTCTTCATTGATTCTATTAACAGAATTTATTATAGATTGAAGATTTGTACCTATAGTTTCCATATTTTTCCAGCTTTTGTTCTATTTAATAATACCTTATTCTTTTCCTTTTTAAGTACGTTTTTTAACTTCTTTATTTCATTTTTATTTTTATTACAAAATTCTTTATCCTCTGAAGTTTTTATTTCATCTCTTAGCTTTTCTATTTTAGTATCCAGTTCTAATATTTTATTTATATTTTTTATCCAGTCCTTCCAGTATCGATTCATATAGAAAGAAGGTTTGAATAAAAATTTCTTTTTCTTTTAAATTTATTTATTTTTTTTATAATAATTACATGGATTTAATTTATTCATTTTAAGAAAATATTTTAGCATATCATCATAAAAATTATATAAATTACCTAATTCATGTTTATTTAATATTCTCATTTTAGGGTGAAGGATATTGCCAATTTGTATCATCATAGGATATATTTGTATAATATCCATCGATATCTAAATAATTTAATTCATTTTCTAAATCATCTAATCTTTTATCTTTATCTAGAAATTGAAACCATATAATAATTCCTATTTCAAATAATTTATACATAGTATCTATAATTATTTTTATTAAAGTTTTATATTTTTTTTATCCCAAAAGACATTGTCTTCTAGGCTCTGATACCATCTAGACAGGCTGTATATTGATGTTTTGTCCATTACAATATTTATAAAAAATATACATTCTAAAAATTATTATCTTAATAAAAATTCCTATTTTATAAAGTTCTTCTGTAAATTTATTGTGTTTTTCTAGGAAAGAAAAAGTGTTGTGATAGGAAATATAATATGTCAAAAGTTATTGTATTGATTTGTAAAAAATATCAACTGTATCATGAATTTTTAAAGACGTTTTTCACATAAGCTTCTTATACCAATTTTGCAATATGTATAAAAAGTACACTACTTTTAAAATTTGGTTTGAAAAGTATGCTAAAAATAAAAAGTCTTCTACAAGTTACAACATAAATTGTCCTTATATTATATATACATTAATAAAAAATAATAAACTATTAATACTTAATTTTTACTGATATTCAGTAACCAATTTTCCCACAATTTGCAAAGCCAAATTCCTAGTGGCAGGAAAAACTGGACCAAGAAAAGTGTCGACCACGTGAAAGACTGAAACTTAGTACCAGTCTCTGCACATATATAATAAAGATCACATTCTAATTTCTATCTATCTATCCACATTCTCTCCATTAATGGAGTATTATCTCTGCTTTGTAAAGCTACTCTTCACTTTCTCACTCTTTTCGTTGAGCTTTACAGATGCTGCTGCCAAAACCCAGTGTCATTTTCCGGCGATATTCAACTTCGGCGACTCTAACTCCGACACCGGCGGCCTCTCGGCGGCGTTCGGCCAGGCACCGCCGCCTAATGGAGAGTCCTACTTCCACGGCCCGGCAGGGCGATACTCCGATGGACGTTTAATCATTGATTTTATTGGTAAGTGATTTGATTGAATTATATTATAAAATTTCATAATTACTTACCAAAATTGGGTTCTATTTTTGTCCAACTTTATCATTTTCCAATTTTTTGTTGTTTGACATTTCAACTCAAAAGTCGTTCAAGAATTTTATTAATTGAGTGTTGCAATATCGAATATCTAGACCGTTCGATAGAAATTTAGAAGTAAGGAGGACTGTTCCATTTTTAAGTTCAGGTTATACCACCGACTCTTTTAGATTTCCGAACCTGTTTAGTATATTTCAAACTTTGTTTTTGTTTTTGGACATTTCAACGCAAAAATTTTATTGACTTAGTGCTGCAAAAATGGCCTACAAATTATATGACATAAAATTCTAAAATTGTGTGAAAGGTATAAAGCAAGCTTTACTATGACAAGAAAATAACGATGCCCGAATTTAAGGAGTAGCCAGGATTTATGACGAGGGGATCAAAATTTATAATATAAAAAATATAAATAGTATTATTTTTAAGAACGGTGAAATCGTAATTTATTTTGAAATAAACTGTATAAAATCTATAATTAGGGGGGGAAAAAATAATTTATTTTTTTTTAAAATATAGAGATAGTAATAAAATTTTTTCAAAATTTAGGGCCCCCCCCCCCCCCCCCCCCCACCACGCCAACCCCTACCCTCTTTAGCTCCGTCCTTACTCCAATTGATCACATATTGATATTTTTGATTGTGTTATTTATCTAGTTTGGCCTCGACGTTCGAGTCCTTTTATATACCACCGACGTTAATAATAATCCAATCTAAATGAGATATAAAATAGAAAAAATGAAATTATTTATGACCTAATCCTTGGTATCAAACACACCCCTTTAGAATATTATAGTTTGAGAAATTATAAAAAATACTCTAAACAATATTTTTCGTAATTGTCATTCAACCAAAAGATATTTTTCGTATTTTCTCAGTGAGT
The DNA here is from genome assembly GCA_037501455.1 of Lantana camara. Lineage (NCBI taxonomy): Eukaryota > Viridiplantae > Streptophyta > Magnoliopsida > Lamiales > Verbenaceae > Lantana > Lantana camara. The sequence continues at coordinate 16,356,967 of CM074860.1, forward strand.
TTCTTTTTTATAATTAAATTAAATTTTAGGATATTCATAATTATTCCAAACTAAAAAGATAATTAACATAAGATGTAAGTTTGAACGTTAAAGTTGAACAGATTCCATCTTTTGATAACCATTTTTGTTTTGTTAGGGAAAGTAGAAAACAAAAATCTAGTCGCGCTGACTCTGTCACACAGCTTTTTTATATCAATAATTTCTTGAATGTTTAGCACCCCAATTTGGAGTAATTATTGTTTTTATTTTTTGTCTACATCCCATTTAACTGGATTGGAACCATACCAAAAATAAAATTCTCTTCAAAGGATTTTTGGATAAGTAGTGTTCGAACGCCTGATCTATTAGAATATAAGAGACTTTTTTATGAGTAGATTGTTTTTGTAAAGTCTTGTTAATTTGGATTCAATTTATGAACTCAATAATTCAAATAGTACTTTGTATTTCATGAAAGGAATACCTACAATCTTGCCCAAAAATGCCGAGTTATATTTTAGGGTTAATTACGGACGACCCCCTAGTCGGGCTATCTTCGTCCCCTCAATGGAATATCTCATAAAAATTAGTTTTTCAATCGAAAGATTTCCCTCTCCGTTTCCTTATTCGTGTAACCATAAATTACGCGACTTATATTTTACGGGATCCTTACGCAGAACATGTGTAAGTCGGTTGTAAGAGAATCCAACGGAATGCTCTCAGGATTTCCGTTGGCTCTGCTGGAAAGGACTACGTGGACGCACTAAACAAAAGTCGAGTACTAAAATACGCGCCCCAAAAGTCGGGTTGCTTAGCATATTTACCCCTTCTATTTTGTCAAAATTCAAAATTTATTAACTTTTTGGAACAATTATATCTTTGATATGTGCATGAAAACTTGTTTCAAATCATCATCAACAACTTATACTTTATTGACACTCAAATTTCTTGCAGCTGATAGCTTAGGATTGCCATATTTAAGTGCATTTCTTGATGCATTAGGCTCCAATTTCACTCATGGAGCCAACTTTGCAACTGCTGGATCAACCATCAGACCTCAGAACACAACTCTGCATCAAAGTGGCTTCAGCCCGATTTCCTTGAACGTGCAGTATTATCAGTTCAATGATTTCCAATGGAGATCTCAGATCATCCGGAAACAAGGTCTGTTACGAACCTGCTTTCTTGCCATTTTAAACGAGCTGAGGATATCACGAAAAATGTTTTGATTTGTTGGATCATTTCCAGGAGGTGTGTTCAAAGGGTTGTTACCGAAGGCTGGGGATTTTTCACGAGCACTGTACACGTTTGATATTGGCCAGAATGATCTGACGGCCGGGCTTTTCCTCAACATGACTACTGATCAAGTTAGAGCTTATGTTCCTGATGTGTTGGATCAGTTCAAAACCATTGTTAAGGTATGTTGAACAATGTGAAAGGTTGCTGGATGAGTTTCTTGGTAAAACTAATCACACCTAGGGATAATTACAGTAACATACCCTGAGATGACGTATTACACAAATATCCTCAAGGTTTGAATAATTGCAAAAACTTCCCTTGACATACGCTGAGGCATGGCTCTAACGCTTGTGATTATAGTCATGAATTTTCACTCAAATATTGACAAGTAAGCTTCAAGGATAAAATAGGGTATTCATAAAAAGTTGGAGATAGATACTACTGAAATTTATCGTTCCAAATGTTTTGTTAAATCAAGGGGAAGCATTCGTAATTTTCCAAACCTATGGGCAAGTTTGTGTAATTATGCCAAATTTCAGGATATGTCGGTGTCTATTTCCCTTTAAGATATATAAGCATATATGATACAAAATGATGAACACAAGCTTTTTACTTATGTTGCAAAATCACAAGTAATGCTTTATTCTGTTATTATTTTTATTTATTTTGATTGTATTTATGCAGTATATATATGATCATGGAGGTAGGTCATTCTGGATACACAATACAGGGCCAGTTGGTTGTTTGGCATACGTTCTCGACCGTCTTCCAATCACAGCCGGACAAGTGGACAAGTTCGGATGCGCAACACCTTTTAATGAGGTTGCTCAATATTTCAACCTTAGACTCAAAGAAGCTGTTCTTCAGCTGAGAAAGAGTCTTCCTTCAGCAGCATTAACCTATGTTGATGTCTATTCAGTTAAGTATGATCTCATCAGCCAAGCCAAAAAGCACGGTAAGTATCCTAGTTCATCTTCCATATTATCCAGAAATCGAAAAGTTTGTCAAATTGAGTTCTAACTTCTAACATCAATTACTCTGTAATAATTGACAGAAGGGGCTAACCGTAAGGTCAAGAGAAGTTATGAGGGAAGTATGTGTAATTTTAAAATCAAGAGGATGAAATTGAAAATGTTTGATTAAACAAACTGTTGCAATCCAAACATGAAACTCACTAGGCAAAACATAGCCAAATTACATGACATATAGTTGGTCAGTCTCCCTATAAAGTACACACCAATCACATGACAAGTATAAAACATAGTTTTGCCCGAGAAGGTTTTAGACTAGAATTTCCCGAATTTTACAGTATTTTCAATTGAAGAGAATAACGTAGTCGTAATTAAGGGCATATCTATACTTGACTAATCTCATGTATGTTTGGGAGAACTTGAAAATTTCGAGCAACTACAACGCCTACACAAGTTAAAACGAGGGATGTAAGTGTAATTTCTTAAAGTTGAGGGGGTGGAAATGTAATATCTTGATTGAAAATGCAGGGTTTGTGCATCCACTGCAAGCTTGTTGTGGGCATGGAGGAAAGTACAACTACAACATACATCTTGGTTGTGGTTCCAAAATCAAAGTGAAAGGAAAAGAAATCTTGATTGGGAAATCATGCAAGAATCCATCAGTTATGATTAATTGGGATGGAGTGCATTACACAGAGGCTGCAAATAAGTTTATTTTTGATCAAATTGTGAATGGTGATTACTCAGATCCCCCAATTCCCTTGAGCAAGGCATGCATTAGGCATTAGATGATCATCAAATATGTGAACTAATATAGTCAATAAATCAATGAAATTATTCATCTGTCTATGTCTCTGTTTACTTTCATAATATTTCTGAGTAACGGGCATCGGTGCATCGCCTAAACGAGTTTGAACGCACGTGTATGTATGTTATCGGGTCGATTACATGTATGCCCCCTTGAAATATGGTTTATAACCAAGTGTGCTCTATTGTTTAGAAAATTACAGATATCCCCCTTGCTATGTGTTTTGTACTGTATTCATGGGTAAAGCTATACCTGATCTCCCGACCTGACGTATTACCTTTCGTGTATGATAAATGTATTTCAAATATACGGCCTTAACAACAAGAAAATTAGCAAAAACTCATGCTGTCAAGGAAGCATTAATTAGCAAAAACTCATGCTGTCAAGGAAGCATCGAAAGGCTTCAACGTGTAATTCTACTTATTATTCTTAATCTGGGTTAGACTGTACAGGGATTCATGCTAGCAGCAAAAACTATGTCAAGACTCGAAAAGGGGGAAAAAAAATCAGACTTTATGCTGGTTTTCCTAATCTTTTATATCTCTAAGTCTTTTGATCTTCTTTTTCATACTGAAAAATCTTAAATTAATCTTTTATCTACATCTTCTTCCTCTTATATTTTTTTATTCTCTGTTTTTTCTTGTGCTCAACTTAAAACTCTCATTTTTCTAATTTTCAAAATCTACATTTGTGAAAAAAAAAAAGTTGATCGTGATCCAAGTTATCCAATAAAACCAGCAGGTAATATTAACTTATATTTAGTTTTAGTTTATTTTTTATAATTTTATTATGAATAAATTATTTAGATCAAATTTATGATTAATTGTTAATGATAAGTCAGGTTAATATTTTGAGAAAAGATTGTATAGGTTAAAGATAACTACGTGTGTGTTTAATTTAGGATAATTTATTAGTGGTAGAGTTCTATATTTAAATATCTATGAGAATAGGATGAAGATAACTGTGTTTAATTTTAGATAATATATACTCTCTTTAATTTTAGATAATTTAGTGTTCATATGATTTCTGTATATTAAGATTTCTTTATTTATTATTAAGATAACTGTGTTAATTTTATTTTTTATTACGGATAAATTATTTAGTTTAAGGATTGTATCTAAATAATAATTTTAATTTGACTTTTATTAGGAAGATAATCGTGTTAATTTTAGTTTTTCTTTTATTATGGATAAATTATTTAGTTAAAAATTTGTATCTTAAATAATAATTTTAATTATTTTTTTAATTATGGATAACATTTATAATTAATTTGTTAAGTTATCTTTATCTCTATGACTATCATAATAGTTAAAGATAAATGATTTTTCATTTATTTACGTTGTTTTGTTATTTGACTTATTATTTTATTTTAAATCATGTTAAATTGAGTCCATGATTTTTTAATTTATATAGGAACTATGAGTAAAAGGAATTTGGAGCTTTACTTCAAAATAGCAATACACCATGACATTTTAACAATTCATCATGACAATGCATCTATTTTCTTGAGAGCTTACACTTCAACAATTCACGATAATGCACTTATTTTCTTGAGACTTTAATGATTTAATACTTGTTTTATTTATATATATCGAATAAAATAATATTTTTATTTTTAATAAAATAATATTTATTTTTAAAAAAATATTATATATATTTTTAATTTTCGCCCCCTCTTCGATGAAATCCTGGCTCCGTCCCTGTTTAGAACAACCTGAATTAATCCTTTGTGTAAGATAATTAGCAAGTATGCTGCAAAATTATAGGCCTCAAATACAGTTGGGTTCATTTCTTTATCATTCTATCTAAATATATATGCGGAGACAAAGTTCTATCTTCGGATACAAGGAGCTGATGAAACATTGCATGCATTGAATCATCAGTAAACCTGATTCGCACAACACAAGGTAACAGAAATTTACCATACACAAACATATATGATCCTCCATAAAAGTTCTTCAAAATGACTGACTAAATCTCTCAGATTGTAATTGATGAGTATTCGCCGAATCTTCTATCTCTCTCTCTCCTTTTTCTCTTGTATTTCTCTTCTCCTTCGTAAGGTAGTAAACCCCTCCTTATATAGACCCGAAGTCCTATTAGGGTTTACTACTTCTCCCATTCCATATCGGATTCCATTTTATCGTTTCATCTTCTTTCGTCCTTATCATCAAGACTCCTTACCTTCTCCATCACGTTATCTTTGCTACGCAAGTGTCCTTCTGTGACTAGAGTCCGAGGAGCGAACGTATCGAGCGAGCACCGAATACAGCTCGTCATTCCTGAGCTCGCCCAGCGAGTAGTACTGGAAGCTTATAGGACTCTGGAGAGCGAGCTCATACCGCGAGCTCCCCCACACAGCTCGTCGTGATATACTTGCGTATCCTTCTAACTCTTATAAGGCTGGCCACGTGTCCTAGGTGGGTAGGGCCCCATCAGTAATAAATGGATAAAATATTACCTTCAAATCTCTAATCAATCTAAAACATATATTCTATATGTATATAACATTTTCTTTGAAAAGAAAGCATAGAGTTTAACCTTTCGATCCTCAAGAAGCATGACGAACCTCTTACACCGAACACCAAATCCTTGAGATGTGAGATGTAACATAAGCTGCCTTGTTATCAGCCAAAAACTTGACATGTCGAACATTTCTTGGGAAAAAAGCATTTCCCCATACCGACACGCATATGGATCATTGACTGCAAAAAGGAATTGCACGTTTGTAATAATAATAATAATACAATATTCTTCAAGTTGCATAGTAAATACTACAATGAAGAACGTAAAATGTCAAATACTTAGAGAGTACTGAGTGGATTCAGACCAGTGATAAATAATGTGTGATAGATGCCCCTTCGATAAAATGCCACCTGAATTTTGTCAGGTTTGTAACCACACCTTTATACAGAATAAAAATTGATTAATTAACAAAAGATGAAAATTTCAGAGAAAGTAGAGGAATAATAACCTGCAACCGGGCATGTATGCACCGGGAAGGCCTATGATGATGACCTTCTTACCGGTGATTAGGGAGTAAATCAATTCGGTTTTGAATAAAAAGCGTTCGTTCACGAAGCTCAAGTTACCAAAAGTGATTGTGTACCCCATGCGATTGGAGCCATTGCTTCTCATGCCTTAATTTTCACTCAAACTAGTATAACAAGGGAGACAACCAGTGTCTATGCAGATCTGTGTAAATGCAGTGCAATGAACAAGAAACTGTTGATGGTTATTAATATCAAATAGCAAATATAATACATTATTTATATTAGGATTGGTTTCTAGCGTATATGATAAACTTACTATTATTATTATTATTATTTATACACTTACTCATATTATAATTGGTTTGGGTTGGATCGACCGTGGGCAACAATTTTCTGACATTCATATAGGCGAATTTGAGGGAGAGATTTTAGGGGATTTTAAACCTTCGTTGCGCCTTTGAATTGTACTTGTTAATTTAAAAGATAGTCTGTAACGTATTTGGGTACTAGTATATATCCCGTGCTACGCACGGAGTGATCAATTCAAATTGAAAATGGAATAAACAAAAATTTCAAATGAATGAGATACAGAGTTTTAAAAAATCACAAATTCGTGAATGTATAAATTACAATTCAATAACTTGGGTTAACCTACAAAATATGCAATCCAATTACTCTTGGTAGCCTACAAAATATACAAAACAAAGGGGCAGTTTGAAATAACTCCCTATTAGTTTGGAGTATTTTTACTTAACTCCTCCTAAAATTATACTACATAATAGAATATAAATACGGCATTATAACGTTTTAGTACTACATTTTGTGAAAATTATACAACATATTTTGAAAAGTATTTTAAGTACTACATTACTTGAAAATCATACGATATTTTGCCCAAATGATAAGTTAAGTAAAAATATGATGCCCAATTGGGGATTTATCCTATATTACCCCCAAAACAAATTACTCTTTAATATTAGCAAAATTAAATATTAGTTATACTCCTAAAGTAGGGCATTTTTTGTAAATTTAATACTGTGAATATAAATATATTCAGAGTGATTTATAAATACATATAATTATTATAAAATAAATTAATAATTTTATATTCATACATAGATTATGAGATTTTACTATATTTAATATAATGCATGATATTTAAAAATAAATTTAATATAAGTATCAAATTTAATTTTTATAGAATATCTTAATTTTTTATGAATATCTATAAATTTATAAGTAAATAAAATAATATATTCAACATGTATTTTTATTTATATAATATATAATATATTTATATTTGTATTTATACCTATATCTAATACAATTTATTAAATTTTTAACGTTATTATATATTCGTAATAATAAAAAAATTATAATATAATATAAATTTAACAACTATATGACGATTATATAAAAAATAAATAAAATTTGAAGACTGAAAATTATTAATACTATGGTCTATGGGGTACCTAAGGAATGAATAAACTAAAATTTGTAGGAATGAATATTACCTTAGTAATCAGGGACGGAGCTACAGGGGGGGCTGGGGGTGGCCCCCGCCCCCCTAAATTTTGAAAAATTTCATTCCCCTCCTCCCCCCCCCCCCCTAAAATTTGAAAATTTTCGTTTATTACCTATATTTTTTAGAAAAATTTTATTTTGGCCCCCCCCCCCCCCCCCTAAATTTTAAAAAATTCGTTTACTACTTATATATTTTAGAAAATTTTAAAATTTTGCCCCCCTTAATTTAGATTTTCGCCCCCCTAATTATATATTTTATCCCTTTTATTTTAAAATAAATTATAACTTCACCACTCTTGAAAAAATATTATTTATATTATTGATATTACGAATTTTTCGCCCCCCCCTCGTTGCAATTCCTGGCTCCATCCCTGTTAGTAATGATCATTTCCAATTATATTTTGTACCAATCAAGGATTTAAAAATGGATGTGAGAATGTTCATTTCATTCACACCCCATTCCATCGTATCAATCATGCCGTTACAACTTTATAATGAAATTAGTTTTCTTTTCTGAATTCAAGAACATTTCTTTATAATTTTATTGTCTTTAGTTTGTGTAGCTTTTATAATTCTTTTAATCATTTCTTAATTTTTAATGAGTTAGATTCGTTTCTTTCTTTCTTAATCTTCTTTATTTTTGGAGATTCACCCCATAGTGATTTTAGGACTTAATATTTTTTGTGAGCGATACTATAATATTTCAATTTATTATTTATCACCAATTTAGATTTTATTCTCAATCACACAATTTAGATTTCCATGTATATGATTTTTTTGTACGAAACTTTTTTTAATCTAACAATTTTTCTTTTACATCACAGATATTTGAATTATGATTTTGTCACTTGTTCTATTTATTAATTTTTTTCTCCTTTCTTTTATTTTTTCAATATTTATTTTCATAATTTTATTGCCTTTTGTGATCTAATTTTTTGCCATTTTTCCTATCTACATTGCTCCATTTTTTGTGGTTGTTGATTTTTCTAATACCGACTAAATCCAACATCATTTTTTTCTTTCGTAATAACTAATCAGCTCTAATACTATCAATAAGAATTTTGGATTATTTTTAATACATTGCTCCACTTTTGAATATTTTCTTTATGTTAATATTATCATATTTTTATGGTCGGTTTTTTCACAAGAAATACATAATATTAATTATAACTCATTGAAATCTAACATATCTAACATAATATTAACTATAACTTATTGAAATCTTTTTTAGAAACGCAATTATTAAACACGATATTGTATGTTGAATGCTTATATATAAATACAACTTAATGTTAGACAATAAATTCAATGAAGTTTTTAACCTATAAAAAATAATATTGGGCAACTAACAATTCCTAACAATATAAAAATTACTAATAATCCTCCCTAATGATTCGAATATCCTATCGTGCGGTTCACAAAGGAATAAGGGTACTTATAGAGCATGCTATAAATAATTCAAAGGAATAAGGGTACTTATAGAGCATGCTAACAATACCTTACATCATTGAAACACATAGAGATGTTGGAGCCCCGAGATTATTGTTGTTTCCCGATGGAAACGTACTGGGTACAAAAAATTTCATCTTCTAACTCCGAAAATTCATTGACCCCCTATTGATAGTACGTAATGTTATGATAGATACATGAAAGTGCTTTAATTTAAAATAAAAAATGAATTGTGGCAAATTAACATAAGATACATACTCTGTAAGTTAGAGTCATGCACCTCAGGTCGATTCACATGTGTCTGAGCTATATTTGTACAACCATGCTCATAAATAAATGTACCGGTTATAACTAATTGATTGTGTGAAATATCAATAATATGGGATTTTTGACCTAGAATATTTTGATCAACACCTAATATACATAAAAAATCATTAAATCAACAAAATAAAAAGTTGAAATTAAAATAAAAATTATATATAAAAGAAGAAATATTACGATTTGTATTTTCCACATATCCTCTTGCATCAACTTGACCTTGATCTGTAATAATTCTATGCTCATCGATAATGTGATCTATGGATATAATAGTATACATTTACAAAATAAGTGAACATATATAACTAAATAATATGATCAATGCCTAAACAATTAAATTATACCGAGTAAAATAAGAATAGAACAGAGTTCTTGTGAATTGAATTGGTCATGACCACCACCACCAGCTTGTACTTCCCCTATATTGAATAAATATAAATATTATGATGTATGACAAAAAATTTAATCACAATTCAATAACATATATATCAAAATTCAATAAATATATACCAACATATATGTAAAATATCAATGGGAGCATACCATTCGAAATAATGTAACCATCATGCATTAAATTAGTTGTGTGAGATGCTGACCCTCGCCTCGAACATGTCGATGTTCCTTGGGCAACTCATCTGCCTCTTGATGGTGGGCTATAGATATTAGAATACCGTTTAATAGATAAGTCCTTCTTTCTATTCAATCGTGCAAGCTTGTAACTGATTTGATTGTTGTTCATTTTATCCCTGCACAAAATAAAAATAAAAAAGATAGTTGAATTTATTTGACCTAAATTAGTTATTACAAAAATATCACTTTTCATAACGATTTGCATCGTATAAGCATGAAAGAAAGTTGTCGTGTCATTTGTGATGTAATTATAATTACAATATTTTCTTCTTTTTTTTTGTCAGATTATAACATTTTATAATGGTACTAAATTTGTTTGGAATTCAATTTAGTTCAACTATTAGTTCATAATTTGATAAATTATTTTCAGTTTAAAATTAATACAATTCTAGCCTATAAACCTTAATCATGGCATCAACCTCATAAACATAAAAGAAAGCGGTTACTATATATAACCTTAATCAACATTTTCGCATAACAGTGGCATCAACATGGCATCAACAATAATATATTCTAATAATATCAATACAAAATCGGATTGTATCTTGATATTTTAAAATGAATTAATTCAAACTTAGTCAAAATATTCTAAAACTAATGAAGTCAAAATATAAGATTAAATCTATACAATTAAACAAAAACAAAAACAACTCGTACCTTATGAAATTGATCCGAAAAATTTGAAAGTTCTTTAAACCTCGTTAATCTCGTCTAGATTTTCGGACTTCGTCAGTTCCATCAATGAATTAAATTGCTAGTTGATATCCTAAAAATAATTAATTCAAAATGTAAGATTCAAATAATATAATTAAACTTTGAATTAATTCGTTTATTGCATACCCATATTTTTAAAATCTCAAATATGATAATTTATGAAAATAAAAATAATCCGTACCTTAAGATATTGAGTCAGAAATCACAAAATCTTTTGAACTTCCTCAGCCACTTCAGGGATTTCAAACTTGAAAAGTCTCATCAAGAATATGAATTACAATTTAACATTATATAAGTTTTGTTATAGTTTTTTTTTTCTTTTTATGGATATCTTTTTAATCTAATTAATAATAGTAATAAAGATCTCTCAAACTATGGAATGGATGACCTACTGAATATACAAAAGTTCTCCACCTAAACTTTATTAGCGTAAGTTTTCGTTAATTATAATAATAATATTAAATACCAACCCAATTATGGGGTGGATGTCAATTAAGTCTCCTTAATTGTGGGTGCAAACAAATATAACATTTATATATTCCTTTGTGAACATTTATATATTTTTAATAATCAAATTAATAACATTTATTTATATTGATAAAAAAATATATATATTATTTAAAAAATTCTTACATGAAAATTATATTATGAATCTTGACAAATATAATTATTTTTTTTAGGTACTATTTATTTTTATAATAAAATATTTTACAAAATAAAGATCAACCAATCACATTTTTTTTTTATCTAATTTAAACCTAAAAAAATAAAATAAAATTACACATCATAAAAAATACACAAAAAAAGTCAAACATGGTTCACAAATATATAATAGTATAGATTCAGAATTCTAAAATCTCATCATTTAGAAAAAAAATACAAATAAAAAGTATATTATGAATCTTGTCAAAATAATTATTTTTCTTAATTACTATTTATTTTCTTAATAAAATAATATACAACATAAAGATAAGGCAATCACATTTTTTTATTTAATTGAAAATCTAAAAAAAAACACAAAATATCTTTTAGTCAAACTTGCTAAAGATAATTATTTTCCTCAGTTACTACTTATTTTCATAATAAAATAATATACTCAATAAAGATAAGCCAATCATATTTTTTATATGTAATTAAACTTCAAAAAAACCACAAAATTCCACGTCATCGAAAATGCACAGTTGAAAAGTCAAACGTCGTTATCAAATATATAATAGTATAGATTTGATGGCAATTTTTGGGCTTTGTTGAGAACTATGATAATGGGCTTTTGGGCTACATTTCTTCCTTTGTATTTGAAATCCCTAAATTACTCCATACTCCTCTGCAAGTAGGGCCGTCTAACGGGTTGGATTCGGATCGGATCAGGAGATTCCGAATCCAAATCCGATAAGAAAATTTGATAATCGGATCCTAATCCTGAACCCTATAGGATTCGGATTCATTCATTTTGAATTCACACATGATTGGGTTGGAACAGATCCGATAAAAGATCCGATTCGATTAACAATAAATTTTAATTTTTAAATAACAAATTTAATGTAAAAAATAAATATAATTACATAATATTTAATAAACAATTGTTATTTAATGGTCTTATTTGATCATTTTGTTTATATTTATTTAAAGGGATAATTACATTGTACTACCCTGAGGTTTGCCATAATTACAAATAGGTCCCTATTCTTTGCATAATTACCGTCAAGTCCCTATACTTGTATTTCCGTTTGAGGTCCACAACGGACGTCAGGGTCAACGATTGACCGGCCCGAAATACTGGGACTTATTTGTTATTGAGTAAACTACAGGGATCGTTTTGTTGGTAAATTCAAACCTCAAGGACCTATTTGTAATAATAATTTTATATTCAGGGCCGATCAACCGTTGACCCTGACGGCACACTAATGTCCGTTATGGACCTCAGATGAAAATGAAAGTATAGGGACTTGATGGTAATTACACAAAGAATAGGGACCTATTTGTAATTATGACAAACCTCAGGGTAGTACAATGAAATTTTCCCTTATTTAAAATAGGTTAATTTAAACTTATTAATAAAGAAAAATATATACTTTTTGAGTAAACCATTAAAATTTTAGTATTGTTTAAAGTCATAAATATGTGAAAATTTTATTTTTAATTAATATTATGTACTAATAAATAATTTATTTAATTAAATATTATATATAAAATTGGATTCGGATTATTAACGGATCGGATTCCTTAATTCCATATTAGGTCCATTTATTTGGAATAACGAATATTTATGATCGAATATAATCTATTAGACATTTTTATTGGACGAATATACTAAAATTCGGATCGAATTCGAATTAAAATCCGATCCATTGACAACCCTACCTGCAAGTCCGGTGGCCGTCCTCCTTTTATTTTCTCCGTTTTAATAATAATCCTACGACTACGTTTGCCTATCTATCTATACTATTATATATTTGAAAAAGATTTTTGACTTTTTGTTGTGTATTTTGATGATGTGGCATTTTGTGGATTTTTTGAGATTTTTAATTAAATAGAAAAAATATCATTGGGTGATTTTTATTTTATATATATATTATTCTTATTATGAAAGTAAAGTAACTAGGGAAAATAATTATCTTTGACAATATTTATTATATACTTTCTATTTATGAACTTCTTTTTAAAATTATATATATATTTATTAATATAAATAAATGTCATAATTAATGAGTTTTAAGTTAAGAAAGATTGAATTGATAATTTTATATATCAAGACATCCACCCCATAATTGGGGTGATATTTAATACTATTATTAATTAGGGTTAAAAAAATTGATAAAGAAAAATTAAAACCAAAATCTTTATTTTTTGTACTATTTTATTATGAAAATAAATATTACTAACGAAAATAATTATTTTAGACAATATTCATAATATATTTTCCATGTATGATTTTTTTTTTAAATTATACATATTTTTATTAATCTATATCTATCTATACTATATTGTATAGATTTTTATTAATCTATATCTATCTATCTATTACAATAATATACAGGAGGGGTGTATTTTGACCAAAATGTATTAATTCTGACTGAATAATAATTTTTTTAGAATTTTGAATTTTTTTAATTACTAAAATTATTTTAATGGAAGGTTATTTGACATTAATTACAATATCTAATTTGTCTAAGAAATTCAAAAATCATATCAATTATCTCCGTAATTTACGAAATCTTTTAAAATTGACAGCTTAATTATGTATCCTTATTTATCTTTTAGGGTTTCCTATCTATACTATAATACTAGCGTATACCCCCGTGCTATGCACGGTATTTATTTAAAATTTATAGTGTATGAATTATGCTAATATAAATTACTCGTAAATATTGTAAACTAAGACAGAGTAATTTATATTTTGTATAAAAATTTAATATAGGAAAAAAATATTCTTTTAATTAACAATAACATCAAAGATCGTCACATGAAAATATTTTTTTAAAAATGATGAGAGATATTGTAACGCCTCAGTTTTTAGGTAGTACAGCATGACGTAAGTGTTTACCAAATTGCGCGAAATAATTATTTTTACGTGTGTATATAGTTAATTTTATTTTAAACATATTAGATGTTAATAATGTCAATTATGGTAATGATTATATCCTAAGTTATTTAATATTAAGTATTTTTGTGAAATTCGTATCAAATTGATATTTATTGCATAAATCGAACTTGATTGCAACGTGAATTAACTTCCCGAACTTGATTTAATTCTTTTATGGCCTTACTTGCTCGTTTTCATGAACTTGAGTACTTAATTGCATTGGTTATAATTGAGCATTTGTTATGGAATTGTGGCTAATTGCATGACTTAAATAATGGGAGGACTTAGTAGCAATTTGAGCATTTCTTCTTGATACATAGCAGCAATCACGTACCATGCTTCTCATTCACATACCAACACATTACATACATCTTGTTCTTTCTCCCTTGCTCAACCGAACCAAACCCTAATTGGAGGAGTGGGAGATTTCATCATTCAAGCATCATTTTGTGGGTTTTGGGATCATTCAAGCATCATCAACATCATATCTTCATCCCATCCTTCATTTCTTTCATTTGAGGTACTTTTGGAGAATTGATGATTTTCTTGAATTTATGTGATAAATAGGGCTTTGCAATGACTTGGTTTATTTGTGTAATTGTTGTTGCTTATTTGCTTAGGAACTTTGAGCTTAAGTTTTATGCATTTATCTTGAGATTTATGGACTTGGAACATGAATGAGTATTTGGGTTTCATTTGAAGAATTCTTGATGATCTAATGTGGAAATATGTGTTTTTATGAATTGTTATTGATCTATTTGTATGCTAGTAGGTGGATATCATGATATTTGAGCATTTAAACGTGAGTTTGATTCATTTATGGGTGATTGAGGTTGGTATGTATTGTTCTGCTGTTATGCTCTGTTTTTTCTCTTCTGCGTACGTGATATGGGCGTGTCACCTTTTCCTCCTTAAGCATGATACGGGGGTGCTTGATGGTCTGGCTCCGCTGTACCGTGACACGGGGGTGTCACGGTTTGCTTTGTAATGGTGACACGGGCGTGTCACCTTCTATTTGCATGCATAATTTTCCGCTGTACTGAGACACGGGGGTGTCACGGATTATTGCATAATGGTGACACGGGTGTGTCACCTTCTGATTTCATGCATTTTGTGGTTGCATGCTACTGTACGTGCATGTGTTATATATATATATATATATATATATATATATATATATATATATATATATATATATATATATAATGTAATATATTTACACATTTATAAATGTTTAGTGAATATTAAATATCATTTGGATTGATTTGATTGAAAATGTGGGTTTGTGAATTCGAATGAATGAGTGAATGACTTGAATATATGATTTAAATTCCTTAATAGTGCACATGAATATTTTCATGACATAATCGTATCTCTTATACATTCATATCATGATCATTACATTGCCGAGCGTCTTATATGGTCATATTGAGTCTCACTTCACCTTTCTTGCACAGATTTTGAGTCCGTTGGAGACGAGGCCGGTCTGTGAGGCTCGTGTGTTCTCCTTGTTGCTGTTTAAGGTGGGTTTCTCTTCTAATTAGATAAATGATCCTATATACCTTAAATGTGAAAAGCTTTCGACCAAAAAAAAAAAAATATATATATATATAGAGTCTTTTTCAAGAGTAAATGTTTTCAACGTAAAGCCCTTATTTCTTGAACCTACCTAGTGTTTTGGCAAGAATGAATGAATGTTCACAATGAATGGGGCCCAGGGACTTGGTGTGAGTGGTGACCCGAGGAGGCAAGGGCTGACGGCGATCCCTCACACTAGTCCCACCAATGAACAGCGTAACCGGACCTCGTTAGCAGTTAGCGAGGAATGGACGCTGAGTGCCATCTGGGGAGTTATGTTCCCCTTTTGGTCAATGAATGGGTGGATGGGCCTTGCAAACCCGCCACCAACCCGGAGGAAGAAGGTGTAAATGTTATTGAATGCGCACGAAAGAATATGCATGAAAAGAAAGAATGAATGAATGTTAATGAATGTTAATGAATTACACGAGGTGTTGGTTGGAGATAATGCACGCCCACTCGCCGGGCCACTAATGACCTTGACCTAATGTAAATGAATCGTTATAATCCCTTTTGATGATTTCTATTCACCCACTTGGGAAACTCTTTAAAAACCTCACTTGGGATTATAGCTTGCATGTGAATGTTTAATTACCGTTGTATATTATATTTATGCCTTGTTTTATACCCACCAGTCCCTTTTGAACTGAACCCGTTTGGTTTTCAGCTGTGTCGTGCAGGTGTCGAGGGAGTTAGGCGGGAATACGAGTCCTAGGTCTTGCATTCGTCTCTAGCTCTGTATTTTGGGTCTTACACTTGCATACACTTATTTTTGGTTATTGTATACGGATATTATATTGGAGCGTACTTGTTTGAGCCGTGATGGTAATTGATGATGTTTATGACTGATTTTTGGAGCTGTGATGCTCATTGTTTATATATATGATGTATGTTCGCTTATTGCTTCCGCCTTATTGTTTAATTCTGATTTTTTTTTGTTCAAGGGTTAGTCTCGCCTAGCATAGAGTGTGTGTATGTCCCCGTTCGCCGTGATTTGACTCGGGTATGGATCGTCCATTTCATATTCGGGTCGGGTCTCGGTGCGGGGGATGTGACACCTTGCGCTCGGGTGTTACATCCTTAAGTGGTATCAGAGCCCCGGGTTGCAAAACTCGGGTTCTCGTGTCGTGTGGGTCAGTCTAGGTCGTTCGGCATAGGAACTAAGTGATAATGTGTGCATTGCATCGATCTTGAACATGAAATTGTCTTTCTTTTAATCTTGTTAAATTACCTGTTGCATTTTATATTGGATCCGTGCCTTTCGTGTTGAATATGTGACATATGCATGTACTAATCGCATGCATATGCATATACCTTTGAAATGAGTTATGAATTATAGGTTGAGAAGATAATATCAAACCACGGCAAAGTTCTACAACAACGACGATTTATTGTAAGTTCTTTCTTAAGCATGGAAGACAGGAAAGATGCACTGACAAAGAATATAGAGAATTCGAGACGTGTAGGCTTCTTGGATGGAGCTAGAGTTCAAGGGATTGGAATCGGAATGGGAGGTTCGACTTTGGAAATGCAGCGGTAGAGATATACTTGGTGAAATAGGGGTTGATCGAGGAATGGTGGTGACTTAGAAGATCGATATATGTGGTTCTACTACATAGGTTGCCTTAACGAGATTCAATGGGATCATTCAACTTAAGGAAGGGAGTGAATGAACCTTGAGGGTACTTTAACTCAGGGTTCAGATTATGGAAGAGATAGCGAGGATTGTGAAGATTCAAACTAAAACACATCCGCTGGAAATTAAGCGTCTTGAGTCGTCAAATAGGGATTTCTAAATAAACCTAATGGCTAGAATCGAGCTTGTAGAAGCCAAGATCTGGAAGAGTTTAAATTTGGGGGCTATGGATTTTGACTAAGATGGAAAACGAGTCTGGAAAGGAGTAGAGAGAGAGGCAAGTAACTGGGTAAATACCAATTAAGGGAAGGTGGCGATATTGAGGACGGGGTTTGAGTTCGTTTTTCCAAACCCAAGCTGAATTGTCGTGTTGTGAGGTTGAAATGAGAAATGGAGCAACAAATGGGAACGATGCAGAAAGGCGAAGACTAGTTGAAGGATAATTCTCAGGGAGGAATTCAGATACTAACTCAATGGATGTAGAAGAAATTAGAGATTACGAAAGTCAATTCCGGATGGTGGAAGGTACAAGTTGATGCACAAGAATTCTTGGAAATCTTGAAGACCGTGGGAAAGGCAAGGAATAATCAGCAAGTCAAAGTAATCTCGGGATTGGAGGAATGAGGAAAAGCTACCGAGCTAACAACTTATCACATTGGTGATAGGTTCCAAAACGTTCATAGCACGTGCATCATACTTCGCATCAATTATTTATTTTTCTGGCCTTATGTTTATCCGTGCATTTCTATTGGATTTCGTTGCTCTAAGGTTTTGCATATTTTCTTGTTGTAAACGTGACACATGCATTGACATCTTTACCCGACATGCATTTTAGTGTTTACTTGGTAGGAAGTTCTTTCACTTCACTCAGCAAGTATCTTTTCGACTAGCCACATCTGAATGATGAGGAAAAGCAATAACAGGATGGCACATGATAAGAAAGAGGACTTCGGAAAATAAAGAACTTCAGGTAAGGGATAGGTCGGTGGAAAGTAACTCCGAAGGAAAGTGAGGTTAGATTTGGCTTCGGGGTGTTCGGATCGAATAAGAATAGAGAAGGAGGACTTGATTATCAAGAGGATCGTAGGAAAGTTGGAAGGCAAAAACCTCTGGGTTGCTATGACAGTTAAAACCCTGCCTGATAAAAATTTTCCGTCAAGAATTTCAATACAAGAAAGAATGAGGCAGTTCAGCATGTAAGAGCAACAATTTTAAGGGAGACAGCACAACCGAGAGATAAATTGGAGGATGGAAGTGGTGCTCGAATGAATATGTTAGTAGCAATAACGGGGATGTAAATTAAGGAGGATCTGGAAGTCCTAATGGTGGTGACTAGAAATGAATAAGATGGCTGTAATGGTTAACCTGTTAAGAGAGAAGCTACGTTACTAAATTTGGGTGAAGACTTTACGGGATATAAGGGAAATGGCTTGTTGAACATTTCTACGTAGGGAATTCCGATCTGGAGGTGATGGAATTATAAGGGCTTTTCTGTGAACTCCTAAGTCAGAATTAACAAGGGAAAATCGAATCAAGTTAGCATATAATGGAATGGTGTCAATCAAGATTAATTCAATGAAGTATAAAAGGGGTCCAAGACAATATTATTGAGTTATTGATTATATCAATAGTAATCCAGGAGGAAACTTAAGAAGGGACCAGATAGAAAAGGATAATAATTGGCGGATTGATATCAAACTTCAAGAATCGTGAAGAACCTTCTGTCTTCGATTTAAGAAATATGGGACTAATTATCGAATATAACCTTCAGGGGGTCAAAGGGAATGAACGGATCATAGGAACGGAAGATGGGAAAGGATTTGTGTTGAGAGAGACCATAAGAATAAACATCTTAAGGTCGGGATTGAATCATCAAGGTTTTCCAGAGTGGTTATCCTCGGGGATATATTAGACTTCGATATGGTAAAGGTAATAACTATGTACCTGAGTTCGGGACAGACGATTTAAGGGTATTCGGGGAGGTCAAGCTCGGTCAATTTAAAAAAAAAAAAGAATTGGTTGGTCGAACGAACATTATGGAAATGGTGAAGGCTGGAAACAGTACAAGTCAGAAGGGATCCAAGAGTATAATCCTTAAAGGATTCATCAATTGCTTCACCGGGGTACCCTGAAGAGGTTAAAGACAAGTTGAGCACTAAGTTTATCTTCAGGACAGATCATACACTGGACAACGACAACTCACAATTCTAAATTTTGCAACTACGGTGAACGGTACTTATAGCATCCATAATACATGCATCCATGCAAATTTAACTTAAATAATTTTTATATTATGTTCTTTGATTTCTTATCATGTTAAATTACTTGGAGTAATTGATAACCAACGTGGACGATGTCTGTTACTTGCTTTGGGGTGTCTTAGATGATTTTAATTATGGTTTCGCATGTGTGGCTTGGGAGTATTGGAGACTTCCTTGCTCTTATTTTTGTTTGTAAGAGACGGGGATGCTCTTATTGTTGTTTGAGAGACGGGGTGCTCTCGTTGTTTGTAAGAGATGGAGATGCTCTTATTTTTGTTCGAGAGACGGGGTGCTCTCTTTGCTTGCGAGAGACGGGGTTCTCTGTTTGTTGCTTTTGAGAGACGGGGTTCTCTCATTGTTGTTTGAGAGACGGGAATTCTCTCCTTGTTGTTTGTGAGGAATGGGGTTCCTTCATTAATTGTTTTCAGACAGATAGTGAATCCGAGGACGGATTCTTTTAAGGGGGGAGAGGTTGTAACACCCCAGTTTTTAGGTAGTACAGCATGACGTAAGTGTTTACCAAATTGCACGAAATAATTATTTTTACGTGTGTATATATTTAATTTTATTTTAAATATATTAGATGTTAATAATGTCAATTATGGTAATGATTATATCCTAAGTTATTTAATATTAAGTATTTTTGTGAAATTCGTATCAAATTGATATTTATTGCATAAATCGAACTTGATTGCAACGTGAATTAACTTCCCGAACTTGATTTAATTCTTTTATGGCCTTACTTGCTCGTTTTCATGAACTTGAGTACTTAATTTCATTGGTTATAATTGAGCATTTGTTATGGAATTGTGGCTAATTGCATGACTTAAATAATGGGAGGACTTAGTAGCAATTTGAGCATTTCTTCTTGATACATAGCAGCAATCACGTACCATGCTTCTCATTCACATACCAACACATTACATACATCTTGTTCTTTCTCCCTTGCTCAACCGAACCAAACCCTACTTGGAGGAGTGGGTGATTTCATCATTCAAGCATCATTTTGTGGGTTTTGGGATCATTCAAGCATCATCAACATCATATCTTCATCCCATCCTTCATTTCTTTCATTTGAGGTACTTTTGGAGAATTGATGATTTTCTTGAATTTATGTGATAGATAGGGCTTTGCAATGACTAGGTTTATTTGTGTAATTGTTGTTGCTTATTTGCTTAGGAACTTTGAGCTTAAGTTTTATGCATTTATCTTGAGATTTATGGACTTGGAACATGAATGAGTATTTGGGTTTCATTTGAAGAATTCTTGATGATCTAATGTGGAAATATGTGTTTTTATGAATTGTTATTGATCTATTTGTATGCTAGTAGGTGGATATCATGATATTTGAGCATTTAAACGTGAGTTTGATTCATTTATGGGTGATTGAGGTTGGTACGTATTGTTCTGCTGTCACCTTTTCCTCCTTAAGCATGACACGGGGGTGCTTGATGGTCTGGCTCTGTTGTACCGTGACACGGGGGTGTCACGGTTTGCTTTGTAATGGTGACACGGGCGTGTCACCTTCTATTTTCATGCATAATTGTCCGTTGTACTGAGACACGGGGTGTCACGGATTATTACATAATGGTGACACGGGCGTGTCACCTTCTGATTTCATGCATTTTGTGGTTGCATGCTACTGTACGTGCATGTGTTATATATATATATATATATATATATATAAATATATATATATATATAATATAATGTAATATATTTACACATTTATATATGTTTAGTGAATATTAAATATCATTTGGATTGATTTGATTGAAAATGTGGGTTTATGCATTCGAATGAATGAGTGAATGACTTGAATATATGATTTAAATTCCTTAATAGTGCACATGAACATTTTCATGACATAATCGTATCTCTTATACATTCATATCATGATCATTACATTGCCGAGTGTCTTATATGGTCATATTGAGTCTAACTTCACCTTTCTTGCACAGATTTTGAGTCCGTTGGAGACGAGGCCGGTCTGTGAGGCTCGTGTGTTCTCCTTGTTGCTGTTTAAGGTGGGTTTCTCTTCTAATTAGATAAATGACCCTATATACCTTCAATGTGAAAAGCTTTCAACCAAAAAAAAATATATATATATATAGTCGTTTTCAAGAGTAAATGTTTTCAACGTAAAGCCCTTATTTCTTGAACCTACCTAGTGTTTTAGCGAGAATGAATGAATGTTCACAATGAATGGGGCCCAGGGACTTGGTGTGAGTGGTGACCCGAGGAGGTAAGGGCTGACGGCAATCCCTCACACTCGTCCCACCAATGAACGGCGTAACCGGACCTCGTTAGGAGTTAGCTGATAGTATGCATAAAATACATGGAAATCTCTGTTGTTTCCCCCTAAATTGGATTAGATTTCTACTTAATTTGCTTTTATTTGGCTTTTGCAGAAACATGTTGATGAATGAGGGATTTGACAGAATCATGAAGAAAAAGATGCTAAGTGTTGAAAATGCCTGAGCCATGACCCCAATGCATGATCATCCCTAAGGCTAATGCACGTAAAGCAGACCACGGTCAACAAGTACGGCTGATTCCTCTTCTTGGGACAGGTGTCACACTTGCAACAGCTAGCTAACATGGCCTGCATGCAAGAGTTGATCATGCATTTTTGGAGTTTCAAGAATCCTAATCATACTTATTGGGATTTGAAAAGCTATTTTGTCCCCTTGATCTTTGTAATAGATAGACTTAAGGATACTTTACTTAAGCTAGTTAAGTGGTGAAAAATGAGGGGACTGTAGAGATAATTCAGGAAAAAAAAATATAGCAGCAGGAACAATGAGGGATTTCTTCCTCAAAATTGTGATCATTTCCGGACTTGAAGTATTTTAGTTCGTTTTTTTTATTTCAATAAAATTTTGTAGTCCAGCTTATGATCAACATATTTATTGTCTATCTTGTATGATGATCCGTGGCTGAACATATTTATCTCAGTTAGGTTGTATCTTTATTCCTTGCTAATATTTATGAGATCTAAGTGAGTGAATATGAATTTAATCTATGGTATTTATGCATGCTTGGACGTATTTGTATGAGTTGTTTTCAAATCATCTTTCTGATCAATCGATGTTTAGATAATAACTTGATATGGTTATACTAATACTTGATACGTAATAGTCTTGTAAAGGTATGTAAGAACCACACATCATTGAGAGTTTACCACCATGTTTACTCAACAATATGGTGAGGCATGCGTAATATGATTTCATAAACCCAAGCTTCTTGAGATTTTGGATCATGATTAATGTCCTTTTGGTGCTCAATGCTATCATATAGTTAAATCCTAGATACTTGTTCGCGGGACTGCTATGTGGTAAGAATTTAATTGATGAGCTTCTCTTGATTAAGTTAAAAATAAAAAAGGATGATATAGATAAGCTTCTTGTCTATTGTAAGTTAATCTATCATTTGATTAGATTCGATTTTTGCATCCAGGATTAGATACGAGCATGGAATGAAGTAACAACTTAGCTAAGATATTTCCACTCATAATCAACCTTCACAACTCTCTTTACTTTCAGCTTTAGTTATTTGAAGAAATCTGGTTTTATGCTTTAAAATAGTTTGTTTTAATTACATAACACCCCCCCCTCTAAGTCTCTTTTGAATATTCTCTTAGATACATTGAATATAAATCCATCTAGTCCCTTGGGTTGACCCTTTACTGCTATATTACAATTTTATATTTCGTACGGTAAGTACAGGATTTAATTGATGGATTCGGCAACCATCAAATTTTGGCGCCATTGCCGGGGATTGGTTCTAATCGGTTTTGTTTTTCTTTTGATAGCTTAGTGTTGTTTTTGTGCAGAGAAGTCAGTTTAAGGAATCAACGTGTTGCCATCAATGGATGCAAGCTCTCAAAGTAATGTTTGTGGAATCTGTGTTGGTGACCATCCAACCAATGCATGTCCTTTGCTCCTTGGTGATCCATTTTCTCATTTTCAGCCCATAATTGATCAATGTGGAGTGTGTACGGGACCTCACAAAACTAATAAGTGCCATTACTTGATGAGGAACTTCAGCCCGCACGGAATGATCATCATTTTAATCGCACATCAAGTACAATTCAGCCTCCACAACAATATCCATCATCTTCCAATTCAGGTACATCTCTTGAGGATATGTTTAAAGCCTTTATGATTAATGCACAACAATTTCAACAGGAAACTCGGACAAGCATGGAACAAATGTGGCAATTCCAACAAGAGACCCGTAATAACATGCAGCAGTTTCAAAAGAAGTTGGAAAATCAAATTGGAGAATTAGCTTCCTCGGTGAGAAGATTGGAAGATAAAGAATCAAAACTTGAGCTACTTGCAGAAAAATGGACGAATTATGATGACCAATCAAGAAATGAAATGTTAGTCCAGAAAACAGGGGCTGGAACAGAGCATAATACAGCAGTACAAATTTCTGGTATTGAAACAGAGCAGGACTGTACAACAGACATGAGCATAAGGTATGACCATGGCTTAAGGTCAGACGAGGAGTCCAGACCTGTTGTACAATTTCAACCTTTGATCAGCCCAAACCTAACTGCACTGAGGTATATTGAGTTTCAAAAAGATGAATCAAAGTTCCAAAATGATGAATCAATGTTCCTAAAGGCACTTTACAATGTTGAGGTAAATGTTCCATTACTTAATGCAATTAAATCTATGCCTCAATATATGAATTCTCTTGAAGAATTGTGTGTAACTAAAGAAAGTATGCCCTGTTATGGGAAGGTAAGTATTGGAAAGCATTTCTCAGATATCCTTCAAGAATAGATACCTCAAGTGAGTAATGACCAAAGATTATTTGCTCTTCCATGTAAAATAGGAACTATTGGAATTGATAGAGCCTTATGTGATTATAGTTCCACTATAAATTTGATGCCTTTGTCTATTTGCTCACAACTGCATATTAATTCCATGAGAAAAACAGGTCTGATAATTGAACTTGATGATGAAACAATTGTTTATCCTAAGGGCATATTGGAAAATATTTTGATTCAAATTGATGGCATGATTTTCCCCGTGGACTTCTTGGTAGTTGATAACTCATTTGATGTTTTGTTAGGAAAGCCTTTTCTTGACATATCTAAAACAAAAATCAATGAGTTTGATCACACACTCACGATGGAATTTAATGGGAATGTTGTCAAATTTGCTATGTTTGATTCCATAAAATCTCCTAGTGAGTTATTCTCTTTAGATGATATGGATTTCATTAGTCCCCTTCCATGTGGTGCATCTTTTGAGCTAAGATATGATGATAAAAATATTTTTAGCTCTCACTCTCAATTGCTTTTTAGGAAATCTTGCTTTGATGGAGCTAAGTGGTTGTTTTATCAATCCTTATTTAGTCTATTTCCTAATAAAATGAGTTCTAAATGGAAAAGAGCTTTTTTATGTACTCACGTGCTACTTTATGATATAGGGGATTTCAACAGCCATGATGAAGACCTGTTAATTCTGAATATACATTATTTGAAAGGATTTTATGCAGGTTTTCCAATGAAAGATGTGAAGGATTTCAATTGAAGACATTCCATGCAACACATTGTCTAGCCTAGGACATTAAATAAGGGCGCTTTTTGGGAGGCAACCCAATTCTTTTTTATTACTGTTATTTAGTTCGTGTTTCAGTGTGTTTCTTGACTAAGGACCCCTTTTTGTGTAATTTTCAGATTATGGCAGAAACAGGGCTCCAGGACCCAGACCGCAAAGGATGATCATCCCTTAGCCTCATGAACCCCTCACAGTTTCAATAAATGAATTCAGGGAAGTCCTCATGCCCTTACCTTTTCTTTATTTTTACATTGAGGATAACGTGGAATAAGTGTGGGGGAGATATTCTGGTAGTTTATGAATATTTTGGCTAGAATAGTAAAAGATGAAAAGCATGTAAAGATGACTATTTTGCATGTTTGTTTGATTGGTCCTATTTTATTTCTGCCTAATTTGATAGCCTAGTTGTTAGTCTTTTTAGCTCTTTTTGCTTAGGTCCTTCATTCCTTTTGTTGTGTTTTTGTGCAACTCTGTTAGTTTAAACTTGACCATGTGCAACATGTTTTGATTTGAGAACTTTTGAACATGAAAAATAGGTTGAAGTAGCATGAATTTCCATGTTTGATTCTTGGAATTGATCAAATTTATAAGTTCTTTGGCTTTGATAGAGAATGTTTTTGAATTTAGATTAATGGTTGAAAACTAAAATTTGCATGCAATAAATTGGACCTTCATGTGTGAAAAAGTGTGTAATTTTTGGACTGTCTAGCAGGAATGTTGTTAATGTTGTTTGAGGGTTATGAATAAGGTTGTTTCAGCCATTAGCTTCTGAATAAGGCTTTTATAGCCATTTGTCTCTGAATAAGGCTGTCACAGCCATTTGCTTGATGCAATCCGCTCGTTTCACTCCACTGGTTACCTAAGGCTAAATACGAATCATAAATTGAAAAATGGGTGACTATGAGTGATGCACTAGTGCAGTCTAGGGATAGTCATACATTACCAAAGCGGTATTATGACACTCGAAATAGACAACGTTTTGAATTTTGGTATAAGTGTTATGTTGGAACCCTCACTTTATATTTTGTTTTGTTGAAATTTAGACAGTCCAGAATAAGCGCCCTTTGATCATATGTTGTGATTGTTATTTGGTAATTGTGCATGATTAAACGAATTCTAAATTCCTTAACATTCTCTAGCAAGTCAAATACTTAGAATTTGTTCTTTTCCATTTTGATAGACTGTGGAGACTTGTTATTAAACTCATTTTAATGTTCACATTTTCTCATTGATAAAGAGTGGGGCTGATGTGGTTTGATGAGGATCATCTTGCTAGGATTAGAAGCTGTTGCTTAGGGACAAGCAAAAGTCTAAGTATGGAGGGATTTGATAGTATGCATAAAATACATGGAAATCTCTGTTGTTTCCCCCTGAATTGGATTAGATTTCTACTTAATTTGCTTTTATTTGGCTTTTGCAGAAACATGTTGATGAATGAGGGATTTGACAGAATCATGAAGAAAAAGATGCTAAGTGTTGAAAATGCCTGAGCCATGACCCCAATGCATGATCATCCCTAAGGCTAATGCACGTAAAGCAGACCACGGTCAACAAGTACGGCTGATTCCTCTTCTTGGGATAGGTGTCACACATGCAACAGCTAGCTAACATGGCCTGCATGCAAGAGTTGATCATGCATTTTTGGAGTTTCAAGAATCCTAATCATACTTATTGGGATTTGAAAAGCTATTTTGTCCCCTTGATCTTTGTAATAGATAGACTTAAGGATACTTTACTTAAGCTAGTTAAGTGGTGAAAAATGAGGGGACTGTAGAGATAATTCAGGAAAAAAAATATAGCAGCAGGAACAATGAGGGATTTCTTTCTCAAAATTGTGATCATTTCCGGACTTGAAGTATTTTAGTTCGTTTTTTTTATTTCAATAAAATTTTGTAGTCCAGCTTATGATCA
Organism: Lantana camara; assembly: GCA_037501455.1. NCBI lineage: Eukaryota > Viridiplantae > Streptophyta > Magnoliopsida > Lamiales > Verbenaceae > Lantana > Lantana camara. Next base: position 16,384,137 of record CM074860.1, read on the forward strand.
ACATATTTATTGTCTATCTTGTATGATGATCCGTGGCTGAACATATTTATCTTAGTTAGGTTGTATCTTTATTCCTTGCCAATATTTATGAGATCTAAGTGAGTGAATATGAATTTAATCTATGGTATTTATGCATGCTTGGACGTATTTGTATGAGTTGTTTTCAAATCATCTTTCTGATCAATCGATGTTTAGATAATAACTTGATATGGTTATACTAATACTTGATACGTAATAGTCTTGTAAAGGTATGTAAGAACCACACATCATTGAGAGTTTACCACCATGTTTACTCAATAATATGGTGAGGCATGCGTAATATGATTTCATAAATCCAAGCTTCTTGAGATTTTGGATCATGATTAATGTCCGTTTGGTGCTCAATGCTATCATATAGTTAAATCCTAGATACTTGTTCGCGGGACTGCTATGTGGTAAGAATTTAATTGATGAGCTTCTCTTGATTAAGTTAAAAATAAAAAAGGATGATAGAGATAAGCTTCTTGTCTATTGTAAGTTAATCTATCATTTGATTAGATTCGATTTTTGCATCCAGGATTAGATACGAGCATGGAATGAAGTAACAACTTAGCTAAGATATTTCCACTCATAATCAACCTTCACAACTCTCTTTACTTTCAGCTTTAGTTATTTGAAGAAATCTGGTTTTATGCTTTAAAATAGTTTGTTTTAATTACATAACACACACCCCCCCCCCTCTAAGTCTCTTTTGAATATTCTCTTGGATACATTGAATATAAATCAATCTAGTCCCTTGGGTTCGACCCTTTACAGCTATATTACAATTTTATATTTTGTACGGTAAGTAAAGGATTTAATTGATGGATTCGGCAACCATCATTAGCGAGGAATGGACGTTGAGTGCCATCTGGGGAGTCATGTTCCCCTTTTGGTCAATGAATGGGTGGATGGGCCTTGCAAACCCGCCACCAACCCGGAGAAAGAAGGTGTAAATGTTATTGAATGCGCACGAAAGAATGATATGCATGAAAAGAAAGAATGAATGAATGTTAATGAATGTTAATGAATTACACGAGGTGTTGGTTGGAGATAATGCACGCCCACTCGCCGGGCCACTAATGACCTTGACCTAATGTAAATGAATCGTTATAATCCCTTTTGATGATTTCTATTCACCCACTTGGGAAACTCTTTAAAAACCTCACTTGGGATTATAGCTTGCATGTGAATGTTTAATTACCGTTGTATATTATATTTATGCTATGTTTTGTACCCACCAGTCCCTTTTGGACTGAACCCATTTGGTTTTCAACTGTGTCGTGCAGGTGTCGAGGGAGTTAGGCGGGAATACGAGTCCTAGGTCTTGCATTCGTCTCTAGCTCTGTATTTTGGGTCTTACACTTGCATACACTTATTTTTTGTTATTGTATACGGATATTATATTGGAGTGTACTTGTTTGAGCTGTGATGGCAATTGATGATGTTTATGACTGATTTTTGGAGCTGTGATGCTCATTGTTTATATATATGATGTATGTTCGCTTATTGCTTCCGCCTTATTGTTTAATTCTGATTTTTTTTTGGTTCAAGGGTTAGTCCCGCCTAGCATAGAGTGTGTGTATGTCCCCGTTCGCCGTGATTTGGCTCGGGTGTGGATCGTCCATTTCATATTCGGGTCGGGTCTCAGTGCGGGGGATGTGACACCTTGCGCTCGGGTGTTACAGATATAAATAATAATCAATTTTGATAATGATCAGTGGAATTATTGTAAAAATTTTAAGTAAAAAAAATCAGATTCGACCAAATTACAATCTGAATGAAAAAAAGATTTAAGAAGTTTGAAAAGTTACAAAATAAATAATAGATAACATTCAAAAAAAGTAGAAACTAAAAATAAATGTGATTAAAAAGTGATAATAATCTTAAAAATATAAAAATTATATGAAAATATAACATATTTCCTCAATTTGAAAAAATCAAATTACTTAATAATAAAAAAGGAAAAATCGCTCAATTATTAAGAAAATAAGATAAAAGAATAATAAGAATAATAATAATTATCAACAAAAATAATAAACATAATTATAGCTAGTATGGAAACTATAAAACAAATCTATTTAGTATAAATAAAAATATAATAAAATAAAATGAAGAAAAAAATTACAATGCAAACTTAAAGTTAATTTAAATTTAAATATAGCGAAAAGATATTTTCATTCAATTAAAAATACAAAAGTGTTTCATAATGAATAATTACAAAATAAAAAAATGGTGTAAAATAAAATAAATCGAAAGTAATAAAAAAGGCAATAATAATAGTTATTGATAATAAATCCATACAAAATAAAATAAATCAAAAGATAAAAATCGAGCATTAATTTTGGTTATTAATCACAAATTTATAAAGTGACTGAAAATTACAATAAAACAAAAGAAAAAACAAAAAGATAATAAACTTAAACTTATTTAAATTTGAACCTCCTAAAAAAATCTATTCAATTAGAAGGATAAAATTGATTGATAATGAACAAATACAAAATAAAATGATGGTGTAAAATAATATAAATCAAAAGTTTAAAAAGTAATATTGTTAGTTTTTTATAACAAATCAATATAAAATAAAATTAATCAGAAAATGAAGCATAAACGTCAGTTTTTTTATAACAAATATATTACATCAAAATGAAAATTATAATAAAATAAAATAAAAAGATATTACAATCAAAACTTAAAACTCATTTAAATTTGAATATCATAAAAAGATTTTTCCATTCAACAAAGATACAAAATTTATTGAACAAATACAAAATAAAAAGATGGTACAAAATCAATTAAATCAAAAGTAATATAAAAAAGTAATCACATATGCAAATATACAAAACTAAAAAAAACAAATGAATCTTTAAAAGAGGAAAAAGAGAATGAAAGAAGTTGTAAAATACTTACATGTTAATGGAACACCTTAAATATTCTCATAAATTGTCGATTATAAAGAAAAACTAAAAACCCTAGACTGGTAAAGAAAAACCTAAAAAACAGATTAGTACTTATGAAGATTTTATCAAATGTAATATTTATATGTCTAACAATTCTATTGAGGTAAATTAAGTAACCTAATTAATTATCTCTTTTATTAAGAATTTGAATTTAAATTTAAAAAGTCAATGACATTCTATGGAAATTACATCCTACGTTATTATTTACTAATATAACTAAGGATCCTTTACAAATCTATACTATTATATATTTGAAAACGACGTTTGATTTTTATTGTGTATTTCGATGATGTGGAATTTTGTGGTCTTTTTGAGGATTTTAATTAAATAGAAAAAATGTAATTGGTTTATCTTTATTTTATGTATTGTTTATTTTAAAACAAATAGTAACTAATGAAAATAATTATCTTTGACAAGATTTATAATATACTTTCTATGTATGAATTTCTGTTTTTATACATATTTTTATCAATTAAATAAATGTCATTATTAATGAGCTTTAAATTAAGAAAGAATGAAATGATAATTTCTATATATCACGATTTTCACCCCATAATTAGGGTGATATTTAATGCTATCATTAATTAGGGTTAAAAAGATAGATAAAGATAAATTAAAATTAAAATTTTTATTTTGTATATTATTTTATTATGAAAATAAATATTACTAAAGAACATAAATTATTTTCAGCAATATACATAATATATTTTTCATATATGAATTTCTTCTGAAATTATACATATCTATATTATTATATATAGCATGACGATATTTGCACGTAATTGTACTATTTTGACTCAATATTATTTTGTGTTTTTCCTAAAATATTTTATTAAAAAAATAATTTCTAATTGGTTGTTGGATCAATATATTTCAATTATTATTAAACACAATTCTTATTATATGTAATTCATTAATTATTCCATTAATCAACACTAAATATATGTTATTAGTAATCAAATCTCCTACAAATGAGCAAACGGAATTGAATTACCTAATATAGCCACCACTCCCTCATAATTCATGACATTTGAAATTTATTTATTGGTGAATTTTAATAATTCCAAATTATTTTTAATTAAAAATATAATTAGAATGATTTCAGCTGTTTTTTCTTTTTCGTATTTTTTAACTAACTCACAGAGATCTCAAGAATCAATTCTCTATTTGTATGCAATTACAAACGTATTTAATGGATATTATTTACTATTTCCTTATTTCTTTCAATATACCATATCATTTAAATTTGGTCATGCTTATATAATCAATCTCTCCATCTGCTATATAATCTCCGCTCTTAAAATGCATTCATTCAGATTTATTTCTACCATTCATTTTTTTCTCATTTCTAATTCATCTAAGATGTTTTAAATTGTAGAGATGTGAACGCAATTTCATAATATTGATTGGGGGTTCAGTTAATATATAGTGTTCATAATCTTTTTGTTTCTTCCTTTGATGTTGTCTAAGGTTTATGATTTTTTTTCTTTGTATTTTCATGAATGGTATAATATGTAAAGCTGATGAAATTAAAAATAAGAGAGTTTCTTGAATTTCTTTTTATTTGAATTTTTTTACTTTTCATCGCCCTTTGTTCAATGATTACATTTAATTTTTCCGTTAGAAAGAATGTGAATATATACTATATGTTGCAGATTTATATATAAATTTTTATTATTATTGTTTATTGATTAGTATTTTAGTTTCATGCATCCGAAGATACCTCTATTTTTACTAATTTGAGTGTTTTTGAATTATAATATTTTTTGGTTTCTTCATATTATTGTGTATCTTTGATTTTCAGATTCGTTATTTGTTGATGTGAAGTATATTTTTTTAAGTATTAATTTATATTTGTTATATTGAATATTGGGGGTTCAGTTAATGTATAGTGTTCACAATCTTTGTTTCTTCCTTTGATGTTGTCTAAGGTTCATGATTTTTTTTTCTTTGTATTTTCATGAATGGTATAATATGTAAAGATGAAGTTAAAAATAAGGGAGTTTCTTGAATTTCTTTTTAATTGAAATTTTTTACTTTTCATCGCCCTTTGTTCAATGATTACATTTAACTTTTCTATTAGGAAGAATGTGAATATCTACTATATGTTGCAGGTTTATATATAAATTTTTATTATTATTGTTTATTGATTAGTATTTTAGTTTCATGCATCCGAAGATACCTCTATTTTTACTAATTTGAGTGTTTTTGAATTATAATTTTTTTTAATTTCTTCATATTATTGTGTATCTTTAATTTTCAGATTCGTTATTTGTTGATGTGATGTATATTTTTTTAAGTATTAATTTATATTTGTTATATTGAATTTAGAGATGTTTACCTTTCTAATAGTCAAATCTTGCTTCCTTTATAATTTTGAATCAACAATTTATTTAAATTATCTCATATTTAGTTTTACTCATTTTTGTATTTAGCTATGTTTGTGAATTCGTCTATTCATTAATATGATTAATATATTTGAATATATTTTTATGTAGACATATTCTCTATCTTTTCTATAATATATTTTTTCTGAAGTATTTCTGTTGTTTCTTTAATTTTCACTATTTTTTCTTTACTTTTTGTCTAGGTATTTATGGATTTATAATATAATGCATTTCTTTACGTTATATAAAAACTTTTTCAATCCTCTTTCTTTACGTTATTTTTACAAAAAAAAATAATAATCCTCTTATATTTTAATTTTATAACATTAATTATTTTTATTTTTTTCAGTTTTTTATTCATCATAATTATTTGTTGCAATTTTTTTTCAATTAAATTTATATCTAATAGTTTACCTTTATTTTTTACTTTTTAATATTGCCCCTTTGCTCAAGAACTCTTATCCTTATTCATGCAATAGTGTTATGATCTTTCCCCTTTCATTATTAGTTTCTTAATCTTCTTAATTAACTTTTTTTTTAACATTCTTATTCTATTTTTCATTTTTTTTTTAAACCCTAAAAGACACTTGAATAATGAGATTTGATTTAGATTTTATTAAATTTTGTGGGAAAGAAGATAGTCGAAAAATAGAGAAGAGAAAATGAAGAACATAAAAGAATAAGATTTGATCTAATTAGATTTAATGAGGATAATTTTATAAAAGTAAAATATAAGTTGATTCTCAATGAGAATTGTTAATACCGTACCATCAAGGTTGGGGTAATGGATAATACCATGAATAAAGGAATGGATATTATCTTGGGATAGACTAATGAGCATTCTTAATTGTATTTTATACCAATCAAGGGGTTTTAGGAATGAATGTGAAAATGTTCATTTCATTCATACGTTATTTTATCATATCAATCATGTCGTTAGACTATAGAGTAACACCGGAAAAAAAAAAAAAAAAAAAAAGTAAGTTAGACTATAGAGTATATTACCTCTTTAATTGAGGAAGTGATCTTATTTAAGTTTTATTAAAAATTATAATTGATTATTATTATTATTACTAAATTATTAACTTTAATGATTGACTATTACAAATTTATAAAATCTATAAAATAAATATTATATTATGTAAAAATCTATAAATTAATTTTTAAATTATCATATTATTCATAATATTTTCATTATTTAGTATATAATGATATTGCAAAATTGATATGTATTTTAAGAATGTGATGGGTTTTCACGGTTCATGTTTTACTTCTTTTACTTCACATGGTTCTTTATGCAAAATTACATATATGGTTTTAGAATTATCAAATTGATATTCTTAAAATTTCTAATAATTTTGAGTTTTCTTTTATATACAACCAATTTCACTTTAAAGTTATATTTTTAGTGATATTTTATTCATTTTATATGCATCGTACGGGTCGCAGGGGGCGCATAATTATATATTACTAAAAAAATAATTGATAATAATTGTCAACTATTTTAAATATAATATAATTATAATAATTTTATATAATATTTTTTATTTGTTTTAAATATAGTATAATTATAATTATTCCGTGCATCGCACGGGTCGTAGGCTAGTTTATTCATAATTGGCATAATTTGCCAATTAAACTTCATTGGACAATTAAAATTAATATTCATGATTGGCATAATCATTTTAAAACCGTAGATTGGCATAAATTAATATCCATGATTGGCGTACAAATCTTCTTTATCCATGATTTATATTATTTGTTAATTAAAATAAATCGGTGAACATTTTTTGATAATAGATATAGATAGATAACGTCCTTTAGAGATATTTATTGAATTTTTTTAATATTAAATTTATAAATAATATGAATCAATAAATTTTTTTATTAGAATTAATATATTTTAGAAAAGGAGAAATAAATATTAAATTTTATGATTTTTTATTTAAAATTTGAGTGTTGTCATTAATTGCATTACATTTAAATTAAAATTAAAATGTATTTTCCTAAATGTATACATTCAAAATAAAATTTACCATAAATTGATAATTTTATTGAGGACAATTTCCAAAAATTAAGGACATGTAAAATTGCTAAATAAAATAAATTAATTTAATAACCATCAACCAATCATAATTTTTAGTTTGAATTAAAAATCTCAAAAAAACCACAAAATTCCATTCAGTCAAAGTTGACACAATTAAAGTTGACACAATTAAGGTCAAAGTTTCTACTTTTTTTGAATGTTATCTATTATTTATTTTGTAACTTTTCAAACTTCTTAAATCTTTTTTTCATTCAGATTGTAATTTGGTCTAATCTGATTTTTTTTACTTAAAATTTTTAGAATAATTCCACTGATTATTATCAAAATTGATTATTATTTATATCTCTCATCATTTTTAAAAAAATATTTTCATGTGACGATCTTTGATGTTATTGTTAATTAAAAGAATATTTTTTCCTATATTAAATTTTTATACAAAATATAAATTACTCTATCTTAGTTTACAATATTTACGAGTAATATATATTAGCATAATTCATACACTATAAATTTTAAATAAATACCGTGCATAGCACGGGATTATACGCTAGTTCTTATTAAAAGAAAAATCTCACGACTAATATACATTAATAATCCAATAGTTTGTCTATGTGGCAAAAAGTGCACTTATGCTTATGTCAAGTTGAATTATAGTAACCATATATGTAGACAAAAGTTGTTCAATTAGGGTTTCATCATCTTGAATGAAGGGATATATAAGAAATTATAAATTGTTTTAAACCAACTTAAACAACAAAATATTCATTTTACATAATCTAAGGTTGTTGAATAAGAAATTCATGATCATTTTCATTCACCGTATGGAAAGTCACGATTCGTTATTTATTTACTTTTTTTTAGAAATTAGGCCGAAAGATCTGTGAAGTTTTTTACCGAAGGCCCCGCCTTATATATAAAAGGCAAAAATTCTTAGCATTAGGTTGGAGAAACTGGGCCGAAAGACCCATGAACAACATCAGGTTTGTACTAGAATTTTCTAAGTAAAAAGGCAAAAACTGAAATTATAAGAACTCATCACAAATTGTTACAAAATTTCCATCGATTTTAAAATCGAATAATCAAGTTTGTGCTAGAATTTTTCTACGCAGAAGGACGAAAACAAATATCATATCTACCTAAAACACTTTCTCCTCTCCCAAAACATTGTATTTCTTATACTAAAAACCATTGTATTTCTTATACTAGAAGGAAACTAAAAATTCCTAAACATCCAGGACTTAGTCAAAAGATTAGTTTCATTACAGCCAAGTCATCAATTATATCATTAAGTTGTGAACACTTGACTACTTACAAATAATTTATACTAGTTATTACGTGCTCACTAAAAAAATATTATTATTAAAATATATTAAAAATTAAACTTTTTATATTAATAAAACTTAAAATAATTATTAAATGAAATATCTATATGTTTGTAGTTTAAGATTTAATCGATTTTGCTAAGTCTTGTACTTGTTTCAAAATCATGGGCCAGAAGACCCAATACATAAAAATTGCCCGCAATCATCGTTTGGGCCAAAGAGCTCAGGCATAATTGTTTCATCACTCGATTGCATTCGGATCCAAACACTGAAAGTTCGACCCTTCGTGAATGTGTTTTTGAGGGGTTTAGCTAAGGTTTGTCTTTTTTTCATTCATCGATCATCACTCTGCATTGCATTGGGTAATGACATTGTTAAGGGTATTGTGTTCCACTAACTCGTCATTTGGAGGACCAATTCTTCACCATGGTATGCATTTTACTAATCTTAACGAGAGAAACTTTAATTTATTATCTGCGTTTCTTTAATTTGTTTTAACTCTTTTGATTTGATAACATGAAGCCTACGGATGGGGGGTTGTTTGTCTTCATTTCAGCCTTTTATAATAGGAAAGGTATTGATATAAAACCTCCGCAAATTTTAGTGCTTGGATTTTAATGATGTATGTCGTTCTTGTTGGCTAGAAATTCTTATTATCTGTGTCAGATGTCTTTTGATGTGTCAAGATCAAGAAGGTTTTTTAGCACGATTTGGAACCCTGATTCAGGTGAAGGCTTATTCCCCTCACTCAGACTTGTTGTGTTTGAAATATTTAATTGATTTGCATTGCTCTAGCTAGTAAGTTTGCTCCTATGCATAGTATGCATTTCTTTTTTGAGGTAAATTTAAAACTTATTTCCCACTATTTCCAGCAATCCCTGCTATTTCAAAGCTAAACTCATAGCATGAGCTAAGCTGCTAGAGCCCGACATATCCAACATTTGAGAGATTTCATTATTCAACCCACTAATGTAACTCTTAATGAAATATTCCTCAGTAAGAGATCTATTATGGTTGACCCTGAAGGCCCTTAACTTATTAAATTTCAGGTTGTATTCCTCCAGACATCTGTCTTGTTTTAACCTATCAGATTCTTGTCCCTTTGTTTTGAAAAATTTTCCAACACCGGCTCTGAAAACATCTCCCAGACCATGTTTTTTTTTTGTTTACCATCTATATGATCTAAGAATCAATTATCAGCACTTCCTTACATATGCATTGCAACTAGTGAAATTTTCTCATAATAACTCATATGGTTAAATAAGAAATATTTATGACATTTTCTTAGCCCTTGTCTAGGCTCTTCTCCATTGAAACGAGAAAAATCAATTTTTTTTTGACAACCGAAAAATCAATTTTACTCTTTAAGATTACACTATTTGGTACCTCATTCATTTTGATGGCAGGGGTTGGTAGAATCCTTGCTTCTCCAAATTGCTTCATTCCTTTGCTTTACCCATGTTTTGTAGTAGCTTAGAAATCTCTTCCAGCTGAGATTTGACGTTCTCTTGGCCCTCTTTCAACTCCTTTGCAGTAACCTCCAGCTCATCAAACCTTAGAGGTGTTAGTTTTTGCCATCTGTGCCCGACAAATCTTCCAAACCTGCTCTAAGTCCAATGTTAAGACTTGAGCTAATTCCTAGATATAAAACTCACAGCAAAACCAGCAAAATACGCAGCAACAACAATGAAACAGTAAATAGCTTGAACAAGAATGAGGAGAGAATAAGCAAAGAGAGAAAATCAGATTTATTATTTCATAAAACTTGTCGATAACGGACTTGGTTGGAATACAGAGGACATAGATCCCATAGCTCGCCCAAGTTCCATTAACACCAAACCAATAGGAAAGCAATATGTATTTTCCTCAAAACAACATAACAAATAAGAAAACGAGAAAAGCATCTCAAAAACGCTAAACAATTCTTTAAGTGATTCAACTCTCCAAAACAACACCATAAAGCCAAAGGTGTAATCTCAACAACTAAAAGAAACGCGTCATGTTTTTGATAAAATGTAATCCCATCTTTTCTTTCCCATGCATCCAAGTTTTAACACCATGCATTTGATGAAGCTTCCCGGTTTGAGCTACAATAGCATTCATAACAACAAATAACTCCCTCACGTTACTAATTTATTTCAAATTAGTCCTGTAATTACTTTTTTAGTGAATAATTGACCTTTTTTTTTAAAAAAATTGATCTTGAATAGTATCATTTTAAGGGTACAAGACAATAATACTTTTGTTAATAATATATATACCTGGTGCACATGAGAATTTTTTCGGCCAGATAAAGAATTATTGAGGCACTAATTTGAGACAAATTAATAATATTAAAGACTTATTTATTATTTTTAAATTTTAAATAACTAAAATAATACAAACTCAAAATTTTAGGGCAAAATATTAAAAAGAATACGAAGTCGATACACTTTAGTAGGCCCTATTTCACAGACCATCTCCAAACCCAAATATTTTCCCTGAGTTTTCCTCCTCAACGTCAATGGCTCCGATCGCGGTTGGGACACAATCCCTGATGGTAACTTGAGCTTCCTGAACGAACAGTTCGTATTCGAGACCGTATCGATTCACTCCCTTCTCGCCGGAAAAAATGCCCTCATCATAGGCCTTCCCGGTGCCCACTTGCCCGATTGCAGGTTATTATTCCTCCACTTTCTCATTTTATTTATCTTAATTTTTCATCTACTAATTCATATTTTTTATTTTGTATATAGTTTTTGTTACCGACCTGAACATAGTCGGTTCTCATTTGATTCGAGTCGCTTCCAACAAACATTGTATATCACTGGTATGAATCTAAGTATTCCATATCAAATTGATTCTTAATTAGTAATACTTGATGAGTGTTGTGTTGTTTTTGCAGTCCGATCCATATGTGTCGCACATATGGGGGGATTCTTATTTCCCACCGTTACCAGATAACCCACATGTCAAGTTTTTGGCTGATAGCAAGGCGGCTTATGTTAAATCACTTGGCCTCCACCTGGACCTCACATCTTATGGACTTGGTATTCGGTCTAGGAGGTTTGCCATCTTTCTTGATGATCGAAAGGTTAAATTCTATCTTTGTTTTAACCAAAAATTTAGCAGAGAATATATGTTTTAGATTTATCAAGTTTTGGTCACTCGTTGTTTGTACGTTATAAATTCAGAGATTTACCTATTTATCCATTTTAAGAGCATATTGAGTGTATAGTACATTTGCGTTACCTTGTGCATGCGAATCAGTTTCTGATGACTTGATGCATGTAATGTTTAATCTGCTCCTTGTATCGGAAGACAGACATTTTTCTCCCCATATCAATATATGATGAATCTATTTGAGGCCTAGAATTTGGCAGCATAATATCTTAAACAAAGGATTCATGCAGGTTGTTAAATTGTATACCCAGCCAGTAATTTTGGGTGAACCTCTACCATCCATCGAGGTATGCACTCAAACTCACGTGAGATCTTTTTTGTAATGGGGAAACATTTTTCTTTTTCTGCCCCCTCTGCTTTGGTTCACATTTCTATTTTTGGAGAATTTATGTTTCACTCTGATAAGGTTTACTCGTGAGATTAAGCTGTACCAGTCATTTTACTGAAGTGTTGAATTGATAATTATTTACGTTTTGGGGACCTTGAGTAATTTCGGACGTATCACGTATGCTATCAATAAATTTCATTGAACACTTACATGCTTTCTATTACCATGTTAATTGTGTGTACTCAAGTCCTTATAGACTCGCCTCCCTAACTAGAAATCTTGAAATCCAAACAATTCTGCTAGCTCCCTTCTCTCCCTGTAATTCTTAATATCGTATTTTGCTGGATTTTCATTTTTTGCCTTTTCAAAAAAAAAAAAAATAAATAAATAATTGATTTTGTTGGTAAATTTTGGTGAACACATGGTGAGATATATAATGTTTTTCCTGTGTGGCCTTTGTTTAAAGTTAGTGACTTCTAAGCAGCATATCATTTTGTAAAATTTAACTGACATACGAATGAACACTCTTAACTCCGCATGCGAAGTCACAGAGACCAACACCAAACGTACCAAGAGCTCCAATTGCAGTGGGCGACATCATCCCTGATGGTACGCTGACCTTCATCGACAAGGATCTTGAAATTAAGCCCGTGTCTATGCACACCCTTGTCGCCGGCAAGAAGGTCATCGTCTTGGGCGTTCGTGGTGCCTTCTCGCCTATATACACGTTAGTGTCTCTCTATTTTATTCATTATAATTTCTCCAATTTTATTTATTTATTTAATCTAAAACCCCCCCTCCGCATGTAGCAACCATTTGATCACCTCATTCGTTCAGAAGGCAGATGTGTTTAAGTTGATGGAGATCGAAGATATCTTATGTATAAGTGGTATGCAATTACTTTTTAAGTATTTGATTATTAAATTACCAATTTCTGTAGAATATTACTTGGATGGATGTTTGATCTCTCAATTCTCTCAAACAGTTTGATAACTTTTTAGAATTAGTAGTGTGTGTGATGGGCAAAAAGTTTGAGAATCAATCGTCTTTCTAACGAATAGTCTGTTGTTAGTAGTATTTGCTTGCGAATTTTGCCCCTTGTGGAATTTTTACAATGTTGTTATACATTGTAGTGAATGATCCATACGTGATGATGGGATGGAAAAGGTTTTATTTCAAAGACAACACCCACATCAACTTTTTGGCTGATTCCACTGCAGCCTATGTTACATCACTTGGACTTGTTGATGACCTATCGCACACCGAATTTGGCATTCGTTCGAAGAGATTTGCCATGTTGCTTGAGGACTGCAGGGTTAAAGTTCTTGAAGTTTATGGGAAAGATCTTGGTATGCATGATATGACTGTGGCTATGGCTGGAGCTGAACTCAGAGCTATGACGATATAGCTGGGGGCATTTTGACTGTTCCCTACTCGAAGGACCTTATTATATATTAATAAGCATATTAATGATGTACTGTTTTGGAAACTTTAGAATGTTTTATGTGCACTTAAAGTGATTTCAACTCTAATATATGTAGAATATCCATGCTTATAAGCCTAAACCTATTTGTTAGCATTAATCTAGTTTTGTTGTAAAGTTTCTACTTTGTGAATTGTGTTTGGGGTGGTCTTAGGAAACTTTGCTCTATGATTATTGTTTGTTAGATTACATTTTATAGATTAAAAGCACAATACATGTCGAGAAAGCGCACATCAGCCTCTTTGATGATCAAAATAAACGAGTGGTTTGAGTTGAATAGTTTAATTCTGGGGTAAGACAAACACGTCTTCATCATGTACTGCAGAATTGTTGAAGACGCTTTTTAAATGCGTGGTTTGACTAGAAATGCTAAAGGCATAACGTCTTCATAAGAACCCTTATTAAATCAGACAGTTGTGGATTCTCTGCTAAATTCCCAAAATAAGCGAGAGAGGCCATTCAAGAACTGAGAAAATTATCTATTCAAGAACGGAGAAAATTATCTTAATAATAGATAAAGAAATTATATTTTTTTAATATATATAACTTATATCAACCTTAAATTATTTAAAATTAAATACAATATATTATGATATGAAATCATCTAAATTTAAATATAATATATTATTTAAAATTAAATACATTTATCTTTACCCTATAATTAAATATAATTATCTTTATCCTATTGTTAAAGCGATACTAAATTATCAAAAATTAAACACATATCACAGTTATCTATTTATCTTTAACTTATTATCATAGATACAATCTTTTCTCAAAACACTAAACTAATTTATAATTAACAAATTAATTATAAATTTTATCAAATAATTATTCATAATAAAACTATAAAAAAAAACTAAAATTAAATATAAGTTAATAATACCTTTTGGTTTTATTGCACCACGATCAACTTCTTTTTCTCAATAAGTGTAGATTTTGAATATTAGAAAAATAAGGGTTTTAAGTTTACGAGAAGAAAAAGAGAATAATAGAAAAATGAAAGAGGGAGAAGACATTAAAGAGAGGAAAATCGATTCATTTGAGATTTTTTAATATGTGAAAGAAGAAAAGAAGATCTTTTATTGGGAAACGAAGTAGAAATTGCATTCGATTGAGGGAAAAAAAATCGGAATTAAAATAAACTAATACTAAAACTCAAATTAATCTAGAATCCTAATTATTATGATTGGTGATTTGGTTGGGGGGTTTATAAATTATGGGGGGGCAAAATAATAAAAACTTTAAAATTTATATATAATAATAAAAAAGTTTAATAATTTTGAGCTTGAACGTAGAGAACCCAGAACTGTCTGATTTAATAAGGATTCTTATGAAGACGTTTTTTAAAGATATTTCTTATGAAGATGTTTTTTAAGAAAATATCTTTAGCATTTTTTCGTCAAACTGTCCATTTAAATTGGTCAACTGAAAATTTAATAAAGACGCTTTTAAAAAAAATATTTTTATCATTTCTGCAGTATATGATGAAGACGTTTTTTTAAAACACGTCTTACCCTATAATTAAATTATTCTCGGGATTCACACCATTTTTAAAATACACGTGTGAACAATACACCAAAGTTATAATTTCACCTATTCGGAATTATTCGTACTAAAGTCCAAACAAAAATAAAAGAAGCCATACAAGTGCTAGAAAATCAACATTATGCTTGATTTGTAGTGACATTTTTACCCTCCTAAAAAGGATAATAAAAACTTTAATAATGAAAATTATGGGGGGCAAAATAATAAAAACTTTAAAATTTATATATAATAAAAAAAAAATTAATAATTTTGAGCTTGAACGTAGAGAACTCAAAACTTTCTGATTTAATAAGGATTTTTATGAAGACGTTTTTGAAGAAAATATCTTTAGCATTTTTTAGTCAAACTGTCTATTTAAATTGGTCAACTGAAAATCTAATAAAGACGCTTTAAAAAAAAATATTTTCATCATTTCTGCAGTACATGATAAAGATGTTTTTTTAAAACACGTCTTATATTAAAATTAAACTATTCTGGGGATTCACACCATTTTTAAAATACACGTATGAACAATACACCAAAGTTATAATTTCACCTATATTTCTCCTATTTCATTGATAGTTGGATTAATTATGAGTGGTTAGATCTAAGACAAAGAGAAGTGATGTATTATGTAGGGTGAGGGTTTGATAAAATACCTAACTAAAAATTATTTTGGTTTTATGTTATGAAATTAAACTCTATGCATAGATCCGGACAACGCTTATGTTGACCAAGGCAAGCGGATGCCGCATGATGGATTCAGAGTCTTCCCTCCTAATTAAAGACCAGGAGTAGTCTCAAATATCCAACTCAAACTTTACATTTAACCCAAAATATACATCGATCTATGACGTATTGACACTTCAAAAATATCGTTTTGTCGTATCATGTCTTGTCAGACAGTCGTGTCAGACACTCTCATGTACAAAATTAAAAAAAAATATATATATATATATATATCACTGTGTATATCCATGCATCTTAGACGCCGATTTAAAAAGTAAATTTACGTTTTTAATTTTATCGGCTTTGGATAAGATAATACATCGTTCATAGCTACTTACAAGTTAGGTGAAATTTTAATGATAGTGCACTGTTTAAGCGTATAGTTAAAAATGGTGTGAATTCCAAGTATAGTGTAATTTTGGTGTAAAACGCTTTTTAGAAAAACATCTTCATCATGTGTTGCACAAATGGTGAGGGCGTAGGGAACCCTAAATTCCCCAAAAAGGCGAGAGGGAGAGGGGCGATTTCGATCAGAAAAATTAAATAAAAAGAAAAGTAAGGATCAGAAAAATTAAAATAAAAAGGAAAGTAAGGATCAGAAAAATAAAGTTTTCAAAGTTTTGGGAAAAAATCAAACAGAGAGAGTTGCAAAAAGTTTTCGAGACTCTGGAATAAAATTATGGAGAAAAGATTTTGCAAAAAAAATAAAGTTTTCAAGAGAAAGGAAGATAAAGTTTTTTAGTTGGATTTCTTCATTCTTTCGAAACTCCAACTTTAGGGGGAGTATTAGAAATATAATTTTTTTTAGTATTTAGAAATATAATTAATATTTAGTTTTAACTGATATTTAAAATTAAATTATTTAATATTTAGTTTATCTATTTTGTAACTACTTTTTATTCTTATCTTAGTTTGTATATAATAATTTTCACAGTAAATACAAATTACGTATTCTCTTTCACTTCTTTTCTCTACATATTATATTTTAAGATGCATATCCATGGAATTTCTAAGAGGTTCTATGTGGTTAGACTGTAAGACCTTTCTCTTTCATATTGAGTCCTCAGAGGTGGCTTTTAAATCCATGTCTTATGATGACGTTTTCTATACTTTTGTGGTCAACCACATATCTTCTTTTCTTATCCATCAATTTTAAGATGCATATTCATAGAATTTCTAAGAGGTTCTATGTGTCCACACTGTGTCTTTTAAATCCATGCCTTATGAAGATGTTTTTTAAGAAAACGTCTTCAATAATTTTGTCGTCAACCATACATTTAATTTGGTCAATTTTCTACCAAAAAAAAAAAGGTCAATTGAAAAACCTCATGAAAACATTTTCTTAAAAGGCGTCTTCACTATTTGTGCAGTACATGATGAAGCGTTTTGCACTAGAATTACATTATATTTGGAATTTACACCATTTTTGTAGCAGTGCACTATTATTAAAATTTCACCTACATGTTACAACATAAATTGTCCTTATATATACAGTAATAAAAAATAATAAACTATTAATACTTAATTTTTACTCATATTTAGTAACCAAATTTTCCCACAATTTGCAAAGCCAAATTCCTAGTGGCAGGAAAAACTGGACCAAGAAAAGTGTCGTTGTTCCAAAAGGTGGAATCGTTCACCTTAGGCGCCCCCTCCTAAGTGACCCCACGCCAGTAGGAGAGGAGGTAAATCACGGTGATTCACAGCCCCACAAGGTAGGAGGGCGGTCTCTGCCTCTCTGGTACCAGTCTCTGCACATATATAATAAAGCTCACAGCCTCACATTATCTATCCACAAGACTGAAACTTGGTACCAGTCTCTGCACAAAGCTCACAGCCTCACATTATCTATCCACATTCTCTCCATTAATGGAGTTTTATCTCTGCTTTGTAAAGCTACTCTTCACTTTCTCACTCTTTTCGTTGAGCTTTACATATGCTGCTGCCAAAACCCAGTGTCATTTTCCGGCGATATTCAACTTCGGCGACTCTAACTCCGATACCGGCGGCCTCTCGGCGGCGATCGGCCAGCCGCCGCCGCCTTATGGCGACTCCTACTTCCACGGCCCGGCGGGGCGATACTCCGATGGACGTTTAATCATTGATTTTATTGGTAAGTGATTTTATTGAATTATATTATAAAATTTCATAATTACTTACCAAAAGTGGGTTCTATTTGTCAAACTTTATCATTTTCCAATTTTTTTTGTTGTTTGGCATTTCAACGCAAAAGTCGTTCAAGAATTTTATTAATCGAGTGTTGCAAAATCGGATATCTAGAGACTAGAGTTAAATACTTAGACTGTTCGATAGAAATTTAGAAGTAAGGTGATCGTTCCATTTTTAAGGTCAGAATATACCACCGACTCTTTTAGATTTCCGGTCCTGTTGAGTACATTTCAAACTTTATTATTTTCCATGTTCTTTTTTTGGACATTTCAACGCAAAAATTTTATTGACTTAGTGCAGCAAAAATTGCGTACAAATTATATGACATAAAATTCTAAAATTCTGTGAAAGGTATAAAGCAAGCTTTCCTATGACAAGAAAATAACGATGCCTGAATTTAAGGAGTAGTCAGGATTTATAATGAGGGGATCAAAATTTATAATATAAAAAATATAAAAAATATTATTTTTAAGAATATTGAAATCGTAATTTATTTTTTTAGAAAAATATATATATTTTTTAATATAGAGATAGTAATAAAAAATTTTCAAAATTTAGGGGCATCCCCCCTCCCCCTGCCAACCCCTACCCTCTTTAGCTCCGTCCTTCCTCGAATTGATCAAATATTGATATTTTTTATTGCGTTATTTATCTAGTTTGGCCTCGACGTCCGAGTCCTTGTATATACAACCGACGTTAATAGAGAGTGATTTTATACATTAATAATCCAATCTAAATGGTATACAAAATAGAAAAAATGAAATTATTTATGACCTAATCCTTGGTATCAAACACCCCTTTAGAATATTATAGTTGAGAAATTATGAAAAATACTCTAAACAATATTTTCCGTAATTCTCATTCGACCAAAAGATATTTTTCTCAGTGAGTTTCTTTTTTATAATTAAATTAAATTTTAGGATATTCATAATTGTTCCAAACTAAAAAGATAATTAACATAAGATGTAAGTTTGAATGTTAAAGTTGAACAGATTCCATCTTTTGATAACCATTTTTGTTTTGTTTGGGAAAGTAGAAAACAAAATCTAGTCGTGACTCTGTCACACAGCTTTTTTATATCAATAATTTCTTGAATGCTTATGCTTAGCACCCCAATGCGTAGTAATTATTGTTTTTATTTTTTTTCTACATCCCCTTTAACTGGATTCGAGCCATTTTTGGATAAGTAGTGTTCGAACGTCTGATCTATTGGAATATAAGAGAATTTTTTATGAGTAGATTGTTTTTATAAAGTCTTGTTAATTTGGATTCAATTTATGAACTCAATAATTCAAATAGTACTATGTATTTCATGAAAGGAATACCTACAATCTTGCCAAAAAAATGTCGAGTTATATTTTAGGGTTAATTACGGACGACCCCCTAGTCGGGCTATCTTCGTCCCCTCAATGGAATATCTCATAAAAATTAGTTTTTCAATCGAAAGATTTCCCTCTTCGTTTCCTTATTCGTGTAACCATGGATTACGCGACTTATATTTTACGTGATCCTTACGCAGAACATGTGTAACTCGGTTGTAAGAGAATCCAACGGAATGTTCTCAGGATTTCCATTGGCTCTGCTGGAAAGGATTACGTGGACGCACTAAACAAAAGTCGAGTACTGAAATACGCGCCCCAAAAGCCGGGTTGCTTAGCATATTTACATCTTCTATTTTGTCAAAATTCAAAATTTACCCCCTAAAATTTACTAACTTTTTGGAACAATTATATCTTTGATATGTGCATGAAAACTTGTTTCAAATCATCATCAACAACT
The DNA here is from genome assembly GCA_037501455.1 of Lantana camara. Taxonomy (NCBI): domain Eukaryota; kingdom Viridiplantae; phylum Streptophyta; class Magnoliopsida; order Lamiales; family Verbenaceae; genus Lantana; species Lantana camara. The sequence continues at coordinate 16,404,048 of CM074860.1, forward strand.
TATACTTTATTGACAGTCAAATTTCTTGCAGCTGAGAGCTTAGGACTGCCATATTTAAGTGCATTTCTTGATGCATTAGGCTCCAACTTCACTCATGGAGCCAACTTTGCAACTGCTGGATCAACCATCAGACCTCAGAACATAACTCTTAATCAAAGTGGCTTCAGCCCGATTCCCTTGAACGTGCAGTATATTCAGTTCAATGATTTCCAACGGAGATCTCAGATCATCCGGAAACAAGGTCTGTTACGAACCTGTTTTCTTGCCATTTTAAACGAGCTGAGCATATCACGAAAAATGTTTTGATTTGTTAAATCATTTCCAGGAGGTGTGTTCAAAGGGTTGTTACCGAAGGCTGGAGATTTTTCACGAGCACTGTACACGTTTGATATTGGCCAGAATGATCTGACGGTCGGGCTTCTCCTCAACATGACTACTGGTCAAGTTAGAGCTTATGTTCCTGATGTGTTGGATCAGTTCAAAACCATTGTTAAGGTATGTTGGACAATGTGAAAGGTTGCTGGATGAGTTTCTTGGTAAAACTAATCACACCTAGGGATAATTACAGTAACATACCCTGAGATGACTTATTACACAAATACCGTCAAGGTTTGAATAATTGCAAAATCTTCCCTTGACATACGGTGAGGCATGGCTCTAACGCTTGTGATTATAGTCATGAATTTTCACTCAAATATTGACAAGTAAGCTTCAAGGATAAAATAGGGTATACGTAAAAAGTTGGAGATAGATACTACTGAAATTTATCGTTCCAAATGTATTGTTAAATCAAGGGGAAGCATTCGTAATTTTTCAAACCTATGGGCAAGTCTGTGTAATTATGCCAAATTTCAGGATATGTCGGTGTCTATTTCCCTTTAAGATATATAAGCATATATGATACAAAATGATGAACAGAAGCTTTTTACTTATGTTGCAAAATCACAAGTAATGCTTTCTTCTATTATTATTTTTATTTATTTTGATTGTATTTATGCAGTATATATATGATCATGGAGGTAGGTCATTCTGGATACACAATACAGGGCCACTTGGTTGTTTGGCATATGTCCTCGACCGTCTTCCAATCACAGCCGGACAAGTGGACAAGTTCGGATGCGCAACACCTGTTAACGAGGTCGCTCAATATTTCAACCTTAAACTCAAAGAAGCTGTTCTTCAGCTGAGAAAGAGTCTTCCTTCAGCAGCTTTAACCTATGTTGATGTCTATTCAGTTAAGTATGATCTCATCAGCCAAGCCAAAAAGCACGGTTAGTGTCCTAGTTCATCGTCCATAATATCGATAAATCGACAAGTTTGTCAAAAAATTTGAGTTCTAACATCAATTACTGTGTAATAATTGACAGAAGGGGGTAACCGTAAGGTCAAGAGAAGTTACGAGGGAAGTATGTGTAATTTAAAATCAAGAGGATGAAATTGAAAATGTTTGATTAAAAAAACTGTTGCGATCCAAACATGAAATTGATTAGGCAAAACATAGCCAAATTACATGACATATAGTTGGTCAGTCTCCCTATAAAATACACACCAATCACATGACAAGTATAAAACATAGTTTTGCCCCGAGACGGTTTGAGACTAGAATTTCCCGAATTTTACAGTATTTTCAATTTAAGAGAACAACATAGTCGTAATTAAGTGCATAGCTATACTTGACTAATGTCATCTATGTTCGGGAGAACAACTTGAAAATTTCGAGCAACTGCAACGTCTACACAAGTTAAACGAGGGATGTAAGTGTAATTTCTTAAAGTTCAGGGGGTGGAAATGTAATATCTTGATTGAAAATGCAGGATTTATGCACCCACTGCAAGTTTGTTGTGGGCATGGAGGAAAGTACAACTACAACATACGTCTTGGTTGTGGAGCCAAAATCAAAGTGAATGGTAAAGAAATCTTGATTGGGAAATCATGCAAGAATCCATCAGTTATGATTAATTGGGATGGAGTGCATTACACAGAGGCTGCAAATAAGTTTGTTTTTGATCAAATTGTGAATGGTGATTACTCAGATCCCCCAATTCCCTTGAACAAGGCATGTATTAGGCATTAGATGATCATCAAATATGTGAACTGATATAGTCAATAAATCAATGAAATTATTCATCTGTTTATTTTCATAATATTTCTGAGTAACGGGCATCGGTGCATCGCCTAAACGAGTTTGAGCACACGTGTATGTGTGTTATTGGGTTGATTACATGTATGCCCCCTTGAAATATGGTTTGTAACCAAGTGCGCTCTATTGTTTGGAAAATTACAGATATCCCCCCGCCTTATGTGTTTTGTACTGTATTCATGGGTAAAGCTATACCTGATCTCTCGGCCAGACGTATTATCTTTCGTGTATGATAAATATATTTCAAATATACGGTCTTAACAACAAGAAAATTAGCAAAAACTCATACTGTCAAGGAAGAATTAATTAGCAAAAACTCATGCTGTCAAGGAAGCATCTAAAGGCTTCGACGTGTAATTCTACTTATTATTCTTAATCTGGGTTAGACTGTACAGGGATTCATGTTAGCAGCAAAAACTATGTTAAGACTCGAAAAGGGGGGGAAAAATCAGACTTTATGCTGGTTTAAATCAACTATCATCACCGTAATATCATCCAAACTACCCCGTGCGACAGCAAGGTTGACGAGCTCCTTGCAAGCAGCCACAAGGCCTCCACCATAAGGGCTAGATTTCTCAACCAAGATTTGGTTCTCATCATTATTATGAGGTTTCTTTACCTTCACTTGTTTCGCGAATGAAATTCTTCGCAACTTTGATGGAGGGCTTCCGGTTTCGTACCAGCATTGTTCATCTTCACTTCGTTTGTGTTGGGAAATGGGCGTTTTTGTCCCTGTAGCTTGAAATGTCTTCCTTGGTGTAAGCAATGGTGATTTTGGAAATGGGCTGACAATTATACTGTCTTCCTTTGCTGGTGAAGGTCGAACAAGTTGTTTCTTGCCACATGACTGCATGACAATGTCGACGGCTTCTTGATTGCTAACCTGTAATTTTAAGGTACATTTATAATAATTGAAGGAGAACACATAATATGTACAAACCTTCACCCAAACAATAGATGGAGGAATATAATTGAGCATTATCAGCAATAGGGGCATACTGGGCAGTTCAAAGTTTTCTCAATTGAGTACCCTAACGGAGCGAAAGTTCATACAGTTATCAAAATGCACAACACAATGAACTGCCATATTGACCAAAGAGGGGTAAAACCTGTAATTTAGTAAATTCCATGGTGTAAGATGAATTAACCCCTTTCACTTATATCAACAGTCGGGATTTCCTTACCTCTTCCCAAAGTCCATCGGATGCTAAGACTAGGTATTCCATGTCTGGAGACAAATTAATGACTCTCGTGTCGGGCTCAGCCATCACCCATTCTTTCAAATGAGCATCTCCTATGCTTCTTGAAACCGCAAGTGTACCATGAACTCTCCATGTTCCTCGATGAATCTCCACGTAACCACCCTAAATAATATAAAATCATTAAAAAAAGGCGCTAATGTTACTGTGTTTGCTCGTGTAAAGAAACCTGGGAAGTATATGATGAGTAGAATTACTTTATCCTCTATTCTTCTTCGCTCATCCTCTCGTGTTGGTCTATGATCAATTGTGATGGCTTCCGCGATCCCGTCCCTAGAAAGAACCGCTCTGCAATCTCCCAAGTTTGATATTATCATCTCTCTTCCTCCAATCAAAGCACTGACACAACAAACACCACTTCCCAAGCCCTGCATGTTGATTTTGCATGTAATAAACATGGGGGGTTTAACGATAAATTTTAGCTTAATCTACTGAAACCAAATTCGACATTTTCAACTTGAGTTAACTGCCAAAAACCACATAAATTCTCATAAATATCACGAAAACACACTGTCACAAGATATCGTTTAAAAGGTCCTTTGTTGTTTTGAAATTTGTTTGCAGCCACTTGACTTCCATCTCTCGTAATTTAAGCCTAAATCAGTTTTACTCTTTTGTAATTGATGCAAGTAAATACCAAAATTGAAAAAACTTCTCATAACATAGGGGCTGCGTGCGAAAATTCCTTTGCTAAATGCCAATAGAACATACATCTAATAAATTGATCATTTTTATCATTTTCTGAATCATTGATAAATATGAAACAGAAATTCAGCTGTTGTAGACAGGATGCAAGTAGAATTCCCCTCATAGAAACATATAATCTTTGACACTCCAAACATATTCTTGCATGGAGAAAGGACACAAGTAAAGTTACTAAACATTATATTATTTATTTTAAATTAATGCTAATCATAATGATCAGTATTTATTTTAAAAGGAGCACAAAAAAAAAAAAGTATTTATTTTAAAAGGAGATATACATAACTAGTTTCAAATCCGTTATAATTATTTTTGAATGTCATGTGATTCTTGATATGCCAACTCATACAAATCTACAAGAGTTATTTCCTGGTGTTATGTCCACCTAACATATTTAAGAGGAGTAAACATCTATGGTAGAAAAGCACACAAGAATACAGAAGCCTTGCTTCAACGGTCATCTACTTCTCAATGAAATGAAACTAAAAACTGAGATACTAAAGGCGTATTGATACAATGAACCGATATGCAAGTCGAACATTAATGAGAATTGAATGGCTACCGTTCGATTCTTTATAACCTCAGCAAATTTTAGCAAGAAGTTGTTATGGGATTTGTTGGCTCAGACGGATTTCGATAAGTAGATATTTCCAAAAAAAAAAGATAGGTAAAAGAACAGCAGGAAAGAATTGCTGCCGATATATAATCAATTATACACATCATTGTATTTTAGAACACTTTTCTTGAATTTCAACTTAGCACAACTGGAAACTATGAGAACTTCAAAAAATAAAAAATTTTGAACTTAAAATTACCTGTTTCAGGAATTCCTCATCTGTTTTCAAATACCCTTCTTTGACAGCATCTTCTTTTGCTCTGATTTCAGAATAATTTTCCAACATTTCAAGAATCTTGAGATGCAAATTCTCAGCCACAAACTCTGCAGCCTTGCTCCCTCCATGCCCATCATATACACCAAAAAATCCCTACAATTTGAATAACACTTCAATTTTCAAACTTTTCCCTCCCAATGCACCATTAATCTCAACAGAACAAAAATAAAAATTGCCAAAATCCAGAAAATCCACTTTAAACAAGAACATCGAAACTCAAACAAATCCCACACAAGACAAACAAATCTGCAGCTCAACCATCCATGCAAAGAAACAGGTAACACAAAAATCAAGATTCAATTTTCTTGATAATCCATGCAAAGAAAAAAAAAAAAAATCAAGAATCAATATTTCTGCATACCTTAGCACCATTTGCAGAAGAAAAAATCTTATACGAATCCTCCATGAATTTTTTCTTTCCCTTCAACGAACAAACACCCACCCCAGAATCAGAAAAGCACTCCACCCCATCACCTTGCCCCTGCGCCGGCTCACGTCCCTTGAAAATATCCGCCGAAATCTCGCGCAGAACATTAGGAATCTCAATCCTAGGCGGTCTTTTCCTCTTCAAAGTACACGAAATCACACCATTCCCATCTGGGCCTCCGAGAATCTCGCCCCTTTTCATGATGGGCATTTCGATATTCATTTCTTGGGACCTCGAACTCGAAACGCTCGCAATTACTACTGCATTTGCCATTCAGTTGGCACTGAAGAGATGATGATGAGAAAGGAAAAAGGGAAAATTTTGTACTTTTCCTGAATCTTGAAAGGGGCCACTCAGTTTAACGACTAGAAATTGGTTTGGTTGGGTCAAAGTGGGGACAAATTCATGGCAGTTATGGTTGTTCTTTGATGGGGTCAAAAGGTTGGGGTTTGAATGTTTGAATGTTTGGCTCCAAGCCGTTAGGGGTGTTGGGAAATTCTTGAGTAGCTAAAGCCTAAAGGAGTCAAACTGTTTGAATAAATGCCTGCTCAAATTTAGCTCAACTTTCTGAGGCTGCAGCTCTTATTTTAGAATGGGAAAGGGATAAAGACATCAACTACTTGACAAAAACAAAGGTAGGTTAAAACAGTGATACGTGGATACAGATATGGTAAGATACGATATGGATACTACTATATAATTTTTTTTTGAATTTTTCATGTGAGTATGTTCGACACGACACGTCATAATAAAATAATATTTTTCCTATGTTCTTTTCCTTTTAGGTTACGGGATCTACGGGCTAAGAGATTTTTCCACCTCCTCTCTTTTTCTTTCGATGAAAGCCTCAACGCTCGTGTTCTACGGGGAACCTTTTTTATTTACCTTCAAAGTCGGAAGCAAAGGGCGAAAACTCCAAAACTAGTAAAGGGTGCTTCTGTTGTGTTTTTGAGTTCGTCTGTGCATCATAGGTTATAAAATATAATCCACGGACAAAAATACGATTATATGACTAATTCTTTTCCGAATACACCTCGGTCATATCGGTGTAATGCATTTATCGTATATTTAATTGAGATTCTATTTAATCGGATTTGGGTTAGAATTCCATCAATCAACGATCCTATGATTGATTGGGATTCGATAGAACTGGGTTAGGAGTATTAGAATTTCCACTAAATTGGGTTTGGATTAGAATTTCACCAATCAACGACAAATATTGTGTAATTTGGTTGGAATTCGATGAAACCGGGGGAGAATTAGGATTTTTTCGAACATATAGAAACAATTCAGATACGATGACAATAAATTCTTCTAAAATTTGTTAAATGATTTGTGTCTGATGGTTGGGGTTCGGTTGAGACTTGAGTTGGGTTATGATTAAAATCTTTTTGGAATTACAGACACAATCGAGCCATGATGACAATAAGTTCTTTTAAAATTAGTTATATAATTCGTGTGTCAGATTCAAATAATGGATTCAGATTCAAATAATGGATATAATTTTACATGATAAAATAATATTTTTAAAAGTGTTAATCTAATTTACTATTGAAAACCTAGTCAAATGTAATTGCATTTTTTAACTTTTCGTAGGCCTGCGGCTTGCCTTACTGGTCTACTATTACATAATACATCTATAATAAAATTAAGTTAATCTTGACTTGAAATGAGAAATATGACTTAAATAAATTGTTACTATATTTTATTTTGGTTTTTAAAATATGCATGTCTCCCAATACAAAACGTTATTAGCCAAATTAATTAGTTTTCATTTAGGTAAGATTTTTGGTGTTAGGTAGAGTATGGATACTACCACAATACAAATACGATACAATATAAATATAATAATACATATTTTTAAAAAAAAAATTCTATGTGAAAAATATTCGATACGAGAGTTTGATACAGATGATACGAGGAATTGATTTTTTAAAAAAATTTCGTCGATAAGAGTGGTAAACTTTGACCAAGAATCTTAAGTGTAGTTATTGAATATAATATTTGTAAGTTTAGATAACGTGATAATATCCTATTCAAAATTGTCTAATATAAATATGAATATGCTTATTCATTATTTATTAATATATAATTATTATAATTAAAAACAATGTATCGAAGTACCATTAAAATGGTTTTTTTAATTAGTTACGACTGTATATATTTGTTACGGAATTTTTTTTTTTGTTATTCGAACTTTGAACATTTTTGTAATTTATCATTTTAATAAATTTTCATTGATATCTTCATCCAATATTTGTATTTATGATATACCGTCATCTAATTTTATTTTATTTTTTGAATGATTCTGGTTAAAAATATAACACGAGATATATTTATAAAACATACACATCAATTGTATTTTAACCAAAATCACTAAAAATAGTTTAGATATGACGGTATGTTATAAATGCAATCATTAGATGAGGATATATATATATATATATATATATATATATCAAAAGTTTGTCGAGATGGTGAAGTGTAAATATAAGCAAGATTCGAATGCAAAAAATGAATTTTCTCAACTTGTTAATATAGTTTGTGAACTATGCCATAATTAGGAAAGGAAAAGAACAAAACTAAAGGGGGATTTGCCTTCGATTTAATAAAATATATTTTACCTGATTCATTACTTTTTTTCTTTTTTTTTTTCTAACACAATTATAATCCTTAAAAATCTAAAAATAAAATAAATTAACCGTATAAGTTCATCCCATATTCGAGTTGTGCGGCTCTTGTTCAACCGTGAACCTTATATAATACGCATAATCTATGATGAACAGACAGTTCAAAAAATATCATTTTATTATATCGAACACCGTGTCCAATATTTCTCATGTGAAAAATTCAAGAAAAAATTCGTATCATTATATTCGTGTCCGTATCCATGCATCATAGCGCATAACAAATTAATCTATATGTAATAATTCAAAATTTATCCAGATGTGGATATTAATACTCGGTTGAATTTATTTTGTCCCTAAAATAATTACATAATTTTTATAAAATATATTATTTGTTACATAATTTTATCTAAAAGAATTATATGAGCAGGTAATGTTGGATAAATCCCACTTGGGTATTATATTTTTACTTAACTCCCTAGTTGAGCATCATATTTTTATTTAACTCCCCACGTGTAGTACAAATATGATATAATGCAGTATTTATATCCTATTATGCTGTATAATTTTCCTTAACTCTCAAAATATATTGTATAAATTTCACATAATGTAGTACTAAAATGTTCTAATGCAGTATTTATATCCTATTATGTAGTATAAATTTACGGAAAATTAAGTAAAAATATCCAAAGTAATGGGGAGTTTTTTAAAACTACCCCTTATATCAGCGATTATCAATTTTTTTTTTCAAAAGCCAAGCCCTTCAAAGAAGAATATCATTACAAATCAACGAAGGATAATAAAAAAAATACAAGAAGAAATGGTAAAAAAATCAACCGAGGCCGAGAAGCCGCAATTCCAATAAATATTTGGGCTACCATATTAGCACCAAGTCTAATAAAAGAAAAACGAACCATGACTGACAGAGAGTTCCCTCCTAGTATCTTGCCATAATTTTTTGCTTTAATAGGATTCGACTCCTTGAAGTTGAAGATTGTTCTTTCCAAATTGATTTTAATCCGATCGGGCATGGTTTCGTAGCCGCCTCTTTACCGGATTGAGAAGAACAATTACCTTGGCCAGCAACAGATAAATCGGTCAGAAATTTTCTCGGAGAATCCACAATCTCATGAGGGGAACAATACATATCTTTAGTCTTTTAATTTTTATATGTACGTTGGGCGCTTTTACTGCTTATCGTTATTTGATCTTTGAATCATGACTCGATGTACTCTCTCATGAACTTCCTGATTCGATTTATATATGGACCTCCTAAAAAATCTACTATTTTATTGGCCGACCTTATTAATATATATATTATATCGTTTTTTCTTCCTAGTTTAAGTGAGCTCTGTATGAAGTTAACTAGTTAAACTTCAACTTGACCATTCAACACTTTGAAGGGGTATTTTGAAAACGAAGATCTTTAATAAAACTTTGATTCTGAGTTTTGTCTCGTACACACACATAATAATTATTCTAGACCAGTATCATCATTAAACAATTAATAGATTCAAAGTTTAGCATATGAATTAATCTTGATCGTCTTAAAATGGTAACAAGTATACCAAAGTTGATTTATTTAAAGATGAAGAAAGCAGCCCTAAAAAATATGACTTTTTCAAGCCAACTGCATTGTCGGAACCGGACATTCTCAGTCGGCTATAGTAAGACTATCGATGTATGATTCTCTGAATTTTAACATTTTTATCGATAAATAGATTTAATGAATGATGTATAATTATAAATACGGCAAATTAATAAACACTCTCTAGTATGGTTGAAGGCTTTTGCTAAACCCCCCAATTCAATAAATAGATATATTTCATCCCTATTATCCTTTCCATTTTTTGTAAACCCCCCAAGTCTTATAAAAGTACCATAATACCCTTAATAAATTGAAGAAGAACATAGATGTTCATTGTCTTCTTCCCGCGTCTGATCTTTGCTTCTTCTTCCCGCATCTGATCTTTCCGGCTACTCTATTCCGGCAACCAATTTCCGGCGAGTCTTTCCGAATGCCCTTTCCGGCGACTATTTTTCGAAACGAGTTTCCTGCAACTCTGTTTCGAAACACTATTTTATTATTTTTGGAATTATTTTTCTTTAACTAGACAAACAGACCTTTCAATAACTAATAAAATGAATATTTACACTACAAACTTAATAGATTATTATGCATTCCCGATGAGACGCTTGAATTAAATGAAAGACTGCCTACACGCTTTCCCGGAATTTGGACTGGCCAATCAACTTTACAATACGACGAAGGGTGCGACGGTTGGTTTACGGTCCAATCACCTTTATTAGTATCTTCAATCTTGCCCTGTACGCAGATATCTGCAAAATTTTCATCCTCAAACATTCACCTGCAAGAAGCCCTGCTTCTCTTTCTCTCCCAGATCTCAATCCTTGACAAACAAAGTCATGAATCCCCCTCCAAGACCTATTCTGGCATGGGTAGAAGCATACATGGTTGAACGTCTCCGGATATATGCCGGAGACAACGAAATCGATCGGCTAGAAGTCTTCGACACAATGCTGTTTAATGTGGCGCGTGATTTGACTCAGCGATTCAAAACAAGATTCTGGGCTCGAGATGTTGTAGCAGCGGTGAAAGAACTGCGGATAAAATTTTACGAATTCCGTAGATTTTTGGCGTGTCCTGGAGTTAAAATAGGTGCTAATCGTATTCACGCCAAAATTGAAACCCTAGTATATTTTGAAGTGAATACATCCGTGTCCTTTTTTTTTTTTTTTGGAATTGTTCATTATTCAATGTTTAATTTTACGTAGGTTATTCGTCGGGATTCCAACGCCAGGGCATTTGGATGCCGTTATTACGACGACCTTAGGTATATCTTCAAAGTGCGGCGCGCACACCTTTTGGAGGGCGAAGAGGAGCACCTCCACGCATACTACATTGACGATAGGGACTCGGACCCCGAGTCCTTTCACAGCGCGGATTACCCAGGCTATGAACACTCTGAGGAGAGTGCTAATTCTAACATCCCTTAGGAAGATGAGGATGAGGTTAATCAGTTTCCTCCCCCATGATATAGACAGCGCTTCTCCAAAATTTGTCGTTTGTGGATTGTTTATAGTAGTTTAAATGTTACTGTTAGTTGATTGTAGCGTATATTTTTGGTTCTCTAATGAAATGTTTAGAGTTGGTTGTTTATTGTTGTTTGATTCTAGTATATATCTGATATGGATGTTCGAGATGAACTATATGACATGAAGTTTGTTTTAGTTGGAAGAATAAGAGTTAGTTTGATAAACTGATGAACTATATGACAGTTATATATGAAAACAGAGAAACTGATGAACCATATGAAATATATGACAGTTATATATATGAAGACAGATAAACTGATGAAATATATAGAACCAAAAGTGTAGATTGTTGAGTATTGGTGTGGTCATCCGTAATTAAAAGAAGACTTTGCCCAGTGAAACATTAGAAATGCGTAATTAAAAGAAAACTTTGTCCAGTGAAATATTAGAAATGGGTAATTAAAAGAAGACTTTGTCCAGTGAAACGTTAAGAATGCGTGATTAAATGAAGAATTTGTCCAGTGAAACGTTAGAAATGCGTGATTAAAAGAAGACTTTGTCCAGTGAAACGTTAGAAATGCGTAATTAAAAGAACGCTTTGTCCAGTGAAACGTTAAGAATGCGTTATTCAAAGAAGACTTTGTCCAGTGAAACATTAGAAATGCGTAATTAAAACAATGTTTTGTCCAGTGAAACGTTAGAATAGAGTAATTAAAAGAAGACTTTGTCCAGTGAAACATTAAAAATGCGTAATTAAAAGAATGTTTTGTCCAGTGAAACGTTAAGAATGCGTAATTAAAAGAAGACTTTGTCCAGTGAAACGTTAGAAATGCGTAATTAAAACAATGCTTTGTCCAGTGAAACGTTAAGAATGCGTTATTCAAAGAAGACTTTGTCCAGTGAAACATTAGAAATGCGTTATTCAAAGAAGACTTTGTCCAGTGAAACATTAGAAATGCGTTATTCAAAGAAGACTTTGTCCAGTGAAACGTTAGAAATACGTAATTAAAAGAAGACTTTGTCCAGTGAAACGTTAAGAATACGTGATTAAAAGAAGACTTTGTCCAGTGAAACGTTAGAAATGAGTAATTAAAAGAACGCTTTGTCCAGTGAAACGTTGAGAATGCGTTCAAAGAAGACTTTGTCCAATGAAACATTAGAAATGTGTAATTAAAACAATGCTTTGTCCAGTGAAATGTTAGAATAGAGTGAATCAAGATTTATTGAATCATGAACACAACATTACAATAGAGTGAATCAAGATTTAGTGAATCATGAACACAACATTACAATAGAGTGAATCAAGATTTAGTGAATCAAGATTTATTGAATCATGAGCACAACATTACAATAGAGTGAATCAAGATTTATTGAATCATGAACACAACATTATTGAATCATGAACACAACATTACAATAGAGTGAATCAAGATTTATTGAATCATGAATACAACATTATTGAATCATGAACACAACATTATTGAATCACAACATTACAATAGAGTAAATCAAGATTTATTGAATCATGAACACAACATTATTGAATCATGAACACAACATTACAATAGAGTGAATCAAGATTTATTGAATCATGACCACAACATTACAATATAGTGAATCAAGATTTATTGAATCATGAACATAACATTACAATAGAGTTAAACGTTAAGATTTATTGAATCATGACCACATCATTACAATAGAGAGAATCAAGATCACCTTTAATTACGCAATTCTAACTTTTTAACTGGACAAAGTCTTCATTTAATCACGCATTTCTAACGTTTCACTGGACAAAGTCTTCTTTTAATCACGCATTTCTAACGTTTCACTGGACAAAATCTTCTTTTAATCACGCATTTCTAACGTTTCATTGGACAAACTCTTCATGTAATCACGTATTCTTAAACTTTCACTGGACAAACCCAACCTTCAATTACGCATTTATAACATTTCACTGGACAAAGTCTTCTTTTAATCACACATTTCTAACATTTCACTGGACAAAGTCTTCATTTAATCACGCATTTCTTACGTTTCACTGGACAAAGTCTTCTTTTAATCACGCATTTCTAACGTTTCACTGGACAAACTCTTCATTTAATCACGCATTCTTAAACTTTCACTGGACAAACCCAACCTTCAATTACGCATTTATAACATTTCACTGGACAAAGTCTTCTTTTAATCACACATTTCTAACATTTCACTAGACAAAGTCTTCATTTAATCACGTATTTTTAAATCACGCATTTCTAACGTTTCACTGGACAAAGTCTTCTTTTAATCACACATTTCTAACGTTTCACTGGACAAAGTCTTCATTTAATCACGCATTCTTAAACTTTCACTGGACAAACCCAACCTTCAATTACGCATTTATAACATTTCACTGGACAAAGTCTTCTTTTAATCACGTATTTCTAACGTTTTAACTGGACAAAGTCTTCTTTTAATCACGCATTTCTAACGTTTCACTGGACAAAGTCTTCTGTTAATTAAGCATTTCTAACGTTTCCATTAGATCAAATTGAGAAAACAGCATCAAGCAATTTATGGACATAGTTTCAAACAAATAGAAACAATCATAAAAGGGTGTATACGATTACAACAACAAATAAGGTTCCTTAACAAAGAGTGAATAAAATCAATCCTCAACTCCAGAACACGCAGTGGATCTGATCAATCCTCAACCTCAGAACGAACAGTGGCCAAGCATGAACCATCAGCGGTAGGGGTTATATCTTCTCTTCCTGACACAGAATGAGATTACTGACCAGAAATTAATAAATATAGTGTTAATACAGAAACGAATAAATTAGATGTCTCATACCTTCTCTTCGATGCTTGCTTCCCACCTAAATAGGCAGGAGGCCGAATCGCCCTCATCTCAACAATGTTGAGTTTGGCAAGTTCATGCAGTTGGATCATAGTCGGAATCTGCCCGTCGCGTCGCAAACTAACCCACAAACCTTTTTTATGGGGTGCGAGGTATTGTACTACGTAAGCATCAGAGTTGAAGTCTGACCACTCTTCACCAATTTGTGCGTGAATCTCTTCCACTGACGCACTCCGTGGAATTAAAAATACCGTAATTTCGCCATTAAACCAACAACTTTCTAGGATTTGCTTGTCTTGAGTTTCGTCACCGGCCAACGCCATCTTCAGAATACCAATTTGAAGTATCAGTTTGCAGAGGATCAACAATTCGAGTCGATACAAAGTATCAGCAATTCAATTCGATACAAATTATCAGTTAATTATACTGTCTATTTCACATAATTAACATTCAATTAACGCCTGGAATACATTCAATTAACATTCACATGCTGAGAATACCTTATAGTAGTGTAGGAAATAGGGCACGATAACTAAATCGACTCTCGTTGCCGCCGCTTATCAAGATCCTGCTGTCTTCGTTGCCGTTGCCGCCGCCTACCTTTATCCTACTGTCGTCGCGGTTAGATCTCGTTACCGACGAAGTGGGAATGTGGTTTGCAGATTATGAGATGAATCTTTCCTAAAATGGGAATCCATTTTTTCGGCGAGGGGAAAAAAGGGAAAAAAAAACATGAAAAAGTGGGGGCAAAACAGACTTTTCAGGGTCATGGGGGGTTTAGAAAAAATAACTTTTGTATTGGTAACCTAAAACATACATTTTCCAAACTAGGGGGTTTAAGATAACTTTTGAGGATATTTGGTCCTTTTAAATAACTCCCCCTTATAAATATTCGTAATTGGAAATAAATAAATTAAACATAAAATTAAAAAATTTAATCTTGTAAAGATTCGAATTCAACCTTAAAAGGTTGAATTCGAATCTTTACAAGATTAAATTTTTTTAATTTTATATCATATTTTATTAACATTGTTAGTCCTTAGAACTTAACTGGAACTTACTATTTTGTCGATTAACAAATTCATGTTTTCATTTAGGTGCATTATCTTCAGTTATTGAGCATTTGTCGTGTAGCACCCTTAACGCAAGGCACCACATCCCCCGCACTATAGTTCAATCCACATATGGAACGAGCACCTATACATGAATCAAGCCTATAGCGAACGGGAGACAATAAAAAAACTCAACACTAACTAGGCGGGCTAACCCTCAATTAATACGACAATGCATAACAAAAGCGGAAGCATAACATTATACGTTCATTTCATGATCCAATTCCACATTTCAAAACAATATTTACGTAATTGTAAGTTCAACTTTCAAGTATGTGCCAAAATATAAACATAGGTACCAATACATGTCCCAAGAGTTGTAATTAACCATAATGTACACAAAGCATGAGATAGACAATGCTAGACCCGAAAGAAGTAAACTTGACCCAAACCCCGCCTAGCACTCGATCTGCAAACCTGAAAATGTGAGGTTTCAGTCTACCACAGACTGAGTGAGGGGTTTAAATAAATATAAGCACACATATCACGTAATCTATAACCTCGGGTAAGATTTTATAGGAACACAATATAAGTTTAAGAATAGAAGGAATTCTCGCCCGAGATTACAACTGAATCAATTTCACAATTCATTTAATTATCAATTCAATACATGGCCCGGCGAGTGAGGGCATTCTCCAACCTTACTCCAAAAGTGTACAATCATGAACATTTCCATTTATCAAGTGAGCATGCAAATTATTCATGTGCAATCAAGTAGCAGTTTCATGAACCCTTCTTCCTCCGGGTGATGGTGGGCTTGCAAGACCCAACCATCCAATCATGGTGTACGTCGGGAACATGACTCCCACGCAGGGGATTTCTTCCTCCACCAAACCTCTTGGTGGATTCAGAGGTGATCCCAAAATGGTGAGGATAGTGCAGGAGCTACCCGTTAGCCCATGCTTTCCCGGTTGGCTCAATACACTACCCTCGGGGCCCAGCGTGAACAATAGTTACTCGCCAAAGACAATCAATCAATCTTGTTCAATCCGTTTTATGAAATCATTTGAAAATCATAAGTTTAAAATCCATAGATATATAAATACTTTTGGCCGAAAATTCACATAGGGTTATAAGGGTTTTATAACTAGAAATTAAAACCTCACCTTCACCAACCAACAAAAGTGGAAATAAACTCAAAAGAGCGGGCTCCTCGACTCCGGGACCGTGATCTGTGTAACAAGGACAAGTGTAGGTGAGACTCGACTCGTATGAACCATTTAAGACGAACGGCAATGTCATGCGATGTCAATCATGTGTTTACAATTGATAAATACTATGAATGTGCCCAAATTCCAAAATAAAGTATCAAGAAGTGTCAAATAGGTGCATAAAAGTCATATAAGTCACATCCGGGAGCCAAGAAAGTGAAAGGAATGTAATAACAAGGGTTTTGATGAAGTTTGGCAAAAATCGACAATTTATAAAAATGCACACACTGTAGAAAACCCCAAAATAACTTGAGTTCTAGAAGTTAGAATTGAGTTTTGTTTATTGGATATGAAACTAGACACATAGACCTTTCTAACGGTGTATGGCACGTTTTCTAGTTCAAAGCGAGGTGAAAATGGCGTAAGTCCGAAATTGGACAAAATGCAGATTCTGGTGGGGTCGCGGGCGCGACCTAATATTTTTTCGAATTTTTCATGCAATTTTTCAAAAGTCGAAAGTTGGCCAAAATGGGGTCGCGGGCGCGACCAATTTTACACATAAATCAGGTCGCGGACGCGACCAAGTACGCAGCAGCAGCAAAACAGGGGAAAAACAGGGGATTTCATGCCAAAACACCACAAAACATCATCTAAAGCCAAGTCAATCCATAATAATTAATTCAACACATCAAATACACATTATACTTCAAGCATACACCAAACAAACCATGAAATATGCATCAAAGCACTTAAATTCAATCATGAAACCCCATAGATACATACATGCTTCCAAATTTCATATACCTCAATATTTTCATGCAATTTCCATTCCTTTTCACTCCTAAGCATGCATCTATCTCCCGACGTGCAAGAATTCATCAATTATCTCATAACCCTACTCAATCATATAATCCAAGAATTTCACTAATTCCCCATGCTATACCTTGAATCCAAGAATTAGATGATAAGATAAAGATATGATGATGTTGATGCTCCTTACTTCACAATTCCTCAATACCTAGCTTGAATTTGAGATGAAATCTCCTTTCCTTCTTGAGGTGTAAATGTCGGTTTTTACTAGGTGTAAGTGTGTGAGATTTTTGCTCTCTTGGATGAATGGAATATGTTGGAATAATATGGAAGAATTAAGATGATATAAGATATGCCACAAAGTCATGCATGAAAGTGTGAGCTTCATCCCATTTGCACATAAGTCCTCCATTTATTTGAATTAATGCAAGTAAGTTCTATCTCTACGCAAAAGATCACTTAACTCCAATTCATCATATACAATTAAGTCCCTAATTACACAAAGGGAGCATTTAAGGACATATAATGCAATTAAATCACTTATATCACTTAGTTCATATAATTCACATAAATAACAATTCGTATAAATTCATAGAGATGTAAGGTATATAATATGCTAAAAGTTATAAGTAAATAAATGAAATAATTAAAATAGACCCCCAACTCCCGAAGACCCGCTCGTGGCATGCTTACCTGAACTTCCGGAAATTGGGCGTTACATGTCGTTAAGCTCTTTCTTTCAGGTTTTATTAAGGGACCTATATGATGAAGGACTTATATATAGAGTAAATTGCACCTAACACCCCTATGTTATGACAAATTATCATAAAAAACACTATATTTCAAAAATTACTATAAAAAACCCTGTGTTTTCTAAAATGTGCATCAGAGACCCTGAACGCGGTTAGTGTCTTACACGCGCCGAAATTGCAATCTTTAAATTAAAAGTTAGCATCAAAAACCCTATATTTATAAAAACATACATGAAAAACCCTATATTTATATAAATATGCATAGAAAACCCTGACGTCAAAAATAAATTTATATAGGCCCAATAAATGAGTTTAACACATGAAATGCAAAAATTTGTAAAAGCATTATGTACACAAATACAATTTCTAACTAATACAATAAAAATATTACCTGAATAGCTTCAAAACACAAATGAGAAAATGCATAAATTAGAAACATATAGGCCAATTATTTCTAATTATGCATTTTCTCATTTGTGTTTTGAAGCTGTTCAGATAATATTTTTATTGTGTTAGTTAGAGATTATATTTGTATAGCTACAAATTTTTGCATTGCATGTGTTGAATTCATTTATTTGGCTTATATAAATTTATTTGTGACGTCAGAGTTTTTTATATATATTTTTATAAACATAGGGTTTTTTATGAATATTTTTATAAATATAGGGTTTTTCATGCTAACTTTTAATTTAAAAACTCGAATTTTGGCGCGTGTAAGACACTAAGCAGGTTCAGGGTCTCCGATGCAAATTTTAGAAGACACAGGGTTTTTTATAGTAATTTTTGAAACATAAAGTTTTTTATGATAATTTGCCATAACACAGAGGTGTTGGGTGCAATTTACTCCTTATATATATGCCAAAAGTATTGAGCAAGATGAACAAGTTATAAGCCAAAGCATGGTCTGGAAGTAACATTTTGAAGGAAATATCCTAAAAGAAATATTGCTAAGTGTGTTCTTGTGGAAATATTCGACTACGGAGAAAGTCGTTCCCTTGCGGAAGAGAATCATCTGTCTAGCATCAAAATGAAATTGTATTGGGAATCTCAGTCCTGCTTGCAGAATTTCATGAATAGAAGCATAGATCTGCAGAAACCAGCTTCTCATTTACTTGTTGGTACCTCACTTTGATTTATGTGCAGTTCTAAATTCAAATTATAAGTCGAGCGTCTCTCTTGGCAAGCTCTCTTTAAGAGGATGGAGTTTCAATATCTGAAATTATTCGAACCTGAGACATTGTTATGAAGAATGATCGAACTCATTAATCACTTGAACCAACCCTGTTGGCGCTGTAGGTGGTATGTTGATCTATCTATGCAAACCATGTAGCCATACATGCAATCCACTATGCAGTCATTCACCAAATTCATTATTTTGGCCATTCATTCACCATCTTTTAGCCTTACCATTATTGTATAGTTGAAAGATGTGTTTCTCCTATAAATAGACTGCTTCATTTCATATTCCTATTTCATATTATGTACTATGAGAATTTGAGTATACAAACTCCGCAAAGTTCCCGCAATAGAACACCCTATAACATTTGTCCTTTTTTTTATTATTTAATTTATAACTGATTATCAGTATGATTATTCTACTCTCTCGAACGAATCAATTATAGTTCTTCCGACCAATCATTCAAGTTTTCGGTGAATCAACTCTAACTTTTTCTGGAAAATCGTTTTAGTCTTTTCGACGAATAGCGTCAATTTCACTGGTGTCAACACAAGTGGAGCATATGCAACTGTATTCTTCTTCCCTTGGGTTTTTATTCTTTCCTGATAAGATTTTTAAGAAGGACAAAAAACGTGTTTTGATGAGAAAGTCTTGGGATTGCAACTCGAGTGTGGATAGTCTCGCCAAGAAGGCCCAATGGGCTCCTAAAATTAATAAACGTATACGGCCCAATGGACATTTTTTACAAAATTAATAAACGTATACGGCCCAATAACCTTATATTACATTTACATCTAAGCTCATCTGAGAAAGAGAGAAGAAGAAGAAGCGCAATCATCATCACGGAACCCAAATGCTGCTCGCTGCATTCCCTCCACAAACTCCATTCCCAACTTCCCAATGCAATTACCATTTTACCCCTCTTATCCCCACTAATTACAGCTGCCGCTGCCGCGCCACCGCCAACACCTCCGCCCAGCGGCCGCTCCTCCTCCCCGCCACCTCTCTCCGCCAAGTCACCTACACCTCCGACCGCGAGGATGCGGACTCGATGGTTTCCTCGGCAGCTGCTGTGGCGGCGGCGTTGCGCTCCGCCTCCACTTCTCCGGTGGAGTTCGCGCAGAGGATAGAGAAGAGCGGCGGCGCGAAGAGTAAAGCGGCGTTGGTGTTGCCGAGTCAGGATTTTCAGCGGCTTTGCATCGAGCAGCTTGATCTCTTCCGCCGTATCGTGGACCCCGATGCTCTTCTCTCGGTATGGATGATTTGCTGGTTGAATTTAGCTTCAGATCATGTTCGTGCTGAGGGTATTTGCGTTAGTTGACTGTGAATTTGGGAAATGAAGATTGTAGTTTGTTTAAGTTTCACTTGATGCTTGAGGTTTAAATGAATAAGTGGCTTTACTCTTGCCTTAGTGGATAGTGTGCAGAAAATAGTCTAAAATATGGATTATGATGGCCGTAATATCTGAGCAGTTTTTTGTGGTTACTTCTTATACTGCTAGATTTTCACTATGCATTGAAACTCTAGCTTTTCGAATTAATTTAGCACGATTTCATATTATGAGCTCTGGTTCTGTAAGCAGGCTGCAGAGGTGGAGAGAAATTCTAGTTTTCTGCATCTGCTTTTCATAGTTCAGAGCCTGAATGATTTTGTTTGTACTAATGTTTTCATTCATGAATTTATGATTTGAATCATGAGAACTTGGAAACAACTCTGCGGTTGCAATTAGCTCGTCTAAAGTTTCAAAACCGAGCTTTTGTTAGTTCTAACTTCTAAGTGATAGCAGTGTTGCTGGTACCCAATGGATAGTTACTTTTCCTTGACCCTACTTAGCATGCCAATTAAGTTGTTTGTATTTTATTTTGATAATATAAGTTCCCTTGTTTATGTTGTCGTTTTGAGGAGGCTATTGGCGCCATGAAGTAGGTTGTCATATGTTAATAAAAAAATTATTTCTGCATTTAAACTTAATTCCCAACGCTGAGCACATGCTTGAAAAAAGAAACTATAATTAAATACTTATCAATTGGCATGATGTATCATGTGGCAGATAGTTATAGGGTTTCCCAGGCTGTTAAATTTGTGGGACTCGACAGATTCTTCTTTGTATAAACAAAATGCTATATCTGACTTAAATTAATGACGTTCTGATACTTGATATGATACGGTAGCATATAAATATTAATTATGTTTACGCAGGTCTATGTCAGACCAGCTGGTAGTTACATCATGGATCGGTTGGAGTTGCGTCGTGTTACTTTATATCCTGGTGTCCATGAGGATGACATTGTGGTTTTAGTTTGTAACTTTAGTATTCCAGCAGGATTAAGAGTGGCAGAAGCTGCCATTTCAAGTCAACAGGCAAGATTTGTACTCTTATGTTATCCCGACTAAATGATTAAATATTTTGTTTCTTGTCCATAGTTTGCCTCACATACTTTATTAGTAGGCTTCTAATAAATATTCTCTTCATTTCTAGGCAGAATTTTTTCCTGAGATTGGAGCCGTAGTATTCCCCATGGTAACACATCCATTTCTTGTGGGATTCTTAGTTGCTGAGCTTCCAAATATGGCTTTAGAAAGAGAATGGCATGACATGAAAGAGAATCCACTTTCTGGGAAATCTTTTGCATTGCCCCATAGCATGGATTCTGAACCACTGGGTGTACAAACTTTTGATGATCACTCTGTTGATGTGCCAAAGTTTTCCACTGAACAGAAACTAAATGCCATAAATATCACCCGTTCACTAGCCATGGCTTATGTGATGGATCAGGTGGGTTTGCATTGCATGATTATGTTATGTATGATTGAATTTACTTTGTGTGTTGAATGAAACCAGAGTGTTCTGGCCTACAGATATGTGATCCTGTTGGTGCAGAATTAGTACTTTCGAGTTTAACATGTCTGATTTCATTTATCTATATATCTTTATTTTTGTGGCTATTGCTTTCTCTAATTTCGAAATTAACTCTTTTGTATGCCTTTCCAGAAAACCATGTTACTGCAGCAATCATCATGGCAAAATAACGTCAGGATGAGTAATTTGGTTGAACAAGTAAGATGCACTACTGCCTTTTCATTTTGTTGTAATATGAATTGTCTCATAACATGATGTTTCAGATGTTTTAATTTTACAGATTCGAGGTTCTCTTTCGAGCATTCGAACCCTGAGTAAAATGTTATCTGTTAACGTGAAGAAAAGTGAGGTGGGTATCTCTACAATTTTGAAAAGGTTGTGCTAAACTTATTCAAGACTTTTTCTACAACACCACATTTTACAACGCATATATCTTGAACTTGGGATTGCAGGTTTCATATGATCTTGTTGAAGATATTCTAGTGCAAGGTGATCAAATGAGAGAGACTCTTCAACAGCTACAGGATGCTGCCCACTTGACAAAGGTGCCGTTCTGATGATTTAGTTTGGTTTGATAGTTCAAGGTATCCTTAAAATTCCTCTCAAGTATTTTGTTGTTCTGATTGTTTTCTTGTTGCTTCCTAGGCTAATATAATGCGTTATAACAATGACAAGCTGAAGAAGATGCAGCAGTCACCAGAATCTTACATCAGTAAGCTGCAAGAATCGAGGGGGCAGTTGTCTATTAGTTCAACACCCCAGGATTCAGAATTTCCATTGCCACCTCTTGCTCTTGCGCCTTCACACCAGCAAGCAATTAGGTATCCTTGTTTCTTTATCTTATAGGTTTGGTCTGTTACTGTGTTTTCCTTTTTTCTCAGTGTCCTAACCTCCTGCCTTTTCTGGTAATTATAGGTTACCAATTTATATCTATATTTATGTCTAGCTTCAGTATTATATGATCAAAATTATTTACTAAACCGGCCATCTGAAATATAATTCATGTTAGGTTTGTTATATTATAACATTATCCATCTGGAGGTTAAGAAACTCTTACGTGTTAAATGGAGCAAGATGAGTAGGAGGGCAAACTATCAGCCAAATATGTGAAGAAATATAAAGAAGTAGCTAAAAATATGAGGTCTAGGGAAGAGTTACTAGACAATAAAGAGTTTTAAAGTATAGAAGGCATTCTCTAAGTGTAGCCTTCATGTGCATTACTAAATTCCACTTTGTTTTACTTGCAATCCCAGATAACTTGAATTTTGTTATTTCTCTTTGGTGAACTTTAATCATACAAATCATTTTGTGTCAGAAGACCGTGTGAAGTTTCTGATGTACTGCAAGATTTGGTTGGGGCCATAACACCTCTAGCTCATAAGCAACAACGAGTTGTGGAACTCTGTAATCTTTCAAGGTCTTTGAAGGTTGCAGTTGAAGAGCCTGCTTTGCGTCAAGCTTTGAGTAATTTAATTGAGGGTGCGTTATTGCGAACAGAAGTTGGGGGAAGAGTTGAAATTGTGTCCACTGGAGCTCCAGCTGGTGGTGCACTTATCATCATTGATGACGACGGGCCTGACATGCACTATATGGTAATATTTTATTTTTGTCCGGGTTAATTGATCTGAAATTTTTTTTATTTTGCTGGGAGTAAGGTTTAGTAGAAATGAAATTTTGATCGACATTTCGAAGCTCTGTTAGTAATGTTGGGTTTTGTTGTGAGTGTTTTATTAAGTCTTCATGAAGGCCAGTCATTGCATTACGTCCAAATTATATTTGTATTGGTCACAAATTGTGCATGATAGACTCATAATTTGTGCCATTGTGTAGAACTCACTATACCACTTGCATAGTTTATTCAAACTTTTTAATAATTTTCCGTACTATATCCAAATTAAGATTAAACTTTATATTTTCTTGAAAATTTCATAAATTCCTCAAATGCTCAATAACCACCTCAGGATTCTTGAAATGCCTCAGCTCACTACTTAATTTGTTGCTGTTTTCGAATTGGCTGCAGACACAAATGCATTCACTTGCTCCATTTGGAGCTGATCTATGTGATGACGAAGGCGATAGGATAGAAGACAATATGACTTGGAACTTCATCGCTGGTCTTACCGTTGCTCGAGAAATACTAGAGAACTATGGCTGTGTCGTCCGAGTTATCTCTCCAAGAAACACGGATTCCATACTAGGAGTTGGCGGGACCCGTCTCGAGCTATGGCTTCCCTCCTTCTCGGATGAGGCCCTCCCAGCTGATTCTTAGCCATATTCGGTAAATTTAAATGGTTAAGTTGATTTTTTATCATGTAGTCACACCTCTTGAGTTTTTTAACAAAATTATGTATGTTTTCTGGCTGCTGCTCTGCCTATTTTTCTGTACATATGTACCATATTCTGGTGACAGAAGAACTCTGATCTCCCCCGTGTAAATGGTGTGCAATAGTTTGACAACGAATTGCGAGTGCGCGATAAACTAATAATAATTTCAATAGTTTAGTTTTTGATTTTTTATTCTTTGTTTTTGACCTTGTTTGTTTTAGTTAATTTTAATTTGGATCTGGTTCGATCAAATCAGTAT
Source organism: Lantana camara (assembly GCA_037501455.1). Taxonomy (NCBI): domain Eukaryota; kingdom Viridiplantae; phylum Streptophyta; class Magnoliopsida; order Lamiales; family Verbenaceae; genus Lantana; species Lantana camara. The sequence continues at coordinate 16,428,438 of CM074860.1, forward strand.
AACGAGAGAGCAAGTGTTTTACACTTGTTATGTGATTGGTGAAAAATTTAGAAAGAGTGACGAATCAAATTTAGTCGACGGAATTTGGGATAGAAATTTTCGATTATTTTGAACGTACCTAGAAATATAAACACAACTTTTGTAGTTATGGAGACCTAATTTTGAATGTTTGGCGAGATATTTCAATATAGACGTAACAGTTCTTGACCAAGTCGTTGCCCAGACGTCTGCACTACATCTCGACACAATGCCATGGATGCTACATGTGGAATTAAGGGGTCGCATGTGTAATAATCAGTTATGTCAATTGTCAGTTAATTGTTGACTAATCTTAAAGTCTTTGAAATGGTCATTACCACATAAAATACTCCTAAACAAATTGAACAATTCTATGTTTGTTATGTAATTCTTGCTTCAAAAGACGGTGAACCAATCCCCGATTAATGTTATTTATTTAACTGTTTAATATTATATTAGTTTGATCAGATTCTCATGTTTTGAAATCCTTTTCTAACTGTTTGATATTATGTTAGTATGATCAGATGTCTCACGTTCAAAATTATGAGAGAGTGAATCAACTACAACATAATGTAATTTACCGAAATTTTAGTTTAACCGGAGGTTCTAAGAAAACAATTGGTAATTGCGGACTGTGGTACGTGGTATGGCTTGAACTTCTGATGTACGGATATGACGATACGAATACGATACGATACGAATATGGTGATGTGATTTTTTTTTTCTTAAAATTTTCACGTGAAAGAGTGTTAAATACGATATCTGATATAAGTATTTAACACAACACGATACGGTTAAATGATATTTTAAAAAAAAAATCCATACATCACATATTCCAACACAAACATAATTTGGTTGGTTTCTATATGACTTTCGTTAAATAGTCCATGTGATGTTTGATTATATTCATAAAAATGAATATTGAATATCAAGGGCCGGCTAAGTGGAACAATTAACTGTTTCTAGTAATATCCTTCAAATGATAAATAGGATTATTAACTTTGATTTTTGGGAAAATCTTTGAATAGTACCAAAAAGTTGAAAAAATTCCTTTTAGGTCCCCAATTTTGAAAAAGTTCCCATTCAATCCCCAATTGAAAAACAAAATTCCTTTTAGGTCCCCACAAATAGTACAGGTTCGTATAATTTTCCAGGAATTGCGTACATTTTTGAGGGAATTGCGTATAAAAATCCCGGAATCTCGTATATACGAGATTCCGGGATTTTTATACGCAATTCCCTCAAAAATGTACGCAATTACTGGAAAATTATACAAACTTGGGGAGTGAAAAGAAATTTTGTTTTTCAATTGGGGAGTGAACAGGAACTTTTTCAAAATTGGGGAGTGACAAGGAAATTCAGTTTACACTTGGGGATTTTTGAGGAATTGTCCGTTGATTTTGAATATATTGATATAATTTATAGCAAAGTCTCATTAATGCAACCAATTTTAGGTATCAACTTAACCGAACATATATCTCTAATTCTTTTTTTTAACGGAGACATCCCCATGAAATTTAAATCCTAGTTATTATCCTAGCTAGTGAATGAACCTGTTAATCAATTGGATCCATCCGGTTGGTTTTAAAGGTTTTTTTTTTAAATACTAGTACAGCTAAACAGGATTCGAATTCGAAATATTATTCTAAAGAATGAACTCATTAACCACTTAAACCAATCCCTATTAACTCGAGCATATATATATATATATATATGCTAATTTGATATGTCCCTATTGATTTAAATTCATAATTGACTACTTAAAAGGCGAAAAGTTTACTATTTCTTTTCTCTTTTATATTCAACGTTACTATTTCTAGTTAAAAATTAGTCTCTTTTAGTTTTTTTTTAAAAAATAAATTTAAATTTTTATTATTTATGTGAAAGTATACAAAATAGTGGCAACTCAATTAAAAGTTTTGCCCGCTATTAATGAAAATTTAAGCCATGTCCTCTCTTGGATCGTTGAAGTCAGTGGCGGAGCTAGAAATTTTATTTAGGGGGTCGACCAAAGCAATATACTAAAGAAAAATCCAATAAATATTTTTTTGGTGTGGTCTCAATTATTAATAATTGATTATATTGATCCTTACTAGTGTTAATTTTAACTTTGGTGAGGGGATCAATAATAAAAAATCAAATAAAATTACATATACATATATCTATATAATAATAATTTTTTTTTTTTTAAGGGGGGCCAATTGTACCCTTCAACACCATGTGGCTCCGCCACTGGTTGAAGTAGAGGTGACATGATACTGTCAAATGGGTAAATAATCATGTTAGGAAATTTAGCTAGATAAGTACATATTTATTTTTTATTCTTAAAGTTTCTACCTCTACTTTGAAAAGTTTGTTATAATTTACAGGTACTGTATATTCATGATATAGTCACGTTGTTGAAAAGAGAAGAAGTCGTTTGATAACAAATCATGGAATTTTGGTGGATTTTTGTTGTATATGATTAGCTAAAGTTGGGTGATATATATAGAGTTCGGAGTATTACTACGAATTAAAGTAGAATTTATTTAAAAGTAAAACTAATATTAGTGATTTGAATGATTAATTCCTATATTAATATCATATTTAGTAGCCTACATAAATAATTTGTCTGATTGACGTGCATCGAACCAGAACAAATCAATAGGCTCTGGGCTCAAAAACGAGTTCTAGCAAAGATGTTTTCGTACATGCCCCATAAAACAACATTACGAAACCTAATTTATTAGTCAACAAAAAACCTAACTTAATAAGGCTAACCATACTTTACTACTTAAACCAATGTACGACAACGGACAACAATTTTGCAAACAACCTTATTTTTATCTTTTCAAATGGCGATGGGGCTGAAATGTCAAGATATCCTATGAAGATTGTCCGAAACATGGAACAAGATTGACATCAAGCCAACGGATTTGATCCAAATGGTTATTGGATTCATTTTGCAGAGCAATGATGTTGGTTCGAATATCATTTAAATATGTGTAAAAATAAAAAAAGAAGATTGACATCAATCAAGAATGGCTTTTATTGTTATTTTCATAATTACACCAAAGTTAGGAGTAACGAGAGTAAATTAGAGTATTTTTACATCTACACCTCTTGCGAAATTGGATAATTACAATTTGTATTCCTTTAGATGAAAATATTATACAACTTACTCGTCCAAATTTGAAAATTTACAAGTGAACCAATTCCGGTAGGATTTTCCACAAATTTTTTTTTTTTTTTTTTTTTGAATCGATTATATTTCACCACTAATTAGTTTCTCACAACAACCCATCATCATTCTCAAGTGACTGATAAATAATTTATGAAGTATTTTGGAGGACCAATACATGATTTGTTTGTAAATTAATATTCATAATAATTTTTTTTTCTCTCAATTAACAGAGATGAATTAACTAATAATAAGATATAGTTAATTTAATAATAATTTTAAAAAAATTCCAATCGAAATGAATTCATTTATAATTTTTTAAATTTAAAAAGATGAATTGTATAATTTTTGATTTAAATGAATACGAGTTATAATTACTTAATTTCATAGGAGCCCATTTGTATACAACCGAGTAAAGTACCTTTTTCTAATTATGCATGAAAAAATAGAAACACACGGGAATTACAACATTAAGGGAGAGTTTACTTTAGCATAATAAGGGGTTTTGGTAAAATAAAGATTCATATTCTACGTTTACTTTAATAGAAAATAAATCTGCTCTTTTCTTGGAGCCCCGGGTTTAATACGGAAAGTTGAGTATTTAATCTGTATTGAAAGTAGCCACTAAATACCCAACTTTTTCTGGAAGAAGTATTTTTACGGTAATACCCCTTTTTTTCCTCATAATTTCGCTCAAATTTTTTTCTGTTATACTTTCCCGCATAATTTTCCCGGTGTTTTTCTTCTCACTCCAATTCCCAAATTTAAGAACAAATCTGCTTTTCTTCCATAGCAGTTGCTCTCCGTGATATTATCTAAGAACAAATCTGCTTTTCAAAATTTTGTTATTAATTTTGACCAAAAAATATTATTATTAATAGCTATGTATCCAAAAATTTGTTATTAATTTTGACCAAAAGATATTATTATTAATAGCTATGTATCCTAAAATGGAAAAAAAATATTACTATTGATAGCTAAGAATATTTAATTATTATTATTTATAATTTTATTATTAATTGTTGGGTATCATTAATTACTATTATTTATAAAATTTCATTTAAAAGTCAAGCATGTGGGAGATGTGGTTAGTAAAAGAACGTTAATATGCATAGGATATTTAGATATCTGATGGTGCAGAAACTTGTAAAGGATTTAAACACCAACCACTTTAGAATTTGTTTGTAGAAGGGAAAACCATCACAGGCGTTGAGCCTCAGGAACTGGGTTTCCAATGAGCGTGGGTTCTTCCAGCTAGGATAACACCAGGAAATCGTGAAGCAAGGGTGCAAGAAATGGTGAAATATATGAAGCTTTGGAGAAGATGAATATGCAGAGGAAAATGATGCCCAGTTCAGTAGTGTGGTGTCTTGTGAAGAAGATGACTTAGGGAAATGTGAGTATAAATCCCATATTTATAAGTTGAGGGCAAGGGTGTTTTGGGTAATCTGATCAAGTGGTCCCAAACCCAGTGTTGCCCTAGACACGTGGCCCAATATGGGAGATATGTGGAAAAGCATGTGTAGGCCTGCCATAAAGGTAGCTGTAAAGCAATGGTGGCAGGTGCACTGCCAAGTACGGAGTGTCAGAGAGCACTACATGGTCGTTACCGAGGGGTTGACGTGCTCGGTGTGAGTAGGCTTGAGGCACATCTAAGATAGAGGACCATGAGGGGTCCTAATTTTATGTAGTCTAATGAGGGCCCAGATACCAATGAGGGCCCGAGGGGCCCGGGGGTCCAATGAGGGTCCAAGGACCAATGAGGCCTGAGGGACGCGAAGGTCCAATGAGCGCCTGAGGGACGCGAGGGTCCCATAAGGGCCCGGGGGTCCAATGAGGGCCCGAGGGACGCGAGGGTCCAATGAAGGCCCGGAGACCAATGGGGGCCCGAGGGTCAAATGAGGGTCCAGGGACCAATGAGGGCCGAGGGGCTCGAGGGTCCCATGAGGGCCAAAGACCAATGAGGGCCCGAGGAGCTCGAGGGTCCAATGAGGGTCCAAGAACCAATGAGGGCCCGAGGGTCTCGAGGGTCCAATGAGGGCCAAGACCAATGAGGACCCGAGGGGCTCGAGGGTCCGATGAGGGCCTGAGGGCTCGAGGGTCCAATGAGGGTCCAAGGACCAATGAGGCCTGAGGGACGCGAGGGTCCAATGAGCACCTGAGGGACGCGAGGGTCCAATGAGGGCCCGGGGGTCCAATGAGGGCCCGAGGGACGCGAGGGTCCAATGAGGGCCCGGAGACCAATGGGGGCCCGAGGGTCAAATGAGGGTCCAGGGACCAATGAGGGCCGAGGGGCTCAAGGGGCCCATGAGGGCCAAAGACCAATGAGGCCTGAGGGATGCGGGGGTCCAATGAGGGTCTAGAGACCAATGAGGACCCTAGGGCTCGAGGGTCCAATAAGGGCCCGAGGGACTCGAGGGTTCAGAGACCAATGAGGGTCAGAGGGGAGACTTGTAGTTTTGCCAATTGCCAGGCTTTAGCCATTTCCAAGTAGCTTATGAGGGCGGCTAAGTTGACCCAAAGATATAAGTGGCGAACCCATGAGGGCCCACGTGTCATGACGTGGCCTCGTTATATTTGTGTTCCATCATTTTAAAGCCTGATTTGGCCTGGGCGTAATAAAACCCGTCCGTAGGCGACGAGCGGGGCGAGCGGGCAACTTGTATCAAACTATCAAAGTTGATGATCGAGGGAGCATGGCCTAGAGCTCTCATCGCTATTATGAAGGTGTTGATTAGGGCTATGCCGTTGGGCAGGATTTGTGAAGGGCAAAGCGCTAGATGGTGATAAATGGTAGCGGCGGAGTGAGCGATAGGGAATCTTAATCCCCCAGCCAAGACCGCATCCCAATAGACCGTTATCATTCCCAGTGGTGGTTGATTTGCCCTCTCCCCCTCCTCAGGGAGTCGCATGGGAAATACCGCTTCATCCCAGTAAACTTTTGCCTTCAACTCCTCCAGATCATCGAGCGTCAAAATACTCTCAATCTCATCCGGAGATCTGTCCGTCTGATGGCGATTATCTTGCCTCACACGAGTGGCAGGCTCCCTTCCTCTCCTTTGGCGCCTTCTTGAGGGCCCAGCTTCAAATTGACGCCCGGATGGTCCTGCTTCGCCCTCGGGGGCCTCCATGGCCACTGTAACCCTGTGATCCTGGGGTCGCGTGGCACTGTTCAAAACCGGGAACACTCTCTCCCCTTATCTCTGCATCTCCATCACATTGTTCATCTCTTCAAAAATATCATCAACCTCTTCGTCTCTGACAGCGGCTGGAGCCTGGGCCACTGGAATCGCCATGGGAACCTCATCACTGGGGGACGCTCTAGCCATGGGAACAGCGGTAAGAATGTCACCCTGAGGGGAAGAGCTCCCCACTGACATCTCATCTATTTCCCATACAAAGGCATCGGCGTTATGGCCAGCCATGTTTGGGTTTTGATTTTTGAAGAAGAAGGGTTCTGGGAAAGGTTTAATACCGGAGAAGAAATCCCCACTCAGAGAAATACTATTCTCTAGCAACCTGGATCTAAAGTTAGTAAAGAAGAATGAGTGCTTAAGGAATTTTACCCGGAAAGTTGAAGAACGGGAACTCGCCGGATTTGTTGCAGCGTATGTGCTTGAAAGGGATGAATGCGTGAAAGAGGTTCAAAGACTCTGCAATTCCCTATTTATAGAGGAGGATTTGCATTAATTAGGGCTTAGGATTTCAAATGGCAATCATTTCCCGCCTAGGAAATCCCCCCACTTTTGGTAACCGCCTCACGTCTCCCGGAGAGCACGCGTCCACGTTCCCACTCAGCATTAAATGCGGACAGGACTTCAATTAATGCGGTGTCAGACTATGTCCGTTACGAAAGTCAAGCAGTCACTTCTCTAGCAGTGACTCGACCCTCGGATAATTCAAAATCCAAAGCCCTTCATGGCAAAATTCTACAGTACGCTCGAGCGATACTACAGAATTTGGGGGGCAAAATGATGGGACTCAGAAACATGCTCGTATCTCAGCCGTCCACGTGTCACCTTTAACGAGCTTGAAGATTATACGCTCGGTTTGAGGGATTCGTGGGCTAACCTAGCTCATCCGCTTACTAACTAGTTTGGGCCATCGGGCCTCGGCCGATTGTTCAAACTAGGGGCCCTGGCCGATAGGCTTGGCGCTCACATTTTCAGCCCTCGGGGGAATCCTTCTCAAGGAAACACCCGCGCGAGGGCCCATTCTTGATGCTCGGTATTTCGGCGCTCAAGGGTCATCTATCGTGGGGAGGCCATCCATACACTCTTCGAGCGTCACCAACGCTCGTGCATGACCATGCCCCGCTGCGTTGGATCCGAACCTCGGCAGAGAGAATCTTAGGCCCATCCCCCGCGTCACCCTCGCCAACGACTTCTGACACAAAGGTAGTGCGCACTACGCATCTGACACGCCGCCTCCTTTTCAGAAACGTCCTTCTCATACCTTCACGGGCCGCCACGTGTTAGGACAACACAGGTTTGGGACCACACGGTCAATTTACCCTTCTACCCTCACCCCTAACATATAAATAGGGAGAACTCATGCACTATCCCTTAAGTCATTCTCTGCATACACAACACAGACATTTTTCTGGGCATTCTTCCTCCATTTTCGCTGGATCTTCCCAAGCTCCTGATCCCGTCACTATAGCTGCATCTACTCTACATTTGCACTCTTGGTGTTATCCTAGCTGGAAGAACCCACGCTCAAAAGGAAACCCAGATCCTGAGGCCTTCCCGCCTGTGATGGTCTTCCCTTTCACAAACAAATCTTAAAGTGATTGTTGCATTTAGGAAACTCACATTCCTGCACCATCAATATCAGTAGCGCTATTTTAGTGAAATAAGATAAGGACAATTATGAAAGGATAATGATAATAAGATAGAAAAGTAAAAATATAAGAAATTAAGGCTATTTAAATGGGTTTCTAACTTGTTGATAGTCAAAGTCGTGGACAGTTGGAAGACGTGCTTCCTTGACCATTCCAATTAATTAATCCATGTAATTAGTTAGCCTAACCAAGAATTAAGGACTTGAGCCACTTGACCTATATTTCATCCCAAGCCATTTCATTGAGTTTAAAAGCAATAAAGTTGATGATGAATGCAGATGAGAAAACGTTATTATTATTATTTTTCACTATTCATTTATATGGTTCAAATTGAGTTGAATTATTAAAATGTAAAACTTTTTGTACCAACTGTAACTGTATATTCAGGATTCAATTACGAGACATTTGGTTAAATTAATACAATATCGAACAATTAAATTAAATCACTTGGTGGTATGATTAGATTTATATCTAATTTTCTATTTCACTAATTCACACGTCAGGTATATTTACAAACAGTCAAAATAAAAAATTGAAAAAAGAAGAATTTTTTAATTTTCTTTTCTCTCAATTTCAACCACGTATCAAACTTGAAACTCAAATAAAAAGATAAAAACACATATTTATATGTCTTATATATTAACTCTGCATTAACACCTAATTTAACTAAATACTATCCCAATTAATGCACCAAATTTTAAGTAAAAAAAAATAGAGCTATCATCAATTGGAAAAGGGGAAATTTGGTAAATAATTCATAAGATTCATAAAAAAGAATCTTTTAAAAAATTGAAATACCAAAATTAAAATGATTTTGCCAGCTTTTTAACAACATAATCTCTTCCATTTGTTGAACTCCACTAAAAGCTATGATTAGTGATAATGATAATCCTAATTACATCCTTATACTGACAAATCCATTAATATTATTACCAAATATATTATTATGAAATAAAAGGTAAGTACAAAAGGCAAAATATCAAAAATAGTAATTGTAATAATTATGAAGAAAAATCAAGATTCAAAGCATGTATAAAAGGAAAAGAAACTGCAGCTTCCTGCGTTACTTTTCTTCCCTCTTGTTTTCTCTCTTAGTTCCCTTCACAATATTTCTCTGCTCATGAGTCATAATTCACGATTTTAATTGCTGGAGAAGTTGTTCTTGTGCTTCAGTTTCTTCCTCTTTGTTTGCGCATTCATGCATTTACTGAAGGATTGAAGAGTCAGTCCTCACGTTTTCTGGGCTCTGTTTGAAGTTCAGTTGTCAAGATTCGGGTTTTCCCGTGATTCTCAGCTCTTTTTTGGTGATTTTCTCGGGATTATTTCTGGGTTTTCGCTGAAATTCAGGTATTAGTTGTCTGGATGAATTCTTGCATGAAGTTCACTTATTTTATTTTTATTATTTTTAATTTAATATTGGCTGGTGATCACACTGAAAGTTGATTTCTTTTATGCAAATAGGTGTGGGAATTGGTTTATTATTTTGTGGGCTAGCTTCATCTTGCTGTTTACGTGTTTTGAAGTGATTGAGAAATGAGAATTAACTTTTTCGTTGGATTTAAGGAAAGCCCACTTGTTGATTTTTGTTTGTTTTGTCTTTGTTTGACTTGAAATTTCTGGAGGCGACCCGGATTTATTGTTCTCATGGGCACCCTATACAATGGTGATTACAGCACTTGATCTTCGAATTATATTGTTTGTTCAATTGTCAAAGGGTGGCACGTGTTTTGTGCTTTCGCTTTGCTTAAAAATTGTTTCTTGGAGGAAGTGAAGGTATATGGTTTATGGGATCACATTTCAGATTCAAAGATTTCATCTTTCAGTGTTTATATCACAGTTGGAGTCGAGAAAGGTGAATTTTTTGAGCATTTAGTGTATCTTTTGGATGACTTATGTAATGTGTTTTTGTACTTCTTTTCGGGCTCGTTGGTTTTTGGTTGTATTCGTCCTAGTATTATCTGTTTTTCTTGGTAATTAGTCCACAAAACTAGTTTGTATTGTGATGTATTTATAGGAACGGTATACTTATTGCTTCTGTTCTTGCTTTGATGTTAGATATATCTTCATTTCTTTTAGGATATGCGAAGGAGCTGTTTAGAATCATAAACATGGAGTACAGAAAGATGAACGGTGGACGAAGGTATGTGATTTTGGTTATTTTGAATCTGGTTCTTGTTTCTTACATGAAGAGAACAATTACATAACTTATGATCTTTGCAATTCTCTCAGCACACAGGCTAAAAAGCCGAATGAAGTTACGAAGGTTTTTATTGCAGTCTGTGTTGGGATAATGTTTGGCTTCTTCATAGGAGTATCATTTCCAACCCTCACATTGACAAGGGTACAGAAACTAGTTTAGTTCTTCCATTTTATATAATTTATTCTCTAAGTTTCATAACTAATGCTACTTTGTTCTTTGGCAGCTGAATATCACTTCGGCCCTTCTTCATGATTTTTCGAAGATGGGGAACAAAACTACAGATCAACCTGTTCAAACCAATGTGAACGTCTCTAGTGAAAAACAAATCGTCAAGGATGTATCAAAGGTTCTTGTTTATCATAGAAACACACACAGAGGCACACATATTGGAAAATTTCACTGTCATAACCTCAGATATGTCCTAATTACACAATCTTCCCCAATGGTTTGAGAAATTACAAACACTCCCCCTATTAAAGAATTTACATTAAATTTGGATGGATAAATTTTGATATATCATATCTAATTTATTATGAATTCCCTATGTTCCCATTCGCACATGCTTGTCAATGTCTGAGTTTAATTTATGATTGTAATAGCATGCATTGGGCCAAATCTCAACATATGCCAGGGGAAGTTTTTGAAGATTTCTCAAACCTCAGGGGAAGTTTGTGTAATTAGGCCAAATCTCATGGTATGCCAGATTAATTAATCGTTAAATGATTTCAATTCAGATTTGGGTACCATCAAACCCGAAAGGTGCTGAACGGTTGCCTCCTGGTATTGTTGCATCTGAATCAGATTTCAATCTCAGAAGATTGTGGGGCCTACCTAGAGAGGTAAGCATTTTGTTTATACCATAGATGACGTTTAAATTATAATTCTGATTTCTGATTTAAAATGAAAATTCTTAGGACTTCATCAATAAACCGAAATATCTGGTCACGTTTACGGTTGGTTATGACCAAAGGAATAACATTGATGCAGCTGTGAAAAAGGTTGGTATGCTCATAATTCATCCTTTTATGCCTTGTTTGGTTCTTGGATTTCAGTAAGGAAAACAAAAACGAATTTATCGTACCTGTGTATATATCACTAAGCATATGTTTGCTGCAGTTTTCGGAGAATTTTACCATTCTTTTATTTCATTATGATGGAAGAGTAACCGAATGGGACGAGTTTGAGTGGTCCAAACGAGCTATTCACGTTAGTGCAATGAAACAAACAAAATGGTAACACCATTTATATACGTTCTTTTTTCATCAATTATTTATCTCCGCTATTTCATTTGGCTCTAAATCATGCTGAGTTATGGTTTATGTGAAATTTGTCAAAAAGGTGGTACGCTAAAAGGTTCCTACATCCCGACATTGTTGCGTCATATGACTACATATTTATTTGGGATGAAGATCTCGGAGTCGAGCATTTTGATGCAGAAGAGTAAGCCCAAATAACTAATATCTCTAAATTCAATATTGTACGAAAGATAATTGATCAATAATAGATTTTGGGAATTCTAGTATGGGGTCGAAATGCTATTGTTACAATTATTTATTCCTTAATATACTATGCAAAAGATTATGGAATTACGAAAACAAATTCTAGTGGGATCAAATTATATACTATCTACAATACGATCCTTAAAATTTCTAACGTGTTTCCCTCGTTTAAAAATTACAGATATATTAAGCTTGCTAGGAAACATGGCTTAGAAATTTCACAGCCTGGTCTCGGACTAAAGCCAACAACTTGGCAGATGACGAGAAGAAGAGACGACCGTGAAGTTCACAAGTTAGGAAATTAACATTTCATAAACAGCTTAGAATTAATTTCTTTTTGTTATTTCTTGTATAATCATATTCGTTCTTATGGTTCTTCGTAAACAGGGAAACAGAGGAGAAGCCCGGTTGGTGCTCCGACCCCCATTTGCCCCCCTGTGCAGCGTATGGACATCTTTTTCTTTGTATTTTCGTGAAAAAGAATAAATGTCATTTTTCTTATTTTCTTTAATTTAACAGTCAAAAACTGATCTTACTCCGCCTTATTCGAATTTCAAACAGGTTTGTAGAGATCATGGCTCCTGTATTTTCAAGAGATGCATGGCGCTGTGTGTGGCATCTGATTCAGGTTTTCATCCTTATGGGTTTTTTTTAACATTCTTTATTTCATCGTCGAATATTGTGAAATACTGTAAGATTACTCCATTCTTTCTTGATATGGCAAAAATAACTTCTGCAGAATGACTTGGTCCATGGATGGGGTCTTGACTTTGCTCTTCAAAAATGTGTTGAGGTCAGCATTATTATTATCACTATTATTATTATTGTAGTACCCCGGAAATGGAAATTCCGATCAATTTGATGACCGTTCATTAAATCTTAGCCTGCTCATGAAAAAATCGGAGTTGTCGATGCTCAATGGATTGTTCATCAAACAGTCCCGTCGTTAGGAAACCAGGTAGATATACACACTCACATATATATACACACACACACACACATATGCATATTCAATAATAATAATTTGTTTATTTCTTTTGTGATGAAGGGGCAAACTGAAGATGGTCAGGCTCCATGGCGAGGGGTATGCATTCTGATCAAACTTCTTCTATTTTTCATGCATATTTGCTTTTTACTGATAACAAAGCCAGAGATAAATTTGACTGATGATGAAAGAAATATTTCCAGCTCCCACCCATATAATTATGCTCAGTTACAGAAAGCTCCCCTCCTGATCTAGAAAATTACACATACCTCCCCTCTATATAACTTATCCAAACATTATACTTGCTAGCTTTTCCAAATGACGCCCTCTTCTCTGACCACCTCAATTCTCTCTCCTCCCCTGAAAAAACAAGACTAATTTCCTATTTTTGTATGTATTATTTTACTAATTTTTATATTTTATTTAATAATTACGTTTCATATGTTGAACTTATGACAAAATTCTGGATATTTCTAATTCCAAATTAATTCGGCAAAACCAGTATAATGAAGCGACGAGAATTTAAACTTGTCTTGTGTTTGATGGAAAATTTAAGAAGAACAACAAATTAAATAATATGTGTAATAAACTTATCATTATAATCAATCGGTTGGATTTGATCACAGCCATGTTTGAGTAGAAGTGTTCCAAATTTTAACCCGGCGATAAACTTGTAACTTTTTTTATAATTTGCATGCACATCGAATGCACTAGATAACTATTTTATCCGAATTTAATTCGTATGTCAAAATATTTTTCTTTTTTTTTTTTTTTTTTTGTTAATTTTTCAGGTGAGACTAAGGTGTCAGCGGGAGTGGAAAATGTTCAAATCTAGAATGGAGAATGCAGAAAAATGGTACTACAAATCCATAGGAGTCGATCCTTCCAATGTCACAAATCACTTATAAATAGCTAGCCATTAGATTAATAGGAACATAAAAACCACATATATATTTTTTTCCCCTTATTATTGTAGTAATTCTATTTTATTCTTAATTCGATATGCAATTTTCTTAATAAATTACATATTAATTAATTAATAAAGTGGAAATATTTGTGGTTGCTATTTGTGGAAAATTACGAGGATAAATATCTCTGGAATATGATTGTCACAAGGTCTAAATTATGGACACGGTTGTATGATTTAATTGATTAAATAGTTGATGACACATTTTGTTGGCTGTATAATATATCAAGAGATATGACAGCAGATTGATTTTTTGATGCATATATTATTATGTACTTTCAAGTTGTGACGTCGCTATTATTATATTGGACTATGTGCAATTTATAATATTATTATTTATATGATTAATTGTTGAAAATAAATCATAAAATAGAAAGGAAGATAAATAATTAAATATCCACATATTGGCTGCACAACTTCATGACGTGATATGGTCCTAGATAGAAATATAAACAAACGAGCTTGATGAGTTCGTTCTTATTGACATTCGTGATATTGTACGAGACACAAGTATTTTTAAAAATATTATTTTATTAGGTTTTATTATATTGAACATATTATATGATATTTTTTATATGAGAAACTTTTAAAAATATTTATGTTCATATCTCTATTTCCGTATCTGTGCATTATAAATAATATTCTTTATTAGAAATATAGACAATGGAGCCAGATGACTTGGCTTGATAAGAATTTAAGCTCTTTATATCTTGACTAAAGGAGGAAATGAGTTTGAATCTCATGTTTCAGTTTATATTTTCTATTTCATTTATATATATACTTTATATGTATTTAATAGATAGTTGAAAATAAAATAAAAAATCATTATAATATGAAAACTATCAAAAAAAATTTTTATGTAATCTCGACCACATATTAATACATTTGGTGAGTGACATGTAACTAAAATATAAAATTCAAAACCCTAGTCTAGGTTTTGATTAGTTTGATACTGTCGAGAGCTAGCGAACTTAAGTTTGCTCGAGTAGCAAAACATACTAGATATCTTGTGCTCGTATAATTGAGACATAAAATAGGAAAATCCTAAGCAAAATATACCAAATTTAGTAGTTTTTGTTGGTGGGCTATGTTGCACGGACACTTCTAAAAATATTATTTTACCGTGTCGTGTCGGACACGACGTGGGAAATTCAAGAAAAAATCCGTGTCGCCGTATCCGTATCGCTGTGTTCGTGTCCGTATCCGTGTCCGTGCATCATAGTTGGTGGGATAACAAACTTATTATTGTCCAGAATCTATATAAATATAAAAAGATAAATATTTTTTTTAAGTTTGAACTTAAAATTAAACTCAAACCAATAATAATCAAATTCGAGCTAAATCAAAACTCCAACTTAAACTTAGAACCAAACTCAACCCATCAAAGTTAAAACTTATATCATATAGAGATATAAAAGCGATGTAATTTAAACATATCGACTTAAATATTTTTTTAAAATATTTTTCCACTCAATTGACATTAAATTATAACATGATCTAATATGATATAAAACGATAAAATAATATATTTATTAGTTTTCTGTGAATCAAAAGTAGAAACTCAACTCAGCTCGATTCTAAATTATTCTTTGGGTGAATTACAAATTACTCCCTCACTTTAGGCCTAATTATAATTTAGTCCCCGTACTTTTGTTTATTACAAATTAGTCCCTAACTTTTCTGTTCTGTTTGAGTTCCCTGTTTCCGATTAGGGTTCCGTCAATTTTTTTTCTAGTTTTCCCAAAATACACTAATATTGCATATATATATTGAATTTCTTATTAAATACAGATAATTTTATAGGGAATTTTTTAGAAAACTAATCTCACAAAATCTGTGAGGATAATCCATGGCAAATAAGTTCTTTCTTTCTGGGTACGAGAAAATTGAATTTTCCTACATATATTTTCTCTAACTTTCGTTTTACGTAAACATATGTAATCAAATTTAATGACAGATTACAACAACAACCAAAAAAAAAAAAAAAAAAGGTTCTTGGCTTCAATCTATAATACATAGATCCCTAAAAAACAACTAAGCATCTCCACCACCGCCACCGCTCGGTCGCCCTGCACCACCAAATAACCCTTCATCAAATCTTCTCGCCACTACCAAATTAACTCACCACCCCAAATCGGCGCTGCAACAGCACCACTACCCATATCCTCCACCGCTTGCACATTCTTCCAAGTCAAAAGGAAGAGAGATTAATAAAGGAATAAACGAGAGAGAACCTGTGGGAGAGAGAATCGGCACCACCAATATCGCCGCGGCCACCACAACCATCCTACCAGTTCTAGATCTAATCTTCCTCAAAATCCATTTCCATCATTCTCCTCTCCCCACGACGCCGGACATGATGGTCTTCTATGGCGAGAGAAATTGGAGAAAATATATGAAGAAACGTTCAACTTCTTCGTACCAGAAAACAAATAACATGTTTTTCCATGGATTATCCTTTTAAATTTTGTGAGATTAGTTTTTTTTTTTTTAATATTTTTTATTGTATGATTTTTAAACTTAAATTTAAATATAAACTTTTTTTTTTTTTTTTGGTGGTGGTGTAAGTTTACATTTTTTACATAAAATTATATGTATTTAACGATAATTTCAAAAAATATATATAATTTCGATATATCTGAGTTTAGCCAAAGGCTTTCATACAATAACAATAAGATTGGCTGGAAAAGGTGCGAGACATCACAAGTGAAATCAAGAACGGTGCTATTGGGTGGGGTTGATGTGGATGAATGCTTAATGAGTTATTGGATGATTGATCCATCTGTTGATTATATTATCTTCGCCTTAATCAATGGTGGTGCTGAGTTTTCAGGGCCTCCTTTAAATTTGGAGTTACTTCATGGGGTTTATACCTCTGTTAATTATTTCTCCATTTGTTTTGGAGTTTTGGCCTTTGATTTTTGGGTATGTACTTTGTTAATTTCCCGCTTTCACGGTTGCTTTGGTTTCTTTATATATGAGGTCGGATCTTCCCTAAAAACCCGCGAACTAATTGTCCCCTTTTTTTTTCAAAAAAATAAAATAAATATATTTTTTATTTTATTTTGAAAAATATATTTTATTTTTATTTTTGAAAAAAAAGGGGACAATTAGTTCGCGGGTATATATATATATAAACATTGTTATTTTATATAACTTAAATACAAATGTATACATAATAATCCTTGAAATTTATAAATATTAACAAAATGATCCCTTAATATTTAATATATAACAAAATAGTCTTTAGGGGTATTTTTGGAAAATTAAAAAGAAAATTAACGGAACCCAAACTGAAAATAGGGATCTCAAACGGAACACAAAAATCAGGGAATAATTTATAATAAACAAAAATAAGAGAATTAAATTATAATTAAGTCAAAAGTGAGGATAGTTAGATATAATTCATCCTTATTAATTCTTTTGTCTCCTCCTTTAGTTATTGACTTATTGCTGATTTAAACAATTGGAGCATGTGAAAAATATCCGTGTAAAACTTTACTGCCAAACGCGGTACCTCGGAACGAGCCTTGAGCTCAATCATTGTTCTAAGTTCTAACGCGGGCTCACTGAATCAAGAACCTTCCACGAGCCCTTCTATGTCCACGTGTCTCCACCTCATTGGCCACCACATAAATCATGAACCGCCGCGTGGCCTCCGATAATTTACCTCCCACATTTGAAAATGACCCTAATTTTTATTTTTATTTTCCAAGCCAATAACCAAGACCAACTACCCCGAAAACCTTACACGTGTTGCCACGTGTCCACCCCACAATTCCATATTTCAAATATATATGTGTATCTATCTCCATATTAACCACTCTCGGAGAGAAGAGATCCACTGCAAAAGGAGCCATAAAAATTGAATCTTTTCTGATTCCTCAATCTTTAAGCTTGAAGGGTTCCTTAATTTCGTCGAAAAAAAAACCATAAAAATTGGATCTTTTCTGATTTCTCAATCTTTAACCTTGTAGGGTTCCTTAATTTCGTCGAGAAAGGGTTAAATCTTCATGGGTTTATCGAATTTCCCGAGCCCTTCAGAAGGGGTGCTGCCGCTGCTGGTAATGAACACAGTCATGTCGGTGGCGCTCGTCAAGAGCAAGCTGGTATCGGTGCTTCAGGTGGTGGCGGCCGCCGCCTCCGCCGCCGGAGATCAAGAATTTGAAGACGACTGCGGCGGCGGCGACGGCTCGTCGAGGGAGAGGAGGGTCTCGATCACGCGGTACGGTTCACTGTGTAGGAACCGATGCGAGTGCAGTAGTAATCCGAGAGAGCACGGCGGCGACGCTGCGGCGGAGGGAGGCGGAGATGGGGCGGCGGCGGCGGAGTGCTGCGTGTGTTTGTGTGGGTTTGAGGCGGAGGAGGAAGTGAGTGAGCTTTCTTGCAAGCATTTCTTCCACAAGGGGTGTTTGGACAAGTGGTTTGACAACCAACACTCCACTTGTCCTCTTTGTCGATCAAATGAATAATTGGTAATAGAAATTTATGGTGTAATTTAGGGGAAAATAAAGCCCTCTTTTCTAATTTAGTCCTTTTTTTTGGAGGGTTTTTGTTTTTTTAACCTTTGTTTTTTGGGCATCCCTTCATAATTTTGGGTCTAAGTATGTGTAAGAGGTAATGGGGGAGTTTGTATGGATTGACTATGCAGATTGAAGTCAAGTAGGATGTGGTTTTTGTCTTGTGTTGTGGGTGTTTGTGTAATATTGAAAAGAAACACGAGATTTTTTGGAGATGGGTTCTTGATATGAGTTGTGCATTTTGATGCACATATGGATGATTGTACATGTATATTGTAATCTATAGTGTATTAGTGTGCTAAGTTTTGTTTCAATCGTGGTTTGGATATATGAGGTTCAAATGTTTTGTGACCTACTATATCACTTCTAAAAATTCTAAAAATATTATTTTATCAATATCGTATTGAATATTTTATCGATATGGTATTTAATATTTCTCACAAAAAAATTAAAAAAAAAAAATTGTGTGATTGTATTTATATTTTGCTGTGAGAATTTGATTCTTGGGTAAATTGTCTCTCACATTTTGTGGGCTTTTTAGTTTTTATGTGTTTCATCGATTCGAGATGTGTTTCATTTTTTGTATTATTCTTCTTATATCGAAGTTAAATTATTCATTAACATATCAAATGGTAGATGAAATAGATAATCGAAATAGAAAATTTGGTTCTTTCGTGACAGTTATGTTAGGTTTGTTTTCATTTTTTACCGTTTAAACAGGAGAAGATGGGGAGATTTTAGTTATAAATATTGTGTATCTTAGTCCAAATGTGGCTCTGAGTGGACTTAAGCTGGAGCTGAAGTTAGATCAAGGCAAAGTTTTTGATTGGCTCACCATCCTTTAGGTAGTTTTCTTTCCCTTTCTTCCTATTAACTAAATGAAATTCACATCCAGACCACCACTTCTAAAATGTGATGTAATTATAATTTAATTCATCTTATTTTAGCAATCACCAAACCCTATTTAAGTTTTATTAGCACATCAACCCCCATTATTAATCATCTTGGAGCAAAGATTTCAAGCATATAAGGCGAATTGGAGTTCCATCTATCTTGATTCTGCTTGCCAACCTTTAATCGTATTACAACCAGCCTATGTTGCATGGACACGGACACGGCGACACGGACACGACACGATACGGACACGGCGACACGGATTTTTTCAAAATTTTAGGACACGACACGGCTCCGACACGGCTATATTTTATATAAATAAATATATTTTATATATAAATAAAAATATTTCATAGAAAAATAAAAATATTTTATAAGTATAATCCACGTAACATAGAATATTTATAAAAATATGTAATATTAATAACTAAAATAAGTTTTGTTATTTCAATTTTCTCTCCAAAAAATTCAAAAAATATTAAAAAATGCATAAAAAATTCAAAAAAATTGTCCAGCCGTGTCCGAGCCGTGTCGGACACTCCACCTCGCCGTGTCCGACACCGTGTCCCAATTTTTTTTTTTTTTTTTTTTTGGGGACACGCCTTCAGCCGTGTCCGACACGTGTCCGAGGCGTGTCCGAGCCGTGTCCGTGTCCGACACGTATCGGACACTGCACGGACCATTTTTTAGGCGTGTCCGTGCTTTAGTGCAACCAGCGAAATCTCAGGGTTTTTATATACCTTTTAAAATAAGGATTACATTGGATCGGCTTTCGACGTCGATAATTCAAGCACGTGGTGTTCATTAGTCAAGGATTTGGTGATATTAGTTCCCATTTAACGTCGATAATTCAAGCATGTGATGTTTGGAGGATTGAGTTAGGTCGATATTCATTTTTTGATATGGTTTTTTTTTTTTTTTTGAGGGAAAAGGTATAAAAATTTATTCCGAAATAATCAATTACAAGACAAAATACAAAACGATGTATATGGGAGCATGCTACCAAAATACAAGATAAGAAATCCAGTCCATGAGGATTTGAACCGAGGTTTTATCTCCTCTGCAAAACAGCATAAGGTCATCAGCAAATGCAAGGTGATTGATGTTAAGTTTGTGGCATTTCGTGTGAAAATTGAAATGTGTGTTGTGTGTTCTCAATTGGAGCAAACGAGAAAAATATTCAATACATAAAAGAAAGAGGATCCCCCTGTCTAATCCCGCATTTTCCATCGAATTTTCCAAACAGCTGTCCTTGCAAGGCAATGGAGAATGAGGGCGCTGTAGAGACACATTGCATGATCCAGTGCTGAAATTGTGTTGGGAACCCCATGAGATTGAGCAGCTCTCCAACTCCAAGGAAAGCCCACGATATCGTATCAAAAGCTTTCGTAAGATCGAGTTGCATCATAACCCGGGGGGTGCTTCTTTTGATGTTGTATCCTCTTAAGAGTTCTTGGGCAAGGAATATATTGTCTTTCATTTTCCTGCCCGGAACAAACACTGCTTGCGCCGGGTTGATAATATCCTTCAAAATTGGTTTGAGACAGTTTGCAAGAATCTTCGAGATGACTTTGTAGGTGACATTGAGGCATGCAATAGGCCTGAAGTCTTTGACATTGTTGGCTCCTTCTTTCTTAGGAACTAGTAATTTTGGCACACTCGTTGCGTGTGCAAATTATAAAATTCTTTTGTTTAAAATATATTTAAAGTAATTTTTATACTAATATATATTTTATCAGTATTTTTAATATAATTATTGAACTAATATAAAAATAACATAAAAGCATAAAATATCAAACAACACTATCTTTAAAAAAAATACAAAAAAAAAATTAAATAAGGTGAGAGAAAAGAAAAGATAAGATAAAAAAATGTAAGAGAAGAAAATGCATAAAAATAAATAAATAGAAAAGAAGAGAGAAAATAGTAAGAGAAGAAAACTGACAGGATAAAAAATAAATAAATAAAAAAAAAGAAAAAGAGGACACCAAGAGACTACCTTTGCCTCTCGCGCTTAATAATATAGTATAGATAACTGTTAATGCCGTGTGATTAAGCTCTTTTAATAATCTGTCATTTATGAAGAATTCCCTGACAGCTTTAGTGAAATCCGGTTGGATAATATCCCAAGTCCCAACTCTTTTTGAAAAATCCAGCTGAAAATCCATCCGGCCCTGGTGCTTTATCATTTCCAATGGAAAACAATGCTTCTTTAATTTCTTGGTCCGGTAGTGTGTTCAGTTGTTGTATTTGAGTCAGGAGGAGTGCACTACTGCTACATGTTTGTTACTGAAAATTTAAGTATGTTATATTAGGATATATATAGTGATTGGACAACCCTCTCCTGTTAAACTAACTTTTTTGAGATCGATAAGGTTAAGGATCACTCTTTGATGGATTGATTTGCAACGACGTACAATGAAAAGGTATGAGAGATATACGGGTTACAGGAGAGTTAAGTCATTATTTTTAGGGATAATTACGAACAGCCTCCCGAGACTTGACGATATTACATATTATCCTATGAGGTTTGAGAAATTACGAACTCCTCCTTGGTCGGTTATCTCCTTCGTTAAATTTTATGGAATGTGTGAAAATTACCATTTTGCCCCTAATATGTTGAAACTTAGGGGGTATATGTAATAAAGAGCCCAAAGGAAAGAGGGTCAATGCAAGGATTGAAATTCTAAGGGGGTTTGATGGAAGTACTTGAATTTTGTGTTATCTATCATTTTTTTTTCAATAAATGCTAATTAATGATATTTTAATATTTTTATAAGAGATTAATTGCATACCTAGAGTTGGGTGCCTAATATTTTCTATAGATATTGACCCTGCATGCTCAATGTTTGAAAAAATTGTTTAAATGACTCTAATGGATAATTATGTGAATTTACTAATGCATTTATTGATATTGGTGTATTTGTTATGATTTTCAATTTGAGAAAATTATATTTTTGGTCCCACAGGATTGAGTCATTTGCAATTTTGGTCCCATTGTTTTAAAAATTGACAATTTTGGTCCAATTGAATTCAATTTGTGACAATTTTAGTCCCACCGTCAAATTTTGGATAGAAACCGTTAAATGCGTTTGGGCAGAAAACAGTCAAATAAAATTGTTGACAAAAATACATAAAGATATTGGTATCCTAGTTGGTTGAGAGGTTCTCTCACATACCTAGGGTCCTAGGTTCAAATCAAACCCAGGTCTTCTGTTTTTTATTGTTCAAATAATATTACTATGTTAAAATATAAATTAATTGTAATAATAATATAATATATTTCAAAAAATATATATAATAACATAAGGCCTGTGTTTCGAACCTAAAACCTCAGGTATATAAGGGGATCTCTCAACAAACTGGGCTATCAGTATCCTTAAGTTTTTTTTGTCAACAATTTTATTTGATTGTCGAAAAGCATTTAACGGTTTTCATCCAAAATTTGACGGTGGGACTAAAATTCACAAATTGAATCCAATGGGACCAAAATTGCCAATTTTTAAAACAATGAGACCAAAATTGTAAATGGTCCAATCCTATGAGACCAAAAATATAATTTGCTCTTTTCAATTTTGAGGAAAAAATTTGGCGATGCAGTAATTAATGTTTGTGTGATTTTTTTATATGAATTTTTATTTTGTGGGAAAATTTGTTATAATTGTAATTAAATTATTTTAAATTACCTTTAAATGAACTTGTACAAAATATATTTAAAACTAAGATATAAATATAAAAGAGAATTTATAACTTATCATATTTTATAAAATTAAATATGTATGGAATATCTAATTCAATTTATATTTATAGATAAAATATAAAATATTAAATCAAATAACAACTTTTTAAATACAAAAAATACAAAATTAACTAATATTACAATTATATCATTAAACTCTAAGTAAAATTATAATACACTCAATAAGGGTATTTCTTGAATATAAGTTTGAATATAAACGGTGTGATTAACGGCAGGTGGAATTTGTGAGATAAAGTGTAAAGCTCAGGGGGAGCTCGTAATTTCTCAAACCTTAGGGGGTAATCTGTAATATCACAAAAATTCAAGGGGGTTGTTCATAATTATCCCTTATTTTTAATACGTCAACCTTGAAACACACTATTCTTATACACACACATACAAAACTATAATATCTACAAGCAATACAAAAAGCAATAAAAAAACCTCAATAATTAATTTGAGGAAGCTCTTTAAAAGCTATTGGAATATGAAAACTAGGGGTGTTCATTCGGTAAAAAACCGAAGTTTCGGTTTTTCGGTTCGGTTAACCGAAACTTCGGTTTTTGGTTTTAGCTAACCGTTTACCGAACCGATCTTGATCGGTTTCGGTTCGGTTTTACCGATTTTTTTCGGTTCGGTTTCGGTTAATAACCGAAAAAACCGGAAAAAAAAAAAAAAAAAAAAAAAAAAAAAAAAAAAAAAAAAAACTAAAAGTCCAAAAAATTGAAATAAAAACCTGAAAACATCAAACATGCATTAAAATTTGAAATAATATCCAACATTCAAACTAAAACAACAACCATAATTTCATAATTGTACAAGTGTCCAGACTCCAGGCAGCAACTCAAATGAAAAACAAGTGACCAATTCCGACATTAAAAGTTTAAAACAACTACAAACATAATAAATCTCCAATGAAAATGTTCAGATTCTAATTAAACAACATTACAAGTTATTGAGAATTGAGAATAGCAACTATATTATTAGATGAATATAAAAAACCTTAAAAAAAAAAGTGGCTTGGTTCGGTTTTTCGGTAAAAACCGAAAACCGTTCGGTTTTTACCGAAACCGAACCGAAACCGAAATTTTAAAAATATACTAACCGAAACCGAAACCGAACCTCTTCGGTTCGGTTCGGTTATCCTCGGTTCGGTTCGGTTTCGGTTCGGTTCGGTTCGGTTCGGGTTTTTTGTTCACCCCTAATGAAAACCATTTGCTCGACTGATCAAACCTCTTATGCTTCAAGGCGATGAACTCCTCAGCCTCAGAGTTTATATTTTCCTTCTGAACAAACATCCCACCATCGTCGTCACCGTTATCATCATCTTCTTCTTCTACTTTTTCAAAAGTGTCGCAATAGCTCTGCATCGTTCTTCCCCCCTCATAATAACCGGAATCAAACGAAAATTCATTCCGGCGAGGTTTAGGGAGACGAAGATCGCGATTTGGAGCTTTTTCAAGTGTGTGTGGCTTGTGTTCGAGTTCGTAGAGCTCGTAGGCGTCTCTCGTGTGGTGTTTTGTGTTCGTTTTCGTCTCCATAGTATCGCTTTGTTGATCTCAAAGTTGGAATGTGTTTATGGAGATGTATATGTGCTTACATTTATATAGTTTTTGAATTTGTTGCAGTGGAGGGAATCTCGTTCCTTTCACACGTAGTTGCGTTTTCCAAGTTGGCTACAATCTACATTACACATTATAAGATTCTTGATTCGTGGCTAAAAACTTTTGGAAAGTTTTTGGGGCTCTAATTTGTTTATCACAGATGTGGGACTTTATTTGGCCTATGTTTTCTAGTATACTTTAGGGAAGATACCTTTATGATCTTATATACTATGTTTTAGAAAAAGAGATTTTTAATGAGAATGTGATTCGATCAAATCAAGTGTGTGATACAAAAATATAGACATATTTTCATAACACGGTTTCTCCGAAGGAACTCTAAGATAGATCTGATTCTTCCGAACTCAACTAATAATATGAGAAAATGTACTTAGTACATTTGTTCACTTTCTTTATACTTTACACTAATTACACAATAAATTCAAAATATTTTCTTCCTTGTTATCAGATCATGAGGAGACCACGTAGTTCGCTAATTAAATTTTTCAAAAGTTGATAGAATAATTTTTTGAGGCAATATGAATACGTAATATTCAAGTATTTTTAAACAAGATCTATAGAAATTTCTCGAGTTAGTTGCAGTACTAAAAACTCCATATTATTCATAAATAATACACAAAATTCTTATCTATGAAATATTGTTTTTTTTTTTCCCTTCAGATTTCTAATTTTATATAGTTTTCTACTTTGGAGTTTGGATTGTAAAGCACGTATGATATCTGTTAAGCTTCCCTGTCTTGTACAAGTTTTAAGATATGGCATAATAGTACAGGGCCACGTGGCCGCCCCTGTTGGCGCCACGTGGACCCTCACGCCAACCTGGACAAACCAAGAACGACCTCTTGGATAGGTCATCAGATCGATACCAGGTCCTCGGTCATCAGATTTGTTTGAGGACACCAAATCGATGGGTATACCATCCGATCATCAGATCAACAGATCGATCTACTCTCTTCTATGAGGAAACCCACAGCATTAAGGATCCCGGAAGGCAATATCGATCTACAGATCGATATCATACGTCACCGGACACCCGAATACTGTAAAGCACTCCTGTCGGGACACGTGTACCCTTCCCACTCCCTGGAACAGGCGTACTACGGCTCATTAATGACCGTCAGTCCCTGCTTTTACCCAAAGGGGAAAGAAGGTACAAACGACCCGCCTCAAGCCAGTTCCATCGTCCGACATCCAGATCGGCGACTGGCAACGCCATTAATGCACACCTACAGTACACACACTACCGTGTCATTTGACCATGGCTATAAACACTCGCCCTTTGAACAGTAGTTGGTAATAGGGATGCAAACGAGCCGAGCCAGCTCGCGAGCCTGGCGAGCAAGCTCGAGCCAAGCCCGAACTCAAGCCCCTTTTAGTTAGACTCGTGGCTCGCGAGCTAATATATTTAATTAAAAAATAATATTTTTATTTTTATATATATAAATATTTTTATTTTTATATAATATTATATATATTTTTATTGATTTTTATATAAAATTAATAAAAAATTAATATATTTATAATATATATGTATATATATTTAATAAATATATATTATTATATATAAAAATATATTAAATTATTTTAAAAAAACTAATTTTTAATTAAAAATAATATATTTTCATTTGGCTCGAGCCGAGTCGAGCGAGCCTCGAGCCTTGGTCGAGCCGAGCTCGAGCCAGAAAAAAAGGCCAAGGCTCGGCTCGGCTCGGCTCGTTTGCATCCCTAGTTGGTAAGCCTTTAATACGCATTCAATTGCATTTATTCTCTCTCTAAAGAGCCCCATTACTGACTTGAGCGTCGGAGTGCCAACCTTGGGTCAAACCCCAAGTCCCCCAAGTTGGTTTCGAGCTCACGTTTGCTAGTGCTTTCAGGTCGATAAAGAACTCACTCAAACAAATTCTTGACTGATTGACCCATATCTGACAGCCAGATCGACCACGTCAGATCGACCAGATTTGAGCCAGATCAGTTTGGCGCCGTCTGTGGGAAACTTTTTCACGTCGACCTAGAAAAAAGCCCTTTCATCCTCTTTTCAACACCATGGTTAACACGAGGAACACCTACCGAGAAGAGGACATGGAGGAAGTAGCCAAAGGCAGGCATGATCACAACGCGCCGCTTGGCAACACCTCCACTGCTCCTCCAATCGGACCCAGTGCCAACGCTTCCATTCCTAAAGTGTTTATCTTGCTAATTCTGTTCTTGGAAATGTGTCCTAATCTAGCGTGCCATAAGGGAGCTGAAACTTTGTCATCTCTCTTACGTTTAGTTTCTCGTTGTATATTCATAATATTGATATTATGAGTTAGGTAAAGTCCATTACTTAGAGTACCGATGTGAACGGAAGAGTTGTTCCGTTTGATAAAGTATTTATCATTCTTAATATAAGTTTCATAACCTTCACAATCTAAAATTGGAACTGAAATTATATTACGAATAATGCTCGGTACATAAAGGACTTTATTTAAGACTAACTCAAAACTACCTAAATCTAATCTAATTGTGCCTAAAGCTCGGGCTTCAATGTTTGAGCCATCGCCGATCTTCAAGACACATTCTCCTTCTTTAAGTTGTTGGACTTCACTTAGCATCTGTACATCATTACAGATATGAGTTCCACAACCAGTATCAAGTACCCAAGAACTAGAATTAATAGAAAGATTTATTTCAACGAGAAACATACCTTTCTTTAGAGTAGCCTTGTACTCTGGGCAGTTTCTCCTCCAATGTCCCGCTTTGCCACAATGGAAGCAAACATCCTCTTTCTGATCACGTTTCTTCTTTTGGGCCTTCCCCTTCGAAACGCCACCAGTGGGCCTAAGGGGTTTCTTCTTATTCTTTTGGGCTTTCTTGCCCTTACCTTTAGAAGGCCCAGAAGAGGAAGATGGAGCATTTACCATCAGAACCTTATTGTCCTTCTTGATCGTGCTTTCAGCAGTCACAAGCTGACTAATCAGCTCAGCTACAGTAGCACCAACATGATTCATATTGAAGTTAAGGACAAATGGGTTGAATGATGTGAGATACAATCCTCCTACTTACTATCTCTCAACCAAGATCTAGGGTAAGGGAATAATCAGAACCCTAATAATCCGGTCTTAAAGCTAAGTGCATTTCGTATCCATTTGATCTCAATCCAAGAAACCCTTTTCTTGATGTCTTGATCTACTGCCATGGCCAAGGACTCCATATGGCATATGAATGACTTACACAATAAGAGATCACCTTGCAAATGCAAGTGTAGGTCCTTTCTTGATTCTCATTCACTTTCATGAATCACTTGTGCAGCCCCAGCATAAGCCTTGAATCAGTTGTCTAAGGCGACACTCTTTAAAGCTTATACCTAAGACTACAGAGTTAATTCATAAAGTGGCGTGGAACCTCAAGTCTAAGGATCAATTAATCACATCAATGACTCGTGAGATATTTCCTAATTTGGAAGTTTCCATTTCATGAAATAGAAACTTCCTTTCCCATTTAGGAATGTTCTCACACGGGGCACCTCAGTGAACTTACTTATGGAAGTAAGCACCCTCATGTATCACACACGTATCAACTATACACTTTGCACCTCCATGAAAAAAGACGGTCCTTCTTAAGGGCGTGATCCCACAAGCAAGCCTTAGAGGAGTCAGGTTGACACTCCCACTGTCGGTAGGACTCATCGGCTTGGAGTAGTTTACTAATCATGACTTATGTGATATAGGGCTCGTTTCATGAACCATTTCACCTAAATGGTAGAGTCCTAAAGTCATCAGGATTAGGGAGTTCTCATTGTTGGAAAACACGAATCAGAAAGCAGCGGAATTTAAAAATTTTTCCAACAAAAGGATCTTGAACTCGCAATCGTGTATCCAAATTCGTAAAGATAGAAAACTTACTTTTCTTTTATTCTTTCTTGAAGCGTTTCAAGCCACCCAAGAACGCTCTTCTCGCGGCTTGACAACCCGTCCCTCGAAAGTCTCTTTCTACTTCAGAATCCATTGTCGGGATAGCAATCCACACCAACCTAGATTCAATTCATGTTAGAGATGTTCTTAACAATATAACATAAAGAAAGAAACATGAAACGAGAAAAGCAGGATTGAAACTCCCTTCGAAAACCAGTTTTGCGAAAGTAGAAAACTGCCAGTCACAAAACCCTCGTGAAAAAATTCATCCTTCAGGATATGGACGAACAGTTTTCGCCATCTTCTTTGGTTCGATTTTTTCATTCGCTTCACGTCGGGTTCAGAATCGTTTCATCATCCCTTCTGATCGTTTTGCTTAATCCCCACTTTTGGTAAAGCTCGAATCTCCAAAACTTCTAACTTGAAGTCTCTAGAGATAGTCCACCAACTTGGCTACAATCTAACTAGTAAGGATGCTAGTTCTCTAGTTACTGTTTAGGCTTAACCTAGGGTTTCGTTTATCTTGGAGAAAGGATGGTGTTCAACACATGAACCAAAAGAACTTTATTAGCTCTAAAGGGGAGCATGAGCTCCCCTATATATAGGCAAAGGGGAGGGACGCCGAACCTAGTCCTTGTTGGGCAAGGATTTGGTCCCTCTCTCTCCTATTTACTTGATCATCAAGTATTTTCCAACTTTGACTTTGAATTCTAATTCAAATCAACTTTCAAGAGAGCTAAAAATATCCAAACTATTTTTGGATAATTTTATACTTTATTTATTTAAAATAAATAACTTATTTTATCTAATTAATTAATTCATAATTAATTAACTAGATTATTTTCTCCAAAATAAGACTTTCTTTTTAATTCAAAATTAAACCAAAGTCTATTAAATAATTAACAAATTAATTATTTAATATATTATTAAACAATCACGTGTGGCACACGTGTCACAATGACACGTGTCCAGTCACGTGACCCACACGTGTGGTTTCACACGTGTGGAACCCTCTAGGCTTGATTAACTCGTTTAATCATTTTAAAGCCTCAACTCATGTAACCAAGTTGTTGTGTGTGACCCTCTAGGTTCTCAATTCAATTAGCAGTGACCCTAATTAATTAATTCACTAATTAATTAATCAGTCCATAGATTAAACGACCATAGTCTAGCAACAGGTGTTTAACCCCTAGCTGAATTGGAATATTCGGATTCGACAGAACCTTTAAGTCATTGATTCATGTGAGATACAATCCTCCTATTTACTATCTCTCAACCAAGATCTAGGGCAAGGGAATAATCAGAACCCTAATAATCCGGTCTTAAAGCTAAGTGCATTTCATATCCATTTGATCTCAATCCAAGAAACCCTTTTCTTGATGTCTTGATCTACTGCCTTGGCCAAGGACTCCATATGGCATATGAATGACTTACACAATAAGAGATCACCTTGCATATGCAAGTGTAGGTCCTTTCTTGATTCTCATTCACTTTCATGAATCACTTTTGCAGCCCCAGCATAAGCCTTGAATCAGTTGTCTAAGGCGACACCCTTTAAAGCTTATACCAAAGACTACAGAGTTAATTCATAAAGTGACAAGGAACCTCAAGTCTAAGGATCAATTAATCACATCAATGACTCGTGAGATATTTCCTAATCTGGAAGTTTCCATTTCCTGAAATAAAAACTTCCTTTCCCATTTAGGAATGTTCTCACACGGGGCACCTCAGTGAACTTACTTATTAAAGTAAGCACCCTCATGTATCACGCACGTATCAACTATACACTTTGCACCTCCATGAAACAAGGTGGTCCTTCTTAAGGGCGTGATCCCACAAGCAAGCCTTAGAGGAGTCAGGTTGACACTCCTACTGTCTGTAGGACTCATCGGCTTGGAGTATTTTACTAATCATGACTTATGTGATATAGGGCTCGTTTCATGAACCATTTCACCTAAATGGTAGAGTCCTAAAGTCATCAGGATTAGGGGAGTTCTCATACATGCACACATAATGGAAACACTCAAAACACGTATTGGCATATAAAGAAGTGTTTGCCTATGATCAATCGTATATTATTCAAAGATTGTCTGTGATATAAGAAAAGTCCCAAAGCAGATTACGTCGAATCGGCTTTCTAGGGCACTATTCCTAACACTCATACATGCACAGATAAAGTAAACGCATACCAAACAAGAGCATATAAAGAAGTGTTGCCTCAATTCGTTATTTCATTCAAAGATTGTCTGTGATTACAATAAGGAAAGTACAAAGTGGATATACAATTGGCTTTCTAGGGCACTATTCCTAACAGAAGCAGCTCTCCAAAGATATAAACTAATGACGAGAAATTCTGTATCTTATCCTGAATTCCAAATTTACCGGCAAAATAGCCCTGAAGATAATTGGCTTGCAGCTTCCCCTGATGGAATTGTTCATAGCTCCGATTACTTGTCCCCTCATGGTGTCTTGAAATTAAATGTCAATATCCTGGTAATTGTGATATGAAAGTCAAGTCATGGAAACGGATCCCTCTGTACTATATCCCTCAAGCTCAAGGTTTGATGGAAATCCTCGACCTTTATTGGATGCACCTGTACATGTGGACTTGTAACCATAGTAATTTGGGTAGTAGTTTGTTTAGAATATATCGCGATAGGGAATATTGGGATGTTTTAAAAATAGCATTGTCCGATTTTTGGTGGAATCACGTCCAACCGGCTCAAGACATATGCAGTAGATCAGTGATCACGAACCCACTTATTGAATTGAAGTTGTTCAGGCCAGCCCCTAAGCATGAACTGCGTCAGATCATTGTTCATCTCAGTAAACGCGTTCTTGACGAATCCAATCTGTTGGTGAGGGAAATTGATGGCCAGCCACTGAGCATGAATTGCAGCGGTGCATGCGACAGATGCAATTGTCATCGCCGCAATTGACCTCCGCCATATAGATCAGTATACATGTGAATATGTAAACTAGCTTAGGATTTAGAGAACTTGTCTTAAGAATGTTATCTACATTATATGGTCTGGTATTCATACATATAACCACAGGTCCACAGACTCTAAATTATTCACAGTTTTGGTTATATTATTGTTGAAATCATCTCTGTCAGCTGTTCTGTTGAAAGCTATAAGGTTTCTATTGCAGATGGTACACTTGTAAGTGTTGGCAAAGCTGTATATTTAATAATATGGTTTTTAATTTTGGCTTCTATATGTTACCTTTTCTTTCAACATATGCATTCTCTAATAGTCGGAGGAATTCGAGGATTCACTATGTAACCTGAATCAACTTGTTGACCCTTCAATATGTTAGCTTATGTATTTACTAGTTGAATTCCCTTGCTAAGAGATGGACCAATATATTTATTAAAAATAAATAAATATTATATTATTACTTTATACTTTATTCATATATTATTCTTTAAAGATAATAGTTTTACCTTGCTAAAGTAATTAATTATTATATTTTCTTTGTTAAATTATTATTTTATTCCTAAAATATTTATTTTATAAGATAAGGAAAATTTTTGGCTCAATTTGCTTTTACGTGGTTTCTGTGATTTTTGGTCCAATTTGCTTTTATGTGATTTCTGTGATTAAATCACACCCCGTTCTACAGTTGGTACAGGTAAAAGTGTGATTTAATTCCTATTGTGCCTTAAATTCATTATTTGAACTTCTATGAATTATTTGAAGTACTTGAATTAATTGAAATTATTTGGATTATTTGAATTATGTGATCAAGTGGCTCGTTGGACCCTAAACTGATCAAACCAAACCAAACAGAACCGGAAAAACCTTGAACCGAACCCGTGAACCGAACCGGTTCAGCCCTTAAAGGCTGAACCATTTCTTTCCCTTCTCATTTACATGAAACATCAGCCCCAAGCCAAGGAAGAAGAGGCCAAACCCTTACATCTCTTGATCAAGCTTCAATCACCAATATCTCTCTCGTTTCTTCACCAAACTTCGAGCTTGAGTAAGTTTTGGAAACCTCGTGACGTGCTCTTCGATTTCAGACCATTATCTCCTTCTCTTTTGGTGATCTCATTTGATTTTGAGCCAACTTGTGAATAGTAAGGGTTTTGAGCCAATTTGTTGATTATATGACTATGGATAGTTTCTTTTAATTCTTGAGTTCATTTATGAGTGATATATGGTGCCTTTGTCATATTTATTGCTTAAGTTTGGTGGTTGAATGGATTGAATGCATGTTTCCAACCTTGAGCATGAATTTTTTGAAAATGGGTTTGAATCAATAAGCCTTTAATTCTTGTTTTCCTTGGAGTTTAAGCATGTATATATGATTCTTGCATGATATTTATGCTTGTGCATGAATTTGAATTGATTTGGTTGAGTTTTGATTAAGTTTTTGGGATTTTGCTTCGTTCCCCTATTTTTCGAACACCTCACTGCGCTCCAGGCCCGTTTCGCCCCCTTTTGAAAATTGGAAACGCCCATTTCGGTTAGGCAGGAGTTCAGACGTGAGAGTGAAAACGACCGTTCCGAGTTTTAACTGAAAATGGGAACGGCCGTTTCGACTTGCGAGTCCGAGGTCAGTAGCATTCGAAACGCTCGTTTGGAGTTTGCACTGAAACTCGAAATGGCCGTTTCAAAGCTGTCGGTTTGAGTCAGTAGCTTCGAAAACGGCCGTTTGGATTTTGAACTAAGGCCGAAAACGGCCGTTTCCAAGCCCACTGTCCGTTTTGTGATTTTTCGACTTTCTCGATTCGATTCCTTTGCTTCCTAATTGCTCTTATATGTCTTCTTTGATCCTTAATTTGTTACTTTTATGTTGTTTAACTTGGTTATGCATTAATTTGAATTCCGGATGAAATATGTGACATTCATTGCATCTCATGCATATTTTTCAATTGTCGTGCGTCGTTTTCGGTCCATGTAGAGTCTAAGTCTTGGGCTTTGTGTTTTCTTTTCAGAGGAGGATCCCGTTGACGAGCCCGAGACCTAAGTTTGTCCTTCCACACTCCTACTTTTGCCAAGCACAAGGTGAGGTTTAGGATTTGTATAGATATCGACCTAAAGCCTTTATGTGATGTTTTCATGCCGCGCATGCGAGTATATATATAAGTAAATAAGTGTTGGATATGTTATTTGTATAACCTTGTGAATCAATCTTGTTTTGGAATGGTATTATGAAGGCATATGTAAGCTAGTTTGCAAAGTTATTTCGTTTAAGTTCGGTAGCGAGTTTGACCATGAAAGATTGGTATGATATGTTTATGTATATGTTCATGAGGATCCAAGGAGACATGGGTAAGGAGCCCTCGGGACGGTATTGGGCCGTCGAGGTAAAGCCTGTGCATAGTCTCCATCCGAGATTTCATACGCGACCCAAGGAGCTAGGGAAGGTGTGATATCTTGATGCCTTCGGTGTGAAAACCGGGGAAGGCACGTTGTGGGTTCGCTACCCCGCGTGAGTTTGTTTAAGTTAAGTTAGATGGTTAGAGCTACGCGCGTGGCTCTTCCATCATCGGATGGGAGGTTGGATTTATTTATGATTTATGTTTCTGTTTTGTTATGAGAAGTAAGGTTGGAAGCTCGTTCTCACCGAGCAGGTGATTTGATCTGTTATGGGAAGTATGAATCGGAGTAGTGCTTCAAAATGATTCTAAGTATATGTTTATTTGTTTTAAAAGGATATGGTATGCAAAACCTATTTCGGTTCATAGGTCCAATTTTGATAAGTGCTTTGCTTTATATATCTAGTGTGCGGGTGTGCGTTAGCCCCCTCACTCAGTCGGTTGACTGACCCCTCTTTCCCTTTCAGTTTCAGGTGCTTCTTTTGGCCCCGAGCTAGGCGGAGAAGTGTGTGTACTTTATGCACTTGTTGGTTTAGGTCGTGATGCATTGGTTTACATACACTTCATCTTATTTTCTATATGTATGACTGTTATATCTGAAGAATTGTTACATTTTGCTTTGTTGAAGCCGGGATGGCCATGTACATGTTTGTAAATGTTGGTACCTATATGTAAATATGATATGTATATATTATGTGATGGTACCTATAAGTATTTCCGTAATGCATCTTATTGCTTTGGTTTTTGTCTAATTGCTTACGCGCACTCTGAATCTGTTGTTAGCTCCGCCTGACTTAGTGAGTGAGTTGGTCTCCCGTTCGTTAAGGTTCGAATTCGGGTATGGACCTTCCATTTCATAACCGGGTTTGGATCTTGGTGCTGGGATGTGGTCTCTACGTTTGGGTGCTACAAAAATAATTAGTACCTATAATATTTAAATATTTCTTATATATATATAATGCATTTGTTTAAAATAATTAACATTACATTTAATTAAAATTGAAAATAATTAAGCATTTAAATACATATTTATTCAACAATATAATATTAATTATAAAAATTATAAAGTAATTAATAACCATACATTATAATGAGAATTAAAAAATAACATCAAAATTTTAACACACTATAATAATATAATGTACAACTATATTTATACTATAATTATAATAGTTCATTAATATAATATTTAATTAAAATTAAAAGTAAGTTTTAACAATATCAAATAGAATTAAAAATAAAAGCTAATATCATAATAAAAAATTATTATAATAATATTTAATTATAATCATAACAATTTTAAATAGGTGTATTTAAAAAAAATAGAATTAAAAATAAATTAACATAATTGGTATTAAAAGTAATTTTTTTACATTTTGGGATTACATTTATCGAAAAACTAAAAGTGTGAGACGATTTAAAAATTATGGGACCAAAAAAAATTAACTATTTCCTATTGGACTAAAAACGCAATTTTCTCAATTAATTATTAAGCTCATAAACTTTTGGGGCACAAACATTAAATTTAAAAGTTCAGGGGCAAACCCCCAATTATTCCCGCATTCAATTTACAGAAACCCTAAAATCTCCACAAAACCCTCATCTGAAGATCAAGTACGATCCGCGGGCTGAATCAACGATTCCTTTTTTCCGGCGGAGAAACTGACAGATCCAAATCGATCAACAGGATGAGCGTCTACATGAGCCGTCTGTTCCCAAGATCCAATTCAAGCTTCTTCCTCCGCAGCGGAAACGCTTTGGAAGCGAAAGTAGTGCGCTTGAGAGAAGAAATGTACCTTATAGACGCCGGCGTAGGTCAGCCGAGAATCGCCACCCAAGACGAGCTCGTGAAGCCCCCGAAGACCGACGGCCCCGCCTGCTTCTCCAACAAGGTCGGATTTCTGAATCCATCGAACGCAGAAAAGCCGGTGAAAATCCTAATGTTGCAGCGATGCTTCGTCGATTTGGTGACCGGAGACTCTCGGATGAAGCAGCAGGCGGCGGCGAGGTTCGATGACATGATTGGGCAGAACGAGGCCGTCGGCGGCGGCGAGCAGCCCC
Source organism: Lantana camara (assembly GCA_037501455.1). Lineage (NCBI taxonomy): Eukaryota > Viridiplantae > Streptophyta > Magnoliopsida > Lamiales > Verbenaceae > Lantana > Lantana camara. The sequence continues at coordinate 16,464,168 of CM074860.1, forward strand.
TCTTCCTCCCGCGGCGGTTCAGGAAACACCGGGCGTGGTTGGAGCTGAAGAATTTGTGGAGGAACAATTCGAAAGTGAAAGGCTTCATCGCGGAGAAAGTGAGGGGAGGTTATTCAGTGGCCATTGCCGGTTACCTTGCGTTTCTCCCGCATCGGCAGGTTTGGAATAAGAGGATGACAAACGATAAGTTTATCATCGAGAGCATAAATCCAAAGAATATGGTGGTTGCGTGGATGCCAAAGGATAAAACTGCTGGTGATCCTTTCAAATTGGTGAATTTTTAGGGTTAGAATTCTTCTTCAATCCTTTGCTCTTAGATTTCTGTCATTATATCTTGTGTTTGGGCTCGCTTGGGCATAGTCATATCTTTCCATTTGAGTTTTTGTTATATTGATATTATAACTGATTCCATCTTTTTGCCTGAGCTGGATAAATTCATCAATGGGTTGATTAGGTAATAATGTGATTGCGTATAATATGATCTTTAGTTGATGTCTCAGGAAGCTAAGGTAGCACGAAATATCAAACTTTGAAGCTACAGAGATACTGTCTAGTTATTTCTTTTAAGTGTAAAGATCTTATGTATGTTACCTCTACTTGTTGGACTTGGACTTATTCGATTATCGTACAATTTTGAAATCCCCGGGAGTGATCTAAATAACTCTAGTTCTAGGCACAACTATTTCTCGAGCTCCCTCGAGGAATCTTGCTAGTATGATGGAGAAGAATACTGAACCTCACTGGATGGGAAGTTCTTGAATCTAAAGAACGTTTTGAATATCTCACTGCAATCAAATTAATTTTTCTTCAGATTGGGGCTTCTGGTCCATGGTTATCTGTTATCTTAAAAAGTTCATATGTTCTTTTTTTGTCTGAACCAGGTCCTCCACGGTCAATTAAAGTGACTAATTCCCCTTAAAAAGTTTCTACGTGGATGCAGTCTCTGACCCTGTTTGCTGAGAAAAAGTTTGAAACTTGTCTAGATGAAAAGCATTGCTCAAAATGACAAGTCATGAGTAAGTGAGGCCTTAATGAATTTACCTTGTGCAGTAGTTTACTCTCTAGTTTTCTATAGTTCCATATAGATTATGATTGGTTTTTCAAAGCCCGTCTCCCTTGAAAACATGCCGCCATAAAACCACCTGCTTATGGTAATTTAGTCTCTCTGATTTGCTCGGCACCATTTGGTGTATGCTACATTAGTATGGATTTTGATGATTCTGATTTCGGAATAGATTAGACTCTGTACATTTAACCATGTTGGTTTGGTTTTTGACATGCCTCCGGTTATCATCAACTAACCGGACAGCATCCAGTGTTGACATATCACACATATTGCCATTCTCTCTGGATTCTAATGCACGGACTCCTCTAACAATATTATTTTGTTGGTCATATCGGACACAGGAGAAAATTTAACCCCCAAAAAAGTTCGTATCACTATATCTGTGAATTTGGTCGCCATGGTCAAGATATTCTGATAGTTATATAAGTTATATATATATATATATTCTCGTAATAGTGTAAAGTTAACAAACATTTCACAAAAGAGTTGAATTCTAGACTAAGAAGTAAACAAACATTTCACAAAAGAGTTGAATTCTAGACTAAGTAGCCGGGGACGTCTCACATCGTTACGAGCATTATTTATAACTAGCAAGAATTTGATGCTATGCACCGGAGTCGAAGAAAAGTTGAGTTTAATAATTTTTTGTACTAATAAAGCATTAAAGAAAAAAAACTATAATCCCTAACATTATATAGAAAACATGTGACTAGTTACACAAACACAGAGTTTTGAGAATTTTCTGTTTAAAGCCGGAATGCCACGTTTTGTACTTGAAATTTTAGTTTTAACGGGTAATATTGAATAAATTTCCACTTGGTATCATATTTTTACTTAACTCTCTAATTGGACATCAAAATTTTATTTTACTCCCCACATGTAGTATGAATATAATATAATGCAGTATTTATACCCTATTATGTTGTATAAATTTTCACCACTCTCAAAATATATTGTATAATTTTTACATAATGTAGTACTAAAATATTCTAATGTAATATTTATATCGTATTATGTAGTATAAATTTTCGGAAAATAAAGTAAAAATCTCTAAACTGATGGAGAATTATTTAAAACTGTTCTATATTTTAAAAATAATATTGGAGTTTTTAGTGTTAATAATTTAAACAAATTTTTAGTGAATTATAGTTTCTAAAATTTTAAATTTGTATCATTTTAGTTCTTAATGTTTTAAAAGTGACACGTAAGTCCTTATAATAACAATAATTCGTCTTGTTTAAATTCTTTAGAGCAAAATTAATATTGATGTGGCATAATATGAGGATGACATCTAGTGCCACGTTGTATCAAGCAGCGCACGTCATGTTGTAGAATTTGAGAGGTCATATTCGAAATCTTCCTCATCGAAGTGGTGGGGTTGATTTTGACTAATATTTTACCATTCGAATTTTGAGTCTTGCAATTTGCTATTCCAACAAATTTTCGTTACAAACCGTCATCCAATCTTTGAATTTGTAACACACCGCCATCTAAAATTCTTTTTTGGTGGTTTTGACTAAAAAAAATTGACACGTGACATGTTTATAAAACATAGACGTCAGTTGTATTTTCACCAAATCCACCAAAAAAAAAAAAAAATTAGATGGCAGTATGTTACAAATACAAAGATTGAATGGCGTTTTGCAACAAAAATTTGTTGGGATGGTAACTTATAAAAAGAGGCAAAGTTAGGTGACAAAAAATCTTTTTCCCTTAAATTAATATTCATTTTATAGAGTTCCCTATATACATATCTCCTTGGCTATAATGCACTGATACGGACACTGTAAGAGTGTCGGACACAATATCCAACATAATACGATATGATAAAATAATATTTTTAGAAATATTTGTGCATCATAAACCCTCGGTAATGTATGCATGATATTGAATGCTAGTATGCTCATGCACTGATCTAATTAAGTTAAGTCCCGACACATAAATTTTCTTCTATATAAGAGAATTATTAATTATTTGTTTCCAACTATTCCTAATGAAGTTTAAACAATATTCACTATCTTTGTATCATAAACAATTGCATCTTTATTTGGGTGCTTTGTGCTTTGATAAGTTATTTATGAGGAGGATCTCGTTAATAACCCTACAATTGTGATTGTCGGGTGCAAAAATACTGCCCCCACTGAAACTTGAACCCCTTGTATATCAATGTAACATATAATATATATTAATTTAAATATTCGTAATAGTTTGAAAAAAAAAAAAGAAGTAATTATTTGTAATATTTATTCATTTGTAAATCGAAGGATGCATTACAACCAACAAGGTTGAAATATATATAATTCAAGTATTCAACAATCTCCAATAATCAATAAAAACAACTAGGACATTATTTCAACCTCTAAACTAAATCTTCTTAAATGAAAAAACTCAAATAATTTGATTATTAACTAATCCCTTTAGAAACTACTGATATAGAGACGACGACGTCCATTTGCTTAGCTCAAACCTCTTATGCTTCAAGGCAATGAATTTCTCAGCTTCTTCATCAACACTACTTCCCCTATGTATCAACACCTCATCATTATCTTCTTTTGAGTGCTTCAAACTTTGCTGCATTTTCCTCTCACGCTCGTAATAATCACCAGACTCAACCTTCACAAGCCTGCGAGGCCGGTGTTCGAGCTCGTAAAGTTCGTAAGCGTCGCGTGCCCTATGGCGTTGTGCGGTATTTGTGTTTCCGGCCCGTTTCATCTCCATTGATTTTGATAGTTTTTTTAGAAACTTGGAGGAATTGAAGGATGTATGAGCGTATACGAGGTGTTTTTCCAGGTTGTGTTGTAGACAATATTGCTCTTGAAAGTACGTTTATATAGTTTTTTTTTGGAAGTTTGATTAGAGGGAATCTGATTCGTTTTGCCTAAAGTCGCATTTTGATGTTAATTAAAGACGTGTTATTTGATTCTAGACTATACTTTAGGGAGGGTTTGATTATTATATTCAAGATTATCTGGGGAAGTTTGGTCTATATTTTATATTATGCTTTATGGGATCATAAATCTAAAGTTTCGGCTATATTTTATATCATAGTTTGGGAAATTTGTATTTTTACTATGGTCCAAACATGTTTGACACCAAGGAATATGTGAAATTTTATGTTTGTTTGGTTGTCGGAAGAAATTAACAGTATTTCAAAGTGTTATTTGATCTGCTTCCTTTACATACACATACTAATCGGATTCAAACCTGTGAATTTTTTCTATTATGGAGACTCCTCCTTGCAATAAGTACAATTTCTAGACAGTTGTGTCATGAAAAAGAATATTAAATAAATAAAGAAACACGTTTTTGTTCGATTTTTCTTATCTGTTTCACCTTTTCTATCATGAAATTGGGTTTTTGGCAATTATATTATCTCTAATTATTTGTTTTTAAGCAATCAAAATAATTGTACTCTTGTTTTTCACATTCAATAACTAAGGGCGCTTTTATGCAAGTTGAAGGAACAATTATATGGGGATTAGACTATAGCCATCTTAGTATTTGTCAAAGGAACTTCTTTTTTAGTTCTTTTGACTATAAAATGTGCCAAATTTTGTTAGACTAATAGCTGCCAAACGTTTCTAGGGTCATTAATATAAATGGTATTAGCAAAATTTGACACAACTCTATGAATTATAAAAGTTTTTAAAACTATAATTATAATTATTTCGAGAGCTAAAAGAAAAGTACACAATAAAAACATAAAATAAATTGGCCTATGTATATGTTGTTTTAATAATTTTCAAAAGTAGAACATTGTTCTAATCTCTAACGAAGTTTTTTAAAAATATTATTTTATCGTGTCGTATCTGACGCTCCTTACATAGAAAATTCAAAAAAAAAATTATGTTGCTATATGTCGTATCATGTCCATGTCAAATTCGAATCCTACATCATAGGTTGTAACAAAACTTTAATTTTTAATTTCCATCAATTTTAAAAGCAAGATGTATACATTTATGAACTATAGAGGGTTTTGCAAAACATTTCTTTGTAATTTTTCAAAATGAATTCCCATTATTAATAGTGTATCATTATAGTTCTGAAAAATCTAGATAACCAAACAAGGGTTTAAAAGATATATATATATATATATATATATATATATATATTAATTCGAATGACACCAGACTACCAGAGCTATGGGTTAACGTTGCAGTTTGCACCGTGGCTCCTCCTACCACTAATAGTTGTATATATAGATATTCGAATACGAAACCTTACTAAGCTATGCTAATTTAATCAAAGGATTCAAGTTTGAGTTCTTGGAAACGCAACTACTATTATTAAGAAGAGTTTATACCCTAAATGGTCCGTCCAATCTCGACCCGTGAAAATGGGTTGTAGAAAAAAAGAAGAAGAAAAAATGAAACCTGTTGTCGATCATATTATCTTAGTTATATAACGTGAAAACTGAAAAAAAGGACAATTGTCATCATATTTTTAAATTATGATGTACAAATATTTTTGAAATTATTATTTTGTCGGTCGTATTATTGTTAGCAGTTTGTGGTCCGTTGGGATTTCTAAACTGCATAAAGATAATATTTATTATTAATATTATATTTCCCACTAATTATGACGTAATAAAAGAAGACCCACTAACCCAATAACCCCCCACTATTCTATAGAAAAACCGCTACAGATATATCGTGACTGATGGAGTTACGATATATAAATAATAGAGAAACTCTAAGGTCCCTAAGCACGAACAACACACATACAGAAAACCATATCCATCAGGTTGTGAGGATTCGGTGCTTAGAAGAACCGAAGAGAAAAGGGGCTTGAAGAATTCTTGAGATAGTAGACTTGAAGTCATTGACGGAGTTCTTCTCAGTCATCAAATAATTGGGTTTTCTGGATTGCATCGGTTATTCAATCGGCAGAACGAAGAGCAATGGCTGGAGGTATTTCGATCCTAATTTCCGCTGCGTGAATTCATGATTCAGTTTATTCTATGAATTCGTATGATTATGCTTACATGTGGTATCAGAGCATACCATATATCTCTGCCTTGCTTATTATATGCCGATTGATTGAACCAAATACAGTCAATTTCGTTTGTGAATTTGGTTTACTATGCGAGAATTTGATGCCTGATTACCTTGAATTCAATCTCGAGCAATTATCGAATTAGGGTAATTATGTCTGGCTTAAAGTTAATTTTCGCCAAATATTTCGTGAATTGGCATTCCTTCAATTTGGTTGGTTATGTTTGAGACAGCAACTCCATGATGACATGCGTGAATTAATAGGAGACTTGAGTCTCACACTTGCAATTATGATTTGACATTTGTATCCAATTTAAAGGTTTACTGCAGTACAAATATCTGTGACATATTTTGTGTTGCTGGAATATGCATTTAGTATTTTAGCATTGGGTGACACATGAATATTCACTGTTCAAATTCATGCGTATTAATGAGAATGCTTGTGCTATTAAGAGTCTTGAGCATGATGTTGGAATACTTGGAGTTTTATTGTTCATTATATTTATGCGATTTGAGGAATTGCTTATGAGACTCCAGTTAGTTTATGTGCATGAACAGAGAATATATATTTATAGTGATTGTCTACAGTTTTAATAATCACACTTTGGGATACATTTTAGAAGTACGATAGATCAATGTATGATCCCGTAAGGTTCAATATTTGGTCATCAAGAAATATGCATTAGACATTTTTCCGTGGTTCATGTAATTTTATTTAATTGGAGGTTAGCCATAGCAACTCTAATTAAATTTAATTATATGATAAAGTAAAACCACATATGGTAACTTTAAATGTCTAATATTTTGTGCATATTATAAGATACAGATTTTCAGTGATCAAGTAAATTTTATTTTATTAAAGACTAGCCACAGCATCTTTAATCAAATAAAATTTGTTATTAGGGATCAAAAATGGTACTTCATTATATTATTAAGATAAAATATTAAATGCCCTTTCACAATTACCCAGAGGGTTGTGGAATTGAATTTAACATTTTTATCAAGGGATAGAAATTATCTCAAGTTTTCGATAATTCTATCATCCGGTAATGAATCTTATTGAATTAAAAGTTTAGCCCACAGGCAATTTTTATGTCACTTGATTCATTTATTTATGGTTTGCATTGGTAAATCATAGTTAGTTTATTTGCCTCAATTTAAGTATTAAGCATGTTTATATGATTTTGCAGTTAGGAAACCTGTAGGTGTCTCTGATTTTAATGTTGAACTCCCTGAACTGAATGGTGAGAATTATAAGATATGGAAGGATGGGGTTCTCCTCCATTTAGGGTGTATGGACATTGATTATGCTATTCGGAAAGACAAACCGCATATCACTGAAACCAGCACTCAAGCAGAAAAGAATCTTTATGAACAGTGGGAGCGGTCTAACCGACTCAGTGTCATGTTCATAAAGACTAAAGTTCCTGCTGGTATTCGTGGTTCTGTGGAAAAGCATGACGATGTTCGGGCATTACTGAAGGCACTGGATGAACAGTTTGAGACTTCAGATAAAGCACTTGCCAGCACCTTAATAATGAAATTCTCGAACTTAAGACTCACCGGAGTTAAAGGTGTGCGTGACCACATCAATAAGATGAGGGATATAGCAGCTCAACTAAAGAACCTTGAGGTTGATATGTCTGAAACTTTCCTTGTGCACTACATACTGAACACCCTTCCTAATCAGTACGGCCCATTTAAGATCTCTTACAACACACATAAGGAAAAATGGTCAATTAATGAACTCATGGCCATGTGTGTTCAAGAGGAGGGACGATTGGTTATGGAAATGGGAGAGAGTGCATTCGTGACCACCCAAGGAAAAAGGACTTCTCATGCCAAGTATAAGGGGAAGGAGAAATTACTTCCTAATGCTGATATCAAGAAGGAATCCAAGTGTTTCTTCTGTAAAAAGAAGGGACACATAAAGAAGGATTGCACCAAGTATAAGAAATGGCTTGAGAATAAAGGTAATTTAACCTCACTTGTCACGTATGAAGCAAATATGGTTGATGTTAATTGTAACACATGGTGGATTGATTCTGGTTCTACAATCCATGTCTCAAATTCCTTGCAGGGATTAACCAACCTGCGAAAACCAGTGGGAAGTGAACGATGCATCTATTCGGGAAACAAGATGCAGTCACATGTGGAAGCTATTGGAACATGCAATTTAGTTCTTAAGAGTGGTTTTGTTTTGACTTTAGAAAAGACTTTTTACATTCCTAGTTTTTCTAGAAATTTAATTTCAGTTTCAAGACTTGTCCCTTTGGGATACTCCTTTAATTTTTCAAACTCTTGTTTTAATTTGTCTTATGAATCTGAAATAGTTGGACAAGGAATGTTGTGTGATGGTCTTTATTCCCTTGATTTGCAAAATGATACCACTCATAATGTTATGCATGTTCAAGCTGGTATTAAAAGATGTGTTACAAATGAAAATTCTTCTGTTTTATGGCACCGGAGATTGGGACATATCTCCATTGATCGAATTAAGAGATTAGTAAATGATGGGGTACTTAGTACCTTAGACTTTACTGATTTTGATACTTGTATAGACTGCATTAAGGGCAAGCAGACTAACAAGTCAAAGAAAGGTGCCAAAAGAAGTACAACCATATTAGAAATCATACATACGGATATATGTTGTCCAGATATGGATGCATATGGTCAGAAATACTTTATCACCTTCATTGATGACTACTCACGATATATGCACCTCTACATGCTTCACCACAAAAGTGAAGCATTAGAAGCCTTTAAGGTTTATAAGGCTGAAGTAGAGAAGCAATGCAGTAAGCAAATAAAGATAGTGAGGTCTGATAGAGGTGGTGAGTACTATGGTAGATACACTGAGATGGACAAGCTCAAGGTCCATTTGCGAAGTTTCTTCAAGAAAATGGGATTGTTGCCCAATACACTATGCCTGGTTCTCCAGACCAAAATGGTGTAGCAGAAAGAAGAAACCGAACTTTAATGGACATGGTGCGTAGTATGCTTAGTGGTTCTAAGCTACCTAAGTCTTTATGGATTGAAGCTCTCAAAACGGGAGTGTATGTATTGAATCGAGTTCCAACTAAGGCTGTTTCTAAAACACCTTTTGAGTTATTCAAAGGTTGGAAACCGAGCTTAAGACATACACGAGTATGGGGATGCCCATCTGAAGTGAGAGTTTATAATCCTCAAGAAAAGAAACTTGATCCAAGGACCATTAGTGGGTATTTCGTTGGATATGCTGAAAGGTCTAAAGGATACAAGTTTTATTGTCCATCTCATAGCACTAGATTTGTGGAATCAAGAAATGCAAAATTTCTTGAGAATGACTTGATCAGTGGGAGTGATCAATTGCAGGATTTTATTTCTGTAAGGGATCAACCTTCTACTTCAAGTGATAGATTAGTTGTTATTCATAACACCCCTCAGGTACAATTGGGTGTCGAAGAACAACATAATGAAGATCTACATATTGCTGAGGATACTCAAGTAGATCAAATTGTTCAAGAAACTCCACAAGTTATTGAACAACAGGTAGAGCAGCATGATCTTAATGAGAATGTTGGTCAAGCCTTACGGCGATCCACTAGAGAAAGGAAATCAGCACTCCCTAGTGACTATGTTGTGTATTTACAAGAATCTGACTGTGATGTTGGAGCTGAAAGTGATCCCGAGTCCTTTTCACAAGCTATGAGTTGTAATGAGTCAGAATTATGGTACAATGCTATGAAGGAAGAGATGAACTCTATGAAATGCAATGAAGTCTGGGATCTTGTCAAGTTGCCTGACGGTGTAAAACCCATTGGTTGTAAATGGGTGTTTAAAACCAAGAGGGATTCATTAGGCAACATTGAGAGATATAAGGCTAGACTTGTTGCGAAGGGGTTCACTCAAAGAGAAGGAATCGATTATTCAGAGACATTCAGTCCCGTTTCTAAGAAAGATTCCTTACGTATTATATTAGCATTAGTAGCCCAATTCGACCTTGAATTGCAACAAATGGATGTGAAAACGGCGTTCCTGAATGGTGATCTAGAGGAAGAGGTTTACATGAAACAACCTGAAGGATTCTCCTCTAGTGATGGTGAGCAATTGGTGTGTAAGTTGAAAAAGTCCATATATGGATTGAAACAAGCCTCCCGACAATGGTATTTAAAATTTCATGATGTTATCTCTTCATTTGGTTTTGTTGAGAACATAAAGGATGAATGTGTATACCATAAGGTTAGTGGGAGTAAAATTTGTTTCCTTATCTTATATGTGTATGATATCTTGCTTGCTACCAATGATAAGGGGATGCTATATGAAGTGAAACAATTTCTTTCTAAAAATTTTGAGATGAAGGACATGGGCGAGGCATCTTATGTCATTGGCATTAAGATCCATCGAGATAGACATAAGGGAATTTTAGGTTTATCTCAAGAAGCCTATATCAACAAAATTTTAGAAAGATTTCGGATGAAAGATTGTTCGTCAAGTATAGCTCCCATAGTGAAGGGTGACAGATTCAATTTGAATCAGTGCCCGAAGAACGATCTTGAGAGGGAACAAATGAAAAACATTCCTTATGCTTCTGTTGTTGGAAGCTTGATGTATGCTCAGGTCTGTACAAGACCTGACATTGCATTTGTAGTTGAAATGTTAGGGAGATATCAGAGTAACCCTGGTATTGACCACTGGAAAGCTGCAAAGAAAGCCTTGAGGTATCTTCAAGGGACTAAGGATTACATGCTTACATATAAACGATCAGACAATCTAGAGGTGATTGGGTACTCCGATTCAGACTTTGCTGGCTGCGTTAACTCTCGTAGGTCAACATCAGGATACATTTTTATGCTTGCCGGTGGAGCTGTATCATGGAGGAGTGCAAAACAGACCCTAATTGCTACTTCCACTATGGAGGCTGAGCTCGTTTCATGTTTTGAGGCTACCTTACAAGGATTGTGGTTAAAGAGTTTCATTTCTGAGCTTGGAATTGTGGATTCAATTTCCAGGCCAATAAAGATTCATTGTGACAATTCAGCTGCTGTTTTCATGGCTAAGAATAATAGAAGTGGTAGTCGAAGTAAGCATATCGACACCAAGTATCTAGCCATAAGGGAACGTGTCAAGAATAAAGAAGTGGTCATTGAACACATTAACACTGAATTGATGTTAGCTGATCCTTTGACTAAAGGCATGCCACCATATAAATTTAAGGATCATGTAGTTAGTATGGGACTTGTTTCTCATATGTAAAGTTTCGTTATTGGACGAATATTGTGAAACTCTGAATTTATGGATATTTCTCATATTTTATGGATATGTGCACATTTATGTTGTTTTGAGAAATATCAATACAATTGGACCTCGAATAAACATAAGGTTTATTCATAAAGATTATGCGGTAAAGTTGAAACCATAATACATAGTAATACATGGAAGGTACTACTCGTCTAAAAGAGGATCTACCGCCATGATTCGTGTATTGTGTTTTCTAAAGTTTGGGTAAATGTGGATTTACGGACCAAGTGGGAGAATGTTAGCAGTTTGTGGTCCGTTGGGATTTCTAAACTGCATAAAGATAATATTTATTATTAATATTATATTTCCCACTAATTATGACGTAATAAAAGAAGACCCACTAACCCAATAACCCCCCACTATTCTATAGAAAAACCGCTACAGATATATCGTGACTGATGGAGTTACGATATATAAATAATAGAGAAACTCTAAGGTCCCTAAGCACGAACAACACACATACAGAAAACCATATCCATCAGGTTGTGAGGATTCGGTGCTTAGAAGAACCGAAGAGAAAAGGGGCTTGAAGAATTCTTGAGATAGTAGACTTGAAGTCATTGACGGAGTTCTTCTCAGTCATCAAATAATTGGGTTTTCTGGATTGCATCGGTTATTCAATCGGCAGAACGAAGAGCAATGGCTGGAGGTATTTCGATCCTAATTTCCGCTGCGTGAATTCATGATTCAGTTTATTCTATGAATTCGTATGATTATGCTTACAATTATATAATATGAAAATTAAAAAAAAAAATGGAATAAGTATCTCAGTTATATTTCAGTTACATAATGTGAAAACTAGAAAAAATACTTGTCCTCATATTTTTATATTTTTGAAATTATTATTTTGCCGGTCGTATTATCTCAATTATATAATGTAAAAATTTTAAAAAAAATACGTCTCATTATATTTGTATATATCCGATCCATGTCTCTTAGATTTAAGGAAATCTCTTCCATGATCCAAACTATTACGTTTTCTAAACTTTACCATCTAAATTCTAAACTATATGAAAAGATGTAGAACATGACCATCTCAAGTGGAACATTCCGCTGAGATATGATTTTGTTGCACACACTGACACCGGTAGTCGACTCTCTCTCGCAAAATTGAAATATTTTTAGTGAAGTTTTCGTTTCGAAATGAATACTTATGAGGACAAAAAGATTTACCTTCTCATTGTACTAGTTTAACCAAAGTCAAATTCAAAGTAGAATTACCAATTCATCGTGAAGGCTAAACTGTAATGATACCCGTGGTGGTTGATCCATACTTAAAGCAACCCACCAAATTTTAGGAAGTTTACTACCCCTTTGTTCTACTAATTAATCTTTGGGGAAAATTTATCATCTAAGTAAATTTCTGTTGCATACTTTCATTCAATGTTTTTATTTGTAACGTATACCACAATCTAAATTTTTTTTTGGTGGAGGTGCGACGGGGTCATGTTTTTTTAACTAAAACCACAAAAAAAAAGTTTAGATGCCGATATATCATAAATATAAATATTAGATGATGGTATGCAACGAAAGTTTGTCGGGATGGTAAATTATAAAATTAAAGGGGTAAAGTTCGAATAACAAAATTCTTTTTTCCCTCTTCTGTCAACCATTAAATTAATTTTGAGTTTGAATCTCTCCGGCCTCTTACAGTTACGCGTGGTTAGAAAAAAAAAAACCATTAAATTAATCTTGCAATGAAAAACCACCATTAATTAATTCCATCTCATAAGTACAAGCAAATAGGCAACATACAATCAAAATTCAAATACAAGTTATTGAACTATATTCTTGCCAATGCCCTTCAAGGCTTCAACATATAATAATTAAAACAATTTGTTCGTAAGATTTCTTGATCATCTTTATGTACCTAAAATATAATTAAAACAAGTGCATGCGACATTAGTATTAATTCCAAACTCTAAATCTTCTCAAGGATTCATTCAGAAACTATTCATAATTCATGGATGACATCCACCTGCTCAGCTCGAACCTCCTATGCTTCAACGCGATGAACTCCTCAGCCTCATAATCAATACTTCCCTTATAGATCACCACCTCATTCTCTTCTTTCGAGTGCTGCTTAGGAAGATGATCACGATCATGACGACTCGGAGCTTTTACAAGTGCACGCGGTGCGTGTTCGAGCTCGTATAGCTCGTAGGCGTCTCGTGCCCTAAACCTTCCCTGTGTGTGCTTGTCTGCGTCTCTCTTCATCTCCATTGTTGCGGAAATGGGGTGTTTAAGTTGGGAGTTTGTGTTGCGGAAATGAATGCTCTTGGAAGTACATTTATATAGGGTTATTTTTTGAGAAAAAAAAAATTATGATTGATGGGAATGTGATTCTCTTTTCGCCTTTGGGTTGCAATTTGAAATTAATAAAATGTGATTTGATTCTTGGTTAAAACTTTAGGATTTCGGCTGTATTTTATATTGGAGATTAGGGAGGTTTAATCTGAATTTTTTTTATTATATATACTTTAGATAACTAGGGATCGATCAAATGTCTTGCCTAATATATTTTATACATAATTCAGGAGGAAAAGGAAACACAAAAGAATATAGAATTTTATGTTTACTCTAGCTGTTAAGCAATTATGCATAGAAAATAAAGGCCAAAAACACGTTTTCAACTTGGATCTTGTTTTTCTCACATTTTTCACGATGGAATTTAGTTTCTTGCTATTACAATATGTTCCTCTCAATTCCTTATTTTATTTTTGAAAAAACCTAGCAATTAAATGGTATCTGGTGAAGGTTTTTGGAATAGAAACGTGCACAAATTCGTTAGATAAGGTCAGGGTTGTCCTATTATAACGATATATGTGCATACGAACAAACATACAGCTTTTGTATACTTGTGTCTATAAATAGATTGATTATAAATTTAAATTTTACTGAAATAATTAGGAAGACGGGAGGTAATAATAATTTTTATAAAAAATAATGAGAGACTCGAATTTCTTGAAGATAGTTGGAGTATTGATCTAAGAAAATAATAATAACGAGAAAGACTTAAAAGGAAGCTAAAAACTCTATTGAAGATGTTGCCTTCTTTGCTTCAAATAATTTAAAAGTAGGGTAATTTCTTTCCTCCTAAGTCGATATATTTTTCTTTCCTTTTTAATCTTGTCCCTCCCCTCTCCTCTCCTCTCCTAGGCTTCCTCAATAATCACTATAAAAGTTCTTCCTAACATATCCTTGTCTTCTGCATTTTCCATAGAGGGTGATTTATTATACAAGGAATATAAATGTAGTAAAACTTTGGATTGAAAATAAATGTAGCAATTTACCATGTTAGGGACTAATAATATAAACTATTTGAATTCACTTTCCTATAGAACAAATTATTATTAGTCGTAGTCATAAAAATATTATTGTTACATTCGGCCAAAACAATAGGCTCTTCTTACTTATTGAGGGATTTTAGATCAGCTCGGTTCTCATCAAGCTGATCGACCGAACTCACCTATTCGCCATATTAAGCTGAACTGATCCATTGAGTTCACTTGTTCGTCATACTTAGATGTGTTCGTGTATTCTGAACTTATCTGTTCGCCTTATTATATTACTAATTCAATAATCCAAGTCTGTGATCGTATTTACGTATTGATATGAATCTTGGGTTAAATGGGTAACAACATCGGCTATATATTTAATCCTAAATTTATTAAATAACTAAAATGAAATAGAGAAAATTATCAAAATCGTCTCATAAAGTAAGCCATATACAGGTTTTCGTCCCAAAAATGCACAATGTCTTACTTTTAGTTCCATAAAATGACATTTGTCTTAATTTTGGTCCCATTGAACTATTTCCGTCCAAAATAGACCGCAAAAACCACGTGCCCCTCACGTATCCGTTAATGTGGTCAAAGATTAATATGAACCCACCCATTATAAACCGTTTCAACCCCAATTGCACATTCCTCATTCAAAATTAGGTTTTTTATTTCTATCAAAACTGGAAAAATGTCTTCATTTTCGTGCTCCTCCAATTTGAAAGAAGAGATGTACTGTTTCTGTGGGAGAAATAAAATTTTCCGATCAATCGAGAACCCTAAAAGAATATATTAAAATTCGGATTGAGATCCGAACCATTGACTAGGGGTGTTCAAGAAAACCGAAAACCGAACCGACCGAGGAGTGTTCGGTTCGGTTTTCGGTTCGATTTGACGGTTAAACCGAACGGAATTGAAAACCGAACCTTTTTTTTTTTTTTTTATAATTTTATATGTAATGAAAAGTTAAAAAACGTGTAAGGTTTTTGGGAATTAAGAGATTACATATCAAAAATTTCATTACTCGAAAGATCCCCAATTTTGTTTGCCAAGCCTCAAACCCCTATTTCCTTTTCCCAAATCGCATCAGCTGCTCCCAGATCCCCCATTTTCAGCTGCACAATTTTACTCCAAATTGTCAATTAAGGGGGTGTTCTGTGCTAGATGAAGTGCTTTGTAACTAACTGAAGTATCCACGCTGAGAAGTCTGGAGACCAGGCTATTCTGAGCCTCATCCCGCTCCTTGTTGTAAGTCTACATATGCTTTTCCATTTTCGATTTTTGCTTAAACTCACAGGGTTAGAAAGATAAGATATAAGTGAATTGTGTATTTAAGTGAGTTTTGGATTTTTTTTTTTTTTTTTTCACGTTTCTAAATGTTTTGGCTGTGCTTGAACAGGGGAATATTGGATTGCTCTTCACTAAGGGCGACTTGAAGGAAGTCAGTGAGGAGGTTGCTAATGGTTCTGTCATGTTTTCAATTTTCATGACCAATGGTTCTGTAATGTTGGAGATGATTGTCTGTTACAGTGTTGCTGCTTAGCCCTTTGGCCTTTATATTCATTTTTGTTTTTTTAAATAATTTTTGAGTTCGGTTTTTCGGCCGAAAAATCGAACCGTGAACACCCCTATGAATGACAGACCTAGCGGAGCTCGTGTCGTGTCCATCTCCTTTGGTTTTGGGCTGCCTTGCCTTTATATTTTTTAATTAAAAAAATAGACTTATAAAATATTTGTAATATATATATTTTATATATTAGAAAAAGATAAAATAAGATTGATCTTAATCTCTGAATTCGTGTATCCTTCAGTCACTTCTTTACGGTTTACTACCAACCACCGTTTTCGCCACCACAACCACCAATCCCCGCCGCCGCCGCCAATTGCTCGGTCACGGAGGCGGAACTTCGAAGCAGCCACCGGCGGCTGCAGCGCCGAGCACCGTTTAAGCCTCACTACACCCTGTAAGTTTTCTTTTCTTCTCCTTTTATTGCTTTTCTGAGTTTTCCTATCCTCATTTTGGGCAACGCATCATTTGCTATTTTCCAGGTTTTAGGTTTAGAAAATTACCCTAATGAATGTAGTTTAGGGATATGGAATTGAAGTTAGCTTACGGTGTTCTTGGATATTTGCTCGTGGAATTGAGGTATTTTTGGGGTAAAATGTTGTGGATAGTGGAGTGTTGCTGTAACTGTATTGTCTGGTTTATGGGATATACTAAATTTAGAAGAAAAAATTAAAGAATGGTTGAGATATTAAGTGTCGGAACTGTACTTGTATTTTGTTTGTTTAAATGGTGGAATTAGGTGGAGGGGTTCCAAAATCACTCACAGTATCGAGAGCTAGGGGAATGAGTTCAGTCAAGATAAATGTAGGTATGATATGTTTGCATATACGAATCACAATGGGAAAATAGTAGCTGCATATCTAATAGCTTTCGGTGAAAGCTACATTTGGATTAGAGTAAATGGACTTAAAAGTTTCAAATTCCCTAAAATACGATGGCTCCCTTTGGCTAAGATTGAAGTCGAATGCATTAAGCTTGTTGGATAGTTTCACGTTATAATGGATTTTGAATTTGTCGCCTCCTCATTTCGAGCTACCCTTTGAGTTATTGCAGTGATTAATCCTTATTGCATTTAATGATTTTAGTGAACTCAAATATATAATTTGGCTTTCGGTGACTATCAGAAGATGGAGCAATGTATGTTCTCGCAGTGTAGCTTTCTTGCTTTATCTTCCCTTTATAACAATAAAACAATAATCTGCCTTTTGTTCAGCTTTAATTGTTACGAGATCTGTTTTTAGCTCTGGCCTCATATGTATTTATGAAATCGAATTGTATTTACACTAGATGAAAATATTTAGTGGTTTTAGTTGGAATATTGAATGCTTTGAATTTTTGTCGTAGGTTTTCAAGTTTGACTTTAATCTTCATAGAAAGCTGATATTGATACTTAATTTTCCTTTACACCTATTGAATAAAAGTTGTTTTATAAAAGTTGAGAAAACAGAAGTTAATTTTCTTATGTATTATGTTGCTCTTTTTGTTCTTGAAAGCTTCGTTTTCCTTAGAAACGAGAAAGTAAACTCACTGATGAGTGTCACTTGCATCGATCTCAATAATTTTAAGCTAGCTTTATACAACATCTCTCAAATAGTTTGAACAAAATTACTATGCTTTTCTCGTTCTCAACCTTTTCAGGTTTTCTCCAGTATTGTGGCTAATATTATCCAGAAAATGATACATATTCCAACAAAAAATGCTATCTTCAGCCCAAACCCCACGACTCCTCCGATCGCCAACCACCATCACCACCCTCAAATGCCTCCACTCCTCCACGCTTCCTACCTCCGCCACAACTCCACCACCACCCTCTCAAATTCTCACCACGCGCAAATCCCTACTCTCTCGCCAATCCTCCACAGTGGATCTTGCCAAGTCATTTCTACACCGCATCCGCCAAACCGAGCCCCAGCTGAACAGCTTCCTTCATTTGTCTCCTGATGAGGCTGTTTTAAAGCAGGCTGAGGAGTTGGATAACAAGATCAAGCAGAACGAGGAGGTGGGGCCCCTTGCTGGGGTTTTTGTTGGAGTTGAGGATAATATTTGTACAATTGATATGCCCTCGACTGCAGGATCGAGGCTTTTGGAAAATTATAGGCCACCATTCGATGCCACGGTGGTGAGGAAGCTGAGGGAGAGTGGAGCTATTGTTGTTGGGAAGACCAATTTGGATGAGTTTGGTATGGGCAGTACAACAGAAGGCTCTGCTTATCAAGTTAGTTCCGTTTTATCTTTAATTCGTCTCTTTATTTTGGTATGAAATTTGGTTGTGTGTGTGTGTGTGGCACGGTAGGGTGTGTGGATCTGTTGCAATTATAAGAGTGGATATGATATGGAGATTGACTTGCACTTTTAATAATATGATTAATCACTCTGTACATGTCTTCTTAAAATGTGAAATTATCAATTACCTTTAAATTTCCCGACATAAGGTGATAACGTTAGCAGAAAAAAGTTCAAGTAGTTGTTCATTGCAATTTTTTAGGTTTTACTATGATTTATGTGATTTTAAATACGAAATGCCACTATCCATGTGACATATACCAAAATTGGTGTCATCGAACGAGCCTTTGTGTCAATTGGTCCAAGGAAGTTTCGGTTTGAAACAATGACTGAAAATCTTTCTATTCATTAGGTGACTGCTAATCCTTGGGATTTGTCAAGAGTTCCAGGAGGGTCATCATGTGGCTCAGCAGCAGCTGTTTCTGCCAGACAATGCACGGTGGCATTGGGAAGTGATACAGGTGGCAGTGTCAGACAACCAGCTTCGTTCTGTGGAGTTGTTGGGCTGAAGCCAACATATGGCCGTGTTTCAAGATATGGACTTGTAGCCTACGCGTCATCCTTGGATGTTATTGGATGCTTTGGTTCTTCAGTTGCTGATGCTGGAATTCTCCTTAATGCAGTTTCCGGTCATGATAAGTTTGATGCAACTAGCAGCAACCGAGTAAAAATTTCAATCGTTATTATTGCTTCATTTGGATTTAATTGTTCTAAAGTCATATTTTTAGGAGTTTATTTATTTTAATCTTGTAAAAAGTTATGCTTTTCAGGAAGTCCCCAACTATGCTTCTCAATTTGTTGAAATAGATTCCATGGAATCTCAACCTTTGAAAGGAGTGAGAGTTGGTGTTATTCGTGAAACCCTTGAAGAAGGAGTTGATTCTGAAGTAATCTCTTCAGTACGTGATGCTGTTTCCCATTTGGAACAACTTGGATGCACTATTACAGAGGTGTCTTTGCCATCATTTTCTCTTGGATTGCCGGCATACTACATTCTTGCTTCATCTGAATCATCATCCAATTTGTCTCGCTATGATGGTGTCAGGTTATCATTTTGACCTTGTCTATTTTCATACATATTGTAATAAATACATTCATATGGAAATAACTTCAAAAAATTGCTATGAAGATTGCATGTACAATCCATATGTTGCTATTATGCAGATATGGAAACCAAGTACTTGGGGATGAGCTCAATTCTCTTTACGGGGATTCCCGTGCTCAAGGGTTTGGTTCTGAGGTACAAATTCTGTAACATAAAGTATATGATTGTGGAAAACATTCTTTTAGTCATTGTTTCATCTACTTTATGGGCTGAAGGAAAATCTTTCCTATTATTGACTTCGCCACATTTATTTCACTAATACAGGTCAAAATGAGGATTCTAATGGGTACATACGCTCTTTCGGCTGGTTACTATGATGCTTATTACAAGCGTGCCTAGCAGGTTTGATACATTATTTGTACAAACTCAGTTCTGAAAAGCTCTACCACATATGTTTGATACATCCATTTGGGCACCATGAAAATTTGAGATTCTAGTTTGAAAAAACTGTCGAGTAGCAATTTCATGTAATTGCTTCTTGAATCTCATTTTTCTTTGAATAGATGCATTTGTTGTATGAGAGAAAATTTGAGGGATGATGCTGATATTTCAGGTGAGGACGATAATTCGCAATAGCTTCAAAGAAGCTTTGTATCAAAATGATATCTTGATATCTCCTGCTGCTCCATCTGTTGCTTATAAAATAGGCGAAAAGAAAAATGACCCATTGGCCATGTATGCAGGGGACATAATGACTGTGAGTCTCTCTTTATATTACATTGTCTTTAATATTTTTTTTATTTGGTTTTGTTTGTCTATGATTTTCCTTTACATTCTTGCTTCTAACATTATTTATAAATTTAATGATGCTGGTTAATGTGAACTTGGCCGGTCTGCCTGCCTTGGTCTTACCGTGTGGATTTGTGTCTGCTGGCCTACCTGTTGGATTTCAAATGATTGGAGCACCATTTGATGAGGTGAGGGCATATATTCTTATTTTGTTTGTACAATGTAAATGAAACAAAATATGAAGTTACATTCTTGAATCTTGTTGCAGGAAAAATTGTTGAAAATAGGCCACATCTTCGAGCAGACTCTCGAGGGATGTTCTTTCGTCCCCTCAATTTGTAGTTGATGACCTGACTTGTTAATTCTTGAATAATCATCGGATTCTTTTTGGTAAAATTCATTGAGTTGCTGGGGCAAGAATGAAAGAAATTCATGCTGAAATGGAGGATCAAGTGCAGTATTGAGGTACCTAGAATTATCTTCCAACTTGGTGTAATTTATACATAATAAATTCTATCTTTTGAATGGGGTACAAATACATTTTGAGGTTTAATGAAACTGGCCCCAAGAATTTTGTAAATTGCATTCAGAGCTTTATATGTGAGCTGAATTAGAGGCTTAGAGCTATGATTTGCATTATTCACTCTCTCTCTCTCTCTACATATATATATATATATATATATATATGTGCGTGCGTGTGTGTGTGTATGTAGCTATCCCTAGCTTGAAATATTCAGTGATCAACTTGGGGGCTAGGATATTTAGAATTTAGTAATCTTTCATAGATGACATCCATTGCCTTTGCTCTAACTTGTCATGCTCCCACTCGATGAACTCCTCAGCCTCAACATCGATATCATTTGCATTATGAATACCCTCATGGCCTTCTCTCGAAGCAGCCCTGAATTCTTCAGATGCCCGAGACTTATCAGCACCATCCCTTGGATCTGCTTTTACAAGTGTGTGTGGCATGTGGTCGAGTTCATAAAGCTCGTCCGCATCTCGTGCCTTATGTCCACGCTTGTGATCCCCGTGGTTCTCGTTCATTTTCCTTTTTGTTTTTGGATGATTTGAATATAAAAGGAGGTTTCAGTATAGTAGTAGAATGAGATGTTTTGTGGAAGGTTTGTGAATGGTTGCTCTTGGACATAGATTTATATAGTTT
This sequence comes from Lantana camara, assembly GCA_037501455.1. Classification (NCBI taxonomy): domain Eukaryota; kingdom Viridiplantae; phylum Streptophyta; class Magnoliopsida; order Lamiales; family Verbenaceae; genus Lantana; species Lantana camara. Next base: position 16,485,638 of record CM074860.1, read on the forward strand.
TGTCATGAACTTATTCTTGTTTGAAATGATAGCAATTACCTAAGTTGGAATCCGATTCTTTTTGCCTTTAGTTTTGCAGTTTCAAATTCTAACAAGTCACTTGATTCTTGGCTGAAAAAGACTGTAAAGATTGAGTTTTGTCAATCTTTTCATTTTAGGCATGACTTGTTTTCTAGACTCAATAGAGGCCTCACACATAGGCAACTTCATCTATCTTTTTGCGGACTTAACTTTTTGTAAATTTGTGCAGATGGTCATCTAATATGCTCATATGTATGATGTTTATTCTATATTTTTTTCAGGTACTTTTAATGTGTTACGACTCACGAGTACAGCAGTTAGCTTATTTCCTCGACACGAGGCTTTAGAAAGCAAATAAACTCAGCTTCTTCTAGAGACCAGATCAATGCAACATTTTTGTCTATGAAAGATGAATTTTAAATTTTTGATTTAATATATGATTATTATAAAATGATGAAATTAAGTTATTATTATCAATAGTTAAATAAAATCAAGTTTTTATATATAAAGTTAAATAAAATTATATTATAAATATAATTATTTTAAAAAAATTATTAAACGCTTTAAGGCGTTTCTGCACTCTCATTTTATTAAAATTTTGCGAATTGATGCATTCGCACCCGTACCCGTACCCGTACCCGTTTGCGCATCCGCATTATGTGACTTAGGATACAACGTACCTGGATTAAGATTTTAGAAACTAAAATGAAGGCAGCATATTTTTACAAATATAAAAGGCATGAACAAAAGACATATTTGAATATACTTAGAACCTAAAGGACCTCTTTCACAATTTTGCGAAAGCTGCGTCTGTGGATAGCTAGGAATCTAATGGAGAAAGACGTCAAACTTTTTGAATTAAACGCATGCTAAAATATTAAGTATAGTGTTGCGTAAAATTATTTTATTTTTTACAGTTTATTTTGTTTAGATCGTAAAATAAAGTAATATTATGTATAAAATAATCTTAAATTTTTATTAAATAAAAAAATGAAATCCACAAATTTTTTTCCCTCTAGACATATGTTCATTTTGAAACTATAAATGATGAAGTTAAATTAAAATGATTGTAAAGTTATTAATAATATAATCAAGCATAGTGTTTGGTAAAATTATTTTACTTATATTATTTCTTAAAGTTTATTTAGTATTGAATATTAAATAAATTAATATTATATTTAAATAATCTTAGTTATTTTTTATTAAACGCATGTAGGGCACTCTTGTATTATATGAAACAATGTATGGAGAGAATTACTAAATTCTTCCCATTTCTCATGAATTTACTAAACATTTTCTCATAGCAACCAGTCTTTTTCCAATATTATATATTATGTATAATTGCACCCTATCTATTTTATTTATTAATACAATCGAATATACACACATATATAAGATTATTAACTAATAAAAATATGATCATAGATTTAAATTTAATACTATTTTCTCTCGGTTAATTATGCTAATTATATTCAGATAAATTACGGATTAGAATCCTTTCGGTTGATTACTCTAGCTAGGCCGGTTTGGAGTTCCCCTTCCCTCTATGCATAACACACGAAACGAATATAATGATATATTTTTTAAAAAATTTCTCACATGAAAAGTGTCTGTTATGATTGTTCAATAAAATACGATAAGATACGAGAAAATATTAATAATATTTTTTGGAGTATACGTGCAGTAGAGAGTTGCGTTGTTCGGACAAACATAAGACTGGAAATGGTGAAGAATTTTATTGATTGATGAAGTGAGATTTAAAAATACATTACACACAAACTAACCAAACAATTAATTAAAAACACAACAATAACTATTCAGAATCTTGCCAATATTTCATGGCTTTCCCTTAAAAGTATTTCAAATAGTTCAAGGACTAAATTGCTTCAGTAATATCCATTCATGGACATCCATTTACTCAGTTCGAACTTCTTATGCTCCAAAGCAATGAACTCTTCTGCTTCAGCATCAATATCTTCCTTACAATTTCCCCCCTCCTCTTCTTCTTCTTTAGGGCGACCTCGATATTTCTGCTGCACTGTTCTTCCCGCGGTCTCGTTATTCGCACGAGTCTTAGCACGATTATCACTCGAAACCCTTAAAAGCGTACTCGGCCTATGTTCGAGCTCGTAAAGCTCGTAAGCATCCCATGCCCGATGTCTTCTCTGTCCATGCTTGTTCATGTTGTGCTTTGTGTCCCTTCTCATCTCCATTGCTTAATCTGTTGAATCCTTAAAAGATGGCTAGTTTTAGATGGTGAAATGAGGAATTTGGAGTTGATATATTTATAGGGCAAGTTTTCTGGCTCGTTTAGAATGGTTACAAGAAAGAAAATTCAAAGAATGCTGGGTTGGAATGGTAGGATGGAATCAGATTCCTTTTACCATATATGGTTGCAAGTCCTAATTAAGTAACTTGTTGCAATTGGCTAGAAACTATTATTCAAGTTTTTCTTCTAATCTTTTAAGATACTTTTGTAAATTGTTTAACTTTAATTTCTACTTCTTTATGTGAAGGGCTTTCTCTTATTCATCTTTTATTTTTAGATATAATTGTCGGGAAAAACTCTGTGAAAAATACTAAAAATGCCTCACGCATTTTTTGAGTGATCAGGAAATTCGTTTTTAAATATGAAAATTATCCTACTGATGAAAATAAAAGTAAAAATTAGACAACAAATATTTATAAGTCAAAATTTTCTAAGAATTATGAAGGAATTTAAAAGAAAATATTGGAAATGATATATAAAAGAAATCAATGAAGAATATAAATAGCACGAAATTTTTATTGGGAAGCAAAAAATGAAAGTCGATGGTTTATGATGAAATATCACCAAGAATTGACAATAATATTATAAAAACAAACACAAAGATTTATTCTATTAACGCGTAAGGGTTTTTGTTGCTCATTTTTACAAAACATAGGATTTTTATGCTAATTTTTAAAACATAAAATTTATTTCGTATTTTTTATATTTATATATATATATATATATATATAAAAGTTGAATATTCAATTGCTTAATTAGCTTTAGGACTGAATATTTGCCCAACTTTGTTAGGCGACTACTAATCTTTTTAGAAACAAAAACGCTGCTTTCCTCTCCCATGGTCTTTTACAATTTTAGATGCGGTCTTCTAAATTTCAATTTTTTAATAATTAATTACTAATAGAGTTGTATATGAATGAGGTGCTGGTTATTCATTTAACTTCAAAATAACCCTGTAAGGTTTTTAAATTGGGTGTCGAAATGAAAGTCATATATATTAGCGACCGATATGACATTATAATTAAATATAATTATATAGATAATATTATAAATATTAATTAAAAATAGTAAAATAGTGCAACTGGGTGGTGCGGTGTGTTACGGACAGTGAAAATAGCAAATGTATAGAGTAAATATAGTAGATAAAATTGGGTTGAGGTTAGATATTTTAGCCTCCCATTATAAAGCAGCACGTGCTGCTTATGTATATAAACAAGACAGATGTGTACCAATTATTCATTATTGCAATTATGAAGTTTATCTTCTTTCAGCTCAAGCTTTCTCCCCTTTTCAGTTTTCCAGTTAGTTTACATGGTATCAGTTGAATTCTTTGCCCTAGTTCATCACGATTTCACCGATCTTTCACCGTTCTTCCGCTGATTTCCTCAATTTTTCCTTGAACTGCTTTGCTTCTTGCTTGGTTCCGTCAATTTCCGATTCGATTCATCCACTTTCGTCGTGATTTCAGCTGGATTCTTCAGAATTTTCATCGATTTCTTTGTGATCGTCTATGCTTTGTTGATTGATCTCTTCGATTCTTTCTGATTTTCTTGTGAGTTCGTTGTTTTTCTGAGATTTCAATGGCTTCTGCAGACGCTATCGCTGCAGCTGAGTCACGCCTTACCGCCTCCAGTCCTTATTATCTTCATCCTAATGAGAATCCGGCTTTGACAATGGTGTCGGTTCCTTTGGATGGCTCCAATTATCACACTTGGGCACGTGGTATGAAGATGGCGCTTCTCTCCAAGAATAAGTATGTTTTCGTATCTGGTGCCCTGCCTATGCCCTCTGCCATGGATCCCCTCCTTCCCATCTGGGAACGCTGCAACACGATGGTATTATCCTGGCTTTCACATGTTATTACTCCTTCTATTGCTAGATCTGTTATGTGGTTGGATACTGCCAGTGAAGTTTGGCTTGATTTGCGTGAGCGTTTTTCCCATGGAGATGCGTTTCGCATCGCAGAACTCCAAGCAGAAATTTTCTCTGTGAGTCAAGGTGTTGTACTGTATCTGAGTATTTCACAAAATTAAAGATCCTTTGGGATGAATATTACAACTTCAGGCCCTTACCCGCTTGTTCGTGTGTTACCCCTTGTTCTTGTGGTGTTATTGAGACATTCAAAGTCTATCAACAAAACGACTGTGTGATTCGTTTCCTTAATGGTCTGAATGAGAAGTATTCCGGTGTACGGTCGCAAATCATGCTCATTGATCCACTGCCTGCTCTTACAAAGGTGTTCTCTATGGTTGATTTGCGTGAGCGTTTTTCCCATGGAGATGCGTTTCGCATCGCAGAACTCCAAGAAGAAATTTTCTCTGTGAGTCAAGGTGATTGTACTGTATCTGAGTATTTCACAAAATTAAAGATCCTTTGGGATGAATATTACAACTTCAGGCCCTTACCCGCTTGTTCGTGTGTTACCCCTTATTCTTGTGGTGTTATTGAGACATTCAAAGTCTATCAACAAAACGACTGTGTGATTCGTTTCCTTAATGGTCTGAATGAGAAGTATTCCGGTGTACGGTCGCAAATCATGCTCATTGATCCACTGCCTGCTCTTACAAAGGTGTTCTCTATGGTTCTGCAACAAGAGCGTCAGATCTCTGTTTCTTCTGATCATAAGTCTTTCGCGGTCAATTCTGTTAATCCGCCTGGTAACTCGGAATGGCCCTGGAGGTAATGCCTTAGTAAATACGTCTGCTGTTTGGTTGTCCGTGCGGATAGGTAAGAGATGGATGACTCCTTGTTGTAACTTTTCACGAACGACGTGACAATCGATTTCGATGTGCTTGGTTCTCTCATGAAAGCTGGGATTTGCGGCAATGTGTAATGCAGATTTGTTATCACAGTATATAATGGCTGGTTGGTCAGTTGCAATGTGCAGATCCTTTAGTAAGTATTTTATCCATTGAACTTCACAGGTTGTTGCTGCAAGGGCCCTATATTCTGCTTCAGAGCTTGATCTTGAAACTGTTGTTTGCTTTTTGGATTTCCAGCTGATCAGTGAGTTGCCAAGGAAGACACAGTAGCCTGTTACTGATTTTCTAGTGTCTAAGCAACCTGCCCAGTCTGAGTCACTGAAGGCTTTTAAATCAGTGCTGGAGTCTGCTGGGAAGTACAGACCTTGTCCTGGAGCTAGCTTGATGTACTTTAGGGTCCTTTGAGCTGCCTGAAAATGTTGTTTTGTTGGTTTGGATAGGTAGATGATATCATACTCACTGGAAACAGTCAAGAAGAAATAAACAATATAAAGAAGTTCTTGGATAATTCTTTTAAAATTAAAGATCTTGGCTCACTAAAGTTTTTTCTAGGTTTGGAGATTGCAAGAACCACACAAGGCATATCCCTCAATCAAAGAAAATATGCACTGGAACTCCTCCAAGATACAGGTTTACTAGCTGCAAAACCTTGTCAAACTCCCATGGATTCCACACTCAAAGTCACAGATGCAGGGGAACCATATGAAGATATTGCTAATTACAGAAGATTGATAGGCAGACTGCTATACCTCTGCACCACAAGACCTGACATCTCTTATAGTGTTCAACAGTTAAGCCAATACCTATCCAAACCAACAAAACAACATTTTCAGGCAGCTCAAAGGATCCTAAAGTACATCAAGCTAGCTCCAGGACAAGGTCTATACTTCCCAGCAGACTCCAGCACTGATTTAAAAGCCTTCAGTGACTCAGACTGGGCAGGTTGCTTAGACACTAGAAAATCAGTAACAGGCTACTGTGTCTTCCTTGGCAACTCACTGATCAGCTGGAAATCCAAAAAGCAAACAACAGTTTCAAGATCAAGCTCTGAAGCAGAATATAGGGCCCTTGCAGCAACAACCTGTGAAGTTCAATGGATAAAATACTTACTAAAGGATCTGCACATTGCAACTGACCAACCAGCCATTATATACTGTGATAACAAATCTGCATTACACATTGCCGCAAATCCCAGCTTTCATGAGAGAACCAAGCACATTGAAATCGATTGTCACGTCGTTCGTGAAAAGTTACAACAAGGAGTCATCCATCTCTTACCTATCCGCACGGACAACCAAACAGCAGACGTATTTACTAAGGCATTACCTCCAGGGCCATTCCGAGTTACTAGGCGGATTAACAGAATTGACCGCGAAAGACTTATGATCAGAAGAAACAGAGATCTGACGCTCTTGTTGCAGAACCATAGAGAACACCTTTGTAAGAGCAGGCAGTGGATCAATGAGCATGGTTTGCGACCGTACACCGGAATACTTCTCATTCAGACCATTTAGGAAACGAATCACACAGTCGTTTTGTTGATAGACTTTGAATGTCTCAATAACACCGTAAGAACAAGGGGTAACACACGAACAAGCGGGTAAGGGCCTGAAGTTGTAATATTCATCCCAAAGGATCTTTAATTTTGTGAAATACTCAGATACAGTACAATCACCTTGACTCACAGAGAAAATTTCTTCTTGGAGTTCTGCGATGCGAAACGCATCTCCATGGGAAAAACGCTCACGCAAATCATGCCAGGAGTAATAACATGTGAAAGCCAGGATAATACCATCGTGTTGCAGCGTTCCCAGATGGGAAGGAGGGGATCCATGGCAGAGGGCATAGGCAGGGCACCAGATACGAAAACATACTTATTCTTGGAGAGAAGCGCCATCTTCATACCACGTGCCCAAGTGTGATAATTGGAGCCATCCAAAGGAACCGACACCATTGTCAAAGCCGGATTCTCATTAGGATGAAGATAATAAGGACTGGAGGCGGTAAGGCGTGACTCAGCTGCAGCGATAGCGTCAGCAGAAGCCATTGAAATCTCAGAAAAACAACGAACTCACAAGAAAATCAGAAAGAATCGAAGAGATCAATCAACAAAGCATAGACGATCGCAAAGAAATCGACGAAAATTCTAAAGAATCCAGCTGAAATCACGGCGAAAGTGGATGAATCGAATCGGAAATTGACGGAACCAAGCAAGAAGCAAAGCAGTTCAAGGAAAAATTGAGGAAATCAGCGGAAGAACGGTGAAAGATCGGTGAAATCGTGATGAACTAGGGCAAAGAATTCAACTGATACCATGTAAACTAACTGGAAAACTAAAAAGGGGAGAAAGCTTGAGCTGAAAGAAGATAAACTTCATAATTGCAATAATGAATAATTGGTACACATCTGTCTTGTTTATATACATAAGCAGCACGTGCTGCTTTATAATGGGAGGCTAAAATATCTAACCTCAACCCAATTTTATCTACCATATTTACTCTATACATTTGCTATTTTCACTGTCCATTATATATTGAGCTCCACATCTTTGATTATTCGATGTGGGATAATTGACACACCCCCGTCACGCCCAGGGCCGCGGAATGCGGGACAAACTGGAGCGTGAACATTGCAGGAATCGGAACATCTGCAAGCCGGGAATCGGAACATCCGGCGGGGTGGAGAGACAGGCCTAGAATCGGACCTGCTTTGATACCATGACGAATAATGTGCTTGGCCTTACTCACCCCCAAAAGCTAGCTTTTGGGGGTGAGTAAGGCCAAGCACATTATTCGTCATGGTATCTTCTTCAATTTTGGATGTAATTCAAACTACAAATTCATCAATAAAATGTAACCTTCCTTGTCATTCCTGTGATATTTGTTATGTTTCCAAACAAAAGAAGCTTCCATTTTCTTTAAGTCATTCCTTATCTACTGGTACTTTTCAGTTATTACATGTTGATATTTGGGGGCCTTACTCCATTTCTTCTGTTATGGGACATAGATACTTTTTAACAGTAGTTGATGATTTCTCCAGATTTACTTGGGCGTCCTTAGTCAAGCATAAATCTGACATTAGACAACAACTCCAAAATTTCATTACCTTGGTTGAAAATCAGTTTGGTATTACTGTCAAGGTCTTAAGGTCTGACAATGGCCCTGAATTTGCCATAAATACATTCTATGCTTCAAAAGGCATTGTTCATCAGACTTCATATGTGGAAACTCCACAACAAAATGGCCTTGTAGAAAGAAAACATCAGCATATCTTGAATGTTGCAAGGGCTTTGATGTTTCAATCTAACTTACCATAGAATTTATGGTCTTATGCTGTCATACATGCTGTTTACATTATCAATAGATTACCAACTCCTCTCTTGCAGCATAAGACACCTTTTGAGCTTTTGTATAACAAAGCACCTGAGTACAAGGATCTCAAAGTCTTTGGCTGCCTTTCATATGCATCTACTCTGATCCAGCAGAGAGGTAAGTTTGATCCAAGAGCAAGAAGGGCTGTTTTCTTAGGCTTCAAACCAGGAACTAAAGGTTACCTCTTACTTGATTTAGAATCTTCCGACATCTTTGTTTCAAGGAATGTTCAGTTCATAGAAAGTCAATTTCCAATGCATCCTCAAAAACCTTGTAACAAAGACATCATATCTCTTCCTAATTCATCAGAAATACTTTACACTACTGACAGTCCCACACATAACTTACCTCATGACAATTCTAACTCATCTTCTGAGGCAGATACACAGGACCCACCCACATCTTTGCCTCATCATCATCTAGTGCAATCTTCAACAACAAGGGATTCCAATCCCAGTTCTTCAGCACCTGCCAATCATCCTGGTGGTACTTCAACAATATCAGACACTTCCAGACCAAAGAGGACTAGACAGGTTCCTTCATACTTGCCAGCTTATCATTGCAATCTTATTCAAAACACTGTTGTTCCAGAATCAGGTGTTTCTCATCCTTTATCTTTTGTTTTAGATTATTCACACTTAGCACAGTCATACAAACATTATACACTAAACATCTCCACCATCCCTGAACCAAAAACTTATACTCAAGCAATCAAACATCAAGAGTGGAAAGATGCAATGCAAAAGGAAATAGATGCCCTTCAATCTACTCATACTTGGGAAATTGTGGACCTTCCACCTGGTAAACAACCAATAGGCTGTAAGTGGGTCTTTAGGATCAAGTATAAAGGTGATGGCAACATTGAAAGGTACAAAGCAAGACTTGTTGCTAAAGGTTATACTCAAACTGAAGGCCTAGACTACTTTGACACTTTTAGTCCTGTTGCCAAGATAACAACAATCAGACTCCTTCTTGCCCTTGCATCACATAATCACTGGATTCTTGAGCAATTAGATGTCAACAATGCATTCTTGCATGGTGACTTAAATGAAGAGGTTTATATGTCTTTACCTCAAGGTTTCAATTCTGCTAAGCCAAATCAAGTTTGCAGACTCACAAAGTCATTATATGGCTTAAAACAAGCCTCCAGACAGTGGTTTTCCAAGCTGTCATCTTCCCTTATCTCTCAAGGATACCTTCAATCTTTTGCTGACTATAGTCTCTTTATTAAACACACTGACACATCATTTACTGCTCTCTTAGTATATGTAGATGATATCATACTCACTGGAAACAGTCAAGAAGAAATAAACAATATAAAGAAGTTCTTGGATAATTCTTTTAAAATTAAAGATCTTGGCTCACTAAAGTTTTTTCTAGGTTTGGAGATTGCAAGAACCACACAAGGCATATCCCTCAATCAAAGAAAATATGCACTGGAACTCCTCCAAGATACAGGTTTACTAGCTGCAAAACCTTGTCAAACTCCCATGGATTCCACACTCAAAGTCACAGATGCAGGGGAACCATATGAAGATATTGCTAATTACAGAAGATTGATAGGCAGACTGCTATACCTCTGCACCACAAGACCTGACATCTCTTATAGTGTTCAACAGTTAAGCCAATACCTATCCAAACCAACAAAACAACATTTTCAGGCAGCTCAAAGGATCCTAAAGTACATCAAGCTAGCTCCAGGACAAGGTCTGTACTTCCCAGCAGACTCCAGCACTGATTTAAAAGCCTTCAATGACTCAGACTGGGCAGGTTGCTTAGACACTAGAAAATCAGTAACAGGCTACTGTGTCTTCCTTGGCAACTCACTGATCAGCTGGAAATCCAAAAAGCAAACAACAGTTTCAAGATCAAGCTCTGAAGCAGAATATAGGGCCCTTGCAGCAACAACCTGTGAAGTTCAATGGATAAAATACTTACTAAAGGATCTGCACATTGCAACTGACCAACCAGCCATTATATACTGTGATAACAAATCTGCATTACACATTGCCGCAAATCCCAGCTTTCATGAGAGAACCAAGCACATTGAAATCGATTGTCACGTCGTTCATGAAAAGTTACAACAAGGAGTCATCCATCTCTTACCTATCCGCACGGACAACCAAATAGCAGACGTATTTACTAAGGCATTACCTCCAGGGCCATTCCGAGTTACTAGGCGGATTAACAGAATTGACCGCGAAAGACTTATGATCAGAAGAAACAGAGATCTGACGCTCTTGTTGCAGAACCATAGAGAACACCTTTGTAAGAGCAGGCAGTGGATCAATGAGCATGATTTGCGACCGTACACCGGAATACTTCTCATTCAGACCATTTAGGAAATGAATCACACAGTCGTTTTGTTGATAGACTTTGAATGTCTCAATAACACCACAAGAACAAGGGGTAACACACGAACAAGCGGGTAAGGGCCTGAAGTTGTAATATTCATCCCAAAGGATCTTTAATTTTGAGAAATACTCAGATACAGTACAATCACCTTGACTCACAGAGAAAATTTCTTCTTGGAGTTCTGCGATGCGAAACGCATCTCCATGGGAAAAACGCTCACGCAAATCATGCCAGGAGTAATAACATGTGAAAGCCAGGATAATACCATCGTGTTGCAGCGTTCCCAGATGGGAAGGAGGGGATCCATGGCAGAGGGCATAGGCAGGGCACTAGATACGAAAACATACTTATTCTTGGAGAGAAGCGCCATCTTCATACCACGTGCCCAAGTGTGATAATTGGAGCCATCCAAAGGAACCGACACCATTGTCAAAGCCGGATTCTCATTAGGATGAAGATAATAAGGACTGGAGGCGGTAAGGCGTGACTCAACTGCAGCGATAGCGTCAGCAGAAGCCATTGAAATCTCAGAAAAACAACGAACTCACAAGAAAATCAGAAAGAATCGAAGAGATCAATCAACAAAGCATAGACGATCGCAAAGAAATCGACGAAAATTCTAAAGAATCCAGCTGAAATCACGGCGAAAGAGGATGAATCGAATCGGAAATTGACGGAACCAAGCAAGAAGCAAAGCAGTTCAAGGAAAAATTGAGGAAATCAGCGGAAAAACGGTGAAAGATCGGTGAAATCGTGATGAACTAGGGCAAAGAATTCAACTGATACCATGTAAACTAACTGGAAAACTAAAAAGGGGAGAAAGCTTGAGCTGAAAGAAGATAAACTTCATAATTGCAATAATGAATAATTGGTACACATCTGTCTTGTTTATATACATAAGCAGCACGTGCTGCTTTATAATGGGAGGCTAAAATATCTAACCTCAACCCAATTTTATCTACTATATTTACTCTATACATTTGCTATTTTCACTGTCCATTATATATTGAGCTCCACATCTTTGATTATTCGATGTGGGATAATTGACACACCACCGTCACGCCCAGGGCCGCGGAATGCGGGACAAACTGGAGCGTGAACATTGCAGGAATCGGAACATCTGCAAGCCGGGAATCGGAACATCCGGCGGGGTGGAGAGACAGGCCTAGAATCGGACCTGCTTTGATACCATGACGAATAATGTGCTTGGCCTTACTCACCCCCAAAAGCTAGCTTTTGGGGGTGAGTAAGGCCAAGCACATTATTCGTCATGGTATCTTCTTCAATTTTGGATGTAATTCAAACTACAAATTCATCAATAAAATGTAACCTTCCTTGTCATTCCTGTGATATTTGTTATGTTTCCAAACAAAAGAAGCTTCCATTTTCTTTAAGTCATTCCTTATCTACTGGTACTTTTCAGTTATCACATGTTGATATTTGGGGGCCTTACTCCATTTCTTCTGTTATGGGACATAGATACTTTTTAACAGTAGTTGATGATTTCTCCAGATTTACTTGGGCGTCCTTAGTCAAGCATAAATCTGACATTAGACAACAACTCCAAAATTTCATTACCTTGGTTGAAAATCAGTTTGGTATTACTGTCAAGGTCATAAGGTCTGACAATGGCCCTGAATTTGCCATGAATACATTCTATGCTTCAAAAGGCATTGTTCATCAGACTTCATATGTGGAAACTCCACAACAAAATGGCCTTGTAGAAAGAAAACATCAGCATATCTTGAATGTTGCAAGGGCTTTGATGTTTCAATCTAACTTACCAAAGAATTTATGGTCTTATGCTGTCATACATGCTGTTTACATTATCAATAGATTACCAACTCCTCTCTTGCAGCATAAGACACCTTTTGAGCTTTTGTATAACAAAGCACCTGAGTACAAGGATCTCAAAGTCTTTGGCTGCCTTTCATATGCATCTACTCTGATCCAGCAGAGAGGTAAGTTTGATCCAAGAGCAAGAAGGGCTGTTTTCTTAGGCTTCAAACCAGGAACTAAAGGTTACCTCTTACTTGATTTAGAATCTTCCGACATCTTTGTTTCAAGGAATGTTCAGTTCATAGAAAGTCAATTTCCAATGCATCCTCAAAAACCTTGTAACAAAGACATCATATCTCTTCCTAATTCATCAGAAATTCTTTACACTACTGACAGTCCCACACATAACTTACCTCATGACAATTCTAACTCATCTTCTGAGGCAGATACACAGGACCCACCCACATCTTTGCCTCATCATCATCCAGTGCAATCTTCAACAACAAGGGATTCCAATCCCAGTTCTTCAGCACCTGCCAATCATCCTGGTGGTACTTCAACAATATCAGACACTTCCAGACCAAAGAGGACCAGACAGGTTCCTTCATACTTGCCAGCTTATCATTGCAATCTTATTCAAAACACTGCTGTTCCAGAATCAGGTGTTTCTCATCCTTTATCTTCTGGTTTAGATTATTCACACTTAGTACAGTCATACAAACATTATACACTAAACATCTCCACCATCCCTGAACCAAAAACTTATACTCAAGCAATCAAACATCAAGAGTGGAAAGATGCAATGCAAAAGGAAATAGATGCCCTTCAATCTACTCATACTTGGGAAATTGTGGACCTTCCACATGGTAAACAACCAATAGGCTGTAAGTGGGTCTTTAGGATCAAGTATAAAGCTGATGGCAACATTGAAAGGTACAAAGCAAGACTTGTTGCTAAAGGTTATACTCAAACTGAAGGCCTAGACTACTTTGACACTTTTAGTCCTGTTGCCAAGATAACAACAATCAGACTCCTTCTTGCACTTGCATCACATAATCACTGGATTCTTGAGCAATTAGATGTCAACAATGCATTCTTGCATGGTGACTTAAATGAAGAGGTTTATATGTCTTTACCTCAAGGTTTCAATTCTGCTAAGCCAAATCAAGTTTGCAGACTCACAAAGTCATTATATGGCTTAAAACAAGCCTCCAGACAGTGGTTTTCCAAGCTGCCATCTTCCCTTATCTCTCAAGGATACCTTCAATCTTTTGCTTACTATAGTCTCTTTATTAAACACACTGACACATCATTTACTGCTCTCTTAGTATATGTAGATGATATCATACTCACTGGAAACAGTCAAGAAGAAATAAACAATATAAAGAAGTTCTTGGATAATTCTTTTAAAATTAAAGATCTTGGCTCACTAAAGTTTTTTCTAGGTTTGGAGATTGCAAGAACCACACAAGGCATATCCCTCAATCAAAGAAAATATGCACTGGAACTCCTCCAAGATACAGGTTTACTAGCTGCAAAACCTTGTCAAACTCCCATGGATTCCACACTCAAAGTCACAGATGCAGGGGAACCATATGAAGATATTGCTAATTACAGAAGATTGATAGGCAGACTGCTATACCTCTGCACCACAAGACCTGACATCTCTTATAGTGTTCAACAGTTAAGCCAATACCTATCCAAACCAACAAAACAACATTTTCAGGCAGCTCAAAGGATCCTAAAGTACATCAAGCTAGCTCCAGGACAAGGTCTGTACTTCCCAGCAGACTCCAGCACTGATTTAAAAGCCTTCAGTGACTCAGACTGGGCAGGTTGCTTAGACACTAGAAAATCAGTAACAGGCTACTGTGTCTTCCTTGGCAACTCACTGATCAGCTGGAAATCCAAAAAGCAAACAACAGTTTCAAGATCAAGCTCTGAAGCAGAATATAGGGCCCTTGCAGCAACAACCTGTGAAGTTCAATGGATAAAATACTTACTAAAGGATCTGCACATTGCAACTGACCAACCAGCCATTATATACTGTGATAACAAATTTGCATTACACATTGCCGCAAATCCCAGCTTTCATGAGAGAACCAAGCACATTGAAATCGATTGTCACGTCGTTCGTGAAAAGTTACAACAAGGAGTCATCCATCTCTTACCTATCCGCACGGACAACCAAACAGCAGACGTATTTACTAAGGCATTACCTCCAGGGCCATTCCGAGTTACTAGGCGGATTAACAGAATTGACCGCGAAAGACTTATGATCAGAAGAAACAGAGATCTGACGCTCTTGTTGCAGAACCATAGAGAACACCTTTGTAAGAGCAGGCAGTGGATCAATGAGCATGATTTGCGACCGTACACCGGAATACTTCTCATTCAGACCATTTAGGAAACGAATCACACAGTCGTTTTGTTGATAGACTTTGAATGTCTCAATAACACCACAAGAACAAGGGGTAACACACGAACAAGCGGGTAAGGGCCTGAAGTTGTAATATTCATCCCAAAGGATCTTTAATTTTGTGAAATACTCAGATACATTACAATCACCTTGACTCACGGAGAAAATTTCTTCTTGGAGTTCTGCGATGCGAAACGCATCTCCATGGGAAAAACGCTCACGCAAATCATGCCAGGAGTAATAACATGTGAAAGCCAGGATAATACCATCGTGTTGCAGCGTTCCCAGATGGGAAGGAGGGGATCCATGGCAGAGGGCATAGGCAGGGCACCAGATACGAAAACATACTTATTCTTGGAGAGAAGCGCCATCTTCATACCACGTGCCCAAGTGTGATAATTGGAGCCATCCAAAGGAACCGACACCATTGTCAAAGCCGGATTCTCATTAGGATGAAGATAATAAGGACTGGAGGCGGTAAGGCGTGACTCAGCTGCAGCGATAGCGTCAGCAGAAGCCATTGAAATCTCAGAAAAACAACGAACTCACAAGAAAATCAGAAAGAATCGAAGAGATCAATCAACAAAGCATAGACGATCGCAAAGAAATCGACGAAAATTCTAAAGAATCCAGCTGAAATCACGGCGAAAGTGGATGAATCGAATCGGAAATTGACGGAACCAAGCAAGAAGCAAAGCAGTTCAAGGAAAAATTGAGGAAATCAGCGGAAGAACGGTGAAAGATCGGTGAAATCGTGATGAACTAGGGCAAAGAATTCAACTGATACCATGTAAACTAACTGGAAAACTAAAAAGGGGAGAAAGCTTGAGCTGAAAGAAGATAAACTTCATAATTGCAATAATGAATAATTGGTACACATCTGTCTTGTTTATATACATAAGCAGCACGTGCTGCTTTATAATGGGAGGCTAAAATATCTAACCTCAACCCAATTTTATCTACCATATTTACTCTATACATTTGCTATTTTCACTGTCCATTATATATTGAGCTCCACATCTTTGATTATTCGATGTGGGATAATTGACACACCCCCGTCACGCCCAGGGCCGCGGAATGCGGGACAAACTGGAGCGTGACCATTGTAGGAATCGAAACATCTGCAAGCCGGGAATCGGAACATCCGGCGGGGTGGAGAGACAGGCCTAGAATCGGACCTGCTTTGATACCATGACGAATAATGTGCTTGGCCTTACTCACCCCTAAAAGCTAGCTTTTGGGGGTGAGTAAGGCCAAGCACATTATTCGTCATGGTATCTTCTTCAATTTTGGATGTAATTCAAACTACAAATTCATCAATAAAATGTAACCCTCCTTGTCATTCCTGTGATATTTGTTATGTTTCCAAACAAAAGAAGCTTCCATTTTCTTTAAGTCATTCCTTATCTACTGGTACTTTTCAGTTATCACATGTTGATATTTGGGGGCCTTACTCCATTTCTTCTGTTATGGGACATAGATACTTTTTAACAGTAGTTGATGATTTCTCCAGATTTACTTGGGCGTCCTTAGTCAAGCATAAATCTGACATTAGACAACAACTCCAAAATTTCATTACCTTGGTTGAAAATCAGTTTGGTATTACTGTCAAGGTCATAAGGTCTGACAATGGCCCTGAATTTGCCATGAATACATTCTATGCTTCAAAAGGCATTGTTCATCAGACTTCATATGTGGAAACTCCACAACAAAATGGCCTTGTAGAAAGAAAACATCAGCATATCTTGAATGTTGCAAGGGCTTTGATGTTTCAATCTAACTTACCAAAGAATTTATGGTCTTATGCTGTCATACATGCTGTTTACATTATCAATAGATTACCAACTCCTCTCTTGCAGCATAAGACACCTTTTGAGCTTTTGTATAACAAAGCACCTGAGTACAAGGATCTCAAAGTCTTTGGCTGCCTTTCATATGCATCTACTCTGATCCAGCAGAGAGGTAAGTTTGATCCAAGAGCAAGAAGGGCTGTTTTCTTAGGCTTCAAACCAGGAATTAAAGGTTACCTCTTACTTGATTTAGAATCTTCCGACATCTTTGTTTCAAGGAATGTTCAGTTCATAGAAAGTCAATTTCCAATGCATCCTCAAAAACCTTGTAACAAAGACATCATATCTCTTCCTAATTCATCAGAAATACTTTACACTACTGACAGTCCCACACATAACTTACCTCATGACAATTCTAACTCATCTTCTGAGGCAGATACACAGGACCCACCCACATCTTTGCCTCATCATCATCCAGTGCAATCTTCAACAACAAGGGATTCCAATCCCAGTTCTTCAGCACCTGCCAATCATCCTGGTGGTACTTCAACAATATCAGACACTTCCAGACCAAAGAGGACTAGACAGGTTCCTTCATACTTGCCAGCTTATCATTGCAATCTTATTCAAAACACTGCTGTTCCAGAATCAGGTGTTTCTCATCCTTTATCTTCTGTTTTAGATTATTCACACTTAGCACAGTCATACAAACATTATACACTAAACATCTCCACCATCCCTGAACCAAAAACTTATACTCAAGCAATCAAACATCAAGAGTGGAAAGATGCAATGCAAAAGGAAATAGATGCCCTTCAATCTACTCATACTTGGGAAATTGTGGACCTTCCACCTGGTAAACAACCAATAGGCTGTAAGTGGGTCTTTAGGATCAAGTATAAAGCTGATGGCAACATTGAAAAGTACAAAGCAAGACTTGTTGCTAAAGGTTATACTCAAACTGAAGGCCTAGACTACTTTGACACTTTTAGTCCTGTTGCCAAGATAACAACAATCAGACTCCTTCTTGCACTTGCATCACATAATCACTGGATTCTTGAGCAATTAGATGTCAACAATGCATTCTTGCATGGTGACTTAAATGAAGAGGTTTATATGTCTTTACCTCAAGGTTTCAATTCTGCTAAGCCAAATCAAGTTTGCAGACTCACAAAGTCATTATATGGCTTAAAACAAGCCTCCAGACAGTGGTTTTCCAAGCTGCCATCTTCCCTTATCTCTCAAGGATACCTTCAATCTTTTGCTGACTATAGTCTCTTTATTAAACACACTGACACATCATTTACTGCTCTCTTAGTATATGTAGATGATATCATACTCACTGGAAACAGTCAAGAAGAAATAAACAATATAAAGAAGTTCTTGGATAATTCTTTTAAAATTAAAGATCTTGGCTCACTAAAGTTTTTTCTAGGTTTGGAGATTGCAAGAACCACACAAGGCATATCCCTCAATCAAAGAAAATATGCACTGGAACTCCTCCAAGATACAGGTTTACTAGCTGCAAAACCTTGTCAAACTCCCATGGATTCCACACTCAAAGTCACAGATACAGGGGAACCATATGAAGATGTTGCTAATTACAGAAGATTGATAGGCAGACTGCTATACCTCTGCACCACAAGACCTGACATCTCTTATAGTGTTCAACAGTTAAGCCAATACCTATCCAAACCAACAAAACAACATTTTCAGGCAGCTCAAAGGATCCTAAAGTACATCAAGCTAGCTCCAGGACAAGGTCTGTACTTCCCAGCAGACTCCAGCACTGATTTAAAAGCCTTCGGTGACTCAGACTGGGCAGGTTGCTTAGACACTAGAAAATCAGTAACAGGCTACTGTGTCTTCCTTGGCAACTCACTGATCAGCTGGAAATCCAAAAAGCAAACAACAGTTTCAAGATCAAGCTCTGAAGCAGAATATAGGGCCCTTGCAGCAACAACCTGTGAAGTTCAATGGATAAAATACTTACTAAAGGATCTGCACATTGCAACTGACCAACCAGCCATTATATACTGTGATAACAAATCTGCATTACACATTGCCGCAAATCCCAGCTTTCATGAGAGAACCAAGCACATTGAAATCGATTGTCACGTCGTTCGTGAAAAGTTACAACAAGGAGTCATCCATCTCTTACCTATCCGCACGGACAACCAAACAGCAGACGTATTTACTAAGGCATTACCTCCAGGGCCATTCCGAGTTACTAGGCGGATTAACAGAATTGACCGCGAAAGACTTATGATCAGAAGAAACAGAGATCCGACGCTCTTGTTGCAGAACCATAGAGAACACCTTTGTAAGAGCAGGCAGTGGATCAATGAGCATGATTTGCGACCGTACACCGGAATACTTCTCATTCAGACCATTTAGGAAACGAATCACACAGTCGTTTTGTTGATAGACTTTGAATGTCTCAATAACACCACAAGAAAAAGGGGTAACACACGAACAAGCGGGTAAGGGCCTGAAGTTGTAATATTCATCCCAAAGGATCTTTAATTTTGTGAAATACTCAGATACAGTACAATCACCTTGACTCACAGAGAAAATTTCTTCTTGGAGTTCTGCGATGCGAAACGCATCTCCATGGGAAAAACGCTCACGCAAATCATGCCAGGAGTAATAATATGTGAAAGCCAGGATGATACCATCGTGTTGCAGCGTTCCCAGATGGGGAGGAGGGGATCCATGGCAGAGGGCATAGGCAGGGCACCAGATACGAAAACATACTTATTCTTGGAGAGAAGCGCCATCTTCATACCACGTGCCCAAGTGTGATAATTGGAGCCATCCAAAGGAACCGACACCATTGTCAAAGCCGGATTCTCATTAGGATGAAGATAATAAGGACTGGAGGCGGTAAGGCGTGACTCAGCTGCAGCGATAGCGTCTGCAGAAGCCATTGAAATCTCAGAAAAACAACGAACTCACAAGAAAATCAGAAAGAATCGAAGAGATCAATCAACAAAGCATAGACGATCGCAAAGAAATCGACGAAAATTCTAAAGAATCCAGCTGAAATCACGGCGAAAGTGGATGAATCGAATCGGAAATTGACGGAACCAAGCAAGAAGCAAAGCAGTTCAAGGAAAAATTGAGGAAATCAGCGGAAGAACGGTGAAAGATCGGTGAAATCGTGATGAACTAGGGCAAAGAATTCAACTGATACCATGAAAACTAACTGGAAAACTAAAAAGGGGAGAAAGCTTGAGCTGAAAGAAGATAAACTTCATAATTACAATAATGAATAATCGGTACACATCTGTCTTGTTTATATACATAAGCAGCACGTGCTGCTTTATAATGGGAGGCTAAAATATCTAACCTCAACCCAATTTTATCTACTATATTTACTCTATACATTTGCTATTTTCACTGTCCATTATATATTGAGCTCCACATCTTTGATTATTCGATGTGGGATAATTGACACACCCCCGTCACGCCCAGGGCCGCGGAATGCGGGACAAACTGGAGCGTGAACATTGCAGGAATCGGAACATCTGCAAGCCAGGAATCAGAACATCCGGCGGGGTGGAGAGACAGGCCTAGAATCGGACCTGCTTTGATACCATGATGAATAATGTGCTTGGCCTTACTCACCCCCAAAAGCTAGCTTTTGGGGGTGAGTAAGGCCAAGCACATTATTCGTCATGGTATCTTCTTCAATTTTGGATGTAATTCAAACTACAAATTCATCAATAAAATGTAACCTTCCTTGTCATTCCTGTGATATTTGTTATGTTTCCAAACAAAAGAAGCTTCCATTTTCTTTAAGTCATTCCTTATCTACTGGTACTTTTCAGTTGTTACATGTTGATATTTGGGGGCCTTACTCCATTTCTTCTGTTATGGGACATAGATACTTTTTAACAGTAGTTGATGATTTCTCCAGATTTACTTGGGCGTCCTTAGTCAAGCATAAATCTGACATTAGACAACAACTCCAAAATTTCATTACCTTGGTTGAAAATCAGTTTGGTATTACTGTCAAGGTCATAAGGTCTGACAATGGCCCTGAATTTGCCATGAATACATTCTATGCTTCAAAAGGCATTATTCATCAGACTTCATATGTGGAAACTCCACAACAAAATGGCCTTGTAGAAAGAAAACATCAGCATATCTTGAATGTTGCAAGGGCTTTGATGTTTCAATCTAACTTACCAAAGAATTTATGGTCTTATGCTATCATACATGCTGTTTACATTATCAATAGATTACCAACTCCTCTCTTGCAGCATAAGACACCTTTTGAGCTTTTGTATAACAAAGCACCTGAGTACAAGGATCTCAAAGTCTTTGGCTGCCTTTCATATGCATCTACTCTGATCCAGCAGAGAGGTAAGTTTGATCCAAGAGCAAGAAGGGCTGTTTTCTTAGGCTTCAAACCAGGAACTAAAGGTTACCTCTTACTTGATTTAGAATCCTCCGACATCTTTGTTTCAAGGAATGTTCAGTTCATAGAAAGTCAATTTCCAATGCATCCTCAAAAACCTTGTAACAAAGACATCATATCTCTTCCTAATTCATCAGAAATACTTTACACTACTGACAGTCCCACACATAACTTACCTCATGACAATTCTAACTCATCTTCTGAGGCAGATACACAGGACCCACCCACATCTTTGCCTCATCATCATCTAGTGCAATCTTCAACAACAAGGGATTCCAATCCCAGTTCTTCAGCACCTGCCAATCATCCTGGTGGTACTTCAACAATATCAGACACTTCCAGACCAAAGAGGACTAGACAGGTTCCTTCATATTTGTCAGCTTATCATTGCAATCTTATTCAAAACACTGCTGTTCCAGAATCAGGTGTTTCTCATCCTTTATCTTCTGTTTTAGATTATTCACACTTAGCACAGTCATACAAACATTATACACTAAACATCTCCACCATCCCTGAACCAAAAACTTATACTCAAGCAATCAAACATCAAGAGTGGAAAGATGCAATGCAAAAGGAAATAGATGCCCTTCAATCTACTCATACTTGGGAAATTGTGGACCTTCCACCTGGTAAACAACCAATAGGCTGTAAGTGGGTCTTTAGGATCAAGTATAAAGGTGATGGCAACATTGAAAGGTACAAAGCAAGACTTGTTGGTAAAGGTTATACTCAAACTGAAGGCCTAGACTACTTTGACACTTTTAGTCCTGTTGCCAAGATAACAACAATCAGACTCCTTCTTGCACTTGCATCACATAATCACTGGATTCTTGAGCAATTAGATGTCAACTGATAGACAAATCTTGAACCCAAGTGTAAGTTCTAAATCCGATTGCAAAACTTAAGGCATCGTATCCACAGGGAAGGGAACTCAACAACCACTTCTATGACTATTTCTGATCTAGAGACCGAATAAGATTGACAATGTTGTACTATACTATTATGACAAAATTAAACTTAACTAATAAGTAATCAATCACACGAGCTAATAAATAAACACAAGATTAAACCACTTAATTAAAACAGGTCGGGGAGTAAATTATATGCCCTTTTGTGATCAAATCAATACTCAAGTATGGATGTATGATTCTTCAACCTAATCACAATTTTATACCTAGCTTCTCTCAAAGGCTAGATGTCTAATTAATTAAGCCAAGTGTTGTTCTCACAATCACTTAGTAACCAAATTAATCGAATAAAGCAAGATTAGTGTATTCAAAACCTAGCGGCTTGGCATAGAATTCTAAATACTTGTTGTAGAAATTAGGGTTAAATTTCTTTAAGCCCAAAAGTCTAAGTTTTGGAAAACACTCTCAATTATCCTCAATCTCTCGATTATCGGATAATTTACAATATGTTCATGGATGGCCAATCCATTCCCAACCTACTCAATACCGTTTTCCTAACAAAGAATCACACAAATTAACTCAAGCATTAATTCAAACACCTTAGATGCATAATCCTTACCCCCTAACCCTAGGAGATTAGTTCCTCATAATTGGCTCAAAACTCATTAAGATCAAAAGAATTGCATTCAAAATATTCATGTCTAGCATAAACATAAAAAAGGAATTACTAATTCTGAAATTCTAACCTAATTTTCCAGAAACGGATCTAAAGCAAGAACTAACTATACTAGAATTGAAAAACCAAAACTTGAGGAATTAGTTTGATCGGAAAGCAGTAAATAAAACCAAATTGATAAAGTCTTGTGATTGGAATGAATCTTCCACTCTGTGTCTTCGTGTTTCTTCCTTCTCCGAGTGTTCTTGAACTTCTGGGAAGCTAACCGTCCAAAAAGCTCCCTTCGTCCGCCTCAAAACCGTGTTTAAATAGAAGTTCGCAATCCGAAACTGCCCCGTGACACGGGCGTGCAGAGTTCGTGCCTAAATATGTGACACGCCCGTGTCACATATTAAAAACGTATCCGCGCTTATCCTACTGACACGGGGGTGTCAGGAATTGTTCTTCTTGATGACACGGGGGTGCAAAAGTTCCAGGCCTCTCTGTACCTAGTCACGAGCGTGCAGAAAATTGCTCTACATTGGTGACACGGGCGTGTCACCATCCGGAATCCGAGGGCCACTTCTGTACTGAGACACGGGCGTGTCTCAGTTTACTCTTCCACGGGGACACGGGCGTGTCCCCTAGAATTTCTCGTTTTTTACCCTTTATTGCATGGTTTTGCTTCTACTTCGTCTTTTCAACTCCAAGGTGAAAGGTACCTAATAGGGAGCATAAATCACGTTATAAGTTCTTAAAACTGCTTGAATTTAACTAAAATTGCCCTACAAATCCATGCAATAAACCGATACATCAAACTCCCCCAAACTTAAATATTGTTCGTCCTCGAGCAATCGAGAAAATTACATCAAACCAACCTCAAAATCAATCTCTCAGTGGGGCAATATTCAGAATTTCACTAAAGCAAGTCTAGCCTATCAAACACATTTCAATCAGGCACAAGAATCAACACAATGGTATAAATCAAATATCCTCGTATAGTGTGTGAATTCGAACAAAAGAATGTACAATGGTCAGAACACCAAATTAATGATTCCTTCCTAAGTACCAATGATAGACTTCGGAAAACATTCTTCGCACCTATCTCCACTAATGGAATTAACCCAGAATTAAGGATCGGAAGGTCTTTCGAGGCTTGTAATGTGGGCTCGGGGTTAAGGTTATGGAATTTTTAGTATAGTAGTGACTCAACACACCTAGCTCACCCATTCAAATCTCCTTGGTCGCCATCTTTGTCTTTCCCCATTAAACTCCCCCAAACTTAGACTTGTCTAAGTTTGTCACAGACAGTCTAAAAGTTTCTTCTGTTTCAAATCTACTCAATGCTTTTCTCAATAATATATATATATTTTTTTCTTTGTCTACTTGTTGCTTACACAACTCGTTCTTTTACTACTTCCTTTTGAATTCTTCTTTTCTTTCAGCATCTAAGATTATCTCTTATTTCTTCTCTTGGTTCTCATCAGGAATTTAGCAGCATCTTCAATCGATTTAAACGAGTGAGCAAAGTGTGACTCAAGGGTAGGTTTATGGTGCTGTGCCTGTGGCTTATAATGCGGCTACAGAAATTTAATGGCACAACACTTAGGCTCAGCGGGGTCAATAGGATTTCGTTCTTTAGTACAAATGGCTCAATAGCGAGGCTACCTCCGACATGAATGCCTAAGTCATCTCCCTAACTCTTCGTCAATTCAGAATTTCGCCTCAATAGGACTAAAATGCCTCCTAATCCACTTCTCAGTATTATTCAAGAATTACTAACTCAGTATCCTAACCTAAGTACATGACCTTGTTCCATTGTGCACAAAAATAAGGATATCCCATCATTCCAAGGTATTAATACTCACACCTAACTTCATACATTCGACTAGCCTAACTCACTATGGCAAAATTCCAACAATCAAACCTCATCGAAAAATTTAAAATTTTGGATTATTTTCAGCAATCATCATTTCATTCTCAAGGATATCACAATATCAAGTAAGTCAATCCCCCAATGCATCATCCTATGCGAAATATTAACAATACAATCCAAAACTTTTACCACTCTGAACGGACCTGACCACCTTGACTTAAGTTTCCCGGGAAAGAGCTTTAATCTAGAATTGTACAACAACACCAATTGACCCTCGACAAACTCCTTAACCCGTATATGCTTATCATGCCACTTCTTTGTCCTCTCCTTATAGATCCGAGCATTTTCGTAAGCTTCTAACCTCAATTCTTCCAACTCTTGTAAGTCAAGTATCCTTTTCTCTCCGGCTCTCTTGAGATCGAAATTTATAGCTTTAATGGCCCAGTACGACTTATACTCGATCTCGACTGGGAGGTGACATGCTTTACCATAAACTAACCGATACGGAGAAGTTCCTATAGGTGTCTTAAACGCGGTCCTGTAAGCCCACAACGCGTCGTCCAACTTCGAGGACCAATCTTTCCTAGAGGGGCTCACTACCTTCTCCAAAATCCACTTCAACTCCCTATTCGTGACCTCAGCTTGCCCACTTGCTTGGGGGTGATATGCAGTAGTTACCCGATGCTGGACCCCGTATTTCTTCAGCAAAGCTTCCAAGGGCTTGTTGCAAAAGTGCGTACCTCTATCACTGATTAATGCCCGTGGAACTCCGAACCTATTGAAAATGTTCTTTTGCAAAAACTTAATCACCACCTTTGGTCGGAGTTGCCACTGCTTCGGCCCACTTGGATACATAATCCACCGCCACCAAGATATACTGATTCCCATTCGACGGTGGGAAAGGTCCCATGAAATCGATTCCCCAAACATCAAACAATTCAACTTCCAAAATGTACTTCATGGGCATCTCATCTCTTTTACTAATGTTCCCGGATCGCTGACAAGTATCACATTCCTTGGCAAATTTGTAAGCATCCTTAAACAGCGTT
Source organism: Lantana camara (assembly GCA_037501455.1). Taxonomy (NCBI): domain Eukaryota; kingdom Viridiplantae; phylum Streptophyta; class Magnoliopsida; order Lamiales; family Verbenaceae; genus Lantana; species Lantana camara. The sequence goes on from CM074860.1 coordinate 16,511,318, forward strand.
GGCCACCAAAACCCAGACTGTAATACCTTAGCTGCTGTCTTTCGACCACTTGAGTGCCCTCCATATACGCTCGCATGACATCTCTCAAGCACTTTATCAGCTTCCACCTCCGGAACACACCTCCGCACTAACCCATCCGAGCAGTGCTTATATACATATGGCTCTTCCCAGTAATAACGTTTCACTTCTGCCAAGAATCTCTGTTTCTGATGGAAATTCATGCCTGGTGGTAAAGCTTTGCAAACCATGTGATTCACGATATCTGCGTACCAAGGAACTATTGCATCGGCTGCAAACAACTCCTCATCAGGGAAATTCTCAGTAATCTCCTCCTCGTACTCATCCTCCTTTTCTCCAACCTCTAATCTTGACAAGTGATCTGCAACTAAGTTCTCCGTCCCCTTCTTGTCACGAATTTCAAGATCGAACTCCTGAAGCAATAGAATCCATCTAATCAAACGGGGCTTTGAATCCTTCTTCGAAAGGAGATATTTAATTGTTGGGTGGTCCGTGTAGACAATTGTCTTTGAACCTATCAAGTAAGACCGAAACTTATCAAAAGCATGCACAATAGCTAATAATTCCTTCTCAGTAGTTGCATAATTTAATTGTGCATCATTTAAAGTTTTGCTAGAATATGCGATAACGTGTAAACGTTTCTCCCTTCGTTGGCCAAGAACTGCTCCAATGGCCAAATCGCTCGCATCGCACATTAGCTCAAACGGTATAGTCCAACCCGGTGTAACCATAATTGGTGCGGAGGTAAGCTCCTTCTTCAACCTATCAAATGCAAGTAAACAATCATCACTAAACACGAATTCAGTATCTTTTTGTAGTAACTTGCATAACGGTAAGGTAATTTTTGAAAAGTCCTTGATGAACCGGCGATAGAACCCGGCATGACCAAGGAAACTTCTCACTCCCTTGATATTGGTGGGTGGAGGTAATTTTGCAATCACATCAATCTTGGCCCTATCCACCTCAATGCCTTTCTCTGAAACTTTGTGACCCAAACTATCCCTTCCTTTACCATGAAGTGGCACTTCTCCCAATTTAGCACAAGGTTAGTTTCTTCACATCGCTGCAAAACTTGAGCAAGATTATGCAAGCAAGAATCGAAAGAAGAACCAAACACAGAAAAGTCATCCATAAAGATTTCCATTGTGCGGTCTATAAAGTCAGAGAAAATGGCCATCATGCATCGTTGAAAAGTAGCCGGGGCATTACACAACCCAAAAGGCATACGCCTATACGCAAAAGTACCATAAGGGCAGGTAAACGTACATTTTTCCTGATCCTCTGGAGCTATAGCAATTTGGTTATACCCTGAATACCCATCCAGAAAACAGTAATAAGAATGTCCGGCTAATCTCTCTAGCATCTGATCAATAAAGGAAAGTGGGAAGTGATCATTACGAGTGGCATTGTTCAACTTCCTATAATCTATACAAACTCTCCAGCCCGTGACTGTCCTAGTTGGTATTAACTCATTCTTTTCATTTTTAATTACAGTCATCCCCCCTTTCTTGGGCACTACCTGTACAGGGCTAACCCACTTGCTATCCGAGATAGGGTAAATTATCCCGGCATCTAACAGTTTCAGTACCTCAGCCCTAACTACCTCTTTCATGTTTGGGTTCAATCTACGCTGATGTTCTACGGAGGGTTTATGGTTATCTTCCATAAGAATTTTATGCATGCAAATAGATGGACTAATCCCCTTGATGTCAGAAATAGTCCAACCTATCGCCCGTTTGTGTTCTCTCAAAACTCTCAACAAGGCATCATGATGTGAATCAGTTAAATCAGAGGTAACTATAACAGGCAGTGTTTCAGATTCACCCAAATAAGCATATCTCAAATGAGCGGGGAGGGGTTTCAGTTCTAACTTGGGAGCTGTCTCAACAGAAGGACGAAGAGTGGGCTTACCTGTACCCAACTCTTCATATACAAACCTCTTTCGGAATGGTACGTAGGGGGTGGCTTCGAGTGCCTTTGCGTAGGCGGCCAATTCTTCTAATATGTCTTCCCCATCAATGTGGTCAGTGCGTCCTCTTAGACAGAGTTCGAGAGGGTCCTCGTTGCTTATGGACATCGGTGTCTGTGCTCTGATTTCCACCATATTGCATTGTTCTTCGATCACCGGTCCTTTCATTGCTTTGAACAGATTAAACTCCACCTGTTCATCCCCCACACGAAGAGTTAGAATGCCACTCTTCACATCAATTAAGGCTCCTGCTGTGGCTAGGAAAGGCCTCCCTAAGATGAGCGGCATGTTTTGGTCTTCTTCCATTTCCAAAACTATGAAGTCTACCGGCAGGTAGAACTTCCCAACTCTGACTAGAACATTTTCCAGGATTCCCGTGGGATACTTGACTGATCGATTAGCTAGCTGCAGAGAAACGGTAGTTGGCTTCAATGAATTCAGTCCAAGTTTCCTGCAAACAGATAATGGCATTAGACTCACACTAGCACCAAGATCATATAAAGCTTTATTAAAGGACATATGGCCAATTGTGCAAGGAATTGAAAAACTCCCTGGATCCTTAAGCTTCGGGGGAAGCTTGTGTTGTAGAATGGCGCTGCACTCTTCAATAAGTGCTATAGTGGCATAGTCCTCCAATTTTCTCTTGTTGGAGAGGATCTCCTTCAAGAATTTGACATAAGTGGGCATCTGAGCTAGGGCCTCGGCAAAGGGGATGTTAATGTGTAGTTCCTTGAAGATATTCAAGAACTTCTCGAATTGTTTCTCCAACCTTTGCTTTTGAAATCTCTGCGGGAAAGGAAGTGGTGGTACATACGGCTTGGGTGCCACTGGTGTCTTTGGCTTGGAAGGGGGCTCACTTGTCAGTACTTCTTTCTCCTCCTTTGATGCCTCGACTACTTTCTCAGATTCCACAACGGTGTCCTTTTCCTTTCTCACTTCGGTTTCCACCGGTATTGCAGGCCCCTTGTAAGTTGTGCCACTTCGTAGTGTAATGGCCTTACACTGCTCTTTCGGATTTTCCTCAGGTTTGCTTGGAAACATGCCTTGGGCTCTAACGTTGATTGTATTAGCCAACTGGCCCACCTGCACTTCCAAATTTTTATTTTGAACCAGCACCTGTTCTACCTGAGATTCGAGTTTCTGATACCTATTATTCGAGACATTGATGAACTTCTCGAGGGCCGCTTCCCATCCCGGCTTCTGTTCTTGCGGTGGTTGTGGAGGGGGTGCGAATCTCGGCTGATTTTGATGTGGTGGATGCTGTCCCAGTTGTCTTGGTTGGAACTGTGGTCTCTGGTTTGGGTTTGGGTTTTGAACATTCTGATTGTTTGACCACGAGAAGTGCGGATGATTCTTCCACCCTGGGTTGTAGGTGTTCGAGTATGGGTCATTTGCTGGTTTTTGATTCTGCACGTAATTGACTTGTTCTTGACCAACAACAACCTGTGCACCTGCATTGGTAGAAGGACAAATATCAAACGAATGGGGACCACCACAAATTTCACATAATACCTGTAGGGCGTTTGACTGTGCCACTGTGTTTCGTGCTGTAGAAATTGCAAGTCGGTCTAGCTTCTGGTTCAGTGCTTCGAACTTGGCATTGAAAGCTGTCACAGTGTCAGTGGTGAGTATGCCTGCCTCAGGTTTCGGTGGAGGAGGATTACTCCTCTCCTTTGTCCAACTGCTATTTGCTGCCATCTTATTCAGAAGTTGCATTCCTACTTCTTCGGACAGTGCCATAAATGCTCCTCCCGCTGCTGCATCGACCATGATTTTCATGTTTTCTGTCATTCCGTTGTAAAAGATTTGTACCAGTTGCCATCCTGGAACACGGTGATGTGGGCATTTCCTTTGCAATTCCTTATATCTTTCCCATCCTTCGTACAACGTTTCCCCATCATAGAGCCTGAAGCTCGTTATTTCATCTCTGTACCTCATGGTCTTACTAGGAGGGTAGAACTTGGCTAAAAAGGCTTTAGAGAGGTCTGCCCATGTCTGAAGTGTCTCATTTGACAAGGTCGAAATCCATGTCCGGGCTTTGTCCCTTAGGGAGAAGGGAAAAAGCCTAACTCTGATCGCATCATCTGAAGCATTATGGATCTTAAAAGTCGAGCAAACGTCCAAAAAGTAGGACAAATGCGATGCGGGATCTTCATGTGGTAGACCCCCAAACGGGTTCTGTTGTAGGAGGTTGATGAACCCAGTTTTGATTTCAAAGTTGTTCGCCTCCACTGCGGGGCGAGTCAAATTGTTCTGGATTAAGCCAATGTTGGGAATGGCATAATCCTGAAGTGTGGTTGGTTGCTCGTTAATGGGTTGTGCCATTGGAATTGGGTTTACTTTCTGCTTTTTTTCCTTTCTTCGCTTCGTTCGATTTGCCCGACAAGTCCTCTCAATTTCAGGTTCGTAAGGCAACGGTTCCAAGCCTTTCGATCTTAGCATGCACTAGGTACCTGCAATTGGAAAAACCCGTGGTCAAATTCAACGCACTTCAAAAAGAAATCAAGCAGAAAGGGTGGTCTAAAGCACCAGAAAAAGTCAATAAAGTAATATTGAATTAGACGCCTTCCCCGGCAACGGCGCCAAAAACTTGATAGACAAATCTTGAACCCAAGTGTAAGTTCTAAATCCGATTGCAACACTTAAGGTATCGTATCCACAGGGAAGGGAACTCAACAACCACTTCTATGACTATTTCTGATCTAGAGACCGAATAAGATTGACAATGTTGTACTATACTATTATGACAAAATTAAACTTAACTAATAAGTAATCAATCACACGAGCTAACAAATAAACACAAGATTAAACCACTTAATTAAAACAGGTCGGGGAGTAAATTATATGCCCTTTTGTGATCAAATCAATACTCAAGCATGGATGTATGATTCTTCAACCTAATCACAATTTTATACCTAGCTTCTCTCGAAGGCTAGATGTCTAATTAATTAAGCCAAGTGTTGTTCTCACAATCACTTAGTAACCAAATTAATCGAATAAAGCAAGATTAGTGTATTCAAAACCTAGCGACTTGGCATAGAATTCTAAATACTTGTTGTAGAAATTAGGGTTAAATTTCTTTAAGCCCAAAAGTCTAAGTTTTGGAAAACACTCTCAATTATCCTCAATCTCTCGATTATCGGATAATTTACAATATGTTCATGGATGGCCAATCCATTCCCAACCTACTCAATACCGTTTTCCTAACAAAGAATCACACAAATTAACTCAAGCATTAATTCAAACACCTTAGATGCATAATCCTTACCCCCTAACCCTAGAAGATTAGTTCCTCATAATTGGCTCAAAACTCATTAAGATCAAAAGAATTGCATTCAAAATATTCATGTCTAGCATAAACATAAAAAAGGAATTACTAATTCTGAAATTCTAACCTAATTTTCCAGAAACGGATCTAAAGCAAGAACTAACTATACTAGAATTGAAAAACCAAAACTTGAGGAATTAGTTTGATCGGAAAGCAGTAAATAAAACCAAATTGATAAAGTCTTGTGATTGGAATGAATCTTCCACTCTGTGTCTTCGTGTTTCTTCCTTCTCCGAGTGTTCTTGAACTTCTGGGAAGCTAACCGTCCAAAAAGCTCCCTTCGTCCGCCTCAAAACCGTGTTTAAATAGAAGTTCGCAATCCGAAACTGCCCCGTGACACGGGCGTGCAGAGTTCGTGCCTAAATATGTGACACGCCCGTGTCACATATTAAAAACGTATCCGCGCTTATCCTACTGACACGGGGGTGTCAGGAATTGTTCTTCTTGATGACACGGGGGTGCAAAAGTTTCAGGCCTCTCTGTACCTAGTCACGGGCGTGCAGAAAATTGCTCTACATTGGTGACACGGGCGTGTCACCATCCGGAATCCGAGGGCCACTTCTGTACTGAGACACGGGTGTGTCTCATTTTACTCTTCCACGGGGACACGGGCGTGTCCCCTAGAATTTCTCGTTTTTCGCCCTTTATTGCATGGTTTTGCTTCTACTTCGTCTTTTCAACTCCAAGGTGAAAGGTACCTAATAGGGAGCATAAATCACGTTATAAGTTCTTAAAACTGCTTGAATTTAACTAAAATTGCCCTACAAATCCATGCAATAAACCGATACATCATCAACAATGCATTCTTGCATGGTGACTTAAATGAAGAGGTTTATATGTCTTTACCTCAAGGTTTCAATTCTGCTAAGCCAAATCAAGTTTGCAGACTCACAAAGTCATTATATGGCTTAAAACAAGCCTCCAGACAGTGGTTTTCCAAGCTGTCATCTTCCCTTATCTCTCAAGGATACCTTCAATCTTTTGCTGACTATAGTCTCTTTATTAAACACACTGACACATCATTTACTGCTCTCTTAGTATATGTAGATGATATCATACTCACTGGAAACAGTCAAGAAGAAATAAATAATATAAAGAAGTTCTTGGATAATTCTTTTAAAATTAAAGATCTTGGCTCACTAAAGTTTTTTCTAGGTTTGGAGATTGCAAGAACCACACAAGGCATATCCCTCAATCAAAGAAAATATGCACTGGAACTCCTCCAAGATACAGGTTTACTAGCTGCAAAACCTTGTCAAACTCCCATGGATTCCACACTCAAAGTCACAGATGCAGGGGAACCATATGAAGATATTGCTAATTACAGAAGATTGATAGGCAGACTGCTATACCTCTGCACCACAAGACCTGACATCTCTTATAGTGTTCAACAGTTAAGCCAATACCTATCCAAACCAACAAAACAACATTTTCAGGCAGCTCAAAGGATCCTAAAGTACATCAAGCTAGCTCCAGGACAAGGTCTGTACTTCCCAGTAGACTCCAGCACTGATTTAAAAGCCTTCAGTGACTCAGACTGGGCAGGTTGTTTAGACACTAGAAAATCAGTAACAGGCTACTGTGTCTTCCTTGGCAACTCACTGATCAGCTGGAAATCCAAAAAGCAAACAACAGTTTCAAGATCAAGCTCTGAAGCAGAATATAGGGCCCTTGCAGCAACAACCTGTGAAGTTCAATGGATAAAATACTTACTAAAGGATCTGCACATTGCAACTGACCAACCAGCCATTATATACTGTGATAACAAATCTGCATTACACATTGCCGCAAATCCCAGCTTTCATGAGAGAACCAAGCACATTGAAATCGATTGTCACGTCGTTCGTGAAAAGTTACAACAAGGAGTCATCCATCTCTTACCTATCCGCAAGGACAACCAAACAGCTGACGTATTTACTAAGGCATTACCTCCAGGGCCATTCCACAACCATATTTCCAAACTTGGCCTCATCAATATTCATGCCCCGGCCAGTTTGAGGGGGGGTGTTACGGACAGTGAAAATAGCAAATGTATAGAGTAAATATAGTAGATAAAATTGGGTTGAGGTTAGATATTTTAGCCTCCCATTATAAAGCAGCACGTGCTGCTTATGTATATAAACAAGACAGATGTGTACCAATTATTCATTATTGCAATTATGAAGTTTATCTTCTTTCAGCTCAAGCTTTCTCCCCTTTTCAGTTTTCCGGTTAGTTTACACGGTGGAAGAAAGAAATGCATGTGTTTCAAATTATTAAAGAGTGTGTCAGAATTTTTAAAATTAAATTGTCCGGTTAGCGGTTTGATCCCATGGTTCTTATTCCACTAGAGTTTTAACATAAAATGATGACATTTATTTGACACGTTCAGATTCTAGATTAAGGTGTTTTTTCACTTTCCATTCGAGTTTCGTAATCACCGTAAATTTGAAAGATCAAGAAGGGAGAGTTGGTGAAATTTATGCTTCAGAGGGGATGTTTGTGTAATTAATCTTATAAATATGTGTGGAGTCTGGAGTGTTTGTATCTCTACGTCTGTCCACTTTTGCTTTAACATGATGATGTATTTTTAATCTAGGAACTTAAAGAAGAACAAAAGGGTGTGAACACATGCATGCATGGTAGGTATTATGATCAAATCCGTAAATGGATTTCCGAAAATTCAATATTCGTTCGCATCCGAATTTATTGAAAGAGGATATTATCCGTATTCATTCAAAGAGAATATTATCCATATCCGATCATAGACATCCGAATTATAAACGGATAAGGATATGGTAATTACACATCTGATCCATTTAATATCTGATTCGTATATACATCCGTTATTTATAATTTGTATCCGATCACATATATATCTATATATTTTTTTATATTTTGATGAAACATATATTAATTTATACATTATATAATTATTTGAGAATTATAAAAAAAATAATAACAATAAACATATATCATATCATTTATAATAATAAACTTCATTTAATAACAGTGAACATGTATAGTTAGTTATATTAATATTTAATTGTATTGTGAAATTTTAATTTATTATTTTTATTAGAAAATATATGTAAATGGGTAAACAGATTCGAATCTCACTTGGGTAGTCAATGAGTTCATTCTTCAGGGTAAGGTCTCAGGTTCGGATCCCACTTGGTTATGCATGTGTTAAAAAAAAAAAAAGTAAACAGATTCGGATTCGGATTCGAATATAAGATTTAGATCATTCACTAATCGGATATCCTCACAGATACGGATAATCCGATATTCGGATAATATCCATCGTCTTCGGATATGAATAGTATTTTTATTGTCCGTCAGATAACAAATACGGATTCAAATAACGAATATACTAAAGGGATTCAAATTCGAATATTACACATCCGCTCTGTTTATTATCCATTTACATCCCTAATTATGATAAACAAATAGTAAACTTATGAGATTCTAAAGAATTGTTAATACTGTAATCTTGGAAATAAGGTAGGTATACTTTGGTCGAATCTACGTACTTTAGAGAAAGACGTGGAATATTCGCAATAAACTAATACATTACACCTAATTTTTTAATTAATTAAATTTTTTATTATTTTAATTCGGATTCAAATTTTATCTGATCAATTTGTTCTGAATTATGAATATTACAAATTATTTGGTTCATACGTTATACTGGATTAGCCAACGGGATAGTCCAAATAACTTTTTACTAAAAAAATGACCCAAATTTAAATTTCACGAAATAAGTTGTGTGATATCGTACATTAAGGTTACTTAGGAGCATGGTCCAGCCCATGCAAGCTCAGATTATACCTTTATTATATGACTCTATGCATATAGGTTGGCCCATGGGCCTGGGCCCATTAAACTTTAATAGTTACAGACCCAATTAAAAGGGTAATTCGTAATATAGGTTTGCTTGTATACTACATTAGATACAAAGTTACGGACCCATTCGGAATTATGTAAACTTAATCAAAGATCTTATACTTGAATTTATAAGTTTGCAACTATTAGAGTGTTTACTTTTGCTTATATTGGCACTTATATAAGATTATCTATCATTAGTTCTCGTTTACATATCGTGTGTTTTGGACTTGTTTACATATTGCTGATAAGTTCAAGCCCGTAGCTTGTGCAAGATTTTGGAGAGGATTTATCACATCTATTTTTGGCTTGTGATAAAAGATATAATTTAATATGGGTGTGTCTAAAGATAACTTTGTCCATAACTTTTGAAAATTTACAAATATTATCACCAAGTAAAATATAGTCTACACCCTCTCAATAACAGAATGAAGAAAAAACCCTTCGTTGAGAAGGGTACAGACTCCACCCAAATGTTTTCTCAATTTTATAAATCTTTTTATTTCTTGTCCGATTAACTTATTTGTTTTTAGTGGTGTCCTAGGATTTCTATATTTTATTTTCAAATTTTTGGGGGAAAAAAATAAAACATAGATAAAAAAAAAAAGGGGGTTGCAAATTTCTTACCTTGGCATTTGAAATATCCCAGCCGCAGAATGTGAACTTTTTTATAATACTTCACTCCAACATCGGACGACATTGGTAGAAACCAATTTGATTTTGATGAGAAAAAGTTTTAATGTTAAGAAATACGCGAGGGTGGGATACAACGAATGAAAAGGAGAGATGTTTGTATAGATTTTTTTGGAAAGAGTAAGACAAATTTGCGCCAACTTTCACTAAGATTATGCTCATGAGCGTAATGGTAAAAGTCTGTCTGACTGTGAGACCGACTGGTCGAACAGTCACGAAAGTCGTGGAAATATAAGGGTAATTTGGTAACTTACAACAACCCTCCATTATTTTTCATATAAAAGTAAACAAACAAAATAATAGACATTCAGAAAACATATTAAACATCTATAATATATGGTAAGTAAACCAAAAAAATATATATATTTAAAATATAAATATTATCCACCATTATACAAAATCCTCCCTGACACAAGTAAACTCTCCTTCATTCCACCTTACTTGGTAAAGAAGTTCCAGAGATCACAAGTGAGAATTGGTTTAGAAACGATTTTCCTTTAACTTTTCTCATGAGAACAAGATTATTTACACTATAAGAAAAACAAAAATGTGTGTGCGGAACTGCGGATGCTCTATCTCACAAAGAACATATGGTGCGGGATACAATGTTGTTTAATACGTCTGACAAGAATATTGAGATCTTTCTTGATGAGAATATTTTTTTTATAATTAGTTAGTGGATAATTTTTGCAAAATAACAAGATAAAAATTAGTAGGAAAACTTACATAACTCAGTACCCATATTGCAATATGATATTATATTCTTTCGGATTCGCTCAAAGCCTTTCAATCGGCCCAAACTTTCCATTCTTCCAAGTGCCCCCGGGAAAGGAACTCGGATGGAGTAAGTGGGGAAGAGCGAGGGTATCTTTTTACTAGTGTAGAACCATCCCCCCACCTTTATCTTATTGGTCTAGGGTTCCTCTTCTTTTTGAGGCCTTCGTAGCCTGCCTTTCCATTCTTTGAGTGCAGTTCCTTCTGCAGCCTTTTTGAGCTGCGTGTCTATATCTGATCAGGCAAACCTCAATGCTTATTCCCCATCCTATAGCCCTTTTCTGGACCATTGTATACGTGATCTACTCCCTTTAGTTCACTAAAGCTCACCCTGATCTACGACCAGCCTCCTTGTCTTACCCTGAGATGAGAGGGAAGATCGATTTGACTCGATCTTTAATCCTACACCCGTGTTTGATGCGATGGAGAAGTTTTTCTTTTTCTTTTATTTTCCCATATCATCGTTTTCAATTTTTTTTTTTTTTTTTTGTCACGCTGTCTCTCTTCCTCTGATGTTATTCTTTTTGGTATATTTTTTTACATGTTTTTTCTATTGTTTTTTGGTCCAAACTTTTTCTTTTTATTTAATACTGCAATTTGTAAGTTTCATAATATATATTTCAATAAAAATTTTAAACTTTTATGTTATTTTTTTTACTTAAGTATATAATTCAATTATATTTATATTTAAGATGAGGGTGACTTATTAACACATAAAAGAAATGAAATTAAAGAGTAAATTAATTACATCTAAGTCCAATTTAGATGGAGTAATTATAAGTAATATTTTATATTTAAATATAATTAAAGTTATCCCTTATTCAGAAAATCTTAATTACACATAACCCTACAAATAATACATTAATTATATATAAATCCCATATCAATATATTAATTACGTATAAAATAGGATATGTTTGAAAGGTAATGTAATTCAATTTTTTTAAAAGAAATAGAAGTGTAATTATATTTAAAAGTGTGATACTATTTGTAATTACTCCGTCTAATACGGAAGGGGAGTCAGACGTAATTAAGTCTAAAATTAAAATATGTGGTAATTTCCAATTACAATCGGAATCCCATACAACCAAGAAATCCATTCCCCTCTTCTTTCTCATTCCCATTCCGATCTTTCTCAACTTCAATCCAACCTCCCTTCTTTCCAGACCGCGGCGGCGCCGCTCTCTCTGCGAAGTCAATGTAAATTTTCATATTTGTTTTCCTTTTATGTTACTTTCGTTGCAATGCATAAGAATTCTGTGTTTGATGTACTCTTATGTGTTCTTTAATATCAACAAATACCTTGCTTAACCCTGTGATACTTGATTGTTATGGTTTCTCTGATCATAGGTTTCTTTGAAAAATTTTCCATGATTTATGCTTCTGATTTATAATCTTTGTGCATTTTAGCTGCGTATTTGCTCTGTCCAACCATGGGGTTTTATACTGTTTGGTGGTATTTCAGTTTTCTTCATTCCAGCTAGTGATTTAGGGGAAAAAAACAGTAAACTCGGCTGAAATTCTATTTCAGTCTGGTCAACATCATATATTTTGTTTCGGTTTCCTTTTATCATCATCAAGGTTTGATTTTTTTTTTTTTTTTCTGTAAATTTCTCTCACACACACAACTGTGCTTCATGTCAGTTATGTACAGCTTTTGACTCAAGAATGGGTGATATGTCTAGTGGACAACACAAAAGAAAGGGTGAAGATAAATCATGGAAAGTGACCAAAAAGAAATGGACACAAAAGGAAGATGTAGCTTTGATTTCAGCTCTTGCTGAGCTCTGCAACTCAGGGTGGAAAAGAGAAAACGGTATTTTCAGGAGCGGTTATACTGCTGCATTAGAGAGAAAACTGAAATCCAAGCTTCCGAATTGCAATATCAAAGCTAGCCCACATATTGAATCCCGTCTCAAACTTTTGAAGAGACAACGTGATGCCATAACTGAAATGCAAAGCGCGGATGGCATGAAATGGGACAAAAACAAGAAAATCTTGATGTGCGAGGATGATGATGTATGGGATGAATGGGTTCAGGTAAAATCATAGGGATGAAGCCAAGAATTTATTTTATTATTATTATTAAATTGTTTGTTTTCCTATGTTTGATAAATTTATATATATATTTGTGTTATTGTGTTTTTACAGACTCATAGTGATGCCAAGGGATTAAGGAATAAGCAGTTCCCATATTATTATGAACTTCAACATTTATTTGGAAATAGAAGTACAAGGAAGAGGATTAATGATGAGTTTGATGGTGATAAAACACTTGATGAGGATGAGGATGAGGATGCAGGGGAGGAGGAAAACGAGAACAATGCCATTATGATGGTAGATGATTCTTTTGAAGAAGATGATAGAGGAAATCACGAGGCATTCGACAATGCTGACATCTTGATTGAGCATTATAAAAATAGAAAAACAAAGAGGGCTGCATCAAATTGTACCATATTGCCTGATCACGAGGAAGCCAATGATCGGTCTGAGGATTCAACTAGGATGTTTAGATCAAACGGCGAGAATCTTTTGACAGATGCCATTATTCGAACAGAAACACAGCAACCTCATGCTTCAACTGTTAAAAACAATGGATCATGTGAAATCGGGGAGTTGGGAAAGATATTCGGTACCTTTCTTGAAAAATATCAAGAGCATCTTTCTGTTTTGACTGAATTAATTGGTAAGGAAACTGCTGCAGAGAAGATAGCTGGTGAAAAAAGAGCAAAATTAAACGAAGAATTGAAAAAGTTGCCTAATCTTAACTTACAGGCCCGTCTTAGAGCGGCATCTTTGATAGTAACTGATCGCGCAAAAGTTGATCTCTTTTACAGTCTCTCCAAAGAGGAAAGAAGTGAGTGGGTATCAATGTTGCTCTCTGGACTTATATGACTGCATGGGAATTTTGTATATAATATATTTTATTTTGCACTTTCGATTTCGTAATATGCTTTTCAGTTCTACTTTATTATCTAGTAGAGTAATTGGGACCTTTTTTTTGTGATGATCTTAAATCTTGATTAGAGATAATTGATAAAAGGGATGAAAACATTTTACACTTTACCTCCTAAACTTTCATTTGATGTTGATTGTCACCTAAAGCTTGCATTTTGTTGCAGTTTAATTCCTGACCCACTTTTCCAGCGGAAATTGTGGCCAAATATTGGCTACGTATATGACTTCATTGGCCCTTTTTGCCGGAAAAGTGGGGTTAAGAGGTAAATTGCAACAAGCTGTTGCCAAATTTTTAAAAAAGTGTGAATAATTTGGATGGTAAATTGTTTATATCCCCGAATAGAATAATTATATTTTTCAAGAAATAGTTCAACTGAGTAAATCCGAATTATCAGATTGGATTATGTGGTTATATCATATAAAATTCCTCTACCCTTTGTGAGGTTTGGAGAAGCAGCTTTTGTGTACCATGAGCATGATACATTACATAACATTTCTTGTTCTCAGAAAGATGATACAGATACATAAAAGTATATTATTGTTCATGTAGTCCTTGCTGCTATAGCATTTACCTTATTCAATCTATAGATGCTTTCAAATTTTGCTGGAAGAGATTGTTATGGACAAGCGGAATCCCTCTCTCTCTCTCTCTATATATATATATATATATATATATATATATATATAGATGAAGTTTCAATGAAGTGATGACTTTCTCAGTCTTTGACGCCTTTAGCACGCCAGGTGGGAGCAGAAGAACCTCCTCCCTTGGTCTGCGCATAATGGTACTGAAGTTGATCCCCTTCGTCGGCCCCATATTCGATGACATCGTCCGCCATGGGCGCCGTGTATTGGTAAGCATTGACCTGCTTCCCATGGCCTGGATATTTGTTTCTGCTGTTGTTCCAGTTGTCATACTGCTGATCTTCAGGATACTGCATTTGCTGTTGGTGATAGTTATGCCTCGGCGGCGGTGGGCCCCACTGTTCTGGCTTCATCTGCATAGGCATCTGCTTCTGTGGTGGTGGAGCCCACTGCTCAGGCCTCATCTGCCTTGGCATTTGCTTTTGTGGCGATGGTGGTGGGATCCACTGCTGAACGGACTTCATCGGCATGCTTGAGCCGCTATTGTTGTTGTAGTACTCATAGTCGTTCCCTCTGATACTTTCTTGTGGTGGTGGGACCCACTGGTTGGGTTTCATCTGCATGCTCGAGTTGTTGTAGTACTGATAGTTGCCCCCCTTGATCGTCTCTTCAGGTTGTGGGACCCATTGCTGATTAGGCTTCATTTGCATCTGGTTGTTGTTGTTGTTGTTGTTGTAGTACTGGTAATCATCGTCGGGCGGTGGGACCCATGGATCGGCTTCCATCCGCATAGGTGAGCCATTGCCGTACTGATAGTTTGCCGGCTTCGGTGGTGGTGGGGGCCACTGGTCGGACTTCACCATTTGCATGCCGGGCAGTTTGTTGTAGTTGTTCGGGGGTTGGACCCAATGTTGTTCGGGTCTAACCTTCATGGCCAAGTTGTTGCCGTAGTTGTTGTAGTCGTCCCGCTTGTTCGGAGGAGGAATCCACTCATCATCGTTGGGTTTCATCCGCATGCTCTGCTGGTGATATGCGTTGCTGTTGTTGTATTGATAATCACTGTCGTCCTCATTTCCGTAGCCGTTCGGTGTCAAACCCATCTCCTTTCTTGAAGGTTTTGTTTTCTTTCTAGGTGCTAATTTTGCAGTTGATTGAAGTTGAAGATGGCTAGTTATATAGTATGAAAGGAATATAGACCATTGTTGGAATGTGAAGTCCTATCATGTCAAAGTTTGAAAGGCATCAATGCTTTCATAGCGTGTGCATGGTTCTGAGTGGAAATATTGACCCAATATTTATTCTCCAACTTGAGTGGGTGAGGAATCTGTTTTTCTTGGCTTGCTTTGGTACCATACCTTGAGGATCTTAGCACAAAAAGGATCAACTTTTTATATAATAAAGGCGGAATTTTAACTGTTGCATATGTTCTTGATTAGACTCCTGCAATATGGAAATGTTAGTTGGGGAGAATTCCACAAGTGAATATGACTTTTGCCCCATGTTGCACGGATAAGGCGACATGGATATGGGGACAAGAATTTTTTTGTGAATTGTTCATTTAAAAAGTATTGTACACGGTGTCCAACACGATACGGTATCATACGAAAAAATGATACTTTTTGAAGTGTCGGTGCATTAAAGCCTTTGCCCCTATCTCAGTTGGGAAAATATATAAACTTTTATTTACTAATATTGACATGACATAACACGTAATGATGACGTCTATCAGCGAAGTTTGCTCGGAAACAAAATGGATGAGGTTCGAGCCGTTGGAACTATCATATGGTCAAGGAGGCTCGACCCCTCCGATTAAGGCTCCGACTACTCAATACATGGGTCATTTGCGGTTTATCTAATATTGCTCACTTCACGTGTATATCTAAGTATAAAAGTGAGTTATTCCATCGTAGTATGATCATGTAGTAAAGTGGAATGACGATATCATCATATATGACCTAACGATTTGTAATGCAGTTGGGTATGGAGTAGAATCGGGTCGGCTCACTAGAGGGGCATAGTGTAATAAGTAGATTTTAGAGATGCTAAAGTAATGCCTAAAATTACTTGAGTGCTTTTTTTTTTTTTTTTTTGTAATTTTTTCCTATGCCCTTTTATTTAATTAATACTAGTACTTCCACTATAACCATATCAATTCACAACGTTTTATGTATGTCTATCTAGATAAACATTTAAATATCAATAAAGTTAATATTCTTGAATGCGTGGTGGAGTTTCATTTCTATGGTTGGTTATTTATGATGCACGGATACGAATACGATAATATTGATATGATAATATAGATTCTTTTTTAAAATTTTCATGTGAAAAGTATTGAACATAATATTCAATATGAGTCCGACATGACATGATACGACAAAATAATATTTTAAAAAATGCTCCTTATATTAATGTTACTTATTGTCTTTCATCCTCACCACTTTCTCTTATATTCCAAGATACCTTTCAATGGGTTTTCACTATTATTCAAGGATATCCGATATATCATGGTTAGGAATTGACTGGAAAGGTCAAAAAAATAAAAAAGTCTAATGAATATATATCTATATAATAAAGCAAAAGAATTGATTGAGGGGTGTCATAAAAGGCAAATATGCAAAGTTGGTCCTGCAAGTTAGTAATTTTAGCAATTTAGTCATGTTCGTTTTAAAATTTGCAATTAAGTTCTATAAGTTTGTAATTTTGGTCTTGTCTATTTTGAAATTTACAATTAAGTCCCGTAAATTCTAACATTTTGTAATTTATTTTCAATTTTCACAGAAAAATTTATTAGTTGTCGGAATTGGTCACATGACTCATTTCTTTATTGACTTGGCGAAATGAAATGATGAAAATATTTGACTTGCATAAAAAAATTATTATACATGTGGCTTATCTAATAAAAAAAATTTAAATAGAGAAACGTAATTATATTTGAACGAAAATATCGTGTCGTCCAGCGGAGTCTATAAGAAAGTGATTCGCTTAGATAACTGACTTTTTTTCAATAGAAAATAATAGTCAAACCAACCCAACTAACTGGTCAATCTCAAAGATCTTATCGGTTACAAACCAAAGACAGACGACTATGGTCCCACGAAAATCTTTACGTACTTGTTCCACTTCAGGACAAGTGAGATCTTTCGGTTTGCGTGCATGGAAGCAGCTCAAACAAAGAAGAGTCTGTGTCAATTTGAATTCAGGCATGTCTCATGCTGTGTGAATTCGGACATAAATTGCAAAATTTTAGAACTTACAAGATTTAATTGTAAATTTCGAAACGGACATAACCAAAATTGCCAAAATTACAAATTTACATAACTTAATTATAAATTTTGAAATGGATAGAACTAAATTGCTAAAATTGCAACTTACATGATCAAATTTATATTTTTGCCGGTGATAAAAAATGGTGCTATAGGATGATAAATGTTTTATTCTGACTCTTTTATTAGCCTAAATTTTAGGTAGAGCATCAAATTAAATATCAAAAATAAAATAATTACCATATAATCGATTTATTACGGTCATATCAAACCTAGATGAGAAATTTTTATATGTGGAAAAACAATTGTCCATCTTATTATGATTATTTTTTTAAATTTTTATCTGAATTTTTAAATGTTTTAAATTATCATTTATATTTCATAAAAATATCCAAATTATTATATCAGCTATTTAAGTGTTATATGTTTCTCATTTTCGACGTAATAATTTTTGACAATAAATGAGTTACGTGTTAATACTTAAATTACCGACAGGATAATTGAAATTTTTTTACAAAACACAAATGACAGTATAAAACATTTGAAAGTTCAAATAAAAAATTGAAAAAATAATTATAATACAAGAAGTAAGTCTTTTTTGTCTCTTTTTTTATATATAATAATGGGGATAATTTCGAATAATCATATGGTTGAACTCAATTACGGAAACAACACTCATAGTTAAGAAATTACAAACAAACCTTATGACGTTGTTTCCAATTTCTCAAAAGAGTGTCTCCGTAACCCTCATTCAATAAATATGTAGAATTTTTTTCCATCATTTCTCAGTTACGAGAAAATTTTTCATAATTAGAATGAATTTTATGGGGTAATTCCAAAATTATCCATATAAATATAAACATCAAATGGAAAAGGAAAATCATCAAATGATGTAGTTTAACAGTTCGGTGCTGTGTTAATTTAATCAGAGGTTTTTAATTTGAGTCACTAGGAATGTAACTACCATTGATAAGGAGAGTTTTATACTTTAAGCGGTTCGTTTCAGACTCATTGAAATGGATTATTAAAAAAAAAAAAACGGAAAAAGAAAACATAAGAAAGAAAAGAACATCCAGCATGTGGCCCAATCACGTAAATCCACCACCGTCCAACTCTCAATCAATTAAACAATTGGGCTTAATCGCCACGTCTCAACACTTTGATCAC
This sequence comes from Lantana camara, assembly GCA_037501455.1. Lineage (NCBI taxonomy): Eukaryota > Viridiplantae > Streptophyta > Magnoliopsida > Lamiales > Verbenaceae > Lantana > Lantana camara. Next base: position 16,529,937 of record CM074860.1, read on the forward strand.
CCAATTAAGGCCTTCAAAATACAATTATTCCTTTACTAAATTAATCAAAAAAGAACACTCACAATCACAATTATACAGTGACACACATAGTATTTATTTACATATAGTATGCTGTATTATTGATTATGAGTGTTTCTTTCTTGAAATATTTCGTATGCACGCAGGGAAGGCGTCTGCCGGTGACTAGTAAGAAAAATAAATTTTTTGAGCGTGGACTAAGTGAAATTGCAAGGGCTTAAATTTCAATTTAGTCCTATAAAATAGTAAAATCTCGGGGATATATTTAGGACACCAAAAAGTTGGTGTCCATCGTTTGCGAGAGAAAAAGAATCGTCTTTTTTTTATATAGTATAGATTAAGGTATAATTTTTTAGTAGAATCCCACCAAAAAAATAATTTTTTAGTAGAAACGGTCAACACAACCGTGAAATTATTAACGAGATTCTTCCCTCATATATAATTAGGGATAACTACATACAGGTCCCTGAGATTAGGCCTCATTATAAAACGATTCCTATTCTTTTAAATATTACACTGTAGTTCCTAAGCTTGTTAATTTGTTCATTTTTGTATACTTTTAGGGAAAATTTTGCATTTTTGGTCATACATTGTATGTAACACTCACAAAACCTTCCGAGACATAAGTGCACTTTTACAGAATTCATTAATGGACCTCACACAAAACAAGAAATATAGGGACTACAGTGTAATTTAACAACAAAAAAAGGGACTACAGTATAATATTTAAAAGAATAGGGATCGACTTGTAATTAGGCCTAACCTCAGGGACCTGTACGTAATTATCTCTATATAATTAACAAGAATCAAGTAAGTAGTATAATCCAAAATGTCAAAAAAATAACTAAAAAAAAAAACCAAGCACATCCTGAGAGCAATATTAAAAGTGTCATTCCAAACATCAACCGACACTATCGAATCAGTGATTGGCCTATTCAGACGTACAATCATCCGAACAACGACTAGAGTTATCAGGATAACACTAAGCTTGCATTCACTAATCGCACCATCGTTGACAGCTTCGAGGTTCTGTCGACGTACAACAAGATGTAGATATTGGTCAATTTCTTGAAAGTGTGAAACTACCCAGGGCCGAGCCCCCAACTTCTCCAACTCCGCATTAACACCCATCATGTTAGTCATGAGTCATTGTACCTGTATATATATATATATATAATATATATATATATAAATGATTCAAATCTGCAAATATTAGGGACCGAAATGAAATTATTAGGAATAAGTTATTCCTAAATGTAAATTAAAAAAAAAATAAATCTACGTACATTATTTGAAAAACAATACGTATCATAATTATAAAACTAGCTTTGGAGACTAATCGTACGGCAACTCAACGGCTAGTAACAGTAAGCTTCATAATACTCCAACGTTAAGACATCAAATTTAATGCATAGGATGATAATTGATAGGACCTCATTCAAACTTTGTACCTCAAAAGCTACTACACACAAATCTAGGGATTCATTATATTTTCTTCTTTTCTTTCTTAAAAAAGCACTATTGTTGTTGTTTTCAGTTATATAGATTTGAATTCAAATTTATAATCGATTTATTCATATTCTAATAAATAAACACTAAAAAAATTTTGGTGTCAAAAAAAAAAAAAAAAGATACGGATGTGTTCGATATGTTTCTAAAATAGAAGGAAGATAAAAATAAAATAGGACATTGTGTCCGTCACGCTGGAGCAGGGTGCCAGACATAGATTGGGTACGGTGAAACTTTTTTTATGTCTCTTTTAATATTTTTAGAATTTTTGTTTAAGCATGTGATTTACTCTGAATATTGAATCAAATGTGAATATATTTTATTTAAATTCATAACACTGGATAGTCTTATAAATATCGAAGATTTTTCAAAAATAATATATTTTTTTATTCCTTATATATAAAATAGTACAACTTTTTAGGGGGTTTAACATTTTACAATTTGTCGTGAGAGCTTTCCACGACTTCAATTAAAATATTAAAAAAAAATAAAAGTCAGCTCTACACAAATTATTCGAAAAAATAGCGGAGTCGTGGGAGCTTCCCATGATTAATTGTAAAATGTTAAACCCCAAAAAACAGTACTATTTTGTGTAGAAGGAATAAAAAGAATATTATTTTAGAAAATCTTCTATAAATATCTTATGTAATTATGTTATACAAATTAAGTCAATAATAGTTGACCGAGATGGTTAAGTGTTCTTTCTCCAAAATAATGAGTCCCTTTGACCATTTAATGTTATACAAATTAATACTTATAAAATATATATATTAAATAATATAATCATATCGTATTTCAATTTTTTTTTTTCAAAAAAAATCGTATTATCTTATCTGTATTGTATCGGACTCATGTTATCACACCCTTACCCATGTTCGTATCATCTTATCCATACCATATGGTATCGAACCCCTGTTGTCATACCCTTTTATGCGTATTATAGTTTTACATATGCTGATATTTCTACTAGACTTTAACATAACATATGCCAATTGCCAACTCCTAGCAAGACCATGTTAGCTTTCTTCTTCTTTCACCATTGTATTATTATTCTTGCTTATCCTCCAGCAACTCTGCCTAACCGAATAACTTTGGAAAAGGCTTATTTCTCAATCAGATTCGCCTGTGTTGCTGTCAATCCCATTTGCAATAATTTCAAAAAACAGATATGTTTTTAAATTATAAAAATTAGCAACTCTTAAGAAGCCATTTATTGTAATGAGCTGCACTCAATGATTACATCCTCCAAGGATACTGAGACATGCCAACCTCAAAGAACATACACTGTTATGCCCCTATGGGCATCAGATTCTCAATCCATTTGACTTTTTATTTGTAATATCCTATTCATTTACAATGTTTAAAAACCGAGAAAATCAGCTCTTCAAATACCTAACTCTTGAAGTAAACAAGAGCAAGAAGGTATTCCCCAAAATCTTTGGTAATAATCAAGAAAACAATTTGCAAACGTGTGATAAATTCTTGAGGTTCACAATAGGGAGAAACTCGAATTAACGGACTCCACCCCGTTACGAATCGACTGGTTTTCATAAAATTTGACCGATATGATCGACACTGGTACAGTCGAACTCAGTTTGGATTAGAATTTGACAATTGCTTCAAAATAACGACAGGACCGTTAACCCGATTCGAGAACACCATATGTATCCAATTCCGCACAATAATCAACTCTAATAATATTTTTGTAAAAGAAAAGGCTATATACATAGAAATCCAAGAAATGTGTCCAATTTCTTTGTAGAAAACGAATGATATAAATAAGCCGGACATGTTATAGCACGGTTGTAAAAGCAACACACTTGCCAATTTTCATCAACATAGGTCAATGGAGAACAGCCCCCCCTTCGCCAAGCCCGACTTCAACCTATACATACGCAAAAAGAAACCGAATATATATACCTACGGCCATCAGAACCCTAGCCACTCTGTCGCAAGCAGTTTCCGGGCAACAGAAACTTGAATTCGTCAGCACTCTCCAGAAGATGAGCCGGGAGATGAACGGCTGAATACGAATGTGGAATGGGCCCCATTTTACCGATTATTTCCTTAAAAGTGTACTCTTCGGGCAACATATCGAACAAATCCGAACCTTTGCAGATAACCCGTTGAACCCTTTTAGGGTTCAAGAAATGCGAAAACCTCACACGGTCAACGTGGCTGTAAGCCTTCATCTTGAATATGAACTCGCTGATTCTTCTGAAACAAAAGCTGCAGTGCCACCCTGCATCAGCCAAGATTTCATCCGATTGCCTATAATGAGCGTATCTCGTCTTCCCCGATTGATAGACGTGGACTGAAGCACGCCAGCTGTTATTATCAACCAGAAACTCAAAGGAATACAGATAATTCCTCAAACGAAGATGGAGAATTTGGGGTATGTCATCACACCACCTCAAGAGATTAATAGTGTGTCTACTCGGAATCTCATCAACATCCGACATTATTAACAAATCATCATCCTGAATACCGGCTTGTTTCAAGAGATAATCCAGTGCAAGCCTCTGATATGCTTCCTCGATAAATGGGTTCTCTCCCTTCTTGAATCTTCCGGGGACTTGACCGTAAGTCAATCTTGGTTCGAGAAACTTAAATTGGTCTCTAACGGTGGAGAAAACCAAAGGCTTAGGCAAACCGGTGAATGTTGAGTTCGATTCAAGGAGGACGAACTCAGTGACATAAGGGTATAACTCTTTCCAGCGTACTTTAAGGATATCTACCTCGTTGCTAAAAAGAACTGCATCGTAAACGCGCCTTGGATATTCTCTTATTCCCCAACCATGAAGTTTGCATAAGTTTTCCATTGAGACGTTTTCATGATAGTAATGTGGGATTTCATGAAAGGGTTTCGGAGGAGATTCCCACAAGGGCCGTAAAAAGTATGTGATCTTTTGACCGTGCACGTATATGATGAAGACACACGTTGGAACCAACATGAAGAGGAAAAGATAGGCTTTTATGTCGAGTCCTCGAAGAATGCATTTTAATCTCATGCTCAAGGTTCGTCCCGAGTCCTGCAGATGCAAAAAAATATTACACAGATTAGATGACAAAGGTCATCCTTGATTCTTAATGCAAAAATATGCATTACATGAAAATGTAAACCACCAATTTCATGTGCCGAGATTTATCGAATTCGCAGAGTGAATCTTTCGAACAATTATTTTACAGAAAAATTCAAATACTGCAACTGAATAAGATGAACATATGTGTCCACCTCCCAATCGAGTGCAAAGGAAGAACGACGGGGTCCCCACAGGGGAAAAAGCAAGAAAATTTGAAGGATCTTGAATCTAATATCTGACTAGTTTCTTCCCCATTAAAACCAAGGATGCAGTTTGATCTATCCTATATCTTTAATTACTGCAAAACTGCTTTCTTGTAAAGAAAAATTCAACAGAACAGCTTCATTGTAATGGAAAAATTCAAACTTTCCTCTCTCAGAAGGCTCAGAATCTCAAATTCAAAAATCTGAAACTTCAAATCTTGAATTTTCATGATTCTTTCCCCATATGCTCA